>OU383773.1:38552716-39802716 GCA_910950805.1 Acrocephalus scirpaceus scirpaceus | reverse complement strand
AGTAAAGCACTAGTCTTGATACTTAGGTTGTGTAAGTACTCTTGAAAAGAGTAAAGGAATTAAAAAAAGCACGAAGTCATCAACTCCAGGCACAACTTCATGTCACAGCTAAGGCCACTAGCCCTTCTGCACTAAATGAAGCTCAGAATATGCTTGCTTATTTGATCAAAACAGCAGTCTTTGCCAAGTAAGGGTAGCTCCTGCAAAGGGTTTTCAAACTCTTTGCATTTCGTGTAGGATGCATTTCATTGAGGCTTTCTCACCTCACACCAGTGACTACTACTGATGACAGGAGTTTATCAGCCTGATACACCAAGGTAAGTGGGGAAGATAAAACCTGCCTTTTAGAAAAAGAATTCTGGGAACCGTGAGAGAAGACAACAATACTTCAGCAATATTCTACTGAAACTATGTTTCTACCATAATCAGAAATATATCCACAAAATACATGAAAACATAAATTTAGAAGTATACAAAATGCATGCCATTGCATGCATCTGTTCTGCATCTTTCACTGCTCATGCTACATCACCAGTCACAGCATGCAGGAAGCTGTACTTCTATCCATGCCTAATTATTACACGGACAACACATTAAGCATTTTTCACTCTGCAGCTCACGAGGGTCTGCCTCACCTCTTCTACTCTGCACTGAAGCCATAGGAAAGCAAAAGAGAAGAAGGAGTAAGAGAAGTTAGAAATATCCACAGTCTAAAGAAATCAGATATTGGGTTTAGTGTTGGCATTTCAGGTACCAAGTACAACTTTTGGATTTGTGAAGGACATCAATAACAAGTATTAATGTGGCTTTAGTTAAAACACGCTTCTAATGCTTACTTAAGACTTTGGTCTATAGGTAAACTTCCAAACAACTTACAGAAACTCTGAGATGACAGCTACCTTCTCCTATTTAAACCATTTTGCAATCCAGGTTTTGGGTAGAGATCTTACACTGTTGAAAAATACTCTACAGAACAAATTGTAAAAGTCACCAATAGTCATTACTTTATCAACCAATGAAATTTGTTCTACAAGGAATAGACTGCTAAAGTAATAATCTAATCCTTAAGCACAGTGCTTGAGACAATTTGTTATTCCCTAGAAGAGATATGGTCTTTTAAGAAACTGGTATCAGCAACTTACTCTGTTACAATTACTTGGTCAAGTTAAGTTTGTTATGGTCTAGTTCGTGAATGGCAGACTACTTACTTATTTGATTTAAAGTTTCTTGGGGAATCCAGCTCATATCAACATCGTTCTGATTTGATGTCCCCATCTCTACTTTCTGTACCGGTCTTTTCCTCTGAAAATTCAAAAAGGAAGAAAGATTTTTCTTTTAAGTAAGACTTGGATAGCACAAGTATTAGAAATTACTAAAGATGCTACATTTAGTGAATTACAATTATTTCACTAAGGAACAAACTTAAGGCTAGTCAATGTACACAGCTGTCTGTGTACATTGCATAAGCAATTTATTCCCCTAAGCTTTGTATTACCACTTCTAACACCTTACAACATGTATTCCACATAAAGGCACCAAGATTTCATACACACCTGGGCAAATTCATTATACCTTTTGCAGATTAGTCAAACTTTGTGATAACTAGTTTCATTTTGCTCTCTGAGATCAGTGCAATATATGACCTGACTTGCTAAATAATCAACATTATGGCAAAGCTTTGCTAAGAACTAATGATGGACTGACAGCTGTTCTCCCCTGAAGTCTGATCTGGATTAAACTAATAGGCAGAAATAGAGAGCACAGGGAAAATCTACACAGTAAGTACTCAATCAGTAGACACAGACATCCAGTGATTAGAATATATTCCAATTCAACCATTTCAGTTTCTGCCAAAGGGCAGACCCAAAGGGCATGAGCTCTGCAGTCAGAGTATCCTCCATTAGGAACAATTTTTAAGAACGCTCTAGTTTCCCCAGTAACCTCTAAGGTTCTAAAAACAAATCTTCTACCTGTACCATCATATGCCAGAAGCAGTCACTGAATTGCTTTCTTTTCACATCAGAAAGGTCTTGCATTAACAAGTACACAGACAAACATGCTACCCACCTTCCTAGACTCCAGTAACTGATGTAGGCCAACAATGACCAGCAGACCAAGTCCAGCGAGAAACATGTACATGAAGATCCTTTAAAAAACAGTTTAAGAAACCATTAACTAAAAATGTCAAGTTTTAAAGACAGTTTATGAAGAGGCATAGAAATTAGGCCTAACTTTGGCCACACATCCATCTAATCTTTCCCAAGAACTTCTGTAGGGGGCAAGTGGGGAAAATACCCAAGGAATCTGAAACTAAAGTTCCAACAACTATCATGTAATTATTCTGACTTGTATTTTAGAAACTGTAATCCTAAGTTTAATTCTGAACAACAGAACATTTGGAAAATGCTGTATAAATTACAAAAATGTTATAATAAATAAATATTGAAATTTAATAACTTCAAGAATTCTTTTGCACTCATGAAGTTTCAAGATATTGGGTCACAGGCAATATTTAGGTCTGTGACAGCTTTGATCACTTATAAAACCCTCAAAAGCCTCTTATATGCTTTTAGCATGCTATTGCAAAGAAAGTACTGCTAGGACACTATTAATTTGCAACAGAGCTTTGAAAGCCCTTGCTTATCTTGTTCTGTGTTCCACAGTTAGAACTCTACCTACAAAATCAATTTTCTTAATCTGTGCATTTGGGTTTGTTTCGAAGAATTTTATCTGAAGTATCTGTTGATATTTAGCAAGAAGTAAATCTAAGTTATAGCTAAAATTGATTTGGGGATTAAAGAATTTACTCCAAGCTGAACATCTGAACTCTCATTTAGGATAAAGGAAATTACGTAGTTAAACTGAAGAAGATACTTAACTGAAATACCTGTTATAGGGCAATTATCTGTTCATAGGACATTCACACAAACTGATTCTTGTATTTGAATTGTTTTGAGAGCTCTTTTTTCATAGTATCACACACACATGATCAACTGTTCTTTAATTTATACCATTGTATTTGAGAAATACAAATTAATGTATTTCTTTTGGATGACATTTTTTAAAAGGAAGCCTGCTCAAGAGGCAATTTCTACCTGTGGTAGGACAACTCACATATTCAGCATTGTCTACAAGTATTTCTGAAGATTAACTTTTTTAATGCACAGCTTCACTTAAAATTCCATTCCAGTGCTACAATATTTAAAAGTGTTTTAGCACAGCATATGCTTGAGAGATATCCAGTGTGTCAGATCTACCCAAGTCTCTGAGTCTCTGAAAAAAATCACTCCTGGATGATACCTACTACAGACAGGGGTTAGAGGAACTCAGTCATTCTTTGCTGCACTATTTGGTACTCCAAATACATCTTTTGGTTTATGTAATCTTAGATTACACTGCAGTGTTCCACAGGAAAACTATTCCAGTCCTGACAGCAGGACCCACAGCCTGATACTATGGACCCTCTGCATCTTTTAACTCTTAGGAAAAAGCAGCACAGTAGCATAACAAAAGTTTAACAGCTTTGAATTGCTATGTAGCTGTATAACATCGGGTCCTATTCCAGGCTTAAGCCCTCTGAGCTAAAGCACATCTGTAAACTTCCCACTGACACAGTACAAGTCCTGAAGATCCCCACTAGTAATAGTGATCTTAATTTTGGGAAAACTTCATATTTTCAGTCTGTCGAATGCTGCTACATTATAAACAAAACACAGCAGACCTAACATACAATAAAATGTTACAATATTCTTACAATACAAGAACTATTTTCACTGGCACCACCAATAACTGCCCTACCAATGCACCAACTAAACCTGGATCTCCAGTCTCCTTACGTTTCTCCATCCAGCCCATCTTCTTTTTCAATAATTGTAACAGTTTGATTGAAGACAGCATCTTGAAAAACATTGCCCTAGAACAAAGTTTGCACATAACATTTTAAATTCATTTCAACACATACACAAATGTTTACCTCTTTCCATGTTCTTGGAGAAATTCTAGAAAGCAGCAACTCCTGCACAAGACTTTCTTAAGGTTACAAGTTGTGCTAGTTTTACTCAATACATAAAAGCACAAATGTTTTCTTGCCTACCACAGTTCTAAGGCACTCCAGCTTCCACTGCTGATACTGCATGACTTTAAGTGCATGTAAGCAGTCACTTGCTATGCATATGTATCTACTGATTTGCTTAAATACTACAGAGGCATTCACTTTCTGGAGAGGCACTCAACTAAGTAGTTCCTTCCTGAGACCTCCAAATGAACTAGAAAAGTTCAAATGAGTTAGAGCATGAGGCTTACATTTGCATCTCTGTAGTTGAGATTGATAACCAGACCGAAAGGACGACCACCCATAGGCTCAGCAGGGATGAAGGAGTACTCAAACGTGGCTTGTCTCTGTGGTGGAACTACTGTGTTCAGAGAGAGAGCTGTGAAGTTCTGGATGTAAAACTGGTAGTCTTGAGGGTACCGGAAAGAAGCATCGAGAGACTCGACAATGAAATCCTCTGTGCCCTTATTGGTGAAGCCCACCAGAAATTTTACAATGTTGTTCGCTGGAAAGTCTGAAACACACAAAAAATATTCAACCATTATAAACCTCATGTACCACACACAGCCAATTCTAAGCAGAGAGCATCTAGAACAGACTCTGTGGTTTTAGAGCTTCACTGTTTTAGGCAAACACTGATGTAGTCTAAGCAACAGTAAAGAGAATGGTAGACTAGCAGAGGGACTCTTACCTTCACCTTTCACAAATAAGATGGTTGTATCAGCACTAGGTGAGGCTTTAGGTTCTCCTGACAAGTCTTCTTCTTCTTTTTCTTCTGTCTAAGACAAGAGACTTTTTTGAAAAATCCTATAATGAACAGTGAAGCAAAAACCATGCTTGGTTCATGAGAATCCCATGTGTCAAAGCATGCAACAGTGGCAAGTATTTGTACCAAATCTAGCTCTTCCAGGATTTGCACATAGTCTGTTCTCCCTCTAGATTTGATGAGCATCCCTTTCAGCATTTATCTTTCTACTTGTTATATCTGACACAGTGACTAATCTGAACTACATTTAGCTCTGTTGAAGGGTCTAGAATCAAAAAGCATCAGTAAGGCTTCTGTTTGGGGGTGGAAGGAACAGAATAGAATCTAAGTGTTCACATCTAAGCTACTTCTAGTTAGAAAACAAGCATTTCCAAAATAAAGACAGTCATAAAACAAGTTACTTTCACTACAGGGAGTGTTTAGGGCAGCTTTCTAGTCAATTTTAATTAGTTAAGTGTTATGTATGCCTGGAAATGGATGTAAAAGCTACTGGAACTACCTAAGTCTGTGGACTCACTTGTTCAAGTTCACCTTGTGATGATTCACTTTTTAATTTGACAAATGCAAGCATTAAGGGCTTATTTTCCGCACAGGGATCATGGGATCATCACCATCACCACCAAATACAAAAACAAGGTTCAGCTAATGGCAAAACAACTTCCTGAAACAGTGGAAATCCTACTGGATCAGTCATACATGTACCATGGGCTAGAGAACCGGAGCTGAGTATATGTAGCATCTTGATTCCAGGACAATATGAAAAACTCTTTTATTTCAGTGAAAAATAAAAAAAACTGTCTAAAAAGCACCATGTTTTATACCTGAGTCATAGACTATTTAATAAAAGAAAATTACATGCAAAAGGTTCTTTAATAATATTCTGTCAGTACTGACACAGCATACCTTCTACAACTTAGCAAAGCTGCTCAACCGTAAGCTCACTGACTTAGCAGCAGTAAAATCTCATACAATCAAGTAGCACTTTACCAAATCTGCATTTTTATTATGCATGTCTTCTCCTACTAATATCCCAAATATTTCTTAATGTACATCAGAGATTTGAGAAAATTTTGCACCACTCTAAGCACACTAAGAGTCTAGCAAGCCTAACACTCAACTGCTATAAGCAGATCACAAAGCTATGTAAAACATTTAACTTTTCTGTTTGTGATTTTTGGGCAATTTTTAAAATTTGTATTGTAAATTTAGTTAGCTGTAATTTTTTAACAAGGGTTTCAGAATTCATTCTGAGCTTAACTAAGAACCAAGACTCTGTTGTCCCGTAGAAATTATTATCAAAGAAGCCAGAATGAAGTAGTTCTATCCCCAATGTTCTTCTCAGTTTACAGAGGTGCAGCTTCAGATAGAAAAGGACTACAGAGGGCTCCTACGAGAATGTGGTTCTCTCATTTGGTGGTTTTTTTGTGGCCTACAGTTTAAATAGTCAGAAATCAGGTTGTTCCCATGTGGTTTTTCTTTCTGGTAATTCAGAAAGAACAGATAAATCCTTCTGACGCTTCAAACTGAACACAAGCTTAATCAGATACATGGAAATAGCCACCTGAAAAAAGTAATGTAAGTAAACTCAATTATTTATGTTATCCAGCTTCAAACACTTCTGGTCTAATTCATACTTTTGAAATAACATTCATGTACAATTACCAAGTCTGTAGGCTCATCTTCTTCAACTTCAGCTTCATCATCTTCATCTTCAACTATAGTATCTTCCACAGCTTCTTCATCTTCTGTAGCATCTTGAGCTGCAACTAATAAACCTGAGCCTACCAAAACAAATGCAAATACATGAAAGTCTTTTAAATGTCTAGTTAATCAACAAAAAACTGATGTTTAAGTACAATTCCTAAATAAATGTTTGAGGAACTTTTTAAAAACCTGTCCAATACAGTGTTTTGAAGCCTCAGTTGCAAAAACTTCCTATTCAAATTATGTCTGTGTTGATCTTTCAGCCTTATTCCTTCGCTAAAAACTTCCTCACTTACTCATTTATCTGCCACTAAGTTCAAAACCAGAAATTTACAGCTGGATGACAAAAAGTTCAGCATTCGTACAGCAATGCTTACACTTGCAGAAGGCAACCAATTTACCTTAAAAGCCGTGGTTCAATTTTTGAACACATTAATGTATGAAAATAATGTAATTTTGCAATTACGAAAATTAAAATAAGGCGTTGCTATTGCCAGGAAATTAATCTTCTAAGACTAGCAAGTCTAACAAGTTATTAGCACACTGATAACAGAACACTTTGAAAGGTACCTAAAAAGTTACTATTTTTTTAATACTTATTTTCATTCAAGTTTTGAAACATAAAGAATGTCTTTTTTACTATGATCTCCTCAATATCATACATAGCCATATATCCAACAGAACCACGACACCAGTCAGAAAAGCAATGTGAACTAGAGCAAGGCTCCAAGAAAAGTGCAATCTGATAGTCCATTGCCTCTTTGCTTTCGTGGAGCCAAGCCTCACACATTCAAACACTGGGCAAATATGATTAATAAAACTATTGGCCACGGGACAAAGTTCTGTCTGTTTGCAGTTCAGAGCACATGCAAGCAAGGCTGAGATCTAAAACATGTGCACAAAACTACAGGCTTGGTTTTTTTTAATAAACGTAACATTTTCTGAATATGAGAGAGTAGAAATGAATGGATGACTGATTTACATGGGTCTGAAAAAAAGACCTAGCTACTATAAATACAAAATTTAAAAGAAATATTTGATAAATTTCATGGGAAATAGGAATCCTTGAGAAGGACAAGTGTATCCAAGGTCTTAAGAACTGCCACTCAGTGCTAGAAAGAGCAAACACAACCTCTCTTCTCAAGTGTCTTCAGAAGGCACACTTAAATATTTTTGCTCGACCATGTGCAATACTTAACTTAAGCCTTAACTACCGTGATTTCATTTGATGTTTTAAGTTTGTAGGTGTGTAAAAAATTTAATTTCTACAAAAATTCATACAAATGGGGGGGCGGGGGGGGTAAATTAAAAATGATCAGCGTACAGATAGGCTGGAGGCACCCTTTGCAATCTGCTGCCCAGAACACCCTCAGACCCCTTACGGTCTTTTCGAGGGATGTCAGAGGGGCTGATGATGTGGCAACACCGGGAACGGAGAGCTCTGGGCAGGGACTCGCACAGGGAGCGTGCTGCAGCCCACCGCAGGAGCTGGGCGAGAAGCCTTCCCCACCTCTCCTGCCTTCCCAAACTTAGTAGTCGGGAAGCAATTTCCAGATCGTGAATCAGATAACGCCACGGCGTAAACAGAGATTAGCGCTCCTCGGTGCCGCCAAGGACACTCGGGGGGTGGCGGCAGACGAGGTGGGAAGGCAGGGTGGCAGCCAGCGCATCTGCCACGGAATGTGGGAACCAGCACCGTGGGCGAGCGGGGACAAGGACAAACCCGCTGCCACCACCTCAGGCGGGGCTCTCCGGCTCTCCCGGGCCGCTGTCACGGCCGGGCCCGAGGCCGGTGCCCGCAGGGCCCTGCCCGACGCCGCGGGTCGCTGCGCCGGGAAGGGCCGGAGCGCGGCCCCGCACCCGCCAGGCGCCCTCGGACGGGGCCGGGGCCCCGCAGGCACCGGGCCGGGCGCCGGAGCCCCAGCAGCGGCGGCGGCCACGTGCGCGGGCGGCCGGGGCGATGAATGAGCGGCGCCGCCGCCTCTCGGCACGGCTCCCGCAGGCCCGGCGGGAGCGGCTCCCCCGCCCCGCTGCGCCACGGAGAGCCCCGCACACACCCACCGGCCCCGCGCCCGGGCAGTGACGCCCACCCGCCCTCACCTGGGCCGCCGCGGGCGCCCCCGAGCAGCACGGCGGCGGGGAAGACGAGCAGGGCGAGCAGCAGCAGCTGCGACAGGCGGCTCATGGCGATGATGATGATGATGATGATGATGACGATGGCAGCGGCCGCGGCGAGCCGACCCCTCCCGCGCACGCTGTCCCGGCGCTGGCTGCCGCGGCGGGATGTCTAAATGGCGGCGGCGGCGGCGGGCGCTGGGGCTGGAGCGGCAGCTGGAGCCGCCTTCCCTCGCTGCTCCATCCGGGGCCGGGCCCGCCCCGCTCCGCCCCCGCGGACGTGGCTCGGCCGGGCAGGAGGCGCGGCGGCCACGTGAGCGCCCGGCGGGGGCGGCGCTTCCTGCGGTCCCCGCGGTGCCGCTCCCGGGCCGGCAGCGCCGAGCCTCCAGTGCCGGGAGCCTTCGGACAGCGCCGAGCCTCCAGTGCCGGGAGCCTTCGGGCAGCGCTCGGGGCGCGTCCCGCGATCCTCGGTCCTGCGCAGCGCCAGGCCTTGGGTGGACTTCGGCAGTCCTCGACTTCGATCCTCGTGGCGTTGCAAAATGTGGGATTTGAAGATGTAATCTGTGTAGCAGCAGGTGACAAGCAAGCTCTGTGCGATGTCCAGGTGTTAGAAAGACAAACTGCTTTTCCGTAGAAGTGCCTTGTTCAGGTTTAGGCCTTGATGTGCTGCAATGATCTCAGACCTGGGCAGAGCCTGGGAAGAAGGATGTAGCGATAATAGTGGACGCAAAGAATGCAGAATTTACAGGCCACAAGGACATTCTGCAGAACTCCCAAGATAAGTAAGAAACTTAATAAACCCAGCAACTGTGCTGAATCAGCTGTGAGTGGATAAAAGGCAATTCTTGCAGGTGGAGATCACGGCCACCGACTCACACATGGACCACCGACCCCAGACACCCCCTACTCCTAAACAGAGAAGGACTGAGCATGTGGATTAATTAGCTTGAGAAGTGAGAGACTCATTAGCCAATAAAAGATAGAATACTACTTAATAAGAGAAATATGTAACTTGTAGATAATGAACATTAATACCTTTGTTTGTTAAAATGTATAAATAGTGAAAAGTTTGGATAGTTGGTGTGCTTGATTTGTAGAATACTGCTGAGCATCCAGGCTGGAGCAACTCTGAAAAGAATTATCAATGTCTCTCACAAGTGAGTAATTATGGGCTTATTGCACACCAGGTAACAAGTCCAGTTTTTTCTGGACAACAGTGGATCCCTTCCAACTCAGAATATTCTGTGATTCTGTGGGAACTTGACTAGCATACCTCCAGGAAGACCAAGGATAAAGCATATTACTGAAAGAAAAGTGCTATCAAAATCTTGTAATTCCATGTTGCACTAGAATAGCTGGTTTGGAGTCATATATTTGATGGTTTAATTGAAAATTTCCTGAAGCATGGTAGGCAATGAATATGATACTGATATATTGCCTTTATCTCAGTAGACCTTTTGTTAAATGCGATGCAAGGGATGCTAAAATGGAGAGCTTTCTCAAGCCCTACAATCAAAACATTCAATGAAAATAAAAATGCCAAGGCCCAAACCAGCCTCCATGCTTTCCCTTTTCTCCCACAGTTTATTCAGCAATTTGCATACAGGGTAAAATGAAACAAGAGTAGCATTAAGATACATTCTATATTTTGAGGTAACTAATTTGTCATTTGAGCATCTGCAGCTTGCTGTTATGGCAATGGTAAATGTAATCTTGAGGCTTGCATTTTTCACTTTCACTCATTTGATTTTGAACCTGCAAATTACACTAAAAAATTATCAAAAGTAACCATTCTAGCTAAGCTTAATCTTATTTTAACATGCTGAAAATGTTACTGAAATGCTGTTAACTATTGACTGAAAGTGGCATATAAATATGGACACTGGAAAACATTCATTACTACTGGTAAAAGTATTTCTAGTCAGATAATATCCACCCAATGGTATAATATTACTTTTTCTGTAAAGGTCTTTCACCAGGTGGTGATGTCTTTATCCTAGTTGTGGTTTGGTTGTTTGGGAGGAGTTTTTTTTGGGGGGGGAAAGCAGGTAATTATTTTTTCCTCAGGAAAGTAAAAGAATACTGGCATGCTGTAGGAGGTTTCCTATATAGCACTGCAGCATCTGAAACACTTTGTGCCTTCTACACAGTGACTATGTACTTTAAGTGCTGCTTTTCCATCTGAGATAACTGTTCTTGATGTTACTAATTAATTAACCTGTATGGTGCTCTTACTGGGTTTGTATGTTGTGGGGGCACAGAAAGGTGTTAATTAAAAGTATATCTGCAAGTGTGATACCTTGACTAGCTTCAGCAACACACCAAGCCAAGGCTGACTCCAATGTTACAGCTGTACCCGGAAGCCTATTAGGCTGCATTCTTTTGTGCTAAGTATTCTACCCATATTAAACAAGTTATAATTTGAAAGAAAAGTCTCTTATGAAAACCTGAAATAAGCTGCGGAGACTTTTTCTTTTTGTATGGACTGCTTCGCGTGTTCATTCACAGGCATAATAAAATAAGTGTTGACAATACGTGCCACTATTGTGACATTGAGCTTTGACACCTTTCACATTGGATGCTAATTCTGAGAAGACTGGTGTTCACTTGGAGTTCATGTTGCTCCTGGGAATGTGATTGCAGTCACGTACAAGCATTGTATCCTTGCATTTAAAGGAGGATTTCCAGTTAGAAGTTGCATGTAAAACTGTTATGAGGAGATATGCCTTCAATTTCATAACATGTATTACAAAAAGGGTGAGCATTCCTAGTCTGTGATCTATAAGTAATATTTACCTTACACTGTGGTATCCCGTGTAATTTTGAACTTCTTAAATGAATCTCACAGATGTGTTGTTTCCTCTTTGAAGATATCAGCAAAAGGCAAATAACTGTTTATGTAGAGGCTTATTATTTTTGCTATCAATACTTGCTTTTGGCATGGCCAAGGGTTCAACAATCAGCCAGATTGCCTCTTCATTATTTATGCAGTGCCTTCTATGGGAGATGAATTCAGCAAAGCACTTTCAGGAGCAGTGCCACACGTACAGTCCTAACCTGTGTTCTGCTTCCTGTTTCTCACTTTTGCATGGCATGCCATGTGTCAGGAAAAAGCTGGCTGCAATATAATCTGACTAGGATAGAGATCTTGCTTGTATTGTAGAAGGAAATTTTGTTGGGATAATCAGGAGGATCACTTTCTCACTTGCTCCCTGAGTTTTCCTGGAATTTTACACATTAGCAAAATGTTTGGAGGGCTTTTTTTCCTCAGTGTTTTTCCACGGACATTGCTCTAGGTGTTAATACCTTGCAGTTGCTACCACGTGCCAAGAACTGCATCCTTCTCAGTTCTCTTCAGGTTCAGGTCAATGCAATAGTTTTGATAAGTCATCTCCTATTCCAGTGTACTCTGAGAAGTTAACTTGATATTTTTGCTTGCTATTTTTTTCTGAAACTTTTCTGGGGCTAACAGACTAGGTCATTTTTTTACTTTCAGAAACTGTCAAAAGCTCTAAAATTTTTCTCTTATAGATGGTGATTTTGTACCCTTCCATATTACATCATGCCCACTGAAATCAGAAGACAGAATATTACTTTTTAAAAGAAAATGGTATCAAGATTTATCTCTTCATTACTTTTTGTAATCCAGAGAAATAATTCTATGGATATTGAGTTTTGAGGGTTTTTTCCTTTTAATTTCTATAGTACTTTTCAAGATTACAAACAGTTACTGTATGTGGTAGTTATTAATAATATAAGTGAGAATCTCCCACTTAACACCAGTCAAGCTGACATTATTCTTTCTCATCACTGATTATTACTGTGGGGAATTAACTTACTGGAAATTGATGCAGGCAGAAAGGGGTCACACAGTAACCCTCATCCCTGGAAGTCCTGTCAGCTGCTTCTGGTGATAGTACAGGAGAAAAAGCAGTGTTCACAGGAGCTGTTAATGACCTCTGCCAAATTTTTGCCTGAATTGTGGTGATTCTTTGAAGGTTGGTGCTTTACTAAGTTTATTTCAGTAAGAAATTTTAGCTACCCTATTGCTGAAAATTGTCTCAACCACACACAGATTCTGTATCTTATCTAAGGAGAAAAGAAAAAAAAAAAAAAGAGAGGGATACTTTTCTGGAGAACTCTCTCACAGAAATATATGAAAAATTGTGTTCCACAAAGTTGACTAAATAATTACATGGGTTTTTCTGAGAAATGGAAAAAAAATCAAATGAAAACTCTAATAGTCTAGATAAATTTGTCATTGTTAACCATGATTTCTTAGTAAGATTTATGGATTCCATATGCTCCATATAATGGTAACAGGAAAGGAACCTCAGAGCTCCCTTTGGCCTTGTCCAAGGTTGCCCAGTTTAAGACTGTGCAGTGCCTGGGTTGGGGTGATAGTCTTGCAATATATACAACTTAAAGCATACAGAGTATTTTTAGCTACAAGATTTTTTTATCTTTCCTCTGCATGAAGAGTAGAAACAAAGTTGTTGACATTAAAAGATAAAAAGTTATTTTTATTCTACACTGCAAGTTAATTATTGCTACTAATTCAGCAATAGGTTGGCTATTTGATACATTTGTATCATTGTGCACATGGATTTCATAAGTCCAATCTTTCTCACCCATGGAGTGAACTCCATATGCTACAGCAGTATTTGTTAGCAGCACTGAGTATATCTGAACAACCTCCAACATCTTTGTTTTACCATTGTGAGTATTGTCACATATGGTAAAAGCAAAATTTTATCTTAAGCCTAAAGTACAATAGGGAAATAAAATATAGCCAGTAAAAGAACATGTCCATGTAATTGCATGTGGAGTAATCAATAAGAAAGAAAGCTACCTTTGGCTTAGAGAGGCTTGTCAATGTTAAAGAAAAAAAATAAGAAAATTGAAGAATAATTTCAAGATGTTACACTTCATGCTATAGGAAATGAACAAAGATCTATTTTCTTTGTGAGTGACTTCTACATCTCTAATCATGATTGGAGTGCATCTAGTATACTGTGTCTGGTTTTGAATGCTTCCCAAGCCATGAAACACCCAGACAAAACCATCTGCAAGCTTCTGCAAAGTTGAAGAAAGAGAGAAGGTAACAAACTATGCAACATTTACATACTGATCCTTTCATTCCTTTTCCTCTTGAAAGAGTTTAAAAAAAAGTTCATTATCTTAACTTTTTATTCCCTCATTTACTTGAAATAGTAAATTGCAAAGTGTTTAATCAGTGCTTGAAATTAGATTATTGCATAAATATCTGTGTAAGATGGAATTCCATACTTGGACTCAAATCTAGTGAAAGACTTCAGGAACACTATCTTACTTTTCAAGTTCTTAAAGTAGTATTTATGGGGCAGAACCTTCAGCTGGAATCTGTGGAAGTTGGTCCCTATAGAAGGGAAGGGGAACTGCTGCACATGATAACTAGGATTGTGCGTTATAGATACTTTAGGTGCATACAGCATCAGACTGAATTATGCTGTAGCTGTCTGTGGTTCTCTGACTATATCATATCTCTTTCCATCAGTTTTGAGCTGCAGGATGTGGTTTTGCCCTTGGTCTTTCACCCTCTGTTGCCGCAGCTTTTAGTTCTCCCTTCTGAACTTCCAAACCTGTTGTTGTGTTTTCTTCATCTCAGCTTGCTCATTTTCAAGATCTGCTTGCAGGATTTTAAGCCAGGGATCCAGCTTGTTATATTCAGATAGTGACTGTTGACTTTCTGCCAACTTGTCATCCCTTTCTCCCTGGACTTTTGTTTGCAAGGACAGGAGCCATTTCTGTGTGTATCCTCCTTTTCCTCCCTCAGCGCTGTAGGATGGATGATGACCAAGGAGTCAGGCAAGGGCTAAGGTTTCCTATCTCTGGATACACTGTGTGCATTCCATGTTATCCTTGCGGATGGACATTTGTGTACTTGACACTGAGACAGGCTGAGTTGGCCGAAGGAGGAGATAAGAAGGAGATAGGAGCTCTGAGGAGATAGGAGGGTCCTGTTCCGGCTCTGAGGAGTGAAACAAAGTTGTATCACTGAAACTTCGAAGGACACAATGGTCAAAAAGTAACTTTTTATGAATTAAGGTTGGTTTAAAGATAAAAGCGCACATCCCTGCATGTGCTAACAAGCTTAATGAAGAACATCCTACTACATATATGACTCTCACTCAACTCTCCACCTAGATGATGCTGTATATAAAGAAGGCAAAGGGTGATAAAACTTGGCTGTGTTCAAGGAGCTGTAAGGAGCTCCCTGTTCTATGAGTGGAGAGAATCCCTTTACTGGGATCCTCTTTACTCCTTCATTTAATCTCCCTGTTTTTATTCTTCCTTGGCAGCAAGTAATATCCCAAAATGCTGGAGTAAAGAGTCCTTACCAACTTTCAGCATTTCCTAGGGGGAAAAACACTTTCTACTGTCAACTAATTAGAAGAAGGAAAGGTCACATGGCTTGACAGCATTCTATTCAGAAAAGGTGGAAAAGCAAATGAGGATAAATTTGAGTGAACTTCACCCATACTGTTACTGTAGTGGTGGAGTTGTGTCATTCTGCTATTGCAAAACAAGAGGTGACACCCTCTGTCCAGTTTATGCAAACTATTTTTTCACCAATTTCAGTGGAAATTTTCCATCTGTGAAGATAAGTCAATGTGGGCAAAATTACAAAGTGATGGAAATTAAGAAGTTCATCCTTCAACAGTGCCTACAGTCCCTGCACCTGCATCAAGTTCCAGTGGAGTGACAAGTCTAAAGAGTGTAATTTTCAGATTTTGACCTAATGTACAGTAATCCCTGATTTTAAAGCAAGAATTTAAAAAAAGGAAACAAAACCCACCATGAAAAATGCAGCTGTTAGCTAACCCATGTGATTATCATCAAGAAAATCAAGAAAAAGATATGTTAACATTAAGGAAAGAAGAAATAAAGAAGTCTTCCATGCTCTATGAATTGCTCTCTTTACTGAATTTTGAGAAGGCTGGATAAAGGGAGATTTTACTTGCTGAAGACAAAGAAAGAAGGCAAAAACCACATTTGAAATGCTTCTTCTGTTGGAAGAAGCCTATATATTTGTTACCTGAATTTCCTAGGTACTTTAATAAATTTAGTAATAAACAGGAGTAGAGTTTGACCCACCATGTTTAAATGTTTACTTTTTTTCTGACACCACCTGTAACTGACAAAAAAAGAAAACCAGAAAAAAGAAAAACACCTCAGATGCTGGTGGAAACCCTCTGAGAGTACTTCTTCTATTGTTGTACTTTGCTACACTGTTATTTATACATATTTTCACTTCTCTGTTTGACTCTATCAGGCTTGGTATGAGCACTGTGTTCTCATGGAAATAATCAGATTATATACTCACATTATTGTCTCTCCAATTGTTTGGAGGTTTTATTTGTTATCCAGTGGCTGCCTACCAAAAGCATGTAATTTGTAACTTCTTTAATTTTTAATTTTAATTTAATGTTTTAAATTTGTAATAACTGTAATTAAATATAATTTAATTAAAATATTAATTAAAATTTTAAATAATTTGTAATCAGAATGGGAACTGCAATGCAAATGCATCACTCCCTACATTCATTACTCAGTTAATTCAAGGCACAACTCCAGCACCTGCATTTGGTCTTCTTAGCACTTCTCTTTTATGTTATACATCTATGAGGCCCAGCACCTACATATAAAATCTTGCCAGATAAGTGCAAAAAAAGCACTACTACTAATTTTATCAGAGAAGGGTATTTTCATCATTCAAGCTTCCATTCAAGCAGCATGGAATCTTACCATGCCTCCTCCTAGAAAGGGAGTTTTGCTAGCCGGGTTCAAATTATCTTCTCCAGGAAATTGTTTCTCAGTATCAAAACCTGAGTGTGTCTTGAATAGAGAGACAGGGGATTGAGTGAGAAAATAAGACACGTCTGTTTTGGAGGATACTTTAATAGTACAATCCAGCAGTGACCCCACATTTCTGCAAATGACTCTTCTGGAGGACCTACAACAGGCTTAACAGAAAATTATCCTGGCAATGAAACATCTCCCAGGCTTCTACAGTCTTTTTTAGTATTGTTTTCTTTTTGCCAGCCCAACATTCTCCTTTGATGTGGTTGTTCTTCCTTGCCTAGGGATCCCTCTTCTGGGAAAAATGTATTCACACCCAAAGACTCCTTCCAATCGACTGTGCAGAAAGGTATGTTGGTTCTACAGCAAGCGTTTCTATGGCTTAGGGACTCTTGTTTTCTGAGAGATATCCCAAAATTTATATGGACTCAAAAGAAGAATTAAGTTTTTTAGAGTGTTTTCAGAGAATATTCATGGACACAATACAGCTGAGAAAATAGGTATTCTGCTTGGAACTTAATGAATGTGTCACTTGGCTCCTCAGTGTGTATCCTTTTTCATCAGGAGTCCTCTATCAAAAATATGACGGAATGACATGAATGTTCACAGCAGTATTCAAGTATCATATTAACAGTATTCAAGTATCATATTAGCTAATTTCTCTTTCATATATATGTGTGCCTATTCCATTTAAAGCAATGTCTTGTATAAAGTGGAAATATAGCCTAGAATATTGGAATATCAATCATACTGCATGAGATAGAGAAGATCCTAGTCACTTGCTGTGTTGCTGTAATAGCTGCTCAGGATACAGATGCCATTTTCCATTTTCAGACTGTTTTTTTGTCAATCATCTAACAGTCCCTTGACCATATGCTTTATTCCCCCTTCTCATGCCTCCCCATGTGTGCTGGTTTGAAAGCAAAACCAGTGAAAGACTCCAAGTCAGAAACACAATTTAATAAGAGGAAAAGAAAAGAGATAAAAGAAAGTAAAATAAAAGTAATAGTACGAAAAACCACTGACAGAGTCAGAATACAACCTGACACCCTGTTAGGGTGGTGGTAGCAGTCCAGATGAAATGGTCTTGTCGAAGCAGTGATCCTGTAGAAACGTCTGGTACCTCTTGTCTCCTCTGGGAGTCCAGTGGATAAAAGCTGCCTGTGCTGTCTCAAACCCTGGATTATATCCAGGTGGGAATGCTTGGCTCCTCCCCCTGGGAGGAGCATCTCACAATGGGATGATCTCATTCTATGAGTCATGCAGTGGGTCCTTGATGGCCCATTAAACAGAGATAGCTCCCAGAGGGAGTTATCTATGAGTCATGTGGCAAGGCATTGATGGGCCCATTAACAGAAGATAAGGGAAACACTGCCCCACCTTGGCTCCAACAGCTCACAGCGATAGAATACAAACCTTGGGCACAATTTTACATTGTAACCTAGGACACCATGCTCTGTATAGTAGATATTATTCATGTGCTTCACCCGTGCCATGGCAGTAAGAGCTGACCTCAAAGTCTAACGAAGTCTGTAGATTCAAATGGGTTTTGCACCAGCTAAAGATCTGTTAGACAGCACTGTGAACTACCAAGTACTGCCTGGCATACTCTGGCAGGGGAGGGGAGTGTGCTAGATAAATGTCATTATAACATGCTCATCCTAGCACATGCCACTTGAAATCCCTCTCATGTTTAGCCTCACCAACGAGAACATACTGCATGTCAGACTTTCTAAGATGGGCTCAGGAGCACAGGTTGCTTCACAGAGCTGGCAGGTAGTGTCTTTTCTTGCCACTGAGTTGTACATTTCATTCTGCAAATATGAAAATGAAGCTGTTGGTGGTCCTCTCAAGTCACTTCTTCCAGGAAGGAGCAACCCTGCAGTTCTCCCAGGGATTCTGAGTATGGTCTCTGTACCCAGTTTTCCAGCTTCAGGATGAACCAGAATATATACCTGTCCTACATAATATGTCGTGTTAAGTACAGAATTAGTACATCTGCAAGAGTGAACAAACATTTTGACTCTTAATCTTCAGGAAATGCAGTAATGTAGCCATAGGAAGAGTAAGGGAGGTAATATTTTCTGAGGAGTCTCATGTGACAGGGAACATGGAGCTACAGTGGTCTGCACATAGTCTGATAGATACATAGTCTGATAGATGTCTGTCCTCCCATGGATTAGGGGTGATAACTGGTAGATCTCTCATACCTTTTTCCCATTCTCCTTCTGAAAGTATCATCATTGCCTAGTGGACTGTTTCCCTTAACCCTGTTGCAGATGAATTGTTTGTAGAACAGTTTGTGTCTGCTTCCAAAGGAGCGCTAAAGCCTGGGACAAAAAAAGTGTGCTGCCCTCCAAGGCTGTAGAAAAAGTTATGCAGAAGCCTGAAGCATAGAAGGAATAAAAATGAGTGTGGAAATCCTCTGGCAGTGCTATGTTTCACACAGTCCCTTGTCATTACAATAAATGGGTATGTTTACTTAAGAGCCCTGAATAATTTATTAGAGAGTGAAATAATCCTGCAGAACAGTGTCTTCTCTACGCACATGGATTAACCCACATGGATTAAGAGTCCTCCAACACCTGCTTCTAGGAAAAAGATCAGTAAACAGGTGATCTTAATCTGATTTCTGTTGTAGGTGGCTGTGCATTGGGGAGAATGAGCACAGAGACTCTCAAAGAGCTGATTTTATGGAAGTGTTGCAGATGCAAATGACACATATTGTATTAAATTTTTTTAAAGGTATCTCTGCACAAGCATCCATGTTTTCTGCGCAGTCAGAGGTTTTTCATAGTTTTTATGCATGCCACTTGGATAATGGGAAAACATCTAAAAAAAAAAAGAGAGAGAGAGAGAGAGAGACTGCATTTTAAAATTTTACCCTTATGTACCAGATAGCAAAAGTCCAGCTCTTACTTTTATTTTCTTAATCCTACGTTATGTTGGTATATAAACAGATTATAATGTTGTTCGGTGCAAGGGGCATTAGGAAGTAAGATGCTTCAAGACAGGCTTTCAAATTTGGAATTCCTTTGGCTTCAATTAAAGCTTTATTTTAATAAAGATTGGAATTTAATATTTCAGAGTATACCAAATAAAACTTCTCAGTTACTACAGAGGACACAGATCATCACTTGTGTTTTCGGGAAAACAACCACGAATCTGTGGCGGGAATGATCATGCTCAGTCAAGAGATGAGGGCTTGAAAATGCACTATTTTTAAGGCTATATTATTTATTATTATACAGATGTGCCACCGTTCAGTATTGATGTATCGGCAGCTGCTGGGGATGCATAGAATCACCGAATTGTTGGGGTTGGAAGGGACATTGAAGACCATTTAGCTCCATCCCCCGTGCCGTGGGCAGGGACACCTTCCACTAGACAGCTTGCTCCGAGCCCCATCCAACCCGGCCTTTAACACTTCCAGGGATGGGGCATCCATAACTTCCCTCGGCAACCTGTTCCAGCGCCTCAGCACCCTGGAAGTAAAGAATTTCTAACCAATATCTAATCTAACCCTACTCTCTTTCAGTGTAAAGCCGTTCCC
This sequence comes from Acrocephalus scirpaceus scirpaceus, assembly GCA_910950805.1. NCBI lineage: Eukaryota > Metazoa > Chordata > Aves > Passeriformes > Sylviidae > Acrocephalus > Acrocephalus scirpaceus. The sequence goes on along the minus strand of OU383773.1, from coordinate 39,782,685 downwards.
CACTACAAACCCCTGTCACCAGTCCCTCTGAGCGCCGGCTCTCCCCGCGCTGGAGCCCGGGAAGTGGCCGGGGACGGGAGCGGGGACGGAGCTGGGGCGTGTCCGTCCCAGCTGCGCTCGCCCGCGATGCTTTTCGTCCCTCTGGCGGCGCCGTAGCGGCCGGGCCGGCGCCTGCGTCCCGGGGGCATCCTGGCTCATCCCGGCTCATCCCGGCTCCTCGTTCCTGCCTCCGGATTCCTGCCTCCTGCCCGCCGCCGCCATGGATTACCGGGCGCTGGTGATGAGCCAGGTCGTGCCCGGGCAGTTCGACGATGCGGACTGCTCGGACAGGTGAGGGCGCTGGGGGGGCCGGGCCTCGGGCGCGAACACGCGGAGCGGGACGGGGAGCGCCCCCGGGGCTTGGCCGGCAGCGGGGAAGGGAGAGCGGGTGATGCTGCCCGGTTACTGGAGCAGGTGAGAGGAAAGGCCGCGTGTGTCTCTTGGCTTCCCTTTTCCAGTATGTGTGCTGCTTTGGAACAAACTTGTCCTGGCAGAAACCCGTGACGCATTACTGACATTACAGAATCGAAGCATCAGTTAGGTTGGAAAAGACCGCTGAGATCATCGAGTCCAAGCTGTGACCCAACACCATCGTGCCAACTAGACCATGGCACTGAGTAACAAGTCCAGTCCTTCCTTAAACATCTGCATGGTGACTCCACCACCTCCCCGGGCAATCCATTCCAATGTCCAACCACCCTTTCTGTGAAGAAATTCTTCCAAATTCTCCTGGTGCATCTTTGCAACTTTAGGCCATGTTCTCTTTTCCTGTCACTTGTTGCCTGGCAGAAGAGACTGACCCTACAGCTGCCTTTCAGGGAGTTTTAGACAGTGATGAGGTCCCCCCTGAACCTTCTTTCCTTCAGGCTAAACAACCCCAGCTCTCTCAGTTGCTCCTTATTGGACTTGTGCTCCAGACCCTTCCCCAGCTTCATTTCCCTTTCCTAGCCCTGATCCAGCACCTCAGTATCCTTCCTGAATAGAGGGCCTCAGAACTGGACTCAGTGAATTAAAACACAAGAGAAAATGTAAAGTCGTTTATAGAGATGAGGATATTGAATTTTTGGTGACTGTAACAATAATTTTTAATTATGGAGACATCTGTGATTCTTTTAAGTGAGTCTGCGGAAGACACAGAAACAGGTAAAGAGGGTGAGGTCTCTGAGAACTGCCAGTCATGCACGTGTGAAGGAGTTAACGCTGAGGAAGGAGATGGTGATGATGACAACGATGATGAAGAGGAAGATGAAGACTGGGACTGGGATGATGAGGTGGGAAGACTCACGAAGCGCCACAGTGCTGCTGGTGGATGCAATCCACAGGTATGTTGAAGGCTATTCTGTGAGCCGTGAGGGTGCCCAAGAGCTAATGGGGCCAACCTGGGGGCTTTGTTTGTTGTTAGTGTTATGTTGAGGACAAATGCAAGCAGAAATTTTTCCTTGAGTGGATCCCCTTCCTTTGCATCTGTTCCTCTGACATGCTTTATGTGTATGTACATTATAGCCAGAGCTCCATTTGATCTTCTTGTCTCAAACCTTGTTGCTGGATTCTCTTTGTGACTGTAGTTTCCTTCTCTTCCTTACCTTTCTCAACTTTTCTTTCTTTGATCTCTACAGATGTTCCTTACTTTTTGATATTTGTCCTCTGTATTTCTGAGCATCTTCCCCAGCCTTTCTATCTATTTTTAGACTATCTGCTAGTCATATCCAGGGTGAAACCAGTTCTATTTTAGACTTAATAGTGAAAAAGGCAAAGAAAAATACAAGCACAGGAAATGGAGGGGGGCGCTTGAAGTTAATTGATTTAGAGTGTATGGTGTTGGCATAGAAACTCTGGCATTGTGCAGAATGAAAAGCACTCGTGAAGGTAAGAAGGGTGCTAGTTCTCACATCAGCTTGGACACTAGAGGCTCAAAACCTTATTGATACCAACTTGGCAGAACAGTTGAGATAAATCAGAGTGGTTCTGATTATAGTGTAGTATGTCTGGCAGTGCTTGTCCTGGGTGGTGTAGTCTTGCCTTTATTTAGAGGTTTATGCTGTTCAATGATGACGAAATTGTGTTCAGGTGTTAGTTGTGTTTGGGGAGGACTACATGTAAAAAAAGACACAATCTTGGAAAGTTTTCTCAGTTCATTACCTGTGCATTTTTTCTCCTCTTATTTTTATTCCTTGTTTCTGTTTTCCGTTCTTTTCCTTTTACAGACAGAAAATGTGTTGTGTGAGAGACGTGTAGCTTCCTAGACTAAAAATAACTCTGGTTTGGAGTACTTTTAGAATACTTTAGGCATAGGCATTTGAGATGACTTTTCCAATGATATGGCTTGAATTTCAAAAGGCTGTGTACAGAACTTGACTTATATTAACAAATCCTTTATTTCAGGCGAATAGACAGACCCCTAATTGCTCTTCAGCAAAACTGTCAACACCTGCAGGCAAGGTTTTAAGAAAATTTGAACACAAAATCAATTTAGGTGAGTATAATTGCACTGCTGTCTGTTATTTAAACAGTTACCACTCTGTGGCATTCTCAGACTAGTCCCGCTTATGTTAAGCCAGAACTCAGTAGAGTGGGTGAGTTAGCCATTGTCAGAGAGATCAAAAATGGCTTTTGAGTACTTGAAGTTGCCTTTAGTCTCCGTGAACTGGCTGTCATATCCCTCTCTCTCCACCTTCAGAACCACAAGGCTGTTTTGTTGGGGTTTTTTCTTTCCCCATCTCCAGGCAACATGAAGACTTTCTTAACTAGATACTGTGTAGGAACAAGCTGTTTGGGTGGAGGGAGGTATCAACTCTTTGTTGTGATGTTGGTCATTCCCACAGCTGCTATCACAGCTGCATTTTCTAGATCTAGATGAATGCAATCCCCTGTAGTATTGGGGGGTACATTATGCAGCAATTCTCTCCCAGGAGCAGAGTTCTTGTGCTAAGTGAGGAGGCTGCTGTCCCAGCTGGTGTGGTTTGATGGTTACCCCAAGATGGAGATGGTTGCTCAGCACAGCCTGTCAGGACTAGGGGTAGCTGTGAATGGCACCTTCTAACAGGGTAGAGATCAGAGGCTAGGTTTTCCTTTATAACAAAGTGGTGATAGGATGAAGGCTGCTGGTATTTGTAGCCGAATACAGCAGTTTTTATACATTTAGCATTTAATCAAGCACCATTTAAATGCATTGTTGAAAAGAATCTGGGAGGCTTTTGCTTATTGTGTTAAGAAAAATGGTATTTGATTGTTATAAGAGAGGAACAGATAAATTCAATGGTGAGATGTTATCTGAAAGGTATTATTGGCATCACATTTCCAAGTCTGTGGAATCATCTCAGTCATCTGTGTTGTTACCTTAGTAACCTTAGGACCTTAGTCCTACCCTGAAATGTAAACAGAAAAGAGCTAGGTTATCCCTGGTGTGTAGGAAACTTCTTTGGGTTTTGGGTTTGGTTTCTATTTTCATTTCTTCTTATGTGTTTTTCAGATAAGCTGAATTTTGATGACTCTGTTATAAACAGAGTCACAGAAAAGTCTAGACAGAAGGAAGCAGACATGTGAGTATTACTTATGCTTCTATTTTCACTTAAATACTTTGAACCCAGAAGTGTAGTGCTTATTTCCTTGTTTAAGTAAGTTTGTTAAGAAAAATGAAGTTTCAAAGTAGTCTCTGTGCAGTTTGCCCTTTGGTCTTCAACTTTTTGGTTTCCAAATCAGTTGTCTGAATCATCCCCAAGTTTTGATTCTTTTGTCACTGGTAGCACATCTGATTTTGTTGGTGTAGTATAGTAAGACAGCAGTGATGGGTGGCATTCCCCTAGAAAGGACTCTTTGATATTCTTTTTTTCTAAACAGAAATCCTTAAGCCACTGAGCTAAAAAGGTATTGGAGGCCTTTTGAAAGTTCCTGCTGATGATTTGGTGAGAGACAAGTATTTCTTCTTAAGAATTTCTTTTTTTGGCCTGCAGCTTATAGCTGTAAGTTGTAAAGACAGATACAGTTTTCGCCTAAATGAGCATAATTCAGAAAAAGCAGGAAGATCATCTATAAGAGTGAAGGGCTCTGATGTTAATGGTGGTGGTTTGTTGATTTTTTTTTTTTTCATTTCCATCCCTCTGTCTGCAGGAGAAACCTTTGGTTTTGTATGAACTGAAAGCCTTTCTTCTTAAGGCTGTAATCTGATCTTTGACACAGAATGTCAGAGTTTGCTCTGTAAAAATACCAAGCCCATATGTGGGATTGTAACATTTTATTTTCACTTCTGGTAGGTACCGAGTCAAAGACAAGTCAGACAGAGCAACAGTAGAACAGGTAAGTCCTTTGTTCATCAAGTTTCCCTTTTGACCAGAGCAAATAGTGTAGAATTTTGGAATCAATGAAAAAACCGTTAGAGCAGGAACAGAGTTTTGGAATTCTGTTTCTCTTGTTATGCTGAAGAGACCTGTTGTTTCTTTCTTTCATATATGAAGGTTAACTTAGGTTCCATAAACATTTTAGAGCTCATTTTTGTGTTTAACATTGTGATTTGTTCATATGTGTAATGCAGAATTCCATCTTAAGCTTTTACTAAATTCCAAAGAACAAGAAAAAATGCTGAGTTTGCCCTTTCTTTTTCTTCTTTAGCAAGACTGAATTATTACTGGCCTTAGCCCACATAGCTATTCTGTTTCAGTTATGGTATCTGTATCTTAAGAAAAATCTTACTTTAAAAAATTTTATTGCAGGCATGGGTGGACATTATTTCTTTGTCTCTTCTAGAGTTAGCTGGAAGACATATGCTTAGTTTAAAAAAAAGGAGAAATAATTTGAAGAGAAAGTGAAATATCCTAGATTCATGGCAAATTCTGAGTGGTTGCTGTTCAGATTATTATTTGATCCTTGAGAACAGTCTGATGCCAAGGGTCCCTTAATATGATTGTAAGACTGGATCTATTATTTGATTTTTTTCCTCTGCTGACTTTTCTGTATTAAATTTGAGGTGTTGGACCCAAGGACCCGAATCATTCTGTTCAAGATGCTCTCTAGAGGTATCATATCAGAAATCAATGGCTGCATCAGCACAGGGAAAGAAGTAAGTTTTATTGCAAATTATGTAGTAGGCCTTTTCTTTTCAGCAAGCTGGGTGAAAGTTTATGGTGCTCAGAAAACATAATTAACTACTTGAGTTCTAAATTTTTATATTGCTTGATTGGTAAGAAGTTATCTTGAGAAAAAAAATTATTTATGTTAAGGGAAACCAGTTTTCCCAAGTATGAAAGATTCCTAAAAATGCTTTAGTATTATCTTAAATTTGTGGATGTCGTTAATTGCATCGTTCAACAAAAAAAAGTTTTGGCAAAGTTATGTATACCCACAGTATTAAACAGTGCCTAAAAACCCATACAAACCCAGACAATTCTGATTAAAGACATACTTCCACCCTGTGTAGAGGTGGAAACATGAGACATTTGGGCCATGCTTTAGGGCCTGAACAGTGCACAGGCTCAAGCTAACCCTCAACACAAGAGCTTGTTTCAGTCTCCCAAGTGTGGATGAGGCAGACTTTTCTTTTGCAATGTTGATTTTATTCTGAGGGCACTGTTGCACCCCTGCCCCATCTTATGTACTTCCTGTAGCTGCTTTTCGTGGAAGAAGGATTGGCCTTGTGTGCAGTCTCCTTCAGCTGGGTGCCACACAGGGGCTTGGGTGAGATCAGCTCTTTTCCAGGTGTCAGAATGAGAAGAAGAGAGAAGATTATGCTGCTTTAAAGAGCTTTTCTTCAATGTTATTTCTTCCCTTTTTAATCTGATAGGCCAATGTATATCATGCCAGTACTGCAAATGGAGAGAACAGAGCAATAAAGATTTACAAAACCTCAATTCTGATGTTTAAAGATCGGGATAAGTATGTGAGTGGTGAATTCAGGTGAGTTTGACTTCTGCCTGGTTTTACTGGGGAAGAGGGATTGTTTTGAAAGGTGGTAAAATCACTAGTGCTCATGCTGCATTGACAGACTAAGAATCCCTGTTGTCTTTTATTTTTTTATTTAAAGATTTCGTCATGGATACTGCAAAGGGAACCCAAGAAAAATGGTGAAGACATGGGCCGAAAAAGAAATGAGGAATTTAATAAGGTGGTTTTTCCAGTTTTTGTTTCATTGTGCAGAGGTTACCGAAACTTTTAAGTTTATAGGAGGTGCTCTATTTTTGCTAGACTGTGGCTATCACTACCCTTTAGGGTCTCTGGAGTGTTCAGGAAAGTGTCTTAAGCTCCATTATGGGCGAGAAACAAAAGAGGAGGGAAGAATAAAGATCCTCTTTTGTTTTCCTGCTAATTCTCTAAGCTCTTCAGTGTCTGAGCTCTGTCTGACATGACTGAACAGCAAGGAAGGCTAGAAATAGCTGCTGCTGAGCAGCAGCACGCTGTGTGATATAGGTTAATCTAGGATTAACCTGAACTGTCTAAAGATTCTTTGACACAGGAATGCTTAGAAAAGGGTCAAAGTGGTTGTGGCTTTTTGTGTGCATTTCCTAGTTCTTCACAAGGGAGAGTTTCCTGAGCTCTTACTGTGTTATGTTCAAAGCTGCAGAGCTCCTTTATGCACTAGTGCAAAGCAAATAGAGTTTGGTTTTATTATTTTTGTGGCTTTGTTCTGTGTTTCAGGTTGACTACAGCCCAGATACCTTGCCCAGAGCCAATTATGCTAAGGAGTCATGTGCTTGTCATGGGCTTTATTGGTAAAGGTGATAGGTAAGTATCCTTAGAAAATAATTACTTTGTTTGGTTGGGGTTTTTTTTATTTAGTAATAGCTTTTCCAAAGGTTTATTAAAACTAAACAAACCAACCCTCTGAATTTACTTTCAGTTACCCTAGGCCTGTAAAATTAACATGTGCATGTGAGCTGTGGAATGGTCCCAGACATTTGTCAGATACTACTGCAGGCAATCTGTGTGATTCTGAAGCCTCAGTTGTGTGCAAAATTACCTCATGAAGTGGCTTAATCAGAGATTAATGCTGGAAAGGCTTGCTTGCTAATCATACATGAAGATAGTTCATTGTTTTGTAGTTGTTGACATGAATGTAGCATGGTCCAAATTAGCTCCTGGTGGAAATAAAGCTCCAGAATCTTTAGCAAGCACGTAGCAAAGTTTTCCTGCCCTTCCTGGTGGCTCTTTGCACTTGGTTGTTCGTCCTGACTTGCTTGACACACTCAGGGAGTGAAAGGATCAGGCACAGCAATTAAAGCATTTGCAGCTGGTATGAAGAATGAAAAAGTACTTAGTTTCTGTTATTTCTTTTTGTAATTTCAAGGCCTGCTCCTCTGCTGAAGAATGCTCAGTTATCTGACTCCAAAGTCCGGGAGCTATACCTACAGATCATCCAGTACATGAGAAGAATGTACCAAGATGCCAGACTTGTTCACGCAGATCTCAGTGAATTTAATATGCTGTATGTTTTTAATCCTGGCTCTGAATTGTGACATCTAAAATGTATGCATTGGCAACCTCTGTGTGAGAGTACCGATGTACCTTTCAGCGAGGGCGGGGTCCTTGTCCTTACTGGGTTTTGTAACTTAGCTAATTAAGTATGTAGCTTTTAACCCAGATCTGAGCTTTCTCTGTTAAAAAAAGCCAACGGGCAAACAAACAAACAAAAATTAAAAAGAAAAAAAGAAATTAAAACCGCAACAAAATCACCTCACAAAACCCCCTCACAACCAGAAAAAAACCCCATAAACTCAGGCAAAAATTAGTAAGGTATCGTTTTTATGTAAGGTATTTTATATTAATAAGGTGTCATTTGACTGCTATATTTTTATAACTTGTTTCTTGTTTCTTTTCTTTTTCATGCGCCTCTCTGCTTTTTTTGTTCATGAGCAGACTATTTTTTAAAAAAGTTTAATTGTACAACTTGTGTAGAGGAGGGAAAGGATTGCCTGAAAAAAGCTGCCCTGGCCCTAATATGCAAGGCGTATGCTGGAGAAAGAAGTTAAGATTTTTTTTTTGCTGGTTCTTAAGTTTGAAGCACGCTTTGTTCCTGCCCCTCAGTCGTCTGGTGGAGTTGGTGCAGCTCTGTGTGGGGTTTCCTTGCAGGTACCACGGAGGGGACGTGTACATCATTGATGTGTCTCAGTCCGTGGAGCACGACCACCCGCACGCGCTGGAGTTCCTGCGCAAGGACTGTGCCAACGTCAACGGTGAGAGGGCTGCTCTTCAACCCTCCTTCTGACAGCTGGTTAATTTAGCAGCATGGACTCAGCTCACCTTATGTTCTCTCAGCTGTAACTGACTGTAGAAGCTGTCAAAATTCCGTTAAAATACTTCCTCTCCTATATTCTTGTGACTTTCTCAGGGAGCAGCATACTATGCTGAGTTCAGAGTAGTGCAGCCTATTTTGCTGGAAATCATCTGTCTGAAATGAGTCACGTGGCTGAATCTCAGACTTACGATAGATCTAAGATCACTCCCAGTCTGCAGCAGTGCTCACCCCAGTCTTAACTTAAAATACTGTGCAGACATACCTATGTGTTGCCTTCTGTGAGCTGAATCCACATCTGGAATTCGTCAGCTGGCAAGACATTTCTGTGTGTTAAAAAGTTCCCTGTGCTTAAGGGCAGCTGAGGGGAGGCAAAGAGTAATTAATTAGAGATGTTATCACTTGTCATAGTATTTTGATGATTTGAATTCAATGGTGTTTTTCTCTTGAGAATTTGGTCTTCACATGTGAATATACATGTTGTGTAACAGATACACACCTTCTGATAGGGTGTGTCCCTGAGGAAAAATAATCTCTCATTCTGGCTGCTTTTGTCACCCCTTTCTTTTCAGATTGCCTTTTTTCTTATTTTACAGAGACTCTTGAGAGTCTGATGCATAATTAGGAAAGAACTGTGTGCATGCTGAATGTCTGTTGATATCCAGTATGCTGCTTTTTCCTTTTATTCCTTTTCAGTTTGTGCAATTCTAGTAACTCTCTTCTGGCTCAGCTAGTTGCACCCTTGCTCTTTATTCATGTTTTTTGACTTACTCTCCCTAGATACTCTAGTGTCTCAGTGGTTTTGGTGTTGTTTCGCTTGTTTTCTGTCACTGCAACTTTCTCTGTCTAAACTTTCTACAGGGACTTTAAGAGACACCTGGTTCTGCCCTAAGTGTGATATTTGCAGAGATTTGTGGTTCCATGGGCACAGAGAGCTGCCTCCAAACTAAGTCATTTTTGCTCTTTCTATGGTTAATTTATCACAGTGAGAGATCCTCTGGGAATTTTAGTAGGAAATATTTATTAAACAGTCCTCAGTGTCAATTGCTGCTGCTTTTCAAAATAGATATGCAGCCTATGAAAGTCATAATTGATCTAAGAAACCAACTTTGAGTGTAGTAGTGAGGAAGACTCTAGGACATCAATATGTCTTCCCCTTTTGGGTGGATCTTAATGAGGCTGTACTGTATTTCAGTGGCTGCTTGTTTTTGTCCGGCAAAAGTTTGAGGTCTCCATTCCTTATTTAAAATACTTTTTTAAAAAAATCTTAGTTCTTGCAAATACTACACCTGTCTTGAATTCTTTACTTCTTAGTCTGTAGACTGTTCAGTCAGGATCCTGCTGAAATTGATTTGGCTTTTATATTTATGCAGTTTTTCTCCTTTTAGCATTTGTTGCCGTCTGAGGGATGAACAAGTTTTATTTCAGATGGTCAAGAATCATCTGGTAGCTAAACTCCATATGATGTAGAATGTGCTGCTGAGACTTTCCCCAGTCAGCAGAGTTGTTGACCTGCTGGAATTGTCACTTTAACATCCAAGCTGTGTATGTTAGATGGAATTACTTACGGGTTTTGTCTCTCCCTTGTTTCCTGGCAGACTTTTTCCAGAAACACAATGTTGCAGTGATGACAGTGAGGGAGCTGTTTGAATTTATCACTGATCCTTCTATCACAAGTGAGAACATTGATGACTACCTGTCTAAGGTAAGACTTCATGGCCTTGTTACTGAGTAAGAGGACAGTAAAATCAGATCTAGTTCAAACTCCATCATCTCATTTATTATATATAAGGAGGCCAGCACATGGTGTTGTTATGCTAGTGCTTCAAAAATGCATGTAGGTCTTTTCCATTTATACCATTGTAGGGTGACACTACTTTCATAGCATGTGTTCTCAGAAAGTGTCTAATTGTGAAGAGTCAAATGGCTGTTTGAGGTGCTGTAAGAACCAGGATGCTTTGAGTTAGCTCTTCCTTTCTGGCAAGGAGGAGTTCTGCAGAAATATAATCATCCTTATATGGAGAGTGGTGTTGTATGTCCTGTAGCCGTGCTGGGTCTGCCGCAGTTTGGTCCGTGGGGAGCAGCAAGTTTGTTTTTCCCTCTATTGGCCCTGATCTGTAGCTGTCAGTGTGCTGTCAGTGTGCTTCACAGCAGTGTGGTCACCATTAGGTGTCGCTGAAGGCATTTCCATAGGGAAAGCTGGAGTGTGAGTGACGGTGGAGCTCAGGGAGAAACACAGATGGGAATGGTTGGCTGTGATTCTAGAGGCTTAGTGGTGCGATTCTAAAGAATGATAACTGTTTGTAATGTTTTGTATTTCTTTAGGCAATGGAAATAGCATCGAAAAGAACAGAGGAGGAAAGATCCAGTCAAGATAAAGTGGATGAAGAAGTGAGGATTTCTGTTCCTGCTATGAAATTAATATTAACCTTACCTCCTCTAAACTTTGAAATATGTTCTGTTTTCTTTGGAAAAATGTACAGTTGATGATAAACAAAACATTGTGATACTGAGATGTCTTGACCTAGTTGAGATGTGAAGTATTAAGGGATGCCATGTGTAAAAGCTGATAGCAATAAGCAGTTAGAAGGAAAATATTCCATTTCCTAAACCAGTTTGCTCACATCTAGGTTCCTTGATGTATCCTCCAGTTCAGGTTTAGTTGACAAAAAACCTGAGTAGAGAGATCTGGTTATGCCAGTGGTTTTGGACCATTGATACAGAAGCAGGCTATTTGGATATGTGCATTGGCCAAATTGCCTATTCTAAACTCCACTCCCAGTCTAACTCAAATCTTCCACTGCTTTTACATTAAGTGAAGCCATCTCAAGTCCATTACAGAAAGCTGTTAATGTTCTGGAAATGCTTGATATAAACATAGAACCATTTCTATCTTAGTCTTAACTATCTGTTCCAGAAGAGTTAAAAAAACCCCAAAACCAACAACCAACAAAAACCTTATTTTTGGGGTCAATACTGCTTGATTTATTCAAGACTTTTCTGTCTTGGAGCTCAGCAGGTTTCACTAAGTGCTTCATGCTTTGCCAAGGAGAGATGTTTTTTGTTTCCCAGTGTAGCCTCAGCATAAAACTACGGAGCTGTAGAGTCAGATTCTAGTGTTTGGTAGCAAGCCCATCTTCTGCAAGCAAGTTACTAATTTGCAACTGAGGTAACTGTGTGAGGTACTAACCTGTAAGAGAGATGGTTTCCTAGCATCTAAGTTCTGTTCATTTCTCTTAGACTTTCCATATCACCACGGCTAGTTTGTGCCGCTTTCCTTGCAGAAGAGTAGAGCTGAGTAAGGGCAGTGGGGGAACTGGGGGCCTGTGCTTTGTGCACAGCTCTCAGGTGAGCAATGATCATGAAGTGTACTGAATCTGTACTGGGATTGAACTGATACCATGAAACAGAGAAGCAAAACACATCTCTCTGATCTGGTAGGGTCGTAAGCTTGCCAAAAGACTGTTTCAAATGACAGACAGACAAATTTGAAGTATGTTGTTGATCCTGCAGTTAGTTTTTATTGTCCTGTACTGCTGCAAGAACATTTTTTGAGTTGGACGGTAGGTTGAAGTGGGTATTGTTACATAAAGAGATTAAGTTCTGGCAGTGCATTTCAGTGGAGTTGCCTCCTGAAGGCATTGTAAACATTTCAATAGAAACATTAGAAAAAATCTTAGGATACAAAACCTTAGGACTCCAGTAGGCTAAGAGATGGTTGGAGAATTTTGTAAGTGGGTCTGGTGTGAGTCACACTAAGGAAGGAGCCTATTAGTTGTGATCTATCAATAATGTCTAGGTTGCACATTAAGTCTGCTCCTGGAAAAAATAACCAAACAAAAATAACTCTGTAGTTCAAATGGTAGTGGATGACTACTAGGTTAATTTGTTGTTTTTCTGATTGTGATTATTCTCCTAAGGATGCATAATTAGGAGAGAAAAACATTATTACACTATATGTAAATTAGTAAGTGTGTTTCCTTTCGCTGTGCTAGGTATTTAAGAAGGCCTATATACCTCGAACTCTGACTGAAGTTAAAAACTATGAGAGGGATGTGGACATAATGATGAAATTGAAAGAAGAGGATATGGCATTGAATGTTCAGCAAGATAATGTGAGTAGACATGCCGAGGCCCTGCAAAAGAGAGGGGATATGAATTCTTCTTACTGGAAACTGTTAGCAACAAACAAAAACAGAACCTTTGCAACCAAGGTGTGGAGTACTAAATCTATATCATACTTTAAAATTGTCTGGTTAGTGCTTAATGCTAACATTCTGGATTTTATCCTGGTCTTTATTTTTTTAGATTTATTTTTAAATAGTAATTTTCTCTTGGCACAAAGAATAAGACATGATTTAATAATGTAGTTTCTTCCTCTCTCCCTTGGAGCAGATTCTCTACCAGACTGTGACAGGACTGAAGAAGGATTTGTCTGGTGTTCAGAAGGTGAGAAGGTCTTTTTGAAATCCTTCATTTTAGCCATTTGCAGAAAAGTGCTTACAGGTAGTTCAGAGAATGCCTGGTCCTGCGGCTGGCACCATGAAAGAAGGCTCTTGTGTGCAGAGTGACCATTGTGTCCAGGATGGGTCTGGTGTGGCAGTGTGTATGCACAACACAGAATTTGCTTCCCTGCACTGTGGCTGATGCTGGGTTGCTTGAGAATGAAATTATAATCCTTGCTGTGGCCATGATCTCTGAAGTTAAGGTGAAGATGAGGGAAAGTCTTTCCTGATTATGGAAAATGTAATTGATCTTAACTGTTGCATGACTGCAAGTTTTGATATGTTCAGGGTATCTTTGTTGTAATATTGCGTAAAGAACAGTCCTCCAGTATAAGGCATAAAATGTTATATCTTACTGTATTTGAAGTACTTGACAGCGACACTTCTCAAAAGTACATTGGATGAGAAGTTGCATACAGATCACTTGGGGCCACGTCATTCAAGGCAGAAGCCCTGTGTGGATTCCCCCTCCTCACTTTGCTCTCTAGCAGTGGTGTAGACTCTTGATTTAAAATGGAAATACAAATATGGATGGGAATCAGGCTGTAGAACAGTCTCCAGGCTTGTTTAAGAATAAACGAATGTACCAGTGCAGATATTTGTGTTTGCAATATAAAGTACATACAGTGCCCCCAAGGTAGATTTGGGCATGATCCAAGGATAATTAAAAATAGGCTTCCACATATGTTAGCAAATTGCTGTTTAACTTAGGGAAATTAGTTTGGGAGTGCAAATAACAGCTGTGCTTTGAGCCCTGACCTAAAAGAATCTGTGTTGTGCATTCTAGATTTCTTGTTCTTAGTTTGGTTTAACCTACTTTTCATTCTTTATCTTGAGACTCATTGAGGGTGATGGTAAGGGAGATAGCATCAGATTGCTCAAGTGTTTCTTTGCAGCAGATTCTGTTTTCTTTTTTGTGAATGTATATATACATTGTACATATATGTGTGTGTATGCTGTCATTAGGTTTCTTGGTTTTGATTTGACATAATTCTTGATATATCTTGCAGATTCCTGCACTTCTTGAAGAGGCAGACAATTCAGAAACAGACTCTGATGATGATGCTGATGATGATGACGATGGTGGCAGCTCAGAGGACTCTGATTCAGGCTGTAAAGAATCTATACATCCCAAAGATAAACCTGCTGAAGTTATCATGGACAAAAAGGTCAGCTGGCTGAGAATTGTTTGTTTTTTCCTACCTTTGCTTATATGATACCAAAAAATCCAAACTGAGTGGCTCTTGCTTCTTGTGGACCTTTCCTGTTGTGGAGAACAAGAGCAGAGGCAGTGAATTTCATTGGGGATGCTTTACTGAAGGTGGTTTTATGTAGAGCAGTGTGGAACACAGCTCTCTGTAGCTTAGGCAAAGCTAGAAGAGAGATCTCTACAGGGAATTACAGGGCTATACAAAGTGGAATTCAGTGAAGCCTGGGCAGCTTTTCGGTCCCTCTGGCTACTCTTCCAGGCTTTGGTGTTCAGGTTTGTGGCTGTGGTCCCTGATCAACCTCCTTATGCCCAGACAGATGAGACCACTTGATCTGTAGAACTGGAGATTTGGTGACAGTGTTTGTACCACAGTGGCTTTTACAGTACCATTAGTACAGCCTGGCTAGTTTTTCTGTGGGCAAGAGATGTAATGCAATCCAGCAAAGGGATTATGGTTAGGGTCTAGGGTTTGGGGGTTTTTTTGAGGTTTTATTTTCTAAACTGTGGAATAGTATGCTCAGTTTTTGTGAGGCTTTCCTGCAGAGTATCGCTCATGAGTGAGAGCCTTTTGGCAGCCTTTGCTGTGTTAAAAAGAAAAACAGGGTGAAACTTGCAGGTTTAAAGGGGTTCAAGATTTGGGACACTGCATTTTAGGTTTTTCTTCCTAGAAAAGGTAAGATAATATATTTCATATCTGTCAAATAAAGTGCAGCGCTCTACTACACACTGCCAGTCTAGAGCTGCTGCCTTTCAGATATGAAGCAGGGAAGTCTTGGCCACTTCTCATCCTGATTGGTATAGTTTTTCATTTGGACTTCTTTTTGTGCGAGATGAGGGGTTTTTTGTAACCTGTGTGTTTAGCTGTAGGTTGAACAACTGATTAGCAGCAATTACTTCTACCTGCCCCTTCTACTTTGCTGACTTCTTGTTTTCTAGTTGAGTCTCATCCCTTTTATGTCTGGCACAGATGTACAGTGTGTTGCAGTAGCATGGCATTCTTTCCTGCCAATCCTGCTGATGATCAGCTTGCTCTGAGTTATCACCACTTACTGGATCAATATTTTTGCATGGTACATAGAAACACATACTATAGTAGCCCTGTGGGTAGCAGAAAACGTAGACCAGACAACCTGTTGCAATCTTAGGTGTAAATGGCATGAGTTAAGAGTGCCTCTTGTTCACTTTCTTCAAAGGTTGCATGAAACTCAGGTTCTAACTAGTTTGAATTCTGTCTTGTCATTACCAGTGTGCAGGTCTGGGCTCCACCCCCAACCTGTATTTCCTTCTTCCTTTCCCCTCACCATTCCTATTGATTTTTTAAGTTTCTTTATCTTGATGACCTTATTTTTATGTCACATGTTAATTAACTTGTTAATGTAACAATTGATTGACTTGCTTAGAATTCTTCATTCCCTTCTGGCTTTAAATGAATGGTGTTTGATTCCTTATAGGAAAGGAAAAAGATGGTTAAAGAAGCCCAAAGAGAAAAGAGAAAAACCAAAATCCCAAAGCATGTGAAGAAGAGGAAAGAAAAGACTGCAAAAATGAAGAAAGGCAAATAAAATCGGCTTTGGCTCAGAGAAAGAGATGATATATTGTGGATTAGTCAGTCACCGTCTTTTTTTCTTTATTAAAAAATTAAAGATCTTTTATTTATATACATACAATATAAACTATAAGGGTGGTTTTGTTAATAACATGGTGTAATTGTTTGAACAGAGTGTATGACACAGGTTTCTTGATGGGAGAGAGTGAGTCTAACATCTGTGCCTGCTAAAATTCTTTACCTCTGCAGGTTTGACTTTTTGCTAAACTCACATGGATTTGTTTCTGTGTTCTTACTCCTTGTGCCTTCTTCACAGTATGGAAGCAAATTGAGCTCTGCAGGCTCTCTCAGTCCCTCGAGGTAACCCTGCAGGCATTGTGGCTTTGCTGCCTCCCTGTGCTTGCATTGATGGCCAGGTGCACACGTGGCTGCAATCCCCAGTTTGACCCTCACAGCCTCTTTGGTGCCTTTGGCTAGAGATCTCTGCAGAGAGGAACTGATCAGGGCTTCCAGATGTCTCTCTCTCTGCTCCCTTACTCTATCCACCCAGGGATTGATAGCACTCTCACATTACAGTACTCATGTGAGTGTAGACAGTATTACTGGGGCAAGCAGGACTGGTATTTTCTCAGCAAATGGGGATGTTTGTTGGGACACTGAGATGAAATTTTGGAAATCGGCATTACATCAGGCACAAGAGAGGAGTCAGCCTCTAACTTGGTAGTGAAGGAAGGAGGACTTGCAAGGCCTGTATCCAGAGGTGAGGGAGTACTGATGATGTCTCTTTCTCATAACACCAAGGGCTTAGATGCTGTCAGAAGCATGGACACTTTATTTCCTGCTTGTGTACATAGCTACTCAGGCCGAGGTGGCCTTGGTGATGGCTGCCCTGAGCCTGACTGTGTTCATCAGTGCAGTGCTGAAGGTGACTGAAACAGTAACAACTTTGTACACTTTGTCCTTGAAGTCCCATTGGATTGGGGATTCTCCCTGCTGACTGACAGGGCTGTGGTGTGAGCGTCTGCCTCAGCAGCTGTGATTCGTGAAGACAGTGCACCAGGAAGTGTGTGTGTAGGGCCTAAGGGTTGTGGATGGAGTGCAGAATTGTGTCTGAGTTGTTGCCTTTCTCCAGGAACAAGTTGTGCACTGGGCAGACCTCGGTGTTTTTGATGAAGTGGGGTAAGCATGTGAAGCCACGTGTGCTTTATTTTGTGTAGCTCAGCAGTGGATGACTCCACCAGGAAACTGGTGCATGGCTGATCAGTGTGAGTCGGGGGTTGTCAGACACAAGAAACAGCCACCCTCTCTTTGGGTCTGGCTGCTCTGAAGACAGGGATAGGTGCTGGTTCTTGGCAAAGAGCCTGGAAGCCCCAGAGACAGAGTGTGTCCCGCAGGGCAGTGTTTACATCCTTTACCTGAGGAGACACTTCAGAGAAAGGAGGTTGCTCTCATCTGTGCTTGATGGGAGAGGAAATGTCCCAGCCCACGTAACTTTGTCTTCCCTCCAGGCCATGCACTGCAGCCTTATCAAGTTTGCCTAGCTCTAGCTGTCCTGTAGCAGGAAGGTGATCCTGAATCTGTCATTTTGGATTGGAACCTTGCTCGCAGGGTTGTGCAGCAGGACTGTCTGTGCAGGCTGTTCAAAGCATGAGCTGCCTGCCTCAGTTGTTTGCTCTAGGACAGGTGTGCATAGTCAGGGTGTTGGCAGGGGACCTGAGGTGAAGCACAGCCAGAAAAGCCAAGTGCAGATGGCCTAGCGCTGTTGCATGGGTATGTGCTTGTCGAGGTGGGCTGTGAGTGCAGTTCGTGTGTCCCGGCCACTGCAGGCAGGACAGGTACTAAAGTGAGGCAGTCCAGAGGAAAGGGGTGGGTGGGAAGCTTTTTGGGCATGAGCCGTGAGATCACCAGAAGCATCTTCCTGATGATCTCCAAGCAAGGGAATGGTTGAACAATGCTACATGTAACTACCAAAAGGCACCAGTCTGATTTGATGTGGGGAGGATGAGGATGGGATGGCATGACTTTGTATCCTGTGCTAAAGACCAAGCTTCAAAGTAGCACAGGTACTCAGTTTATCCCCACTTTTCCCCCAGAGCTGAGGATCCTGCAAGGCCCACTCTGTTTGCCATGGCAGCGTGGTTTTGCTGTGCCCTGCTGCTGGCACCTGTGCAGATAGAGTAGTGTTACCATGTATACCAGTTCTATGTATAAAACCAGTTGGGACAAAACCAGCTCAAAGCTAATGCTTCTCCTTTATCTTCCATAATTTTCCTTCTACCTCCTCTTCCTACAGTCCCCAAAATTGTACTTGCTGGTAGGGCTCTTGGGTCTCTTGTGAACTCTTGCAATAATCTCCATCATGGAGCTCACCTCATGTCACAGCGCAAGCAAACAGACCCTGGAGAGGTGGGCTGTGGGAGGCTGGTGGGCTGTGGGGCCAGGACAAGACTCTGAGATGTCACAGCAGTGAGACTGTACTGTGCAGGTGTGATACCTACCCCTAAGACTGAGAATTCCCTTCTGTTGACTGCAAACATGTTCCTCCTCTGTTCCACTGCTCACTGGGTGTTCCAGTGTCAAAGTGGAACATTCAGGTTACTATTTTTTCCCCTTTTGAATGAGAACATCTTTACTGAGGTCATGCCATAAACTGTCTTGCTTTGTCACTGAGGCTTTAGCATGTTTCTGCAAGCAGGGCTTTTGAGAACTGTCTGGTGTGTTTTCCAAAGCACAACTGTTTGTTTTCTGTCTTCTGTGAAAATGGATTGCAGTCCAGTTCTGCCAGGCAATCAGAAGGAATTTTTACAGCTGCAAAATCAGAACTTTCAACTTCTTTGATGCTCCTTTCTGGCTTAAAGTCATGGAGGAGGATTGGCTTAAAAAAGGATAAGGTGCTTTATGCAGAGGGCAGGCTGTGGGTGCGTTGTGGCAGAACGCTGCCTGTGGTGTTTGCACCAGTGTGGGTAAGAATGGGCTTGAAATTAGCTGTCTAATCTGAGATGCTGTTAATTCCTATTATTATTATAATCATATATATTTATAATGTTTTAGAATGGGCTGAGCATGTGAAAGACATCAAATTCTCAGGCACAGGTCAGATGCTTGGAAAAAGGCATTTCTGGGAATTTGCAGCCAGAAGATTTAGTGACATTAGAAAGCTTAAATATGTAGAGTGGGAATACTTACAACTCTGTTATCAAAGATAAAAATTTACAGAAGCAATTAATCTTATCTTCCAGGGCCTTTCCAAGTAGTCCCATCTTTGCAGCCATTCACTGGGATTCAGTGGGAGAGAACTAGAAGGAGATAATGCCAGTTAATTAATAATTAATATATGTTAAGTTCCAGAAAAGTTCCTTAGTGAGATGGTGGATGGTTTGGTCGGTTCAGCCTCCCCACCCCCTGAAGTTCTGCAGTGCTGTATGGCTGGTTTGCACTCCTGAGCAGTTGGCACTAAGCTTCCTCTCAGGTCTGAGGTCTGTGCCAGGCTGGTATTAATTGGTTGCTTTTTCCACATGGTATATTTTATTATATGTAGCAGTAGAAGCATTGGAAGGTGGAGTTTTGTGGATTCGGTTTTCCCGTGACAAAGCCAGTAAAGCCAGCTTTGTAAGGATACGTCTGCTCAGAGGGATTTGATTTCCATGCTGAAATATTTTGATTAAACAATGCAACAATGCACAACCAGCTGTGGCAGGCTGCATGCTTGCTTTTGGCCTGTGTGCTCAGGCAAGGGTCACACCTGTGGTGCTTCGAGACACAGAAGAAGCGGGGCTGACATTTTCAGAGGACCAATGTGTCCTGCAGATTTTGGTCACAGGTAGTGGAGGACCTGATGATGAAGTGCTGTGAGAGCTGGATTCCAGAATACCAGGTTAACTCAATTGATTTTGAACTTTCTAGGGCATCACTGTAAAAATAAACACATAACTTAATGACTCATTGTTTTTACAGTTGTAATTTTGGTCCTTCTAAACTGCTAGTAGACTTTCAAAGCAAAAATGCTGACCCTTGCCTTAGCATCTCGTTACTTTTCTGGTCTTGACATGACCTTCTGTTCTTTGTGCTAATCTTCATGTCCTCTAGAGGGAGGAGTAAGTTCATGCTCAGGCTGTTGGAAATTGCCAAGGCTCCTTTAATATGTGAAAAGTGCTAATTATGTTTCAATCAGCTACATAACTTCCTATAAAATTTGATAGAGTTGTGCATGCACCTAGATGTTATTTGAGTTTTTTTTTCTCCTGAATTTGTAGTTCTTGGACAAAGTTTTTTGAGGACATAGGGGCATAATTTGTTCTGGGTGAGGCCAGGCCTGCAACAATGGTATTAATGCTGGGTTTAGGAAGAGGTTCTAGATGGCACATGCCAAGCACCAAGGAGACTTCTTTTCCCCTGTACATATGATGAAGGCTCATGGTGAGAGTCTAAAAAATATTAAGGATATCATTCTTTGACTGTCCAAATTCACAGACATAAACACCCATCTTTTGTGTAATGCAAGAGGTAGCAATCATTTTGCTACAATCACTAGCTCTAAACACAGTTTGAGTTGTTGACAGCTGCTGGGTTTTTTTCCCCTTTCCCACCTCCCCTCCATGGTTGTTTATTTTCAGAGGACTGACAGATGAACAAACTTGGCCTTTCTTCCTGACATGCAACAACCTGCCTCTGACCTCTGCAGCCTGCCTGGAACTGTAAACTCTCCTAAGCAGCAGTGTGAATGCTAGACCTAGCCTAGAGCAGTAGGTTCAAGGCTATCTCTCTAATCTTCCCCAGAGATCCATGTCTGCAGCAAAGGCCACGAGGCTGGGACTTACAGTTGGCAGGTATTGCTTGGGAGTTTTGTGTGCTTCTTGTTTCCTTTTTTTTTTGTTCTGTTTTCGTTTTGTTTTCATTTTCCAAAGACAGCAGGCTATGGTTGCAGCAGGGTGCTGCAGAACAGGATGAAGGAAGGACAGTGACCCTTCTCCTGGCATTGGGACTGGGTTAAGGGCTGGCACGAAAGCCAGTGATGGGGACATGAAGACAGAAGTCCTGATTCATAGTTATCTTCTAGAGACTCAGAGCATTTACTTGGCATTCCTGCTCTTGAGCATTCTTTTCATCCCTTTGCCTAATCTGAGCCTCAACGCTTGAAGCCGAACATGAGCCCTGTGCTCTCTGTTGTCACTTTCCTCCCAGACTCAGCCAGGGCTGATTCTCTGTAGCTGACTGCAGCCCCTCACCCATCAGGTTCTGGGGGCAGATCTGGCTTTTTAGTGCCTCCAGCCCTGAGTGTTAACCCCAGTTCCAACTCTAGCCTTGCCCTGAAACAGGAAAGTCCTGTATTTCCCAGACATCATTCTGGGATGTATGATCAGCACCAGCTGGCACCTAAACAAACAACAAACAAAGCTGGTTCTGCAGCCCCTTCACTCCATAATCTACACCCATGATCGGATGGAACCAGCAGCTTGCCAAGCTGGAAATGTCCAGAATCAGCCTAGTTCAGTGGTACTTCCAGGATCCAGAAATTAAATTCACTGTTCGTTCCCCTCTGTCTTTAGCCCTGGCTGTGGGTTGCCTGAAAGATGGATGAGGCTCAGGTGGGCAGCTCTGTGAAGTCTGAGTGAATATTTGATGCTGAATTCTGAGCAGGGAGATATTGCAGGTTTGCCACCAGTGCTTTGGTTAGGGGTGTTGACAGCAAGTCTGAAAAGGCGTAGTATCCTTCTGGATTCTTCACTGTGCAGATTGGTGTCTGTATGGTATGTAAATTAAAGCTGCCATATTCATATGGTTGCTGTTGACCTATAAATAATCAAAGCAGGTTGGAATCAAGGTTTGGACAGGAAGGGCTGGGTAAGCAGGCTTCTCACTAGATCTAGTAAGGATTGAGTGCTCAGGTAAGGTTTGGTGTGTAGAGTTGTTTGGGGTAAGGTTTGCTGTGAGGTTGTAAGAGGAGCAGTATTGGTCTGCATGCCAGGGTTTGCATTTGGGATGCAAAGAGCCTAGAGAACTGTGAGTTGGCAGGACGAGATGAAGGTTGATACTGACTAGAAATGGAGAGCAGAGGGTTTGCTGTTGTTGTTTAAAAGAAAAAGTCTAATTTATGTGCTTGACATAAGATGTTGCTTATAATGTTTTTGCTTCTTGTTAGAAAAGAAACTTAAGGAATTGTTTGTTCTCTCTCCTTGTCAGGTTTCTCATTCTGTGGTCCTCAGTCAGGCACGAGCTTGTGGAGTGTTACATGGACTTGTGTTGCAGAACACTGTGTCTCTCTGGGCTATGAAGAGGACTCTATGTGCACTTGAGAGCTACCACTGTGCACTGTAGACCTCAGGTGTGACAGATATCTGGGCCCTCGAGGAAAGGAGGTGGTACCATACTGTGTGAAACACGCTGTGTGTACGTTTGCTGTGCTCTAATAGTGGTGAATATGGGAAACGCTCGTTCTTTCGGTGGTAGAAAGAGGAGAAAAGATTGTTGCTTTTAGTTCTTCAGCCTCTTTTGCACCACTGCTTGTTCTGGATGCTGTGACCAATTGGTACTTTCCGATCCCCTTGCCTTAATGATCCAACCTTGTCTCATCTCCTTACCTTCACTAGAGGCTACACACCAGCTACAGATGGGGAAGAACAAAGGAACAGCAGGGAGAGTTGGAGACTCTTCTCAGGGCAGTTTTGACTAGTTTGAAAAGCCACTCCCTGTGGGGATATGTGGCTGCAGTGGCAGATATGCAGTGACTTGCCTCTGTGACATCAGGTGCATCAGTGCAGAACAGGGTGCGAGTCATTACTGGGGATGGGTAGGGACCAGACCAAGGGCTCAGTCCTGCTGAAGGCTCAGCTCCTGGTGTGACTGAAGGAAATGGAACTTTGAGCCTCACTTAAAATGGGGCTGAAGAGCTTGCAGCTGAAGCAGGGGTTTCTTGATCATGTCACATTTTTGGTGTCCTGGCACATTAGATTTGGTGGAGTAGAAGAAAGTGAATAGTTCCTTCAAAGTTGTTTTTAAAGCATTTAAAAGAAGAGTTCAGAAGAATCCATTGTGTGCTTTTGTTCCTTTCCCTGAGCTTCTAAGGATTACTGCTTATAGCCCTGAAAAACTAGAAAATACCCTATTTGTGAAGATCTCTTTTCAGCCATCCGAAGTGATTGCATTAATATGTCATTCAACATTATACACATGGTGGAGAGAAAAGCCAGTCCTGGTCTTTCCCCAAAGTTGAACAGGCTCCAGCCTGTAATGAAACTATTTATTTATTTGAGAGCGAAGAAAAGACAGACAAAATTTGTTGTTGCGTAAAGGAATCAAAAACCAATTTGAACTTGCCTTCAGTGTTTGCTTTCCAAGTATTTCAATATAAAACTTTCCCAAGATCCTGGCAAATCCCTGTCAAACTTATTTTATGGATGATTTCCTTTCCCACAGGTGAATGAGGAACACTCTCATCATTTTTTTCATGTGGGGAGACGAGTTGCAATGCCCACAGATGTTACTGCAAAGCGATTTCCACTTCAATAAATAGAAATGAGATGTTGGCTTTCTGTGACCCTTTTATAGGAAACCCATCAATTACATTAAGTGCCCTGTGGCTGCCTATGGGTTGTGCTGTGCAGAATTAAAAGATTACAGTTTGTATGGGATTAACAACCTGAGATTATCTCAGTTGGTCAGAGCGTAGTGCTAATAACACCAAGGTTGTGGGATCAATCCCTGTATGGACCATTCACTTCAGAGTTTGACTTAATGATCCTTGTGGGTCCCTTCCAACTCAGAATATTCTGTGACCTGGAAATAAATTAAATATTTCAATAATGTTGGTGCTGCTCCCATTGCTCTGTGTATTGCTCTGGGAGATGTTTAATGGGTACAATTTTTGACAATTGGTGAGGTATGTGATATGATGTTCTCTTGCTTTGTACTGGCTGGGATGGTGAAGTGTTAAAGATGGAAGCTGAGAGAAATTAAATCAGTTTGGTAGCAAGGCTTAAATGAAAGTGAAGTGCATTTTGATCAAATCTAAAAATAGCTGTTATGGGGAGGACAGCCAGGAGAACGTATGGTTTTGTACTGAAAGGAAAGGGTACAAGTGAGGGAGAAAAATAAGATGACAACTGAAATCCTTAAATGTGAAGGTGCAGAGTGCATAGAGTCATTGATCAGTGTGTGCTCTCAGCCATGCTGGCCTTTAGGGTGCCAGTGCACCATAGCAGCACCTTCAGACTTGGGCCAGCTCTTTGCTGAAGCTTTTTGCTACCTCAGGGTTATGTTAGCCAGGGCCGTGAAGAGATGTAAGCTCCCAGACCAACCCAGCAGCTCTTGCAAAAGCCTCCAGTGGGTGACTCCTTCTGGGAGTTAGCTTTGTATTTGAAAGGTGGTACAGAAAGGAGACATAGAAATTCATGTGGGAAGGCAGCTAAGAGCAGGCATGTCAAAACTATAGCTGGTCAGGAATGGTTTTACTTCCAGGGTAGCCATATCCTCATATCATGGAGTGCCTCGCAGGCTACTGGATCTGGCAGGGTTCATCAGGCTGCACCAGACAAAGAGACTGAGCTGCTTGTGCTTGCATGAGGTTGTGATCCCACTGTCTTATGGCTGTATATTTTGGGGCAGTTTGACTGCAACACCTTGTCTGAGAGAAAAAGCTGCAGAGCTTTTCCAGGCTTTGTTACTGGCAAGACCCAAAATCTGAATGAAAGAAATGGCTCGATGGGCATGGGTGTAGGAGCAGCTACACAGTTCAGGGATACAAGGGAGTTTTGGTACAGACTATTTACAGGCCAATTTAGTAGCTTGTCAGCATTTGTGGGAGAGGTGAGTGTGAAGGAGTGGTTTAAAGGAGGATGGATGTGTAGAGTGACACCTGGAATTCCTCTCCTTTGTAAGAGGAGGATGAGCAACTTTTGTGGGCAGGAGATGGACAGCAGGGGATGCAGTTTTTCCATTTCAAAAGGAGAATTCCTCCCCATCCCTCTTGCAAGTCACAGTGAAGCCCTTCCCAATGCTACGGGCCAAATTTTATTCTCAGTTACACCCATGCAACCTTACTGAAGTCAGCAATTGTCTGTTTTGCAACCCTGACCTGATGCAATAACTTGAGGGTTACATGTCTTAGGTGTTCAAGATGCCCTTGCATTCCCAGCACGGTGACAGTGAATAGTGCTGGACATGAAATTGCTGCTGCCCGAGTAACTGCTAAAGAATAACTGAGGTCAGTAGCATTGCATGGATGTAACTGACTGCATGAGGCTGGGAATACTCATGCAGCATCTGGGATTTCATTGGGACCCAGGAGAGACCAACCCATCTCTCCTTCCAGCTGGAATGCCACTTTCCCACATCAGACACTCCCTTCAGTAATTATACCCTTTTTAGACTCACCCTTTAGCAATTACTTGTATAAGCCCTGCCTCGAACTGACATCATTGGAAAGTCCAATAAAAATATGGCAAGCTTTTAAACCATCCCAGGAAAGCAGAATGCTGTATTATTAGTAGCATTTCAATGCAGCTGCTTGATGATGATTTTCTTAACCTTATCTCTTAAGAGGAAGAGTTTGAGTCCCCTCCCAGCAAACAGCCTGAAGGGTCAGCAAAGGCCCTGCCTCATCTTCAGTGACGTACTGGCCTGAAAGAGCTCTCTGTTAGTTCCTTTTTTCTTCTTCTTTTTAACTCATCTTCGCAGAACTGAACACATTCTTCTTGAACACCCAATCTTAAGCTTCTCAGACCTCAAAATATTGTCCATCCCGAAGTCAGTAGCTGTCTCAATTCTTGTTTTTCAAAATGCTTCTATGTTCTTTCTTTCAATTTTTCAAAGTTTTATTTTCAAATTGACCAGTTCTTTGAAAACATAAAGGCATATTCAGAACTTGCACTTGCTCTGAATGAGAGGAAACAACAGTAACTTGATTACTTTTTAAATTACTTTTTTTTTGGAGGGAGAGGGTGACAAAACTCCAAATTATTCCATGAATTGGACCGTCTATAAGGACACAGGAAGTTATTACTATTTTTGTTACAGCTGAAGCTGAAGAGTTGAACCTGAATCAGAGTAGAGTTGAGAGTTTTGGGGGTTTTTTTCCCATTATGATCCTGTCTGAACTGGCATATGGCTCATTCTAATGACATCAGAGTTTTTTGGGGTTTGTTTTTTTAATTCTTGGTTTGAATGGGAACAGTACTCTAGAAAAGAATTTTCCAAACAAATAATAAGAAAGGAAACTCCATGCTTTAAAAAGTCAAGGAAGCTAATTGGAAAACTTAGCAGGGAACGATTCCTGCTCTGTAACACCTGATGATGGAAGCATGAGGCTTTGCAATTGTAAACAGATTTTCTTTCCACCCTGCTTGGCAATCGTCTTCATTTCTTGGGTGTAACCCTTTCATGTACGCAGCTGCACTCCCCATTCCCACAGCCAGGCATGCCGGGTAAACGCTTTGATCTCTCCTTCCAGCCTTTGCTTGCTTGCATTGTGTTTATTACAACTTTTTCAACTCCTCCAGAGCAGGGCGTGATGGATGATCCTTGAGGATCTGCCCTCTAGATCTCAGTGATTGTACTGAGTGGATGGTTTCTCCCTGACAGGTGCAGGCATGTTGATTTAAAACCAAAACAAAACAAAAATCTTTTTAGTAAAGCGAAACCTACGTGGTGTTAACTCCTTCCTCTGCTGTCGTGCTCAGGGCAGGAGAGCAGAGGTTTTGCTGGGCTTCCATTTCTGCCTGTGGCACCATCACCCCTTTGAATTGCAAATGCCTCACCCAGTACTGGCTCTTGTCATTTGGTGCCAGGTGTGGCTGTTCCTCCAGAAGTGGGATGCACCCACCCCTGTTCCAGCTCTCTATCTCTTGGCAATGTGCTTTTCCTTTTCCTTTGTTCTCTGCAAGTTGTTTGGACTTGTTTTTTCTGTGGTATTGACCCACTGGCCATGGGAGTCAAGGGGCTTCTCCTGCAGCTTGCAGCAGGCTCGAGGGAGGGGTTAGACCAAGCCCTGTGCTCATAGCGCAGTGAAACCCCTGTTAGCATAAATCTCCATACTCTGCCCTGATAGATGCCTCAGACTGTTCAAAAAGGTACTGCTTGTCTTTCCAGCAGCTCCCCTGCCCCCCAACTACAGTGGTATTTGCAATTCTTCATCATGTTTGTAGAACGCCAGAAGTTAAAACTATTGTCCAATTCTTTTTCCTCCCCTCTGATTTATATACTTTAAAAACAACTTGTAGACCTCAGGCTCTCTGCAGATCATTAGTGCTTCTTCTTGATGGTTTGGAGGTTGTAACATGACTGTGATCAGCCAGGGCAGGAGCTTCTGAGAGATGAAATATCTCCATTCCCTACTTTTGATATTAAAGAAACTTTTTAATTTCTGAGGTGCTACACATGTACTCTTACCATGGGCAGGGAAATGCAAGAGGCACACAGGATACTTTGATACCAGGGAGATAAGCAGCTTTCCCATTAGCTCCGTGCAGGTGTATTGGCAAAACTGTAGTTGTCTGTTGTAAGAGAACATGGAGCCGTTTTCTGCATATGCAATTTGTGAAGCAATATCAAAAAGCACATTTAAAAAAAATATGTTGTCTTGAATGTTTATGCAATTTGGAGTGAGGTGCTTTCTGTGCTTTTGGGTGGGCATGCATCACTTCAACCTGATCCCTTCAAAAACCATACTGTGGATTTTTCTTTAATAATGGAGGAAAAAGTAAGTCATATCCCCGGTCCACCATTTGATGCCTTAGGAGTTTGGATTGAATCGTACATTGAAAGAAGATGATGTACAAAGAACATGCATCAGCTCAGCTAGTTTTTAATCTGTTCCATGATTTGTCCACACTCAGCAGCTTTTTTTTTTGGCTGCAACAGAAAGCCAGGGCAGTGCTTCAGGCAAAGGCGTCACCCAAGCTACCTTAGTTGATGAAACTAAAGTTGCTTCCTGAGCATTACTGTCCTGTACATTGCTGGATGAGTTGGCTCTGCATCTGTGGCCAATTTGGATATCTGCAAGTGATTTACTGTGCTCTGAAACGCAGCTGCTTCATTTATGGCATCTGATCTGGGACCACCACTGGGAGTCGTCCTTGCTGAAAGTGAGGGAGAGGGAGAGATTAAAGCCAGCTGAAGAAAAAAGGGGTTATTTTTATGGTCATTCTGGATAGCGCTTTTCCATTAATTCTTTTCATAAAAGATGGAAAACTCTTATTCTCTGAAACATCTGAGCTTCAGTTTTTTTCTGGTGGTTTCCTTTTGGTAGTGAATTATTGGGAGATGGCAGCAAGACACGCAGAGGGCTGAGCAAGAGATTTCAAAATAGGAATT
Source organism: Acrocephalus scirpaceus scirpaceus (assembly GCA_910950805.1). Classification (NCBI taxonomy): domain Eukaryota; kingdom Metazoa; phylum Chordata; class Aves; order Passeriformes; family Sylviidae; genus Acrocephalus; species Acrocephalus scirpaceus. The sequence continues at coordinate 39,754,861 of OU383773.1, read as the reverse complement.
AAAAAACCCAATTTTTTTTGAGTACTCAGGCCTGTATTAGCAGGGCAAATTCATCTGGATGCATTTGATCTTGATGATTTGAAGGCAGCAATCCTTCAAGGCCTTGCAAATGGGGAAACCCCACAGGGATAAGTTGAGAAAAGCAGGAATCCCATCTCCCTTTTCTCTTATTTTCTCATAGTTATCTGAGATACACCTACTACCCCTCAGAAAGGTTTAGCTATCATGTTTGTTGGCAGCAGAATGTGTGTCATGCAGGTACATGTGAAAGCATTTGGTGTGAATATTGCCAATATTCCCTGAAGTGTTACTTAACCAGGACTTGGATAGCAATCCTAGATACAGTCCACAACCAGCATTACAAAAAAAGTATGGACTGTCAAGTATGAGTGTGGAGATTAATGCAGGGATTAATACAAATTTTTGTTATGCAGAGAGGTACTGACCTTGTCTCTGCTGATTTGAAATAAAGTATAAAATTACTATGATCCAAGAGGTTCATCAGACAAAAGTCAATACAGAACAAGAAAAAACCATGTTTCTTAATTTTAGTGAAAACAGATGGTCTTTTTCCAACTTTTGAGTCTCTGTAAGAAAAAAACCCCAAAACTATTTTTCATCTCTTGCAGTGAAAATTGTTCTGTGTAAAAATATGTCATAAATGTCCTTCTTCCAACCACAATTCATTAATGTAAACCTCATGAGTCTACTATGTTGGACACATCCATCTTTGACTATTTAGACCATAAAGAAAAAAATCCCTTTTGATATTTTTTCTGGCTGAGAAATGAAGATAATAAAAATAATGTTAACATATTTACAAAATCCAGCAGTGCTGGCACAAATATTGAAGTGTCCTAAAAGGGAAAAACAAGCGCAAATGTGTAGCACTTAGCGTGAGAGTGTTAACATTTTGGAAAGAAAGTAGCAGAGTTATTTCTTAGTTATTTCCATTCTAAGTTAGCACACAGGGTACTGTCCCACAATGATATTTCTGACCTGGTCATGACTCTGTGTACATGTGCTTAACACTGAGATGTGTGTTTGCAAACTCTAAGTAGCAGGGAGGTGGGTGCATGAAATAGGTTCATGTCTCCTGCAGATTTTTGGGTATGAATGTGTATCTGACCTTTGCTAAATCCGATGATGTCAGAAGAGCCTGTATTCCACACATGGGCATCATGCAGCTGCTGAGAAGATGAGCATTCCTCAAGCAAATATCATCTGCAGTTCTGCATCTGATAGAAAAGTCAGGTTTCTTCTGGAAGAGGCTGTGCTGCAGGATGCCTGGCTGGTTGGTTGTTCACTCTCTGGGGAAGGGATGGGACAGGGAAATTGGTTAATTATGATGATGATGATTGATTGGACTGGACTTCATTTCAGTCACAGGGAAGTAATGCTCACCAGTGTCACATGCAGCACCAGCAAATGTGTCAGGCATTCAAACCACTGGTCTGCTGGGAAAGTGGAGCCTCCAGGAGCAACACGAAGATGTCTGTGAAAGCCTCACTGAACTGGGAGATGACATACATATGTGCTTACTGAAATCAGCGTTTGGGTGGAGTATAAATCCTAATTTTTATAGGTACTCTGGTGGATCTGTTGTCCTATGTGTCCATTACACCCATAAATACCTGTACGGTGTAATTACTGGAAGAGCAAAGTCAGTCACTGAAAGATTACTGCCATGGTAATTAAAGAGTTATAGAAAAACAAGGAGCTTTCACCAATTACTAGGAGAGATGTCACCCCTGGGGTAAGGCAAAGTGAATGCAGAAGCATGGCCATGGAGGGATGTCATCAGCAGAGTGAGAAAATCTGCAGGCAATTCGGATGGATGGATGGATGGATGGATGGACAGATGCATGGACAGATGCATGGGTGGACAGATGCATGGGTGGATGGATGGATGGATGGATGGATGGATGGATGGATGGATGGATGGATGGATGGATAGATGGATAGCTGCTAGAGGCTTCCACCAACACCTGTGACAGTAAGGAGAGAGGGAAGCACTGTAGCTCACTCCTACCTGTGTTCTTTCATGAGGCCCTGTGTAGTAGCCACAGCAGCTCATTTTGCTCCATATCAATGGCAAGAGAAGAGCAGATAGGAAGAGCAAGACATTGCAGGACTTGCTCCTCCATTCACAATTTTTATAGAACTATTTCCTGCATTATAGAAAGGTATAAGCAAGTTTGGGGTGCCCTTTGTGTTGTAGGAGCCTCTTTCCAGAAGAGGACAGAAGCTTAGCAGGTGTGTGAAAGCAAAACTTGGTGGGGGGAAGAAACATTATCACTATCCCATGTTGTTATGTGAGATCTCACTGTGGTTCATCCGGTGCTTGGTGGGAGCTGGGCACACAGAGAGCAATTGCTCAGCATCCTCCACAGCCAGATAAGAAGGTTTTCAAAAAAGGAAATGCATGAAGTGAATCATCAAAGCCAGCAGGCACAAGCATATGCTGGAAACTATCCCTTGCCTTTTTGTTCCATTTGGGGAAAAGGAGGTAAGGTGTAAGAGTAGGATGGGGCTGAAGGATTGGTGTTACACACAGCCATGGGGATGAGTCACAATCTGGGGTGTTGTAGCAAAAAGGACCGGACTCTCCTGACATCATCTGGAGACACAATTCTTCCCCATCCATTCCCGAAATGGGAGATACTGCTGCTTTATTTGGCTAGCCAAGAGTGTAGCAGGTCAGGACTGGTTGTAAAAGAATGTGTTCATCCATACCAAAATGAAACATTCTAGTGAAAATATTCTTGTAGCAGAAACTTATCTGGCCTTCTTAACTAGGAAAATCTTATTGGGCACTGCAGTGACAGTGTGGATTTTCCCTTCTTCCCTCTTTTATCTGTTGTGTCACTTGTAATCTTTGCAGGCAAGGGACAATGTCTAGCTTGGTTGAGATCCTTCTGTGATATAAAAGATATTATTCAGTGCTCATTATTAGTATTGTTTGCTTGGATTATATTGTCTTTTCAGGTTGAATACACAGTACATTAAAAAGCACACAGTAATAAAAAGTAATAAATAGTGGAACTGTAAATGTATTTTGGCCCACTCTTCAGCTGCTGTAAATTATTCTCTATGCACTGAAACCTCTTGAAGGCAGAAAGTGCTGCCTTTCTACATGGCATAGTAAAATATATGTTTAAGTAGGCTTAGGAAGATACATTAATAAAGCTAAAACCATATGACAGGCAGTTCAATAAAGTTGCTTCAAATAAAAAGCTTTTGACAGAGGTATTTAGAAGGATGGGCTTATGAGCTCTCTTTCTGTGCTGATTATTGCATGTGCTTTTTTTGTCAGAAGGAAGACAGGATTAAAACGAGAGCTTGTCTGAGAACCACGTTGAAGGATGACATTTGGTATTGGCAGGAGGCAGCAACATTAAATGTAATTAAATGCTACACACCAACCGTGTTGCTTCACACAGAACTCCTTGGCATTGGTTACAAGGCACGAGTTGGGCACTGAATCCTTCCCTGTGCTTCTTACCTTTTTTCCTTTGGCCTGGTATGCTAATGAAGGCCCTGGTCCCGCTCTTTCATCTTGTCCCACATTTTCCTTTGTTGATGTGGAAAAGGAGCGAGGGAGGGGGCCTGGACTGGAGAAGGAGAGATAAAGCAAGTTTGTTTTTGGCTGAGTCAGAGGACAGTCAGATGAAGAGTTTTCTTTGTAACTTAACAGCTGCATTAATCACTGGAACTGCAGCTACTCCCACTGATGGCCGGAGAAGGGCTTAAATTTCTCACAACTTTGCTGATACCAAATGAGTTGTCTGCAAAAGCGCTCTCCTTGCAGGTACAATCAGAGTGCTTTAATAGGCATGCAGGATATGTGGAAAGATTTTTAATTATATTGCATTAAATAGAGCCCAATTTCACAGTAGGAACAATCTCTTTATGTCATTTCAGATTAAGTGAAATTATTTTGTATAGTAGTGATGTAATAAGAGCATCCCCGGGCAACTAGCTAAGAGTGGCTGTTTCTTCAAAGGAAATAAGGTCTGGATTTGGCAGTGCTAGGTTCATGGTTGGACTTCATGATCTAAGAGGTCTTTTACAACCTAAATGAGTCTGTCACTATGATAATGCTAATACTTTATCACATTGCCTGTACTGACAAGGGGCTTAGTGAGAAGCAATCCATTTGGTTTGGACTGAGTGAAATAATAGATTAAACTTGCAGAAGTTTTTGACTGTGCTCAAACACACTTGTGTAATGTAAATTTCTCCCCGTTTTCCTTCATGAAGAAAAGAAGGGAGAGGTAAGATTTCTTTGGTGAACAATTTATCCCAGGGGAAGGAAGTTCAGCACTTTACCCCACTGGGCTTTGGCAAATGCCTGTCTGAAGATTTTTGGGCTCCTAAATTTCATCTGTATCCATATCCTGGTTTCCAAGCAAAGCTTTTCTAAAATAGCTGCCTGAGTAACTATAAAGCCTAGAGAAAACAAATGGGACTCACTAAGGCATCTCTGAGAAGTTTCCTTTTAAACAGAGGAACAAAAATTACAGATTATTCATTTTTTCTGAATGAAAATAGCACAAGGATGAGGGAAAGTGGAGTAAAAGATCACAACTCCCTGAATTATCCTGAAGTCCGACTCCTCTTGTCGATGCTGCCAGCATGAGATCCCCAAGTGCTGAATTGTCCCAGTTTCTTTTTGTTTGGATGTGCTCAGCCTCTGCTGTGGGCAGGGATAAGTTCAGAGCCTCTAGAATCAGCTCCTTTACTTTCTCCCTGTCGGGTCCCCTGGAGGTGCTCGTGCAGGGGACCAGATTGCAGCAGTAGAGTCTTCTCAGGCTGACCTTCCCTCACCTCTTTGGAGCGTACCCTCTTCTCCCTGACACTGCTGGCTATTCCCACCCAAAAAAGCCTAAAGGCTTTCCTTTCCCTGTGTTTGCTGGAACCGATGTAATGTCTGAATATGCACAGCACTCAGACTATATTTGCCTGATTCTATTTGCCAGTTTCTATTTGCCTGATTGCCCAGAGCATGTGGGGTTTTATGTTGCCCTGTAAAAGTTGTATCTTCTCAATCTCCATAAATCCCACAGATGAATGCTGGCAATCCCACCCACTCCTAGCACCACGGTCTGGCAGTGCAGGCATTGCTCTCATCCAGCCCCACTGCTGCAGGGTCTGTTTTATACCACTACACGCTTTTTTGGTTTTTCCACCCCTCTCTCTCTCTCTCTCTCCCCTCTGTTATTGGCAGAGTGATTACTAACCTGGGCAGTGATTTTCAGTCTGGAAGGCAAATGAATGTCAGGAAGGAGCTGGAGGGCGTGCAAAATAGAGAGCGGCACACGTTCCTGGCTCGCTGGTACAACACTGCGGCGGAGCGGACGTGTAGCTGCCAAAGGAAGTGGGCATTTCCCTGAGTTTGGGAAATGGAAAGCTGACTGGATCCACACTGCAAAACACTCCCTCTCCACTGGTGGCTGTCCATGTGCGTTTATTTTTAACCTTTATTGTGGTCCCTTCTATAATCGCAGCTTTCTAAACCTATAAAAACAGCACCTCGTGCTCTCTGCAGGGCTGACTGATAATTACTCGCAGCCAACAGTGGCAGAACCTCAAGGCAGGCAGCTCATCCAGGGGGCATGTTCCCACCTGCAGCTCATCCAGGGGGGCATGTTCCCACCTGCAACTCAGCATGAAGGATGGTTTATTGATAGTGAGGGGATGGGAGGGTAGAAGCTTCCTGCCTCCCACACCCGTTGCTCTGTGCAAGGGCAGCTCCGTGGCAGCTGTGTCAGGCAGGTATGTGAGAAGCAAATTCTCCCCTCCTGGCCCAGGAAAAGGGCTTGGCCTTTGAAAAGGTCAGATGCAATGTGACTTTGGAAAGAGTCATTGGGAAATAGTGGGAAATAATTCCTGGGGGAGTCTGGCTCGCATGTTGATGTGGTTTCTTGTAAAGGTGGCTATAGTCTGAGACAAAACTCTTGGCTAGTCAGTTGAAAGACCTTCACAACTAAATGTGTGATGGAAATATCTGTGGACAGGCTATGCTTTAAGGTTAAGGCTTGGAATACACGAAAACTTGTATATGCAACCTGCTTTTCTATTCTTTGCAAGCTTACTCTCTAGGTTCTCAAATATCACCTACCAGAGGATCTGCAAGGTTCCTTTCAAAAGAGGGATTTCTAGACAATGGACTGTTTCAGACCACTTCTTATTAATAAAGAGGAGAAAAGGAAAATGATTCCTTCTGTTCTCTTGAAAAACAGATGATTCTTAGCACTGTTACAATCATATTAATCAGAGCATTATCCAAACTTACTTTTCATGAGTAATGTTTCCTTCTGAGGACCATTGCTAGAGGGAAAGTGCTGGAGCTAGATGAACAGAAAGTCTGGGCAAAATTTGAAGCCTCCATGCTCCTTTCCCCATTGGATGTTCTCACCCAAGCTTTCTGCTTTCCACACTGATGGACTTTCCTAGCCTCGCTATTCCACATGGGGATGATGCTCAATAGCATTGCTCCAGCAGTCACCAGAAGAAGGGAGGTGGGCCAGGACAATATAGACATAAGGGAGATAAACTCACACAATATTTGAAAACAGCAATTTCTGCAATCCAGTGGTTAGCTGCAGTGTAACAAATCCATCCTTTGTGCAAAGCTACTGATATCAACAGACTTAAATGCAAGATGTGTTTGGCTCAGTGGGTGGAATTGGATGTTTCTCTAATCTGGCAATTTTTAGATTAGCATCCAGGATCACAAGTTGCAGAGAGGGACCACTATCCTCCTTGGACCTCCCAAGGAAGTGGCTGGAGCCTAGGGAGCAGGGCAGGGGCCTCAGTTCTCTCAGCTGATGCAAGAAGGGGCAGATCCTTACCCTCTTCTCATGCCTTTGAATTAACTGGAACTCAAACAAGCTTATTGAAGACTGGGATAATATTTCATTTCATATATTGGGGGATGGAGGCCTGCCTGTATTGCCCAGTCCTTTAGGACATGTGTGAAGACAACAGATATAACAGAAGGGACCATGAATGAAACATGCTGTAAAAAGAAGGTAATTGTATTGACAAGATTGAAGTTTATAAATACAGCAACTCTATAATCCAAAAATGAGTTTTTGTGCCAAATCCTTCTATGTTAGAAATAAACCTATTTCATCATAAATTGAATATTTCTCCAGGCAGCATGTTTGTACAAACTGAGCTTATTTGCCAGTCACTAAAATTAGTCTGCAGTTCTTTTGCACCTCAGGAGACCTTGGTTCTACTGTGCATAAGTGGAAGACCTAAAAATTCTGCCTGTAATGTGGACAGACACTAACATTTCTTAGTCTAAATCAAGAGACTTAGATATAAGATTACCTAGCTGGTATCAGACAACACCTAATCTTCTACTAAGTCCTCCAAGGTACTATAAACATGGAGTGCTATTTCACAGGATGAAATTAATTTCTTTTCTTATACCAATTCTGCTTGTTTCAGTTGGAGCTCCTGGAGGCAAAGGGATCATGCTGCAAGAGGACCACTGTGAGGATTTCTTGGTTTTGGCCATGCTCCATGTTACCCCTCCTCTTGTCAGGAGGTAAGTTTGGCAAGAGCCAGTTTTCCAGTGTGCCAGCCCTCCCTCAGGATATGCTGCCTGGCAGGGTTGTGAGGGGAGGGGAAAGGCACAGCAGCTCTCTGTTGGGGCAGCACCACTTGAATGAAGCATGCCTGAAAAATTCCTAACCACAGACCTGCTGTTAGCTGCAGCAAGATAAAAGGCATATTTTATGAAAGTAACACATTCCAGTGTTGCACGTGTGAGTTGGAAGATGGACAGCATGCGCATGAGTGCTTGCTCTGTTTGTTTGAGTCCATCATTTTACATGCATAGGATCAAATGTTTATTATTGCTGCTTAATAACAGATCTTGAGACCATCCTACCTGGCTGTGAGCCACATAATGGGGGTGTAATATGCTCTGTTATCTTACTGTGGTTTTCTCTTTTGTTGGAAGACATTTTTTGGAGTATGCTATTTTCTGAGGTCAAATGCAAGATGCAGGAGTAGAACTGTGGTAGCTGGGATGATTTAAGGGTAAAAAAGAGAAAAGGTTTGTTTTTTCAACTAAAAATCTTTTGTCAGATCAAGTAATGAGGCTGGAAAGGAAGACAAGGTTTCCACCTCAGTATCCCTTTGTCATGTCTCTTTTGTTCCCACCTAAGCTTTCCTAGCTAGTCCCATACAAGGTGCCAATTCTCCCATAGCAGGGCAGGACTCAAGTGCTCTCACACTATTTGCTAATCCAGGGATAAGGGGAAGTCAAACTGTCAGCTCCATAGACCTGTGATCCAAAATGATCCTTTGAAGATGATCTTTCCCTCTTGAAGCCCTTAACCACCCAATGCAGTCATCTGAAGTAAAATAGAATTGCCTATCTTTCCAAAAATTATGCCTTAACTCAGCCACAAAATGTAGGTTTGATAAAAGATTAGATTTACAAGGTGAGATTGCATAATTTCCCTGAGCCACGGGCCAATTATATTATCGAACCAGTTCCTTCTGGCTTTAAAATTTCATCTCTGTGAAAAGTAGCCCACTGTTTTAAGCTATGGCTGTATGCAGGATAGAGCATACTTAGAAAATGGTCTCTGTTACACCTCTTTCAGCCATCTCGTGCTGGCATTCCATCTGTTTATTGTGTTTTCTGCAAGGCAGTGGTTTGCTGACCTTCTGACAGTGTCTGAGGGCATTTGCAGATGAGAAGATGTAGAAAAAAGACCCTTTACCTGAAGCAAACTGAAATTCCTGCAGGTGCAGGGCTGGCAGTCCACTGCTGGATGAATTTCCCTGCTCTCTTGTGCTGCAGGCACAAGCTGCATTTTTGCAGGCTATAGGAGCCATGGGATCTTGGGTCTCTGTAAACCTGCTGGGTTTCAAACGGCAGTAAAGTTCACTTTGAGCCCTGTGCCTACCCATGCCTGCATTGCTCCTGAATCTCCAGATTGCCTTACAAGGTTTTGTTGCCAAGGCTCACACCATACTACAGTTTTACTGAAGTAAATTCTTAATACAGGGCCAAGCTGCCCTCTTGCTAAAAAAATTATAACATTCATAGAAAACATGTATATTGTATGCAGAAATATACTGTGTTGCTCTTTTCTGCAAGAAGTGACCAGCCCTCTTCTCTCAGGTATTAAAGAGAAAGATAACATCAATAAGTCTGGAGAGGTAAGATCTGTAACTCATACACAGAATTTTTTTCTTGAATCCCTTAAAGAAATGACAAAATGTATTCTTTCAACAGAAGTCATCAGTATTTAAAACTTGCAGGAAAAAACCAAAATGGTATTTTTGTAAGTCCTTGCTTCACATCATGGATTATCCTAAGTGCATCTATTGCTGAAGCTAACCTTCCTTCCTGCCACGCTGCTCCCTCACATTCCCTCTCTCCAGGTTTCCCTGTCTCTCTGCACTGAGTTTGGAGGCTCTTGCTTTCACAAGCGATGCCCTTCCTGACCCCTGTCTCTGTATCTGCTCACACATTCCTCCCTTATCTTGCTCTCAGGCTGCTCCAGATTCCCTCCAGACCATAGACCATACTAGACCACACGTGTTTACAGAGCCCAGCTTGGTGCCTTCTGACAAAACTGGCTTTCATGCTGATACTGAGTCATATGACCTTCCTCTCTTTTTTCCAAAACCTTCTGTATATGCATGAACCCTTGAAACGGTGGCATCCGAAATGTTTCTCCATCTATCACCGTATTTGTAAGTCTGCATATAGGATCAATGTTTATATTAGATAGCTGTTATGCTCTTCTGAGTCTGTTCTAGCTGTATTTTACCTAGACTGTGGTGACCTCCGGGCAAAGGCTCTGCTGTGCATGTTTATAAATCATTAAATATGCTGTTAATGCTCAAAAAATAAGAACATTATTCATCTTTGAAAGGACTTTGAAGTTAATTTTATGTGTGGAAGCAGCTTAAGAAAAATCTGTGGGGTGAGAATTTAGTCAATAAAGTCAATGGGAATTCTGCCACAGAGTGTTTTTGAGTTCAATCTTACAATTATTGTTGTCCTGTTGCAGGTTTAGGTTATTAGTTTGCTTTGACTTTATTTTTATATAGATAAATATTGTCTATATTAAGTTCCCTTTCTCTCTTAAATGTCACAGATTCAAATGTCTTCTGGCATTGTAGATTTGTAAAGTTGACTACATTTTGCTTGTTAAAATAATGTGACCTCAATGAAGCATATTTTCTTTTCCCAAATGGGTCACATGGGGCAACGCCTCCTCTTTTAGGGCGATATCCAGCTCTAGGGAGAGAAGAGTCTAAAATACACCAAATGCGTGCTGCTATAGCATGCCTGTGCCTAAATATGTGGTGCTGTTACAAACTTCAGCCCTGTAGAAACCCTATTGTTTATCACTGTGAGAGGCTCCACCCCAAACAGTAATTAGAGCGAAGCTCCTGTCATAAATCCCAAGTGGCATCCCAAGTGAAGCCAGCAGATTTATGTTCTCTGCAAACAGAGGTTATCTCCTCCTTTTGCTGCTCGTCCTTTGAACTTCCTGTGGTCAGGGAATCCTCCTGGTTTCAGCTAGAATAACAATTATGAAACTATCCCTGCTCTCCTGGCTGGGGTTCATGTCTAATTAACTTTAAGAGGAGTCATAATTTTAAGAGTGATTTCTCAAAAGCGTTATAACTCAAAACAATTAAGGCTTGAGAGAGAGAGCGCGCGAGACAGGGAAGGGAGGAGAACAGAGGCACTCCTTGGGGCAGGGCGCTTCATGCGTATTAAAGAGATGTGACTCATTCCTGCCTCTAGTCCCAGCAGAAGTAATACCTCCTGAATAAGTTCTGCGTGCTAGATAAAAACTTGTTTGCTGGTGCAAAAATTGTATCGCGCGTGTTAGAACAAGCACCCTGATGGGCTATTCCCATCAAAAACAAGGCCACGCAGCAGTGGATTTCTCAGTGTGTTGGTGTAAATTTTGCACAGGGTTTTCAGCTGTGGAAACTTGTCAAAGTCTGCAGAAAAAAGGGGATTAAGGGGAAGGAAATTCAGACCAATTAATGAATGAAGTTGCTCTTCTGGAGCAGGATGTTTTCCTTCTTGTTATGCATGAAATATGTGGTAGTGTATATAGAATACACCCATCAGTCAATTTGATAGGCAAAACCTGATTTTCTTGAGGACATGCGAAACTAGAAGGGAGATTATAGCAATGCAGAACATGAAAATCCTGGGGACCTCTAGGTCTGACTTTTTGTGTGTTTATTTAAAAGTAGCTCTGCATACAGTACTGTATATATGATAGGTATTTTCTTAAGACAAGGCATCCCACAGACCTCTTATAGACATGATGCCAAGGAGGACAACATCTCCCTGCATGGAGGATCCAGCCTTCTGCAAACATACAGGAATTCAGGTTTTGTGACTGAAATCTGAAATGTTCTTTTGAAATCTGAAATGGTTTTAAGGAAAACTCCTGCTGCTACTACAGGGGTGATCCCTCTCATTATTAGTAGCATGAGGATTCTAGAGGAAACAGGGTGGGTTTTTAACACAAAATTGGCTCAGAGCAAGCTTAACTGAACAAAGCCAGCCAGAGTACACAAAATCCTAACTGATGTTCCTGGAGATGGACTGTTGCTAAACCCACAGTGGACTATTTCACTGAAGGACTCTCTCCACAGTTTGCCTTGGAGCAGCCTTCCAGTATCCCTGCAGAAAGCTGCTCATCTGCTCCAGATGAAGCAACACAGCAAAATGAATGTCTCAGAATGAGAGACTAGAACGACCCGTGGTCTGCTTGGGAAGCAAACCCTGACCGCCTTGGGAAGAAAAGTCTGACCTAGGCAATGGAGCATCTTATGTCCTTGGAGCTGGGACCTGGGAATTTTTTGCCCTCTGGGAGGGAGAGAGTTGATTTTCTCAATGTAGAAGCCTGGGGGCAAACCAGCCTATAGGTGGTATGGACAATCAGGGGCCCAGGAGTGAAAGAGGGAGTAAACCACAATGATAGTGTAGATGTGTCCTAAGGATGATGTCTAATGGCTTTACAACATATTGTTGTAAGCAATGAACATTCATCTTCAACTGTAAATCAGCTTGTTTGCCATTTACTCATAAGAATTTTTCATTGTTTTGTGCTTGTTACATTTCTAATGTTAGCACAGCTGTTATGTTGTCTCATCTCATTAGTTTTTTGGCTCATTTGGCACCTCTCAGAGATGCCAAAATACAGGGGAGATTTTTGGAAAGTATTTAATCACTATTGTTACAAAATACTGGCAAAATACTGGCAAAATTATGACCAGCTCTAATGTTTCAGCATGCTTGAATGTGAATATCACTAACACTTGGACACATCCCTTGTTCTTCCATTATAAAAACAATGCTGACAGCTTCATCTTCTCCTAATTCCTATCATCCAGCAACAAGAAATAAATTAAAAAAAAATGCTCTAGGAAAAGCCTTGTCTTTGTCCACCCAAAAGGCAGAAGTATCAGGATTTCTACTGAGTCTGTCAGAATTTGTGTGTATGCTACTAAGTAATAAAAGGTGATTTATGTCCTTTGGAACAAGGATATTCCAGGGCAGATGTGGTGTGATCATGCTGCAAGCAAACCTTTTTGAGGGACGGTGGTGAATTCAAAAGCTTTGTTACATGAATGAGAAGGTGTTGATTGGGAATAGTCAACATGGATTTACCGAGGGTGGATCATCAGATCACACAGGCTTTGTAGGACCTCTAGAGGTCTCTCATCCCACCCCTCCACAAAGTAGGTCCAGGTAGAGCAGGTTGCTCAGGGTCTTGCCCAGCTGGATTTTGAGTTATCTCCAGGGTGGAGAATGCACAGCCTCCCTGGACACCTGCTCCAGTGTTTACCCTCACGGTAAACTTATTTTCCCTAATATTGACTGGGAATTTCCCCTGCTTGACAAAACTGATTGCTTTGTGTGATAAGGGAAGAAGAGTGGTTGTTATCTGCTCTGAGTTTAACTTAATGTTAGGCATGGTTTCCTAGACCACCTTTGTATCTAGGCTGGAACATTCTGGTCTGAACAGGTGGATTAGTAGGTGGGTGAAAAATTGCCTTGTTCTTTGAGCTTAAAGGGTTCATATTCTACCTGTAGGCTTTTACAAGCAGAATTCCTCAGGGATCTATTTGGGCAATTTAATATCTTTGTTGGTGATGTGAAAATGGAGACAGTGCACCCTCATCAAGCCTGTAGCTGACACCAAACTCACCAAAGGAGAGCGACTGACACGTGCCAGGGCAGAACTGCCACGCAGAGAGACCTAAGCAACAGGAGGAAAGGACCAACAAGAGCCTCATGACATTTGACAAGGACAAATGTGAGGTCCTACAGCTGGGGTGAAGCAGCTCCTTGCAGCAGTATAGGCTGCTGCTGAGCTCTGCAGGCAAAACTCCACAGTCAAATATGTCCAACACACAGGAGAGTGCCTTCCTCCTCCTGCCCAGCACCACTGCATAGGAGCTCTCCTTGGGAAGTGTCTCTCTCATGACATTTTCCGTGCGCCCTTTGCCCAGCTCACAGAAAGGTGGAGCAAGCCCTGAGTGCTCCTGCCTCTCCCAGAAGAGCCAGGCTGTGCTTCCTGTTGCTCTTGTCAGCATCAACAAGGTGCATTAGCTACAAAAGCACAAGAAAGCACAGTGCTCTACACAGAAGACTAGTTCATAATTATTATTTTATTGTTTTCTTGCAGACAAAACTTTTTTCAAGGATGTGGCTAGAGTCTGTCCTGGAGGTGAGGCCATACCAGTCATGCAACTGGCAGGACTGGACTTGTTCTTAATTTAAACTCACACTACATTTAACAGAGTGGCATGGGCAAGTGAAATTTCTGCTTATATTAAAGGAAACCATCTATACAGTGCATTACACAGTCTTTTATATTGAGTGGTTTTATAGTACCTGTTCACAGGTGTTTTAAACCCTACTTGAGCACACTTAGGTCACTGAGACCTATGCACAAGGCATAGGAGGCATTTGTATAGTGAGCTGATCTGGATTCCTACAATGCCATTTGGAGGTAATTTTCTAGGAATCCATGGAGAAAAAAATTAAAACTCTTGGCCCCTCAGTGCCAGCATAGGAGCGCAGAGCTATGCCAAGCACACAAAGTAATGCTTTTTCTTCCTTGTTTCCCATCAGAGTAATTTTTTATGTGGAGGGTTGACTCTAGCTGGATGCCAGGCACCTACCAAAGCCATTCTGTCACTCCCCTCCACAAGGGGACAGGGGAGATAAAACAGAACAAAGGGTTCATGAGTTGAGACAAGGGCCAGGAGAGAGATGACTCACCGAATACCATTACGGGCAAACCAGACTCAACTTGAGGATATTAGTTGAATTAATTACTAACAAAATCAAAGTAGGATAATGAAAAGTAAAAGAAATCTTTAAAACACCTTCTCCCCCTCCCTTCCTCCTTCCCATTTCTACCTCCTCTGCCATGGTGGCACAGGGAGACACAGAATGGGGGTTATAGTCAGGCCATCACAGGATGTTCCAGCTGCTGCTCAGAGAGCAGCTTCCCCTGCTCCAGCTTGGGGTCCCTCCTACAGGAAACAGTTCTCCATGAACTTCTCCAGTGTGAGTCCATCCCATGGCAACAGTTCTCCACCAAGCGTTCCAACATGGGTCACCTTTCTGCTGGGTACAGTCCTTCAGGCACAGCATGGGTCCCCTATGGGGTCACAAGTACTACCAGGAGACCTGCTCCAGGGTGGACTCCTCTTTCTACAGGTCTACAGGTGGAAAGAGGAGTCTGCTCCAGGGGGCTTCCCACAGGTTCACAGGCATCCACCTGCTCTGGTGTGGGTCTCCTCCATGGGCTGCAGGTGGATCTCTGCATCCCTTGGTCCTCCATGGGCTGCAGGGGCACAGCTGCCTCACTGTGGTCTTCACCACAGGCTGCAGGGGAATTTCAGCTTCTGGAACACCTCCTCCTGCTCCTTCTCCACTGACCTTGGTGTCTGTAGGGCTGCTCTTCTCACATATTCTAACTCTGCTCTTCTCTGACTGCAAATCACTACTGCAATAACTTTTTTCTTTCTTAAACATGTTATCACAGAAGCATTACTTTTCATTCCTGATTAACTTAGCCTTGGCCAGTGATGGGTCTGTCCTGGAACTGTCTGGCACTGGTTCTGGGGAAACTTCTGGCACCTTCTCATAGAAGCCACCCCTGCAGCCCCTCTGCTACCAAAACCAGGCCATGCAAACTCAACATAGATGTCAGCCTTGCTGGTTCTTATGCTGCTAACCATGAAAAAAATTAGCATTTTTATGGAAACAGCTGATGTTTCCTAAAGGGAGTTAAAACACCTTAACAGAAAAATGGATCTAAACAGAAAAAAAAGGAAATAAAACAATAACTTTATTTCCTACATATCTTACTTAGACCTACTTACATAGAGAAGATATCATAGATACCCACACATCCAAATCAGATGGAGAGCTGGGAAGAAAACACTGATGCAAAGTAGCTTCTTTAGCATCTCATCATATTAGGACTTTAATTCTCTGGTCTCTTTATCAGACTTTTATAATTACATGGAGTAGAGAATGAGAAGGCAGAAAACCAAATGCAGTTGATTCTGTTATTTGAACTACAAGGTTCATGTAGGTGTTTGGGGGAAGGAAGCAAAACACAACAGCTCCTGAATGCTGAGCAGCAGAACTCCAGGGATAAGTGAGGAGAAGGACAAGGAGGAGAACACTGCAAGTCTGAGAGAAGTTTAGGCAGCACTGGTATTTGGTCTAGACTGGAGAACACTTCCACATTTACATCGCCACATCTTGAAAGCTGTGGAAATCACAGATGTTTCATGATCCCCAGTGGCTGCCTTGCAGTATTCTGGTCCCTCTGATGACACCTCCTCCAGGTTTAAATGAGTTCTAGCAATGGTTGTGTTTTTATAATAGAGGAAAATACAGCTGGAATAAAAGAGCTCCCATTTCTTATCAACATGACCCAGCTGGAAGGAGGAGAGAGGCTGACTTCAGCTTCTCACTTCTGAATTTGTCATTAGAGAGTTAAGGGGGTTGTGTGAGAGAGAAGGCTGTCTCTTTTTCCTTTCTTTTCTCACGTGTACTGCAAACTTGATAGTAACAAAATCCCCTGTTGAATAATGAGAATAAAAAAAGACTCTTAGGAAACTTTCTGAAGTCAAGTATTTATTTGAAAAGGCCTTTTCTGCACCCATCAATTCTTAAAGCTGCCTTTGCCAAGTAGCGCAAGGTCCCTTTGGTGTGGTGAGCTCTTGCTGGCTGGCTGTACAAGCACGCACAGCTGGAGCACACAACACTGTGATAACATCTGGAATTTGTACAGAAGGTATCCTGTCAAAGAGGTTTCCAATTCTACCAGAAGATAAATTGCCCTCCGTAGCCTCAGGGTTTTGGAGAACAAAATATTCCTTTAAGGATGACACCTCCAATCCTCAGCTGTGAGAAGCAGAGCTTCTGGCACAGTAAAGAACTAAATCTTTACTTTCCCTGGTTGTTATCAAAGTAGTTGTGGTTTAACCCACAAATTGAACATGAAATGACAGGTCTGCTTGCAAAAACTAGTGCAAAGTGAGTTAATTTGCATTCATTTATATATATTAGATCAAATTCTCCATTATCCTCCACAGTCTTGTATATACCACAAAAATTCAGCATAGGGGAGATGTGCATGAAAATCTTTTTATAGAAAGTTCTACCTTTCCCTCCTCCATTAAGTTGGTAAAGATGCTTGGAACCCTTATAACTGCTCTGATCTGGTATTCCCTCTTACAAGGTATTTTAAATTATGGTGGTAACATTTTAATAAGGCTATCAGTGCTTCAGGCCAGTGCCATAACCCAGTTATTTGAGATGTTGGGATGACAAACATCTGTTACGATGTGCAGCCTTGTTGATGAAAGATTCGCTCTAATGAGGGGGAGCCCCAGGTGTCTACAGAGCAACTGTAGAGGCTCCCATTTGATCCTTCACTTTCATTTCAAAGAATGAGGGCACAAGCAGAAGAAAGGAATGGGTGTCAATAAAATCATGGTGCTCCTTATCCCCTTGGGCTTGAAGACACCTGGGTGTAAATTAGAGCAGCCCCAGTGTGAAGCAAGTGTAAAGATCCCTTGAGAGCTTCTACTGTCCTACTTCTCACCTTGTGCTGAGTGTGGTTGAACAGCTCTGTGGTATCTAACGCCAATTATCAAACTGTCTGAATAATAAGGGGCAGATGCACCTTGCCAAAAGTTCACAGTTTACTAAAATAATTAATCTTCATAAATGAATGCATTTTGCATGCATGGCATGTGACTGAAAAGATTTTTGTCCAACTACTAAAGAATAGTTAGGCAGAAAGAGCCTTGTATTGCTCTCAGCACTATTAAGTATCTTGAGATATGTTAACTTCTTAAGCTCTAGCAAACATCACCAGGTGTTGGTGAAAGAAACAGAATGGTGAAGTGAGACTTTAAAGGAACCATAAAAATTAGTTAAAGTAACATTAAATATTTGACCTTGTACAGTCACTGTTCGAGCGCTCTACTTGCAGCAACATGAAATCAAGAGCTGTGTAGAAGTACTGTGTGCATGCTCTGTGGGTCATGGTAGGACCATGCTGGGAAAACAATGTCCCGTGCTGGTCTTCTCCACCTGAAGCTGAAGAGTGAGGCATCCTGAAACTTTTTGTCTGAGTAGTCAGTCAGGTTTGACAAGGCTGACACATCCCTTACCACACCCTCTGCTTTTGCATGGTATAGAAGGAATTGTGCAGTCCTAAGCCTCATTCCTCTTGATGGATTCAAAGGCTTTTTTTTTTTTTTTAACCCTGCCAGAGACTGAGATGGTAATATTCCAGGCAATGTCTGAAAAGAGCACAAAGGCTGTTCAGGAACCTGGAAATGACAGCTCTTGGCAGGCAGTCCTGGACTTGACTGGACACAGGTTCACAGTGAGCACCTTGTATCAATCATACCCTGCCCCTCAAAAACTCTCCAAACATTCACCAGGGCATACCTACATTTTAAAGTGCATTTTGCTACAAGGCCCTGTAAATCTGCCCATAATTAGACACCATTTGAGTGTATTTAAGAGATATCTTCCCCATGACAGAGATACCGCTGAATAAGTTGTCTGAGCCCTCTCAGTTTGCTATTAATGACATTTTGGACCATGTCTGCTGTTGCTCAGAGGTCTTCCTACTGGCACCAGCCTCTCTTCACACACATAGAACAGCTCAGACTCTGGAGTGTTAGCTGTCAATTTTCTGGGGAGAATTCTGCCTTAGCAGAGGGAGGAAGTGGAAATTCCCAGGACTGGCTTTCACATCATCACAAACATGGACTTTGTGAATCCTTCCACTTAGCCCAAGCTGCCTCTTCCCAGGCAGCCCCTGCACAGGAGGGGTGGTGCATATCAAGCACCTTACAAAGACACATAGCCAGATGAGTGGCTTGCACGTGCAAACTTGTCCTTACTGCCCCAAACTGTAGGAGTTAGGAACACATACTGGTTTACCTGGATGATTTCATCTGTTTGGAAGGCCAGAGCTGTTTAGTTTTTTGCAAGCTACAATAATGGAAATCAGTTACCAAGTCACATTCAGATTTGTACTTTGAATGTCAGATGTCACTGGTTATCAATGTGTTTCAGCTACTTTAAATTTATTTGGTTCCTATCCAGGCAAGGAGGGCATTAAAGAGAGAATGCCATTAAATAAGCTCAGAAGAGGCCACGTCAAATAGGAAGGGCTGGCAACTACTGCCAAAAGCAATGAATTAACAAGTCATTGAGGGGAATTTCAGGGTGCCCCTGGGAATTCAGTTCTTAAGATAAAATACAGAGGTTTCCCTGGTATGGACAGGGACCAACAATGCGTGTTCAGTTCAGGTAGTGTCTTGAGTAAAGACCCACTATCCAGCAGTCTAAGAATAAAATAGGGCTTTTGGGTCCACCATTTGAAGCTGGAAAGGAGCCTTTTATTAAAACTAAAGAGATATGCCCAGCACTAACATTATGTATAAAGGACATTCCCTCTGTTTACTGAAGCAGTCATCAGCTGCTGACATTTTGCCTCTCTGGCACTGCTGTCTCCTAATACCTTCATGGTGTCTACAATTCTAAGGGAGGCACATTAGGAAACAGGGCTGCAGCATGGACCCTAGCTCTAGCTTGGGTTCAGGTGCCTGTAGGGAATATTATATCGCCTTTAAACTAACTTGCTTAAAGAGGGACTCCTAAGATCTACGCAATTTTAATAGATCCTTACCTTAGGAGACAGAACTCTGCTAAAGGAGATGAACTCTGAACTCCAAATTACCACATTTTATTCCTCCTGCATGTAGTTTTCCTTGGGAGGAAAATCATACAATCATGGTTTGTTTTGAGTGGGAAGGGACCCTGAAGATCAGCTACCTCCAACTCCACTGCCATGGGAAGGGACATCATGAGGGAGGGACACTATGAGGGTGCAGTTTGCAGTTTACTGGCTATTTGCACACAAAAACTCTTTGATGCCAAAGGAAGTTAAGGAACTTAGGATGTGGCCTTAGGTATGTCAGGACTGGGCCTTTCCAGGAATAGTGGTTCAAGGTTTAAGTGAGATCATCCAGCTATTACACTGATATTTTATCCATTTAGATGAATTTCAAGCAATATCTATGTGACTTGATCCTGCTTCAAGATAACTGAGTCCAGCTAGGGTAAGCACCCAAGAAACACTGACTATTTCCGCAAATTTAATTATTTGTATCTATTTCTTTCATTTCTCTGTCTATTAAGATATCTAAGATAGGAGAACTGTGCTGCTCACAGTATCATCTCAGTCTTATCCTCTTGTCCTCATTTCAGTGGGGCTAATTGTGCAAGCAGGACCACCAGAACCCAGTCATTATTTAAGTATTTAAGGATTTTTCTACATGTCCAGGTAGCAGTGACTCATCCAGGCCTCTGGGTGTATCACAAACACGCTGTCTCCACAGATAATGGTGTATCTCACTGAGCTGGCACACCAGTCCAAGCTGAAAGGTGGGGCTGATTGGAGGTGGTGCTCAAATTCAGCAAAAACCTCAAATCAGTGTAATACTTTTGGATCTCTAAATATGCATAAATATAAATGGACAGCTTTCAAAGGGACTTGCTGGGGAAAAAAAAGAAAAAAAAAGAAAAAAGAAAGAAAGAAAAAAAGCTTTATGTTTGTATGTCTAAATACAAATGCCTGGCTTGATACACCACCATGCAAAAATCTGACTTTTATGTATATTGGTGGTACTAATTCAGAGATCTGTATTTACGCTTCAAAAAGTTTGGACTGGAGAATCAAAGCACAAGTTCAAGATTCCCTCATTCTGCATTTCCTGCCTATTCTACATATGTTTTCTACTTTTTTTTCTTCCTTCTTTACAGCATTAAGCCTCTGTATTTGTTTTCTGACTCATCCTTGTTTTCTGCTCCCTTATGGCTTTGAAATGTAACGTCAAACCATCCAATCGTGCAGATGTAATCTGTATTCAAAACAGCATCCCAAATCCACATATATACACAAATATATATGTATGTCTGTATACATATATATATATATATGCAGTCATATATAATGATTCACATTACATATAATACAGCATATATATTACAATATAAAAGTCACTGCATGACTTCACATATAATAAGCCACCTTGTATTCTGCCTTGCTGTAAAGCTCTTTATAGCTCCGGGCGGTGCCACCAGGATGCCCTTCAGGACCAAGCAGACCCACGTTTTGCTTGGAGGAGCTCTTATGCCACACTTTGCCCATCACCTCCAGCAGCAGGGCAGTTCTCATGTGACTTGTGCCGTGGTCCTCCCACAGAGTCCCAGCAGTTTCAGTGGCACTGGGGAGGACTGCACTCGTTCGGTTTTCTCTTGAATAGTTTAGGAAGTTTTGATATGTTTATCTAGTTATTACTTACTGTCCCATGACCTATCACTTGGATTTAAAATACCAGGAAAATGAGGAGTGCAGGAAAGACAGAAACAGGCCCAAGAATTTATGCATGGTGTGGGCTGCTGGTAATCTCACACAAGTTTAAAAACCTTCCAGCAGGCATGTTGTCGCAGAGCATCAGAGCCGTATCGTGGCTGATACGGCTGCCTCATGTACTACACATCGGGATGAAAGCCTCAGGATTATTTCAGAAAAGCCTGGCACAGTTATTCATGAGTGACTGCTGCTTCTTAAAATCTGGCCATCTTTGTTTTCCAATACCATGGACAAGTGGCAGACCAGCTGAGGCAGTGCCACTGAGACTAGCTAAGAAATGGTGCTCAGTTGACTTAAGCCAATGAGACTGAGACTAATCCAATGGTCACTGGCTGGTAACACAGGCCCCTCTGGGCATCCTACAGCAAACTGCCTTTTCCAACACCCTGTACACGCATGAATGTGTTAAAATTACTTTGTCTGCTAAGGTGTGGCCTATTTGAAAGTTAAACACAACTTTCAGAGCACCAGAAGGTGGGAATCAAGAAAATCCGAGGAGAAAAGACAAGTTAAAATGCCTGTTTCTGAGTATCTTCTTTCTCAGGCACAAATGCAGCCAGCGCATGGCACTAATCCAACATTTCATGCACTGGGGCAGGAGTTTCAGTCCTGTTTCAGAAATGCACTGGGCTTGGAGTGCTCAAAGCCCTCCCGAACGCGGGACCCTGTGTATTTTGGAATTGATGAAACACGCACGTCAACACTCTGTGATGTGCAGGGCAGACGGCAGCTGCCAGCGGACCAGACTCATCCTCGACGGAGTGGTGCCGATTTGCTGCCTTGTTCATGTGCCGCGTTCTTCTCAGAGAGGCACGAAGGTGTTTGGCGTTGAGGGCACCCTGGCCCCGTCCATCCTCCGCACAGCGCTCCCAGCCGTCGGGCGAGCCGTCCCATGCCCCGCGGCTTCGGCTGCAACTCCAGGGCAAGAGCCAGCCCGCAAACACAGGCTCCGAGGAAGTTTCAGGTGGACTCCAACCTCCGCTGGCGACTCCTGAGGGCAGCACACGCACCGGGAAAGGTGGTGGAAGCACCGGTGCGGCGGTGACGGAGGCCGTGCGGTGCCCGGGCGGCCACCGGGGAGCGACACCGCGGCCGCCGGGCGCGGCGGGGCGGGGGCCGGGGCCGCGGAGCAACCCGGGGCGGCCGCCGAGGAGGCGCGGAGGACGCAGGCGAGGCGCGGCTCCACGCCCAGGAGCGCCGCTTAAAACCACCACGGAAAGGTGTGGCTTAGCCTTTCCTCTGCCGGCGGGGAGGGGACGGGACGGGACCTCCGCTCTTGCCGCCGCCGCCGCCGCCACCAGCAGCCCTCGCCGCCCGCCCGGCTCCGCAGCGCGCTCCTGCCCTGCCCTCACCTGCGGGCCGTCCCGACCCCCGGCTCCCGGCCCTTCCCCGGCCCTCGGCGGACTGCGAGGGAGCGGCGGCACCGCGGCGGGCGCTGCCGGCCGTGAATGCCTGTCCTGCCGTCGGGTCCGGCTCAGTGTCCCCGTCGCTTTTCCCCTCGCCCCGCGTCGCCGCGGGCGGCTCCCCCGCCGCCATGAGCATCAACGGCGGCTCCCACCCGCGCATCAACACGCTGGGCCGCATGGCGCGGGCCGAGTCGGGCACCGACCTGCGCTACGAGATGAGCTCCCACGTCGTGGGGGGCGGCGGCGGCGGCGGCGGCGGCACCGGCACCACCCACACCCACAAGACCTACTACTACCAGAAGACCTACGGGGGGGACTACGCCTCCGACGGATACGGGTAGGTGCGGGTCCAGCCGGCCCCCGGCCCCGCTCCCTCGGGGCCGCCGTCGGACAGCTGCCGTGAGCCCGCTCGCGGTGGGATTCACTAGATGCGAGCTTGCAAGTGTCCTTATCCTGCTATTCCCTGAGGTGTCTTAACTTCTAAAAGGCTTTTAAGTGCAAGCGAAGGACTTATTTCAAAAAGCCGCTTTTGGTGGTGACTCTCCTAGAAGAGAGTAGCAGGACTGAAAGCAATGTCTCCCATCTGCACTGAGGACTGTAAATGGGTCTGTGCTGGCTGTATTGACCCAGCAGTTCCGTGCTGATAAACCCCCGCTTTGCTCAGTGACGCAAAACAAGCTGAACTGAAGTGAATTGCTTTATACCTCATTCACCCGGGCTCTGCCTTCCCCCACTAGTTGCATAGCTAGGGCTATAAAACCATTTTAATTAGTGGGACGTTCTCTAGTTAATTTTTGTTTCTAGCTTGTGTGAGGCCTGGGAGTTTAAGTCACGATCTTTTATAGAGCGATCCCTGACAATTGGTGGCAGGGGGCAGAGATACATGATAAGCAACATTGGTCTGCTCTCCTCGCCTCTTACCTTTTTAACTTTCTGCTTGCCCTGGTGCTATGAGCACAGTCAAGATCTTGTAGGCAGGGTGTGAATCCAGCTGTGAATCCTGGCTTGGGGAGTGCCTGTTCTCATGGATGCAGCTGTACCAGCAATCTGTGCACATCAAGTCTGACAAGGACCTTTTGCAGAGTGCAGTAATCGTGAAGGTTTCTCCATTTATCTCCTTGTCTGGGAGTTCACAGGACTGAAAAGCAGTTACAGGCACTGAAGGAAGCAGTGCTGGTGTGTGGTACAGCATCATCACCAAGCGCAGCTGGTGATCACTGGTTTGTGTGTGTGGAATGGCTGTATTAAGTTTTTTGGTCTAATTATGGATGCCACTGACTCAGGAATTGGTGCAGAAGCTCTGTCACGTATTTTGCGTGAGAACTTAGGCCCTAATTTTATGGGTAGTAGATAATTGGATTGCAAAAGGGTGAGAATTAAACATATATAGTAAATAAACAGCAGATGAGAAAAAGACGGGATTTTTTTATATCAAGCAGATCTATAAGTGGCCATAGATAATTAGGGTTATCCTGGAGAGCACAATGTGCTCTGCTTAGGTATGTCAGACCAGTTGGTAGAGGACCACTGAATGAATGACAAAACTTGCATTCTACGGATTTTCTGTTTTGTTTGTTTTGCCCAGTTCTTAGTTTTAGTTCTTTGTGTGACTTTCGGTTTGTTGTGTGCATAGGTAAGTTAGTTACAATGAATTGCAGCTAGAACACCTCCAGTTACCAATACAGTAGTATGAGAATATCTATTTATTGCTATATAATAAGAACAATTCAGTACTGTAGCATTGGGGAGTGCACACACTAGGACTCCAAAATGCCATTGCTGCGCTGCCTGCGTGATCTGTCTTGCTAGTGGTGCTTCATTGCAAATACCTTCACTGTTTACAAGAGACAGCCATGAAAAATGAATGGCAGCGTGTGTTACTTCCTGGCCGTTCTCTTTTTCCTCACTTTACACTGGTGCAACTCTATTTGGATTCACTGGAGTAATTTCCATATCACTCCTGACTTTCACCAGAGGAGAAATGCTTTCCTTTAATTTAGCATTCTGTGGCTATAGTTACATATTTTAAGCTAGTCTGTAGTTTGTTAGGCTCTTCTTTCTGTAGCATTCGGCAGTGGTGTAGCAAGAGTGGAAAGGACAGACCTGATCAAGAGGTTAACAACCTTATATCAACATTCTTTCATTTTCTTTTTATAACGTAATATTCATATCTCCTTTCTGGGAAGGAATGTCTAGCAAGGAGGTTCCTGTTCACTTTATTGTGAGACTTCTGAGTGGAACTAAAGACAATTATTATTGAGATAAAAAAAATATATATATATGTATGCATTTACATATTGTTCTATGTGAAAAAATCTGACCATACCAAATACTTTAAATATTTTTTACAACATTATGTGTGTGTTTGCCACCTTACTGAGTTGCATAGTTTTATTTTTAAGCATTGCTGATAGGAGTTAAAATGTGTCTCAAAACTAGTGGTTTATTGTCAGTTAATGAAACAATATGCCTGATTTTGCACATGTGTTTGCGTGCAGAAAAATCCACTGAATGCTCTGCATGTTGTGCTATTGGGGTCAGGGCCATCATCTGTGGAACTGGTTTTATTAATTGCATTTAGCCTGATATATTCAGTGCCAAAGTTTAGTAGCTTCTACTGTACTCAGAAAATGGAGGCTTCTTTTTTCCATGGGGAAGATCACTCTCTCCTAATTTTTAAATGCAGCAGGATTCAAGTTAGGGTCTAGTCTTGTAAGTTTTGGGGCGTATTCTGCCAAACAAGTCTGTGCTGAGTATTACATTGCTCACAGAGCAGTATGAGACGCTCCCTACCCTTAGGGCTCAGCAAGGTGCTTTAACAACATTCCCGGTTTCTTCTGGCTTGGGAACTCAGGATGAGCTTGGCCCAGAGTACAGATACTCAGCTTGACAGTGACTCATGCTGCTAAACTGCCAATTCATCAGTCAAATATTTATCAATGTCTTCGCTATGGAGATAGAAAATCTGATAAACCATGAGAGCAAAGAAAAAAATGCAAAGGTGTGCAATTTCGTTTGTCATTGCTGAGATTAGGGGGGGAAAAAGCCTAGGATTCACCATCACTGAGTGACATGAACATAAATTAATTTACACAGTTCTGCTTTAGGATTAATGTAACTTCTGTGCTTCAAGTTAGAAAAGGAATTAGAAAATTACCTCCCCTGCCCTGACACTTCTTTTGAGGAATCAAGAAATAAAGTAAATGTAGAGAGAACCGACTCGAAGCCTTTTCCATCAGTCTCGCAAGCATCTGTAGAGTCCTGGCTAAGCAGAGTGGTGGTAGAACTTTGAGCTGCTCAGGCGGGGAGGGAGGAACGTGCTGAGTTGCTGCGGAGTACCTGCCCTGCCGGCAGAGCCTGCGCCGTGCTCTGGCTGGCCGGGAACCTGAGAAGAGACTCAGGCTGTGCCTTTCCCAGCTCTCTGTTCCGTAGGGATGTGCAGGTGTGAAAGCTTCTTCAGGAGAAGGGGGTTTCCTGCGTTTCGAGCGGCTGCTCTCCAGCAGAGGTGTATTTCCATGGTCCAGGCCAGAGCCAGTGTTTGGCACCTCCCTCTCCAAGAGGCGGAGGTGTGAGCAGCCTGCTGCTTCGGGCAGGTACGGCCTTTGGGAACGGTTCTGTTGCTCCTGGTGATTCATACCAGTGGGAAAAAGCATGAGGATTCCTGTGAACAGGTGTGGCACAATCCCTCGTGAAACCCTGCTTGCTGCAAAGGCACTAAGCCTCGGGGGTCCTGATAATTCAGTAGTGACTACGAGATTTTGTGCGTTTTTAATGGTGTTTAGAGCCTGATTGTGCCAGATGCAGAGGTCTTTTGAGGTTTCCAGCCGTCATGGAAACCCTAGTCTATGTGTGTACTTGGCAGATGGGACTAGTTTGATGAGCCTGTGGGGAGCTGAAGCTGGTCCTAGTTGGAGCAGAGACATGGGGAGAACTCTTGATGATTTGACAGTTGCATTCACCTTCTTTGAGGTGGAGGGGGAAAGCTGGACTGTAGCGTTGTAACTCCTGGCTCTGTTGTTATGGATGTCGTGATTCACCACCTTCATTGCCGTTGCGTTTTCCAGCATACACACACCCAGCTGGCAGGTGGTGGCGGATGGGCGGGGGTATGTGCAGGCTCTGTGCTGGGAATGCAGATTCCAGGTCAGGTTTTTCTTCTGACTTGCCTACCCTGGGCATACCAGGTAATCCCTTTATGAATCTTTTGCTTGTTCAAACAAGTTTGTGTAGAGGGGGGTGGGAAGAGTGAAGAAAAAGAAGCTCTGTTTTTTTTTTTTTTCTCCTGTTGAGCTCCATTCCTATTGAATGGGAATCATTCAATATTCTGGATCTGCTAAAAGACTTCCTTTTAAAGCTTCCTCCATTTTTTGAATGAATAAAAAGATTAAAAAGCTTTGAATTTTTAAAAGGCTAGAAGTTTTGTGGAGGGCTTGGAAAATTTAACAAGGATTATTCTCATTTGTTTTAAATAGTATCTTTGGGACAAGAGCAACCTCTTTGTGCTCCCAAAACCTTAGGGAGCTGTGAAGCTGTGGGAAGGCTCCTCAGAATTGCTGGATATGTTTCTGTGTCTCCTTTGCCCTGCTTCTCTGGGCACTGATGACACCCTGGATAACCCTGCAGCCTCTGGATGTGCAGTAGCAAAGGCAGATACCAGGCATTTGTGCTGGGGGTGTGCAGGTCTTGCAGCAGCAGGAGGCAAATGGGAAAGCAGAAGGTAGCTGGCTTCCTTGCCCCTTGAGTTCTGCAGTGATGACATCAGCTCCCACAGTGGGCCTGTGAGGGTGCAAGCTGAGTGTTTAGAGAAGGTGTTTGGTAAACGCATCACTTGGGATAATTCTTTGACTGCTTGAAAAAGTTGGTGCCAGCAGTACTCAGCCCTGTTGTGTTCTGGGGACATGGGCACTGCTGACATGTCTGTCTCTACTCTCATAACTCATCATGTGGCCTTGGACTTGTTTCTCAGCCCCTTTTAGGAAAAGCAGGAATAGCTCTATCTTGTTTCAGTAGAGCTGGGGGTCTTGTAAGGATCACGGGTACTGCTCATCAGTTAAATGCAAATCCTAGTTCAGACACTGAGGATTCAACAGTAAAGTAATGGATTTAGCTCAGTTGGGGTATATTCCAGCAGGGAGAAGTTGCCTGAGCTGCTGTCCTGCCCAGATCCCAGTGGCAGCAGGGATTGGGCTGTGCTCATTTCTCAGGGAGAGCAGGAGGGTATTATAGCAAGGGAGCAATGTGTTCTGCCTTGACATGAAAAGGGTGGCTCCTGTACAGAATGACGACAGGGAGATGCTATGCCTTTACTAGGGCTCTCCTGACAGTGGAGAGCAACAGGCCTACATTTCAACGTCCCAAGTAAAAGCAATTCATGTGTGTTTTGAAGTGTTTTCGTAATTTTAGAACAAAGACACTATCCCCTTTTGTTTTCCTTTGTTCCTTTAATAGTTAATGACTGTTAAAATTAAGTTTTTTAATAAAGAACTCTGCTTAATAGGACCTTTTTGAAATTAATGAGTTGCCTTCCAAATAAGTGCCATGTTCTAAAATGAATTGTAGGGACAAATACATAGTTAAGGTCAGAAGCAGTCCAGTCTGTTCACTTAGCACGCTTCTGCAGGATTTACAAAACCAAAGCAGCACAGCAAATAGTCAGGTTATTGCAAATATATATATTTATTAGTAGTAGAGCCTGCACTCTTTTGTTGTGAATCTTGCTAAAAGACCAGCCTCCAGTTCTTTCCATTTCTGCTGGAATGGTTGATAACATATGCTGCGTTTGCAGGGGCGTAGTAAAACAAATGAAAAATCTGCCCATGTTTTCACTGCATGATGTGCCTACACTTTTGGATACAACAGGATCCTATTCATAGGTTCGAGGTTTAGATCCTGACAGAGTTAAATCAAATTTTCATAGCACTAGTAGGGGTTACAATGACCAGACATTACTCTAAACTCATTCAGGTTCATGTAAACAAAGTCAGACAAAACAAGAGAGACACTGACAAAATACCATATAAAGTAACCTACTTAATCTGTATTCTCTGAGGACTGTGTTCTCCCTACATTTGTCTAAGGGACATAAATATATTTTTATGTAGCATGTAGGTTACATGTTTTTACTTTAAAAATCCAGCTTTGTTCTTGTCTCCCTGCTGTGATGCTGTCCAGCACGTTCAGGGTTAGCCTCAGTTTCTTTGGTCCAGTATTTTCTGTGTTGGGTATGGTTTTACTTTGGCTGTCTGTTTCCTACTGCCTCAAGGTTGGTTGTTTTATTATTCTGAATTGGGGTTTCTGCTTTGATCTGCTGATCCCCATTAAAGGCCTGTTGGCTTCATTAAGAGATAGATAATACTTTGAAACTGCTGATGAAGTAACTTCCTGTTGCATCAGTGAAAAGTGTTGAAGATGTGTCCCTGTGAGATTGTGCTAGTGCCATCTGATGTATCAACATCAGTATATGTCTGTTGAGGTATTGTCTCATTAAGTATTTTTATTTTTTTAAGTTCAGAGATTGATTTATGCCCTTGGGCATGTTTGTACAGCTAAATCCCCATTCAGATTTGAAGATCTTGATTCTTGATGGCTTGGTGGAGCTATGCCACCGAACATCAGCTCCTGTGCTGGCATCTGCTGTTTCTGATTGTGCCCCTATAACCCCATGTAGCTCTGTTTGGTTTTCTGACAGATTTGAAAGCCAGTGCCTCTAACAGGCCATGACCTTTTTATCATTATCATAGGATTGGTCTCTGTATTTTCACTGGAAAAACTGGTTAGATTTTTAACAACAAAGAAAGCATTTATAAAATAGTGTACTCTTTTCTGTTTTCAATTTGTATAGCTCCAGCTTATGCCATTATTTTGGTTATATCTTTATCTGCTGCATTGGAGAGCCTTAAATATCTGCTGCTTTCTTCTTGTGAAGGTCCCTATGAACTATAAACAAGTAATTTGTTGTTACCGTATTTGAAGACTTAGATAGGGTGTACTTAAGCCTCTCATTTCAAGGGGAGCTTTTACTCCTGCTTCTGAAACAGTTTTGTGCATTTATATTTAGCCATCTTCAGGTTTTCAATTTTTTAAATTATTTGGACAATAATTATGGATGTCGCATTCAAACATCATTAGAATGAACACAAAATGCTTGTATTGCTATTTCTTTATATTTTAATTTAATAACTTGATTTGAAAATAGCTTTTCTTCACAATTTCTTACCATGTTGACTTTAATAGCTATTGTTTAGACCTCTTGTCATGGTGGAGTAATGTCTTTGAGCTCAGTGAAATTACCCTGAAGCCAGTGGAGATAGGCTGACTGGCTACAGTATAAATCTGGTCACCATCTATGCTTCATTTGGCTTTAATGGATATCCAGCATTTGTAGCTGCCAGAACATGATGGAAAAAGTGATTCAAGAAAAAATACTCTTCCAGTGTTCTAAAAAGAGAAAATTGCTCAGAAGGTTCCTCTCTGTTCTTTATTATGTTTCATTCATTAGAATAATTGTGGGTGTAATTAAATGTAAATATCAGATGCAGTCAGGTATTTCTATATCTAAACACAGCAGTGATGCCTAAGGAGAAGGAATGATTTAGAAAAGGAAGCTGGCACAAAATCAGACCCATATGTTATTTTTCATAATTGTTTTCTTTAAGCCATTTCCAGGATACACAGGCGTGCATTGTGTTTGTGCAGCCAAGGGGTCACAGTACAAGCCGGGGGCTGCATGTGTGCAGCTTGTTTTATGTCACCCAGTGACTCGGCAGTTTTGTCTCTACACCTCCGAGGGTCTGTTCCCTCATATGGGGGAAGCTGCTGAAAAGTTGCTCAAACCTTTTCTGTTTTTTCCAGATGACCTGATAGGAGAATGGCAGGCTGCTGGTGCATCAAAAGCACATGAGGCAGAAGAGCTCTCGAAAATATTGAATGTTTCTCACCACTCCAATGATTTTGCCAAGGACAGTTCTGCCTTTTCATTGTCAAAATTCCTTTTATGAAGGATGGTCAGAGTCTGTTCAAGTCAGTGGAAAGATTTCCATTGAAGCCAGATTGCTTGCTGGCTCTGAGTTGGACGAGTTCACACTGGTACTCTTGTTGGCATTAGTGTTGTAAGGAATGTTTGTCTCTTCAGTGATTTGTAATGGAAAAGGTTACCCACTGTGAGCACAGGAGTTAGAAAACTAGGCAAGGTTTGGAAACACTTTAGCTCTTACTGTCTGTTAGTGGTTTATTTTAGTTTCACTGGCAAGTGTTTGGTTTTAGGAGCCGCCTGGGCTTGCTTGGAAGGTCTGATCCCATCACCGAGCAATGGTTCCTCACTTGAAGCACCTCACCCCCATTCAACTACAGTGGCTCATTTTGATGGCTGAATCCTAAATGCTGGAAAAGCAACATTCTGGCAGTATGGATGCAGTACATTATGTGCAAGACAACAATAATGACCCTGTTACCTGCCTTGGTTTTTTCCCCCACTAGTGTTTTTAGTTCTGGAGTTTTACTTGGGGACTCCAAACTCACACTTTATGTATTGGTAAGAAAGCATGTCCTCTGACTCCAGGCCCTACATCTATTTTTGTAGTAGCTTATGTACCTTGCAATTCATTCCTAAGACACTGCACTAGCTTTGTGCATTTCTGCTGATAAAAGGGCCCTTCTTACGCTTGTGTGGACTTGTGTGCTCCTGTGCTAGCCAAGCTGAGGATCCTGCTTTCCTTGTGTGCCCTGACATTTGACGGCTGGTGTGATAACATGAACAATTACATCACACAAAAGCTATGCTCTAATATATTGACTTTAACAAAGATTGTGAATAATTCATTCTCGCTGTAATACTGCCAAAGTTTTATCTATCAAGGCTACAAATACCTGTGCTGGAAGAAAAACTTTCTCCTTTATGGCATGCCAGTTTCCAGAGTATGTTCTACTCTATCCTGTGGCAAAGTCAGTCCATGCCTGCTGTTGCAGGGCTATAAAGTGGCTCTGCCATCGTGGAATTGTCATTAAAATTTCACAGTGCAGTTAATGTGTGTGTGTGACTCTGTGAACTTATATGAGGTGTCTTAATCTCTATAACTTCTCTTAACTGTTCTGAATGTGGTTCTTGTATTTCTTCAAAACACACAATTGCTCTGTATTTACTTCATCTTCTTCTCCCCCACAACAGCCAGAATGGGACCTGTACCATGTCCAGACGCCAGAACACCATCCAGGAGCTTTTGCAAAACTGTTCGGATTGCCTGACGCGAGCTGAGCTCATAGTACAGCCTGTGAGTGCTTCTTGTTCTTCTTATCCAAAGTGATTATGCATATTGCATACATACTCTGTGTTGTTATCTGGATTCACAGGCTCTGCTTCTTCATCTCCTTTCTCCCCTTTCAGCTGTTTGTGTGGGGCAACTGGGAGTAGAATGACATACCTCCTTCTTAGGTCTTCTTTTTCCCTCTGTACTCTGTTCAGTAAAACTGAAATGCATCTGGTTAATAAAAGAGGTCTTCTTGTTTTTTTTTTTTTTTTTTGTAAAAAACACACCCTCAAACAGATTCTACTGCATCTTATTTTTCAGTTTTAGAACAGGACCACTGTCAGTGTTTAACACCTGTTACTAATGACTACTTACACTCTCTTAGTGTGTTCTGTAGGATATTGTGATCATTTTCAGGGTATAATGAACCTGAGCCACCTTAGGAAATACCTTCATTACCTTTATTTAATTTTTCCAAACTAGATTAAAGTTTTCCTGGCTGTTTCAGCTCAAATACACACAGATAATCTCTGCAGTATCTGGTACAAACCCAGAGTGCCTGGGAGCGGGTTGCTCACTGATGCTAAACTAATTTCACTCCTGGCAAACATGGGGTGTCCTCTGTTCCTGCTGAAGTCGGAGGAGGTGCAGGGTGGTGAGTGCGTCCTGCTGTTGAGGCCACTGAGATGTGAAATGCTTTCACAGTTCTGGCAGTAGATGTGATTTATTGTGCACTTTTGGACCCTCTGTGGACAGAAAATTCTTTCAGATCTGAACTCTGTGGTTAGGAGTTCATTTCCTTTTCAGAGATACAGGACGTGTGAGCATGTTTATATAAAAATCAATGCCAGAGTAAATACTGCCTTTTGTTCAGGATTAATATTATTCCAGTGAAGTTGAAAGAAAGAGATGTTTAGTTCCAGCTTGGTGCCACAACATGCATTGCTTGCTTTGTTTCTTTCTTTTCTTTCTAAGGAACAGAGCAATGAGGTCCATAATATTTTATTTGCAAAATCAGGTCACAGCTGCATTATGATTTGTTCTGCATGGCTGTGTCAGTGTGGGATGAGATCAAAGAACCATGTCTTCCTGGTTGAAACACCATGACCATGCTGGTCCAACTGCACTGAGAGGGTGAATGGAGAATTTTCCTAGACATTGGGTGATAAGGTGGGATGCAAATGTGACGGGACATGGAGCTGGACTCAGGCAGATGGTACTGCTCACATTTTTGCAGGAGGGGGAAATCTTGGAACCTCAGGATCCTTGTGGAAAATTGGGAGCAATATCTACCATCTCCTACTAGGACAGTGTTTTCTTCTCATCTTCTAAACACAAAAGCATAATGTCTTAAGAAGTTAGCACATCATGTGAAGCCTTGGCTCCTCTGAAATAAACATCAAGATGTGCTGCTCTTTATGGAAAGTTTTGTTTGATAATACGTTTTAATCATTTTCTTCCATATTTAATTTTAATGAGGACTTTCTGGTGACTGTGGATCCTTTGCTAGTCAGCCTTCTGCCAGTTAAAACTGGCAGTCAGAGACCTGGCAGTTGAAACTTACCATGCTTCCTAAAAAAACATCCTCAGAACATCTCTTTTAAGACAACCAAAGGAAGCTTATATGATGAATATTTAATTTTATCTTCCATCTTTTTTTTTTTATTAGGAATTGAAATATGGGGATGGTGTCCCACTTAGAGGGAACAGGGATCTGGAAGACTGTTTCGCCCAGGCAAATGACCAAATGGACATCCTGGATGGGCTGATCAGAGAGATGAGGCAGATGGGCCAGCCCTGTGACATGTATCAGAAGAGGTATTGTCAGGGAAGGGTTGTGGTCGGGAATGTGACTGATAAAAGTTTGTGGCACCTCAAATGCTCACCTTCCCTGATGCTGCAGGATGTAATAGAAATCAATAAGGTGGAATTAAATCTGTTTGGTCACTTAACATGGAGAAGGGTCTTGCAGTAATAAATTTCTGATAGAAATTCACGCCTTGGTTGTCTCAATGAAATCTTAGTTAGAGTATTTTTTTCACAGTCTTTGCTTTCAACACTTTGTTTTGAATAGTTGGTGGTCCAGCAGGAGAGATAAATTGCATTGTTTGTGTGTTTTCTGGGTGTTTTGCTCACAGACACTAAGTGGTTCCTTCCCTTTCAGGCTGCTTCAGCTCCAGGAGCAAATGCGTGCCCTGTACAAAGCCATCAGTGTTCCCCGCGCCAGGAGGGCCAGCTCCAAAGGTGGTGGCTGCTTCTCCTCTCAGAGTGGCTCGGGCTGGGATGAGTACACGAAACGTGTCACAAGTGAATGTTTAAGCTGGATGAGGCAGCAGAAGGTAAATCTGTGCAAAACGCAGGGACAATGCTAAAACTTGGTGTTGTTTATGAATGTCACCTCACACATAGTATTGTTCTGGGTGCCAGTAGAAAAGTAAAGGTACACATGAATGTGCCTTTACTTTACCTTTTGCATGTAATTCCAAGCTCCATTTTTTCCCTCCCAGTATTGTACATATAGTGAATTCTCACTGAAATCCAAACATGGATTGGGGTCTTCTTTTGCAGAGGGAAAGGTGTGGAAGTTAGATTTGAAAGCTAAATGAAACACAGGTGTTAACATAACAAAAGGCATTGGCGTATTTGTGTTAGAGATTATTGTGCTCAGTATTTCCCTTCTTCCTTACACAGGTTTCCTTTGATTCATATTTATTTTAATCCTTTACACAGACAGGACCATCTTCACAGATTGAACCAATGTCCAGTATTTTATAGTTTTTCTCCCCCTCTAGTCTGTCTTTGTCACAGAGAGGTAGAGCTGATTGCCATGGGACTAGGTTTTCAGAAGTCAGTGCTGAAAGGCACACGGAAGTTATGAACTACTGTTTGTTGCATTCTGAGAACAAATTTGCCAATTCACAGCTGTTGCTGATGTAACCTGGAGTGGAAAACACACTATTTTTGTGCTGCTGAGGTGAGAGTTGTGTGTTGAAGTGAAAGTTCTAAGTTTGTGGTTGGACAGCCCTTTCTGAGAGACAGGTAGGGAGGATGGAACAAGGTGGCTGAAGTCACACTCTGCAGACTCCTTGTAAATTGAAATTGCGTTATTTTTATCTCTCTTTATTAGGTTGTTGCTTTGCGATTCTGTCACTATTATCTGCGTATGGCATTTGCCAGGTGGCTGTTACACAAACCAAATGAGGAGGGTAGAGCTCTGTAGAATTGAAGCATTTTTTAGTGAGTGCTAGTTATAGTCTAGTCTTCCAGTGTGGCATGTTTCGGAGGAGGAGGAAGTGAAGATGCACTTCTTGAGTGGTAATGTGTATAAGCATTGTGCATGGACAGCAGCAGCCGACATTATTGCTCTACACATGCTGTGGGAGAGGTGGCTGATTGTCAGACCTGCCATGGCTTGAGGAGTGATATTGGACAGACTCTGGGCACACTTCCAGCGATGGAAGATGGTGAACAGGCTGCACCTCCCAAAGACACCATGTGACGCCCTGCTCAGACACCCCTCGCTAAACACAGGGAGCATAAACAAGTGCTTTATAGCTGTGTTCCCACACTAAAGCTCCTGTGAAAGTAAAAAGGTGCTCTCTGTCTTTTCCCCTTCATCTCTACAGCAGAGCTGAGGTGGGGCCAGTAAGCACTTACCTCACTGGGAAAATTTATTTTGAACTTGCCGCAATGCTTCTTCTTTCCGCCATGCCTTGCTGTGTCCCATTACTTGCTCACATTGAGACTAGGATAATGTTTCCCCTAGTAATGTGGTGAGATGTGGGAAAAGGTTCTGAGCAGCTCTGCAGTATTTTGCTGTTTTTCTGGTTTTTGTCTGGATGGTTTGCTGGTAGGAGAATCAGGTGGTAAGGAGGGTTGGTCAAATTTCCAGGGCAGAACTGGGGAAAGTGCAGTGAAATCCAGACAGCCTTTGTTCATGTATGGCAGCCAGCCATGACTGCCACTGTTGCTACAGTCTCTTTAGACTGTTTAAATATAACAAGAAGGGTCAAAGTCCTCTAACTTTTTAATGGCTGAATGAAAAATGGCTTTGCTTCTTGGATCGTTTTCAGCACTGCCTTTGAACCCCTACTTGAGGTCTGGCTTTGTCATCTGTTGACTCATAGAGATTTGACTCCGGGCTGGTAATTATCAAATTCAGTCCCAACCCAAGATTGGGATACCTCTTTCTTTACTGGGCATGTGCACAGACAGGCACTCAGACAGTCATAGTGTGTCTTTGCAGCGTAAAAGAGGATTTGGAGTTTGAGGAGCTGAATTTAAAGTTAGGTGGCTTTTAATATTTGAAAAAAATGAAACAAGGAAATGCAGTCAGTTTTTGGGTTAGTAATTAGCAGGTGTATTACTGTTTCTCAAGGCTGTTTCTAGGCATTTTCACTTGGCATCCTACAATCAACGTTGCCAAAATGCAAGACGAACAACATGTTTCTAATAATTTCAGTTTATCTTCTGTGAGTTTTTTTAGTGTGACTGCATTTAACTGAGGTTGTTGAAGTTTACATGAGCAAAATTAAAATGGAGATCTGGTGTACTGGGCTATAGAACTTAACTGGGCATTTTCACATCAGTTGCATGAATAGCATTGTTTCATAAAGTCATGGTTTGTTTTCAGAGTGATAAGAAAGTAATTTTACTGTAGGACATAAAATAATAGGTTGGTCCAAAGAAAACCAGATGAAAATACACTACTGAGTATGCTTCATCTAGTATAACCATAAACAACTGAAATATTTTTCCTGTTTTGTTTCTTGTGCTTTGGGAGGCTGTCACACAGTTTAATTGATGGTAATTTAAGCAAACTGTAACCCTCTATCCTGAACTTCTTTCTTTAAGTTTTACCCTCTACCACATAGTCTGTTTCCTTCAGTTCAATTCCTTTATGCTCCAGTTTAGGCCGTAATGTTGGAAATGAAAGACCAATCCTGTTTCTTGTTCCTAGGTTGAAATGGAGCAAGTGAAGTGGGGGTTTGATGCAGCATCCATTGAGCAACAAATTGGTGAGCACAGGAGAACTCACAATGCCATTGGAGACTATCGTTGGCACCTGGACAAAGTCAAAACAGATCTGGTAATTACTGTCCTCCCTTACACATTGCTTGGTCTAGGTATATAGCATTGGCTTACTGGTGTTCCACCACAAAAAAGAGATGTGGAGAAGTTCATCCTCTTTTCAGAAAGCATTGGTATCATGATAGCAACTACTTTCACCTCTTAATTCCTCGATAATTTTGTGTTTCACTTCTTTCCTCAGAGTTTTAAAATAAAAATTTTTACCTATTTAGCTTTTTGTTGTTGTGCACCAAGGTTGGCAAATAAATATTTCCAGCCCTGGTGCACAATTATTTGTGAGACAAATGACTTAAAATGATTATTCTCACTTGCTGTCTCAGTATATTAAACAAGAAAGTGAAAGAATAAGGCGAA
This sequence comes from Acrocephalus scirpaceus scirpaceus, assembly GCA_910950805.1. Lineage (NCBI taxonomy): Eukaryota > Metazoa > Chordata > Aves > Passeriformes > Sylviidae > Acrocephalus > Acrocephalus scirpaceus. The sequence goes on along the minus strand of OU383773.1, from coordinate 39,717,748 downwards.
TGCTCAGATGCAGCCTTGAGTTACCAGTTTTTTTCTGTGAAAAATGCCCGAATTCTTAGCTAAGATTAAAGCTTTTCATCAGTGTTGATATTATTTTTCTTTTTTTTTTCCCTCTGAGACTTCTGCCCTCTGAATTTTGTGATTGGTATAAATAAGTGACTGAAAATGCAGTGTTAACTTCCTCTTTTATCAGCCCAGCAGTTAGTTATAGGAGAGAGGAGACTTATTTAGTTTCCATTCATATTTTCTTTTATTTGGCAGGAAAGAGTTCAATCTAAAGAAAAGGTAGTCTGTTCTGGAGCCCTGATCTCTCAACCAAGCTGAAGAGTGAAAAGGATCTTGCTCCCTTTTCCCTTCTGCTTCAAATAGGAAAGGTGATAGTCTGCCCTGTGGAGTACCAGTTCCAAGGCTGGTCAGGTTCCCAGCTGTAGAAATGGGGATAAAGACTAGAGCTGTCTGCTCATATCATATTTTATACTAGTTCACAATCTCCAAAGCTTGCTCTAGGACTAGCTGGTGTAGGAGTTTGGTGCAGAAAGAAATCCAGTTTCAAGTGTTGTTTTGGTATTACAGATTATGTGCAGACTTGGTTATATATCAAGCATCCCTGAGACTAATGTCTGTCCAAGCCTTGGTTTTCTACTTCCTGAGTCATCCAGTGGAGTAAATCTGCTATTGACAGATGTCTCTTGCAGGCATTTGCAGGTTACCACCTGCAATTATTATGATATTGACACTGTAAAGGAAATACCAGCAAATAGGCAACTTGTAAAAGGCTCACTAAGTATTTGCTGTCTCTGTTCCAGCGGGAGAAGGCTGCGGTTCATCAGCTGGAGGAAGAATATGAAGGCCTGCTGGTAAGCATGGGATGTGGTCATTTCTGAGACCCTGTTTGCTTTACTAACACCTATGTGATTGTCAAGGGGCTTTTCAGGTTTTGATGGAGTGACACATGATGCACATTTAAATAATTGTATTCAGCAGTAAACTGGAAGTGCTTTGTAGTTTCAGAAAGATTAATTTTGAGTCATGGACTTGAGATTAATGCATTGCCTCCTGTATAATTGACTTATTCCCACAAGGAAGTTTCTAGTTTCCAGCTGGTGGAGGGAGTTGCTCCCTAAGCAGGTGAGGAGTAGAACTCTACCTCCTTAATGGGAGTAAATGTAGTGATGAAATTAGGCTGTATATGAAGCGTAAAAGGTTACTCAAACGTGGGACTAGAACCAAATTCTGCGTAGGGCTGTGCATCTTCCTTGTTGTGGATGTTCATGTAAAACACAGCAAGAATCTTCTGCAGGTGGTTTATTTAACCCTTGGGATCAGAATTTGATTCCTGGCAACCTGATTTCAAGTAAGGTGAAGATAAAGAATTTTTCCTTGAAGTGTCAACTGTGTAAAAGATGCTGCTATAACATCAAGGACATACTGTGAGCAGCAAATGCAAGTAAAAGGATGTTAAATGTTCAGACATTTCTTATACTTCCCCCATGCCTTTTTGCTTGCCTGCCTGGATGTCTGCTACGTGTGTGTTTGAAATAACTTAGAGAAGCTGCTGAAATCAGGTTCCCATTGTCCCATAAATCCTGACACGATGTCCACCACTGCCAACGGGTTTCATGGTTCAATAATCCCAGGCACATCTGCTGTCCATTGCCAACAAGTTTTACAGACATGTGGGTTTTACTGTTATTTTATTTAAAAAAAAAAAGCACTGTGCTGTGCTCTTGGGTTCCCTTTCTCCACCCAGCTCAGGCATTTATGTGTTTATGGCTTCTCATTTCTTTACTTCCTTGCAGAAATACTCCTTTGAGAGAATGGATCAGCTTCGCCAATTCCAGAACCTCATCCAGGCCACCAGCAGAGAGATCATGTGGATCAATGACTGTGAGGAAGAGGAGCTCCTCTATGACTGGAGTGACAGGAACACTGATATCGCCAGGAAGCAGGAGTCCTTCTCTGTAAGATAGTTCAACCTCCCCATGCTTTCCATCAGCCCTCTCTTGGAATAGTCAGGGGGGAACAACCTCTCTTGGGAGAGACTCATCACAGGGCATTTCTTCACTCTGTTGAAGTTCCTGGGGATTTTTATCAACAGCTTTCAGTAAAGGACTATGCAATATCCTTTTGAGTCAGGACAGGACATTTTTTGGAGGATTTTGCTCCCATTCAGTGAGTTGTCATACCTTGGAATGTGGCCTTCTTGGTATAGTCCACTACAGACCATTGATCACCACAGCTTGTGCTCACAGTCATTGCGCTGGCATGCCAAACTAAGGGACTTGAATCAAGCAGTTTTAATTCTCCCCGTTGGGACTATGCAGGGGTCAGAGGTCCCTGTATTTGTCCCTGATTATCTGTCACCAGGAAGTAGAGCATCTCTTCCTCTGATGGTTCTGCCAGCAGCACATTGTGTGCACGGTCAGCTGTAGTTTGCCCTGCTCCTTGTTGTCTGTGGGTGTGTAGGGAAATTGAGCATGTGTGTTTGTTTAACCAGTGTTGGTGCTTATCACCAAATCAAAAAAGGAATGAAAGTTCACACTATTATGGAGGTGCCTTTTTTTTGTTCTGTTGTTCTGGATGTTGCAAGATGCAGTCATTTTTGCTTCCATCATTCTTAAGAAAGGCGAAACTTAGTGTGCTTTGCTCTCTGAAACAGCAAGCCTTGAGACCAGAACTGAAATGATTGGATCTTCTTTGATTCTATTGTCTTCATAATTAACTTCAGTACACCTAATGGAAACACTTTATAGTGTTAGAGGGGATAATTTTACATTATCACAACTATCTGGGAAATTTAAAGGAAATCATCCTGTGCAGTGTATCTTTGGAGTTTGTTTAATGCTGTGTTTTGGTTATTTAGAAACGTATGAGTGAGCTGGAGGTTAAAGAAAAAGAACTCAACAAGCTAAAGCAAGAAAGTGACCAGCTAGTGCTCAATCAGCATCCTGCTTCAGACAAAATTGAGGTGAGTTAGACTTTGTGTGATTTCACTTGCTCCTTTAGTTGCCACATGGGAAAAATTCTCAGTGAAAGTTCACATACAAAGTGCTGCATTTGGCCTCAAGAAGGGTTTGCCTGCCCAAAATTGTATCCATTTTACCCAGCTGTATGAACTATTCTGATAAATATTACTACCTTCCTCTACAAACCTGGCCATTAACAACTGCATGGTTATAGGAACAAGTCAAAATTAATTCTAATTTTCGGGAGTTTTCTGTGGGTTGAAATTGCTGAATCTTGTTTGAGCTGACTACAGTGCAGAAGTTATGGTAGGAAGGCATGTCATTGCTGTTCTGCTGTCTTAGTAGGCATGTTTTGAGAAAAGCCACACCCTTTGTTGAGGGTTTATGTTTTATCCAGGTGCAAATAGTTACCGCAGCTGAAATTCGTAGTGCCTTTCTACAGCTTAGCCAAGGCATTTTGCTTTCACACCTTGGTGTGCACTTACTTTTTAATTAAAAAGGCTGCAACAATTTGGAAGACTTCATTTTGTTAGGAAATGCTGTAGTTGTTGGATTTTCAAGAGCGTGTAAGAACTCTGCAACTGAAGAAGCTGAAAGGAAAAAAAAATCCTTTCTGCCTTTCAGTGTGTTTACATGGTTAACTGTTATCATATTTTTTAAAATCCTATTTCTCTTGTAATCAGTTTCTCTCTTAAAGGAAAGATTCTTTTAAGCTCCAGCAGTGAAGTGAATTTTGTGTGGAGTTTTTTAAGGAGTATACATTATGACTGCTTGAGTATTTTGAATCTAAAAGGAGCCAGCGTAAAATATCATGTTTGGTGGTGTTCCCTGAAAGAAGGAGAACATGGCCATTTGCAGCTGAAATACTTTATTTCCACTACTGTTTGTGCGTTTCACCCCTTTTTGTTAATGTACTTGGGGCTTTATTTTGATCAAACAAATTCAGGTCATGGACAGATTTCCCTTTGTGTCTCACAGGGAGGTATTTAACTCATTTCAGTTATGTGGATGCTTGGAAGTCGTGAAACCATTTGCATGAATTACATTGTTCTTGTGTATGTGAATTTGTTTTAGGCAGATTTTTCATTTGCATTTGTGTGGAGTGTAGATAATTTTGCTTGAGTCTAGGTGTGGGAGAGGATCGGTGTGGTGGCTTGAATTGTGTATATTACATATGTGTTTGTTTTTCTTAGGCCTACATGGATACTTTGCAAACTCAGTGGAGCTGGATTCTTCAGATCACCAAATGTATTGATGTTCATCTGAAGGAGAACGCGGCTTACTTTCAGGTGAGTAGTGACGTGGAAAATTCACACTACTTTTTAAGAAGTGTGAATCCCATCAAAGATATATTTATTGTGCACAGCACACTGTTGCCATGTTATAAATTGTGCCAGAGGTGAACTGGGATTTCTTATTAAAGGAGTCCATCAATTTTTAGCAGACATTTTGAAGAGCTATACACAGCCAAATTCACAACTTTTCTCTCGTAGTTCTTTGAAGAGGCCCAAGCCACAGAGTGCTACCTGAAAAACTTACAAGACTCTATCAGAAAGAAGTTCATCTGTGATAAGAGCATGTCACTGCAGACTTTGCTGGAGCAGATCAAAGAGCTGGAGGTACTGTCACACTCGCCTGACAGGTTATGTTCTGCTTTTCTGGGATATCAGCTGCCCTCTTTAGATACCAAATGTAAACCCAAGTGCACTGCAGTGTTTAAATACAGTACTGTATGAACGTGAGACCATTATATTTTTAAGTCTGCAACAAGTCCAACAAATTCCCAAGCTTCTGACATGCTAACAAATGAAAAGAAAAGGAATACTTTTATTCTTAGGTGGTGGAATAGATTTTGCCTCAAAGGATAAATACATTTGCTAAATGATGGATCACATCACTCTATCACTGTATTCTCTTTGAAAGGATAGAAGTCAGCTTTTCTGGCTGTTTTCTTATCATGAATTAAGCACTACAGTCCCAAATTGGAGAAAAAAACAGATAGTGGTGTAAAAGGCCAATTGATGAGGTCAGGTTTGAAAGTGTAATTGTTCCCTATTTTTGTTAGCATTCATTTTGTTAGATTCTTTAACTTATGCCTGTGTTTATTAAACACTACTTTAACCACATGGAAGATCTGTATGAAAAACCTGCATTTTGCCAGAGCTGCAAAGATACTTTGTTAGATGTTTCTCTGCTCTTTTTAAAACTGCAGTTTTACATTGTAGGCCAAAGACTCATCCCATTGGAGCTAAAGTAATTTTTGCCTACTGTAAGCTCCAGATGTATCCCTCTCTTAATAAAACAGTGGGAACTAGATGGCTTTTCTTTTTAGAATAAATTTGTAACATATAATTAATCTTTGCAGAATGAACGAGAGAGAATTCTTGAATACAAGAGGCAAGTGCAGAGTTTGGTGAATAAATCCAGGAAGATTGTGCAGCTGAAGCCACGTAACCCAGACTATCGAAGTAACAAGCCCATTATCCTCAAGGCTCTGTGTGACTACAAACAGGATCTGGTATTGTATCCCTTTTTGGCTGTGATTGAACATCGTGTAAACTAGAACATTGCAAATTACTTAGTAAGCAAACCATTGAGCTGATAGGTGTAACCCCTTTATCTACTTTTGGTCAGCTTGAATTTCTTTGACAAAAGAAGCTCTGCCTTTCTTGCCATTATGAATAAACAAGTAGGTTCTTATTGGTTAATAAATCTAATTGAAATTACTATTATTAATCTAGCATTAATACTCATATTTTAAATTAGAACTTAAAAGTCTTGTTAATAATAAGATTAAAATTGTACAGATGCCTCAGCATCCACACCTTTTTTTTTGGTGATTGCTCACCTTTGCAGTGCTTCTCTGGATCCTTAGGTGAACAATTCATCTAACAAAAGTGAGGAATTTACAGTTATGGATTGGTATTCCCATTTCTTTTCTGGATGGTCTATGAAATGAATGGTGATGTTTTTTCTCCTCCTCTGTACTGAGGCTGCTAGGTTTATTTCTATATTTTTTCCTTAACAGTGAACTTAGATGTGCATTCTGCTTATGTGCTTTTTCCTGCACCATGGCCACACCCATGGCTGCCTGTTGTCAGGATTTCTGGCAGTGTGAGCTGGTGAATCTAGCTCTGCCACAGTCACTCCCAGTCCCTTTGCAAATGTGGATGCAGCACTAAATAGCCTCATGCCTTCAGCTCACTGGCTTAAAGCCATGCATGGTTGCACAGCTTACCAGGCCATGTGTCCACATCCAGTCTTTGTGGGGGCAAGCCCCAGGTCTGATGATCTACCAGACTGGCAACTGCTCAGAGTGTTCCCTGGCTCACTCTTGGGATTTTTTAGGTTTTCTTCACTTGGAAACCAGATTCAAGGAGAAGGGGTTGATCTGTACTGATCTATTGCCCCAATATGAAGCTGAGATGCAATCCTAGACCTGGCAGCTGGGAAGCACTCCTGCTTCTGTGATCTAGGTGCATCTTCCTTGTCTGTCCCTCCTGGAAGGCCCATCTTGCTCAGCTAAGGAAAAACATTGTTCTGCCTCCCTTACAGAAAACGGTGCGCAAAGGAGACGAGTGTATCCTGAAGGACAACAACGAGCGCAGCAAGTGGCTGGTGACCGGCCCCGGAGGAGTGGATATGCTGGTGCCATCTGTCAGTCTTATCATCCCACCCCCCAACCCATTGGCAGTGGATCTTGCAACCAAGTGAGTTGCTGCCTGAGTCTGGACACTTGCCACTGGGATTAGAGTTCACTCAAAATAGCAACCAGTTGCAAAATATGTTCTGTGCCTTGATTAGAGTGCAATTCCCCTGCCCCTAGAGGTAGGGGATTAAGGACTAGACCCTTGTCTTGAGGAAACTCACTTCAGTGAAACTTGCTGGGGTCTAGGTTGGGGCCTAGAAATGTTTAAATGTTGATGTCTACAAGTTTTTTTCTCATCTGTACTAACAAAAGTCATGTATAAATTAGTTCCAAGATTTTTTCAAGTAGAGAACGAGCCTTAACACACTCCACATCTGGTGGGTGTTTCTGGGGACATTTTGTTGCTGTGCTACAAGGATAGATGCATTTTGATCATGCTTTTTTTTTTTTCCTTATGCCAGAATTGAGCAATACTATGAAGCTATTTTAGCCTTGTGGAACCAGCTGTATATCAACATGAAGAGCCTGGTGTCCTGGCATTACTGCATGATTGACATTGAGAAGATCAGAGCCATGACTATTGCCAAGGTAGGACACCAGCTGGCCTTGCCTGCAGATCAGAGACATGATGTCTCGTGAGACATGACCTGATGTCTGCTGTCCCAAGCAGACCCTGCAGTATCCAGTGCAGATGTATGTTCTGCAAAACTATGGGCCTTCCTGTTGCTAGGTTGCACAAACACTCACATATATGGAAGATGTGCTATTATTAAAGAAGAAACAAAGTGCTTTCCTACTCAAACACAATACAGATAAGCAGGAAGATTAGCTAAGGGAATTGATTACATACTTACTGTTGTACTTGTTCCCACTGTACAAGGGCATGGATAAACAGAGTAAGAGGCAGAATTTCAAACTGCTCTTAGGGTATGAAATTGATGGTAACAAGGATAGATTGACTCTGATGGTACTCTTAGCACCATACTTTTAGAGGCAGCCTAGTTAGGATTTGTTCTAAAGTGTGATTACTTTGGGTTTTTTATAGGTTTATTAGTTTGTTCCTTGATGATTAACTAGTCATAAAACTTGCCCAATTGCTTTTCTTTTTTGTTTCAAAATTCCCTTCTTCCTTATTTCAGCTGAAAACAATGCGTAAGGAAGATTACCAAAAAATAATAACTGACCTGGAGATCCATTATCAAGAGTTCCTCAGGAACAGCCAAGGCTCAGAGATGTTTGGTGATGAAGACAAACGAAAGATGCAGACTCAGTTCACTGATGCTCAGAAGCACTACCAAACCTTGATCATACAACTGCCTAATCAACCACGACAGCCACAACCAGGTTTGTTGTCATCCTGGCTTTTGTAGAGTTTGGATTGCTGGGGTTTCTTTGTTCCAGAGGTGGGGGGTGGTGCATTCTTTTTATGTGAATATGTTCTCTTCAACATATGAATGAGAATATGTTCATGAACTGTTCTGCAGTCTCCCAACATAACAAAACTGGCCATACACAGGGGAAGATTTTGTGCTTCCTTCCGTTGGTAGAAATCTGGGAATAGTGCTCCAAAATTCATTTAACTTGCTGGGAGAATGAGAGGAATTTAGTCCATCTGATATGTTTTCTCTTATTAGGAAGCAAAATCTTACTACTGCATTTTAGGAAGCAAGTTTATATTTTTGTGAAGGAGAGATTTCACTCCCTGAAGCAGCTGCCTAAGGGCCCAGATCTTCCACCTGTTCTCAGTTCTACAGATCAGCTCAGTGCTTGGACCACTTGGGCTCTGCCTTGGCTTCCTGCATGTTCCTGCTCAGTTCTCTGGCAGTTGATGCTTACCTAATTCATTTTGCAGTGGTCCCAACTGAGAGCTGTCCTGTGGGTTCCACAAACACCATTATAGTTAATGAGAGAAACCGAGAGCATGAGAAGCAGGAGGCCTGGCTGCTGATGGAGCTTCAGAAACTTCGGCGTCAGATTGAAGCTTCTGAGATTCAGATGGTTCAAAGAGCTCCTCTTGGAGTAGATCAAGGGGCTATGCACGACTTTTCAGCCAGAATAAAGGACTTAGAGGTAACTGTGGATGTTTGTCTTTGAGAATCTCAAGCTCAATATGATTTTGTGCTGCAGTTCTGTTTACGATCAGCTGGGAAAGACACACGTCCTGTGCAGAAAATTCTCAGCTGAAAGCTAACCATAATGATTTGGATTAGAATTTACCTTCCATGTAGAAAAAATTGACTCTGGAATTTTAAAAATCAAATTCTGCCAGGCAAGGAATACAGAAAGACTGATGTCAGATGGCTGTGAGTTTGTGTTAAAGAGTAAAGTGCCATTAAAATCCTTTTCCAAGGACTTCACTTAACCACCTATCTGTAAAGTGCTGTCTGTGGGATACAGACTGGATACACAAGACTTGATGTCCCTCTCCTAGCTCTTTTAGATTTGTAGGAGACCATGGAGAGAAGATTGGTACAAAAAGGTAACATGTTCAGCATACGAGAAGTTCACATGGGGCAATGAGGTTGCAAAGGTCTCAAGAGCAGAAGGACCTTGGCATGTCAGAGCTGAGTTTTGGGGTGCAGATGCTCAAAAAGACACATGACCTATTGTGGACAAAAAAGAAAATGCTCAATAGTGCTTGCCTTGAAGAAAGCAAGCTCAGCCACTTCTTCAGTTCTCAGTCAAGCTGGTTATGTAAGAGCAGACTGCTTGGATAAGGAGGCCAATTCCACACTAGACTAGACTAGACTGATCATTCAGCCAGCCAAAAATGTGTAATCCAAACATTCTCTTTTTCCTTAGGGTGTGCAGAACGATTCTCAAATAATGGCTGAAACCCTCAATAAGCATAAGGACTTGCTGCCTAGCTTCAGAGGCTGTGAGAAGTACGTGTACTTGCAATCAGAGATAAATGCCCTCTTTCAAAAACTGGAAAATATTAATGGTGTTTCTGCTGGCTACTTAGACAGGTAAGTAAATTGAGGCTATAGCAATAAATACTCACTTTCTTCCATAATTCTTAGTGCAGAAAGCTGCCTTTTGTTACCAGTCGTGTAAAATTACACCTTCTTCTCTGCAAATGGTGCACATGTTGATAGAAACAGACGCTTGGGTGAATTTCTTCTTTTTTCTGTAACACTTTAAAAAAAGAAAGTGTGAAGCATGGGCATCACAGAAATTTCTTGTTACCTATTCTCTTTAGCCAATCATCTGCAATTAATTTAAAATATCACTGTTACTTCCTTAGTCCATAATGGATTTGCCTTGTATCGTTTATTTTAGCTTGAATGCACTGAGGTGTCTGCTCCAGGTTATTTTGCAAACAGAAGATGTCATCAGAGTTTTTGAAGTCAGACTGTCTGAAGAGGAAACTGTTCCTTTGGATCTTGATAAAGTGGAGGCTTATCGGGCTTGTCTAAAGGTGAGGGGCCAAAACCCAAGGACACTGCAAAACAGAATTGGTAGCTGCCAGCACTGATCTACTGAGCTGTGGGAAACCCTTCCGAAACCACAGGAGATAGAAGTGCTGATCCTATTTTATGTATAGACATAAAATGTTTTGTAAATCAGGCACAGTGTTGCTGGCTGGTCAAGGAAAGGGGATTGTCCTGCTCTGCGCTGGTGCAGCCTCCCCTTGAGTCCTGTGTGCAGTTTTGGGTGCCACAAGATAAAAAATACATAAAGTTATTAGATAGCGTCCAAAGGAGGGCTGTGAGAATGCTGAAGGGCTTTGAGGCAAAGCTGTATGAGGAGTGGCTCAGCCAGGTTCAGCCTGGGAAAGAGAAGACTGAAGGGAGACTTCATTGCCTTCTACAGCTCCTTCACAAGGGGAGGAGGAGGGGCAGACACTGATCTCTTCTCTGTGGTGACCAGTGACAGGACCCAAGGGAACAGGAAGGAGCTGTGTCAGGGGAAGTTTAGGTTGGATATCAGGAAAAGGTTCTTCATCCAGAAGTGGGCTGGGCACTGGAACAGGGTCCCCAGGGAAGTGGTCACTGCACCAAGCCTGCCAGAGTTGAAGAAGCATTTGGACAATGCTCTCAGGCACATGATGTGACTCTTGGGGTGTCCTGTGCGAGGCCAGGAGTTGGACTCAATGATCCTTGTGGGTCATTTCCAGCTCAGGAAACTGTAATTTTATGAAATTATTGAAACTAATACACAGGTTATTCTTCCACTCCCTAGTGTTGCTGCCCCCGCAGGAAGGGCAGCTGCATGGAAGGTTTCTGGAACCCATTTCTGTATACTATTATCTGGTTTATGTCCCTAGTGAAAGTAGATTTGAAGGTAGTGTCTACTTTCTTGCATTCATCCTTGGTAATTGCCCTTGTTGTCCTCTAGGTGTAACAAGTAAATTTGAGTGTTACTGAGTATCCTAGTTCTGCTACAGAGTCTGCCTCAAATCTTGGAGTGAAAAGTATCCAGCCTATACAAGCAGAAAAGGGAAATAACTGCTTTGCTGAGCACAAAGTTGTCTTGCAGATCCAGTCTTTCATCCACCTTTATATGCTGGTCCTTTTGTACACTGAATGCATTTGGGAGAACAAGAACTCTTTCATTGTTTTCTGTTCTTCCCTTTTGTAGAGAGAAAGTGCATAAGTGATGCAAATGGAGCACAACCCAGTTACCTTTTTATCATGTCAAATAAGAGCTGCAGTTCAGTTGCTGGGAGTTGTTCTTAGCTGGTGTAAATTTGAGCTACATAAAAAAAACAAAACAAAAAAGCTTGAGCATATCACTGAAGGCTGTAGCCATCCTGGTGACTGGTGGATGCAAGGCAGACCACTGGCTGCGCTGTATATTCCATTTGGTGATGCCCACAGAGTGCAAGTATATGTGTGTGTGAAGAAACATCTCCATGGAAGGTGTTTATAAAAATGTAAATAGGAAAAAAAAATCTGTGCAGATTTTTAGGTGTTTAAAAACTGGATATTCCTGAGGCTTGATTCCACAGCTCTTGCAACTGCAGGAATCTTTTATACTTCAGTGAAATTTTCTAGTCAGCTGTTTCTAGGAACAAGCAAGGTTCTTGTTCTGTTCTGGTAACTGCCCTCAGAGTTCTGAGAAACTGAAATATTGGCTTCAGAATATAACAGCAGGGGGCTTTGGTTTAGCAAATTATTTAGTCTAGTTTTAAACACATTTTTAAGCCAAACTGTTTACCAAAATAGCTGTTTCACTTTAAATAGGTTAAGTCCAGCTGATGTCACTATACATACCTTACTGAGTTAAAAACAACATCTTTAGTTCCCAACATACTGTGCATGCTGTTAAATTCGTTAAATCAGTATCTTCTCAAGTACAAATTAAATGACAACATTTTGATTTCTTTCTCCAGAAAATGAAAGCAGATCTAAATATGAAGAAGTCATTACTGAATACTTTGGAAAATGAGCTGCAGAGAACACTTCAGATTCACTCACAGTCTTGCCAGTCATACACCCTGTATGACTTGGACATTGGAAAGTACTGTGACAAAGTTACCCAGCTAATAGACCGCTGGCAGAGGGCTGAGAAGCAGATAGATAACAGGTTTGTTCATGTTTTCATAGCGTTTTCCTTATTGCTATTGCTACCAAGATCATCTTAGCAGTGAAGTCTAAAAGCATTGATGTGCACTAATCTTTGCTTCCAAAGGACAAATGGTCATTTCAGGGCAGTAAGACTCAAGCAATTGTGAATAGGTTGAACATACTTCAAAAGGAATTGTGGAAGACCCAGCAGAAAAATGTAGTTAGCCATGCAAATGTCTAAACGATGCACTAAGGAGTTCTGATTTTTTTTTTTAAAGTCTTGTTAATGTTCTTGGATCAAGTACTTCCAGTCAGCATTTTCCCACTCTAAAAAGCATCCATGCTTATTCCTCACCACCCTATACTTAAGGGTTAAAAAAGTAATGCTAAGAATTAAGTAACAAAATCGAACCTTTAATCTGAATTGTGAATTGAAGGCATATTCTGATTGATTGAGGGGGAGCGGTGGAGGTTGGAGTATGGCTTGTTTTAGTTTGTTTTATTTTGTTTATATCTGAGGACTAAATGTAGTCCTAACTGTTTGCTGCTTCTTCAGTGAAAATTGAGAACAGGAGTACTGAAGTCAGCAAATCTGATTTTTATCACTGCAAGTTTTATTCATCCCTCACTTTGACAGGAAGGCCCAACCTCTGTGTATTACAGAATTACTCAAAAGTGAGGTATTAAAACCCCATATTGGGTGGCTAACAACCAGTACAATTCTCATTTATTTAAAATTTTTCTTCAGAATCTCCTTTTCAAAACTTCCCATAGTTTTACCTAAGTTTATTTCTGTGTAACTGTGTAAAGAGAGAGAAAGAGAATGCACTTTCCATTTTGACAGGTTTTTCCCTTTTTTTTTTTTTTTTTTTCCTAGATCATGGGATTTAGAAAGGCAGATCAAACAGCTGAAAACCTACCGAGATCTCTACCAGGCTCTGTGCAAGTGGATCTGTGATGCCAAACGCCGGCAGGATTCTATTGAGTCCGTGAAGCTGTGTGATTCCAACACCATCATGAGATACCTACATGATCAGAAGGTATGCAGCACATGAATGAGTTGTCTTCAGTAATCTGAAATTTAAATTGTTTTGCTACACAGAAAATACCAGTATCAACGCAGTGTGCAATACAGTGGCCTGTTCTGAATTATAAAGCATGCAAGCTACCAAAAAACACCACATATGTAGAAGGCAGGAGGGAGGAAATATTATTGTCCTCATTACTTTCTGTCAGCACTGCAACAGATTATGAACAAGACTGTGTTTGGCTCCTACACATTCACTGACACTTTTACGCATCAGCTTTGAATTAAAGGAACTGTAAGACGGTGCAACTTATGGGACAAATTACAGCACAAAAATAAGAATCAAGTACTACATCTAAGCTAAAGTCAAGGAACTCTGCCTTCCCAGGTCTGGGGGTTTTTCAGTTGTTGCTGGGTGTTCTCTCTGAGAAAAACCTTCTCATGCCCAAAGAGCTTGCTGCTGTAAAAACTGCCCAGCTACAGGTCATTTCAGGTCTCAGCTTCAGGGTCTGCAGTAATCTGTTGCTGCAGGTGCTTTCTGATGGAGGCAGCATGTACAGGAGGAAATACTGGTAAGTCCTACAGGAGTGTTTCATGGCTCATTTTTCTCTTGACAGAACTTGCACAGTGAAATCTGTGGGAAGCGAGACAAAGTCGAGGAGCTTCTCAAGCATGCAGATCAGTGCTCAGCTGCAATTAAGGTACTTGGATCTCAGCATTTTTGTGGGGTGTGGCTTTTCATGGTCAGGCACATCCCATTGTCTCTGCTCCCTGATGTTTGTGTACAGAAATTGCTGGGGTGAAGTACTTCTGAGTACAAAACACAATGAAAGCAATTTGTGTACCTGCCACCTGAAGACTGTGGGATCATGCAGCAGATATCAGTGAGAGCGTCTCTTCAAGTGAATCAAAGCCTCCTTCTAGCCAGACAAAACTTTCCAGTTCACATGTTAAAAACATAAGGAAGTCAAGAACAGATTGGTATTTAATGAAGGTCTGATTAGGATCTGATCTAGGAGGCAAGACAAATGCAGATTAGCAGGAGGAATGGTGTGCAGTAGCCATGAAAACCAATAACATACAGAGGGAATGGTTTTGTGGTCCTTGCATTTTTATGTTACCTTTATATCCGTCTTTCTCCAGCTCAATCTTACTCTCTGTGACAAAGATTTTGCTATATGACATGGCATATGTGATACAAAACAGATGCAGAGACTGTTATTTCTGATGAAGTTTTGGTAGGTAGCAGTACTTAGACCAGTTACTCCCATGAATCTTTTTCATCTCTGTGTAGCTCTTAACTCACAGAAACAGTTGTCTTCTTGTTTTTGTAAAATGTTTTTCCTCTTTTTCCCTTGTCATTCTCCTCCATGAATCTCCACAGGGATTCTTGAACTAATGAGCTTCTGTTTATGACAGAGGATCATCTGTACATGGTCAGAAATATAAACAAGGGAAAAATGTAGCTTTTCATTAAGAAAACAAAACAAAAAACCCCCAAAAACTTGGAATTTCTGAAATAGATTCACAGAGAATTCTTTTGCAGTTTTTGAATGGGTCTTGCTTTTTGACTTGTTTTACAGGATTATGAACTACAGGTTGCTTCCTACAGTTCGGGATTAGAAACATTGCTCAACATACCTATCAAGAAGAGTGTGGTTCAGTCTCCTGCAGTGCTGATTCTCCAAGAGGTACCTTTTTTCCCTCCCCTTCAATCTTCTGCATATATTTGTTTGTCTGTGTGAGCCCTTGTGAGTCATACCCAGCTGTATTCTAGTACTAGCACTGTCACTGGTAATGTGCGCTAAGCACGTAAGCACAACGAATTAGTGCAGAATAGTCACTGTGCTGTAAAATCAGACCTGGGCTTGTTTAGACATTAGATTAGCCCTCAGGAATTTATCTCATCCCTATGCAGTGTCCGCTGCATACATACTGTGAGAAAAGTACATTGGTGCCCCGAGTGGTTTAGTCACTTTCAGCCTGAGAATTAACTGCTATTAAAAATTTGACTTGGGTTGCTTGTGACTGTCAGACAGGAAGAGCATGATGAACCAGGGGATGAAGGCTTGAATTTAATGTCACATCAGCAATGGGGGCAAACAATCCTGAAAAGCCAAAAAAGGTGTGGATTTTTAGTAAGGAAGAATTTACACTTTTGGGGTCCTCAGAAAGTCAGTTTGTGAGGAGGAGAATCTGCTTTTTACTTTGTCGAGTGACGTGTTTGCTCAAGTAGATTGGAATCCTTTAAACGGTCTGAACATAGGTATGTTCGTGTCTAACTCTAGTACAAGCTGCTAACAATTCTGTTTCTTTTCAAGGCTAATGAGGCTCAGTCCCGCTATATAGAGCTGCTAACAAGATCAGGAGATTATTACAGATTCTTGAGTGAAATGTTAAAGAGCATGGAGGATTTGAAGGTATTCTAACTCTTTTATTTTCTGTAGCATTCATTTTTATCACAGATTAGAAAACTACCACTGATCAGAGGCAGAAAGTACAATGTAAAATAGCTCACAAAACTATATGCAGAACTCAGAGGTGTCCTAAAAAGGAGGCACGTTAGCAGCATCATGCATCTTTTGTGAAAGAGTACAGTGTTTTACAAAGTGACCTCCAAGGTGGTGTGTGAAGTGAGGTGGAGAACTGGTCTCCTTGGTAAATAAGGAGGTGCTCATCAAGGCACATGAGCGATCCTTCCCTGCCCATCCCAGCCTTGACCTCAGTGACAGCACAGCTACCTCAGTGCTGAAAACTTCTCCTCGTGGTTGAGGGCATCTCATTTTAGACCATATTCCAAAGTGTTTTGAAAGAAGTAACTTCTGATTTGATACAGCTCAGTGAAAACAGAGAGGCCCATTAAAGAAGTTGCATATATGGAATGTGATTTTCACCTGTTTGAAAACTGGGGAGGTTCTAAAGGTGACTATTTCATACTTTGCTGGCGAACTTCTGCTACACCACATTTTACTATCAGTAATGCACCTCCCTCCCCCTATCAAGTATCTTTTCCCCTCTGAAAATCATGATGTGGTGATTTCTGAATAAAGTTTGACTCTGAGTAAATAAAGATTCCAGAATTTGTTTTGATGACATTAAATAAAAAAAGGGGTTTAGCTCTCACTGAAGCATCAAAAAAATTTATTTTTAAGTTGTAACTGTTACAAATGTATATTTTATTGCATGTGATGATTTTGAGACAGTTGTCACAAATATTTATGGGAGTTTTTCTGCTTGTTTGTTTTTCTGCTATCATGTTATAGATGAAAAACACCAAAATTGAGCTCCTGGAAGAAGAACTCAGACTTGCTAGGGATTCAAATTCAGAGACAAGCAACAAACATAAATTCCTGGAGCAAAATCTGCAGAAGTACCAGATGGACATTTCTCAGCTCAAGGCAAAGCTGATGAGTTTGGAAGAAATGAAAAGACAAGCTGAAATGGATGGAAATTCTGCTAAGCAAAACCTAGACAAATGCTATGCCCAAATAAAGGATCTAAATGACAGAATAACCAGGTTGACTTATGAGACTGAAGATGAGAAAAGGAAAAGGAAGTTGCTGGAGGATAGATATGAACAACAAAAGAATGACTATGACCAACTGCAAAAAACAAGGCAAAATGAGAAAGACAGCCTTGGTTGGCAAAAGTTAGAGTCTGAGAAGGTCATCAAGGAGAAGGAGTACGAGATAGAAAGATTAAGGGTTCTTCTTCAGGACGAAGGCACACGGAAGAGGGAGTATGAAAATGAGCTGGCTAAGGTAAGAAACCAGTTTAGCGAGGAGATGAGTAATTTAAAGAACAAGTATGAAACAGAAATTAATATTAAGAAGACGACAATCCAGCAGATAGCTGCACAAAAAGATGATGATGCAAAAGGCCTCAGAGCCCAGGTTGACAGACTGACAAGAGAGAACAGAGACCTTAAGGATGAGATCGTGAGGCTGAACGATGCCATTCTGCAAACAACAGACCAACGGCGGAGGGCAGAAGAAGATGCTCTCCAGCAGAAGGCTTGCAGTTCTGAGGTGTCACAGCAGAAGCATCAGTTAGAGCTGGAGCTGAAACAGATCATTCAGCTTCGTGGGGAAGACAACTCACGATACAAGCAGGCTCTTGAGGAGGCTGCCTCAACTATTCAGGATAAAACTAAGGAGCTGGAAAGGCTAAAGCTTCAGCTTCAGGAAGAGGCTAAAAGCCGATGGGAACTTGAAAATGAATTGGCTAAGGTAAGGAACAGTTATGATGAGGAAATTATTAGTTTAAAGAACAAATATGAAACTGAGATTAATATCACAAAGAACACAATTCACCAGGTCACCATGCAAAAGGAAGAGGAGACAAATAATTATAGAACACAGCTTGATAATGCCATGAGAGAAAATAGGAATTTGTGTGAGGAAATTAGGAGACTGAAGAATACTATAAGTCAGACAACAGATAATCTACGGAAAATAGAAGAGAATGCTCAGCAGCAGAAGGCAGCTGGCTCAGAGCTTTCTCAGAAGAAACAGCAGCTGGAGATCGAGCTAAAACAAGTTATTCAGAGACACTCTGATGAAAGCATGCGGTACAAACAGTCACTTGATGATGCTTCTAAAACCATTAAGGAAAGAAACAAAGAGATTGAAAGGCTGAGAAAGTTGTTGGATGTAGAAACAAGTCAGAGGAAAGAAGTGGAGGATGAGAACAGTCAGCTGAAAAGAGTCCAGTTTGACCTGCAGAAAGCAAACACGAGTGCAACTGAGACAATTAACAAGCTGAGGATCCAAGAGCAGGAACTAGCCAGACTGAAAATTGACTATGAAAGAGTTTCACAAGAGAAAAAAGGCAGGGATCAAGAAAGTGCAAAGTTTCAGAGCACTGTAAAAGACTTGCAGATCCAGAAACATAAGCTGGAGGAGGAGCTTTGCAGACAGAACAAAAATTTAATGGAGGAAACATCCAGGAGGAAAAAACTGGAGGAGGAAATAGAAGGCATGAGGAGATCTCTGAGAGACCAATCAGTTAAAATAACTAATCTCACACAGCAGATAGAGGAAGTATCTATTGTAAAGAAGAGGAATGAAGATGACCTTAGACACCAAAGAGAAGTATTAGATGGTCACGTGAGAGAGAAGCAAAGATACATGGAGGAGTTAAGAAAATACACATCTGATATTGAAGCTTTACGTCGTCAGTTGGTCCAAGAACAGGAGCAATTAAAGCAGGCTCACCTACGATATGAGCACTTACAGAAAACCTCAGAGGAAAAAAGCAAAGCCTTGAATGAGTGCAAAATAGAGATCGAAAGGCTTCAGTCTCTCACCGAGAACCTTACCAAGGAGCACTTGTTACTGGAGGAGGAGCTGCGAAATGTTAGATTGGAGTACGATGACCTCAGAATGGTCAGAAATGAAGTTGATGAGAAAAATACCACCATTGCTGAACTAAAGAATCAGCTTCAGATGAGCAGCAAGCAAACCCTGGAACTTCAGGGGTTGCTTAATGATTTACAGAAAGAAAGGGAAAAATTGAGACAGGAAATTGAAAAATTCCAAAAGCAAGCTCTAGAGGTATTCACACATATTTTGATCCCAGCTTTACTGTTTCTCAAATATATAATTAATTTCAGTGTCAATTTGAGCAATTTAATTCACCCTTTGCTGTTTGAAGTCACTGTACTTGTGACTAACACCCCCTTTATGACCATTCCTCTTGGTTAAGTTCTAAATACAAATGGCAGGATTTGGCCACTTCCTTAGCCTCCTTACTCCTTGGGAATTGCTCTAGGGAGCCATAAGCTCTCATCACCTAGGAGAGCCTTGATCTCAGGCCTTGCGCCAGAAGAAATCTGTGTTCTATGCCAGTGTCTGGGAAACCATCCTAGGGAAAAACGGGAGCATGTGGAGTGACACTGTGCTTTAACAGTTCCCTGCTGTGTGCTTCCCGGGCTGTTTCAGCCAGGATGGGTTAAAGCCATTTGAGGCTGACCTGAGTGGTGTCACAAACTAAACTGGCTAAAAACCCCAGGACCAACAAGCTGTCAAGGTACTGATTAGCTGGGTAAGATGTTGACTCCAAGTGAGGATTAGAAGTCATGTTGTCAGCTGTACCTAAGGTACTAAAAGCCTATCTTCCATGGACTGTTTTGGGGATTTATGTTCCTAAGTCACTAAGGGCATTTGCAAATTTTACTATTGGCCCTTATTTCTTAAATTTTAGGTGACAATATAAACAAGTTAAAGAAAACATTTTTTTAATATTTTGTTCTTCTGCCTTGTTTCTTGTACTCTTTAAATACATATGAGTGAGCACTTGTGAAAATACGTTTTTTTTTCCCTAGACTTGTCCTTTATATTTATTTTCTCATATCCTTTATTCTAAATATACTAATACTAAAAGTATTAGATAGTAAAAAAATACTAATGTTTGGGATTATATAACACCTCTGCATATATATATATGCACATATATATGCATGTATTACAAGTAGATAAACTTGTTTAATATGGACTGCATACAAATGTGCATGCTTGTGGGTGTTTGTACCTGTGCGTATATGAAGACACTGCATGAATTAAAATGGAAGGCAATGCAGGTAAAATTGTTTGGAGTGACATGTGAAACTAACAAGAAAGCAAAAATTGATTCATGTTTCCTTTTTATCCATGTATGACCAGTCCTTAGCTGATGCAAATTCCCCTGGATTAGCAGGACTGCCAGGACATCTATTGAGCATCAGGCTGTTTATGAGTCTTAAATGCTCTGTGTACTTGTCAGTGTACTGTGAAAAGTATCAAAAAGTTACAGAGAACTAAATCAGCTGAAGATCAAGACTGGGGGTAACAGAATGGAGTCTCTTGAGTGTCTGGCAGTACTGGAGACACTCTAAGTGAAGGGATAATGTGCCTTCTCTGGTTTATGTGTGTCTGTAATCTTGGATAAGGCACTGCTGTGAATAGAATGTTTTCCAGTGGGAGCTTGCTGCAGGTTAAATGACAGGCTGGAGAGCAGTGTAGGCAGAGGGCATAACTCTAACCAGTACGAACTCTAACCATTCTTTCTTGGTTTATTTTTCCTCCACAATTGTAGGCATCCAGTAGGATTCAAGAATCCAAAAATCAGTATAGTCACATTATGCAAGAAAGAGAAACCCTGCTGATAAAAATGAGTGCTTTGGAGCAAGACAAAGCCAGACTGCAGAGATTAGAAGAGGAGCTGAACCGTTTGAAAGTTACCCTGGAGTCAGAATCACGTTTGAAGCAACGCCTGGAAAGTGAGAAGCAACAAATTCTGAATGACCTCAATCAGTGGAAGAGCCAGCACTCCCGAACAGAGGAATCCATAAGGAAGATCCAGTGTGAGAGGGAGAAGAGCGAGAGGGAGAAGAACAGCCTGAGGAGTGAGATTGAAAGGCTACAGATGGAAATCAAACGGATTGAGGAGAGATACCGGTGCAGACTGGAAGAGACCGCTGTCAAAAACCAGTCAGAGTTGGAGTCAGAGCGTCTCAGGCTGCAAAGAGAGATTGAGAAACTCAAGCAGCGCCCGTATGGGGCTCACAGATCTACGCAGACCGAGGAAGACTTCTGTATTGATGCCTCCAAGCTGGTGTTCAGTGGGCTGCGGAAGAAGATCACAGCCATGCAGCTCTATGAGTGCCAGCTGATAGACAAACTCACACTGGATAAACTGCTGAAGGGGCAGAGGTCAGTGGAAGAGGTCGCGGCTGACATTGAACCCTACCTCAAAGGGGCAGGTGCTATTGCAGGGGTGTCCCTTTCGCCCAGACAGAAGTACTCTTTTGTTGAGGCCAAACGGAATCAGCTGCTAACAGCAGAAAATGCAGTCCTGCTCCTAGAAGCCCAGGCAGCAACAGGAGGTGTGATAGACCCACATCGAAATGAGATCTTAACAGTGGACAGTGCTATTGCCAGAGATCTGATTGACTTCGATGACAGAGAGCAGATCTATACAGCAGAAAAGGCTATTACAGGATTTAAGGATCCTTTCTCAGGCAAAACTGTGCCGGTATCTGAAGCCATTAAGAAAAACTTGGTTGACAGAGAAACAGGAATTCGTCTGCTTGAAGCCCAGCTGGCTGTAGGAGGGATTGTTGATCCTGTCAACAGTGTTTTCCTACCCAAAGAGGTAGCTTTATCTCGTGGGTTGATCGACAAAGACCTGTACAGGATGCTAAATAATTGCCAAGGCAATACAAAGAACTTCATTGATCCCACCACCAAAAAGGCAGTCACTTACATGCAGCTGAAGGAAAAATGCAGGATTGAACCACACACTGGTCTGCTCCTCCTTCCAGTGCAGAAGAGGAGTATGTCGTTCCAAGGCATCAGGCAGCCTGTCTCAGCAGATGCACTGCTTGAGGCTGGAATCATTAAGGAATCAACAAGGAATGACCTGGAAAGAGGTGCAATTACAGTGGAAGAAGTGAGCGAGAGAATTATTGATTTCCTTCAAGGCTCTAGCTGTATTGCTGGTATCTACAATGAGGCTACTAAAGAGAAACTTGGCATTTACCAGGCTATGAAAATAGGTTTGGTTAGGCCGGGGACAGCCCTTGAGCTCCTAGAAGCCCAGGCAGCCACAGGGTTCATAGTGGATCCTGTCAGCAACGTGAGGCTGCCTGTTGAGGAAGCTTACAAAAGAGGCCTTGTTGGAATTGAATTTAAAGAGAAACTTCTCTCTGCTGAAAGAGCTGTTACTGGGTACAAAGACCCAGAAACTGGAAACATCATTTCTCTGTTCCAAGCAATGAACAAAGAGCTCATAGAGAGAGGCCATGGCATTCGTCTGCTGGAAGCCCAGATTGCCACTGGAGGGATCATCGACCCCAAAGAGAGCTACCGCTTGCCAGTAGAGACAGCCTACAAGCGTGGCTACTTCAATGAGGAGCTCAACCAGATCCTTAGTGATCCAAGTGATGACACCAAGGGGTTCTTTGATCCCAACACAGAGGAAAACTTGACCTACTTGCAGCTGAAAGAAAGATGCATAAAGGATGATGCAACGGGGCTCTGCCTTCTGCCCCTGAGAGAGAAGAAGAAGGTGGTGCACACTTCGCAGAAGAACACGCTTAGGAAGCGCAGGGTGGTCATTGTAGATCCAGAAACAAACCGGGAGATGTCCGTTCAGGAGGCATACAGCAAAGGCCTCATAGATTATGACACCTACACAGAGCTAGCTGAGCAGGAGTGTGAGTGGGAAGAAATAACTATCACGGGATCAGATGGCAGCAGTAGAGTAGTCCTTGTGGACAGAAAGACAGGTAGCCAGTACGACATCCAAGACGCCATTGATAAAGGCCTGGTGGAGAGGAAGTTTTTTGACCAGTACCGTTCTGGCAGCTTGAGCCTGACCCAGTTTGCAGACATGATTTCCTGCCGTAATGGCACTGACGAGGTGTTCCGGCATGAGTCGGTGACTCGGTCTCCCACTGTGCTGAGTGTCAGGAGTTCTTCTTCAGTGATCAGGAGCGGTTCATTCTCAGAGACCCCAGATGAGTGCAGTCCTATTGCAGCCATATTTGACACGGAAAACTTGGAGAAAATCTCCATTTCAGAAGCTATACAGCGGGGCATCGTGGATAGCATCACCGGGCAGCGGTTACTTGAAGCCCAGGCCTGCACCGGCGGCATAATATGCCCTACCACTGGCCAGAGGCTTTCGCTGCAGGAAGCCACTAGCCAAGGCATCATCGATCAGGACATGGCCACACGTCTCAAACCAGCCCAGAAGGCCTTCATAGGGTTCGAAGGCATAAAGGGTGGACGCAAGAGGATGTCAGCAGCTGAAGCAGTGAAGGAAAAATGGCTGCCTTATGAGGCTGGGCAGCGGTTCCTTGAATTCCAGTACCTCACTGGAGGTCTCGTGGACCCAGAAGTTCGTGGAAGAATAACTACTGAAGAAGCCATTAGGAATGGATTGATTGACGGTCGTGCTGCCCAGAAATTACAGGACACCAACAGCTATCCCAAAATTCTGACCTGCCCCAAGACCAAGCTGAAAATATCCTACAAAGATGCAATGAACCGGTCAATGGTGGAAGATATCACTGGGCTCAAACTGTTGGAAGCAGCCTCTGTTTCCTCTAAAGGCATATCCAGTCCCTACAATGTCTCCTCGGCGCCTGGCTCTCGCTCTGGCTCTCGCTCTGGCTCGCGTTCGGGCTCCCGCAGTGGGTCTAGGAGAGGAAGCTTTGATGCCTCAGCAAGCTCTTCATATTCTTACTCATACTCAACCTTCAGCAGTGGGTCTATTGGGCGCTAGTAACAAGTGAGGGAATGCATCTGCATTTTATTATCATTTAGATCATCCTATATTCCATTTACTAAAAGCAAAAAAACCAACAAAACACCAACAAAGTAACTCAAAGCAAAGCCTTGAAGTCTTTTCTGGGTATATTAACTTTTCTTCTGAAAAAGCTGTAAAATGCTTGAATGCAAACTTATAGAATATAGATTATGGAATGCAAAAGTAATATTTGTGAATTTTGAGTTCTGGTTCCCATTTCCTTTTAGTCTTTGGATTTTAATAGGTCTCTGTATATTTTAAATACTATATCATGTGCCTTCTCCTGTTATCTGTAACTATCAACCTATAAGGTGATAACTGAGGTTTGAAAGTCTTGCAGTAGTTAACTTTTTATCCATATAGACCTTTTTCAATTTGCTATTATGAAAAAAAAGGTTATTAACAATATGGACAGAAAATGCCCTTAATACTGATTTAGAATCTATACCATAAACATGAAACTGTCTTTCAGATGCTCTGCTCCTTTATGTTTGGCTAGCCATTTTCTGAAGTATAACTTGGTGGATGTAAAGGGCTATTATTAGGCTGGGCTTTTGTTTTACTATATACATTTCTACTGTTTTGCTTGATTTCCCTGTAACAAAGAAAATTTAAAAAAATCAAACTGTACCATGTGAGGTATTCTGGACAATAAACTTCTGAAGTTTTAAAAGTATTTGGTGTGTATGTAATAATTTTATCTGTGGGCATTCTTGGAAGTGCAAGTTAGAGAAAGAACTATTTTTAAAAGAAGCAGACATTAACTTTGTTGTAAAAAGTGTGCAAGCACGTTACATTTCATGATGCTGAGCCATCACTTTTGTGAATAAGGACTTCTGTTTTTAATTTTTCAGTAGGAAAGTGAAGATAGCACCAATAGTGGAAGCTATGCCCCAGAAGCAGAATGCCTATTTGCACATAGAGTTGATGATGATAATAGGAAGCATATTTCTTCTGCTTGTGATCCAGCTCATTGTCTCTGCAGCTACAAGGGACTGAGTCAGATTCTCCCTTACACAGCCATGCAACTTTGGACAATGAGCAGAACGAAAAACTGGCTGGCTTAGCTGACCAACTGTGGCACAGGAACATCTTTCTAAACCTGAACAATTGTGTCTTGTAATGTCCCTCTGCCTCTTGTTTTGGCTCCTGAATGCCTAGGTTGAGAAAACCATGGTAATGTTTCAGTGCTTGCATGGTATCTTGCTGTCATCAGTTTTATGTAGGCTGCTGGCATCCTGCTGACTCCTTTTATCTGAGCTGAGAAACCAGAGCAGGACTAAATTACCACAGTATTAGAGGATACAAGAGTGATCTGAAACCACTTCAGCCAGTGCAGAAAATGACTTGTATACGTGGAGGCTGTCCTGTCTTCTCCCCTGTGGCACACAGTGCAGATACCTCTGGGTAGGCATAATGTTCTCAGCAGAGTGATTGATCAGCTACAAGAATTTAGTATGGTTTTATACAGCACTTTAGTGACAAAACTATTAGTATAATTTTCCACTAGCTGAAATAATTTCTTCCTTTAAGTTGTTCAAAGCACAAACCTCCTTTTAGCCATGAGCTGTGTAGGAACCCTGCTGCTCTATGAATTTTAGTTGCTATAGATAGAAAGGAGATGATGCGCATACATGTTAGTCACTGTTAATTATGCTGCCTAATTTTTTTGTAGAATGTTTCTTTTCTGCAGTAAGGAATAGCACATGTTCTGATCCTGCTGTCTCTGGATAAAGTTTACCCTGTAGTCTGAGAAGCATTTCCAGTGTTTCCTGAAGATGAGGGCTGTGTAGAACGTCTCTGCCGTATAAAAAGTATATTCAGTTACTGGACTAAGAAATTATTGGGACTTACAGGTCAGTGTTGGAGACCTCCACAGAAAGTAGGTGAGAAAGTGGATCCTGTCTTCTAGGGAATATTCACAGCTTTGGAGATTTCTCTCTACATCTGAGTTTATTAGCTGTACAACAGAGGAAGAGTCAATGTCTGAAAGGCTTTCTGACTGCTAGGGAGAAACAACTCTGTAAAAAAAAAAAAAAAATTAAATCACTGCTTAATTGAATCCCAGATTGATCTGCGCCTTTAAATGATTGTGGGGTTCCTAGGGTGTACACTAAGAGTTAAGTTGGTCGTTACTAAAGAAAAGTTCACTCTTGTGTGCACACCCCCCTGCAGTTTGCATGGGTGGAGAAATCCTGCACTCTCCACAGCAGACTGGGCTCACCTTATTTATTCAAGGCATTCTTGGCATCTCTGTTACATTGTTTAAAGCTCCATCTTTGCATTCTACATTTCTTACTGCTCAGTCAACATTTTGTCCTCTCATAGTGACCAAAAGAGGAGATGGTATCACAGAAATTATGGTGACAGTGCTTCCTCCTTGCACACATTCCAGCAGCAGCTGCTAGCGTGGTATTAGTGGTGGCCTTGTTAATGTGAGGTGTGTAAGACCCAGGTGCCCAGGGTCTGTGTAGCAGCTGAGCCAGAGTAGGCAGCAGGTGGGGCAGGACACTGTTAATGTGGGATGCTAAAGAGATAAGTGAAGAGTTTTCCTCCACCATCAAAAGCTGCTGAGGAAGGAAGTTTGGCAGAATCTCTTTTTTCCATTTGCAACCTTGTGGGGAGGTCAGCTGGCAGAGAGAGGCGTGACAGGTGGGTGGTATGGAGACTGCAGCAGTGC
Organism: Acrocephalus scirpaceus scirpaceus; assembly: GCA_910950805.1. Lineage (NCBI taxonomy): Eukaryota > Metazoa > Chordata > Aves > Passeriformes > Sylviidae > Acrocephalus > Acrocephalus scirpaceus. The sequence continues at coordinate 39,691,620 of OU383773.1, read as the reverse complement.
TCAGTATTTCTGGCCTAGGAGAGCCTTGCCTGGGGGTTGAAGAGTAGGAAGGCTGTAATTTGTTGTAGTGGGGTGTAGCAGGAGCATGGGCATGAGCTGGGGCCTTCTGCTGTGTATTTGGGGCAGGATGTTCATCAGATCTGTAGCTCTTTTGCACCAAAGGTGGAACGAACTCCATCCATGCATTTTAAAAAGAGTGACTGGCAACTTTGGATGATCTCTGTGGCTGAGACAGTAACTCCTTGATACTGAAAAGCCTGAGTGTACCTGTTGGTTCAGCCTGTAGCTGTGAGCACTTCCCTGTTCAGGAGGAATGCTGAGCTGGGTGTACTTATTGGCAGCCTCATACTCTCCAGCCACTCCTAAGAATTTGCTGTCTCTTGCTTCCTCCTTGTGCCTCTGGGTGGGTGATTCTCACCCTGTTCAATGGCAAATGTGTGCCCAGTGTGCTGACTCGACCATGGTGGCTGGGGAGGGTTCTCATTAGCAGGCTCAACTCTTTAGAGAATTGGTCTTTGCTCTGAGCAGGATAGCAATCCATTCATGAGGGTTTTACTGACTGATTTAATGACCTTGATGTTGTGAATTTGCTGTCCTTCATTTTGAGGCTGGGACATGACTGCTGGTTAGGGCCCAAAGTGTGTAATGAGGTTTGCACAACGCAGCAGTGCTCAAGACGTAGTTTTGTCTGTCTTAGGCTATTTGGAAATGTGCACTGCCATGGTTAATAGTCCAGCCTTATGAATATGGAAGAGGGGTGGGGAGATTTACAAAATAGAAGCAACATGACTTAGAATAACAATGTTTAAATTATTAGCAAATTGTAAGTATTCAGGCAGAAGGTGGGTTTGGGTCAGTTTCTGGATTTAGTTTGTTCCAATTTTTATACATTTTTATAATATAAATCTGGATGACTCATTTACTTTGCTGGTGTCTCTGTGATCCTCAGCTGTTCTGAGATGAGCAGAATTTACTTGCTGTGTAATGCTCGCAGAATAATGCTGCACTCAAAAGTTCTGTTTTTATGTGGCCAAAAATATGAGACTAATTCCTGCTGCTTTGACCAGAAGTGATTCTGTGAGACAGGGTGAGACCGTACAGGTGTAAAATTTGAGGAGGTCTAGCACATGCGCATGAGAAATACCAGTGAGGATTAGGAAGTCAGTAGAAATGGAGCAGCAAAGCACTGGGTAAGGGCATGCCTTCTCTTAGATTTTCCAGTATATGTAGCATATGGATGCACATACTCCTCCTCATGCAAGTCATAGAATCACTGAGGACAGTAAAGACCTCTAAGATCTTTGAGTCCAACTGTTAACACTGTCAAGCCCACCACCAAACCATGTCCCTAAGTGCCACATTTAGGGCTTTGGGGTCATTATCACTTAATCACCATAGGGCAGACACTTAAGGGAGAGTAGCTGGTTTCCTGGGCACTAAAAAGGCTGGTGGCAGACAAAACATCTTTCTCTCCCTTTCCTTCAACAGGCATGCTTGTGCCATTTCTCTCACCAAGGCCTAGGCACACGTCCCATTATCTGCCTGCGTGGTGGGAACTGTCAGACAAATTCAGTTTCTCAGAGCTTAAATGAGTACTGACATTGCAGCTACAATAGTAAATACATGGAAGCTGCTGCTGCTGCTGCTGAGTACTGTTACTTGATTACAAATAAGTCCCATACTGTATACAAGGCTTTCCACTCCTAAGACTTTTCATTTAATGGTTGAACTGATGGTAAATAGAGGATGAAAGTATTCCTTAAGAGATGGCTGTCATCCAGTGTTAACATTACCTCCAAGACCATGGCATCTAAGCCAGAGAGACCTCTACCTAAATTGCCCTTTTACCTCTTTACAGCCTTTGTCTCTTGCAGGACACAAAATAAGAGAAGCATATCTGGCCACAACTCTTCTTTGTGAACTGATGCTGGGAGCTTTTGGATCCCTATCTGCATTCCCAGCTGTTTCTTTCACTTAAAAAAAAATCCCTTAGGAACCCTGGGGCCAGGCTCACCATTAAGTCTAGGCAGATTAGGTTTCTCTTTTTTAAAATGCTGCAGATTTTTAAACTTATTTTTTAATTAGGCCAAGAGTAGTGTGGTTGTTCTTTTTTTTCTCCTGTGAAAGCAAAGTACTGGAAAGTTTTCTACAAGCAGCCAAGGGTAGGACTGGGATAGTGCTTGGTTTCTTGGCTGAGCTAAAGAGTTTAAGAACATAATCCAACATTTCTTTTTCATATGGTTTTATTTTTAAAACTTTATTATTAAATTCAGTTCAATTTTAAAATGTTGCTATAAATATTTACATGTAGGAAACAGCAGGAAAATCTTAAAACCTCTCCAACTCTTTCTTCATCTGTAAATCTGTTCACAGCTTTTAGAGTGTTTCAAAATAGTTGTAATTGATCATTGTCAGTTTTTCTGGAAAATTATTTGAGGACTGTGTATGGAGGAGAGTAGGAGGAGCACTTATCTATAGCCTGGAAACTTTAAAGCCTCTATTTCTTTCAGGTGGCTGTTAGAGATTACAATCTAATGTTGCCAAATGTATTCAGCTTGTCTGTGGACCCTCTGCTGTGCAAGTTGGAAGAGGAAGGGGATGAGTCTCAGCATTGTTAGGCACATTTGACAACATTGGCCTTTGCAGATGACTTGGTTCTAAGTGATTCTTGGGATGAAATGCAAAATTTTTTTTCTGAAATTTTATAGGTCTCTTGTGATCTGACAGACCTCAAAACACAGGGGGAGAAGTGCCACAGCTTTACATCCAGCCTGCAAAGGACTCCTATGTGAACAGTGGCTGTCTGGTGTGGGCAATAAATGGCACATCCCTCAATATGATTGATCCAGGTAGTTCCAGAAAAATACCTTGGTATATACCTATATATGGACCCATGGGCTGGAATATCTAAGCTGCCTCTGCTAGAAAAACTGAACAGGTTGTAAAAGCAGGGTGAGCAGGCTCTACTGAAGCCATTTGGCAAAGAGAGCATCTTGAAGGGATGTACTGTCCCATGACTGATGTGCTTAGCGGGCCAAGTTAATAGGAAAGCCATGTACCTACAAACCCTTGATTTGGCAATTTGAGGGATCAGACGTTGGTTACCCTTATCTACCTGTGATGCCATTGTGTATTCCAGCACTTGGGATGAACATCTGGGTATTGCCACACCTTCTGGAGTGATTACTAGTGTTCAGGTCCAGAGTCTGCACTGAATTGCTCAGTCGTCAGATGACATCATAGGATTGGTCATCTGGTAGGTATAGGGAAAGAGTTTGAACAACTATGACCTGTAGCAGGAGGCAATTAAGAAAAAATTCTTTCTGTTTGGGACCCCAGAACAATCACTGAACTTGGAATTTGTGGGTGGTGAGGAATTAGTCTTGGGATATAGGAGATACCTTTGCCAAAGCTCATCTTTCCAAGGCCTTGGGACTGACAAATGTAGGAATTTTTGAATGGGACCAAGTTGCTTGTGTTGCACACACGTGGGGCTCTGTGATTGTGAGCTTTGGAAAGGATAAAATTAGTGACAAATGGATTGAGCATCATTGGGACATTTCTCTCAGAAAGCTCATCACTGTTGCAAGTAAGTTACGCCACGTTTCTGGCAAGGGGTAGGGAGGACACTCAAGAACTGTTGCTGTTCTCGAGCAGAGGGTGATACTTGCTCACATATTGGTGGGTATTGCCCTTCAGTTCAAGATGGAAGGGTGAAGAGGCACAACCAGTTATGTGAACTATTGGCAGAGGAAGCTAAAGAGTGGCTAATATTTCAGGAGTTACTTTTAAAAGACCATAAAAATTATTTATATAAACGTAAAAATGAATTATAGAAACTTAACCTGCCAAGGCAGATCAGGCTTTCTGGTGGACATAACTGTTGGATATGAGAGTAAACCATCACAATTTGCTGATGCAGTGATGAACTGCTAAGAATTCTACATCTGGAGGAGCAAGTCCAGGAGGTGGCAAATGCCAGTAATATAAAACTCATTTGATTTCTTGTAGGTACATGTGGGAAGTGCCATGAGGGCAATTACAGGCTACTAGCTGAATTAATACTCTCAAGTTCCCAGCAAGCAAAGATGTCTCACTGCTGTTTGAGTCAGGCTCTATTTACATCTGTGGCATTTTACTTATATTAACAAGTCAAGCAAGAACTATTTTCAGTTCTCTGTTAACCAGAAATTAGACCTGTTCCAGAGGATATAAAATAACAGGCAGTGTCTCAAGTTCTCCCCTAGCGTGCACAGAGGTTGCATAAAAGGTCAGTTATGTATTTGCTTGACATTAACAATGTATTAATTTTCTTTAGTTATTTTTATATATATTTAGTGAGAGGTCTGTAAGTTTGTCTTCCACCCCTACCCCCTACTCCTCCCCACATGATGCTTTTGGCTTATTCTTCTTCTAAAGAATAAAGAATCTTTTGAGCAGATTTTCTGAGATTTGCCTGTTTTACAATCCTTTAATTTTAGTATTTGAAATATCTTTATCTAAGTCAAAGTCAGACTTGGGTCTTGCACTCTCTCTAAGTTTTGGTGAGCAATCTCCAGAATTATTCATGAAGATCTTTCTTCCCTCCACTCCACTTCTGGAAACAAAAATGGCTCTTGAAAACAAGGCTTTCCCGTTCTGCAGGAAACCTTGGAAACACCTTCTGTTAGCAATTCTCATCATACCTGGTTGAGCTCTGAGTGTTGCGCAGTGCCATGTGCATCTGCTCTAGGGGTAAGTAGGACTCTGCTTGTAGCAGGGACATGACACTTCCCTTTGTCCCAGCCACATCCCAGATATCCACATAATCTGCAGGAAGATTGTAGTTATGTGTTTCCCTGAGAAGGTGCTGCTAGGCCTTAGCACCAGGGCATCTTCCTGCCATCTGCTAGCTTTCCTCCAGACATGGGTCTTCTGCTGGGCTTTGCAGCAAACTGGAGATGGTATCTGAAGAAGTTAAAAAAAATAAAAGTGCTGCTTCCTACTATGTTGGCACATGAGAGATGCGCTGTTACATGTATTGGTACCACACTGGGACCTAAAACTGGTACCCAAGTTCCACTACTGAAAGCGTAGGCTGTGTTTGCTGTGTAATACAACAAAGCCCAGTCTTCTTGGGGAGCCTCCTTGGCCCTGCTCACCCTTACCTCCTGCCAAAGCAGTTGAAAACATCTGGGATCATTCACGTCTAGAAAAGGGCAGTTAACAGCAGTAGACTTTGATACAAGCTCACTGTGCAGTTAAGATGAATCTTAAGAGAATTTTTAGCCAGAATTATCATGAATTATGAAACTTCTGTTTATTTTTTAGTTCTGGAGGAACAATAAAATATCTATTTCTAGTTCATTTTTACAGCAACTAGCAGGAAGGGAGAAACTTAGAAAGCAGCAGCCAAGGATATTACTGGATTGCATGGCAAGCCTCTTGGTGTAATCATAGTAAAAAATTAGGCTGTGAAATCATCTGGAGTTCTTTAGACACTATCAGATTTTTGGCAAGGATTTTTGCAGTAAAGTCAGTTGCGTGGTGTTGGAAGGTAAAGTTTTGGAAGATGTTGCTTTCTGCTATCATTTTATTTCTTTTTATTCTTCATCCCAGTTATTCTGAGTACTAAAACTGATCTAATGAGCCAGCCATGCTGTATTGTCCTTGGGACTCAGAAATCCTTTCTTATGTCTTAGTGCTGTGATCCCTGGGGGGATCCTGAAAATGCAACAATGAAATCTTTGCCAGGATAAGCAAAGACAACTGGTTTCTTTAGCATTTTGACGCAAACCTTAACTCAATTCCCTGAACAGCCATTCTCTCATGAGACCCCACATAACCTTTATCACTGGGAAAATGACAAAGCACTTGAAAAAGAGCTCCTCATCTTGCTCAATATATCATAGTGTTTCAGAGGATCTTTTTGCTATTGTTTGTATATATAAGTAAATTTAATCCTCTCCAATAATCTTGTTTCATACCACTATATAGTTATTTCCAACACAAATCAGAAACTGCTTCAAATCCACCTGAACAATGTATCAAACAGTTTTTTGCTACTCCAGTTCATGGTCACCCAAGAAAAGATCCTGATACCCTTTCAGGGAAAGGCATTTTTTGTATGCCATGATGCAGTGGAGTCCAAGCATTGGAGTTCCAGGAGTAAGAATAAGGTGTTGTTTTACAGCAAGGATGTTGACTTTTTCCAAAAAGAGAAAAAATGAGATAAAATGTTTTCATTGTGGATCCCTAAAAATCACTGTAAAAAAATTGTTTGTTTTACAGAAATTTCTGGCACCATTGATATCAATGTTGTAGGCCCAAACTCAAAATGACCTTGTTTAATATCACATGCTCACCTTCTCAGTCTCTCCCATACCTACTATATAATCTCGACTAAAGCAAAATTAAAGGATTGGTACTGTAAATTAGTTGCCTGAAACTTCATGTGGTACAGAGTATACAACATCAGAAAGATTGTGATCCTCTGAATAACAAACATTAGAAAATGTTTTGCAAAGATCATAGTCAGGACTAATCACCCAGTATAGTAATAATTCCCTTAATTTTTAGAACAATGAGTAGAATAATCCCAAAGCTGCAGTGTTTCTTCCTATCATGTAGCTGTATAATTGAATCCTGTGCTTTTTATCACTTCGATAAAGTGAGATTGTCCAAGTGCTTTGTGTCCTTCCTAACTAATCTGTGCAGAAACAGCAGCCTCAGGAGCAGGGAGCTTTTGGTTGTCCTAGTCGTTCTGGTAAGCCTGATGAAAATCACTGGACGTTCTTTAAGCCTGGTTTTTGCAGTCCTCTTAGTGCTTGAATGCTCTGTCCTGCTGGAACCAGGAGGACTCATTTTTGGGGAAGTTATTTCCATGAGTGAGCAGGAATAGGAATTTTTAGAGGCATTTTTGTTACAGTGGTGGGGTATAGAATGTGTTGGGCCTGTTGGCACCACTTGGGAGCACCAGCACTGGGATAAATGCTGCATTCATCTCGTTTTTGCTGACTTTCCTTATACAGACTGAACACAGAAGAGATGCAGCTGGAAACCAATGAATTACCCCGCCCCCCCCCCCCCCCACCCCCCAAAAAAAAACAACTAACAACAACTGCAGCAAAAACACACACACACACAAAAAAGAGGCATGGAAAAGGTGTATCTGCTCAGGAATCATGTGGATTTAGGACTGGCTGCTGCTGACTGTAAGCCACACTTGAAGAGAATATGTGGGAGCTGTAGTAGGTCCCAATGGCTGTTACAGGTACTTAATGAGCAGTGATGTGTCTCAATGCATTAAATCAGTGGAAGGTGGTAAAACAGACTGTCAGTTGCATAGAGTTGAAGACATGCTGGTGTTTGGACTGAAATTTATCCTAAAGATAGCATTTTCAAAAGGTATAATAATTAAGTGTCTATTTGTATTGAAATGTTACTATTAAGTATACTCATTTGCAAGTGAACAAGGCACTTGAACAAGGGTGAGATGGTTACGTACTAATTAAATAGCTGATATTTAGTATTAAAGTTGAGATATAAGGCAATGCAAAATATTGGCTTTCCCATCTTGAGGACCAACTTTACCTTTTTCTTCAGGCAAATAGTTAGTCATGGACTTTTTTAATATGAGTAAGAACTTTCAAAACTGTGTAAAGTGTTTTAAAACATCTCTCTCTCTCTTGGAACTACACAAAACTGTTGAAGTCCAACTAACTAGTCTGCCTAATCCCTGGTACCTGGTATCTGATAAAGAAAAAGGATAAACTTAATGAAGGGAACAAAAGAACATGGCAACTTGTATATGCTTTGTAATTACGTGTGTTATTCAAGGATTCTGATTATTTGCCACATTTACTTGTGCTGGGTCTGATACAACCTGTGAACTACAAAGCAAGTACTGATTGGTAACTCTAGAGCAGGGGCATCACTGATGAGATGAAATAACTTTCAAGCTGATATTCTGGTACCTGAAAGATGGGAAAAAGATGAAAAGTACTTCTGTGAAAGGTAGTTCTACAGCAGTTGTTGCCCAGCAGTAGTATGCTTTGCAGTAACTCATACACACCATATATGCCTTATGATTTTATATATGTGCAAGTACTAGGCTGGTCTAAAAGCAGGTTGATGGGGAGGGAAATAAATAGAAAAAAAAGCACCTATCTTTAAACCATAATCATGTTCTAATGTTTCAAAGAGAAGTGTTGTAAGAATCAACCTGACGTATTGGTTGTGGATGTTCTTGGTGTTCAGCCAAGCCACTAGACTTTCCTTTTTAGTACTAGCAGTCAGAAGATAAGGATTACAGTCTGATTAAGAAAGTGTGCTCTCCACCTAAACACAGAAGGAGTTTTGGATTAAAAGCTGTGCAGGAAAAGTCGATGAATATGTTGAAGGGATCTGTGGGTCATGGGGTGGAGAAGTGGGCAGCTGTGTCAAAAATATCGTTCTCACTGCAATCACTGATTTCTTGTATCTGGTTTTTGTAGCCATTCTTAGCATTTCATACATTTCACATTATTAATGGGCCCTATCACTTTCAGTTAGATGCAGTTCAAATGCAAGATTCTGTCTTTTGTATCTGGAATAAATTTAGAGCATAAAAAAATTCATTTCTAAACATCTGACAGATAAGTATTATTTGCTATTCCTAGGTGTGACTACATGGTTGTCCTTCCTACAATTGTAGAAATACAGAATAATATATAATATACTAAGACTTTGCTGTCTTTGATATGTGTGACTTCTTCTCCCAACCCAGTGTATATCACTCTTGGTAAAAACTGATGTGCCCATGAAGAGTTAGGAAAAATATTCAGAGACTACGAAAAGCCTATCTTCTGAAAATTTAAATTTGCAGTGGCTCTAGAGCTGAAATTTACACTTGAATTCAAATACAGATCCCAATCAGGTTAACCCCACCTCTTCATAATCTTAGGTAAATTAAGAGGAATTAGAAGTACTTTGATTTGCAGCTATAAAGAGAGAGGCTTTGCCTCCTGGAGATCTAGGATGACGTTCTGGCTCTACAGAAAGAACAGGGAACAGACTACTGATTCCAGTGGGACCAGTTTTCCACCATAGTCCTTTAGCATTTTCAAACAAACTCAATTTTTTAAGCAAATGAGTAATACAGTCTTGCAAACCCCTAATGTTTCATGGTATTGTTAGATACTTGCTCTGCTTTATAATGTAAATATCTGCCCTTCTTACCTGGCAAACTGGCATGACCTGGCTCTCTGAAAACCACTGCTCCAATCTTCAGGGAGTTTCCATATGTCCCAAACTAGCACTCTCTCCCATTCTTTTCTAGTGGTAAAGGGAAGAAACATGACACAAGGAAAGCAAACAATTAAAGAATAGATAGGCTAAACTTGGTTCATTTAAGCATTACTTGATATACTATATATACTATATATTCCCTTGTGTGTACCAAGTTGTAATATATATATATATGTCTAATTTCCATATTTACAAATCGCTAAAGTAAGAAAGTTTCCTGCTCATCTTCCTGTAAGGAAGGAAAAAACAACAGTGAAAACTAGGCAAATTAGTTTGTTTAAAACCTCAGGGAAAAGAATTCACAAAGATGTCTTGCTTTCAGTCAGCTTACCACTCCAGGAACTTCACAGCAGGTTTCCTCTGCTGCCATGTTATGATCTACAAGAAGCTCAAGCAGTGGCACATTAATCTACAGGATAAGTGAACAGGGGGACAGGTGTTAAACTTTCTGGACAGTTACAATCTAGGTCCAGTCTGTCTCCTTATCCATACAGACACCTTCTCTAGGTCCAATCTGACTGCTTATCCACATGGACACCTTCACTAGCATAGCGAGCATTTCCCAAATATAGGAGTAAACTAATTCCCAGTTTGTGGGAGAAGGTCTTTGGTAGGTTTGTGAATTTGTCTGCATAGGATAGAGAGGATTTCTGGTGTGGTGGTGCTTTTATCGTAAGAATTACTCATTGAAAAATTAAACATCAAGGAAATATCTTGTGCATTTAGATTGGACTGTGGTATGGTCTGAAGCAATCTCAGCTAGAAGTGAGCTAGAATTTTTTTGTGTGAAATCCTATGTTGCTTTTGTCAGGTTGGATAGCCCTGTGTTGTTTCAGTGGTGGCTTTTTGTAGCAAGTCAGAACCACACAAGAAAGACAAATGCTATGACTACCAGTTTCAGGCTCCAGAGTTACTTTGACCATGGAACAGAGACTTGTTCTGTATTTTGGAGCAACCAAAGCAAAAGGCAGAACACATTAATCAGTTTCTTTTGTTAAACAAAAGGTTTAAAGACTTCTAAGCCAGTCACTTCTAGTTGCTGTGAGCACATCCTTTGCACTTGAAGTAAAACAAACACTGTTCTCAGACTACTAACTACAGCTCTGTTACTATCACAGTAATCCCAAATTGAAGTAATCCCTTCAATCCCAAGGCTGATGAAGTAAAACATCCCTGCTATTACAGCACACAACCAAAGTCATGCACAGGCTAACACTTGGCAGCTGAGATCCAATGGATTTCTAGACACACAATGAGGTCCTGATGATCACCCAGGGAATAACATTGTCGTGGGCTTATCTTGCCAGGGCACCATCTCCATCTGCCCTCCTTGCTCTGCAGGGACTGACAGGGGTACACACACACAGTGAAGAGGCTTCCCCTTGCAAGTTTGTGCTAGGCTCCATCCAAAACCTTTCCCATGTTCTCAAAGATGGGTCTCGCACTGCCAGACCCTTCTACAGCTGCACTGTAGATGTTAATAGCCTTGCTCTCTCCATGAAGAAGTAGCTTGAACTGGTCAGCCCCAGCTCTGTCCTTCATCTCCCATGTCATCTTAGAAGGGCTCCCGTTCCTTCTGCAAGGCAAAGACAATGGAAATTCCTCAGGAAGAGCAAATCAAGAAACAAACTACAGGACAATTTTAAAAGTATTTCTTTTTTGTTGTCATTGCAACATTATAAAATCCTCTTGAAATTTATTTTTTCGTTAATGATAGCTGTCACAGGGAATTATGGCTGTCAGTGGAAGGGCAATAAATGCAATAAATGTACCAAAGAAGGCTTTAAGTATATTGTAACACTTTTAAGGAAGGAGAAATATCTAGGTAAACAAGTAAAATAAACTTCCGTCACATAGGACTGGAACCTCTTTAGGAAAAAAGGACTGCACTATCTGCTATGAAGACATCCAGATCTCAATCCTCAGACAGCTGCTGGGATGTCTTCTCCTTTTACAAACTTCCTCCAGAGAAAAGGAAACAGCTTTGAGCAGTCTTCATCACCTCAGTGAATTAATCTGTAAGCAAAATGATAAGGGACGTTGCGGTGGACTTCATTCCCCTTCACCAGACATCTCAAAGCTCTGCCACTCTACTTGACCATCTTTGCCCCTCTGGATGCTTCCTGTATCATCCAGCTGTCATTTGCTGCCAACTGCATTCTTCACATCCAGGATCTTTTCTCTACTGCTCTCCTTCCTCCCTCTTTTCACCATCCTCAACCCTGCTGATCAGTGGAACCCAATATGACACCCTTCAGAATCTCCCTGACTGCTTCTCTCCAGCCATCTCACAGGCAGATCTCAGAGTGGTTTGGAAAGCTTGCTGGCAAAGCTGCTCTGTCTTACTGACTTCTGCATCTGCCCTGCTCTTTAGGCAGGTCAAGGCTAAGGATAACACACAACTCCACGGAGAAGGTGACACCACCTCCTTGTTGTGTTGTGTCAACCTGCACAATACCAAGGTAAGGAGCTCCTCGTTTGTTGGCACTCTTGTCTGTGCCATGGGCAGGGTGCCTGTGTGAGCAAAGGGACCCAGAATCAGAGGGGCTGATGAGGTCTCACTGTCTCTGATGAGAGGGCTCCTGCTGTCCCCCAAGCAGAGATTATCTGAGGGTGGCACTCTGGTGTCCCAGCAGCAACTCCAGCCCTCCTGCCCACCTGTGAGCCCTGGTTCTCCGTAAGGCCAGCACCCTGTGACAGCTTACTCTATCCAGCTGAGCAGCACCATCAGGGTGCTTAGTGTGACATGTCTTTGTTCCCTTCCTTCCTGCCATAGCCCTTTGAAAGGTACCTTGTGCCTTCTGAGAGGACACACATCATCCTTGCGGCCATGGAGGTAATGACAGAAACCACTGTCTCTGACAAGATGGTGGCAGAACATATTCTGGAAGTAGCCATGGGAGACCCGGACTTCTGGCTGATGGATGTAAGTGGCTTGTGGCTGGATTGCCCTGCCCTTCAGCCCTGTCAGGCCTTGCTCCTCTGTCCATCCCGCCCTCCCAAACCCAGGTGTCTCAGGCACCTGAAGTCCCTTAAGGCAGCTGAGAGGGATGGAAAGGGCAGCTGAGGACGTAGCTGCTCTCCAGTGGCAGCACCACTCTCAGCTGTGCTCCCTCCAGGTGCAAAAGATTGTGAGCTGCATCTATGACAGCTTGCAAGACATCCAGAAACTAGCAGTTCATCACTGCTTCAACTCCCTGCTTGTGAAGATGGCTGACGAGTACCCTGAGGAGGTTGTCACAACACTGTTGAATATCCCTCCACAAGGTACTGTCCCTGACAATCCTGAGGGCTTGTTTGCTGTGGAGAGAGAAACCTCAAGACTCTCTGACTTCCAGACCTAAGGAAGGCTGCAGGACACCTCCAAGGAGCAGGGTTCTCAATCCCACCAAGATTTCCAGCCCTGATAATGTTGTCTGGGCTTGCAGGAGCCATAGCTGGCTGAGCCAGCCCAGAGCCACGCTGCTGCTTCTGGGAAGCACCCCCTCTGTTCCCTCCTGCCTGCCTGGTCAGGGCCCCCAGGCATGCCAAGCCCCGTGGGGCTGGCCCAGGCCATGCTGAGACCAAGGCAGCCCTGCTGACAGAGTGCTCTGCCTTGCAGCACAGCCCTGCAACTACGGGGCCAGATCTTCTACAAGCCCCAGACTCAGGAGAAGGTAGGTATTAAGGGTATTCGTTAGCTTGCTTCGGTTCCTCTGGATGACCAATATATTCCCAGCTCTACTGCAGAAGACACCTGCATCCCTGACTTGGCTGTGAGTTAACAGAAAAGGCCTTGATCCCCTGCCACGAGCCTGCAGGCTCTGCCAGTATATCTCACTGCTGTGCTTACTCCTGCAGCCATCCTCCAGACAGTTTCCATCCACGGATTTGGGTGATAAACCTGACACTGAGGGCAGTCAGAGGCATCCAAGATTGGTGACAGCCTCACTGCTGGTCAGAGGCCTCCTCATGCTGTCAGAAATGCCTGACGTGGTGAGTAAAGTGGTGATGGGGACAGCCACGTTGGCAGCTGGAGTCTGGGGCTGTGGGTAAGTTGGTGGCTTGGCTTGGTCTGGTCTGGGAGTCAGGCAGGGAAGTGACTGTTCCAAACACCCTCCCTGCCATGGTGGGGCTTGATGGCTGCCTGAGGAGTTTTTCAGGTGTGAATCTTCTCACAAAAAAGAAACCATCTTTCATACAGGCAAGAAAAATGCAGGTCCTCCTGCCAGATATGATGGGCCTCCTGCAGGCTGGCAGTGCAGACCTCAAGATAAATGTCCTAATGTTCTTTAAAAATGTGATGGGCAAAACCACCACATTTCAAAACCTGGAGAAGACTGTGGGCAGCCCCATCACTGGGCAGCTGATGGAAAATCTCCTGCTCCTCTTTGACTCTGTAAGGATGATGTGGGACCCTGAGCCCTAAGATGGGCACTGGGCAGTGACAGCTGCCCTGCAGCCCAGCTGTGTGAGCAGTACTCAGAGCAGGCTCTGCTCCTCTGGGCTCTTGTGGCTTCTGGGCCTTGCAGCCCAGTGCTACTTCTCCTCACTCTGTAATCTTACCCTAGAGCATATCCCCTTACCCCAGCCACAATCACTCCCCATCTCAGTGGGCAGGGAGCTGCTCTCTCCAAAGCTTATCTTCCTTCCTACCAGGAGTGCAGCCAGCTGTGAGAGCTCTCCATCTGCCTCTTCAGAGACCAGCTGGAGCCAGTGGTGGGAAGCAACAAGAGGAGGAACAGCTACAGAAGGAAAGCGTTGATCCCACTCCTCTTTTGCATGAGTGACCAGAGCCCTGGTGTGGCCAAGGTACAGGTTTCAGGGCTGAGCTGTGACACAGACAAGGGTGGGCTGCTGGCAGTGAGCAGTGCTCCTCCAGCACAGCCCGTGGGAAAGGTCCCTGCAGAACCAGTGTGAGCAGGGAAGGAGAAGCTGGCATGGCCATTTACAGCACCTGCCCTACCTGCTCCAGCAGGGCTTGGCAGCAACCCACGGCCACCAAAGCCTGAATAGGTGTGTCCCTACAGGTTTCTTTGCTGTTCCTGGCATGTGTCAGAGGGCTTTAAGCCTCAATCCCTGTACCCCAGGGCTGTCCTCAAGAGATCCCTAGATGCTTTGGTGAGGGCATATCCCAGCTTCCTAAAAGTAGGATCACCCCAGGAACAAAGCCAAGAGGTCTTCTTTGCCAGCCATGGTGCTATTCCACAGCTTCTGCTGTTGTGCAGGCCTCTGGGGAAGCCCTCCTTGCTGCTGCCAAGCTCCTCAAGTGGAAGGAGCTCAAGCACCTGCTGGGGACACAGGAGACATGTAGAATCGGCAAGTGCTTGGTAAGGACAAGCTGCAGGGTGCAGCCTGGGTGAGAGCTGCCCTGCACCCAAAGCCCCCACCAGCCCTTCTCCAGCCCTGAGCCCACAGCCTGGAGCTGCACCCTTGCTCCTATCCTCAAGAACCGAGCCCCAAGGGGTCTTTCCTTTCCCTGCACCTGGTGAGAGGGAGGGCTCTCGGTAATGATGAGTGCTGGCAGGAGGGACTGCCCCAGCCAAGTGGGGGGCTGTATGGCATGCCCATCCCCTTGTCCTCTCTCCAGCTGGTGAAGGACAAGAGCAGGGCTGAAGAGTACCTGCATCAGAGCCTGCCATACCTCAGGGACCCTCAGGCCACTGTGCAAGAGGTGGCTGTCAGGTTCATTGGTGAGCCCCAGCTCCTGGAAACCCCCTTTGGGCAGGCTGGCTCCTGTCCTGCTGCTGCTCTGCCCTGTCCCTGCTGTGTCTCAGCCCTCCCTGTAGGTCCATGTAGGTAGGCTTGGTGGCCACTTGGCTTAGTTCTGCTCCCCTGGACTACTGGTGGTTCCTGGGGCCACCCCAGTTAAGGGAGAAGGCAGGGCCAGGGGCCAGGCTGCTGGAAGCGTGCTAGGGAGCAGGAGCTGATGGAGCTTTGTGCCTAGGGCTGGCTGCACAGCACCTCCAAAGCATAGAGAAGCTGGATGAGATCTGCAGTGGTGAGTGGGGAGCATGGACGGGAGGGGATGTCTGGGGATCTCTGCAAACACAGGAGTTCATCTTGGTTCTGCTTCTTTTGGTCACAGCCCTTCAGCCCCTGCAGACAGACAGCAATCCCTCTGTCTCTGGCCTGGCAGTTCAGGTGACCTGCATCCTGAGGAGTCCAAGGGCTCAGCAAAAAAATGGGTTCATCCTGCAGGCACTGTGCTGCTGGTGCCCAGAACCAGAAGGAGGGTAGCTGTGATTTCATAAAGTCAGAACAATTGGCTACAAACTGATTGTGTCCTTCAGATGTGCAGCATCCTGAGCAGGCTGTCCTTGGCCTGTCCCGCTGCCTGTGGGACAAGTTTCCCTTCAGCACACATTGGCCCCAGGCTTATTTGAGAAACTGACCCCTTGCTGAGGCTTCCCCCAGGAGAAGATGCATTTGTCCCCACCTGGAAAAAGTCTCCCCACCACCCAGTGAAAATAGGGCACAAAAAGAATGGCCCCAGCTCCAGCGTCCCCATGGGTCTCCAGGCATTCAACGAGGTGTCTGCTGTTGCTGCCGTGCCACCTTCCTTCACCATGATGAATTTGGAAGGGTTTCCAAGCAGAGTACCATGGTGTTAAGGGGGGCAGAGGTAAGCCTTGGGGCTCCTAGAGGGACTGGATGGCAAACAGAGTCTGTCACTGCCACCACAAAACACCAATATTCGCTGGTCACAGAGCAGAATATGATAGCTGTGCTTTGCCTGGGCAAAGCAAGGGAAGAAAACAATGAATGTCATCAGTCCTTAGATCCCAGTGGCTGGACTTTTCATGTGGATGGTTCAGGAGCGAGACAATGAGAAAGACAGGAGAGTGAGGGGGCCCAATCCACTCCCTTTCATACTTAACTTGGTTCCCACCTCTAAAGTAAACAAGAATTTTTGCATGGTTTTTTGCTCATCCCTTCTCCATGAGGTGAGTTAGGGGGTGGACTGAGCACCAGCCTCAAGGCAGAGCAACAGTTTGGCTCAGAGGAGCACTGCCTCACCTCTGGGGGGGACCTCTCCTCTGATCACACCTTTCCTGTAGCAATATCCAGAATGTTTGAGGCAAAACATACTTGGGTCTGGGCCTCGGGCACACCGAGGCAGGGAACAGCTCCCATCGGGAAGCTGTGACCACCAGGGATGCCCTGGGGCACGCGTCGCTGTCCCCAGTGCTGCCACCGCCCACCCGGGGCAGCCGTGCTGCTTGTTCCCCTGCAGAGAGGGAAACCTTTCCACCATCTCAGCTGTAATATCTGGAACGAGCAGGGCTTGGAGGCATGCCAATGGGAAGTACTAGGCTTAGGCATTTACCTGAACTACAATTATTTTTAAAATCAGTGGTGAGACCTGAAGATCACTCACAAAAAGTGTAATAGCTCATTTATGTACTATGAGATTAAAAATTCAAAAAAAAAAAGAACTCCCAGAAACCAAATGGTTTCTGTAACTGAATAAGCTTAGGAAAAAATATTGCCCCTCATGCATTCCTTTATAGTTTTAACAATGTGCCTAATAATAAGTTGTTGTTTTTTTTTTAAATTAATTTTAAGCGTGAAAATATATTATGCAAAAACATGTTAGCATCATTTTTTTTAATGAATTATTTTTGTGCTTGCCTATCTAATTTTTGATCACTTACTAAAAAATAGCATTGTTGAGGAAACTCCTTAAATTGTAAGTTGAAAGAAGGAACTGAGTTACAGTTTTTCCCAGTGTTTAGGAATTGTAGATCTGGTCAGGAATGTGAGTAACCAAATTCAACTGGCAGCAAGACTAGACATTCCTGTCCACAGGAGAAAGTGACACAGAACCTTTTATAAACACAGAGGAAGAGTGTCTGATTTTGAAAGCTGCTGAGACAGATTTCTTTGTTTCAGTTTGTGAAAAGCAACAGGCAAGTTCAAAATCTTAGTTTTGCTTTTGATCCAATACCTTTACTGAGCAGTGTATATCTATATACAGAGATACAGGTGAAGATTGCACTTGACAAAATTCCAACATTTAGAAAATGCAGAAGATAATAGAAAATGGTTTCAGGTAAAATTTGATTTCAGGTTTCTTGGTCTGTGACTTAGTAATTTTCAATGCTTGCTTTTTCTGTCTAGTGGTTTGTCACTTGGCAAATGCATCCAGAAATCTCAGTGAAAATCTCTTTGATTACAATAGTTACAAGCAAGTTCAGATGAAATTCAATCACTAGCATTCACTTAATGACATAAATAACAGAATAATTGAGGTTGGAAGGGATCTCTTGACATCATCTGGTCCAAGCCCTCAAATCAATCAAGTTTGTCTACAGCAGGCTGCCCAGGACCATGATCAGGTTTTTGAGTACCTCCGAGGGTAGAGACTCCACAACGTCTCTGGGCAACCTGTGACAGGGCTTGGTCACCCTCACAGTGAAAACTATTTCCTGCTGTTCAGAGGGAATCTGAATTCCCTCACTAGTTTCACTTTGTGCCCATTGGCCCTGCTTCTGTCGTTGGGTACCACAGGAAAGGGCCTGGTTCTCTCTTCTTTGCACCCTCCCTTCAGGTATTTAAATACATCAGTGAAATCCCACCTCAAATGTTCTCTTCTCCTGCTTGAGAGGTCCCAACTCTTCCATTATTTCCTCATGTGTGAGCTGCTCCACACCCTCCATCATCCTAGTTTTTTATGGAACTCTCTCTGCCTCCACGTCTCTCTTGCGTTGAGGAGCACAGGACTGGACACTGGAAGCACTAGACATAATAACTTTTCAATTACTTATGTGATAAAATGTGAAAATATTTGATAACACATTTTTAAAAGAAAATTTAATATGTTTTCTGTGGAAATTAGACTTATGTGAATGACCACCTCTTCCTCTAGATGGCTATAGGAACCCAGCAATTTCTGCATGTTATTTCTCCTTGATATGCCTTATATCACTCTTTAGCAAGACTGATTTATAACAGCTCTGGTGTTTCCTGATCACTTAAAATAACTCCTGAAATTAAAAAAAAAAAATCTCTATTTCTTGTTGCTCTAAATAATCTTGTGTCATGGATAATTTACCTCATCACTGTTAATCCCTGTCTTCTGAAAAATCAGTCTTCCTTCGTCAACTTTGGGATTCCTTTCTGCTGTTTCATTAAGTTGCAAATGACTTTGCTTGGCAGGTTTCTTAACCAAAGCTCTGTTTTGCCTCTTATTTGATTTTCACTTACTTTAATGTCCCTCTGAAGTGTAAGAGGGGTGGCCTTATTTTCTTCTTAAAAGATTGGGAGGAAGAAAGGAGTTGTGTCTTGTTGGAAGCACTGATTCATTGAACCACTTCCAGTTTTAATTTTGAATTAAGATACTGGGGACCTTGGAGACATGTTTTAAATTATGTACAAGTTTAAGTGCTTTGTTGCCTTTGAGCATGAATGAATACAGATCAACACAGTGATGAAAACAGGCAACTTTATTGATACAGTGGTTCTCTGAAATAATTTTCTTTATAAGTGGAACAAAACTTACTGTAACAAATTATTTCAGGCACAGTTGCTTAAAATTCTGAAATGGCAGCAACTTAACTTCCCGTTACCTTCATATGTCAGAAAGTTACAGGGTTTGTTACAACTTTAAGCACTGACTTTCTGTCTCCTAGTTTTTGTTCCAGGCTGGTAACGTCTTTGACCCTGTCACTATTTGATAACAGGTTATTCTTTTGAGCTAGAGGTCCAAAAACCCAACAGTTTACAGCTGTCTGTGGCAGTTACTTGATTTGTACAATATCTTCTCAAGGTATTTTATCTTTTTAAGATATTTTATCTTTTTTCTTTTGCCATGTATGTCCTAACAAGAGATACCTACATGTATATCTACAATTTCTGTATGTACATATATATATATGTGTGTGTGTATGTATGTGTGCTTTTGTAATAAATGAGGAGCATATGCTTACCTGAGTAGGCCACCAAAGTTAGCAGTGCATAGTAATCTGTGCTATGTCTCAGGTGTGTGTGTCACAGAAATAATTTTTGAGGAATAGTTTTGCCTTGCAGATTATCAATCTGTCTGGGTACTCTGCCTTGGGACATGAAAATATTTCCATTTCATTTCCATTTGTTTTAAATGGGATGTTTGGTAGAAGGCTATTTAAATCAGGCTGTTAAACTCAGCACTTTGCATTGATGTGGGAACAGCTGAAATGAAAGTTGAAGGAGCCGATCTCGGGTGAGCAGAAGGAGGTCCAGTGCAGTGGTTCTGGTGGAAAGTGTGTGACTTAAATTGTAGTTTGTTTCTAACTTGCCCAGAGAGTGGAGAGTTAAACAGAAAATCAGTACTGAGGTAGCAGTACTGGAATCACTTCTTAGAGTAGACAAAGCTTTGTTGCAGCAGTTTTGTTTCACGGCTCAGTTGCAGTCCCTGACCATGGTTCCAAGTGAAAGCAGTTTTTGAACAGTCCAGCCAGCTTCTACTAGAGTGATCAAAACTGACCTGAATATTCCCAGGTGCAAATCTCAACGAGTCTGCTCACAGGCTGATCGTTCATCAGCTATCCTGTATGTTTTCATACCTTTGCCAGTGTCTAGAAAACCAACAATTATCGCTGTATCTAGCTTCCACTGCAGAGGAAGGACAAGAGTCTGTCCCACATAGGTGACTGTGCAGGCAGGTCCTCCCTTAATTAGAGGTGATTACAGAACAGCAGGATGAGTTATTTGCAATTTTTTTTTTCTCCTCTAGTTTTCTTTTTCTAGCTGGAAGTTAGAAGAATAAACATATTTGCCCATCTCTTCACATGCAAAATATGCGATGCTTTTGTTCTTTTCAGTCACATAAGGTGCCTAATTTACTGTCATACCATAAACATTATCTTAATAAATGAACATGACCAGCTTCCCATATGACTTGGAAATAGATGCCCATAAGAATGAAAGATCAGTTGAAAATGATATAGCCTAAATACACTTTAGGAAGACTTTTTTGTAAGATTCTGTCACTGCAATAAATTATGTAAAAGCCACACTGTCTTCTATATTGAATTTTGATGATAATATTCAGAATGGAGATATAAACAGGCTTATAATTAGTAAATTATATTAAAAAGGGAAAACAGAAGTTTTATTATTATTTTGTACTCAAGTCAGAGGTAATTTTGCAGTTACTGGTCCCTAAAGGGACTGGTCAGATATGTATCAGTAATTCCACACATGGTAACAATTCTTTTAACGCTTGCCATTCACAGCTGCACTTCTGCATGTATTTTCTGTTTTCCTTGGTTGTCCTTTCTCTGGTGTAATGGTTTTTCACTGGAGTTTTGGCAACTGTTGTTGATCTTTGTGCTCCAGCCAAGCCTATGGCCAGTCTAAAAATGGCTAGAAATACCTGCTTCCAAAATGCAAATGTACCTGACCCTCTTAGCTCCTCTGCTCAGACTTTGCCCCTTCAGCCATTCTTCACTTCAGCTGGGTGGGGGATGTAACTGGTATGTATGATTTCTGTGTTTTTTAGTTACTGTGTCTTGTAAGAAGAAAGCATAAAAACCCCTATCAGAAGAATATTGCCTGTATCCCACTGAATAGGTGAAACGACAAAGGACTTTTAAGATTCCTAGAACGCTTTTAATCCAGCCTTATTTCAAATACGAAATATTTTGTTTATTTTCCGGACATGTATTGCTAATATACGCGTATATATGCCCACCCATGCGTAGACAAACAAAAAGTTTTCCGTTCCCAGGGGGGCGGGGGCGGCGGGGCGGGCGCTGTCGCTGTCCCTGTCCCTGGTGCTGAAGCCGGGAGTGGGCCAAAGGGCTGCGGCCCCCCTCCCAAAATGTGCGAGGGCACACGCCACTCCTGCAACCTTTCCTTCATGGGGTGTGAGGCTGGGCTCCTCGTGGCTGATAGCAGTCTGACGTACTGCACATGCCAGGGCTGCTGTGAGAAGTCCTCGCCCTCGCTTCTGTGTTGTTTGCTGGACAATTTGCCTCTTGGAATGGATGTGGCAATTCCTTTTGCAACCTGTGAAATGAATTAAGAGGAGTATCCAGAGAACGAGCAGGAGATAAGCTGGAACACGCAAGCCACGTCTTTAGAGCTTTGTGTCCTCTGATAACCTGATGATATAAACAAAACTTGAACCAAAATATCCTGTTCCTTAGCAGATAAAACCTAGTTTCCCTGAATTTGCTTTTTGTTTCTCACTCAGACTCTGATTAGTCAGACTGTGAGTCAAAGCTGTTCATCCTAAGATAATTATCTTTCATCTACAATTAAACAATTTTGCACACCAAAGCATTTTCTGTGAGACATGCTAGTCATACCCTTTATGCAGTAGTATAGTAGTTTGTTCAAACTCTGTGCTTGAATAAGCAGAACATGTCAGTACCTAGGGTACTGATTTGGAGACAACAGGATTTCAGAGCCATTCAGCCATTTCCAGCCATTCAGTATGGAAAGCCTTTTTTAACTTGGCCCCTTATACTAATGTCTAGCTGACATGTGAGTTATTTCTTTAAAAAAAACCCAACAAAACTCAAACAACAAAACCACAAACAAATGAGCCTGTTTTCACTCTTTCAGGAGAAAAGACCCCTAAAACTTGATTCTTTGTGTAGTTTTATTTGATCTCTTTATTCTACCTATAGGAATTATATGACAGGAGAAAGAAAAATTATATTGGGTATAGTAATTTGTCTTGTGTAGAATGACTCCTTGCTCCTTAGGCTTTTGTCTTTCCTGCATTATCCTGTGTCATCTCCTATTCTTGTTAATTATCATGGGTCTTATTCAATTATCAAATTGCACAATAACTGTCTTGACAGCAAAAACAATGGTGAGAAGATAATAATGGAAAATATGAGTAGGTGATGTAATTTTAAGACATTGCTCTGAGTCTGATGAATTCCACAGAGAAAATTCCAAAATAGAAAGTATATACAGTATTATCAGTATCTTTGTGTGAAAATGCTGCAGAAGTAAAATATGCATTGACAGAGATTCCTCTCTCCTCCGTATTAATGACATCCTGAACCCTTTGTACTTTCCCTTTGCAGTTAGGCATTGTGGTTTGATTGGTATCATATCCTATTCAAGGTGTAAATAAGTCAAGGGTTAATCTAGTGAACAATGCAAAGTGGTGAGATGACTCAAGGGCACTAGCTCATGTTCAAAGATTCCTCTCCTCAGGTTTCCTTTACACATAGGGACAGTCAGGAAATTTGATATAAATTAATGACAAATGTGAATTTGAAGTAAGTACAGAACACTAAATTAAAGAATCCTTATTCTAATAAAAATAATCCTCACATGTAGAATGTAGTTTAACCAAAAATAAAGACTTTAGAAGCCACAATAGACCAACTGTCCCAAGTTGCAGGATATACCTGGCAAACTCTGAAACAATATTTCTCTTTTATCCATACATTAGAGGAATCTTTTCCCTGAGAAATCCAGGGAAGGATACAAATAAATGCATTACAAAGCCAGGATCATTGAGAATGAAGAAGCCTGGTATTGGAAACATAGATGGGGAGTCATTGGTAGGATTGTAGGAGGCATCTTGAATGGAGAAGGTAGTGGGAGCAGGAAAATCAGGCAAAGTTTGGACAAAGAAACAAGGAGCCAATATGAAAACTCAAGAACAGTCTTAGTAATTGAGGAATCTAGAACTATAGAAAATATGGCAAAGAGAAATAAGAACAAGGATATGATACAGACTGGTTAAGGAAGCTGGCTTTTTTTGAATGGGTAAAAGAATCAGTATCTTCACCTAAAGGTCATTTCAGAGGATTGCAATTTTACAGACAAAGTATCATGTTGCAGTTCCCTTTAGAGCTGATTCACAAGGAAAACGCCAGCTTTCCTACCATGGCATTTTTACTGTTAAGGCCATGTAATGAAGACGTGATTTTATGTCTGCATTTCTCTCTTTTGTCATGCGTGTTAGGAAATCAAGCAGAAGGTTGTAAAAGGAGAAACTATATTAGATTAGGATGTATATGATCCTCCATTGAAATTGTTTGCTTCTTCTACTCTTGATGCTAATGAGTCACTCAGAACTCATGAAAAATAAAAGGGTTTCTATTTCATTTACTGCATGAGCACCTGGATGGTTCTGCCTGACCATGTAAACTGACATGTAATGGTAAATATGCAAAAATCATGCTGTAGGAATTTTGGCTAAGTAGCCAAAAATGAATGTTTTTAACCTCTGCTTCATAAACAGTCTGTAAGATCTCTTGTCTCATTAAACCTCTATTTACACAGATCTTATGAAAATAAATTATTTATGAATGCCTAGCTATTTAAAACACAAATACTTTAGAAAGGTTAGTGAGCCATTTCTTAGAAGGATTAAAACAATGTGCAACAAGTAAGGATCATACATCAAATTACAGCAGACAAAATATATATTGATAACAAAATAACATGATAATCTGTTATATATTATAATAAAACAGTGTTGGCATGGAAAGAAATACCACCAGCCTATTATAATGAAATTAAAGATTACCAGAATTTGTAGACTCAAAGGAACTAAATTAATGGTCCATAAGTAGCTTTAATTCTGGTATTTCTTGATGCTGACTTGCTCAGCTTTGCACCTGAAGAGATTCTTTTAGCATTTTTGTTTGTTTGTTTGTGTGTGTGACATGTATGTTTTCATAAAACCTGTCTTTCCTCATGTTTGCACAATGCAAATACTCTGGAAGACACTTAGAATGCTTCCTTGCTAACAAACATTTCCAATACTTGCAGATTAAGCAAGTATTAACA
The DNA here is from genome assembly GCA_910950805.1 of Acrocephalus scirpaceus scirpaceus. Taxonomy (NCBI): domain Eukaryota; kingdom Metazoa; phylum Chordata; class Aves; order Passeriformes; family Sylviidae; genus Acrocephalus; species Acrocephalus scirpaceus. The sequence continues at coordinate 39,667,623 of OU383773.1, read as the reverse complement.
AGATGGTTAACAAGATTTCTATAAGCTGTCCAAAAAGCTTGCTCAGTGGAACAAAGCTTTGTCTGGTTCACAAACACAACTGTCTTCTTTCCCTTCTCTTGACCGTGAAGTCTGAACTGTGGGAACTTTTGCCTCAGAGCTTTACGTTTCCAGTATCTCAAACAACCAAATACATACTGCACTACAGATATTGCCATGGATTATCCATTTTACTCCACCTGCAGAAAATGCTTCAGGAGTTGAGGTCACACAACTTTTATAACAGCAGTCTTTCTAGTGACATGAAAACAAAACTACCCAGAACAGTTAAGCCCCAGCTGATTCCATGTATTGTACATCCATAGTTCTAAAAATTAACAAGATTCAAGGACTGAAAGTGTCTGCTGATAGATTGTTGGTAGATAGGAGTAGGCAATGAGTGATGAAAGTAAAACTAGAAAATTTCAGTCCATGGAATTGAATTCTGAATAGCAGCACACAACCTAACAGTTTCTTTTTGTCAAATGTAAGGTTATCTTAGTTTGAAGCCCTCTTATAAAGAAGCTAAACAGGTGGTGACCTGTTGCAATGATAACGTTTCCATCTTTTCTGCCCAGGGGTAAAAATATTAGTCATTAAACTTCTAATAGGAATTAACAACACCTTGTGATGTTCTATGATGGAATTTTTTTTTTACATAATCATCCACAGGAAAGTTTGAGAGCTCACTGAGTGTGCACTGTCATGCTGCTGAGTGCTAGAGAAGCATAAAGAGGCAGACAGATCTTCCCTGAAGAGCTTATTGCCTAAAAGAGGTTTTTTTCATTTTCTGTTTTTAAAACTGAGTTCCTTCATCAGTGTTGCCTCTGGAATAGATGCCTGAGAAGGGATAAAAGAGGAAAGACACATACAAAATATACTCAAAATACAATGTATTTTCTGGTCTTGTGGCTGGAAAACCTGGACTCTTGCATAATTTCTAAACGAGGAAGGAGACTGCTGCTTCCACTATACCATGTATCTCATCTGTTGTGAAGTTGTGTTGTTTCTCTCCTTACAGATGCTATAAGGGTTATTGATTGTCATAATAATCATGCCCACAGTTATATACTGATATATATCAGTATATATCACAGTTACATATCTCTGGAACTTGTGCTCCAGAGAGGATGATGGCATGGGGAAAAGGAGAAACTCCACCCTTTGTGAAAAAGCAGCCTTGCTTTGTCTACCTTTTGAATATATCTGTTGCTAAGGGCAATCACTGTAAGTTTCAGAGAACAGCATTTATTGTTTAGCAAATTGGTAAAACAAATCAGAAGGTTTCCAGTGCACCTTGGAATTCAGACCAGATGGGTAACTAGCTGAACAGAAAGCGCAAAATCATGTTTGAAAAGTGCCATCTAGTGGCTCCATAAGAGGTTTGGGGTTTTTTTAATGTCAGAAAGTGAAGTTCATATCCCTGAAATTTGACCAGTGAAGGCTTTAGACTCAGGGCAGTGAGTGGTGGGACCTTGGTAGCTGTTTGCAGCCTCAATGAGAAGCGCAAATGCTGTAACCTGGCTCAGCTAGAGGATGTGACAGGGAAACATGCAAATGTCCCAGGAATGGGGATGTGAATCTCACTGCTGCACCTGCATGGTAAGATGGAAGTGTGTGTGTGGAGATATACAAATAAAAGGCACATAAAAAACCTGAGGTTTATTATACTGTTGGCAGGCCACCAGGTTTTTTCCAGGAAGACAGCAGCCCCTAAATCCCCAAATTAAGGTGATTAGTCATAGGAATGTTTTTCTGAATTGCTGTTCTTAAATACCTTAAAATTTGACTGCAGACCTATAAGGGTCTCCAGAGACAGAGAGAAAATCATTGATGTGCATTATTTCCCTAGAAACATAGGGACTGAGTCAAACTGGATGGAACAGATTTTTAGCAAACCAGTGGCAGTTTTGTTTGGATGGAGTGCATGGCTTTGTAACTAGAAAACTGCAAAAAGGAAACCAATCTTTGCTTTCAACCAGATTTTACTGTTGTAAAGCCAAAAGCTTCGTAGCTATATTTAACAACTTCAAACTGAATTAATTGGTTCCTAAGAGACATAAAATTCTATATGGGCTCTCAGTGGCTTTATTACTATACAGTGTGGAGTTCTTAGTTTGGTGTTAGTTCCTTGTAGAAATCATCTCTTTGATTACTGATCCTTTTCTGCACCTGACAAAGGTGTTGTAAGCCAATATAAACCAATGTATGATTTCATCTTTAACAGTTTCAGAAGACCAGAAATCATTCCCAGAAATTATAATTTTAATTCACTTACCACTAATTTAAACCTCAAACTTTTTTCTGGATTTTGCTCCTGTGGCTGGAATAAACAGACTATTTATTCCTAGTTCCATTTACACATATGTATCAGAATGAGGGACACTGAAGAAAGATAAAACCTCTGCAAGACGCAGTTAGATAAGCAGAAATTTTATAGTCATGTATAATTTAAAGGCAAAGTATAACCATCTTGAAACTGGTCCCAAATTATATTTCATTCAATATCAATAGTGTTTTTCTGCAGTTCTATTTTCATGTGACACTGATAGCTGAATATATGACAAAATATATTGTTCACAGAAACACCTTGTTTAGCTCCAGTTGTGCTCTTAAACTTGCCACTTCAGTGTGCTTCATACAAATATTTAGTTAGACATATGTTTTTTGGGCTTTTTTCAGACTATACATCCTTTTTCAAATTGGGGTCAGAGTAGTAATGATTGCACTATACATAAAAATAGATGTTCATGTTGTTGTTTATATCTGTTTTTAATAATTTAGGAGACACTCAGGCACCATGGTGTTGAGGCCTAGACATACTTCTTAATCTTCTAAGGCTCAAATAAATGATATAACATATGATAAAAATCCAAAAAGAAAGGAAAAGAACCCACAAAGAACCATCCAGACAGGAATCTCAAAGTCCCATGGAAATAAGTCTGTTAATTTAATTCAAGATTACACTTTCCCCATCTTTAGAGTTGAAAATTAGTTACATCTGGAACTTAAGGAGGGAACATCAGTTTCTTGGATTTGATAGATATCTTGATATTAAACCAAATTATGTCCTCTGAAATGAGGAATATGTGAGTGATAAGGAGCCATAAGGCCAGGGAGAATGGCTGTGTATTTCCTAATTCTACTGATGCATAAAATTATGCTAAAAAAATTATGTTTTCCTGCCTCTCCCACACAAATATTTTGGATATTCATTCTCTAATCAAAAGCATTATCAAATGAAAGAAACTCTTCCCAGAAAACATTTTTAAAAAGCAAAGTTTTTTTTCTGTAAATCTTGAAAAAAATAATTCTTTACCTCACCACAGAATATTTGTAAAAGCAAACTGCAGATGCTTCCTCAAGTTCTAGTCATATGACCCTTAATTTAAAATGTGTTTCTTTTTAAAACGTGGCCTATAAACATGCTTGGGGGGAGCTTGACAGAGTCGTTTAGGAAACAGAAACTTGAGACATGTGGTTGAAATATGGTGAGGAGAAAAATAGAATGCATTGCATTAAGAACATTGAGAGTAATTTCAAATGTTATTTTCTAATGATTTTCTCTTCTAATGGGATCCTGGAGAGACAAGGGACAGAGGCAACAAGGTACATGGCCAGCAAGCTAATCGGCCTTGAAGTTTGTCGTTTATTGTTTGTACTTAGCTTTTAAGTTTGTAAAACAAGCCCTTCTGAGGTAAAGCACTCAAGCAAACAACTGTCAAACTCTTTATCTGGTGTTCTGATCTTCAAGATGACAGAGGAAACAGTGCTTTGCCTGCATAGGTTCTTCTGTTTATAGGTGCTCTATTAATGAACTGATAGAGCTTGTTTTGTTATATTAGTGTATTTGACAAAGAGAAAAAAGTAATCAGTACAAAATCCTAGATTGAGCTATTGTAGTTTGAGTCCCTGTTAATTGTTGCATTAACTGTCAGTCTCAGTAGAGGGGTGATTGGGGGGGACATCAGAGTTCTATCTCTTGTTGCCAAAGAACTTCTGTTTAGGCATCTGCCACTGCCTCTGCAGTCTGGACCCTACTCTTAACTGCCAGCATGCCCTCAGTGACAAATAGAGAAGGAAACTGCTGTACTGCAAAATTGTAATATTATTGCATCTTTAGGTTTCTCTGTGGTTCACAGTTTTAGTCTGGTAGAGGAAGAGAAGTCTTAGATCAAGCTGATATCGAAAACTCAAATATGGCCCAGGCATTGCTCCTTTCTTTTGCTATAGCTGTAGTATGTTTGTGCCTCCTGTCTGGTAATAGATGTACACAGCCTCCACTGGAGCTGGCAAGACTTCTCCTTAGCCATGATGTGGTGTGAGGACAGGTTGCTTTAGGAGGGAGACAATCCCTTGGTGGACTGTGTCATGATGGAGTGACTCGAAGGTCTTTCCAGGAGGTGTAAAGTACCCCCAGGCACTGCCTGCCTGCTCTGCATCCACTGAGTGGGAGAGGGACCCCTGGGGAAATTCACACCCTTTCCCAACTCACCTATTCCCAGAGAGAAGGTACCTGAGGAGCAGGCTCCAATTTCCTCCATGCTGAGGCTCTTATTTCTTCTAGCCATAGCAAAGAGGAAGAAGGAAAACATACCCCCTTCAGGTTCCCTCTGCAGCCACATTAGCCAGCCACAGCCTTGCCATGGGGAGCCTTAACTGATTTTTCCCTCATGATGCCACAGAATGAGGGGCGATCACACACAACACTCTGCAGTACACCACACATTGGACTGTCAGTGAAAAACAGCAGCATTAGTAATCCTGAACAAAAGTCTGAGCTGCTGTCTCCCTCATTTTTTTAGAAAAAGTTGTTTTCAGGGTTTCTATTTCAGAAATTGATCACAGTCTTTTAAAATACCACACGACTGTACACATCTTTCTTAAGCCATTTCCACAAAGCCCAGGTACTAGTCCAAGTTAGGTATGCAGCTGCCTCCTTGCTTGCAGAGCTCTGCTCTGAGTCATGGCCAAACCCCTTGCAAATAAATTGTTGGAGCTTTTCTACAGGCAGTAAAGAGAGGCTACTGTAACCACCTCTGTTACTCATCAGCTAATTTACTGGAAACCTGGAGACTTGTGTGACTGGCCAAATATTCTTTCTGGAGAGAGCACAACGTTCCCTTATAGAAAATCATTAAAGAGGCATCACAGTTTGCCAAATGATGTATCCAGATTGATAGCTGTGTAAAGAACAGTCTTTTTGTTGACTGCCTTTCTAGAAGACTAAAAGTTCTGCCAAAAAAGTTAAAGAGAGAGGTGTATATGGAAATGGCAGCAACTATTTAGCTATTCTGAAGCTTAGCACTCTGGATGAAATATTGGCTCGTGAAATGAAGATATCTTTCCTTCTTTCATCCTCTTGTTTTGTTCCTAGGAGAATGTAGAATCAATAAAAGTTCAACAATAGTTCAATAAAACTTCAGGAGGTGAAAGTAAATCTAACAAATTGGATATAATGAGTTCTGGAGGATTTCTCTCTAAAACATTCCTCATATGTTGACAGAGTAGAAAGGCACAGACTGATTGCAACAAGTATTTGGTGCATTAAGAACTAAAAATGTATGTGGATTAAAAATAAGAAAAGCACATGTTTTACAGCAGATATAAGGATGGTACCTGGAAATGGTGTTTCAAATTGAGTCCAGACTTGCTGCATAGTGCTTATGGATTGCAGACTTTATAAGGAAGAACATTCTCTGAAAAAGCAAACAGGAAACCACATTTTAAAAATGATAGCTGAACATATGGAAATTTTCACATGCATGATGAGAAACGAGGAGTGTGTGTTACTAAGAGGCAGTGTTATAGCTGATTCTGAGTCACAACGGGCCTGTGTCAGACTCCAAGCACTGCTCTACTCTAAACTGGAGTAAAGAGCTCATGTCTCAAACCAGAGCTGGGTTACAAGACCTGCGGAGCCACTTTATAATAGTGTTCAGATATGTGTGTTTTGACATACAATGTTTATTATTTAGAAGTGTTTCTTTTATCTAGTAAGAAGCTATGGAGGAAAAGCAAACAGGAATACTCCCAAATGGCCAGAAGAAGACCATCCACCTTGAAAAAGCTTGAGATTTTATAAAGGAAAATGCTCAAACCACTAACTTTGGAAGCTTGTGTACCAGTAAAGAGCAAAGTTGGCTTTGCTCATATGAGTTGAGACTAGCAGCATCCAAAAGTAAAGTTTTTGGAGTGAAAAGGACTTTCAACAGGGTCTCTCTTAGGAAGGAGAGGAATTTGGAAAAATCAATCTAGGAATATCTGTAGAAGGCATAAAAGTCCCCCTTGCAGAGACATGCTATTATGTGATGTCTGCAGCTGTGGATGCATTCCTGCTGGGCTGTCTGAGTCATAGGTTATCTGCCTAAGCTGCAAGGCCAGGACGATAAAAGCAGTAAACCCTGAGCAGCAAGATCCTGTGCAGACATCTCAGCCTCCAGGTTATCCAAATGGATAATTCAGCCACAGCACTGCCTCTGTGTTGCAGCACGAGTTTAACATGAGGCAGCCCAAGACATTTCCATAGGGCTGCACCTTTGTGCTTGCTGAACCCATTGTCCCTGGGTTAGTGGGTGTAGCAGCTATGGCTGCTCTGAGGGAATGCACAGGCTGCCTGCTATATATATTTGATAGAAATTTTAGGAAAAAACCCAAAACAACTGTCTAGACTGCTGTTAGGGATTGTTGCCAGTGCTGTCTGTGTATAATACTGGGCTACTGTGCTATTCAGTCACTGAGGTGCTATGAATGATGTTATGAAGATTGTCCCTCCTCATTTTTTCATATTTCATAGGCTGTGCAAGTGGACCAGTTTGATGACAAACTGTGCTGCTTTAGCTCAGAGAGTACCACCATTACACAGAATCATAGAATCAGCTAGGTTGGAAAAGACCTCTGAGATCATCAAGTCCAACCCGTGACCCAACACCACGTTGTCAACTAGACCATGACACTGAGTGCTACATCCAGTCTTTCCATAGACATCTCCAGGGATGGTGACTCCACCAACTCCCTGGGCAGCCCATTCCAGTGTCTAACCACCCCTTCTGTGAAGAAATTCTTCCTGATATCCAACCTAAACCTCCTCTGGGGGCAGATTAAGACTGTGTCCTCTTGTCCTCTCACTGGTTACCTGGAAGAAGAAGCACTGTAGAGAGGATAAGGTCACCCTTGAGCCTCCTTTTCTCCACATTGAGCAACCCCAGCTCCCTCAGCCGCTCCTCATAAGACTTGTGCTCCAGACCCTTCACCAGCTTTGTTTCCCAGTGACATCTTTTTATCTTCTCAATTAAATAGTTTATTCCATCTGTTGCTCCAACCTGCGCGTGTCAAGGCGTGTCCTAAGGACCGAGATTTGCCTGACGGTGTGATGGGAGTGATGCATTTGTATGTCTATGTCTGTCTCTAAGTAAATAGATGCCTTTTTTTTTTTTTTTTTTTTTTTTTCTCTTTCTAATCTCAGCCGCTTGTTGGAGACCCTCTGTCAGTCAGAGACGCCAGCAACAGCCCTGCCGCCAGAATGCCGCTGGTGCGGAGATGCCAGGGGCAGGCAGAGGCATGGTGGGCCGTGCGCGGTGGTTGCGGAGCCCTGTCCCGGTGCCGGTGCCGGTGCCGGTGCCGGTGCCGGCTGCGACACCGCCGTGTCGGCGGCTCCGGGCGCCCGGCAGAGAGCGCTGATGCCGCTAATGCGGCACCTGCTGCACACACGTGTGTTTGCACACATTTTACAAGCCTTTTCCCTGCTAGGCAGCTGGGTTTTGTTCTGTTTAACGGGGTACAGAGGTGGAGAGAATTCCTCGCCGTTTGCCCAGGGCTGGGCGGGAGGGCAAGAGCAGACTGGGACCTGGTGCGGGGTCTTTCCGACCACCCCCATCCTCCCGCTGGGAAAAGCTTTACAATTCCTGCCACCTGGCAACTGTCTCCAAAGAAATAAAACGAATAAGTCCGTTCTAATATTTTTAAAGGGATTTTCTACCCAGCATCTGATTAGTAAGTTTTTACAGTGATTGCTGCCATCCCATCCCCTCCGGACCCCCTTTTTTGTGATGGCTGCAATCCCTCGTGAAAACGTTTGGTGTGGTAGAGGTGGCGAAAAGGTTTTGTGCTGGCCCACACCTCACTGGGTTTTCTACGGCACTCCCTCTGCTGCCCCTCAAGTTTTCCAGAACGCTGCCTATAATGTATAAGCATAAAGTAAGCCCTTCGTGCCGTTCGGGGTTGCTGTAGGCTGTCACAAGTGTGTTTTACAGAGGCTGATTTTAATTTTGCCACCCAGGAGAGTAATAGTCCCAGGGAAATGAAGTGTCTTTCTGCTATTGTTATATATCTGAAGGAAAAATCCTGGCACATAATTGGCTAAAAAATAGTAGTGTGATGAGTCAATAAATTTCTATTGTGTAGCTTTCTCTGAGTGAACAATGCTATGTTCTGGGCTAGTGTTAAACAATTAGTTCACATATCATGCAAATAAGCACACCCTAGATGGATACATCTGGGGGTAGTAGAAATTATTCATGTCTGGCCAATCAGACAGCAGTTTTTATTTATTTCAGTGTTTAACAGAATACCTCTCTGAGCTCTGGGAGACCTTGTGAGCAATTGAAAATACAATAACTTTACAAGGAGAGCCAGCAGTTTTTCCTCACTCTCCATCCAGAATAATAACCCTGTTCCCACAACGATTATCCTTTCTACCCCCAAGTGTTCAAATAGATAGCTGGGCAGGATTGACAGACCTCTTCACTGTCCTGCCGTTTGGGCTCCCCACCCTTTCTCTAATGGGAGAGTTTTTGGCACTAGCATTTCTACCAGTACAAGGCAGAAAAAGAGATGAGTCTGTCCAGGAGTCCATCAGAAGTGAGCAATAAGGACAGAACCTTAGTTTGAGTAAATGCAATTGGCTATGTTGAGGAAAGTAGGACAAAACAGAATGCAAATCAGCCATATTTTTTCTTTTAAATTTCAACCATCATCTCCCTCTGTAGTTGTACTTAAAGGCAAAATATTTCATCTTTGATTATGTGTGGTGAAAACATTTGCAAGGAATGTACCTTCATCTTTGGTACTCACCATTATGCTAGAGTTGTTGGAGTAGTTCTGTGTAAATTCCTGCAGTTATTTTTATTGTTTTGTGTTACAATAGTGCCTAGAAATCTGAACTGTGTTTGCTAGATGCTGTTCAAATACGTACTACGGGACAGTGCCCCCCCAGAAGGTTTGCAGGCTAGCTCTTTACTGAGAATAGAATTTAATTCCTGGATTTCATTTCTTGGTACATTTGAGTTCTTGAAACTCAAGAAAACTTAATTTTTCTCTGTTCTCATTTAATCCCAGTCATTGCCTAATTAGAAGTTAATGTTTTTTGAAGGGGGACTACCAAGAGAGTTTTCAAGCAATGTGAGGCATGCAGAGTTTTGAACTAAGTCTCTACAGATGGTGCATGCCTACAGACCTCACTAGATCTCTCTAAGGCATTAAGGAAAAGTTTAATATTTTTCATTTTGTGCAGGGAGATTAGTGGTCCCCAGCTGTGCCTGAGACCATCTATTCTTCACAGCTGGCCATTCTTATTAATCCCCAGGAAATAGCCTATGTTCTAATTTGGTGATTTTTAAATACAAACTGAACAAAATTCATTTAAACACAATAGTGGAAAAATTGAAATCATATTTTGTGGTGGATCATATTCGTGAAGAAGTAACTTTTGTGGGGGTAAAGAAGTAATACCCCAGTTTCACCTCTGGTGTTTATTTTGGACTATCATGGTAAATGTAATGAGATAACATAAGCATCCCAGGCACACTCCTTCATGAGCCCAAATTAATTTTTATTCTGGCTGTTGTTTTATGACTTTACCTGGAAAGAGAGATGTCAGCACAGAAAAGGACTGAGCACAATGACAATTGGAATTAGCAGTCTAGAAGACTGTTAATAACACCAAAACCCAGGAACCAATGCTTTATTTTTATTCACATACAAAACTTTGATGTGGATTGCTCTACGTGTGTTTCCTGAAAAGGTGAAATTTGTTAGCACTGTCAGCTCTGAAAATGAATGATCAGCAGATTATTACAATGGAGAGCTCATTAGGGTCCTGTGTACTTTCTAGCTAGGTAGATCTGGCTAAAAACCAGTTCCAGCTTCTCTGTTACCCCAGTGCAGAGTCTCCAGCTGCAGGTGCCTGCCCATCCATGTTGTGATGGGGGTCCTTTTAGTTTGCATATCTGAGGTCTTGAAGCAGACACTAATTTTCTCTTAGTTCATTCCCAGCTGGTGTTTGGCTTTTTCCAAAATTCTAATTATTTGAGCACTCTAATTTATCGTCCTGCTGGTCGAGAAGAAATCACAGTTAAAGTAAAAAGTGCATGCTTTGCAAAAGAACTTGCTAAAAACACAGGCTTTTCTCATAAGACATGTAAAAGAGTCGAAGAGTGAGTTGCAGGCAAATATAATCTCCCAGCCTTCACCTTACAACCCCTAAAGCTTCTGAGGGATTTTGTCACTATGCCTGAGGAAAATATGCAGAGCTGTTCTTGTTCCTGCATCCCCCGATTGTTGACTTCTGTCCAGCCCCAGGCCAGCTCTCATCCTTAGGTTGCATCCACACTTGAAGGTGTTCATTTGTGAATGCACTTTTTTTTCTTATTTTCTGTTGTGGAGTTTTTACTGTACCAGCTTTTCCTTAGGGGTAACTGGGCAGAGAGCTGGGCTTTAACATTGCTGAGTCCTTGTCTTCCACTGTGGCAGAGCCATTCATTTGACCATTGCCAATAATGGTTTTGTTTTACTTAAACAGTGTTAGCTGTCAAGGGGAGGCTTTAACACAAAGTGAATGGTATTTCTCAGGGGAAAAAAAAAATCAATAAACACTGTGAGACTAATTTTTTCTTATTTTTTTCTTATTTTCTTTTTCTTCTAAGGCGGTTGAAATTTAGATTTTCCAGTACAAAAAAACCAAACCAACAAAACAACCCTCTGATCTCCCCATCACTGAAGATGCTAAAATGGTAGTGCACTAGGAAATACGAATGCATAAATGAGTAATTAAATGGATTTGCATCTATTGAAGGCAAAAAGTTCTCAATCCTCTACATTTTTCAACAACTGGATGGAAATGAGCGTGTGAAAATCTTAGGCTATAAAATATTCAACATTTTTCTTAGAAGTCCACTTACATTTGGGAAATTACATGTTAAAACTAAGGTTATGTGAAACATTTTTAAATGCCATATTGGTTTTCTTTGGTGTTTGCAGTGAAAGGCACTTTTTATTTCTTTTGAAAATTTTCTATTTTTGTTCTCTTTAATAATGTAGAGCAGCACGTTAATCAGAAAATTCAGTATCTGAGCCTCATCTGTTGTAAAGTAGTGTGGCTTACTTCATTGTCTCACATAAAGAGTCTAATCTAGAAATTCTTTTATTTATGTGTGGAACTGTATGACTTCTGAGAGTGTTCTTTGTCTTTGCATGGAGGCATGCCTCATGTAACACGGCAGAAAACTCTGGTGACTTGTTCTTTTCCACGCCGGCACATTTGTGAGTGTGAAACATAGGTTGCATCTCAAATAGCAAATTACTTCTGCAGCAAGGCTGTGTTTCTGAAGCTCAGGTCCTGAATATCCTCTCTCATTGTGTTTACCTTCATGTCTACAAGTTACAAGGTCGCTTCCACACTGCATGGAACTGGAAGGTGCTCTCTGGTGGCTGTGCTCCACCTGCAAACCAGTGTTCCATCTGATGCCTTGGAGTGGTTACCTAGAACAGAGGCTAGACAAGATTAAGAGAATAAAAGAGAAAAAGAGAAAAATAAAAGAGAAATTAAGAGAAAAAAAATTTATTAAAGGCCTGCAATAGGTACACTTTGGTCAGTCAGAAGCCTTGCAGAGGTAACACCCAAGATGGGCGACGGTCACGAATTTTAAGTTTGCCCCATTTACATATCAGGGGTTAATCCTCCCATTACAGCTTAAGATAATGAAGTTATATACCCCCAGTTTGCTCCTCCCCACTTCACTTTTTGTTTATACTTTTCAGGGCCTGGGGCAGTAGGATGTCCTTGAGCTTCAGGCCTAGAGGGATTATTTTGTCTGACCAAAATGTGAAGACAGTAACTAAGACTCTATAGAGTTTGGAGTTATACACTAGTGTAGTAGAGGATTTGAAAAAGATAAAAGCTACAATCCTAAGGCATCACATCCATGGGAGTGCATGAGAACTAAAGGAAAGTAGCCCCCTTTGAAATATGTTCAGTGCAGATACCGCATGCTTAGCCCCAACAATTTTGGGTTGTTCTACTTGTAAGTGCAGCCATAACCTGAGGCATACAAAACATGAAAGCCAATATAGGGGAGGAGTGTGTGTGTTATTTAATGTGTATATCTTTTTCATATTATATTCGTTATCTTGAAAATTTAGCAGAGGAATGGTGGTGGACAGGTGATACGTAAACCCCAGGTCTGGAAACTGCAACCTTGCACCCCATTCCAAAGAATAAATCAAAGAACTTTTTGGGTTTTGTCAAGCAAAGACAGCAAATCAGGAAGAGACATTGCTAATTAGAACTAAATGCCCTGACATTATTTAGGTAGGAGATATTTGTATCTATTGTTCTTCATTAAAGTATTAAGAATGCTTACCAAAGTTCCTGCAGTGTTAAGTCAAAGACAGTTACTTATATTTGCAGGCTAAAATCTTAGTAACGACACCTTGCATGGACCAGCACTTACACTGAATTGCCTTCATTATTATATTAACTTTTTTTTTTTTTTTGGTGTGTGTGTATGCTCTTGTCCTCTGGTTTACCTTAGAAAGTAGCCTCAGAGCTGATTATATCGCTGCTGTAAATGTACAGAGAGAGTAAATTGAAGGCATGCTGTGCACCCAAATTAACAAAGTTAGCATTTGAATTTCATTTTTTGTAATTTAAAATACTATGAAAGATATGCATAAGTACATATTCATAAGATCTGCACCTTAGAGTATCAAACAGTGATTATTAGCCTTTGAAATATTATGAATAAAAATGGAGGAATTCATTGTTATATGATGAATTTTCAACAGACTTTAAATATACAAATTAAATGAGTGGATCTCGGTGCTTCTGAACAGTAAAAGTCTAAATCCAACCTTCATGTCAGTTTGGAGAGAAAACAGATCTGCTTCAGGAAAGTAACAGAGCAAACACCCAACCTAGCATTACAGTTCTAAATTTGGAGATGGCCAGGCTTTTGCAAACCAGTATTCTCCAGTGAAGTTCATTTTGCTAAATTTATTGAATCAAACAAAAAAAGCAAATGAAAATTTGAATCTGTCTTTACTTTGGTTTATACTGAAAAATAATGTAGTCAACTCTATAATAGCTTATTACCTGGTAACTGCAGATAGAAATACCCTGCTGGTTACAGCCTGCAGGGATCTTAGCTTTTCTGGGATTTTTATTTGAATTGAAGTCATGTATGCAGCAGGATAGCAACTAACAAGGGACGCATTTGTGATGTAAGTCATGGAATCATTGAATCATAGAATATATTGAGTGGGAAGGAACCCATCAGGATCGAGTCCAACACCTGGCTCTGCACAGGACATCCCAAGAGTCACGCCATTTACCTGAGAGCATTGTCCAAGTGCTTGTTGAACTCTGTCAGCCTTGATCCTGTGACCACTTCCCTGGGGAGCCTGTTCCAGTGTCCAACCACCCTCTGGGTGAAAAACCTTTTTCCTGATAACAAACCTAAACCTCCCCTGATTCCTTGAATCCTGTCACCGGTCATAAGAGTTAAAGAGATTGGTACCCACCCCTCCTCTTCCCCTTGGGAAGAAGTTGTAGACTGCAACAAGGTCTCCCCTCAGCCTTCTCTTCTCCAGGCTGAACAAACCTCATATGGCTTTCCCTCAAGGTCCCTCCTGTCCTCCATTGGATGGTCTCCAATAGGTTAATGACTTTTTTATATTGTGGCTTCCAATACTGCACACAGCACTCAAGGTGAGGCTGCCCCAGAGCAGAGCAGAGCAGGACAATCCCCTTCCTTGCCTGGCTGGTCGTGCTGTGCCTGATGTCCCCTAGGACAGGGCACTCCTGACTCATGTTCAACTTGTCACTGACCAGGACCCCCGGGTCCCTTTCCACAGCACTCCCTGATAGCATCTCATTCTCCAATCTGTATATATAACCAGGGTTTTCCCATCCCAGGTGAGGAATCCAGCACTTGCCCTTGTTGAACTTTATGTGGTTGATTATCGCCCATCTCTAATTTGTCATGGTCTCTTTGCAGGGCCTCTCTGCCTTTGAGGGAGTCAACAACTCCTCTCGGTTTTGTATCATCTGTATCATTTGCTCAGTGTCCCTTCCAGTCCTGCACCCAAGTAATCTATGAAGATGTTGAAGAGTGCAGGGCCGAGGATGGGGCCCTGTGGAACCCCACTGCTGACAGATCTCCAGTCTGATGTCACCCCATTCACTGTAACCCTTTGTGCCTGACACGTGAGCCATTTGTTCACTCATCACATGATATGTTGTTTATCCAGCTGTGTGCTGGACATTTTGTCCAGAAGAATCCTGTGAGAGACAGTGTCAAAAGCTTTGCTGAAGTCAAAAAAGTCATCAACTTATTTTTCAGTATAAACCAAAAAAGTCATCATTGAAGTCATCAACTGGCTTTCCTGTATTGGCTAGGTGGGTCATCCACCATGTCATCCTTCTCCCCAGACACACACAAAATCCTAAGTCTATTCGCCTTCGGGTTTGCCATCCCATGAGTGTCAGAGGAGACAGTGTGGAGCTTCAGGAAGAGCAGCTCCCCTCCCAGCCTGGAATGGTTTTTTCCTTTACTTCAAGAAAAATATGATGGGTCAAATATCTGTAGACAGTGTCTTCATTTACCTCCACAGAGTAATGGACTCCGTGAATTTAGCTGTTGTCCTTTTCCCTCATGTCTCATGGTTCCTGTAGTGACATTCATAATATCTTTTTTTGTTGTTTTCTGAAAAGCTACTTAACCCCAAAACCTTAAAAAACACATATATTCCTGTAATTCAAAATGACATCATATTAATTGCAAAAATATATGTATTCCTGATGTTGCCACCTTAAAAAGATAAGTTACAAGATTGTTTGTTTACATTTTGTTTTGTGGGAAATTTTTTCTTGAGTTTTGGATGCTGATGGCACCCTAAAACAGTCTGATATCAGCAAATGCAAAATTGCTCTGCTTCTGCTTTGAACAAGTCCGTCATTGTGACCTTTTGGCTGAGGGAGAGCTTCTGTCTGCATGCCTTTGGGACAGTTGCTGTCATCCTTGGAGTGAGGTAGAGAAAGCCTTTAACTCTTTGCAATGCCTGGATGAGCATGGGCTGACACACCTTGCAGATACACACGTAATGCAAAGGAGTATTGACCACCTGACCAGAAAAAACCAAAAACCTTTCTAACATGCCTCAACTTGAGCGTTCTGAAACAAAAACACTGGGAATGTCAAGTAGTTTTTGAAAACTGCTTCCTGAGCTTAACTATTCTCTTTTTTCCTCAGTTTCCAGGCTGTTGCTTATTCTATCTTGTAATACTTATGACATGATGACAATATTAATGTGTTAGTGCCTATTTAAAAACCATGCCACTTCTTATCTAGAAGGAAAAGAGATAAAAGAAAGAAATTGGAAAGCACTGGTATGGCAAGTCCTAAAAATTAATGTAATTTAGTGTAACAAACTTAAAAAAAAAAAAAAAAAAGGTGTAAAAAAGAGGAACTTTTTTTGAGATTTGCAGCTTTATTTTCTTGGAGCATATGTATGAATTATATATAGCACAGAAATTACTTAAATGTTGAATTTTGCAGCCATTTACACTGATTCCATCTGTTAAACTGTGCAACTAAATTCCTGTTTTCCTTGTATGTTTTGGAGAATTTGTGTTGTCATACAATCTGGTACTAAAGAATATTGTGTGTTCTGATTTCCATCACTGTGGCTTAATCAGCAGCTGAGTTTTCTTGCAGAACCTAAAATAATGATACTTTAGCCACCCAAAATTGAATTTAGTCTTCTGTTTGGCCTGGTTGCATAGACAGAAGAGGTATATCCCCAGTGATGAGGAAGTATGGCTGTGGGTTAGGAGGGGATATAAGTCTGGTTAACCCCGTCAAAAATCTCTGGAAATATATTCACTTTTCATTATGTGTATCCATCCCTAAAATGCAGATAACATGGCTGTTCTTTGCCTGCAGTCTCCCTTTATATTTTGTGGTATATGGACAGCTTTGAGAAGTGCATACCATGTTCCCTTGTGGTCCAGAATGCTCAGATTACACCATTTGCCTCACCTCCCTTTGGGTGCCCCTTCATCTTGGCACGAGTCATTGCAAGGCTTGCTTTGGCTCCATGCTTGCTCTCTTTTCAACATCTTTGTGCAATGTAGTATCTCTTCGGGGCATAATCAGTCAGGGTGCAAGGAAAAAACATGGGACAGATTAACACAAAAATCACTGCAATGCTGATAACTTGCTGATAGGAAAGAATCTCCACCATCAGCAAAGCAAGCAACTTATTTCATTTAATTGCTGTATTTGCTTTTTGGGAAGCAATGTCTTAATCACAGTGAATGAATGCTATACCTCTCTAGTCTTGTCACAGCTTTGGTCATTGAAGCACTGAGATTTTTGGCAACTTCTGGAGCTTTGAGGGAGCTGTGGGTTATGTACAGATGCTCCACAGTGACAATCATGTCTTCCCATTGCTTCCTTTGCAGGAATTTCTGGCAGAGCAGACTGTAATTCAGGTGTTCCATATGGTGGACACAGACCCTTTGGATCTTAGAGAGTCTGTCCTGTGGGTTTATTCAGGACACAAAGTTAAAGCTTGGCCAGTACATCTCTGGTTACACAGACATCCTGGAAAGTTAGAGTTTCATAATTCTTCTAACCCTGTCATTGCTGTTGGTCTGAAGCAGAGAGAAAATGCCTTTTTTTTCATGCCACTCTTGAATGGGAACTTGTTCTTTGAAATCTGTTTCTGGAGTCCTGCACACACAAACATCCATGAACAAAGAATGTGGTCTGTGTCCTTAGACATTAGCCACAGTTTTTTGGATAGATGTAAGAGAAACAGCCCTATAGTATGAATAAAACTGAACTATGAATTCTTTGTTGTTAAATGTAGATCTAAACTCTCAAAAATCAGAGGTAAGGAATACACTACAGAGAACTGCTTTTGCCTTTCATTTACAAAGTATGTTGTCTTGGATGACCTCTAAGTTTGTTGGCCAGAACACTTTAGACCTTCTTTTGGTATATTATATTGTTCTTCCCAGTTCAGACAACTGGGTTTAATTTTCAACTCATAATTATTCTACACTTCTTTGTGCATTCCCTCTTCATCTCCCCAAAGTAAATGCATTTTGACAGTTACCACCAAGAAATAAAAAATGTTATATTCCATGGTTCATTGGACACAGTACTGGAAAGTGAATCATTCCCTTCCTGCATGTTACCATATACTGTATTTCATTACATGGATAGAATATATATATGTGTGTATCTAAAACTGTGTTTGGCCTCATCCTGTACGTCTGTAGAAATCTCCTAAGTTTAAATGCCCTGACTAGGACACACATTCGAACATTACTAGATCTGGTCCACAGTGAGTGGTTTTATAGCCCAAGAGCTTCCTTCAGAGACAGTAATTCTAAAAACCTGCTTATCCAGGTTCTTATTTAAACACTATTGTTGCATTTTCACAGTAACAGATTTGGTACTCTTGAACAGTAATTCTTGGAGACTCAGTCAGAATATTCACTATTTTTTCTTTTCTTCCCCATTTCCTTAATTTTTAAAATTTTCTACACTCCTTATGTTCTTTACCTCATTCCTGCTGTAAACGTGAATAAAAACTTAATTTTATATCAGCATCTCTTTGACATTCAGGGGTGGAAAAAATTTTGGTTATCTTTTAATCTGTTCTCAATTTGGAATGCAAGTAGATGTTTAGGTTTATACAGCTGTTGCTGACTCTCAGCATCATGTTAATGAAGTGCTCCTTTTTAATGTCTTCCAAAGTTCCATGAGAGATTTGCATATGCATTTATTAATCTGACACAGCACTGGAATGAACTCGTATGCTGAGATATTTTTCTTTTCTCTTGAGGATGTTTTTGAACTCTGTTCTGATCATCTCAAGGATAAAGAATCAGCACAACTTGTTTATATGTGGTTTTCCACTTTCAATATAAGGGATTTTTCCTATGCTGAAGGGAATACATCCTCATCTTTCACAATATGCCCAAGAATAGTTCAGAAGAGAGCCCAAAGGTGTGAATTTATTCTTAACCTATTGGCAGGAAACCAGTTCACTAGCAGTCAACAGATTGTGTTTAAAAGAGAATTCCTGTCCTGGAGCAGAACATCCCTCACTGTTCATTAAGGAGCAGCAAGCCTTTGTATTGGTCATGGTGCAGGAAACCAAAATCTATTCCATCTTTTCTTCTTGATGCTATACCTAGAATGATAATGCTTCAGCTCAATATACACTTAAAATTTTTTTTTTAAAAGACTGAATCAGTTGTTTCTATCTATGCTTGTAACCTGGCTCTAGATGGCCTGTAAGATAGTAGCTCATGTGGACTTCTTTTTTTCATCTTTCCTTCATGCATTCATATCTGGAAAGGTTCTTTCTTCCCTGGGGAAGACGATGTACTCACTCTCTTCTCTCACTATTATCCCATAGGAGCAGGAGCTAAGCAATAGGGATCCTGACAAAGAGGAAGAACACCATTTATCTCTGAATGAAGTTTGGATGGGTTTGCCATTCCCTGGAGAGATGTGGGTTTCTTCGATCCAACATCCATCCTGTGTTGTTGAGATCATGGATTCTGACTTGTCTGCTTGCAAAGCAGTGGGTCAGATTTTGTCTTGGTATGCACTGTCCCACCCCTGTAGAGGGGATATTCTGGCTACTGCCAGGGCAGAGCCTCGTACAGAACTTTTGTTAGCTCCATGGACAGAGCTGTTGGCTTGAGGTGAAGGCAGCACTGTTAATTTAAAAGTTTAGGAGTGGTGATTCATACCTCCTGTAACAAATGCTGAAGCATGTGCTTGTTGAACAAAAAAGGCCCTCAGGTGGTGGAGAGCATCTGGCAAACCCACATTAGGGAAGAGACTTATCCCCCTCATTGCTGCCTCATTCAGTTAGAGAGCACTGAAATGAAGACTGGAAAGAGGAACTATTAAGCTGTGAGAGTGAGGAATTGAGGCTGCCTGTGCAGCTTTATCCCCTTGGATATCCATTAGTGCATAGAGCTTGCTTTACCTCTCACTAATTCTCCAACTAGCTATTTAATAGAAGTAAAAAACCCAAATCCTAACACAAATATTTAATATATTACAGTCTTAAGGAAATGGATGTTATTGAGCATGTTGTGCTATTAGTGAGAAATGGAATAATGTAGCAAGCTGCTCAAAATATTCTATGACTTTTCCCTGCAGTCTTGAGGTATAACATACCTTTATAAGGACCTTTGTGTTTCCATGGTGGTGTAAATACTTCTTAGGGTAAGTATGAATGGAGTACTTTTCCTTCTCCTGCTTACACTTTATTTGGCTGACAGAGTGAGCAGTAGTAAAAGAAGTGTAGAAGTGTTACTTCCCATTTAATATCTCAACCTTACGATTCAGATTTCCAGAGAGTTTGAATAAGTGTAATCTCAATGATATGTAAAAGAAACTATTCCAATCTACTGGCCCTATATCTAAATATGGCTTATTTATACGGCCCAAAGCCCCGTGGAATTTTATAATTCAAATAATTTTTAAATTAAACTAAAGCACTTGAAAGCAAGGTACATGATTAGGATACACTTAAGAACATGTTTCTAGCTGTTAACATTTCCTACTATGTTTTAATAGCTCTATCAGACATTGTAATTCATTATGAAATGCTGTAGTCTGACCTAAAATTGGTTTCACAAGTGAGGAAGCTGCTTCTGCAGAGAAGCAAACACTTGGAGAATTAGCCCTAGAGCCTGAGCAGGACTCAGTTGGAGAAGATGGACAGTGACCATGCTGAGGTTTTTACTGCCATGGATCTGAAACCATGGGAGTATCAACCTGGCATAACCCAGAGCTAAGGCTGGTCCTGTTAAAGCACAGCTACATCTCTGGGTAATGTATTTGCAGATGTTTAAGATTGGGACAGTTTGACTTGCTATGAATTAAACTGTAGGCTTCATTATAGACAATAGACATCACTGCACTTTTTTATTAATTTGTTTTGAAAAGAATGCCTTCCTAGCTCTGTGCTGAACACAGTGAATGGGTTGGAAAAAAGTGATGATTGTCTAAGATTTATATGCAATGTTTCCTAATCCAAATCTGTTTCTTTAAGTGTTCATACTTTATTTTTTTCTTCCCCCAAATTCTGAATTAGGCAATCAGGGCACATAAATTTCCAAATGAAAGTGAACAGCGTCCTTTCAGCCTCCTCCAAAACAGTTCTTGGACAAACTCTGAGGGGAAAAAATGTTATCAGTGCTTAAAGCTGCATTGACCCCCAAATGAAGTTTTCCCAGATTTGCTGCTGCAGTCTCACTTTTCTGCAGTGTTTTGTAGGAGGTAATTTCTGTGCTGGTTATGATTTGAAAGGCCTGGCCTGCAACCCAACCTCAATCAAATTGGAACAACATGTCACCAAAGGTCCTGGTCCCATGGTATGTGCTTGGAAACACAACTCCCCAGTGCGGAGAGATTTCTGGCAAGTCAGTGAAACTAAACTCAATTTCCATGCCTAGAAATTGCTGCAGGAGCATTTCATTGTGCTGCAGTTGCTGTGCTCTATGTGTTTGTGTGGGGGTGTGGGGGAGGTTGCAGGCTTGCTTGTGGGTATGTGTGTCACTTAGATAGGGCAACTCTGAAAGCTGGATTTGTGGACAGAAATGACAAATTTCTGTTAAATTATTGACACAGAAGGAAAAATACTTTTGTCCTTTGAAGTTAACTAAAACCAAATGGGATTGTTTCCTCAAGGGAAAAGTAGGAGTTTAGCTATGATGCATCCCCTCCCAGAAATCTTTCAAATTATACATACTGTACCCTCTGTTTATATAAATATGAATTACATGATTGTGTGTACAGGGTCATTTGTAGTTCAAATAGAAATGCAATGCTGTTAGGCAGAGGCTATGCAGAGATCGAGGGGATTCTCAGATCTGCATTTAACCCTTTTCAAATATTCAGCGGCTTTGAGTAGATCTGCAAGAAAGCTTTGGTCTGGCATTACAAAGAGACATCCTAGTTTTGCTGGTAAATCCAGATTTCTGTGCAGCTTTAAATGGAGAGAGGCTGATTGTCTCTCATTTGTGTGGGGTGCTCTTATTGTACATTGTTGTGGATAGTGACAACCAACAGTTCATGCTCTGCATTAAATTTGCTTATGTGTTCTCATCCAGCTGTGAAGTTCAAATTTTTTAAGGGATGTTTTCCCTCACACAGGATAATAAATTTGTCATATTGACCTAAGGGTTGTTCTTTTCCAATTTGCCAGTGATTTCTTTTTCATTCCAGCTAACTTAATAATAGTTGGTTTAATTGTTGTTAAGCCATAAAATAAATTGTCTTCTGTTACACTTGGGTTTTTTCTCTGTCATAAAATCGTGTTTCTGTATGTCAGTGGAAAGACATATTTTGACTGGGTGTCCTTCTATCTTTTAAGCAGAGAGTTTATCAAAATTAATTTCACCATAGGGCATTCAGTTACACTTTTATTCTTTTTGTTTACATCCTTGGACTTTACTTTCTACTGCCTTATGTCTTCTTGCAAATTCTCTGAGGAAACTTAGACAAAATTGATAGAGTTCCCTAAATTAGTAGCTCTGGGCAGTCCAAATATGATGCTTATAAAGTAAGAATGTAATGACTATTGCCTTGTAGACAAAAAGTTTTGTTCCTAATCTGTAGTTTTGTTCCCAATCTGTGTCATGCCATCTGTGTCATGTCTTGTGTCATTCATGTCTCTGTCTACTCTCCCCTCCCCAGTTTTACTAGTTTTTCCAAAAGCTTCACAAGATTTGGGTAGTCTGTGTCTTATTTCAGCTCTAAGAAGGCTTCCTCTGCACAAAACTTCCCACTTAGATGAACTTTCCCACTGCAGATGTGAAGTAATTATCGTTGTCTATGTGCAATGTCACCTAAAGATTTTAAGGATGTGTTTGTCCTGTCTTCCTGAGACTGAGAGTTAGACTGAAGCCCAGAAAACTGTTTGACATTCATCTCAGCATGGGCAAGGAAAACAAAGCATACAGCAAGAGCTCATGAGCCAATTATTCAGATGACATTTTTGGAGGTTTTTGCAGTGTTGGTGGCAAGCAAGGGTGCAGGGTTTGTCTGGTGTGTGAAAAGACATAATTCACTCTTCTGCTCTTATGGGTGGAGTGCCTTCCACTGTGTCTCCTGCAAAGATGTCAGGAGAGCAGTCTGTACCTCCTCACAGTGGAATAAAGGCTGATTGAAGAGCCAAATTCTCCTAAAAACAGTGGCCTGTGCTTTCAGAGCTGGCATTGGAAAAACTCCTGTTTTACCAGAGAGGTTTGGGACAAACCCGCCTGTTACTGACAGGGAATGTTGGGCAAGTGACTTTTTATACTGCTTCTGACCTCTTCACTGGCACATGTCCCATTATCCCTTCTCTATAAATCATTTTAGACAGTATCAAGGGACATGCCTACATTTCCATTAGCTGTGAATTTGCCAGAGGCACATTCATAATGGGGCGTTAATAAAAAGCAGTGCAGGTGGATACAGTTTCAGAAAGCAAACTCTTGAATTAGATACACAGGTATCAGTATTGGATTCACAGGTATCAGTATCTACTGACCCAACACTGTATCTCTTCTGGTCTCACCTCAGGTAATGTTAGAGCCAGCCAGGTCAGTAGGCTTTTCCAGCTGAAATGGAAACAGGGCAGTTGTATCATCTGAAATTTGTAGCAGCTCCTCTCATTTGGAGATCACTCGCGGTTTTTGACAGACAAAGCTATGTAACTAATACAGAGGGTTTGCTTCCTCAAAGTTAGTTTTCCAGATGCTTTATTCATGTTATCCTAGGAGTCCTAGCCTTGACATACTTCCACTGAGTAAAATACCTGGGCTGTTTAAAGTTGTGCATGGATCATTGCAAACAGTGTCACGCTTCTGTTTCTTCCCTCTTAAAAAAATATAATGATTCATTTCTCAAGTATTTAGCTGTATTAATGAACAGGCTGTTTGAAACTAGGATGGGAGAAGTGTAAAACTCAGTGGGCTGGCCATGGGACATGATCATATGCGTTATTTCTGTATTAAGTGATCAGTGATTCTTGGTGCTCTGTGTTGTCCATTTATGTCTAATTACTGCAGAGATATTGCAATGTGAAGTTGGAGCAAAACAGGAAAAATCAAGCCAAGTTTTTAAGTGAGATGATCAGTTATTTTTGTCTTTTTTAATGGTAGCAACAGGGCTATAGGGCTGGGATATTTAGCCAAAATCATAATGCAGAACAACACCTGATTATGTGAATACAGTCTGTACTACCCAGCAGTTTTATACTGTCACCCTATTCTAGCCTTCCTATTTTATATAGAGGCATTGAGCTCCTTCTGCAGCTCAATATCCAGCTCCCTCTAACACTCCCATCTCAAGCCCATTGTCACCACATATTCTTGCACTCTGAGCTCAGCTGGACTAGCCATAGTGGTTTGCAGCTTAAGTCCTCTGAAATCCATTGCTCCCTCTCCCTTTACCATCTCCCTGCCACCCCTTTAGCCTGCCTGATTCCTTCCAGTTCCAGACAGGCAAAAATTGCAAGGTTCATTTCATCAGTGAGAAGATATTTGGGGGAACTAAGGTGTGTTGGAAACAGGGAGAAAAATCCTGCCTTTTAAAAGTACAATCTGAGCATTTTGTAAGCATTTTCACATTTGCGCAGTAGCTCCCTGAACCTTAACTCTCTCATCTCCTTCATTATTTAACTCTACTTTAAAGGAACAGTTCTTAATGAGCCACAGTAGAAGAAGTAATTACTTTTGGCTGGGCATTTATCAATGGTAATTTAAATGTTGTTTTGTCCTTTGCCAGATTTGTGCATTAATTCAAAGCTCAGTTTGGTTCTGAGGAATGAATCAATAGAAAAGGTAGCAAGAAAATCTTCATGTTTATGGACTTTCTTGCTCAGTTTACGAGCAGAAAATATTTTCTAACTGCCAGTTCTTTATGACTTAAACTGGGCTAGGAACAGTCGAAGAGGGTTCTCTCTGCTATCTACATGACAACCAGTAACAGTCCCTGTTGTCCCATTGAGTTACCTTTTCTCCCATACAGGTCTGATTACATAGGAGTTGCTGTTACTGAGTTTTATTGCACTGGTAGCTGTTCAGGATGTGTCATGGTGCAGCAGTCTCCAATAAGCTAAGCAAACTGTACTAATAAAAGTGGAAACTGGTCAAACCAAACCCAGGATCAACATGCATATTAGTTGCAAAGAGAATTACTGCAAAGGTCAGGTTTGCAAATACTCCAGGTCAGGCACAGGTCTGAGGTCTTAGATGAAATCTTTGCATCCTCCATTCCATTCTCTTTATCCACTGAAGACCGTGTTTCTGTGAAATTAGATTCTTCTTATGTACTATACCAAAATAGTATATAAATGTATATATATGTCTGGGGGTTTAGAACATTTCAATGGCATTCTTCTTCATGAAAAGTTTCCTAAGCATGGGGCTGTTGAAAAAGGCAAGTGTGCAATGCTGGTGAACTCTAAGTATCTCTTCTTGCTGACTGATATGACTTGGAAAAAGGAACCTTTTGGAGTCCTCTGCATCATCTCAGTGCATTTTGAGAAAGTTTCTACAGAAAAGGCACATGCTATGTATCTGAAAATGCTCTTAGGTTCACAGTGACTTCTATATACAAATGCACATACACATATTTTACATAGGCAAAACATCTATCTTGCTGTAAATCCCATTCTTAAACTTACCAGTGTTTAGTTTGGATGTAATCTAGGTTTGCAAAATTTAAAGTTGCAAACCCATTTGAGAATAACACCTAAACACTCGTGATTTGCATGCCACCCTTTTTTTTTTTCCTGATCAGCTTTTTATATTGTCGTTTTCTTAAGGCAAGCTTGAAAATCAAGAAACCTTATAATGACTTCTGTTAGTACAGTGAAAAGTGCAAAGAGGTTGAATTTGAGTGGACTTTGAACATGTGC
Source organism: Acrocephalus scirpaceus scirpaceus (assembly GCA_910950805.1). NCBI lineage: Eukaryota > Metazoa > Chordata > Aves > Passeriformes > Sylviidae > Acrocephalus > Acrocephalus scirpaceus. The sequence goes on along the minus strand of OU383773.1, from coordinate 39,642,378 downwards.
TGGCAATGCTAGCAAGGGATTTTGTTAATGAATAGTTATCCAAACCCACTGTAAGTTCTAATCAGTCAGAGCCATCAATAGGGAAAGAAAGAGATCATTTTCAAAAGCTATTATGCTGAGTTTGGGCGGGGATGTGAGAAAGGTCTATCGTTAGGTCCACTCTGGCCAAGATGATGCTGAAAAGGACAAATTCAATAAAAGTGACACAAATTAAAATTGGTTATTAAGTGAGTTAAGTACTCTAACTACTCAATTCCTTTGAATATAATGCTGAAAGTATCCCTAAAGTCTGTAGCTTGAACATATCAATTTTGAATCAATAAGTGATTGATTGATTTGAATCAATTTGAATCAAATTTGAATCAATAAGAAATCAGTAGCTCGCTTTGCTGAACGCTAATTTTTTTTTTTTGGTTGAAATCCAGTGCATGTCTGGTGATACCCACACACAATTTTCCCTCCTGATCCAGTCCCTCCAGATCTTGCACTTCTTATATCCCATTATTCTTCTGCAATTCTTCCCGTTTTCTCTACTCTGGAAAAGATTCAAAAGTAAATAGATTACTTACAGTGTTACCATGACTTGGGATGCTTCATTGATGTGGTTACTGTTAATTCAAATTGATTAACTGTTAGTTCAAATTCCTCTAAAAGCGTGCCTAGCAATTGTAGCCACAACTAACAAATGTCCTGCAACTAAAATACTGTCAGGTTTTTTTTCAGCTGGGCACAGACAATGAAAATAGAAATGAAAAAATTTGTATGTGTTTAATTAAAGGTAAGGCACAAAGGATTATGATAGCTTATTCACAACTGAAACTAAAGGTCATTTGCCATTTTAATAATCCAGCAAAGCAAGCCCCTAGTCCCAGCGTTTTCCTTACTACATCCTTGAAGGACAGAGATATGTGGGAAATCCTGTAGAAACAGAGTGCACGAAAGAATATTATGGATGTACTTACTTTCATTGTCTTTGTGGGAAATGTGGTATGGAGGGGTTGGAGATTATTAAGATTATGGAGTCTCAGGCAGGAACTACAGAAGCAAAGGCAAGTTTGAGGAACAGGGTGCTGGGAAGAGACAGAGCTCAGGGAGAGGGTAGAAAGTCTCAGTCTCACAGACTTGTGCAGCAATACTCACTTCTGTTATTTTGAGCAGTAAAGTCCACGTATTTTTTGGAAGGAATCTGGAATGAGAAATAATTAGCTGTACAACAATTGCTGGAAATTATTTGGGATCTGGGAAATGATAGATCTATGCCTCTTTATTTCCTGTCTCTCTTCTTTGGAGAGTGGTATTTTCATGGCTTGTTGTATATCCTTGAGTTTCCCACTGGGTCACACATCCGGAGCTCACATTGTCTCCCATGGAACAATGCTCACCAGAAAATGGACAGAGGATTAATTTAATAATTGTCAGAGGAGTTCCAAGATTCTTATCAAACCTGTATTTATTTGTACCTCAATGATCATTTACCAAGAAATTTCATAGAGTCTACACCATGCTAAAATACCTTAGGAAAAGTAGAAAAAATTGCCTGGGAGCAAGGAGGGGAGAACTGTAGTCTGTCTCCTATAGAAATTGCTCCCTTGACATTTGAGAAGTCCTTTGGTGGGTGGAGAAATTTTCATTAGTTGTTACTATTTGCTAAGTGTATCTTTGCTGAATTTTCTTAAATTTACATATGATTTGAAAAAAAAAAAATTCCACATTTTCTGAAGGTGGCTTGCTGTACTTCATAGCACAGAGAGCTGTACACTCTGCCTTAAACAGCCAAAGATTTTAATGATGACAGTGTAATATAATAACCATACGGGCCTCTGTGTAAAGGAAGTAGTTGATCAAGGAGGTACTTAATTCTTCAGTTGTTGGCAGTCTAGTTTGTTCCAATACTTTCTTGGATCTGAGTTATGGTCAGATATTGAAGATGATGACGACTGTAGGGTGCCTGGGAATACAAAGCGCTTTCACCACACTGGCTTCAATGTGTTGTCATGTTATAATGATTACAGTTTATTCATTGTCACTAACCTGCTCAAATATTTGAGAACAAAGTGGTGTGGTTATATAAAACCTTGTGCAAGAAAACACAACTCTCAAGATCACTTTTAAGCACTGCTGTTGTCATCTGCAGTCCCTTTGATCCCAACCACATATCCGCGTAGTAGCTCTGAGGATCTGTGAACCATTTCTCTCTTTCTCCCTGTTTTGGGTTGCAGCTGCTCGTTAGAACACTTCAGGACATCTCTTTGAAGAAACATGGTGGTGACAGTGGCTGATCAAACTCCAAATGCTCAAAAACCTTGGTCTGCAGGAGGAAATCCATATGTCAGAATCCTGTAACATCTTGAATCTGTTATTGGAGGAAAAAAGAGGGTAATGTTTAGGGAACTGTTTGGGTACCAGAAAAACAGGATTAAGCTCTCTGTTTCCCATCTAACCATGGAATAGATGTTCCATTCTCCTTGTTCCTTAGTTCTCTGGGTGAAAATAGATCTCTTTTTTCCTGCAGAGGCTTGTAAGAGTGACTTCATTGAGTGCGAGGACGTCCGAGCACTCTGACGATGGTAGGAGCTCAGATGGGTGCAGTTGAAGGCATAAGGGGTTTTCCTCTGGTGTGAGAGTGATTCAGCCCCAAATGATATTATGTTGGACAGAGGTGTAGCTGTGTGCTTACTGTTTGCAGCTCCTGAGAACTTTGATGTCAGAGCAAAGAGCACAATCATTGAGCAAATCACAGAGTAGCTGCATGGAAGACCATGCTGACCCTTTGGAGTAATGCCCAACACCACCATCTCTCTCAGCATGTAATTCTAATATAGCTCCAATCTAGAGAGATATTATGGAAAAGCAAGACATACTGCATGGATTATAGACACTTACAGCAGGTCTCTGTTTTTTGCTTCTGATAGTTTCACAGAGCCAACAAGTTGGAGAGGATGTGAGCTGGAAACTCGTAGCCTATAGCACTGATCCCATATTTTACTAATTTCTATCTTCTGTGAAATTTTGTTGATGGCATCAAGTCTACAAAAAATATATTTCAAGGCATAATATGGGCCAATGATAAATATATATGAAAGTTTGTGAAGGGCTTTGTCTGAGTCTAGAAATCCAGTCTTAGTTCATACAACAGACAAATTATGTGGAAATGAGTATCAGATATCACTAGTGGGAGGAAAACACAGGAGGTCAACACTCCTTTTCAGAGTTATTTCTATAACATGAACCTGCAATTGACATTATCGTAACTTTTTGCCTCTTCAAATGTAAAACTGAAGGGCAAATGCTAAAAAAGCTTCCAAATGATAGTGCTCAATTGTGCAGAGCATTCCTGACAGTAACGTAATTCCAAGAAAATGTCTGTAGTATATAAATGCATTTGTTCTTGGAAAGGGTTCCTCCAATTGCTGGTGGCACCGTCTGACTGCCCAAATGAAGTGATCCCTCAGGAGCTCTGGATCTCAGTCCAGGCAGCCAGCCTGGAGTCAGCACATTGCCAAGCGCTGCTCCGCACAGCCAGGCTCACTGTTGGATGACCTGCACAGGGAAATAAATGGGTTTCACATGAATATTTTGAAAATGCCACCTTTAAGGATGCTCTAGGCTATGCAAAAATATTGATGTACATGATAAAAATAACTTGTTATTTCTATTTTTAGGGAGAGTGTGCTGGTTTTGTGTGCCATACCTTTTTTTCCACAGTAATTAGCATGGAGCTATGTTTTGAGTATGTACGGGAAGCAGTGTCGGAAATATAGAAATGTTTTCATTATTGCTGAGCTGTGCTTGTACAGAGACAAGACTTTTTCTGCTTCTCAACCCCACCCTGTCAAGAAGTAGGCTGGGGGTGCACAAGAAGTTGTGGAGGGACACAGCTGAGGCAACTGACCCCAACTGACCGAAGGGATGTCCTGGACCATATGGCATCATGCTCAGCATATAAAAGCCCAGGGAAGGAGGAGGAAGGGGGAGTATTTGGAGTTATAGAATTTGTCTTCCCTAGTAATTGCTACCCATGATTTTCGTGTAGGTAAAAAAGCTACCCTGCTTTTCTGGAGATGGCCAAACACCCACCTGAAATAAGAAGTAGCTGATTAATTCCTTGCTTTTCTTCGCTTGTTAAATAGTGTTCATCTCAACCCACAAGTTTTATCACTTTTACCCTCCTGATTCTCTTCCCCGTCCTACCTGGGCAGAGTGAGTGAGTGGCTGTGTGGGGCTGGGTTGCTGGCTGGGGTTAAACCACGAGAAAGGGATTGCATTCTTGTCTGCAGAGCCCAGCCTCAGAAGGCCCTGGATCCAAAAGCGAGGCCTCTTGGCCCTTTTGTCATGCGAACAGTAATTTAAAATATACATCTGGCACACTGCAAAGAGAGAACATCCAACATCTGTCACATTCCATTATTTTGCTTTGAGGCTATTAGGCTATTATTAGTATTTAAAATAAATATATCTTCCCACAGGCTGCTGACCATAATACCTCCTTCGAGTACCCATTCCTTTTATTGCCTCAAACTGTTCTGGACAGCACATAAATGAAACTGGAACATCACTTGATGGACTGTTATCATATTTTACTGCTTTTTTTTATATTAAATGGGAGGAAACAAAACTCACCAAGTGTTGTTGTATGGTTTGAAGAAGATTAAATGGATTTCCCTATCGTTTTGGGTGAGGGAAGTGAACAGAGGCTTCTCTAATGGAGATCAGATGCAGGCATTTGGTTCCACACTAACAAGGGCCCATATGCTGTCACTGGTGTATCAGTTTTGTCTTGGGGCTGCAAGACTCTGGAATGACTGGTTATTTTTTTTTTAAACTGTCTTTTATAATTAATTATCTGACTCCTCTATCTCTTCAAAGCCAAGTGAAATAAAGACGTCGTAAGAGAATAGAATTACTCTAAGCCAGAAGTTAGCTTAGAAATGTTTCCTTCCCAAGCCAAATGCTGTATTTTCTACTGGGAGCTCTGCTCAGCAGATTGCAAATAACTACCCCAAACCTCAGGTAACATTTTGAAATGAATAGTGTTTTTAATTCACATCAGCACAAAATGCAGCGGCTTGCCAGGGCCAAGAGCAGTGCCCTTCCTGAGGCTGCCATGAAGGATGCTCAGGAAGCATCCAGCCTACATCACAGACAACTCATACTACATCTGTTCCCAAACATTAAGCAGCGACCACTCATGTTGCTGGGTCCTGGGACAGGATTGTCCTCGTGATTGAACACAGTGGTCTCAGGTGTTATTTCAGCCTGGGCCAGGCAGTGCCATCTCAAATCCACCCTGAGGTGGGTGGATGCTGGTACTGACCAGAGGCAGCCCTGGGGAGTAAGGCAGGGGTGCTGTGGTCATGAGCCTCCCCTGTCTGGTGGGAGGTCAGTCCCAGAGAGCAGTCCTAACAACATTCAATTTCAAAACAGAGAGAGTGAGGGTCTTGCAGGCATTGGTGTGCCTTCAGAGGCTGTCCCACCACCCCTGCTCAGTGAGATAGAGCATGGTCACAGTGCTCCATCCATCTGGAAAGTCTGAGCAGAGCATCACATTAACACAACTCTGCAACTCCTGGTGTCTGACCTCTGGCATCCTACACACTGGAGGTACTCAGTTTTAAGCTAATCCTATCTTCTCATTGACATTATTTATTAATTGGTTTACATTATTTATTATAATACTGTACTTGTCAAATATGAAAACAGTAACAGTAATTAGGGGCTACTCTTTCCACCCCGTGTGAGTCATCCTTTTACATAGGAGCAAAGACCCATGTGGATCCGGAGCAGATCAGCTGCCCAAATCCCTTTTGAATGGCTTGCAGGGGTTGGGTCTGGCAAGGGAAGGTTTTACCTGCTGTTCAGTGCCGTGACTGTGAGCCTGCACCCACAGCCACGCTAACCTGTGTGGATGTGCTGGCTCCAGGAAGCATCCATGCTGCCCAATGGCACCGGGTGTCCATGTCCCAGCTGGTTTTACCACCCTGAGTTACAGCAGCCACGGCTTCTCAGCCTGCATCCCCTGGGGACCTAGCAAGGTCTGGGCTGCTGGCATCCTGCAGGAAGGATAGAGGCTTCAGAGCTTGTGTGCAAGCTGGCAGAGACAGAAAATTTGAGCTCTTCTTTGGGCCAACAGTGCAACAAAGACAAACCCTGCATTACAGGCGTGCTGTTGCTCTGGAAACTTGAAGCCTCCCATAAGCAATGCAATTACTAGCTACTTATCGCTCTTGCTTCACTAAGGAGGAAATTTATTAATTCAGAGAACACTAAGGACACAGAAAAATTAGGTTTTTTCTTTCACAAGGCTTCCTTCTAATAGTCTCTAAAGAAGCCACATTTCTTTCTCTGTAGTTTCTACCTACCTCCAAAAGGCAAATGTATAAAATCTCTTTTATCAACCTCTAAACATTTCCTGTAGAAAGGAGAAAGATGAGTCTTTTTTCTGAGCTACCTCATCTTGAGCTGGCATGGAAACTTGTTTAGTGCACAATGGCAGCTGCATCTTTTCAGCTAAAATTGATATACAGCTGCCGCTTACCTCAGCGCTTCTCCAGACTTGTTAACAAAACGATTATTGCAATGTGCACCTCTTAAATCTAAATGTTAAATGGTGTTTGGGGACAACTTGTATCCTCTTTCTTCTTAGCTGAATCAGTTCCCTTAAGGAACTAATCCATAAGGCGATAAGCTGTCACATTAAGTACAGGTAATGAAAAATATTCTCTTTGGGGGATGAGGGAGTGTTTGAAAGAAAAGTGTATGAAAGAAAAGGCTCAGACATAAGACGACATGCGTTCAAAAGTTTTTTTAAGCTGCTACAGTTCTTGATGTCTAAAAATGCCTTTGTAGACTTGCTGCCCTGTGCAGTGTCTTCTGGGCTTTTTCCTAAAATACTATGTTTGATTTGGCACCATATGAGGTGCCTTTTAAAGTAAAAATGAATGAAAGCTAGCAGTGATACTGAATGTTTGTAAGTGGCAAAGATCTGTAGAAAATGCGTGTTATTCCTCAGAACTTGAGGAGACCACAAGGCAGAAAACCCCTTGGTGGCAGCTCTGCTTCAAGAAGGGGAAATGGTGGCAGTGGGGAAGCCTTGGAGGTGGCTGAGGATGGGAAAAGGCACCAAGCTGCCCGTCAAGCTTCCTGCAGTTGCCCCACCCAGGAAGGAGTTGTCCACTGAGTTCAGGGTGGGATGGGTGTGAGGCCACTTGGCATTCTGGTACAAAATAGCAACTGAGCCTAAAGCAGCAGGGAACAGTCTATGACATTTATTTTTGGAGGGTGTTTAGGACCCTTTGTCTTCGAAAACTTGTCCCTGTGTGCAAATAGATAAGGCAAAGGCAGTCTGAGTAGAATGGACTTTACAATAGGATACTGCTGGGAATGGCATTTGTATTTTCAAACTTTAATAATCTGGCAGTCCCCACTGTGGCCCCATGCTATTTAGGTCTATCTCAATTTTATTGAAAAGTGTTGTTGAAAAGACATATTTTGCACACTCATAAGAGCAGACCTCATTGGAGTTACTTTAAATAAGATTTCAGGACTCTAGTTTTTTTCCTCTCCAGGATATTTTCCAGCCCTATTCTGCGGTGTTTTTGAGAAGTTTTAACAGCTGTTCTTTCCTTAACCACTGTCATGGGTCTTGGTTTTTTTGTTTTATTTTCTTTTTTGACCCAAGGCAGAAGGTGATGGCCAGGCCCTTGCATCTCCAATACACACTTCTTTTGTTGTGTGTATAGAAATGTGCACCTCTGCAGGAGAGTGAGCTCAGGTGTTCAGCCCTGGGAAGCAGTTGTAGGTGCCTCTCTGCAACATGCCAGCCACAGAGGGATGTGTGTGCTCACAGCTGGCAGCAGGATGAGGCAGAAGTGGAAGGGAACTGTTCCAGCAAAGAACACTGCCCAATCCTCCTCTTCTGTAGACAGGGAGCTGGATAGCCAGAGGGATGAGCAGCGAGTACCCAAGCACCACAACATGGGAAATACAGCTGGATCCTTTCCTTAACACCTTGAGGTAGAGATCATGCACTAATTCTAGTAACTGGCTAATGCAGAGTGCTGCAAGGTGTGACTTGCTAAAACCAGAGTCCTACAGTTCATCCTCGTGTTATGAGCTACCACCATTAGTGTTCATTTTTTCTAGTCAGTATGCCAGGCAATGCTCATGGAGGGACATTGGCTAATGGCTCACCAGCTGACACCAGCAGAGGATGGAGTGAGGGCCTCTTCTTCTCTTGTCATCTCTTTTTGCAGTATTCATGATCTTGCAGCCAGGTACCTCTCAGGTTTTCATTGTTTGGAAGAAATTCAGTTCTTTCTCTGAGATACCACTAATGAAAAATTAAATTAAAAGCAAATACCGTGAAAATACCCTGAAAAATTACATTAATGATGCAACATATTAATATTTACTTAATTGCTGCGATTTCAGGTCAGATTCCCTTGATACTGTTGACTTCAAATAAAATTTAAGGTATAATTTTTCATACATAAGTACATCCTTGATAGGGTGAAGATGGTGGCCAGTATTGGAACAGAGTTAGAATTGTTTCTGAACCTCATACTGGGACTTATTTCACTTTTAACTGTTTGCTTTTGCAGGGATAGCAGTCCAGTTGTGTTCTTGAATTGATATTTATAACCATTTTTTAAAGTATTCTGATCTGGGAAATTACCATTGCATATTTTTAGATCAGATTTCTGAGTAAAGAGAGTAGTGGTTTGCTATGTGCAAATAGGATGATGTTACTATTTTTCAACTGCCTCTATTTGCAGTGGAGAGAGTTAGTTCAGCAAGCAGAAAGAAAAATTTGAGCCTTCATAGCAAATGCTGTTTTTAGCCGGCTTCAATCTTTGAACTAAGATTATACTCAACCACTCTTTCTCATTGCACAAGTGGACTTTGGAAACTGATACACTAAAATTAGGAGGCATGTTTGCATTTTCAACCTCTCCAAGTGCAGCGCTGCAAATAGTTCATTCCAGCTATGTCATTATTGTACAACATAGGGTTTGGGGTTTTTTTTAGAAAGCAAATGTCACTACTTATATCTATTCCACATTGCTTTAAAAAATACCCACTTTTTTTGGCAAAATGAGTGTGAGGACCAAAGCTGCCCTTACTGCAGTGTCCTTGCTGACCCCATAAGCATAGGAGCCTGGATTTGTCACAGGCACTTTGGCAGCCAGTGGTTCATCTGGAAGGAAGGTGTGAATGCAAAGTTGTGTCTTTTCTGTGCTCAGGAGATGGAGAAAGGATCATTAGAATAGTAAGTTCTCCCCCTTTATTAAGAGTTAGTCCTGAAAAAATTTTAATTGATTGTGTATCATTCTGCTAGACTGTGTAATCCCAGTACCTGGGAGGATTGATGAAGGCTTTGCATGGTTCTCCTCATGAGTACAGACAAGGTAGTGCATTTTAAGGCATTGTGATGAAAAATCCATTGTTTTGTTTGTTTGTTTTGTTGTTTGGTTCTTTTCATTCTGAAGTCTTCCAACTAAAGTGAACTATTTCTTTACCCTTTCAGTACTTCACATGCCTTGAGCTACTCCTCACAACTTTTGCATGAAACAATGAGGAAGCTTATTTGCTTAAATAAAAGCAAAGAATTATTTGATAACAGTAAACAACTGAAAATCCAGTAAATCCTCTCTGACTAGAAACAGGTAGCCCAGCTTTTAATTGCATTCAATCTAAACACTGTCTACTACCAGAAGAAATTAAGTGCTGTAGTTAATCCTCGCTGGCACCACGCCACACCTTGGAACGGGTATTCTGTGGGGTACAGGCTCTGTTCAAGGTCATGTATAAAAGACTTTCTTCATGAAGCACTGAGCAAGTGTAGGATTGAGTATAGACTAAAGTTTGGCTTAGGGACAGAAAATTACGTAAGGATTGGTCTGGGGGAGGAAGGAGATCTCTTTGCAATATATAGAGGGGGAGTTGCTTATTTTGGATTGGGGTCGTTGGCTTCTTTTATTTTGGTTTGCTTTTGGTGTTTGTTTGTTTGTTTGTTTGTGAGACAAGGGAAAAGAAGTTTTATTGCTAATTTGCCAACGAGGGAAACTTCGAGGAACAGACCCGAGTTTCTCCACTTTGCCACCAGATGTCCGTCACGAGCAGGGAAAGCCGGTGACTTGCAAGATACCCAAAAACCTGGATTCGCAGTAGTTTTGAAGATCTTACAGAGAAAATTCGAGTGAAATTACGTGTTACCATAGAGTTTTGGACAGCAGGTATGCTGCGAAGTCTTCTTGGCAGCGAAAAGTCAAAAATCCTGCCGGTAGCTCTAAAATATATGTTTAACTCTTTAAAAGTGTGACTCAACCTGCAGAATTCTAGAATACAGAGCCTTTGCACTCCTCCAGAGAATTAGGTACACAGCTCTCATCCAAAGTTCTAAAGTCCTTTTGGGAAACTTGCCGTTTCAGATGGCAGGAATATCTGGAAGCAGTCACTGCATGTGACCTCTGGGAGCAGACCTAGTCCTTTTCAGCCTCATCGAGTTGCTGAGCGACGTAACTTTCATAGGTCTGATAGCATTAACTGACCCCCACAGTAAGGCATTCACATCCACAAGAAAGAGGCATTTCCAGGCGTAAGTAGCGTACAACTCTGGAAAGCACTTCTGGAAAAGAAGTGGAACACTTAAACTTAACAAGGTGCAATGACTTCTTAAGGAGGGCATTAGTTTCCCACGTCCGGGAGGGAATTTACCTCCAGACCTGGTAACTTAGGAGGGGAGTACTGGAAGGTTTGCTGTGTGTCTCTGTTCTCAGACTTCTTTAAATTCAGATGCCCAAATGCTTCCAACAGTTATAACAGCTGCTGTTTATTGCAGTAACTCCTATTTCAGATTAAAAACGTAAAGATGATACACTTTTGAGAATCAGAGCAGCAGAAACACCCAAGAGCTGCTCCAGAGTTTGACACTGTCTGTTGCTAAACGTGGACCATCTTTTCCTGTCTTCGAGAGAAGCAGGGGACACTTCGTATGGAAGGGTTCATTCTTCAGCAATAACCGTGTAATGGGACGCTTCCCTCTCTCATTATCAAAACAGGAAGCCGAGGCTACAAAGCTGTTCTGGACACAGCGACAGGAGCTACACCCAAACAAGCTCAGAGACCGGGAAGCGAATGTCCGTGGGAAGTGGCTGCTCTCCTCCCCCACCACCTGCGGGAGAAGCACCCGCCTAGGAAACGTCCCTCCCTCACCTAAGGGCTCCTGCACTTCCTTTCAACCTCCAGACGCCCTTCCTAAAGGGCTGCAAGATGTCCTGCATCCCTCTCAGCTCATCAAGGGGACAGCTTGTGCACCGGGCTCTACTCCTGAGAACCTGGGTTTTCCCAGCAGGATCCCACACTGCCTTACAGAAGGAAAGGTGTGTTGATCACCTCCTCTCTGGGAGTGAGCCCTACTCTCCTCATCTAATAAAAGCAGCCTCACTGCTCTATGTTGAGAAAAGAGAATAAATGAACCAGCAGTACAAAAATTTCCCTGGACATTGCTTTATTGAATCCTTCCTGGGAAACACAGACCTCTTTCATGAGGGTAGTGGGATCCACTACAGCAAAAGGAGCATGTTGGGTCCATGCTGTCACACGCATCCCCATTTTCAAATTTCGAGTGTCTTCACAATCTGGGGGAAAAAAAAAAAAAAAAAAAAAAAAAAAAGTTGTAAAAGCAACTTGCACAGTTTTCCCTCCCACCCCCATGACTGCTATGCTCAAATCTCCTTTTAGATGCCCCTTTTCCTAACAAAACAAGTTTTAAAATATCCAGCATTACAGTGTTCCTTGACTGGTGCAATTCAAACACACATTTGTAACCTTGCTTTCAGAGACGTGAAGGCTCAGTGTAACCTCCACTTCTGAAAATACGGTATGCCGTCCTGAATATTCTCAGCTGTGTCTCTGGGAAGCTGAATATGAGCTTATTGCCAGATTCTGATTCTAATAAAGTTAATGGAAATTTTGCCAGTGACTTCAAATGGTCCAGATATCATTCTTGAGCCAACTCCTGTGAAATTATCCCAGTTCAAATCTAGAGCAATTGCACTGATTTCAGTGAGACTAGACTGGCTTTCCTCACCCAACCCGAGGAAGATCCATGAAGACAGAGATCAGGGTATGGGAGAGCTGCCTCTCGCTCAAGCAAACTGCTGTTATTGGAGTGCTGGATGGTGTCTGGGTTCGGGGTTTTTCACTCGTCGATGAAAGTGGTGAAATCAGAGCTGCAGCATTACTGTAAGAAGGGTTATGTTCTTTTCTGGCAGTAAAGCCTGCTCTACAGGGTGCAGATGGACGGTACTCCATCGATCAGGGCTGGCGGGGGGTACCTGGGTACTCCCAGCCGTGTACCACAGTTCCCTGTTCTGTAAGATACTCCAGTAACAAAAGCTGTGTGACCTGCTAAAATGAACCGCAACGCCTATTCAGATTTGGAAAACTCCACCTATTTTCAGGACAAATAGCCAACACCCGCTGGGGGCAGGAGGGGTGGCCGAAACCCTTCCTTTAACAAGAAACAAGCCGGCAGAGTCCGGCGGCAGAGGCGGCAGGAGCCGCAGCTTGGCGGAGCGCCGCTCCAGCGCACCGAGCCGGTGACACCCGACGGGGCCGGCGCTGCCCAACCTGCCCGGCCGCCCCCGCCCCACCCCGCCCGTCCGCCCCGCGGGGCCGCGCTACCTGCGCCCCTCCCCGCCCCGGAGGAGCAGCCGGCCGCCCGCCCCGCCGAGAGGCGGGCGCGCTGCTGATTTGCCTTCGCTGTCGGCAGCCGCGCTCCGGCCAGCCCGCGGGGACCGGGGCTGCAGCCGCAGGAGCCGCTCGCTCGCTCGCTCGCTGGCCCGCCGGCGGCGAGAAAAGTTTGCCGCTCTTCACCCTGCTCCTTCTCCCCCCGTCCGCAGCCCCCGCGGCCCGGCGCGGATCCCCCGGGCAGGGGCATGGCGAACTGAGCGGCCGGAGCGGGCCGGGGGCGGCCCCGCCGCACCTGAGCGGCGGCGGGCGCGGGGGGCTCCGCGGCGCGGTGCCCCGCGGGCGGCCATGCGCGGCGGGGGCCGGCGCTGAGCCCCCCCGGCCTGGGCGCCCCCCGCCGGCCCGGGCCGAGCCCGCCGCGGGGGGGCAGCGCTGGAGGGCGGCGGGCGGCCCCCGGGGACAGCGGGGAGCGGGGACGTCGCCCGCCCGCGCCCGGCCGAGCGCCATGCCGCGCCGGCTGGCCTGGCTGTGCTGCTGCTGGGCGCTGCTGAGCGGCGCCTGCCGCCCCGCCGAGCCCGCGCTGCCCGCCGAGGGCGGGGAGCCGCCGCCGCCCGCCGCCGCCTCGGGCTTCCTCTACCGGCGGCTGAAGTCGCACGAGAAGCGGGAGATGCAGCGGGAGATCCTCTCGGTGCTGGGGCTGCCCCACCGGCCCCGGCCGCTGCCGCGGGAGCCGCCGGCCCCGCCGCCGGGACGGCTGACGGCCGCGCCGCGCTTCATGCTGGACCTCTACCACTCCCTGGCCGAGGGCGCGGAGGGCAGCGCGGGCGCGGAGCGCGGGGGCCGCCCTCCCACCCCTGCCCCGCCGCTGCCCAGCCCGCAGGACAGCGCCTTCCTCAACGACGCCGACATGGTCATGAGCTTCGTCAACCTGGGTGAGTGAGGGAAGGAGGGAGTGAGTCCTGGGCTGCGCGGAGTCCGCCCAGCCGCGCACCCGTCCTGCGGGCAGCGCCGGCCCGGGCGGCGGACACGGGCGGCCGCTCGCCGGTGGGGCGCGACAGGGTCGGGGCTTTGCCGGCTGGGACCCACCTCGGACTGCGCGGGTTTCGGCCAGGAGGGCAGCTCGCTTCGGGGAAGGGCAAAACCTCTCGCAAACAGTAAAAAAAAAAAAAAAAAAAAAAAAAAAGAATACACCCCAGCGTGCAAAACCTTGAGGGGAGGAATGAGAGGAAGAAAGAAAAAAAGAATAGGTTTTTTTTTTTAGTAGACCTTGTTGTGATGGTAGGGGTCAGCGCCTGTAGTTCAGCATTAAACACACCCTCCTCTGCTCCTTGGGCAGTAGAGCTGGGGTCGTGCCAGAGCACAGGTTGCATTCACTCTATGCAAGGTCCAGCAGCGCAGAGATGCCTTTCTGACTTGAGCAAAGTACAGTCACGCTACTTGACGGCGTCCTCGTCCTCTCCTTTTAAAATTTTGTTTTTATTTTAAGGGATCAGAGCTAGTGTGGTGGTGAATATGAGATTCTGTGCGGGTTATTCTGGTGATGGAGCACGGGAACATGACAAAAATCTGTATCATGTGGAAATCTTGAATTAAGTTCTGTTAGACGTCAATCTGCTCTTCAAACAAATCATCCTGTCAGCAATGTGAAGGGCTCTGAGGCAGGCGTTGCAGTGGGAAAATCATTAAGCTCTTTTACTTAAAGCAGCTCTTAGTACTATGCAATTGTAAGGAAACAGTGTAATTAGATTCTGCCTAATGTGGATAATGAAAATATTTCAGTTGGCAAATTACAGTTCCTTTTTTTAGGGAATTCCTGTGAAGCTCAAGTGTCTTAGCCGGTCAGCTGAAAACTTCGCCTTTTTACTTGTGCTGCCAGAGCTGTGTGCCAGAACAACAACAGCTTGTCTTATTTAAAAAAAAACCCAAAACACCAAACCCAATTTGTTGTGTGTTTACTCGTTTGGAGCAGGGATATGTCACTGCAGCAGGAAATTTCTTGGAGCTCCCAGTGCTGGTACAGGTGTTCAACAGCTTTGTACCATGCTGTATGCATCTAGAACAAGAGCTGATTAATTTTTGTACTTAATGGAAATCACGTAGTAGCTCACAAGAGTCGCAAATAGTACTTGAGGGATTTGTCTACATTGAAACCGAGGTGACCACAACTTGTATGGGTACAGCTTAGGTGCTCAGACCTTCCAGGAGTGTGGAGCCCTGTTGCCTCCTCCTACCGCAGGTCTGTACCTGTCAGGGTCTCAGCTGCCTTGTTTAAAGTCAGCTCAGGGATGTTCAGGTGGTGCTGCCATCCCAGAGCTCAGATGCCTTTGACTGAGACATCCTGAAACTGTCCATCGGTGAAACCAGCGGGGTCTGTGGTCTCAGCTCAGAAGCTGAGATCTGGGAAATACTGTACTGGTTTCAAGTCCAAGAGGGCACCTGCCTCTGTTTTTCTTCCCTCCCAGCCTCCTCAAACCTCTCTGTCCTTTGAATACCCAGAGCTGCTGCTGTCTCTGTTCTTTACCTTGGGGACTCTCAGGACCTATACTTGGAGCTGTGAATTAAGAAGTGTGGTGCTGGCTGTAGCTGTCTGTAAGCAACCTCCATGGCACATTTTACTTGAGGGATGTGAAACAAGGTGCCTTCAAGGGGCTAGGCAGCTCCCAAAAAAGCTGATTTCAGGGATAAATGTGAGCATGTGGTATTTAAGAAGGTAATTAACTGTTTATAAAGCACCAGGAGAGTATTATTAGATGGCAGACCTGAAAGTATATGTTCCTTTTGAAAATAACCCCTGCCCCTCATATAACTGAAATCAGTTCTGATAATTCGAATCTAGACACTTATGTAACAACAAGGAAAAATTATTCATGTAATGTAGTAAAATAGTGCAATTGAAATGCTAGTTATGCGTCTCAGGAAGCATGAATCAACTGTAGAAATTTCTCATCAACTTCCAAATCCCGAGTCATAAACCATAATGTCATTTAATGTGATTGTTACCAGAGTGTTGACAAATCAAAGGGCTGGGCCTGAACAGCTGTTTGGCTGTTTTCTGTGGCTTCTCTGACATACCAGGGATTTTTTTTGGTCTTTCACCTGTTTATTGACATGTACTTTTCCATTTAACAGTAATTCAGGTCAGAAAACTAGAAGAAGCCCAAGGTTATGTTCCAATATAGAAACCAAAGGCTTGATGGGAGAAAGCCAGATTGTGATCTGTCAAAGTAGCTTATTAGATGAAGTCAGAAATGCAGCGAAAGATGGTGGGATCACAGCAGAAAGGGAAGAATTCTTGATTCCAAGCACACTGACTATTCCAATGAAGTACATGCCAAACAACCCTGAAAACTCACAGCTGGAGTCTGCTTATAAGTGGACACTGCCAGCATTATTTTATTTGGGGCTTTCTGCATGTGTCCATACACACAGTTGCTCCTGTTCTGTTAAAACTGACTTCTGAAGAACTTTGTGTTCAATCTTAAAGACTTCTCTTTCCATTATTGAAGGGGCAACTACCAAAGAGATATGAAGAGCCCTTGCTGTTCTCTTAGGGTGAGGAGTGTATGGTATCACCTGGGCATGCAGGTGCATGTGGCTGTGTGGGTGCCAGGTCAGTGTGAATGACCTGCCTTCAGGTGCCAATGCTGCTTCTGCTGCAGCTCAGAACTAGACAAAAGTTTAATGCATCTCATTGTGCTGGAAAGTCATCATCTAGGTCAGCTATGCAGAGGAGTCTGACTTTGTCATGAAAGTTTGCAGGTGTTGATGTTCTTATAAAAGTGCATTTAATTTTTCCAGCCCTGCAGCCCAAAAAGAGCCACTAGCTTGAAGTCACTGCTGATTTTAAGCATGCAGGACTCCAGCCCTTCCTGACCAATGTACATTCTTCAATCTGGGGACACAGCATATGTATTTTCTGTTTGGGGAAGTCTCTGTTTCCATATCTGCTCAGGGTTTGAGTCCTCTTTGCAGAGGTCTTGCAAAGCTGAGGGACTTTGGTGAGGTCTCGGATCATTCAGGCAGTGCAGGCTTGTCCCAGTCTCAAAGGTGATGGTGCTCTTGGAGATAGTTTCTATTTTGTTTTGGGGTTTTTTTTTTTAAGTGGAAAAAGGAAGGTCACAGAGGTGTGGTGGTTCTTCAGACACAGGGAGTTGCTGTCTTACAGGGAGGACAAGAAATATCAGTCTTTGAAATGGGGAGTATGGGATTTATCTTGCCTGCCTGGTGATGTCTGTATAGTAGTATGGGCTTGCAAAGCATGGGCAATGATTTCCAGAAGGGTTGATTATAGGGAAGCTTGGTGTGTTCAGGGTTTCCAGGAGATGCTTAGCACTTAGTTTTATAAAACACCTGGAGAACAGTATCAGGGAGGAGAAATAATTTTTTGTTCCCATTACAAACAAAATCACTCTAGATATAAACCAGTTCAGATAATTTAGATAATAAATTTAATCTATCAGATTAAATACCAAAAAATAATTTAACAGAAAACAACCTGTCCTTGGTAAATCTGGTCCCTTTTTTGGGGATAATCCTCGAAGTGTCTATTTTGGGTGTTTTCATTAGGATGAGGCATCTGATAAGTGCCTGTTTCTTTTCATTTCCCACATAGGAAGTCTGGATAGATAACACAGATGGAAACATCTGCATGGATTCACTGACGAAGCAGGGTACCAAACTTCTGTGCTATGGAAATGGCTGTATAACAGGGTTGTGGGGCTGGGGTGTGCATTGTGGGTCAGCAGGCATCTTTGTGAAACTATTCAGCTCTTCTTGTAGAAACAGCCTTGATATAAATGTGTGGCGTGTTTTGACACAGTACGGTTGGGAGAATAACATCTATTAGTGTTTCCTATCTGTAAAATGTACCTTCCTCACGGCACGAGATAAGGTTATCTCCTCCTGGCAGAACAGCCTGGGGTTGGTATGGAGATCCCTCTTCAGGCAGTGATGCTGGATTGACAGCTTGACCCCAATGTTCTCAGGCACATCAGTGCTGATGTGAAGGGGATATGCAGTCCATCCTCTGTTTCACCAGCGGGTGTCTTCAGAGTAGTGCATGCTGTGTGAAGCAGCAGAAAACAAGACTCTCAAAGACTTTGCTACTTTAACTGCATCCAGAATTATTTGTGTATCATGAAAGGTGCTGTGAAGCAATCCTGTGTCAGACATGGTCTTCATGCATGTCTTCCTATCCTGGCATCCACACTGAGAGGAAAAACAGCCATGCACTTACAACAATCAAATCCAAGGAACTCAGTGACAGTCTGAGTTCTTGCTGTGACCCAAATCTGGGACTGTTGATAGCTGTGAAAGAAAAGTCTGTACCCATCAAACCCACCAGATATAAGAATCATAAAAAGTGTGCTTTGGGGTATTGTACCTGGTTATTCAGCATTGTGGCTTTTTGTATCAATGAAAATATTCATTCATACAGATGTTAGTATCTAACAGCACTGATTCACTGTATCTCTACTTTTGGAGAGAGGGTTTTCCTTTTTATCATAAGACCTGCAGATCCCTTGGGAGGGCTTCATGCAAAAGGTTGAGGGGAAGCTCACCTTTTGCCACATAGTCCTGCAGTCAGCCCTGAAGCTTCAGCACTATTTGAATTGGGGTTGTGGTGAAAAGCCTCTTCTATTTTTGAATCCCCATCCTCCCTGCAAGACTTCAAGTGTCTGCTGGGGCGAGGATGCTCCCTTTCAGTGCAAGGGAGTTGCTTGGAAGTAAATATAAGACTTGTACAAATTCTCTCTCTCCCCCCCCCCCTTGCCTATAAAGCAGCACCTTATGGATGTGATGTCTTACAAACAGGCTTTTCGTCTTTTTGGCAGTGGTCACCTACCAGATTTCCTTCTAGGAATGATCTTGCACAAATCCATAGCACCTTAGGTGCAAGCCATATGCCTTTGTTCTGCACAGCTTTTCACAGGAGGGGAGCAGTGCTCCAACATCCTTACATGTGTTTCTAAAGCAGGTGAATTTTTTCATCTGAAGGATTTGATCAGCCCACCTGCCTTTTTCCCAGTAGCCTGCTTGCTGTTGGGAGATACAAAATGAGGCAACCAAGATGTATCAGGGATGTTGCGTGATTGTATTGATGGGGCCATACCATTCATATGGTCATCCCATCTGTTTATACTCTTGGCCACGTGTTGTAAAGGTCAAGACATCCACTCAGAGGGAATAACTGTAGTGTGTGATGCTGCAGATCTGGCTGTGCTGCCAGCTGGCTGTGTACAGCCTCACTTGCTTGGAGTGTGAGCAGCGTCCTCCACGTGTGTCCAGAGCAGGCCAATATTAGAAATCATGAACCTGATGATGGGAATGAGTTTACTGGCTTCTGCCAAGCCTTGTATAGTGGACTTTGATGCCAAGACAGATTCCCAAGTGCTGAAGAGCAGCCTTATATCAGCTGTTCAACTGGTGCAACTTGAGATCCTCATTTATGTAATCTCTTTGAAGTAGCTGCTACTTGTGAGCTGCCTGCTAGTGTGAAGCTGCTTGACAACATGATTGAAGAAAGGGCAAATGATCTTTTAGAAGTCCTCAGCTCCTGTGGACTTGGAGTTTGAGGGATGGTGGTCATCCTTCTGCCTTTGGCTAGAAGCCCTGGACGATGTGTGGCTCCTGGAAGTGTAGCTCTTCCAAACAAATACTGGTGAAATGAGTGGAGAGTCATGTTCATGTAAGCAATTTATCCAAGTCTGACTGTCATCTGGTCTAAGCTACTGGAACCAGACAGTGTGACATTAGTAGGATTATTCTCTGTCTTGTGAAAGCTTTTCAGAGCTTGAAAATTTACAGTCTTAAGACTTCAACATTTCACACAAATTTTTCTTCCAGCAACAACAATAACAACAGCAATTTATTGTAATTGTAAAAAGCTAGTATTGCCAAACCAGTCTTGATTACTTCAAGGCAAATTTTTTATCTTTAAATAAATGAAAAGTTGCATTTTGAATTAGAAACCCAGGTATGGGGCTGAGTTGAATTATTTTGGCGTTTTTTTTGTAAAAATAAAAACAGAACTTCCTAGTTCTTTCCCTCAGAAAAAATTGAAGCTAAACCACTTCTTATAAAAAGGTTTTCTTTTGGCAATTTTCTTCCAGCTCAACATGGCTTTAGCAGAAAATCACTTGGGCAGCTGTCATGGATGTCTTGTGCTGAGCTCCTGCTGGGACTGCTTGCTGCAGGCTTGTACCTCTGCCAGGGAGCTGTGGGTCCTTGCTGGGTCTAGCCCGGTGCATTGCAGTGGTTACACTCTCTCTTGTAGCTTTAAATATAATCTTCTAAGCGGTGTTTGTGATTTAGGAGGAAGGAAGGTGATGTTTAGACTTTCCATGCCATGGAGTCACAATTCTTTTTAGGTCATCTTGCCTCATTGCTAACTTGTAGGGGGTTAGAGGAAGATATGATTTACTTGGGACGTAAACAGTCCCATTGTGTGTTTCTGCTGTATCCCAGCAGATGTACAGCTATGTTGTAAAGTACAGCCCACCTACTGATCGTTTAACATTGCCATTTGACCATTTATATAGCAGTGTGAAACAAAGAACAAGCGCTCTTGCCCAAATGGAAAAATGGCTCGTGGGTGAGAGATTCCCATTTGTTACAGCAGGTATCAGACCTCAGAGCCTGGGAGATGGAGGTTAAGGCCTGGAAAGCTGTCTTCTGCCCACTTGATTCTTGGAGCCTGGTGTTGGGTCCCACTTAGATTCCCTGTTTGATGGGGTGACAGTTTTAT
Source organism: Acrocephalus scirpaceus scirpaceus (assembly GCA_910950805.1). Classification (NCBI taxonomy): domain Eukaryota; kingdom Metazoa; phylum Chordata; class Aves; order Passeriformes; family Sylviidae; genus Acrocephalus; species Acrocephalus scirpaceus. Next base: position 39,621,938 of record OU383773.1, on the reverse strand, counting down.
ACTCAAAGAGGGTCGGTTTAGATTGGATATAAGGCAGAATTTTTTCAAACAGAAGCAGTGAGACACTGAAACAAGTTCCCCAGAGGAGCTGTGGCTGCCCCATCCTTGGAGACGTTCAATGTCAGGCTGGACTGGGCTTTGAGCAATCTGTTTTACTGAACAATGTTCCTGCCCATGGCAGTGGTTGATCTGGATGACTTTTGGAGATCCATTCCAGCCCAAGCTTCCTGGAATTCTAAGTGGGAATGGAGTGGGCACTCAGGACTGGGATTCTGTAGCCATGATATGCTGACAGTGAGGAGACATGCCTGAAAAATTCAGTGAGTAGTTTTTTTCCATTTTTTTTTCAGTTGTGGCTGGCAGAGGATGAGGAGTGGTGCCTTCTGCAGAGCTGCAGCACTTGCAGCAAGGGCGGCTGGCAGCGGCACACCAAGTGGCCTGGTGCTTTGCACCCAGAGCAGGCTCCAGCACAGGGGCTTTGGGAAGGGCATGGGGCTGCAGGGCTGTTGCAGGAGAAAAAAGCTTAATTAAAGAAGCTGAGTCCCTGTGGGATTGCAGGGGTGTTTAATACCTCGCAATGGACTTTGATTCCTAAAACCTGCTGTGGATTTGGGCTGGCGTTTCCTGAACTTTCAGTTACTTAAGAAACAGTCTTGTAGTGTTGGGTAGAGTTTTGGAATGGATTTTTTTGTTTGGGTTTTGGGTTGGTTGGGTTTTTTTGGTGATGTAATGAGATTTTTTTGTGCATGTGGATTTTGTTTTGTTGTTAAGGGCACAAAGATTTTGACAGCGCTGCTTTCAGCTCTTTTTATTTTACGTAGCAGTGTTCATCATAGCACAATGACAGAATTGAATCAGTGGTAGCAACAGTGGGAACTTTTGGCAAAAAAGGATAATGTAGACAGAGCCGAAGTGTTCTGCTAACTAAAACAGTAGCTGTATTTTTCAGAGAGCTAGACATGACTGTTTTGATCCAATGTGGTGTTAATCACAAGAATACATAACTGCTTTCCTGTGAACTTTCCCCTTAAAAATATCCAATGATATCACCTGATGTTTTGCACGAATGCTCAGTATAACCAGAATTTAGAACAGCTGGCTCCATATAAACTTGAAACATTCATAGGTCAAATATTAGTGTATAAATAAAAACGTTTTGAAAATGAAAACAGGAGCACAGTATTGGAAATATACTGAATGTGCAGATGTACTTCACGGCTTGAATAGCTTTACAAATTAATCAAGACAGTGTTAACACTTGTTCTGAAGAGTCAAATTTCCTGATAGTAAATGAGAAAGTGTTTTCAAACAGTATTCCAAAGATGTGTTATTCCATGTATGTTAATGGTTGTTTGCAGTGTGAGAAATGTATGAATTGGCTGTTTGAAGCACTCTTTAAATGAATATATATTTGTTCAACCCAAAATCTTGTCAAACAGAGATCTACAGCTTCTTTTATCAAGTGCAGGCTGTAAAATGTGCCATGTTTAAAGCATGCACAGGGATGTTTATGTTGAAGTGTACTGCTGCAGCTTCTTATCTTGTTGCTCACCGCATCGCATTTGCGTGGTGTGTATGGTCAAGGTATTAGACACTCTGTTTGTGCAAGGGCTAAAGGGTGACATAATGTCTATTGAAGCACAAGTGTTAAGCTCCACACCAGGCAACAAAGAGCACTTAAAAAATGAGAACCGATTAGAGCTCATGAGCAGGGTCTGATAGTCACACATGCAAGCCAAGAGGTGTTGGAGGGAGGAAAGGGTTGGCAGCTACGGTGTGAAACAGATGTGCCTTCTTGCATCCTTGTCTCTCCTGGGCTTTCCAGACCACTTGAGAGAGAAATCTGGAAGAGTAAAGCTCTTAGCAGTCCATTCCAGTTTTTTTACAAGGAATAAAATTATCCAAATAAGTTGGAAAATAAGGTTTAACTGTAACTAATGCGTACAAGATGCAAAATACTTGTCTGCCTCTGCCTTTGTAAACTCTAAATAATACAAAGTTGTTTGAACATTAGCACTTGCTGCAGCTTAACTTCCATATTTTTCAAACTACCTAAAAATATCTGGATAAAGGTTCTGTGTCAGGGATTAAAGAAGTGGTCAGATCTTTAATTCCTCATGGCCCAGAGGTGCAAGTTCCCTCTGCCCAAATTCAGATGAACAGAGGTAGAGGCAGCAGTCTTTAATCACCAGACGCTCTGCAGCAAAAAAGGAGGAGGCATTTCCTATGTCACTTAGCACTCACATTTCTTCACTACTTTTGGCCACACCGGTGGTGTGGTGCAGGAAGAGACCTTACACACTTTTAATGTACCTGAATCTTCATAATAATGCCAAGCCTGGTTCTTCAAAACATTTGAATGCAAGCAGGGAGAGGCTTCTGTGCAAGCCTTGACATGCGTGCACAATTTTGATGCAAAATAGTAGGAGGATAGTTCTAAAATTTAATCCTGGTTTGAAATTCATGTTTTAATATCTACGCAAAGATTTGATCCACAAGTACAGAATCCAGGTGCTCAATTTAAGTGATGAAGGTTGGCAAAGAAACCCTTCATTTTAGAAAAGCAGCAGCCTCTCTTGCCCACAAACCTTCATCCTGAGACAGCATTTCAAGCATGCAGACCTTTTTGCTTAATTATTGTAACATCAAACATCTTTGACATGAAAGGGACCAAGCAGTGGCTATGCAAGATAATGACTTGTTTATAAAAATAATTTAAACAGCATATGAAAAGGATAAACATGCATGTCCTGCCAAAATTCACTGTATGTTCTGCAGGCTTTGGTGATTGTGAATCTCTTGGCTTGCTCTCCCAATTTGGTTTTTTTTTTAAATTTTTTTTTAAACCCACAAAGAAAAAAGGCAGAGGGGGGAGGGAGTGAAGAGAAATGAAGGGAGACTTAAAAAAAAAAAAAAGAGAGTTCTCATATTTAAGGAAGTTCCAACTTATTATGCTGTGGAAGATAGCTGGAGAGAAAATACATTTGTTTAGAGTACTACAATAGATTTTCTCTTTGCGATGTCTGTGTCTTGTCTCTTGCATGTAATAGTTTTTACACTTAAATGATTGTAGCAGCTGTCCTGTCCAAAAATGTTCCATTCTGCAGGATACATAATGCTCGTTACTTGCTAGACAATATCAAGATACTACTCTGTCTCTTATTCAGAACGTCAAAACACTTCATAAGCATTGAAATCTCACAGTGTGCTCTGACAAATGTAAATCACTCTTTTACCAATTTTCCAAATAACTAAGTTGAGGCTCAGAGGTTATGACTGGACCAGAGCTGTGATGAGGTCCCTCAAATTCTTGCTTCTGGTCCTGCAATCTCACCATGAGCCTAAGTGCTGTTTTACTGACCTGGCCAGTCCTCCAGTGGCTCATGGAGCCAGTGAAACAAGACGGTCTTATTTGGTCAAGCCTGCCCTTTTTTGGGTGGCAGCATGAATCAGCTGGAGTCTATAGGTTCTCACTTGGCTTATCCTGCTTGTGAACCTTGCTCATCAGTGTTGCACAGTCTGTGCCTTCTGCAGCCATGCTCCATTAGGGACATGCCTCTTCAGACATGCTTGCCAACCGCTGAACACAGGAAAGGTGAAACAGGTCACAGGCTAGCGCATGTTTCACTTGAAACTATTGCAGAGCCTAGCAAAGGTTTGGTTGACTTTTGGTAATGCCTAGGCTGCAGGGAAGCTAATAGTAGATGTTCTTCCGAATTAACTGACAGCTGTGTTGAGAAACTCCCCATAAAAATGCAGTGTAACAGCTGAAGTTGGTATAATGACTCCTTTATGTTTCAGAAGCTATTGGGATTGGGTCTGCCTGATACTTTTGCTATCTCTAGTCTCAGTAAAAACAGTTTTATGGGGTCCCAAAACAGTCTGTTGCTTCTGGCAGCCAGCGAGCTGGCAGCTCCAATGCACTGAGGCTTGAAGAGATAGTTCATTAATTCATGGCACTTTCCAGAATAAACATGGCAAACCTCCTCTGAAATAACAGACGGTAAATCCTCCTTGTCACTCAGGACCGCACATTTGTCTTCAGAAGGGGGCTGTGAAAGAAGCTGTCCGTCTCCTAATGAATGAAAAAATAGAAGAAGAATTGTGCATTGTGTCATACTTGACATGGGGAAGCTTCGGAGTGGAATAACAACAAACCTTTCCTCCCATCTTAGCCCTGTTAATTGTGGACCAAAACCAAGCAATGCCCACTGGGCAGGCTATCAGATGGCATAACCTATCATAGCTCTTTGCCAGGGATCCCTGATGGGAATGACAGCACTTTTTGTTACTTCTTTGACTCTTTTTGGGAAGGTAGGTGTCAATATCTCTCAGCTTCAGGTCCTCAGGGATAGGACCTCTGGTCTCTCTGTGCTGGGAGACTTGTGAAGGCAAGCTGGGGTTGCTCGGAGTGCACAGATGTTTTGTGCAGCTTGTTATTTTCTATGTTGGAGGTTATGAGTCAGATTACTGTTACCAAAATGTTTATGTGAAATCATTTCTGAGTCATATATTTGCATCATATACAACCTGTCTGACAATCAAAACATTCAGCGCTCTGCTAATGATTATACTAAGTTTTCCAACACTCTGCTCCAACATAACATAATTACATGGCAGAGTGTAATATATTATTTTGACAGGGTTCTTCATGCATCTTGTTATGTCAGAATATCATCATTGCTATTATTTTAAATTATCAGTTTGTTGTGTGAAACAAAGCTAAAAGTAGTGAGATGCATTTCCTCAGAAACAAAGTGCCCTGCAAATGTTCCTGTCCTTTTTCAGACCCCTAAAAAAACATATTTCAAGAAGTTGCATAGTACTTTTAAGTTTATTCTCTCCTGAGAGATGCTTGATCAGAGTTTATTGGTTTAATTGACAGATGAGCTGTGGATATTTGCCTGAAGAAATCATTTGGTGCCTGTGGGGCTGCTTGGTAGTTTCTCTAAAATACATTTTTTTAAGCTAGAACCAGAGTATTTTTAGCAGCATAAAGTCTCTAAGCTACAATTTAACGCACTCTGTTTGTCTCTTGTGTTAGTTCCAATATAAATAGGAATTGTTTACAAATATATTCTGAATAATTAGGATGAGCACTTAAAATTACACTCACCTTCAGGTGTGTGAGAACTCGGCAGGAGTGTTTGCTGCCATGTTCCAGAGAACTCAGTGACTCCTCTTTAACAGTTTATTCTAGAGCGGGATGGGGAAAACTGAACCATGCCCCAGCTCTGTGCTAAGGTAATGGTCAAGGAGATGAAAAGTGCATAGGGGCAAAGGGCAGCTCTTTTGTTCATTTTGAAATACATGTCCATCAAAAAGCACATGAATGTTGAAATGGAAAATTATGTTAAGACTGAATTTGGTTTACAGTCTTTGGGAACTGGCTTTGGGAGCTTGATTAGAAGTATGAAGGGCAGAGGCAGGTCCCTTTAAATATAAAATGTCATTGCATTTCATTGCTCTTACTGAGCCGGCAGAGTGCAAAGTTCAGGATGGATTACGATGACATTCTTTATGTTCCTAGTGAAAAAAAAGTATGGACAATACAGTAGTGGACTTTCCTGGCTACAAGTGACTGGGCTGTGCTTAGTAATTAGGGAGCCCACATTTGGAGCAATAAAAGCATCGCTGTGCAGTATTAGTGAGCACCATCTTTGCTTATGCACTCTCCTTGGCCAACGTCAGTGGCGAATACATAATTGGTCTATGAGGACCAATATATTGTGAAGTGTAGTGGAAAATGCCAAAATAAAATTTCACTTGGATGGAGTCCATTTGTCCTGTGCTAATTTCTAGCCCTGTAAACAAACACAGCTGCTGAACGTAGAATCAGTGCTCAGAGTGGTTAAAAACAGTGATGCATTGCTAGTGAGATCACAGCAGAAAAAAATATGTAACACATGAGGCTGCAGCAAGACTATCCTCAGCTTTGAATAATTGTTTCTGTTTATATATTTTAATCTATTTATGATGCTTAGAATGTAAAGATTACTGTTGATTATCATACCATTCAGCTGGGACAGTCAGCAAAATAAGTATTGATGAGCCAGTTATCATGAACTTCTGCAAAAGAGTGAATTGGCAACCAAAGGCTTGATGAATGTATATGTATGTATTTTATATTTCTCTCTTTTATACCAGTATATCATCCATTTGGTCATCTGGGTTTTGTTGTTATTTGTTTATAAATATGAAGGATCCATGCAGGTAGGTTTGCCTGTCACTTCATCTTAATTAAAATGTCTTTAGAAGTACTGCAATACTAAACAAGGAACGTGAGACTTCAAACATTAGAAATCTCAGGGCCAAGCCTGCTAGGTCATTGGCAAAGTAGCAGCACTTACACTGTAATTTGTCTCATGGCTCAGTTATATGTTTTGACATCCCTGAGCTGACTAATTGCTCTGGGGAAAAAAAAGAATCTTGGTTACTGTAGTAGAAAAGACTGTTTCCAACCTCTTCTGTCCATCAAATCTGTTATCTAGACACTGCTGCATGGTCATCCCCAGAGCAAGCAGAGTAGGGCACTTTTGAACAGCATCAGTTTTAATGTTTTAGGCACTTAATAGCCATCATGGGGGTTTGACTTGTGGTAGGTGCTTCACTCCATGCTCTTGCTCTGCAAGGGTTGGTGCCACCCTCTTCAGAAGCCTCCTGGGGCTTGGGGAATAATTGGGTGTTTGCATTGCTGTGAACTGGACTCGTGCCATCATGGATTTTGTCATGTCTGCAGAACACGACTGGGGTCCATCAGTGGCCTGGGCTCTGGAAACTCTCCTAGTCCTTACCCTAGCTCAACTACAGGCTGGCATGGAGCATTTAAATCTCAAACTGTCAGTCTGGCACGTTCCATAAACACTAAATTGACTCAGAGTGGCTAGGTCTAGTGCTATAAAACATACCGTTCATGTATTATTGCCAAGGAAAAAAATTACCTGTAAATAGCAGACTTACAGCATAGGGGCTTATTTCTGCGCTTATGCTTTTTACATTTCCATCTTTGCACCAGCTTGGCAAGAAGGTAACTTAAATGTCAAAACTATTTTTATGTAAATATATGCATTATTGAATCTCTTACTCATAAAGCAAATAGTACTTTAAACCCACACAAAACAGTTGAGGCTATATATGTTTTCTCACTACTGAATTTGACTTTTAATAACTTGGAGTGAACTGTCCAAAATAAAGTTAGGAATCAAGGGCACTTTATTTCCCTGCTAGCAACATATGTATTCTTGGCTTTGCACTGTACCACTTTGCACCTCCACTGTGAGATGGAGGAAAACCTGGATTTGTACTACAGATCCTCTCAGCAATCAAGAAGAAACAAATATCATAGTTAAATAAACTCATTATTTTAAAATTAATGAAATTTTCTAGAACTGTATGAAGCTACAAAAATATGAAGGACTATTAGGAGACTGTGGAGGCTTTGATATCAAACAGTGGTTTTCTAATGTGTTTCTCCTGCTGGAAGTGCAGCCTTGTGCCGGAGTCAGAGGCTGCAGTTACCCAGAGAAAAGATTTCACTGCTATTTGAGGAGTAAGGACAGCAAAACTTGCCCTCAGCACGTACAGACAAAACCTCAGTTGAGGTTAAGGATTGTTTACTAAAGCCCAGGTCATAGTGGCATGGAAGGAGATGCTTGCTGTCCTTTGTGGGTTTCATGGTTTGTCTCCACGTCACGGATTTTCTTGCCCCATTGCCCTCCTGCCTGTGGGAAGTTATTCAATGTTGGGATCCCAGAGACAAGGTAGGAAAAGTCACATCAGGAAGTCATGCAGACAAACAAGAGCTTGTTGCTGAAGAATGCCTGGCCAGTGCTCTGCCACAGTGTCCTGTGGGATCCACCTTGTTGCTGTACTATTGCTCCGTGCCACGTGCTCAGTGTCAGAGCTACTGTAGCAGAGGTCTCCACTGGTTTTGCCTTGCCCTCTGTGCAGAAGGAGTTCCCTGAGCATATGGGTGTGTTCAGGCTAATTGGGATGCAAAGAAGCAAGAGAGAGGAAGAGGGGAATCCTCAGCAGAATTGAGTATGATCTGCCATCCCAGATTTCAGTTCAAGCTTTTAAGTCAATTAGCCAGAAATTCAGATCATTTCTGGCTGGGTTGCAGGGTATTTGCCTGCTGCTGTGTGTGGCATGAAGGGCACACATTGCTACGTCTGCCCTTTCTTGTTGGATAAACCCAAGCTGTACTTGAGGAGAAAAAACCTGTTGGAGTGCTTTCTGGGGCAGCTGGGCTGTGAAAGCTGCTTTGGTTACCTGAGGCTGAAGTACATGTGAATGTGAAGCACAGCTGGGGAAGACCCCTGAACAAAGCCAGCCCTTGGAACATTGGATACAATCACAAGAAAAGTATGGAAGACTCCACCAGAGTTGTAGTAAATGCAGCAGCTGATCATGGGTGCGTCATGTCCAGAAAATCACTTGGGCTGGCCATGCATGCCTGATTTCATGGGCATGAAGGAGAGGAGAAATACTGGAGAAGGAGGAATGAACTGGACCAGAGAGAGGGTCATGGCTCTTGCCTGTGCAGGCAAGTGAATTTGAAGGATGGTGACTAAGAGATTCTGGTTTTCTAAAAATAATGGTTTCCACTGACTGAAACCACAGCTCTTGCTGATGCACCTTTTGATTATTTTACCTCTTATTCCATCTTTCCTAGTTTGCATGATTCAGACTTACGTAAACACTAGTAATGGTGCCTCACTGTGGTGAGAGCAATGCTGTGTGAGAGAGACAAGGCTCACTGGGCAGGGGATTTGTCATGAAAGCCTTTTTGTCCATGAGATCCCCTGTGCATCCTCAAGCAGCTGCTGGAGTGAGGGGTCAGATATCTCTGTTTATGGTGCCCAAAAGAGAAGTCTGAGAAAAATGATGCTGCTTTCTTTTCTTGCAGTATCCTCTCCTACAAAATTTCATCGTAATGACTTTTGTTCTTTCTTGTTAAACGCAGTGTATGTTAAAATGCTGCTGAGAGCGGGGTGCTTTGGGTTGTCTTTAAACCCAAGCCTTAAGGAAAAGTCGAAACAACAGATGAATGAAGTGGTTGTGGTATAACTTGAGCCATAAATACTATTTTCCTTTTGAAATATGTTTTTGGAAGGTGAGGGGAAACCAATTATGATTGAGTTTAAAGCAAGCAGACTATTCCTTTATTTGATTGAGATGTGTGATTCATCTTGACCTGCTTTTTCTTAGTTTTTAAGTCATTCTGCTTGTGTTGCATTCATTCCCTGAGCTTATTTTGTTAACCTTGCCATCTGAACAAATTAAGCACGTCTTCATGTGGTGTTTCCTTAATTATGTACCTGCTTGTCACAGTTGGGACACCTGTATTTGCATCTGCTTCTTTGTGTAGCCAGAGGATAATTAATGCTGCAATTTTTTTTCCCCAGCCTTTGAAAACTTTTTTTGTATATTGTGCAGATTATGTTAAATCACTTCAATGTCCTGTTTTTCCATCACTTTGACATTTCTCTATGTTCTTGGAGTTCAGAGGTAGTAAGCTGGAGTACGACTATTGGTACTTTCATTAGCAGTGGTGGTGAGCACAAAAAGCCCAAGTCAAAACTAGAAAGGCAAATTCATGTTAGGACTAGCAAGGACACTCAGAGCTATTGAAAACAAAGATGTTGTAGGCATTTTGTCCAGAAAGCTCCACAGAAATCTGTTCCAGTTTTCCTCCATGTCTTGCAGGTCAAAGGACTCCAGCCAACTGCCTGGAAAAAAAAAAGTAGGAGTGAAGAAGTGAAAACCAGTGCCTGCAGCTGTAAGCTGCTGGGGAAGATGTGCTGGGAGCAGGAGAGATCAGCAGCGTCCTGGGTCCTCACAGCAGGGAACACTTGGTGTTCCCAGGTGGATGTGAACTGTTCTCAGTGTCACAGAGGGAAGAAAAAATACCTAGCATGCAAACTCCTCCTGCTGCTTTGATTTGAGGAAAATTTTGTCACTGGCCCAGGCCTTAGCATGTGAGAGATTGTCAGTAATTCAGCAATGGGGTCTGAGCAGGCTCTTGCCCCACGAGAGACACTCAGGCTCTCTAGCTTGGGTCAATACCTGATGCTTCTTCACAGGACCACAGGAAAAGGCTCAGATTGTTGACGTAAGTCATGAAATGTGGGACTGATACAGTGTAACTATGGGCCAAATGAGCATGGGAAAAAGAATGAGCACCTCCCACTTGATTGTGCTCTAGCAGTACCAACAAATTTGACACCTCTGCCCTCATTTCCCAAGTTTCAAGTTCCCATTTCAGAAGCTGCAGGAGCTGTGGTTAAGTAGGACAAAGCATACCTCAGCTCTTCTCCCAGTTTTTCTTGTGGATGTGTGCATGCTGTGCGCATGTGCTCTTCCCCTCCTGCTCAACAGCACCTTCAGCTTTCTGTCAGGAAAATCTAAAGTTTGCAGTGCAAAGGTGTTGGAGGTAGCTTGTGAGTGATGTAAAACACAGGTACTGCGTATTGGCTGTGGGGGGAAGGATCTGCTAGTTGAAATTTGGCTTTTTGTTGACTTGTTTAACAATACAGACATTATTGTCAGTAGGAGCAGTGACTGAGCATGGTTCAGTGAATGCCCCAGACACGAGCGTTGGTTTAGATAAAGCTTGACTTTATGTCCTTCTTACGTATGTGGTGGAGAACAAACTCAAAGATCTCCAACTCCATGCAAAATTATTTTGAGTGGTATGTGGCCAGTAGGAACCCTGTGTGAGAGTAACTGGTGTGTCAAGAAAATGAGACAGCTTCATGATAGTGGGGGAAAAAGCCCTAGAGTTTAACTGAAACAACATTAACAGATTGTCTCTTGGAATGCAATCAGCGAGCAGTAAGGGTTGTTAAATAGATAAAAAATTGAAGTGACTTTACTCTTAATAAAGAAACAGCTAAATAAATATTTCAAGAAGACAGTGAAGTCAAATTGCAATAAATTTTATTATTTAGTGGACTTTTAAGGCCCCAGGACAGGAATATATCTGCATTCAGGAAAGCACTTAAGCACATGCTTTCCTGAATAGGGACAGTCTAAGGCTTATACTTAAGTGCTTTCCTGAATGTGGGCCAAAGCCTCCTAAGAGTTTATTTTAAAGACACTCTGCCCTTAATTAAAACACTTGGTCAAATGTAACAATTAGGTGTCAGCTTGCTTACTGTCACACAGCAACCTTCTGTAGCAGCAGGTGGTAGCACTCTACAATGACTGAGGTCAGGAAGCAAAGACTGCTTCATCAGTTGACACTGTGAGAGGAAACTCAATTTTTATGGGCCTCCCAATAGTTCTCTCTGGCAAGTGCCAGCGACCTAAAATAAATTGAAGAGCTCTGCCAAGAAGTGGCCCAAGACTGTTTACAGGGTCTGCAGTAGAACCAGCCTGAGCTCAAGGCTTCTGGCTGCTGCAGCAGTGCTGAGCAGCACTGGGGCTGTTGCTGGTGCCACCAATACGTGTGGTTGGACCTCAGTCATTCTGCCAGGTGTTCTGTTCCATTTATTCAGACGTTAAATTTTTATTTGATCATTTCTCACAAGCATCCAGTTGTTCTTTTTCTCACTCAGGTGGCTGGGAGCCAGTTGTGCTAATGGCACTATCAGATGTTCATTGCAATGCTGTTTCTCCCTGATCCAGGGTCCTGGTTGGCTCTGAAATGTAAATGGAGCAGTGGTGGCTCCTCCTGCCCTTCCCTGCATTGGGTGTGTTTGGTGCTTCCCACCTGGAGGAGCAAAAGCTGCCAAAGTAGTTAGGAAGTTGCCTTGCTGGGAGGGACAGGTGTGACCTGGTCACACAAGTAATCTTGAAAATGAGGTTGTTCTGGAACATGTCAAAGAGTCCTTATGCCCCAAGAAGATGGCCTTCAAGCATCTCCTGTGGTGCCAGGAAACACAGAAAAGTAAGGGTTTTATTCTAGCACCTCGGAGGCAGACAAGTGACTTTGATGAGAGGATTTCCATACAGAAAATAAAGCTCACCTCAGGTCCTGTACTTGGGGCATCCCTGTTCAGAAGCCATTTTGGTGAAGTGTTGGAAGTGGTGTTGGATTCCTGCCTTGTAGCAGTCTCAACCTGTCCTATGAGTCAGGAAATTCGCTCTTTGGTTTTCCTGAGGAGTTGGACTTTAAAGTGTGTATGGTTTGAAAGCCTGTTGCATTTTCTTTCCCTCATCTAGAGGCATGCCTGCCCTCTACCTCATATCTAAAGCAGTTCAGTGTCTTCCCCAGTTCTGCTGTCCTTCTGAGTTGACTGTTGTTACAATGGTTGCCCTGCCTCACTTATTTTTATATTCTTTGCTCCAAATTTGTCATCTGTAATTGTGGGGTAGCTCACAGCAGTCCAAGCTGTTGCCTTTTTTTGTGTGGTTCTTCTGAGTGACCCCTGCATAGGGTTTTCATCAGGTTGCAGTAACCTTGATTTTTACATCAGCACTTAATTTATGACATCCAGGGATGTTAGATATGGCAAGGAACTAACAGGCGAGGTGTAAGCAAGTCCATACCATGTTCAAAACTGATCCTGAAAGATTTTCCCACACTAAGCCTCACATGCAGTTGTCCCTTTCTTGTCCTTTTGGATGTGGTTTCAACTTGAGCTTGGGAGGACCTAAAGCTTTCTCTTGGCTCTTCCTGGCAAAGAGGAAAAGAACAAAGGAGAAATTTCTTTTTGTGGAAAAAGATGAAGAAGGATGTAAGATTTGGTAAACAAAGACTGAAAATTGCATCCCTGATAGGTTGAATTTTCCACTTTACAGAGAATGTGCCAGAATACTACAATAAAATACATAATGTGTTTCCTCTGCCTTCCCATTGTAAAACTTGAGAGTCATGGCATATTAACCAAAACCAGATACATCCACTGAGTTTCCATACTCTGCAGCAGTATAGGGTGGGGTGAAGCTGGTATTAATAGGTCTATTCATCACAATAAATGTTCCTGGTAGATGTGGGTGGTTCAGAATCAGTGAAGAAATGGCTCAGAAGTGACCAGTCTCCACCCAGAGAAGCAGGAATTTTTAGCAGGGAGTATCCCACATACTGGCAATAAAAAATGATGGGTAACTGAAGAGTCTTTTCTTGAAGGGTTTTATTTTAAATTCAGGTGACCTGAGGTTTCATTACCACCAGGAGTCATTTTGGTTCCCCATCTGTTTCCTAATGCAACTTGCTAATTATCGGTCCGTGCTCCATAGGTAAATCTGCATTTGATTAAGAGCTGGCTTTAGGCTGTCATCTCACTTCTGTCCCAGTGTGCCATAAAAAGCCCTATAAAATATGGAGGTTCTTGAGGGAGTTGGCATCTGCAGCACTGACTGACACTAAACCAGCATTTTTGTGAATTTGTGTCATTATGTAAGTTGTACATTCTCTTCAGAAATTTATCTATTTGTTCATGGGTTTAATTGCTATTTCTTTTACAGCAGGGCTTGGAGTTCGTATGAGAAGTCTGTCCTGGGCGTTGTACCAATACATAATAAAGAAGGCAGCTCTGCCCTTGACTGCTAAGAGGACATGACTGGATGACAGGAATAACAAAAGGGGTGGAGGACAGAGTAGCAAAATGCGCAGACATTAACAGAAAAATGTGTCTACCCACATTAAATAAATTATTTGAAATATGTGTTGTGTATCAATATGCAGGAATATGCATTTTACAGTATTTCATATCACATTTAGAGATTTACTTGTCTTTTTAATCTTTAAGGAAAAGTAAGGATTGTACAAAGTTTATTTCCGTACAGACGGAATTGTCTTCTGTACCTAATCTTGCTTCCATGTCCCAGGGAGGCATGTGTACATGGAAATAATCTTTAGGCTGGTGCAGCTGAAACAGAAAACGAGACATCAGTGATATCTGGGTTTAGAACTTGGATATCTACTCATAAATGGATGATTTGAGCTCTGCTTGGTGGAGAGCAGAGGGATCATTTCTTGTGTTCAGTGATAGACTTGTATTGATGGTGGGTCTCAGCAGAATATACAGAATCACTTGGCCTTTTGGAAAGCAGTGTGTGGGCGCTTGAGTCAGTCAACTGAACAGGAGGAAAGCAAGCAAATTTCTGTTGCAGTTCAAAGCCCAAACATGGACAGAAAGAAATCTTTCCCCTTAAATTTATGTTTTTGGGAGGATGGCAAGAGTTCATATAGGGTTTGTGACACAAAGCAGTCACTGAAGTAAAGATAACCTGTCATTTGCTGCCCACATTGTTTGCTGTGGGCATGTTTAGAGGCTTGTAGGCATGGCTTTGCATTTCATGGTATATTCTACAGGAGAGCTTATGGACTCCCTGGAGGTGAGAGGAGCACATTCTTCCTATGTCTGCTAAATGGGCTTTTTGGTCATTTTGATGTCCATACTGTGAAGTCACAGAGTGGGTTGAAGAAGTTGGCAAAAATTGCCTGAGAAAGCTGGAAATGCAAATGCATTCCCATTTCTTACAGTAGTGGGGATGTTGGTCTCAGCTCTGGGTTTGTTTGCTGTGGGCTCTCTGCAACGATTGAAGACAGCCCATGCCTCCGTGGAGGAACATTGTCTGTTCAGCTATGCAAGGGCTTGTAATTTGATCACGTAATTCTGAAGTGGTCGCATTTTTGTGGATGAATGTGGGAGGCTGTGTGCCACGTCGCACCCTTGCTGTCTTGGGTTTTACCATTTAAGCCTCCTGTTTGCTGGTTACACAAATACTGAGGTTTCAGTCTTAGGCCTTCATTTCTGGGTCTTCCTGTTCTTAACTTTGAGGAACGCAGCAATCTCTGCCACAGCCCAGCCGGTGTTCACAATGTGACTTCTGGGTTGGCTTTGTACACACTGTGGTTTGCACTGATGAACTGCTAGCCCTCATGGGTGAGAGGTGGCTGGTGCCAGGGTGAGTTTGGATGTTTGTAGACGCCTCTGAAATACGTGGCAGTGAAGAATTCAGATGGTAAAGCACGTGCCTGGTTGGTGGTGGTGAGAACAGATGAATAGTAAGTCGGGCTGAAGTGGAAAAAGTGGGCAGAGGCTGGGACCAGGATGCTGCATTGGTCAGTGATGGAGTGGAGAGAAATGTGGGACTGGTGAAATAGATGAGTCAGGCAGGAACATTTCTGCACAGATTCCTGGGTGGAGGAGTGAGTGAGGTGGATTACTGATGTACTGTGTGAGCAAGTTGGGGTGTAAGGCTGTTGCGGAGCTTCTGGTCATAGCTGGCACAGCACTGCAGAAATGCAGTGCTTGTTGTGGAAGCAGTGGTAAATGGTAGCATGAAAGAAATGGAAAGAGTGTTCTTACGAGTTTGAGATGCTGAATTATCCTACAAGTGATATTTTCAGGGTGTGGACAAGTTTGCAAAGAAATTTAGAGTAATTTTGCTGCTGTTGACTTTCAGTGGGTGCTCTAACCTAATCTCAATCACATCTGCAAGAAGGAGGAAAAGGCTCTTGAGTGCTGGGTGCCAGAGTTCCTACTCCAAGTTTTCTTTTATCCTGTCTGAGACCAGTCCTCCTTGAGGATGAACTGGGTGCCAGCATGATCCTTTCCACTTCCTGAGACCAGCCTGAGCATCCCTGCCATGAATATACAATTATTCCAAGTCTTGTTGCAACATACCTGATTGAGGGGGAGGGCTGGTGTCCTAGGTTACAATGTAAAATTGTGCCCAAGGTATGTATTCTGTCCCCATGAGCCGTTGGAGCCAAGGTGGGGCAGTGTTTTCCTTATCTTCTGTTAACGAGCCTAACAATGCCTTGCCCATGGCTCATAGATAACTCCCTCTGGGAGTTATCTCTGTTTAATGGGCCATCAAGGACCCACTGCATGACTCATAGAATCAGATCATCCCATTGTGAGATGCTCCGCCCAGGGGCAGGAGCCAAGCATTCCCACCTGGATATAATCCGGGGTTTGGGACAGCACAGGCAGCTTTTATCCACTGGACTCCCAGAGGAGACAAGAGCTACCAGGCGTTTCTACAAGAATCACTGCTTCGTCAAGACCATTGCATCTGGACTGCCACTACCACCCTAACAGGGTGTCAGGTTGTATTCTGACTCTGTCAGTGGGTGTTTTTGTACTGTTACTTTTATTTTATTTTACTTTACTTTCTTTTATTTCTTTTCTTTTCCACTTATTAAATTGTGTTTCTGACTTGGAGTCTTCCACTGGTTTTGCTTTCAAACCAGCACAGCTGGGCATGATCTTTACATGCCTCTTCTTCTGGAAGTGCTGGGGGCCACCAGTTTGCAGTTATTTTGGAGTATGAGTTAGCTCACAGATACCAACAGTGTCTGACTTGTCATGAGTTGGACTGCTGGTTTTCAGCATTATTGTTGGTCAGTCTTTTTTTAAAAATTAACATTTTAGCTTTTTTAACAAGAGACCTAAAGTGTTATGGTTTGGACTTTTTAAGGACATTATTCTTCTTTCTATTGAAATAAAAATGAAAAAGAGAAGAAAAAGAAAATTAAAAAAAAATTAGTGTCTTTCCTATTAAGAAAGATTCTTTTTTCTGTCCTTTTATTGGCATATGTGGTGGTTATTTGCAAAAGTTTCTTTCATTTTTTTAAGAGCCCTCAGCCTTTTTTCCTTGAAGGAAAGGTTTTAAATATGGAAAACATAATTTTTCATTAACTTGATTTTTCATTAACCTAATTTTGAAGGGTTTTCCTTGCTTAAAGTTGCTGTAAATCTCAGTTTACCAACTGGAGCTACCTAGCTGGTCTCTTGAATCTATTTTTTGTCAGTGGATTGCTGCATAACAGTTTCCCTCCATTTTTTTTTTTTTCCAGAGTAGGATCAAAATGAAAGAATCAGCCAAAAGATAGAGAGTGTGGATAGATTAAACTGTAAGTTCAGATGATTTATGCAGAAAGCATGCATCTCATGCATTGTGAAAAACACCAGGGGTAAAAAGTATCATCTTTTGAAGGTTGGCTTGTAGACCGCAGAGAAAATAACCAGATTGCAGCCCTCTGGAGGAAACTTTTTGCTTCCCTTTTAAAATAATTGAAAAATCAGTTATTTTCATACAGTCATGCGTAAGTGTTTTAGTGTTGACCTTGCCTTTTCATAACTTTTTCTTACACAGTTCTTCAAAAATTCCTTTACTGTTTTTCTCAGATTTTATCTCAGAACATGTGTTTTTGTCATTAATTTCATTCTTATACCTTTATTGTTTTACCAACTTTTTGTTGACCTACAGTCTATCTCTGTGTGTCTTTCTATCAGTTCCAATTCAGTTTGTTCTATGAGTGTGATTTCTTCTCCTTCCCTTCCTCCCCCGACCTTTCCCCTCCAAGACTCCCTTTCTAGTGCTGAGCTTCTGATGGCTGGAAGACTGTGACAGGCTGCTGATCCTCCTGTGTTGTCTTGCATTTGTCCCTGAACATTTCTTACTGGCCACCTCTGGAAACAAGGCTCTGGGCTTCCTGAGTTGTTGGTCTGGTCTGTTAAAGCTGTTTCTGTGATCTCATCAATCTGACTCTGTCTGGTTAGGGCTGTAAATAAGTGTGACTTGCTAAGTGCCACATCACAGACAGAAGGATCAGCCTCAGCCCTCCATCAGCCTTTGCTGGCTGTTATTTCGGTTGAGCAAATGAAAAGGAGGCAGATCCTTCACTTTTTGAGCTTGCCATAGAGCAATATTAAGAGACTTTACTGGAATTTGTCCCTTTGCTTGCATGTTGTTGGTTTTCTTTTCTGAGAAGTTTTGCTCATGTATTGCCCTACAGCACCTGCCTCCAGGGTACAAGCTTGTGAGCAGACCTCCCTTGTGAGGGACCCACAATTACTTCTGTGAATTTTTCCCCCATCAGCGTTTTCCCACATGAAGAGTGGATTGCCAGCCTTTCTTTTTTGTGTGTTTGTAGAGCAGAAATGAGTAACAAAGACCAAACTCCTCAGGTTGTTGTCTTGACTGAAAAGAACAAGTTGGTTAATATCTTTGTTCTTTGCTTTTCAGTCTTTAGTTCTAAATTCTGTAGAACTGTAGAAAGATACCTTTGTATGTGTCATTTAATACCAGAAGGAGTTGTGTTTAGTTTAGTGGCTCACTCAAGGATTTTGAATCTATGGCAACAAATATAAGTGTATAATATAAGATTCATGATAAAACTTCTCAATATGGGAATGGGATGAAACACAATATTGATGGTACAAGGGCATCAGCTGTACTGTGGCTGCAGGGAACCCCTTCCCCTTGGTCTGCTGGACAGATTGTGCACCAGGCAAGCTGTGTTGCACTGATGAGAAAAAGTAGGTACCAGTAACAGCTATTTCAGTTCCAGACCTGTTCATTAGAGGTCTTTGAGCAGATACCCAAGTGGTGAACTACAGACCTAGGAAAAAAGTAAACCTCTTATCAATACGGAGTTTGAGTTATGAGAGCACAAACAGGGGGTAACCTTTTGAGGTAAGATTGTTTAGTTTGGACATATCTACAATTAGAAAAACAAAAATGTGTAAACAGATGTTTCAAGGTTTTGTTTTGTTTTGAATGAAAATATCCAGTTGTAGCTCAGGGTGTTTTTAGGCCAAGTTCTGGTTCAAGGCAGGTGGGAGATCTTACAACTGACTTAGAAAGCCCTGACATGACTCAAAAGTGATACCCATGGACATCACTGACCCACAGATTCAGAGTGGACAGGGAAGCTGAGCCTCTGCCAAGTGGCAGTCCTGCAGTGGAGTGTGCTGCACATTATGTTTTGGGAGGCAATGCTGTGTTTCTGTGTGCTTTTCCTGCAAGAATTTTATTGTGTTGGTTTGGGGCTTTTATGCAGTCAAGTGAGTGGACAAATTTGAAACCTGTTGCTGGTATAAGATTTTAGTAGGGTTGTATATGTGAATGAAAAGGAGCTGCAGATTCAGCGTCCATTGAACAAGTCCATGGGATGGCAGTGATTGGCCTGTTTGCAGCTGACAAGCCCTGGGATTTAGCTGTAAAAAAGAGTGGAATTAATTATTACAACTAACAGATCTGGGGTTCACAGGCTACTCATTGACAACTGGAAAATGGAATAAGGGCTTTTGGCTGGTTAAATCCTTGAAGGATTAGTAACCTTGAGAAGAGTAGTGCTTGATGGGTGGGAGGACTGCTTCAAAAAAATAGAGAAACTAGTTCAAGAAGTTTTGTTGCCTTTTTTCCTTTTATAAGTTGAAAGTTGGAAAGACACCTTTCACAGCAACTGTCAGGAAAAGTGAGTGTGATATGAATTGCCCTCACCCTCTTGAGAATCCTCAAAGAGCTGAAAACCTTTCTGATGATTTTGAGAGGTTGTGTCCCGATTTTAAAGGGCAAGAAAGAGGATGCTGGAAGTTACAGGCCTGTCAGTCTCACTTCAGTGCCTGGTACAGTTATGGAGAAGATTATTCTTGGAGGTATGGAAAAACACCTGAAAGACAACACAGTCACTGGTCACAGCCAGCATGGCTTCATGAGGGGAAAGTCCTGCTTATCCAACCTGATTTCCTTGTAGGATAAGTTAACCCACCCAGCTGATCAAGGGAAGCCAGCAGATGTAACCTTTCTGGATTTCAGTAAACCTTTTGATCTTGTCTCTCACAGGATCCTCCTGGACAAACAATGTGTTGGGTGAAAAAATGGCTCACGGGTCAGGCACAAAGAGTTACAGTGAATGGGGTGACATCAGACTGAGGATCTGTCAGCAGTGGGGTTCCACAGGGCCCCATCCTTGGCCCTGCACTACTCAACATCATAAATTACTTGGGTGCAGGACTGGAAGGGACACTGAGCAAATGATACAGATGGTACAAAACTGAGAGGAGTTGTTGACTCCCTCAAAGGCAGAGAGGCCCTGCTGAGAGACTTTGATAAATTAGAGATGGGCAAGCCCCAGTTGTATGAAATTCAACTAGGGAAAGTGCTGGATTCTGCACCTGAGATGGGACAGCCCTGAATGTATGGACAGACTGGGGAATGAGAGGCTGGAAAACAGCCCCATGGAAGGGGACCTGGGGATCCTGGTCAGTGGCAAGTTGAACATGAGTCAGCAGTGCCCTGGCAGCCAGGAGGGCCAACCCTGTCCTGGGGTGCATCAGGCACAGCACGACCAGTTGGGCAAGGGAGGGGATTGTCCCACTCTGCTCTGCACTGGGGCCGCCTCACCTCGAGTGCTGGGGGCAGTTTTGGGTGCCACAGTATAAGAAATATGTTAAGCTATTAGAGAGTGTCCAAAGGAGGGCTACAAAGATGGTGAAGAGCCTTGAGGGAAAGCCTTATGAGGTGTGATTGAGGTCACTTGGTCTGTTTAGCCTGGAGAAGAGGAGACTGAGGAGAGACTTCATTGCAGTCTGCTGCTTCCTCATGAGGGGAAGAGGAGGGGCAGACACTGATTCTTGTGGTGACCAGTGACAGGACCCAAGGAAATGGCCTGAGGTTATACCAAGGAGGTTTAAGTTGGATAATTTCACCCAGAGGGTGGTTGGGCACTGGAACAGGCCCCCCAGGAAAGTGGTCACAGCACCAAGCCTGACAGAGTTCAAGAAGCGTTTGGGCACAGGGTGTGGTTCTTGCAGATGGTGCTGTGCAGGGCCAGGTGTTGGATTCGGTGATCCTGATGAGTCCCATCCAACTCAGCTTATTCTGTGATTCTCTGGTTCACCTGTGAGCTGTCTGAAATGTATAATCCCTCTTTACTCACTGGGCTGATGGTTTCCAAGATGGAGGAATTACTTCTTCCATACTCACTTCTCTTAGATGTTTCTGACACTTTATCTTAGACCCTGAGTTTTGTTTTCACTGTCCATTACTTCTATGAGTTCAGAATATAGATGATACAAGTTAGGATTGCACTTTGGGGGATGTGAAAAGCACTTTGTTGAACTCAGCAGAGACCTCTGGTCTACTCAGAACATCAGGGTTTTGCATAGGGATAACATCTCTGTGGATCAGGTGTGTTACCTCGAGGAAATACTTGCAAGGATTAAGGAGGACATGCCAGTAGCTGACCCTACATTGTTTCACTTGAAATATCTCGGGCTGCTCAGCTGCTGCTGAATTTATAGTCCAGGGGAAACATGTTGCATGTGGCAGCCCTCCCCTGTGGCAGGAGGTGCTGAGAGTGTTGGGGTCCCTAATTCCAGCACAGGTATTACAGGAAGATCTCAAACATGATCCCCAGCTGCAGAAAAAGTACATCCAATTTAGCCCAAAACCATATTCAAAAGAAATGAAAATTTCCTGACAACTGGAAATGCTGTTTTTCTGCCAGCTCTATACCTGGCTCCAATTTCATCTCCTAATGGAAACAACCTGCAAGATCCTAATTACTGGCTGACAGCTTGGGACAGAAGAGGTAATGGCACTGCTAAATGCAGGAAGGAGATTTCATCAGGGCTTTGTCGACTGCCCTGCCTACTCATTGATGTGAGCCAATGACTCCACAGTGGATCTGTGGTCTGGCTCCAGGTCCCAGTCTCGGACCGGATCACTCTGCAGTATGGATGTGATTTGGATCAGCTGTGAGCAGATGACATGGGATATAATGTCATAAAAGCTACCTCGGTGCTTTTATGTTGGCCTTATGTTGCCTGTGGGAGGCACAGACTGACAGATGACTTGGCCAGGAGCCTGCCAATACAAAGTGGAATGGGTAGCAAGGAGTGGAGCAAGCGTCAAGCACCAGAAGAAATTCATCCTGTATCTTGGTTATTTATCACTTTTTAAAAAATTTGATAGTAGGAGTTTTAAAACTGGATTCACCATACCAGTAAACCACAGCATCAGCATTAATACTGATTTTCAGCCCCTTTCCTTCTGCTTTTTTTAGCTAGATTGTTTTGCAGATCTGACCTGGAGCTTGGCTTCACGCACACTTTACTCAGCACAACAAGGGGCCAACAAGAGCCATTGAGGATGTGATGTCTAGAATGACATCCTGGAAGTAGAAAGTCAGACAGCAACCTCTAAACTGTCTCTGCCACCAAGGGATGTAGGCTGTGGGACTCCCCTCTCAGAGCTAGCATCTGCCATCCTAGCTTTCCAGGTGGCTTCAGAGGTGCTTCTGGTGCTGCTGAATGTTATTTCTTTCAAAATACAGTTTGTTTTTCCTCCTCTTCTATTTTTTTTTTCTGGTGCTTAAAACCAGATTTGCATTTTTTTTTTCTTGCTGAAATTCTTGACAATTTATCATTAGAATCACAAATTATATATTTGTTTAGAGGCTCTGTCTACATATCCTTTCTTGTTCTAATGAACCTGAAGAAGTTAACATAAGCAGTCTTGTAGTATGATGTGAGAACCGTAAAGTGTTTTTTGTAGGCTCTTAGATGTGTTCATAAACAGTTACCCCAAATGTTCTCTATTAAATCTGTGCCCTAGAAAATGGTAGGGTGGGTTGGCCTTGCTCTTTCCTGAATTCTTCATTCCTGCTTGTAGGCACACATGTGTACAGATATACTGATGTGCCTAGTTTGTGTGGCAGCTAAATGTTTACATGGTTTCATTGCAGCTCTTGTAAGGTGACCCTCTCTTGCTTCTGCATTGTCAGAAAACCTTGATGATTTTGTAATTTTAAGGTTAAATGTAGGTAAACCTAATGTAGATGTTGCATAAATCAATCCATGTAAATGCATGCATATGTAGAAAAAGGAATGAGATACAGCTATGCAGAAGGCAGAACCTTGGGTTTTTTTCTGTATCAGTATTGATACATTAAAAACAAAGGGGGCAAAAAAAACCAAAACCAAACCCAAGAAAAAACTCAACTCCCCTCCCAAATCCCCTAGATATTCTGTGGTGTGAAGACCCTCTGGGCTTTGCTCAAATCTCTTCTCCAGGTCTGACTGAGAACAGGCTCAGAGATTTGTTGTCTCTTAACTTCTTTTAAGAGGGTTTCCTTTAAAAATCTGTTTATGGTTGGGGAGGACATGCCTGAAAAAATATTTGCACATAAAACAGCTGTTAAGTGAATCTCCACACACTGAGATCAAGAGAACGTGAAGAAATATGTACTTCCAAAGACCTCTCTGCCAACTTGGAGCCTCCTTCAGAAAGTAAATACAATCTCCCTACAAGTCTCTGGTAACTTAGTTACTGAAAAATAAATTGAGCTACTTAGACCCTTGAACCTTCTTATTTTTTTTTCTCCCCCTCCTGCTAGGTCTGAAGCAAATGCATAAAATTGTGCTGGAATGATACGCACCGAAGCCAAATAGATTGATTTTAATGTTTCTTTGGTATGTTGTCAGCTAGTCAAGTGCAGGCAGCGATGGAGTTCATCTGTGTGTGAACTAACCACTTCCAGTGGTGCAGCTGCCAGCCTTCCAGCAATAAACTGAAATATCGCAAAGCCCTTTTTAAATCTCCCCTCATTGCCCTCATTTCATCTAAAAAGATCATCACCTGTGAGGGGCTGTTGGGGGTGCAGTACAGTGCTGTTAAGGACTTTTTCTTGTTTATAGCTTTAACTTGTCTTCCTTTTGCCTGGCCCCAAAAGCAGAGGGTTCACTGTGGTGGCATGCCTCAGTTTTGCTCTGTTTTTGTTTGTGGGTGCCATTTGGTCCTGGCATCCTTCTAGTCAGGGTGCTTAGGTCTCAATTCTCTGCTGGAACTTCGTGGCCCTTTAAAACGCTCTGTGGCCAAGGCCAGAAGCAGTTGGTGGTGCGCTACAGATGTTTTTACAGTTCGTTTCCGAACAGCTGCTTTTTCCTTCTTTCGTCTGTTTTTCCTTTATTTATCAAGTCCCTGAGGAAGGCTGACTGCTCACAGCCCTGGCAGGGGTCCCTCCATAAGAGCTGTAGCACGGAGCCTGGGGGCAGACCCCCGGCAGCACCTGCTACTGCTGGGGGGGCGTGACTTCAGCAGGTTACAGTGAGCCCAGGCATGAGGCTCTGCAGGCTCAGCCGCGGGCAGGCAAGCCAATGTACCCGCAGCTTCTCCTAAAATGGTCTGGGAAAAAGATGCAAAAGCACTTGAGACAAGGGTCGGTCATGCCAGGGCCCCTCTATGGTGGCTGGAGCTGTCCTCTGCCTTGAGGATGCACCATCTGAACAGCTTTTGTCCAACTGCAGGTCCTTAAATGAGCTCCCTGGATTAAAACATCAAGGCACGGACCCTATCTGTCATCCCGGAGAGGAGTGCACGCTTGCCCACCTGCTGCTGCCATCCACCCACAGTGTTCCCTCATGTGCCTTCAGTAGAGATTTGTCCTCTACTGACGTAAAAAGTTTTGATTGCAGGTAGTGGGCAGAAGGAAGAATGAAAACAAGCCAGAGAGCCCTATTTGGCCAGCTGACAAAAATTCCCAGGTGTTCGTGACCAGTCCTTGGCTTGTGAGACAGATTTTTCCCATCCATATTCCCGTTCAGCGGGCAGGATCTCTGTGGATTGTCTCAGGGGAAGAAGTCCAAAGATGAATCCTTTCTCCACTTGCAGTTTAACAAAGTTGTTTGCTTCTTAACTTGTTTGCAAAATCACAAATATATTTCATCTGCTGCTTTTTCTTTTAATTTTTCTTTATGGCAGTTCCTTTCTTCGTTGGAGTGCAGGACAAGTGAATGCTGTTGGGAGGCTCCGGGGTTGTTACAGCCATGTTTGTTTCTGTTGTGTGGGCCAAAAACCTTTTTCCCAGCAAAGTTTCAAGTTTTATAACAGCCGATTTCAGATGTCTCCTGGACTGGAGGATGCTGATGGAATTGGTTGGTTGAGGGTCAGGCCCAGCTTTGTTAACTCGAAGGCCTGTCAGCTCTTTTGTCATTGTTTTGTCAAGTCTGGGCTGGGCAGATAATTACTTGTGACAACTTCACAACTCTGAGAAATAAGGTTGATTTTTTTTCAGTTCAGACCCTCAGAGCAGCAGCTGGAAGGTTGGATGCCAAACCAAAGGATTTGCTGGATAAAGAGACAAGTGGTAAAATGATTTTTCGTTTTGCAATTCTTTTGTAAAAGAGCTCAGCTGGCCACCTCTAACGATGAGTTAAATTAGCTGTGTGGTCTTGCAAAGGAAGTGCAAGACACTGCCATTCTCTTTTAATAAATGGCCCTCATGCTCTGGCTTCTTGCAGAGCACGGGGAATGGGAGCAGGTCTGGCATGGAAGGGAGAAGCACTGAGAAATCAAATTTGAATAGAGTAGATTTTATGCAGGTTGGCAGGGAGCTTTGTATCCTGGAGAGGAATGACGGGGCATGAAGGATAGTCTTCTGCATGAGCTGATTTCTGGGGATCTTCAGCAGAGGGTGAGGTGGAGGCTGCCTGCAGCAGGGGAGCAGCAGGGTCAGAGGGCAGCACCACTGCTGGGGGTCCTGCCTGTCCAGGGGCACGGGGGAAATGCCTGAGGTGGGGTGAATCGGGTTGGGCTCCTATCCAACGTGTGCTTGTGCAGCAGGCAAGCCAGAAGGTTGCAAGGATTCCTGAGAGAGGGTCGAGGCAGGAGTGTGGTGGCACCCTCTGGACTGGGGTCAGAGCCCCCATGAAAGATAATGATGTGTAAGTAATCACTGTAGAGACATCCCCATGCCTGTCCTTCATGCCTGTTGCCCAGTTTCCTCACACAGCTGGATCAGAGATGGACCCTTCCCTCTCTTTCACTTGAGCAGACTACTGTTCTGCAAGTGGTTGGAGATGATTTCTCATTTGAAACACCTTCCAGCTTAGCTTTTGAAAGAGAAAGTTGCTTTTTGTTGGCATTTGAGTTGTGTCACTCCTGTAAATACTGTAAATACTACATCACTGTCACTGATCTGCATCTCCCATGCCAGATAAAGTGGATTGAAGCTAAACATGCCAGATTCATGTGGTGTAATGCAAAATTAAATGCCATTTCTTTGCCTGCTGAGTCAGGGGGACCAAGAACAGGGATGGCATTTGCTAGTAAACTTATTTCTGCACTTTGGGTATTTGGCAGTAGCTTTCAGCTCTTCTCTCTTTCTGTTGTAGCAGTTATTTCAGAGCTTATCTGCTGTTGAAGTAAACTCTTCAGAGTTAGCATGGTGAGATGCAGTTTGGTATCAGCAAAAAAGTTATGCAGCAAGTTTTTCGTATGATTTTATCATTATTACAGCATTTGCAGTATTAGGAAATGTGCTATGAAAAATTTTATAAGGCTAGAAATGTGTATTTGGCTTTCACGTTTTTAAAGATGTTCTTCAGGACAAAACCACTTTTTAAGGTTAAGGAACCTTAAGGTTCATTAAAGTTAAGTAACAGTTGGGATTTTTATATATCCTGAAGTGAGACACCTTTATTCCTAATAAACAAGACGTTGATACCTTTTCTCAGTTCATGTAGGTTTACCAATCCTGCCCAGATGTTAGCTTAGTTAGACAGCTCCCCTTTGTCTTTGAAACCTACTTGCTTCTGATTTAGATTTGAACACCACAAAAGCTTAAGCTGATACTTAAACCTGTGTACTTCAAAAAGACTCATTAAAATTTGAGTGGAATGTAGTCAGCTTGAAAATCTGTGCCATGAATATCATTTTGGGGAACTGGTGAAGCATTTGGGCTCAACTGAATGAGGACACAGCTTTGTTCTGTGTAGCTTGAGAAGCATAACCATGCATCTTCCTGAGAGCCTCTTTCTGCAACCCCTCCCCTTACAAAGTTGCTACCAACTGACTTCAGTGAAAGATCCACACTGAGAAACTTTGTCACCCGTGATCGTTGCATTTCAATGACTGTTTAAAAACACTGTGTAGAAGTTCACCCTTTAGAGAAGATTATGGGAAAGCACATTATTTCACTTCTGTTTAGAATTATTTTTGGCCAAGTTTTTTTACCAAAAAGGGCTTAGTTTCAGAATACTAAATGTGAAAATCTGTACTGCATGACTTCATTTATTAACAACAGAAAAACTGTCCCATATGCTTTACTGGCAGGGAAAACATATTTTTACATAATAGAATTAGAGTAGAAAATATTGTTCCCTCTTGGAAACATTATAGTGTATTAAATATGAACTTGGGAGCTACATTTCCAAACAGTTTGATTGTAAAAGCTTATTACAGTTTGATGTATGCTCTAGTATATTTCGCTTATGTTGGTTGCAGGCATATTAATTAGCTAAGAAAATGTCAGTTGATGGCTGTAAAATTATGAATGTGTATCTTGCTGCTCCTGAGTCCTCAAGCAATTTTCAGGGGCTACCTTCGCTTTTGTAGGGCTTAAAACTGCAATGGCAGTTTTCCTGGCTAAATAAGTGAAGGAAGTACATACACAACTGGCCTTTGACTCCTTAAGAGCTACTCCAAGCGTTGACATTTATGAACATACTGTTTTGTTTGGTTTATGCTGACATCTGGAAGCCTTGATCTGTACTGGCGCTCTCCTGTTGTGCAAGGCACTCTACATAAGGATCAGTCCTTGTCTAGGAGAGTTCACAGTCTAATTAAAACTAGATAGAATAAGTAGCTTTGCCAAAAATTCAAAAGAGAATGGGGAGAGGGAAATGGTAAAGGATGGTGGTTTTTGTTGTCTCTGGATTCATATTTAAAATCCCCCAAATTCATAGGAAATTGTGAAAGCAGTATTTTAAGTTATGAAACTCATTGTTTTGCTGGTACACTTTGCATTTTTTCACAGCTGGATTTCTACAGCTGTGTTCAGATGAAGGGTTGAAGGTTGCAATGGTAGAAAGATCTCCTGGTGGGAGCCTGGACAAGTGCAAAGCTCATGGAGACACATCTGCTGGAGTCTTGGACCTAAGTGCTGCAGCCTCAACTGTCAGCAGCACAGGTCTGCAAAGACATACAGGCAGAGAAGTAATAAAAATCTCTGCATTATTACACTCTCACTGGGCATCCTTGACCAGACATTTAATATATGCCTTGACCTGTTCATGATTCCAGGTTGCTCCTAGTTCTCTCTCTGCCTTTGATTACAAACAAGTTGCAGCCCATGTTGCTGGTAGGAGTGAGGCCCTGCTGGAAAAATGTAGGCTTTGCCTTGTAAAACAGGAGGGTTTAAGCCACTACCTCGTCCTCCTTAGGAGTCCTGTGGACAGGTTTGGAATGAGCAGCAGCAAGACACACTGCATTGCTGTTCCACTGCTGTCCTCTTTCTTCTACCTGGGGACATGGTGGCTGCATCCCTCTTGTCTATTAAGGAGCCTTTCTGCAGGGATTGGCAAGAAGGACTCCTTCTGAGATGGCTTCCAGTTGGCATTTCTTCTGGAACCTGAACTGGGAAAAACCACTGCCCTTCCCATCACTGAATCCCTCTGGAAAGGCTACAAACATTTCATCTGGAGTTCATTCATTCAGGGCATGCTTCAGCACAGCAGGGCCAGTAAGGAGAAATCTTTGTGGAAACACCTACATCATAACAAACCTACTGTCATTAAGAAAAGGAAGAAGCTTCTTGTAACTCTGGATGTAGGAACTAAATCTTATATTCAGTTTTTATATTTAACCCCCCAATATTTTTAATGTAGACTACTACTGGAGATGGGGAGGAAAGAACTCTCTTTGGAGAGATGCCTTCAGGCAGTAAATTAAGATCAGAAAAAATATTTGAAATCTGGCCTAAGCACGTTTTAACAATACTAAAAGAAACCAAAGGCAAAATTCATGGTGTTTTTTGTTAGCATATTAAGTGAGCTTTTGTTATCATCCTGACTGTCTGGTCAGAGAACGTTTTATTCATTAGGAAGAGAAGTTGGAGCATAACTTTTTTTACTCTGTCTTTGTGTTGCATTGTGTGTTAAATGTTCACATGTGCTTTCATGAACAATGAAGGCAGTATCTTGGGTCCCAAGTAAGGTAGGATTTGAATTAAGATTTTTGATGTGGAACACGCACAGATGAGAACTAATGAATGCTTCTGTCAATTGGGATTGTAGAGAACTAGCGTCCTTGAAAGGCTTCAGGTGTTCTTAAAATGCTACCCATGAAATATCCTCCAAAATAACTCTTCCCTCTGTCTGTCACAGAAATCTAGGAAGTGGTGTGATTTGTCATGAAGCTGTTTCAGTCCCAGGCTCTCTGTGACAGCAGAAGCTTGCAGGCAGATGGGTGCTCCTCTGATTTGCTTCACTTGCCCAGACTTCAAATGAGACTCTGTGTAGAGTGAGATTTAAGAGCACCAGAAGCTGAGCCTGCATGGCTTGACTTAATGAGGTACTGGGTTCCTGTGACCATCCTTGGTGGCAGTGGGGCTTGCAAATGGCACTGCTGCCCCAGGTATGCCTTTGCTAAGGCTGCCGTTGGCATCTTTGTCCAGAAAAGCTCCTGTTCATTTTATTGGCCTTTGGGTTAGACCCTGTCTTTGGCAGGGTGTACTTAATCAGGCTGTGACTGAAGGACAGCCTACTTATTCTTCCCAGTCTTCCCATTACCCATGCTTATGGACTGTCAGCAAGTGCCGTAGGCTGTTAGCTGCCTCTCCGTGCCCACGCCGTCTTCATAACCAGATATTTCCACAACAGAAAAGTGGATTAGTCACAGGAGGAAGCAGGTGTGTCATATGTAGGAAAGAGCATGATTGAACAGTGGTATTTTCTGCTTAGGCTTCTCCAGTGAGCTGGAGGAGTCATCCTCAGCACGGCATTCCCTGCGGTTCAGCTGCGAGGCTCAGGGACAGGAATAGCCCCAGGCTAACACCTGCATTTTGTACAGAAGCATGCTGCCTTTAACTAACCCATGGGAAGTTTTCTCCTTTCTGCTTGTGAGCCTTTGGAGGAGGAGGAAAAAAAAGAGTTCTTGAATTCACAGCAAATATAGTTATGTTATAATTCTTTTGTCCTTTTTTAGCTAAAGGCTTTCCATGTCTTTCTTCTTGAAATTGTTGGGTTTTTTCTGCTGAGTTTTGCCACCCCCTTGATGGCTGGGTATCTGAGCACCCTTGTGTGAGGAAGGTGGTGTGAAGGGGAGAGGTTTTGATTTTCTGCTGTTGGTATCACCCAGAGCAGTGGGAAGGTCTCCTCCTGTTACTCTGCTGTACCTGTACCTGCCATGCTATGTTTGTTCCTGACTCACCTGCTGGGCCAGCAGCCAAACATGGGTTTCCAGAGGGATGCTGTAGTTACTGGGGTCATTTTGACTTTGCCTTCACCATAGCAGGCCCTTGTTTTAACAGCAGTTTTTCTCACATGTCAGACTGCCCCTGCTTGCAGAGGGAAGGTGTGTACCTTGATTAAGGCTGCACCTTGGCATCCTTCTTACCTTTCCCTAAATCAAAATGGCCACATATTTCTGCTTTTCAAACCTAGGCTGGGGTTGTTTTGGAAGGCTTTGTTTTAGTTTTATTTAACAGCTTCATTTTTGATTGTTTTGTTGCTAGACCAAAGTTGAGCTCTTTGTCATTGGTCTTTGAGGTGTTGAACCATGTTAGAGAAAAAACTGTGAGAATTTGCACTGTGAAGCTGTTTTTTGTCTGGTTGGGTGTGAGTGCTTCTTGAAGAGAAGCAAATCCAGATGAAGGGAAAATTGTTTCCTCTTTGCCAATGTTTTAGGAGTAAATTTCACCTTCAGCTGCAGCTGTGTTACAACTACTCCCATGGCAAAAGGGGACAGAATTTAGGCTTTGATGCTCTGATCTACTATGAGACAATGTTCAAAGGGATTTTTCCGAGTCACGTGTTGCTTGCATATTTATTTTTCTAGTATATTCATCAATAGTTTTAAGAAATGGCTGAAAAGGTCCAGGGTATAACTTTATTGTTATGCTACTGTTGTTCAGGCAATTCAGAGTAAAACACTACATGTATTTTGACAAAGACAAAGTAAATAGTAGAACTTTGTACCTCACTACCCTTCCACAGTTGCTCTGTATATCAACTACAGTAATGAAGTAATAACACAAAGATAGTCACCTCCCTGGCGTGGTTTCTAATGTGCAAGCAGAATTTATGGGGGTGCATTGTTCAGGAAACTTATTTTCTCTATGGCAGATACTGCAACCACGTTAATGAAATGATGTGTTGCTGAAAATAATCCCTTGCATTTTGACAATGGCTTCTGAAACCCCCTACGTAGTTTGAGGATTATCTTAATCTGAATCGAGAGATACAGATGAGAGTTTGTAGCAGGCAAAAGTATTTAGGGGTGTTTTATGTACTTCAGGCAGCTAAAGAGAGATCATGGACAAATTTTGCTGATATCCTAATTACAGTGAGTATCCAAAATGAGTAAGGGTAGATACCGTGATTGGACTCTGTACTTAATTCTCTGATACTGGATATTGGAATGGATATTGCTAACAGGGTCTCTCTTCTGTCTGATGGTCATCCTGGGAGCACTCTGCCATGCACATGGGGAAAGAAGCCAGGGATAGAAATAACAGGGAAGAAGCACCTGGGGATGCTGTTCAGAGGAGGCACGGGAAGGTAGTGGGATGTGTTTAGAGACCTCTGTGTTGCTGCTTTCTCTAACCTCCACAGTTCAGAGATCCTATCATGAGGATGTAGCCAAAATATTTGGTCCCTAGTAAAGGAAAGATGATTATGAGGAGCATGGCAAGACACAAATAATATGGGGAGGTTTGAATGCGAGTAACCTTTTATATTAGCTAGTATGAACTAGGAGGTTTTGCTCATAAAACATAGCCAGTCAGAAAGTGGGATGGATGGCATTCAAAGATGGTCTTGAAGTAGTTTTGTATTCTTTCCGTCAGGGGCAGGAAGCAGACCTTCTCTGTCAGTAAAATCTTATTGAAGAAAGAGCCTTGTTCCAACTGGTGACAGGGCCAGCATCATCCCTCAAGTAATTGTATCCACCACAAAAGGGATTTTGTGTCAAAGGAGCCTGACCTGATTCATCAGGTGGGTGAGGGGCTCCTTTAATTGGTCTGAAATTATGATTTCGATGATAGACATGGAGAGCAATGAAGTTGGGCTTGGCTAATTGCAGGCTTTCTGAGCAGCAATTAACATGTCAGAAATGTAGTAATGCTTGAGGGAAATGCTGATACTTTCCTTGCTTCCTATTTAAAATAACCCCACCAAAACAACAAAACCACAAATGGAAGTCTCCTGTAAACTAATGCAAACAATCTGGTAATGCTTGGGAACCTGTTTGTCAGTGGTGTGACCCGATGGCTGTAAAATGGGCTGCCAGCAGCTCTAGCTTTGCTCTTACTGAAAGTAGAGAGGATCACGCTGTGTGTATGAGCCTTGTTAATGCCCCTGGCAGCTGTAAGAATTGCCAAGTCTATAAAAGCAGCTTATCTCCTGAGGAGGAGAGCCCCCTCACCAACCCCCTCCAAAATTAGACAGATTAACTTCCTAAGAAATGGAGAGTTATTCCGCCCCAAACCTACGCTGCTCATTCAAGCTAATCTCTGGAGGGCTGAAAGGCCTCTTGTCTGTGATTGGAATCATATGATAAAGCCTTGCTTGCTTTCTCTTTTATTGTGCCAAAAAGTTTTTCTTGCTTTTGATCTAGCTGAGAGCTGAAGTGGCTTTTAGTCTGTTTATGTGTCATGCGGAGCATTTTGAGACAAGAATTTTGGGTCTTGTCTCTGTGTTTCTGGCATAGTATGTCCTCATACCCCATGTGGTGCTCTCCTCAGGCATCAGCTGTACGTCCCCCTTCCTCGTGATGGTTAACAGCACCACCCAGGGAGCTTTTCCACTGACACAGTTAGGCAGAATGCAGACTAAACAGGAGTAAAGTTATCTCCATTTGCAGATTATATTCTGTAGGCTGAGAAGGAGAGAATGTTAAAAGAAATTGTGATCACTCTTCCTCTCCTGTGTCCTGGCCCCATGCTGGGGAATGACACTTGTGTCTTCTGCTCCACTCAGGCATGATCTGTAAAAATACTGTTAGTAAACACTGAACTGCATAGTAATCAATAGATGTAATGAATAATCTTTGCCCCACTCTTCTCTGTGATCTCCCAATCCTTGCCTGATGAACGCTAAGTTTACTCCTGAAGAGGTCTAACTTTGGCATAGATGTGTGAAGGCTATAAATGTTGTGAGGTTTTTTTCCCAAAAAAAGACTAACTTTCCACTTTATTAAATGCTTGAGAGTCTTTTACATCAAAAATCTGTTACAGATTTTTTCCTAAGAACAAGCACTCTTTCCTCCTCCCACACAAAAAAAAGTCCCAAGGAAAAAAAGAAATCTTTCCAATGTTCAATACATCAGGGTTGTAAAAAGGCAACAAGCCCTGAGTGCCTGGGTGACTTCTATGCTCCCTAGGATTGGATCCTCATTGCTCTGTAGAGCTATAGCACACAGGCTTTGCTTGGACAGTCTAAGATTCCATTTCAGAAAGGCAGGAGGACTTCCTCCACACTCTTTTCAGTGCTGATGCCATATGCTGATGCTGAGGTGTCCCCTGTGCTGCTGCAGCTGTGGGTGTCTCTTGCTGCAACCTTCCCCTCTTGGCATGAGGAGCTGAGCTGGGAGGTTTATGGCAGAGCCAGAGTGTGCTAAAGCTTGGCGAAGCTGAGGGGCTGGTGATGATGGGGGCTACAGACTCCCCCCACAGTTGGTTACTCTGTGCTTTCCCAGGGTGCAGCAGATTGGTACCACTCCTGCTTTGTTTATTGCCGTCTGGGATTGAGGGTCCTGGGAAACACTTGTCCCTGAAAGGAGCAAGAAAAGAGGAATAACAGGACATGTGGTTAGTTGAGCACTTAATAATTTGGGAACATCAAGACAGATTCCCAGGCTCTCTTCTGATAAGTTGGAACACTCTAAACCGTGTCAAAAATGAGGCTTCCAAAAACATCTGAATTTGGATCATGGCTCAGACTGTGGCTCCCTTCTGATCTTGTGTAAATCATTTATTTTCCCCTAAGAAACAGAAGGGACCTTACTCTTTGAACCTGTGGTTCTTGGCTTGTCCCTGTTCTGGCTTTCCTGTTCAACTCCTGGAAGCCATTCCTGTTTGCTGTCAGGTTGGGGAACTGACTGCTCCCTCTTCTCTTTGCAGAACAATGGGAGGAGAGTCTTTTATTCATCTGGAAGCTGGTTTCTGTCTCAACAAAGCTTTTGCCTTCCTCACTTTTTTGGTCTGTCTTGCTGGTTTAAAGTCTGAATGACAATTAAAAGCCTGCCTAGCTAATGTCACGTGAGGAATGGAACATTTTGGAGTAATGGAGGAAGTAATGATATTGTTTTCCTCAACCCTGGAGACATGTGATGTTTTGAGCAGGAGAGCCTCTTATCAGTGAGCATTCTGAAACTCCTTTCTGTATCAGAAGAGCAGAGGATCTGCCTTGCTCACTTCATTTAAAAGAAACAAAAATACTTTTCGCACACAGTCTCTACTATGCTGCATGTACATATTTGTACCATTCAAAAGCATTTTTTTGAAAAAAACCTTTTGTTGTTTCCCATTAATTGATCAGAAATACAGTAACCAGCATCACTTCAACTGCACTTTGCTTCCTTCATCACTTCTGTGAAGGCCAGCATGGATGCTTTGGTGGTTGAGTTATATGGAAGCTGTCACTGAGGACTTGCCTTTATTTTTTTTCTTGCTGTGATGATTATGACAACTTGATGTTTCTTAAACCATCTGTGACAATTAGTACCCTATTGTTTTCCTGCTTTGCAAGCAGGAAGGGAGAGATGTATATTTTCCTTTACACCAAACTGGCCTTTGTCAGATGTTGACTCACTTAGCCTTGGTGAGCTGGACTCCCACAAATGAGCTCATTGTAAGTGTGTAACAATGTGAGGTTCATGCCTCATATTTTTTTGAATTATGAAATCATATTCTGATATACAGGTATGAGAAGGGCTCTGGATCCATTCAGCACAGGTGAGATTGTTATCTAGGCAGTAATTAGCTTGAATAAGAGACTGGACTTAACTGTTTCCCCGAGATAACTTTACAGAGTTCAAGCATTGAGATGCTGATGTTGGGTGGGGTTTTTTTGCAATTATACAGGTTGCTTTTCTTCTCACAGCTTATCTCTGTTTTAAATGGTTCAAAATAGATGGCATTTTAATTGTACAGATGGATCAGATACTCTGGAACGAAACCAGATCTTTCCCAGTGAGGGTCATGCTGAAGTTTTCATGTAGCAAGAATGACTATGAATCAATTACTTGGGACTTCATTATGACGAAAGAAAACAAACATGGCATCAACAGTGGGTTTAGCAGCCTTTGTTTCAAAAAGGAACTTGCAGAACCATTTAAGGCAAAATACAATCCCAGAGAGATGCATCAAAGGGTTCAAATGAGAGCATAAAATACTGTACAATGAAAAATGTCACAAGAGCTTCAATGCCTTCGATATGTATGTGAAAAATTTCAGGCTGAGCCTTCCCACACTATGGGAGGTCATCAAGTAAAGCAGAGCTAGCTCTGTTTATCTC
Organism: Acrocephalus scirpaceus scirpaceus; assembly: GCA_910950805.1. Taxonomy (NCBI): domain Eukaryota; kingdom Metazoa; phylum Chordata; class Aves; order Passeriformes; family Sylviidae; genus Acrocephalus; species Acrocephalus scirpaceus. Next base: position 39,586,731 of record OU383773.1, on the reverse strand, counting down.
CAGTTGAAGTGACACATGACTTCACTTGGGTTTTAGTCTCATTACTGCTGAAGTGTGAAGTGTCAGGTTAAAAAGACTACACGCTTTTCACCCCTAGGGATTGCTCTGTTTTAATGGGTCAGGTCAACGCTATGGCTCAAAACATTTCAAACGATTAATGTTTAATACATTTTAAACTGAAGTCCCTAAGAATGTAAAATTAACCCTGTGGATGTCTGTGATTGGGACTTCTTGATATTCAACTGTTTCAAGGAATATAGTGTACTATTATTGCTGGCAATGGAGGGCTGAAACAAAAGCAGAAGATTTTTTTCTCAAACCCTATTGTTCTTCACAGAATGGTCCTGGCAGCCTCTGTTCTCTTGCATCCTCAAAGGTTGCCAGGATGAATTATGTTACACAAACATGTCAGTCTTGGGCTATGAGAGGAGAGCAAGTGTCCAACCTAAGTCAAGCAAGAAGAAAGTGTTGCTACTTTTCAACCAGGAGTTCCCCATTTCTGACTTTACCTTCTACATTCCTCCTGTATACACTGAAACTGAAAAAAAAAAAAAAAAACCCAGTCAAACAAAACCAAACCAGACAAAAATTAAAAAACCCAGGAAAAACCCAAGAAAAAACCCCTAAACTGAACAAAACCAAAGCCCTTAAAAACTCTTACCCAGAAGGGTGAAGGTTGCAGTTTCTGTTGCCATCTTAGTGGAAAAAAATAGGAGACAGAGTGCCCTCCTAATGCCTACAGTTTAAAAACCTTCCATGACCTTTTCTAACATACCACACAATACCTCTGGTGTCTTTTGGCTCTGTAACTGTAGTGGTAAATGTCTAAAACAAGTAACTAAAAGAAATTGGTGTCTTCTTCTGTCTTGTCAGGAATATCACTTTTGTGGTGGTTTATCATTCCTTGTTAAGTCTAAATAATTCAGGAAAGACTGGCTAAGAAACTGCTTAATATACTGCCTTTTTTGGAGTGGCATGTGGACAATTTGCCTTAGTCATAATTTTAAAGGCATGCAATAGTCTCTACAATATAAAATCTTAAGAGGAACACGTTTCTGTGGTGGTAACATTCTTCATTCAGACCTTTTTTTTAACCTAGACTACTGGCACGTTTATTTCAGAAAGGCATAGATTGTCAGTGTTGAGTTTGTGGCTGTGTAAAACAGTGGGAAGATCAGTTAAATTCTTGTATATTGCTTTGTGGCTTACTTTTTATACAATTTAGTAGAAGGAAGCACAATTAATTAATTGTTTCAAAATTTAAGATCAGTGTTGTTCTTCTAGGTGTATCATCTCTTAAGGTCCTCTCACAGCTTTTGTCGTTGAATGTGAAAAGAAATATTCTGATCAGCAAGGCCTAATGGAGGGATGTTTCTAAAACAGGATTATGAATCTTGTAAATCTTTCTTTAGGAGCCTGTTTCACTGTCTTGAACATTAAGCCAGCATGTCACAATCTGTTACTCTGGTCTCAGTGAAACAAATAGCTCAGTTGAGATCCTGGTTTTGAATTTTATTTTTTTTTAATTGAACATTTGTTCTTAGGAAACAGAAAGGCTTAGAAAGATGTTGATATTTCCCCCTCACCACCAACACTGGAGTTGTCTATTTTTATTTACTTTGAGAGGAGGGGAAATTGGACAATTGGCTGAACCACAGTAACCAGCATCACCCGTTTCTCATTATTTCTGATGCTTCCTTTAACTTCTAAAATCTTGAGACTGTAAGGAAAGCATAGAGTCTTCTGTATTTTTTTTTTTTTTTTAGATTTGAAAACCACATATAGTCTGGCAAAAATTCCAGTGCTGTCAAGCAATGACAGGATATAGACTCTTGTCTTTGATCCATACGTTGGGAAGGGCCTTGCGTCCTACCCCATCCCCACCCTCCTCCTCTTTGCAGTTTAACTTGGACTGTCAGAAGTGGTCTCAGTGTATAATCCTGTGCAGACAGAAATCGATCTACATCCCTACAAGAGCTAATTTGGCTGGCAATCCCCAAAAAATAAAGCTCGGGGTCCTGGTTTGCATCCCAGCTTACCTTGCAGTGAGATGAAGCACTTTTTAGCAGATGAGCTGTCCCAAGGAAAAGTGGAAGAGCAGCTCTCAAGCCGGGAAGAGAATGCACAGTGTGGATGTTGTTTTTTCTTTGTGATTGGGTGCAGGCAGAAAAGGATGAAAATGTGGTTCAGAAATCAAATGCAGACAACCTCTGCTCTCCTTGGAGGACTGCACAGAAAGTGTGTGTGTGCAGGAGACATTGCTGACCACAGACCACATCCCACTCACCACCCATTAGGGATTTTCAGAGTCCACAAGCAAGCCAATGGCAAGAGACTTGTATCTTTTTTCTTTTTTTAAATGAGGGGCAGTTTATTGTGAGTATCTCTTCTAAGCTTTTGCAGCTGGCGAGTTGGGTTTATATCTGAACTTGAGGCTTTATCTGGACTGGGAGGGGGTGGGAAAGGTTCCACAGACAAAGAATAGGGAGTTTATTCTGGGCATTTGCAAGTTCTTCCTGGGGATTTAAACTATTTGTAGATCTAAACCTCAGATTCAGCTGCCCTATGGAAGGAAATTTGGCTTCTCTGTTTTCACTCTATCCCCAGCATTTTGAGTAGAGTAGCATAAAGCTTTGAAAATACTGCACTGAATAGTCTCTGTCTTAAAAGGCTTTATTTGAAAGTGTGGTTGGCTAAGTCTAGACAAATGGCTTAACCCTGTTCAACTCCAACAGGTCATATGTTTCTAACTCACTTAAAACTTGAATTTAGGAGTTAAGCTCTACCCTCCTGGGATCTGGGCCAGTGCTTCCAGCCCATGTCCTGGCACTCCAGCATGCCAGGGGCTTGCAATCACTTGGCAGAGCATTGGCACCTCCCAATCACCCTGGTTTGCGTGAACACTGGTGTGGCCAGTCAAGCTTCTGTAAACAGACTCTAGCATCAGTCCTCTCATTAGCCTTGACCATGCATAAAAGAGGCTAAAATTAATATTTTCACACTCAGAGGCTTTTGTCAGCTTTATCAATTCTATTTCATGTGCTTTCCAATTAGGTTTGTATATATCATAAAAGCCTTTTTCCCCTTGTTCAATTAATCAGAGCTAAATCTAACATGAAGAAGCTCAAGTTTCCAAAGTTCTTATTCTCTTGATGAGCCTCTGTGCTTGGTAAGAAAAAACTAGGCCCTTGCCACTGCTCTGCTGGTGAATGTGCTGGGGGTGACTAGGGAACTGGTAATTTGTTTCCCTCTCTGACTTCTTGGGTGCCCGAGGGAGAAGCACAGATCATCTTCTCCCAGTGTCTCACTAGTGGTCTCTGACAATGCAGTATGCAAACATCCTGGTCCATGTAGCCAAAAGGAAGGGAGGATTTCACCTGATGTAAATTTAGTTTTCAAACAATTGTCTTAATCTCTTATTTGAGAGGTAAGAGAAGTGGATGGGGTGTATGTGTCACAGAGGTGCTTCTCCCTTCCTGATGGGAGGCAAGTGTCTGCTGCTGCAGTTAATGTAGCACTTTGTGTTGGCTGGACACAAAGCCATGGCCCTCCCGAGATGATAATTGGTGGTATGGCGGACCTGAGGCCTTCGTGATGTGGGTGCAAACTCAACAGACAAGAAAATAGTGAATTTGAACATCTGTGTAGACTTACCTACTGCCAGTCTCTCCTCACCCAAGTGAAGGCAAGCATTTATACCCCATCCCACTACTGTTTGTTTAGTGAGTGTGTGTGCGAGAGCAAGGGATCACACACGTGGAAGGAAGCAGCTCAGTTGGAGGGTGGAAGTCCCACATGCCCACAATGTTTCTTGAGTCGTGGCAAAGGGGCAGTCAGTGGGCAGGAGGAAGAAACGTGAGAGCTGCAGCTCATCTGTGAGTATGCTATTACACATGCTGATCAAACGAGAGGGGGAGTTTCATTCCTTTATTAATGCACCTACACTGGTACTTGGCCATACCATCTGTCTCAGAGCTCTTTCCCAGATATAAAACATACTTACATCTACAGGAAAAATTAGGAAATGGCCTGAAAACACATTTTTTACACTGTAACATTTGTAACTTGGATAAAAGTTTAGTAAATGCCTGCATGTATGCTAAATGAGCAGTGGAGAGTAGATTTTTAGGAGTTAAAATAGCTATTGAGCAAAGTAGATTATGCAGTATTTGATCATGTATTTTCTAGTCTTTCTGAATGTCTGCTCCTGTACCTTGTGATGTGGATGCTATTTTCTGCAAATGCAAACTTTTGTTACAGTTTCCTGCTATCTATAGGAATGCAAAATGAACTCTAAATATATGGAAACTTTCTATTACCTACACAGACCAAAAAGCAGATGTTAGTCTTGAGTTGCTGGAGGTAAACAGCCAAATAAAGTTCAGCCAATTTTATTGGAAATGAGGAAAATCAAGTAGAATATTTTCCACCATTAAATTGCCTAGCTTCTCCATCATGCTACTGGTATTAAAAATATAGATTTGCTATGGGTGCCAGCAAAATATTTAATCTTATAGAAAGAAGAGCATTGTGAGGGAAGCTGCAAAATAATTTACGTTCTGGTTTTCCAAGGTCTTTCCAAGGTCTTTATAGGGGAAAAAAAAAAGCAAAAAAGCAAAGTGCAGTTGGTAAAATAACTTGGAGAGAGGTTTTTTCTTGTAGGAAAGGGGTTTTCACACGACTCTTAACAACGGCTTAAGAATGGAAAGGGGGTTTTGTGAGAGTCTTTACCTACCCATTGCAGTTTTGTGAAAGGTGTGGCTGTTCCATCACTTAAATTACTTGTCCTAAAGAGCTTTTAATTGGGGTACCGTTTTGATTGCTTCAAATAACTCAGGAGTGTCAGGCATGGTTTTGACTGAGCCTTCTTGCTCAAACCAGAAGAGCCAAGACCTTCTGTGTTTCTGATAATTGTTTTGGCTCAGCTGAGTTCTTTGTGAATTACCAGGAATTGTTAAAGTGTGCTTTCGGATTCTACCTGAAAAAGCAGCAACTTTTGATGAAACTGGGTCAGGTTTCCTTGACCTTTTTCTTTTAGCTTGCTCTGCCCTCTACTGAGGTGAAATTGGGCCATTTGTATATTTTCACCTGGTGATTTCTGTTTTCTTACAAGTTAGAGTTTTTATGTACTGTAAGCATGAAACCTTTTGCTTCAATGAAATATGATTTCAGTGGTTTTGGTTCACTTTGGGATGTTTTGGTTCCAGTCTGACATTAAAGAGCATCCATTTGGAAGTGATGAGGTTTTGAAAGTGGAAGCTCCATTTCTAGCCCTATCATAGCTCCAGGATCCCAAGGCTGCTGGGTGTGTTCCTGTGACATTCATCTTTTAATGCTTCCCTGCAAGGCATCTGAGCTGTGATGGTATCCATAAAATTTGTAAAGTATTCCAAACTGAATATAAATAAGAAATATTTGCTTCTCATTCAGTAACATTCCCTGTTGAAATTCTGTTTTCCAGTTATGTGAAATTCTAGCAAGACCATAAGTTTCCTAGCAAAAGTGGCTGCATTCAAGAGTGGTTCTGAGGGGCAGTTTCTTGCTGTTGCTTAATGCATGAATTTGTAATAATTGAACTCGTAAGCTGTATCTCCTTGGACAAGGAATGAAAGGTAAGGATAGAAAGAATATTTGTTGTGTTCTGAATATGACATATCCGACCAAAAGACTTTTGATTTAGCCTGTGCTGCTTATTTAAGAGTGTGCAGCCTTTCAGAAACTCTTGGTTTAAGAAGAAAACCATTCCATGTCAGAAAATAAAACATTAAAACTGCATGTAGAAGAAATGCAAGTCTTTGAAGAAGAATGTAGTGAGAATACATCCCAAAGCTTTACCTGAGCCATACAGAAATGCAGCTTTAGCCTCTACTGTTGTTCTGCATGCAGAATGTCATGAATATGGAGCACAGAATGTTAACTTGAGCATTGGCTCTTTGTATCTAACAGCAGGTTGTAAGTGTGAAGGCACTGAACTATTGCATTGGTGTTTCTCTTTATTTAAAAATAGCAAAATATATATGTACTAGTTGGGGGAGTTTATCAGTATACATTTTGCTGTTAGCAATGAAACCAAAACCAAAAACCTTAGCAAATCCTGCTAAACTAGCATTTATTTACAGATAGAGATCATATTTCTTCCTTCCATCCATTCTGAAAGCAGAATTCACATTTGACTGTCTCTTCAAAGCCTTTCAAACATACTTTCTTTTGTGTGCAGAGTACAGTTGACTCCTTCTTTAAAAACTAAATGGTCCTGTTTCAGATACCTGACTGAAGACCTTGGTGCTTGTGCTTTGTAATCCTGCAGTGCCCAAACAGGACTGGTCTGTGACACACTGAGCCAAATCAAACATTTGGGTGTAGCAAATCACAGGGGGTAATAACCTCATCTCAGGTCAGTCAAACTGTCAGTTATCAGACCACTGCCCATGCCCAGAGCCGTTTTGGGTGAGATGCAGCTTGGGTTGGTCCTATGACAATGCACTGAATGCAGGGCAGCCATCCCAGCTGCTGCTCTGCTGAAGAAACAGCAGAAAGGCAGTGGCAGAGAAAAGAAACTTTTCGTAAAATTGGGCTAGATGTATGAGGCTGAAATAGGTCCTCAAAAAGGTATGTATCATTTTTGCTGTTGTTGAGTATCAACATTTTTTTGTATATAGAATAAAATCTTATCTTTGAAAAACATTTCTTCCCATTAAAAAAAAAAAACTTATTGTGCTTTTTTTTTGTTTTCCCTAGTAGAAAAAAATATATTTCAGATTCCAAAATAACAGGAGCATAATTATGAGAAAAGCATTTCTTGTGGAAATAATTATTAGAAAATATTTTGTCTTTGCCAGGATTTTTTTAGGTCCCCAGCCTTATCTTAGTGCCTACAGTAGAAGCTGAGAGCTCTATTTTACCCAGCTTCTTTCTGGCTCAGCCTAAAGCAGAGTTGCTCAAGCTATTGATATTTTCCACATGGTAAAGGCAGAAACTTTTCTCTTCATCCCATAGAAAAGGTTTTCTAATACTGGATGGAAAGACCTTCTAACACTTTGAATGTATGCTATCCCCAGTAAGATAAACCTTTTATCTAAAATATTTTCCATCTCAGGTTTTCCTCTGATGGAAAGATATCGAGTGATTCTTTCCATGCATTTGAGTACCAGGGTGAAAAATAATGTTGCTACAAGCTCTTCAGGATCTTGGAATACAAGGGCAATATTATTCAAGTTAGGGTTGGTTTTTGTTTTTTTTTTAAATAATGTCTTCAGATGAAAAGTGTGGGTCAGAAAGAATCTGAAAGGTTATATACATCAACACCTCACCAAGACATCAAGCATGTGGAATTCAATATTGCAGTGATTATGCTTGAAAGAATGCTTGAAAGAATTCTCCTTGGCTACCCAAACAAGTGCACATATATCAGGTAGTCACAGGTCTTCAGAAAACAAACAAAAACGTCCACCAAATAATCCCTTCTTGAGTTGCTCTATTTCCTGTAATTTTCTAACTAGCATAAAGTAGCCAAATTCTGTGGTCTAGACTGATTTGTTCTGCAATTTTTTTTTCTTGGGGATTTACAAACCACAGAAAGTTGGAATGGATCAGAATAAATATTTGCTCATGCACCTACTGATTAGAGCTTTCAAAGTCCCCAGTCTTGATACAACACACATGTGAGCATTAGCATTCATATAGATTAGGTAAATATAAGGGGTTTTCTCTCTACCCACTTCTCCCCTCCTCAATTTCAGCTTCATGGAGATAGCACTTTAAATGTGGCACTTTTTTTTTCTGGTATCCCTCAGTGTTTTCTGCCTGGCAATTATCTGAGACTGTTACTGTACCAGAGAGTACATTTTTTAGAATTCTTTTTATCCCCCTCCCTTAATATCAAGCATATTATTACTCATCTTGGAGCACTTCATCACTGCTGTTTCTGAGTTGGAGATTTCTCCAAGTATGATAGCAGCTGCAGCTAATAACATCAATTATACAACACTGAGGTTCCTGTTCTCCTGTTCTAACTGGAGGAATTTCTTCACTAGGACATGCCATATAATTAATTGCCTTTTTCTCTGCATGCAAACATTGTAAAAGCTTTAGTCTACTGTGTCTATGAGAGAATAGCTGTAAAAAGATTCACTTGCTTAAGCCACAACCCCACTTGTTAGGGTGGCTTAGTGTGCAGGGGTGAAAAAGATTTAGAAACTTTTCATTAAAAAGGTCTGGTGCTTTTCAACTCCCCCCACTGTCTATGCGTTTGTAAAAAGAATGTTTTGATGTGCTAATCTGATCCAAACTTTCTTATGGTTGATGGTTTTCTAATTAAAACAGAAATAAAAAACTGAGTAGGTATGGCAGCTGTCTCCATGCAGTCTTGTTAATACTGTCAGATACAGAGCAATACCCTCCCGCTGTAACTTAAAAAAAAACATTTTAAAGGACTTAAGGAAAAAAAAGGCAATTTTTTAAACCAGTATGCCTAAAGTCATAAACTAAAATAAATAGTCACAAACTAAATCATAAACTGAGTCATAAACTAAAATCTGTGTCTGGGTAATTTAGTTGTTGACAACATTAAAAACACTTCAGGCACAAAAAAAAAAGATAAAAGATGTATTTTAAGAAGAAATTTGTTGTAGATATTTATATAAATTGATTTCTCTCTATATATTTATGTATACTCAAATTTGAAAGAGTTTTGATGTTTTTTTCTAAGGATGGCATGCGACCAGTCAAGGCAAGAGAGGAGGGCATTACTAAGAGAGAAGAGCGGAAAAATAAAATCAGTGATGACAAGGCTGGGTTGGGTGGGGCAGAGAAATGCTGGGATAGCCAAAGAGCCAGGACATGATTGCAAGGAGTGAAGATATAGAAACCAAATGTCTAAAAATTAGTTTGCAGGCAAGTGGTGCTGCTGGAAATTTAACATGTTCTCTTTTTTTTTTAAATTTTATTTTAAATTCTGTCTCCAGCAACCTTATAACTTACAGAAAAAGGGCAAGATAAGCCAGAAATGCCAACATACGGGGTTGTTTTTTAAACCAGTGAAGTTTATTAATTTCCTATTTGTTAACCTGAGACTTTTTGGAATCAATTTATGTGCTATTACTTTGAGAACATTTGTAGATAACTTTTGATTTTTAAATGCCTAGAGCCCAAGGATTGCTTTGGGTATTTGGTGAAAGTGAGGGGGGTGGGGAGAAAGGGAAAAAAGGAAAAAAAAAAAGTAGTACTTGGCAGAGTCTGTCCCTTTTCCTGCTGGATGTTTTTCAGGTGAACTACCCAGTTATGCTACTGTATGTCAGTCAGGCCAACTATGTGGAAATAAGGATTAGTCCACAAATCCTCTTTTAATAGTTCTTTTAATGGTGCTTTTCCTCAAGTCTTACTTGTTCCCTAGGATTTCCTACCCTGACTGGGTGTCTCCCATCATTCCCAAAGCATTGCATCTCCCTGACTTTCACTCGGGCTGGGTACTGTGCTCTGCAGCCGGGAGTAGGAGCTGTGTCCCCCGCAGGCCCAGTGTGGGGCTGCTGCCACTGATGGCTTTATCAGATGGACAGAGACATTCCAAGTATGCTTCTGGTCACTGTGGGATGTGGGAATATAAAAAAATAATGAAAAAGGAAGGCTTAGACCAAAACTGTTAGTCAAACCAGGCATTTTTGTCAAGGCTTTTTTTTCTCTTAATTTTTTTCTTAACGAGTGAAATTCTTTACTCCTAAGCAGATTGTTAAAGCTGTGTGATGCCATTTTCTTTTCTTTTTAAAGCTGTGTTTTGAGCAGCTGAAAGCTGCAGGTTAGGTAAAACTATTAATGACCATTTTTTGACCTCTGCTCCAACCGCCCACAGCGGCTGCAAATTTTTAAATGTCTGACGGCTGCTTGGCTCTCCACAGTATCATTATGTTGGTTGACAGTAGATGAGGTTTCAGAGGTAAAAAAGTCACTTCCCAAATTGCACCCTGCTGGCATGGCCAGTAGACAGATTAAAAAATGGGAGTTCAGTGGCATGATAGGGCAGGAGAACTCATTTTTTTATGAGCAAAGCATGCCAAGAGTTCCCTCTGAATCTCTCTGGCTGTGTGCATGGTGGGGGCAAATCATGACACAGGGCTAGTGTGGGGAGAGTGCTTTGCAACATGTTATTGCCTCAGAAAAAGGAACACTTACCTCATGTTGCTGTCAGGGCTGTAAAATACTCTGGGATTTCTGGGGGTTTTTTTCAGTTTTCATGGTTGCTGCTCTTGAGCACTTCCCAGATGTGTTAGGGCTGCACAGTGAGCGGCTTCATGACCCTTCTGCCTTTGCTGGAGAAGGTTGTGTAAGTGGTGAGACTTTCCTTTGCCTTCTTCTGTCCTTCTTTGCCCATCCTTCTCTCTTTGCCAGCTTCCTGGGCCTCAGAGAGTCTTGACTGAACCTTCAGGGAACCTGTCAGGATGACCAGGACAGAAGGATAGGGAGGAAGGAGTGATAAATAAGAAGGGTGGCCAGAGAAATAGTGGGTTTAGCAAAGGTGCTCTGGTATTTCTGTGTAGACCAATGTCTTCCAAGGCGCTGTTTTTCCCAGTTGACTCAGGGAGTTGTCCTAACGCTGTGGTGGTGCTCAACCCCAGTGGTGGTTGAGAGTCTTCCATCCCAGTGACATGTTGGAATCCATTCCTCTGGATCAGTGTGCCAAGGCAGCACATAGTGAATGGATGCACTGAGGGGAGGTTCACTTACAAACAGTGCTGTTCCTTGGACAAATATACATAGCCAAGAGTAATAGCCTTTAAAACACTTTACTGTTTCTTCAGGCACTTCACACATTTGCTCTCCACAGTCTTCAAAGCTGTAGCATCTTCGTGCCTTGACTGTCACAAAGTGTTTGCTTTGTAGTCGTGTCGGGACTTGTGGGGTCTCCAGATCATGATTTTACACTTTTTATCCCTGCAGCTACTTCCTGTCCTTCTTAGGGGTAGTGCTTCCTCCTTTCTTGTACCTTCTGTTCTCTGGCTCATGCCAAGTCTGGTGTCTTTATGCTCTCTCACAGAGCGCCCTGCCCGCTCCCCAAAGCCCATGCTCTTTGGTGGTATTTTGGCTGGATGCTGCTTAATTCAGTCATTTGAAATTGGAGCCCTGTGTAAAACACTAAATACTGAACAATAAGTGAGGCAACAGCATTTCGTGGTATCAGCTGGAGTCGCAAGTCATGTCAGCAGTGGCAATGTCCTTAGTGGTGGTGTAGTCTCCAAGACAGTCTGACAATCTCTGGAGCAGGGCTGAATTCCTCTGTGTATCTGAGTCTTGAGTGCTGGATTAAACTTTTCCAAAAATTTATAAAACCTTAAGCAGTCTGGACAGTATTTTTGTGGGGAGTGATGGCATTGTGCTCAGGAGATATCTTTCTCAGCTGGGCCATTAAATGAAAAGCTGAAACCTGCCTGTGATGCCAAGAGATGAGCACTCAACAGAATGAAAACATGCAACTTAAGTTGCAAACATTTGTCTGTTGCCTGCTTTCTTACTTTTGCTGCTGGTTGATTCACAGTCATACCAATAAACATAAAACTTCACCTGCAAGAAAAGCAGAGGGTAATGCCCATAAATGAAGAAACTTCCTCACTTTGCACAACCTGCATTTTGAAATTTAGCTCAAACTTACAAGTGAATTGGTTTGTCCTGCCTTAAGTTCCTGCAGAAGGACAGATAATTTTGAGATATGGTGCGAGATGACTATGCCATTTAAAAAATTCTGAAAATATTTCCACACCCAGTCGGTGCACCCAGGGCAGCTGTGCTTCCAGGGAGCTGTGTGCCAGTGGCCGTGCCAGCAGGAAATGCAGCGTGACCTGTGGCAAACCTGGAGGGTGGGAAACTCTGTGAGAAGGCTTCTGTGGGTGGCTCTGAGTGTCCCAGGCAGTTACTGTGTGGGTATGGATGCAGGAGCCAACACTAAGCCAAGGAAGCAAGCAGGAGCAGTAGGAGAATTCTCTTCCCACCACGTGCATAGCTGCAAAGCACTTCCGATCGTGTCTCTGTGCCGATGGGCTGACAGCATCGCCTTCTCCCCTCCTACAAGCTGGCTCTGCATGCATGAAGCCTGGCTGTGAAATAGGAATGCTCTTTGGAAAGCATAATATTATTTTAATCATAAATTATTTGGAAACGCAATACAGAAATAGCTTCAGATCACTTCTTCCAGAGGGGTGTTTTTGTAGTCAGGGTCTTTATCAGCTTCTCAGTGGGAACTGAATTAATATTGCCACAAAAATGCAAACAGTAGTGCCTTTGATAAAACAGTTTGGCATCTCTTAAGCAAAAGATGTTTTGTTTTCCTAAGATACAACACTGTTTGCAGTGCAGGGACCTGCAGTATGTGCCAGCATATGGAAAGAAAATACCAGTTTTGTTACCATTTGTGTTGGGAAGGCATGGGGAAGGAACGAAGGAGGCGGCTGTGGAAGCAGCTGCTAAGCGATCTCTGTTATTGCAAGGGGGGCAGCCCAGGAAGCCCAAAAGTGAGTGTTGGTAGCGGAGGTGCTGGTGGCCTACAGTCAGCTTCCTGGCTTAGCTGCCTCCGAGCATTTTGTCAAGGTCTGTCCTTCTCCTCAGTTTTGCTTTTTTTCCCATCATGGGCTAGAGTAAGGCTGGTCCCCACTGCTGCCTCTTCCCATTGCAGAGTGGAAAAGCTTTACTGGCCGTACAGTAGGCATCTTTGTGAAAATGTGAAAATGCCTTTTTAGTACTTTCTGGTGTCCCATGGGTATTATGTATTTGATTAGGGCATTATTTTGATTTTTAGACTGCCTTTGGTACAAGAATCCTGAAAGGAAGCTGTTGTTGCAACTATTTTAATCTGATTTTACAAGCTGATTCCAGCTTGATTCCCAGCAGAAAGAAACAAAGAGGGGCTCAGTTGTATTTTTCATCCAAAAGTAAAAACCCCTACTCCTTTGAAGCTCTTCTGTAGAGTGTTATGTTTAGAGAGCAATTTGCTATTGTTTAAATTTAATCTCCATAATTACATTGGGATTGGATTAATGATGGGTTATTTTCTGAGTCATTATTTTCTGGCACACATAGCTATCAAGCATAAAGCCAGGTCTTCATTGGCTGTAAACTGGCGTCATTCCACCGAAGTCAGTGGAGTAGTTCCACTTTATATTGTGTCAGCCCAGATGTGATATTAGAGCTGTTTTGAAGAAAGCATCCTTTTGGCATTTGTTGGCTTTGAATCTTGGTATTATTGTAAAGGTGTCTAGGCATTAACTTAAAACTGCATTAAAACTGCACACAGCTGGTTGTTGTGTCTAACCCACCTCAGCTGGACCCAGAGGGATCAGCAAATGGTGCAATGCCAGACTGAACCACAGGTATCCCTTATAATTACTTTTCTAATGTTTAAAAACTGCCTTTTATCCCTGTGGACGTGGGACAAGTTCATCAGGGAGGTCCAGCAGACTTTGACATGCTCTTATCTACGAGAACAAACTTTGGTCAGTTGGTTCGGGATACTGTACTGAAAATCCAGGGGAGATGTCTGAGAAGCAGAGGACTGCTTCCTTTTGGAATTAGCTAGTTTTGCTCATTCTACTTTTCAGAAATGGGTGAAGGCGGGGAATTTGGGAAGGTCTGGCACATAGAAGAGCAGCAACAGGAGCAGTAGCAATGGACTTGATGTAGGTGATGAATCCTTCATCCTGATTGGGGTGATAGAAAGAAACAGTCTTCCCTTGCGAGATTCTGGGAGGCTGTGTAGAATTGCTGTGATCACAGAAGGTAGTTGAAGTTGCTGGGCTGAGACCAAGGAGGGAAGAAATTATCTCCCAGCCTCTTGTGCATGTTGGGCAGGGAAGGGTTTGCTTTCAGACCTTGTATTTTAATGTCTTATCTGAGTTTCTTCTCTTTTAAAAAATTGTCCTTCTCACCACCTGTGAAATGGCTTGTTAGTGAATCATAGTTTTGAAAAGGGGAAGGTTTTGCTTTCTTTTGGATCTTTACAGTAGGGAGGAAGTGGTCAGTCCTGTCCGTAAGCAGTAGTGGATTTAGGATGCCGTTGCAGTGGGATAGACCTTTTATCTCTTTACCTTGGTGCCCAAGTGACAGTGGCACATATTGTATATATGTGAGTGTGAAAAACAGGCAGGAGTTATCCTTTTCTGATGCATCCTCACTACCTCCAGGAGCCATCTGTTTTTGCTGCTAGCCTGCTCTTGAACCTGCAGGTCCACCTAGAGCAACGTAACCTCTGTTTCCTTGTTAAACGGCAGAAAATAACTGTAGAGTCTTTTAGTCTTCTCTCCTTCTTATTTGAAGATAATAAACTGGTACATTGTGCTCTTTGGGTTGTACTCTGGAGTTTTTAAAACAGTGTTTAGGAAATGCTGCTTATTTTAGGAAGAAATGTCAGCTTTAATCTTTAACAGTACCAGTGCTTCTGCAGTTGTGATCATCTGTCAGAGATGTGGGACTGTTTGGGAGTGGTATCTTTTTTTAGATGGACCTGATGTCAATCTAAAAAATGTGAAAATACAGACAAGCCTTCAGGCACATGGTGGGCATCTCTTCAGACTAAAAAGAAAGTGCTGCAGACCCCGTCCATGTAGATCCACTGTGGAACAGAAGGCAAATTGTAAGACCCAAATGAAGACTGAGTCTTGCTCTGAAGCTGGACATCTCTCAGACTGGGTGTACAAACCCCCACATTCTTACTCTCTTTTGCTTCAAAAGAAGCAACTAGCAGCTGTGGACCAAGATCAAGGCAGGGGGATTTAAACTTACATAAATTTTGTCCTGTGCAAGCTATTGTCAGCTAGTATTGAAGAAATTCTGGTGATGCGACTGTAAGTTCACACTACAGATCAGTCACATATGTACATGGTCCAATTATTAGAGGGGACTGTTGGAGCTTTAGTAATGCTTAAAGCATTTGAGGCCTAATACACTGTTTCATTGCTCCAGATGTGATAACTGCTGTTGACTTAGAGCAGAAATTGGTGATGTCCTACAGAGGAATTGCCTTTGTGCTGATCATGTAGATGTGGTGGTGAATCTCCTGTTAACAATTCCAGTTTTCAGAAGTTTTCTCATTTTGTTTGGGAGTGGGTCATGTGTGAAGGCTGAGAAGAAACGAATAGGAACGGCTCACATGTGTTCTCACCTGAATTCAGGAACACTTATGCAAAACTCACTTTGCATAAGCAGGCTATGAATCCTGGCTGCTTTTCCTGGAGCATGGTAGCTGTGGCCCTGCAAAACCAAGTCGCCATTAAAGATCTTGATGTGCAAAGGATTCTTCAGTAGTTTCAACTTTGCTGGGGTCAGGACAGACGCAGAATGGCCTGTCCTAAATAGTCCTGTCCTATTAATTTGTAACCCCACTCCTTCTCTGAGCCCTCCAAGGAACCACATTGTTATGGAAATCATAATTATTTATATAGGAAATTCATTTTTAAAAAAAATTCTGGAGCTCTAGGTTAGTATTTTTGGCTTTATTACCAAGAGTTTGAGTGAGAGACTTTCTTAAGCCAATATTTTAATTCTCACCTGAGCACTTGACCTAACACTTCTCTCAGCAGCTGAGAACTGGAGAAAATCTTCAGATATTATGATACTTGGTGCTGCTGTTCTAAGTGAAAATTGTGTTTCCTCAGGAAAGGCTCTTGACCTGTTATTTCTGCATACTGGTTTAATTTAGATCCAAAAGAAATGCTTAAAATTCCAAAGCAGAAGGAGAGTTTATTTCCATGACTGTCATTAGGTTTATGTTTCCTTTGGTCCAAGGTGTGTGCTATGCTGTCAAATGGACATAGGATGGTATAGTTGCCAAAATAGATGTGTTAATTTCTCAATTAGCTTTTTTTTTTTCTTCTGTACAGTGTTTTTAAAGTAACAAGTATTGTAAGCAGCACGCTATTTTTAAACCAGGGACATTTTGTGCTGAAATTGGCTATTGCAACACTGGGTTAGAATTAGAATACGCAAAATTCAAAACCACAGTAACCCTAATTTTGCCATTCTTGCCTTTTTAACTGCTCAACAATAGTGCTGTGTTTGTATAGTATTTAAAAATATTTGTTAAGGGGAATGTAAAGAGCTACTGGCAGGCTTCTCTCTTAACTCTTTCTGCATGCTCTGCCAGTCTGCTCAGAAATGGGCTCTAGTGAAAACTCAGGGGTGAGTCCAATGTCCAGAGCTCACACCTTCCTTTGCATTGCAAGCAAAGGAGCAGCCCCCAGCCAGGATGGGGGCAGACTTGCATGGTGGAGTGGGGCAGTCCCTCTGGCTCATGATGGGTGAAAATCTGTTTGATATCTCCTTTCCCAACTTGCCCTGGTATCTGCAGGCCTGGATTTGTAACCTCCAAGGACTTACTTCAGCAAAAGAATGGTAATGTTTGGGATATTAGAGTCTGACCATGAAGATGAATTTTATAGGCTATAGTTCATGCCATGACCTTACAAACACTGGTTCTGCCTGACTTGGTCCTCATGTTGCAGACAGCACTCTGGGAAAAGGTTATGGGAGCCCAACACCTCTCAGGGATTCTACCTTCCAACCTGCCCCAGCTATGAGCTGCCTGATTTTCCCTGCAAGAGCTTTGCACAGTTGGGACAGTCTTATGTCTGTCTTCAGATGGAAATTAGCTTTGGATTTCACATCACCAGTCAGACTGACCCACATATATGTGGAAAAAATAAGAACGGGAAAGCGGCTTGAGAAATGATTTCTGCTTTTTGCTGTTGCCTTGCGTTTTGGTGCATGCTGTCTGTATTTTGAATACAAGTTCATATGATGCATTGTCATGCAATAGCAATCCAGACTTGTTAATCCTGGGAACCAGCAGCTTGAATCTTGCTTTTCTAAATTTTACTGTTCTAAAACTTGACTTCTTTGTTAAAAATGAAGAGTTTCCAGGGGGCAAAAAGCCCCCAGAGAAGGACTGTTGGCATTTTATATTTTTAAGCTGTCTTGCTGAATGAAAACAGTTGATTATTAGCTTGATGGGGTGACAATGAGTATATAGAACTTAAATATCTCACCACTCCCACAAAGAAAAAAAAATCCACCCTCCATTGTATCATGGGAAGATACATAGCCAGAAAAACTTTCCAACTCGTTAAACTTTTATACTTGCTTCATACAAGCTTAATGTAGGCTTTTTTCCGTCCTGTGATGTTGTTAGGCTGCTTCTGAACTGATCCCAGTGAAGGAGGACACCATCAGCTTACCCGTATTTCTTTCTTGTAACAGAAACCTGCCTTTCTTATAACAGAATAAGCTGAATTGCTTAATTTGAAGGATTAAAAAAAGATTTCCTTGTTTGTGTGTTTCAGGTTGTTTATTCTGCCAAGCCTGATAACAAAATCAGTCTGAATGCTTCCCCTGTAATCAGTTTAGTCAGCTTCTATGATTGTGTGGTATATTTGGGCGAGGACAGGGATAAAGGAAGAAAGTTTAAAAAAAACAGGAAAACACCATTGTGAATATATCAGGCAAGTTATAAACTGGGAAAGGGTAATTGGAGTCAAGCATCATACCTGCTGCTACTTGTCATGCTCTGTGCTAGATGTTTTGGTGGGCTTTTCTTCCTCTTGTGACTTGTGTTTGACTTTTTAGGAGAGGAGTGTGGAAAAATATTGATTTAAAGGACTAGAGTTTGGTTATATCACTTTTAAACTGTGCATTTTGTAGTGATGAGTGGAGGTCAAGCCACTGTAGCTGACTTGAGGTCAGAAAAGAACAACAAAAAGTGATGTTTGGGCTCATTTTGAGCTCTGTGTTGTGTGGAACAGCTCCAAGCTCTCATGCACTTGGAGACACCATGCCACACCTTGATGTGGAGCAAGAGCTGGCAGGAAACATCAACGACTCCTTTGCTGCCTCTGGTGTAATTTTAGCTTTCTGGCACCCTGATGAAGTTCTGTTGCTTATCCTGGTTGTGTCCTTCCCCTTGCTCTTCCTGCTTCTTCTTTATCATCCTCAGCCACGAGCCTGGGGAAAAGCCGCCTCGCTGCACCTCGCCTGTAGGTCAGCTCATCCCTGTGACAGCACGGAAGGGAGTGTGGGTTTCAGCTGGTCACTTCACCCATGAGTGAGGATGTAGCAAGTTCTAAATTGAGAATTGTTGCTTCATATGCATGCCTCTCCAAACCTGTGGATTTAGACATTCCCTCACCATTAATTACATCCTCTGGTCTTTTAGCAGCGAGTAAACGGGCCAAGCTGGGCACGTCCTGCTGCAAGAAGCACAACGCAGTCTCTCATTGGTTGGCTGCTTACAAGTTTCTCAAAGTACACGGCTCCTCTCTTTTGGGAAGTGCATCCTGTGGGACTGTCCTCAGGATGGGGAGTGATGGGGCAGCTCAGGTCCCGTCTCGAGGGGACTACATACAGTGACACCAACCAGTCCAGTATTGCCAGAGTTGATCCCCGTTAAACACAGGGGCAGGTGCTGCAAAGGGAAGCCCAGATCACCCATAACCAATAACCAGAGAGGTGACTCCTGGTGGCACTGGAATTGAGTTTGTTACCATCATGCACCTTGGTGCAATCTCTGACAGAGGTGCTGGGCATCACAACCTCATTTCTGGAAGCTATAGAGCCCAATCACCCTCTTTTGCCTCTTGTTTGACATCTGAGCTGCTCAGACAGATGCAGTGCAAGACTAACAAAATTGGCAGCAGTGTCTGACTCTGACAGCAGTTTGAGAATTTGCCTGTTTGCCTTGTGGCGGCCCTTAACACATTATCCCCCAGTGCGGTGTCCCACAGAATGCTCGGCAGCAGTCATGCAGAGGTGAAAAGATTTCCAGGTGGCTTCAAAGAGAAGGATGTGACTAACTGTCTCACAGGGAGCCAGGACATGGACCCAGCCAGATGAGGCAGCTCACATGGAAGGGCTGCCAAATGAAAGGGAGAGGATGGATGAAATTGTGACTGCAGAATGAGGAGGAACAGGCAGTTGGGCAAGGTAGAGGGAAAAGTCTCCATGGGCTGTTTCCAGCAGCTGGGAGATGTCTGCTCTTCAGGGAGGTAACCTGTGGGTAAAGTGCTGAACCTCAAGCACGCTGGCTGTCATTCCTGGCTCTGCCACAAACCTCCGCCGCCTGTCCTTGGACAAGTCACTCTCCTGGTGACTCAGTATCCCATCTGGAGAACAGGCATTGCTGCTTACCTCATGGGGATGTTGTGAGAGTAGGCTCGTGGACGCCTTTGCAGTCTGATGTATTAAATGGGGGGGGAACAACAAAAAAAAAGTGACCACAAAGACAAACATTGAAAGGGATCTGTTCTCCCCTTGCAGCCTCTGAACATAATCATGTCCCTAATGATAATGTAATGGTGACTTATTCATCACTGACATATACTCCTTCAGTTCCACTGGTGGGAACGGCTTTTTGTTTTTACTTTTTATCCCCTCAGGCTTATAAAGATGTAATTTTGTATGTTTATATAATATGTTTTAAGCAATTTCTAGTAGAAAATTAGAAAAAATAACAAACAAGTAGTTAAAGTCAGACTAAACCAAGATGTAATCAAATAATACAAGAGTGGAACTGGAAGCAGAGTTTGCAAAGGGAGCCTCAAACAGAGAAAATGCAAATCCTGAGACCTAAATAAGGAGGAATTCTGTTTTGTGTCTGTCTTAAACCCTATGCCTGAGAATGTACCCAAGGAGGTCTAAGACCAGAAACCAAAAGTGGTCATTCCTCAGATCTCTCATTATAAAATAAGCTTCTGCAAAGGAGGGGAGCTCTGGTTGACTTTAACCCTCAAAATAAATGTCATGTTAATCGTATTCACTCGCAAGGTGGTCCAATGGCTAGTGTACAAACCTGGCAGCCAAAAACCAGGACATTTTAGGGCACTTAGGGAATTGGTTGACCTGGTGCTATCACTTGGTTCTGCCTGTGCCTGTGTGTGCTAAAGCAGAATGGAACTACTTGTCTCCTCACTTGGAAGAGGGCTGTGAGACATTGAAGTGCTGTAAAGAACATGGACAGCCACAGGTGGAAAATGCTGGGAGTGGTCACAAGCTTCCGAGTTTTACACAGGAGCAAAATTCATGGTTATATTTCAACAGTCAAAGCTGGCTTTTCTTTAAAAAATAGGAAATCCCAAAGGAATTGCCTAGAGAAGAGGAACATTCATATTCACTTAGTACTGCATTTGAAAAGCTTTAATTGCATAAGTTTTCCTGGCACTTACCAGGGCTATCTTTGGAGAAAAAACCAAGATTCTTGGTTTTTTTGAAGGAACAGGTGGCAGCATGTAGAAACTTTTTGTTGTAAATTTTAGTCATGGCTCCTTTTTTTTCCCTTTCTTTCCTTTTCCCATCTGCAGTTGAGTATGACAAGGAGTTCACGCCTCACCAGCGGCACCACAAGGAATTCAAATTTAATTTGTCTCAGATTCCTGAGGGCGAGGCCGTCACAGCCGCTGAGTTTCGGATCTACAAGGACTGCGTTGTGGGAAGCTTTAAAAACCAAACCTTCCTTATCAGCATCTACCAGGTGCTGCAGGAACATCAGAACAGGTATGCAAGACGGGGCTTGCTCTGTGCCACCAGCTGCTGTCCTGGAGAAGGCTGAGCTTATGCATTAATATTGATAGGACTGAAAATAAATATCAGGTTCGTTCATGTTAACAGGGTTATGTTATTGCATGGTCCTTTCCTTACGGGAAATGGGCATGGTAAAGTGCGAATGAGGGTGTGACTTAGCTGCAAGCTTTGTCTTTAAATAAAGAAAAAATCTGCTGAGAAGCAGTAGATTTTTAAAGCACTGCTGGCATTGCTGTTGTGTACTGAAATTCACATATCCCCTTTCAACTTAATACTACCAGCCCGTTTGAAAAATACTGGTAATTAGTTCAGACTTGATCTGCTTTCATCTGGACTTAAAGTAAATAAAGCAGAAGAAAATTCAGCATGCTGACCACAGGTACAAAATAATTTCTGGTCTTACAGTGGCAATGAGAGAGGAAAAGTGAGAGAAGCAGGGTAGAAACTGTGACACAAAAATCCAAACAAGTGTAAATGGAGTGATTAATTTAAAAAGAGTAATGTTTCAGATGGAGGAATCATGTAAGACTAAAAGATGGAAATACATGGTCAATTAAATGTCAGAGTAATGCTGTGGTAGAAAAGTGTTTCATTACTTCTGCTGAAACTTGTCAGGACTGTAACTGTTCCTCTGCTGCAGGCATTAAAAAAAGAAATCAAAACCAGCAGTGTTTGAAAAAAGCTCCATTTGTTTTCTCTGTGAAGGCTTCATGGGTGTTTTCCTTTCTGCTCCTTCTTTCTCCAGCCTTTCCACTGGTACCATTTGGAGGGATTGGCCTTTGATGATTGGCAGTCCTTAGGGAAGCATCAAATAGCTTGTGGTTGTTCTGTGGGGAGTGTGGCCTCTGGGGAAAAGAGAGAAATACTTGAGTAAATAGGTGATGGGGAAAAAGGTGTGGGTTTTGGAAGATCAGTGTTCCCTTTGTGCTTCAACTTGCAGATTGCTGGAGTGCCTCCTGGGATGGTGTGCATGCTGGTTAGGATGTTACATCAATGCCCACTTGAAGAACTGATCAAAGTCCAGACAGTCAGATTTCATAGAAGTTAGATATATTGTTCATTAAGAGCCACATTGAAGGAAAAATGGCAGATGTTGGTCTGCTTCAGATTCCAGAAGTAGACATCCCACCTCTGGAGCAGGAAGAAAGCCTCTGCCAAGTGTCTGTGGAAGAAATTGATATGCTGCTCTGTGACAGTCACTGAAGCAGGGCACAGAGTAGGAGGACTGTCAACTTTTATGTGGATATAATATTTTTTCGGAGTAATATGAGCAAGCAAGGCAATGTGGGAAAGAGAATAAAGTAGTGGATAAAGTACAGGATATGGCCCCTAGTATACCCTGTTCCTAACAAATTTACAAACTCTTTGCTCTGAAAATGTCTGTATGCAACAATGATGCTGAGACCTTGTATCTCTGTTTCACACACCATACCAGAAGTATACCAAAATGGGATTGCACTGCAAAACTGTGACATGGGTCCTTTGGCATCTGCATGTCCTGCGCATCCCTGGGTGCTAGAGACCTCCCTACAGACAGAGCAGAGACAGCAGCACCTGGGTGGGGATCAACAGGTAGTCTTTGTCCAAGAGCTGGCCAGTATTTTCCATTCCCTTCTGCGGCGTTCCTTCTGCCGTGCCTGGCGGCCATGCTGAGGGGATCCCGCCACTGGGACTGGGAATGGTAAGGCGGCTTCCTCCAGGCCCAGGCTGCCAGCAATTCCCGTCCCTCCTGACAGGGACTAGGCGT
Organism: Acrocephalus scirpaceus scirpaceus; assembly: GCA_910950805.1. Lineage (NCBI taxonomy): Eukaryota > Metazoa > Chordata > Aves > Passeriformes > Sylviidae > Acrocephalus > Acrocephalus scirpaceus. Next base: position 39,564,443 of record OU383773.1, on the reverse strand, counting down.
GAACCGCTGACCCGGGATGAGTGTCTGTAGTTCATTACTAACCCCTGACTCATCCAGTCCCTCAAGGCTCCCTTTTTGTTTCTTTTTCTGCTTTATTTATTTACTTTTACTGGTGGGAAGGAGGGAGACATTTGGCTAAAGCATTTTGTGCTTTAGATGAGTCTGTGGGACTTGTCACATCATCCACAGAGGAGGGCAAGATGTGGCTCACAGATTCTTGCAGCTGTAAAAAGGACATGCCCTTTTCCATTCTTTTTTTCCTTTCAGCTTAAAGGACTCTCTCATGTATGTGTAAAATATAAAATCGTATTTGAAAACATGTGCTTCTCTATGAATCCATGGATGGGCTTGTATTTTCTGTGCATATCTATATATAAAAGTGCATATATATTTATTAATTGTCCCCTTTCTATTAAATATATGCAGATGTTGAAAGAGTTGGGATAGTAGAAGCTGCCTATTGCATATCCAGTTGAGGTCTGATTCCATTGGCCATAGATTCAAACATTCACCCTTACTGGTGGTCTGGATGGACTTTGGCCTCTAAACATTCTTGAAAACAAATACTGTTGTATTTAGCTGTTCACTAATATCTCTACATGGAGGGGGAAAATGCTTCAGATTAGTCTGGTATGCCTGAAGAAACTATGTTATTTGAGAGGTTATGGGTTTTGATCATCCATTCACTTACTTGCTTTTATTGGGAGAAAAAAAGTCCAAAATACTTTTTTCTCCCTTCTTGTCTGAGCAGATTAATTTGGAATACAATGTTCTCTTTTCCAGTTCAGAACACTGGAAGGGTAAATTATAAGGAAAAGAAAGCACTGGGTTTCAAAGGAACTTGCTAAATGTTCATAAGGCTTCTATTGAATTTTAGAAAATATCTTATGAGCCAGAAAATAACAGCTGCCCTTGACTTAAAAAACCAAAAACTACTAAAAAAAGTTGTGTCACACTTCCTTTAGATTAATGGTTTTGAATAAGAGCCTGATATTTCCTGCCATTTTATGACATTTTATTGCATGAGGAGGAGTCTGTACAGATCTTGAAGTCTAGCTGGTGAACCAGCATGTCAGAGAGCGGAGTTGATGTCACACCTTTTTTCATCTTTTTGTGCTGACAAATATTCCTTCTGGTCAGGACAATTCATCCCTAATGGCTCCAGAAGGTGCCTGTTCAGTTAACATTTGCAGTCTTCAGAAAAAGTTCAAAGACACCATGTTAATCTTGGCTTTTATGAGGTTAACAGTTGTCTGGAGCTATTACTGGTAGCTCTCAAAGTACTTTTGGGCACAAATGATTCTTAAGAGGGCAGCTGGCATGTATAGATTTAAACCAGGATTTTACAAGGGAAAGGCAGCATGCACCTCTGGGGGAAAAAATAAAGAAAAGGGATCCTGTCTGCTTCTGTCGAAGAAACAAGTTTGGCAGGGCAGGAGATAAGAGAAATCTTCAGTAAATACAAATCGTACTAAAGCTCAGCGCCTGGAAGTATCCCTTGGCTCCAATTAAGTGTAATGAAGTGGCTTAATTCAGTATTACTTGAGCAAAGGGAAAAAAAACCTCATCTGGACAGTAACAGCATGAGCTTGTGACTCCAGCCCAGATGTGCACTGCTGCACGGATTCACGAGGCATTGCTGGCTGCTCCCTGATGGCTAAAAATGGAACCAAGCCTGAAGCTAAAATTTCTGCCAGTTACTGAATTATCAAACTGATTTTTGCCACTGTAGACAAGACTAATATCACTGACTTTATGGGACCATTTGAGGCTGTCTTCTAGGCAGACATGTATGGAAAGAGCATGAATGATCAGAGATCAATGCTGATTGAAATAACATAAAACCTTAGGGCAGAAATGTGACCTTGTCCCATCAGAAATATGAAAAATGTACTTGTGAGGGCTCCAGGCAGTGAAACTCACATTGAGGACAGTGTGGTCTGTGTACATTCTCTCTCAAAAAAGAAAACATTTTTAATACTGACTCACTTGTGTCAGTAGTATTTTCATCTCCCCATTCCTTCCACCCTTTCATAAGGTAAGAAAAATAGTGCCTAGAAATGAAGCTTTTGTTTTTTAACCAAACCGTGGTTAATGGCCACATTTTGTCATAACACAAACTGCTGGAGCTGTCAGTGGGATGCTGTGAGGAGATTAATGAAATCCTCAGGACGGATGATGGGTCAAGCTTGTGGCCAGCCATCAGTGGTATGCATTTTGGGTTGTGTGGAGAAGAGGCTTCACCAGGCAGGGCTGAGGTGACATCTGGTTTGCTTTGAGGGGGATGACTGGGCTTTGAAACAGGCTCTGGGCTGTAGGGGCTGATGCTGGGAGAGGATATGGGCGATACATCTGGCGGACGTTGCTGCCCTTCAGCTTCTCGCCCCCCAGAGTTTTAAGAAGCTGGTCTGTTTGAGCACTAGGGTGGGATCTTTCTCCTCCTTTTTTTTTTTTTTCCCCCCATCCTGTGGAATATGCAGAAAACAGGGACATTTGCCCAAACTCCAGTTTAGGAAGGCAAGTGGTGTCAGTTTCCAGGTGCTTGTCCCACCTCGGCTTATCTGATGGGCTGTTTAATTTCAGCAGGCAGGAGCTACACAGCCTTGACTCTGCTCCCTTGCGTGGTACCAACACACAGCTAAACCCAGCACCTGGGTTTTAGTCTAAAGTGCAGGACTGATTTTGTGGAAGAACCAGCAAAGCCCTCTGTGATTTCTGGTATCTCTTGGGAGTGGAATGCCATGTAAACAAGACCTTTACAAGGGAAGGGAAGAAATGAGTTTGTCCCTGAAAACAGATCATTATTTAGGCAGTTTTTTTTCTCAAAACTTCCATGCCCTCACCCAGAGAGGTGTCAGGTCAGGACTAGGGAAGGCAGTTTATGGTTGATCAAAGATGTTAGTCCTTGGTTTGGATCATCAGTATGTTTTCAAGTGTAAATATCCTGCTAATGCAGACCTCAAAACACTCCCACACTGTCCAAACAACTGATCTATGAAAAACACAGTGGCCTGTGTTAGTGATCAAAGGAAGATACGGTATGTTAATGGTCAGTTTATTAAACAGTTTCGTTTGCACCCAGAATGAAATATGGGAACATGATGGTCAGGAAGATTCCTCCTACATGAAAAAACATGTCTGGACATAAATGTGCCCTGCAGAGCAACTGCCTGGGGACCATATTCTTGTTCCACTGAACACAATTCTTTAAGGGTTAAGGAGCTTGTGGGTTTTAGCTGCCAGTTATAGTGGTAATAAAGTCTTCCTCTTTGCAACAGGATATTTATACAAATGCGATCCGAGCTTCTAATCTAAAGGGCAAATTGATTCAACGGCAGTGTTTATAGCTTAGAAAATAAATAACCCTCCTCAACTGGGTTTTGGAATGGGTTGTGTAATACAAATGACAAAGCTAGCATCAATCTGTTTCAAGTTGGGGTCAGATTTGTATATAGTGTGCATATATTTGTATATGATAGAGCTGTTTCCATGATGCTATAGAGAGGCGTCTGTCCACATCTCAGTTCAGCTCCCACTGTGGGTGTGTGATTTGTTGTGTTTTAGGCTGGTTGGTTTAGAGTAGTTTGAAAGTCAGAGTTTTTCTGGGTGAAACATACTGGTTCCATAACCAGCTGGCATTTTCTATCTAAACTGAAGAATACCATATCAGTGCCTTATTTCTTTACTTAATGGACAAAGAGAAATACTACCCCTTTGTCAGCTCCCCCATCTTCATGCCTCAAACTGCATTTAAACTCTGAAGTGTAGTACTATAGCCATCACTACAGCTGGAATACCTCTTTTTCTTATAGAATTGTAGAAAAACAAAAGGTAAATACATTTCTTATTCCTATGACTTGGGATGATTTTTTCTTTTCTTTAACTGTTTCAGTTGGTAAAATATTCATTCCTCAGATCTGTAAAGCTCAAGACCTCAAGCTGAATGGGTTGGGACACCTTTGCACCCAGATATCTGTGTTGACTTTACTCGGGATTATCATGGACCTGTAGGTTGAACTTCCCATAATCTTGATGTCTTTTCGCTCTAGGCTTTGATTTTCCACTCTTTGCCAGAGGCAGCTCTGAAACCTAAGTTTCACCCTGATGCTCTCTTATGAGTCTGGAAGATTTAACCTTCTGCCCTTGGAGACTTTGGTGCCAGGGGCAATGGACAGAGTGTTACAGAACAGCCTTTTCAGCACAGGGTTGCTCACTACACGGAGCAGTGGAGGTGTGAGGCTAAGCTTATCCATTCCTTCTTGTGCATTTCCACCTCTGGATGCATCTAGGATGGCTTTTTCCTTCCTATGCTGAATTGCAAACCTCCAGAATGTCCCAACATCTGCATGCCGTGCTTTTTTGCTCTGCTGGCTCTCAGTCCTTGCAAATCAGTGCCCAGCTGCTGGTCTTCTCTTCCACCTTGGAAGCAACTTTTTTTGTAGTTTGGCATTTCTTCATATTTCTTTCCTTGTTTGCAAGAAACTCCTACAGGCTGTGTACAACTCTCCTGGCTGCAGGTGGCATTGCTTCTTCAAGACAGTTAAACTGAACCTCACTTCTCATGAAACAGTAGAGATTGCCTTTGCTTTCCATGGCAGCTCACTCCAGGTGCTAGCATTCCCCTGTCTGAGGCTCTCTGTACAGGGGAGCACAGATAGACTAAATTTTCTATGCTGCTGTTAAATCTTTGGAGTGCAGGTCATTTAGACACGCTAAGTTGTTAAGGTTTTGCATCTCTTGGCAGTACCTTGTGCTGTGGGAGCTCCACATAAGGTTCATTCTGTAAGTCATAAACACCTTTAAATTTGAAGTAGTGCTTGCATCTGCTGCAAGATGGGGGATGTACAGGTCTGAAAAGGCTGCAGTTTCAAAGTTTTATCTATGTGGAGCTGCATTCTGCTCTGTAAGACCGAGTCAGTTGTGGGTAAGAGTTATTTGCCCATTGGAAGTAGATAAGAACAAATAATCTTGCTAGTTTGCTATACGCAGGATAGTTTTTACAGAAAGTTGATGTTACCACAAACTAAAGACGCTGATCCTGAGGTATGCAGAAGAGTATTTAGAAAGTGTATTAATTAAAATGTAGATTCCACACACTTCTGTGCAAAATTCCCTTTTGAGAAACTGCTGCTAGGCAGTCTAGACTATTATGTCAACTTGTCTTTGAAGAAAAGTAAACAAAAAGGTTGAGCTGAGGAAAGTTTTAGAGACTTATAGTAATTAATGCTTTGGTAAATGGCTGTTGATGCGTAACAATCCTTTAAACACCTGGGTAATTGCAAGCTTTGAAGTTGGGCCAAAAATCTTGTTCCAAGACATGTAATTAAAATACGAGACCTTTAACTTGGTCATTTTGAAGGTGAGATTTTTGTTTGTTCTCACTGTCTCCCTGGTAAAACTTCTGTCTGCTCAGGGAAAGAAGGCCAGGGAGGGTGGGAAAGTAAAAAAACCCTAGTTCAACAGATGCTTCTTTAAATTTAGCTTTTTATAGCTTTGGTGTTTTTCCTGTAGCAAAGTTCCATGTTGTAATGTGTATCCAGAACAGACAAATTATTTCAATGTGAACATCTCACTAAGTATAGTAACTAAGAGAAACCACTTGACCTGGTTACTAATTTGACTGAATTCTAATTTAATTAGTGTTCAATTAAAGAGAATTAACACCCAGAGACATTCTGTTGAAAGGTTTACACAGAGGTTTCAGTTAACAAAATATTTATCTTAGAGGGGGAAAAGCACTGAAGTTAAATGCAAGCTGTTTCTCCTGTAAATGCCCTAAGCACATGGTTGGGATGCCTTAAAAATAGTAGCTGTATTTGATATTTATATCTGACAAATCTGCTCTGTGAGGACACTGGAGCTAAATCCTGCCTTCTGAATTACACAGGCCATAATTCCTTCAGTAAACTGTGTACTCCGTTCTGTTTATTGCAGCCACTTGTGATTTCTCTGTTGACCTTTGCTTCTCTGTCCTTCTCCAAAGTCTTTTGAAGGCCACGGAAAGACTCTCATTTATTTCTTGAGACTTGAGCCATACTTCGGGGCCTTGATGCAGAACAAAGACCTCCTGTTTTGAGTTGGGAGTCTCTAATTTGCATCTTTCTATTTAATATCCTCTCTTGTATCAGGAAAGTTGTTCCGGCTCATCACCTCAGTTTCTCCCATTCACTTGCTTCCCTTTAATAATAATAATAATAATAAAAGGTTAAAACAAATTATGCCTGCAGCCAGCCTACCTGTAGAAATCAGTAACTGGACTCATCCAGATGGTCAAGCACACTGAAAATAAAGATGAGACTGTTGGGTGCATTAGTGACAACGAGGTGGCAGTAGCCGTGTAAAAACCCAGAGGCAGGTTTAGGCAGAGAGTATGGTAAGAAGCTGACTGTTTTGGTGTGAAACTTATCTTCTGTACACTGAATTTTAAAGTCCTATGTAGATGCCAGAGGTCCTGTGATGTCCTTGACATCTGGAGTTGCTTGGGCAAGAAACCTTTGGACTGACTCTGCTTTCTTCAGCCTATGTTGAGAGCATCTATGCTTCTTTCTCTCTCTTCAATGATGCTGGCTCAAAAATTTCTTCCAGCCTTTATTTTTCTGGTTTTTCTTATTCCTCACACTCCCTTCCTGTTTCCTTCAGGTTCCATCTTGCCTCTGTTCTCAAAAGCTGAAGCTTTCAGACACCCTTCCATGAATGTGGCCACATACACAGTTGCTGCTTCCTCTTAGATGGCCACTGCCTACCTCACTGCACAGGATCAGCGTTGTCACTTAATGACTAGAAATTTAATATTTTGTTTTGTGTGACTTGCTCAGTATATGATCCATTTCTCACTTTCTTGTCCAGTCTTAAATTTTACTTCGACTGTGGCCTTGCATCTACTAAAGTGTAGTGCTCTTCAGCATGGTGATTGACTGCTTCCTAAACTATTTCTCTTTTGGACATAGCTATAAGGCCTCATTCTTGTTGTGCAGATGAAAATCTTTGTTATCCCTTTTTCTCTGCAGACTTTTTATTCAAGGTCTCTCCATTTAGTCCTTGCATGTCTCTGCATCCCCCATGACTGCAAAAAGCCCTCCACCTTTCCCTGTCTAATGAGATATTCTTTCCCTTTGACCAGGGGTTGAGATGACATATTCTTTCGCTTTGACCTTCCTTCCTATTTCCCTTTGACCAGAGGCTAGTCTGGGAGATTTCCTAGTTTTTTTTTCAAGATCAGACATCATATGGCTTTTTTTTCAGGAGTAGCAGGGGTATCTCTTAGCCATGTGGCTGTAGGAAAGAGCAGATTCCCCTCAGGTGATTCATGGTATTTGGTTTACCAAGGCGGAAAGGAGGGGCAAGTATGTTCCCTGCATGCAAAAAAAAATCCAGGGGATTTTGTTGTTAAGAGCTGAGTCTCTATTGAGCCTTTGTGGGCAGCAATTTTTAAGTACTTACTACTTGGCCAAATTTGAAGTGATTTTCTTTAGGCGGGAGGGACATACGAGATTTCTGTTCTGAAAAACATAAAGGAGTGGTTAAAGACACACAGTTAAATAGTTGGGAGTTTTTTTGTGAGTAAATTATTTCTTTTTATTGTTTTCTCCCTCTTCTTCCTTAATTTTGTCTTTGAAAATAGGAAACCTTCATGCTTAAATGGAAACTAGTAATGATATGCAGTTCTTTGCAGCCTGCTGAGGCCTGGGCGACAAATGTTTATTGAAAAGAGGCTTGAAGAAAAGGTATTCAGATGTGTTGCCCACACATCCACTATGCCCTAAAATATTTGTGGGGTGAACCTTTAGCATTGGCTTCATCCAGTCGAACAATGCAAAAGTCATCTGAATAGCAGAGCTGATTGAAAACCAGTCCTGTATGAGACTTTTTGCAGAGACTTAACCGGACTGGAAAGCTCAATGGTCCATTTTTCTTCATTTTACGAAGGAATCAAAATCTTTCCAAATGGAGAGTGACAGACTGGGATAAAGTGGCTCATTCTTGTTTGGTAGAATTGTTCTGTGGTCAGGCAGTTTTCTTATTGTATTTGTGGAGGACACTAAAATGGGGGCTACCCACTGGAAGGCCAGTCTATATTTTAAGTAATCTAATAATTGTGGAGGTTCAGTCTGAGATGGGGTAGGGGGAAAATTGATTTGGTGGAAAGAACAGTTGCATTTGGACATGGAAAATCATTGATGTAGATACACCCTAGGGAAGCACTGTGTCCTTTGCGGTTCAGCAGCATGAATCTAAGGATTATAGTAGATCACAAGGTGAACATGAGTTAACAGTGTGAGTTTTGTGAAGAAGCCAAAATCATATTCTGAGGTGTATGAGTAGAGGCACAGTCTGTGAGATGTATCAAGATTATCCTTCTACTGTACTCAGCATCAGTGAGGTCTTGATCTGAGCTGGGTCAATAAAAAGCAATGAGAGAAGTCAAAGTCTATAAAACAGGGCTTGTTAAGGAGAGACTGAAGATATTGTTGTAATAAGGGGATATTTTTGTGACATTTAATTTGGGTAATAGTGAGGGGAAAAAAGTCACATGAAACCCATCCAATTTCCTGGAAAGATAAGACAGTTCCTTAGGCTGGAGATATATGAGATCAGGTCAGGCAGACATCTGTCAGGAACAACGTGGTTGTAGGTGATCCTGCCTGGAGTTCAGGGGAATGGGCTACATGATGCTATGTGGACCATTTTGTCTTTACAGCTCTCAGATGTCCAAGTGCCTTCCCAAAGGTCAAGGCAATGGGAATGTAAACTTCCAACCTCCGCTTCATATTTTTTCAGACCTGACTACTCCTATGTGTGTGTTTCAATGTTCAGGAGGGTTTGCTCTTACAGAGTTCTTTGTGTAGAGGAGTTACAAAGTACAGAGATCAGGAAGCAACTGCTGTGAGGGGGAAGGTCGGAACAGGTGCTAGGAAAACCCCTTTTCAGATATAGTTGGCTTCAAGCATTGGAGAGGCACAGTGTTTAAGTCATATTCAGAGGTGGGAATGATCTAGAAGTTCATTCCTCTCTTAAAACTGGAGAGGGAAAGAGTGGTCACAGCTGCAGCTGCTGTTTGCAGTTGCCTTTAAGCAACATTTCAGTTTATATACCCTGCCTGGGAAAGCCCAAATCTCTCAGCCTTAAGGTTTCCAAAACATGTAGCAGCTGACCAGCCGTAGCTGCTTGCTGCTGTTGGAGGTGAAGGTCAGAGTTGATCCTGAGCCCTCTACCCACTGGAGGAATGGTGGCAAAGACTCCTGTGGGAAAGGCTGCTGAGTCAACCACGGTGTGCAGCTACCAGTGAGGTGGAGGAAAGCCTCCATGCTGTAAAAATAGCTGCACTAGGAGCTCTAGTACACTTCAGTGCTTATTTTTCCATGTGTGATCTCATGCAAACCAAGCTGCTGGGCAGTATGACATAGCAGTTGGCCAAAAATAAAACATAACTTGATCAATTTTTTTTTTTTCTGAACTTAACCTTTGGTGGGTAGGAAAGACAGGTACCCTGTTTCCTCATTTACATCTTTAGAAAAAAATCCAGGAGGGAAAAGAGATGAAGATGGGATTAATTCCTGGTATCCATTTTGTGGTGATGGCCACAGGTAAAGGGTGGGAATTGTAGCTTTCTTGCATGGGAAACTTACATCTCTAATACAATAAGAAAATGTGCATGGAATTTCTCTGGGTGCTTCTGAAGCTGATTTCATTGAATGGAGTTTGGGTGAGTACTTGATGCTGCAAAAAAATTATTGACTTCAAAGCATTTGAAGCTGAAGCCCATGAATGTGGTGCAAGATCAGCAGCCTTGGAACAAGGCATCCAATCCTTGTTGATAAGCCCCAGAAAAATTTCTTTAGAGACCTTTAGAGGTCCATTTTCCTTCACTGTTTGATGCTTGGCCAGTTGTTTATTTGGTTCTTTATTTTGGTCAGTTGAGGTAAGCCTGTGTTTGTGTATGGTGAGCTTAAACCATGACACCCCTGAGGCAAAAGCCATTGAATGCCTGGTCATGTTCATGGTTTCACTGGCTATGAATGTAATAAATGTGTGAATGAAGTAATGTCAGGGCTAGAAGTACACTCTTCAGGAAGAAGAGAGCCTTACTAATCCCTTGCTGGTGGAGAAATGGACAGCCCTGAGGAGTAGGATTGCTTTCTTCCATCTTAGAAAATGGTGAAAACCTGAATTTCACGTGTGGAAGTATGTGTGTCTCATGGCAGAACTCTGTATACAAACAGGCAGATTTGAGACATTGTTTTGTTTAAGCGTTTACATAGAACTGTTTCAGATTTTGTTTCTGTAACAGCAAAAGCCTGGAGAGAGAATCCCCAACCTCACAATCATGTCATTATCCTTCTCCACAGGGCCTCTGACCTGTTTCTGCTGGACACGCGGGCGGTGTGGGCGTCGGAGGAGGGCTGGCTGGAGTTTGATGTCACTGCCACCAGCAACATGTGGGTGATGAACCCCCAGCACAACATGGGGCTGCAGCTGAGCGTGGTGACCCGGGACGGTAGGTTATGGGCCGGGTAACACCAGCCACCCCTCAGTCTCTTGGATGCTGTCTAGAAGTGGTGCTAACAGAACTCAGCTGGGATGGGGCAGGGTGAGCACCCTGCCTTCGTAAGGCAACTGTAGCCAACAACACCAGCAAGATGCCTGAGGGCACGGGTGGTGAGCTGTCCTGGCTGTGTTCCTGTGATGGACATGTCCTTCCCCATAAGTGAGGTCAGGTGTCTCTCAACAGTACCAGAACCAACTGGTGGAGGTGGGTTTGAGGAGGGCCCAGTTTCTGGGTAGGAGGTGGAAGGGGACATGGAACTGGGATGCCATGTGGGGTGAGGTCTAGGGATGAGAGGAAGACAGAAGGCAGATATATGGGTATGCACCTCCCCGTGTGGGTTTATGTCAGCCCTCCTGGCTGCTTGTGGCTGCTGTTGATCTCATCAAAGCTGGTGTGGGAGCGCTGCTGGAGAAACTGTGTGGTCGCTGTGTGGAGCAGCTTCAATGGCAGCATTTCACAGCCTACAGACTTTGAAAGGTGGAAGAGACTACAAAAGAGCATGTAATTGAGTGTTGGAAGATAAGCAATGGAGAGGATCTAGATGAGCAGAAAGTGACAGTGGCATCTGTTTTCTATAGGAACCAGTCTCCAATCATGTTTTTTTTTTCTATTGCTTAATGCTTGAGTTTGGTACACCTGTGATATCAAGTAAGACTAGAGAGGTTGTCCACTTCTCCCTGAGGAAATATTAGTGCCAACCTCTACCTCCCCAGCTGGGCTGAGAGCCCATCACTGTGCTCCTGGCAAAAGTACACCATCTCTTTGCCCTCTGCTGTCCTTAGATGTCTCCTTATCTCATGTCTGCTTCTTGTGCTTCACAGGCAGCAGGACTAATTTCATGACACATCTGAGTTTAGTGTTTCACGTTTCTATCTATATAACTTTACTGCCAAAATGGGACTAGAGTTGCCAAAGGGGAACCAAGGAATCAGAAGCTGCAGTGAAGTCTTGTCCAGCATGGGTGGAGTGCTGTCATAAAAATGCCCGTAGGTTGTGGTGGCAGGAAAGGAGTGTTTGGTGTTTAAAGAGGAGTATGAGCAAGAGGAGAGGATACACTGCCTATGGGGATACCAGGATATGGGGATACCAGGTTGCTGCACCATTTCTCTAACACTCCCTTTTCTGTTTGCCTTGAAGGTTTCAGTGTAAACCCTAGAGAAGCAGGGCTGGTAGGGCGAGACGGCCCTTACGACAAGCAGCCTTTCATGGTGGCCTTCTTCAAAGTGAGCGAGGTCCACCTACGCACCACTAGGTCAGCGAGCAGCAGGCGCCGGCAGCAGAGCCGAAACCGCTCCACCCAGACTCAGGACGTTTCCAGGGTGTCCAGTGTCACAGGTAATCATGGAACACGGGTAATCATGCAGCACAAGCCATTACTTCTTGTAATGGCTCTAGTTGCTTTGGAAGGCAGAAGCAAGAAGGGGGTCTTGAGGTGGGGTGCTCTTCCTCGGGGGAATAAGTTACATCTGCAAGATTGTGGAAGAGGAGGTTTCACAGAATGAAACTTACAGGAGCCCTCTTGAATCTAGCGTGGAGTCCAGACTCCCATGTGAAGTTGCATTCCTTGAATTCAAGGTGGTGAGGTATTTTAACAACAACTCTTGAGCTTGTAGGTTGCTTGCTATACAGTATTTGTCTAGAATTATACCCTGTGAAATGCAATATTTAAAAGACTTTATCTCTTTATACTCTGAGATTTACGGTGTTGCATGTATGCGTTCCCAGCAGAGTCCTCTTTCAGTTTTCTTTGGAAAAAACATGGAGGGACAGCACAAGATACTTTATTTTTTTTTAATCTTGTGAGAGCATCAGTGTTCACATGATGAAGTACCTTTCCAGGCAGGCAAAGAAGTTTGCCTTTTTGCTGTGGAGAGATTGCATGTTGCAGGTGTTGTACAGCAGCCTTGTGAGTGCTGTTGTGGGCTGGTGAGGCAATATGGTAACAATGACATTTTGGCAAAAATTGAGAGTCTTCTGTCTTCTAAGTCTTCTCTGTTTTCCATCACTGCAGTGCTACAAGCCCTTCATTCACTGAGTACTTTCTTTTCTCTCAAACATTTCAGCCTATTCCAAGTTGCTTGATTAATTTGCTTATGCTGCCCCCTTCATTTCCAATAGGATCCCTGCTCTTCTCATGTCTGGAAATGACTATGCCCCAAGGAAGAGAGGCAGCTGTATTTTTTGAGTCTATGTCCAAACACAGCCGAGGGAGATGAGCCAATATTGCTGATGCTTAGCTGTTGGGAATCTATAGGCTATTCCCTGCTCTTGCATGCTTGGGTTGTGGGTGAGCCATCCGTGCACCCAAGGTGGCTCCATGCTGCAGGGACCAGAGCCAGGTTGGGAGCCCTTCCAGTGCTGACAGACAGGGTTTGTGCATGACTGTATGTTGACTCAGCTCAATTGCTCCAGCCTACTGTGGTGATGGACTTGCCCTCTAGGCTAGTGTGTGCCAGCAGCAGTTGACCACTAGTGGCCTTTGCATGTCCTTGTGGTGCACACTGCTGCACAGCTGAGGGTTCCTATGCCATGCCATGCAAGTGCCAGACTCGGCTGGGTGTGAGATGTCCCTTCATGGATTTTAAGGGCAGGAGGAACAGCTCAGTTCTGCAGCCCGACCTCTCTGGGGGAGGCTGGCCAGTGCTGGCATGGCATTTCTGGAGGAGTAATCATCTAATCTGTCATGGAAACACCTTCTGTGCATCTAAGTTCCTGAGACCTGCCTTGGTCCTGGTCTCCTTCAGGTTTCTGTGCTGTAGTTTTAAAGCTGGGCTGCTTGCTGAGCTACTTTCCCGCATGATGAGTTTGCCAAGGGCACCGGTAGTTTATTCAGCTGGGTGTCGTAAGCCCAGCTGTTATGCAGGCAGGACTCCCACTTAGGTAGGCTGAGCTCCCTTCACAAGAGCCAATTTCTTAATGCATTCACGGTGCTTTGGGAAAGTTGCTTGCTGCATTGCTGTTTTGTGGTGCTAGTGGCACTTGGAATCAGGATAAGCTCCAGCTTTCTCTACCTGGCTCTGCAAACTTCACAGTGCTGAAATAAAATTTTCACACTATTAAATCAGGTGATGTGATTCAAAGCCCCAGAGGGAGCAGATATGTTTGGCAAAAAGGGCCATTTGTACTTTGCTGCTTTCTTGACTACACCACACATCAGGTCATAAAATTCTAAAATGACAAAAAGGGGAAAAAATAGCTGGCAGTCTGTGGTCTCGAGGGCTTTTTTTGGGCCAGCTTTAATTTAAAACCTGGAATTTGGCAGTGCAGTAGTCAACAAGGTATGGTTGAGACTGTGGAGTTAAGGCAGGGAAAAGGAGGAGAATTTAAAGTTAAGATGTATGTTTGGTTGGTTTCTGTGTTTAGAAAAGAGAGACTACATCATCTTGTTTTCCTTTCTAAGTGTGACACTCTCAGACTGTTCGCTTTAAGAAGTGGTTGATTTAACAGCCCAAGAGGCACCAATGACAGAAAAGTGGTTTTAGCACTACAGATCACAGGGCTTTTTTTTCTTTTTTTTAACCTGTGAGGATAAAAAAATCCATGATGCATGATGTGGCTGACAAAGTGTTTGCTCCAGGACAAAGCAGAAGGCAAGCCCAGGGGTTATTCTGAAGACTGCCTAGCTCTTCTGAGGGTGCCCTCATGCATCTGGGTGGGTGCAGAACTGGGATGCTGCAGCTCCCTTCTGTGCCTCTCCTTGCCTGTTATTCTCTTGTTGTATCTCACATCTTGTCAAATTTTTGGTCTGTGCTCTTCCCCTAGCTAGGATTGCTGCTGCCTGCCAGGGCTTGAGAGCAGTTTCTATCCTGCAGAGCATGGCAGGTTTTTTGTGTTGATTTTTTTTTTTGGTAGATTGCAACTTCCTTTCTCTATGTTAATTAATACACAGATTTTTTCTTTTTTCAGTCCAAAAAGGACCCCCTTTCCCAAAAGATGCTGTGAATTGTTTTGGGGCAGTACGTTTTAAAAAGCCCCATTTACTGTCTAGATATGGCAAGTATTTCAATCAGTTTGGAGTGCATGAAGTGTGCTGCTGGGCTGGTGCTGGACCTGGGGAGGCAGGGAGTTAAGTGAGAGCATGCTGCTATGTGGGAAAGGGACCCAAAGGCACCCCATTATGATCCCTTTGATGTGCAGTTGTTGTCCTGCAGTCAGTACCAAGAGCTCAGATGCTAAGGCTGTGTCTGTGGCACAAGGTTCTCAATGGTCTGTATTTTTTTGCCAAGAATGCTTATTTCCGTGTATTATAAACACGTAATTATCACTGGCTTATATAAAGCAGAACTGAGCAACCCCCATGGTTATAAACTGCTTTGACATAGAGTCCTGCGTCAATGCATTCCTGGAGCCTCAGTTCTTCTGCAGAAGGAGTGTGAGCGGGAAGAAAAGGGAGAATTTTCTTCTGCTGAGGCAGAAAGTCATATGGCAGGTCTGGCCCCGGACAGGGAGGAACACGGTGGGTGGGAGGAGCACACAGGTGTTTCTGTGCTGTTGTCTGCAGAGCCTGCAGGTCCTCACTCACCTGAATCTTGCAGTGGGTTGAACTCATGCTCTCAGGCTCCTGCTGACCCTCCAGCTGACCAAAGAGATGGGACTGTCCAGCACAGCAGGCGGTGAACCTGTGCCCTTCAGCCACCTCCATGATTTATGGGTTTTGCTCCTTGTCGGGTGGGGATAATCCTTCTCTTCTGCAAGTCAGCCTCCAGGCACATCTCTTCCTGTCAGCCTCTCCTCATGGAGAGAATTTAAATGTCTGACTTTGGGCTGCACTTGCTGCTCTGAATGAAACTCAAGCCAAGTCCCTTTTCAGGTCCTTCTCTTTAATGCCCCCTGGACTGATGTGAGGTGCGCCATGAAAAATGGAGAGGCCCTTCAAATGGCCTTTCCTTTCAGCAGATGTGCACGGCACCAGACAGATGGAAAAGTGTATGGGAACCAGATATTGCAAAGGGCAGCGTGCAGAAACACTGAAGGCAAATAAGACCAAATGCTTTTGTGATGGCCAGGGCCTTGTTAATAAACTTTGTTATCTGGCAGCCAATCTTCCCTTCAGTATAGTTTTCCCTTCAGTTCAGTGTTTGGATGCAGACTGGGGCAGTGTGGCCATCATTTCTGTATGTGCCTTCACATGTGGGTTCACGTCAGCCCGACATCTCCCCTCCTTCCCCCCCAGGCAGATCACTTTCATGTGAAGTGGGCTGTTATTAACTGTGTGATCAGTTTACACCAGCTTTATCCGGACAAATCACTGAAGTCAAACACCAAGAAGAAGGGGCTGGCCTTGGAGACCTCTGTCAAAGCTATTTTGAATCACAGAAGCAATTAATTACTGTGTGGAATTTGGTAAACTGGCACCTTAGGAGCAGCAAGGGTGTTCTCCGATGGATCGACCTCAGTAAATATTTATGTGTTCTTTGCCAGCACTTAACGTGGGAGAGGTTATAGGAAATCTAAGGTGGGTACATAAGTATCTGTAGGAGGAAGACCATTAGGGTCAGGCTGTTCTCTCACCCTTTTCAGCAACACACATGCCAGTGTCCAGCCTTAAAAGAAACATCTGTGCTTGCAGAAAGTCAGACTTGGGTCCTGGTGAAGGCAGACAAGATTCAGTGCAAACACTCCACAGAGACAAGCCATCTTAGCTGTGCTGTTTTAACTGTGCTGCTCCGGGAGTTATTTTTAAGTGTAGAACTAGGGGTTTGAGCTTTTTCTGAATCTCTGTTTTAGACAAAATTGTTTGCAGTATGATTAAATGCAGTGCCTTGTAAGTGCCAAGTTAGCGTTTCTGAATTGGTATGTTCAGGGGAAAAAATAGAGACAATTTTGCTAAACCCACAGTGAGCCTACAGGAGCTCCCAAAGCAGCTCCCAAAACTCTCAGAGATGTTGGAGACCTCTGGCAAACAATCCCTGCCAACTGTGCCATGGCAGTGGAGGCCAGCCCTGTGGCAGTTGTTTGCAGCACCTCCCCTCTGCAGGCTGCCTGCTCTTGGCCCTCCTGGCTCCCTGCTGCAAGGCTGGCAGGAAGGGACACAAACCCTTTTGCCTCTTGGCAGTTGGATCTTGCTCTGCAAACCACCTCCAGTGGCAATTTGGGCTGAAACAGCTGAGCATGCTGGCCTGGGGTGGCTGATGCTGCTTTCTAGGCTTTGCAGAAAATGTGTTGCGGAAGCCAACTTCAGTAGCTCAGTGAGCTTTAGCTCACTGCCAAAATCCTGTGACTCTGTGTGTTCCTCTTCTTTTCAGGAGCATAACTGGATGTATGTCCAATGCAGGGCATATGTTGGGCCCCTAACTGTAGGGAATGGGTCATGATTATGTGCTGTATTGCATTATCTGTATTGCTGCACCTTTTTCCCAAATTCAGAAGGCTACTGCTAAGGGCTGCTTAAAGGTTTTTGACTTACGTAAAGCTGAGCTAAAATAGCTTCCATAAAGCAGACATAGTAGGCAAACATATAACAAGGAAAGAGGGCAGGGAATCTTGGAGTGAGGGTTAAACAGGGAAGAGTGTAAAGCCAGGGAGAGGGGACGTTAAGTTATGTTGACATTTAGGAAAGCAAAGGCTGAGGCTGGGCAAGTGAGGAGGTATTGCTGTCTGCATCTGCCTTGGATGGAGAGCAGCCACGGCGCCATGCAGAGTGTGAATCAGGTGACTCTGACCAGTGAGCTGAGGCGAGTTTTTGGGGGTAGTGTGAGAAAGGACACGTTCATAACATGTTCTGCTTGGTGTTGCTTGTTAAGCAGCTCTTTTTTTCCACCCCTGTGTTTTCTTAAACTTGTGATTGCTTGCAGCCTTCCTTCCCACTCCTGTTTTCTCTGCCTCCCTTGCCTTCTCCCCTTTCCTGTCGCAGGTTTGGGTAAATTTTAGCTGGATTTGGAACGTAGCACCATTTTACCCACTCAGTTGTGAACAGATCAACTCCACTGTCAAATACAGATGGTTTTCCTCTAAAAAACTATATATTTCCCATTGAAGAACAATGAAGTTGTGTTTTCAGGTGCTTTAATGGAAGCCGTTGATCACTCAAAGTATCTTCTCATTTTTTTCTCTCATTATGAACAAATCATTTCGAAACATCTCATGCTAGAAATTTGCTCCTGGTCGAGCCAGGGACTGGAAAGCTTCATCTGAAATAAACCACCACACCCTGGTTTCTACTGGGTATGTCTGGTTTGGAAATGGAAAGCTTGAATAGAGAGACTCGCCTCCGTTCTTGCTACCGCGTGCTCCTGGAAGAGCGAATGTTTATGCTGCAGCAGGCTGTTAACCAGCTCTGCTCACCTGATTAAATCCATGATTGAAGCGAAGCTATTCAAAGTCTGAAATGCAATCCTTAGAGTTTAAAACCCAACTGCTTCTAAAAACAACTCTAATCTTTGGTGGTTGGGAAGCTGGGTTTGAGGTGTAGGGTTTTTTTCAGCCCTCAGTGTTAACTGTACCCAGCTGTACTGCTGTGCTGCCCTTAATGTCAGTTGGATGTGCTTTTAGTATTATAGTTTTTCTTTTGAATAAATATTTGCATTTGTAGTTCCCAAACTTCGGGGGGGGGGGGGGGGGGGGGGGGGCGGAGGGGGTGGGTTGGGCGGTGCTGAAGGAAAGAAAAAGAAAGGCTTATTCAGAGCCAAGGAAAAAATCACTAAAAATATTTTTCTATCCCAGCTGCTGCATCTGGGGAAAGTTGCACTGGGAGGGTGCCCTTTCAAGCCATGTTAGGGGCACCAGGGGGCTGGTGAGCTGAAAGGTCCAGGGCAGCAGGAGGCAGGGACATCAGCCTGTGGCATCTGCCTGCTGACAGGAGTGCCTTTACTTGCAAATGAGGGCTGTGAGGGAGAAGAAGGCGCCTATGGAAAGGCATGGGAGGAAAACATGGACAGTGACCTGGGCTCGCAAGCTGCTTGGCTGGATTTGTTGCCATCCCTCTCTCATGCCTACTATTGGGTGCAGAGCACAGGATCAGCAGCTGTAGCTGATGGCCAAGTCATCCTGCTGCAAGGATGGCTTCTGTGGCTGCTCTGCTGAGGTCCAGCAGCCACCTGAGGTGTGACAAAACCAGCAACCACTGTCAGGGTGGATCTGTGCAGCCACCTGGAGGTGAAAGGCCCCTCTGTCACAGCTCAGCTCCTCTACTCACTGTGGTTTCAGGTGTTCACACGCTGAGCCACCTCTCTTTCCAAATATAAATGGGAAATTCCACTTGCTGTCAAAAGCTGTACTTTGTGGGATCATCAGGAGCAGCTCCTGCATGGTTGAAACATCCCCATACACTGTGCCATGGCAAGGGAGAAGGTCTTGGTCAGGGCTTTGCATCCTGTGTCTCCACTTTTATTGACAATAAGGAGCAAGTGAATGGTGAGAGCACGTCAAGTGCTGTGTCACTTGCAGATAAGCAGTTTATAGAAAGGAGCAATGTGTTTTGAAGAGCATGGTTAGTAAAGGTCCAAGAGCAGAGGTGGTGCCATGGGTCACATGAGATGTGTGGGGCAAGCTGGGGTAAGGCACAAAGAGGAACAAGGACATGGCTTTCCTGCCTATGGGACACCTTAGCTGTTTGAGGACTTCTGCAGCCTGGTGCAGGGGCACAAGGCGATGATTAACCTTCCTGGGGCTGTAATTCTCTCTCTCAGTGAGTGTGAGCAGCTTGAGCTCCCCACCTGGGGCAGCACATGTCAGAAATGGGAGCTGAGGAAGTGGGGTGAGTGTGAGCACGCAGTGGGGATGCAGCCTATGCTGGGCTGAAGGAATAGATTTATTTTTAAGAAGTCGTTTACTGGAGGTGTTTTCCAAGCACTTTAAAGACAGCTGAAGTAACTGTAACTGAGTCACTGTTACTTGGGTTCCTCCATTCCCACAGGCAATGGGAGCTTCAGCTTAAAAGCTTCAGCCCTGCTTTGGATGTCCCTCAACACCGTTATCCTTTTGGCTGCTGAGGGAGCTAGTCACTTCTTGCTACTGAGCCCGCAGCATGCACACATCTGGCCAGATGTACCCTCCAGCAATGCTCTGCCTGTTTTACTTTCTAAATTCTTGTTTTTCTCTTTTTTTTTTAACAGATTACAACAGCAGTGACTTAAAAACAGCGTGCAGAAAGCATGAGCTTTACGTTAGCTTCCAAGACTTGGGATGGCAGGTGTGTGATGTTTCTCTCTGGGTAAACCAGACATTTTGTTATGAAATGTTATCTAAACAGTGTCATGGTAATTCCACTCGAGTCTGCCATTATGCTTTAAAATGTCCCTTGTGCCTCCTCACTAAAACCAGTCACAGAGAAGGGCAAATAAATATTGATAGTTGTGACATTTGATAAGACCCAGAGAAAGCTTGATACTTTATGGGATTCAAGTATACAGTCATTCTCTGTCACTCATGGGAGTCACAGTACGGGCAAGGGCTTATATCTGTGTACCTCTAATGATAAGGAAAATAATCTGATGTTAAGCAGTGATTTTAACTAATTTTTTTTCTGGTGATCACCCTGATTTTAACCTTGGCCATTGTTTGAAATCCTCCACAGTCCCTGCCCCACAATTAGCACTGCCTGCGGTAGGTAGACTGAAGACCGAGTTTAGTTGAAACACCATGAGGCCAGAAAAGTTGTTTAGAGTAAGTTATTTAGGACCAAGCAATCAAACATCATGTTTCAAAGAATGCCCTCACCTTCTATTTTAATTTTTTTTTATCATTCTTTCATTCAGCAATTATGAGGAAGGTCCCATTTCTATCAGCTAATGTTTTTACTAGACTATAATTCAGGGTGCCAGGCTTGTCCCTGCTGCTTCTGTAATACCCAACACATGAAAGTCCTCTCTCAGCTAATGGGATAGCAGCATTTTATGTAGCTTATGTGTCAAGTCCAGCTCACTAGCTTCAGCTGTGGTTGTGTGCTGACTCCATTCCCCATTACTTTATGGGTGGCTTTTCACTTGAGTAGACTCTTTCCACCTTACCTTACTTGCCCTGCTTTTGGGCAGGAGGTGGATTCCAGTTGGGAATTTCATTGAAGGCACTACCTTCATCTTTTTAGTTGCAGAAAGGTAAGATGCTGCCAAAGGAAGGCCACAGACCAGCAGGGCTCATTTTAAGAATTGGAATTTGGGTCCTACTTTTTGTAGGAAGGTGATCAAGGCAAGATAGAGCCCCCTGCAGTTGTGGACACTGCTATTTCCTTCAGAACAAACTTGGTTAGCAAAGCTGCAGCAACAGTGTGTGGCTGCTCAGGCCTGCTGTAGCAAAATTCTGGCAAACTCAGGTAATTGTCAGGTAGAGTGGAAGTTGCCTAAGAGATACATGCACATGAAACACACTAGCTCATCCTTCCACAGGGTGACCTGCAGACCCCGACACCAAGGGAGGTCAAGTATTTCGTGTTAAGCTGTGCTGCTTGTAATTTTCCTTTGGCTCTTTTTAGTCAGTAGAAGGCAAGCTGTAATTTTTTTTTAGCCCTTTGGTGAGGAGTCCCCTTTTTGCCTAGTGTGGCACTCAGATTGTCACTGGGGCCACCTGCTTGCTCATGCAGCTCAGGCTGGCTGTCCTGCCCTTCCTTTAGGAGTCTGGCAGATGTGGAGAAGCTGTCATGCAGCTAAGATTTCCCACAGAGTCTTTAGCAGAGTAGTGCTCCTGTGTAGGAGCTAGGCTGTCTCTGAGGCAGCACAGCAGGGTTTTGTATTACTGTTGCAGAGCTCCCTGGTGGAATTGTGCCTGTGTGCCTGCTTATATGTGATTTTCTTCATGAGGGGACACCAGCTGTGGCTGTGACTCAACCTAGGAAAGGTATTTCAGCCAGAGGGCCTGCAGGAAATGTTGGAACATAAAGGCCTCCAAACCACAATTCCCATAATGCAACCCAGTGAGTTTTAGGGATAAAGCCCTCTTACTTAATGGTAGTTGAGCTGCACATAGATGTGCACCATTCTTTGGACATTAAAATCAGTGTGTCCATGGAAAAGTGATGGCCCACAAAGAGAAAAAAAAAAAAACCCAACTAAAACCCGAGCAGTTTCAGTGAAAACACATTTTCACCCTCAAGGAAGAAGTTAGTGGAAAATTTTCAGCTACTTTTAATTGCATGCAGTTGTCTGTTGAACCACGTTCTGTTTGTTTCCCTAAAAAGGACTGGATAATCGCTCCAAAGGGCTACGCAGCCAACTACTGTGATGGGGAGTGCTCGTTCCCACTCAACGCCCATATGAATGCAACCAATCATGCCATTGTACAAACTCTGGTAAGTCTCCAGGCAGCTCAGTGCCAAAGCACCAGGTGAATTTGTAAACAATATACCAGTGTCTCAGTTGTGTTTTCTTTCTTGGCAACAGGTTCACCTTATGAATCCTGATTATGTTCCCAAACCATGCTGTGCACCTACCAAACTAAATGCCATATCTGTACTTTACTTTGATGATAATTCTAATGTAATCTTGAAGAAATACAGAAATATGGTAGTAAGAGCTTGTGGATGTCACTGACAAACAGTCTTCACACGGACTCTGTGATGCTGCCATGAACTTGGATACAACCCTCCCTGTTTTCACGACCTTGGGAAAAAAGAACGTGATGAACCACCCTTCAGAACACCATGTATGTGCCTTGTGGGAGGAGGGGGTGTGGGGACCACCCCCCAGGGTGGGAACAAACTGCTGGACTTCTTACAGACTGACCCTACACCACAGTGGCTGCTCAGCTCAACAGCAGCAGCAGCAGCAAAATGCCCACATGCTTTATTTGGCTGGGATGGTCTTAATCTCACAGAGAAGCTTGGCCTGGAGCAGGTGCTTGGATATGTGCTGCAGTTTTACTAGATGAGCACTCAACATCCAAAACAAGTGAGGTCTCTTTTTGGAGCCGGGGAGGGAAGATGAGGGGGAGAGGCAGAGAAGCTAAAGAAAGTGGTGTTAGCACTTCAGACACAGAGTGTACATCTCGTGCAAGATCCTTTTGGCCAGAAGGACGTTACTGCACCTTGACTGTTAGTCTTCTCCTGACATCTGTCATGACAGTAAGCATCTAAAATTGTGCCAAAGCAGATGTTTCAGTTCTCTTATGCTCCCAGCACTGTTAAATTCTACTCTTGCAAGTGTAAGATGGCTTGGCTGCACCCTGTGTTAGAAACACTACCATGAACTCAGACCCTGGCTGGTCTTCCCCGTTCACCATCTGACTGAGCAATACAAATTCATACATTTGTTCTTATGCAACTTCCTTCCACTCCCCATGTGGAGCTGCGTCATCTACTACCACTTGCCCAGGAAGGAAGTCAGGACACTTCTTCAGCTGTAATTCAGATGTAAAATCTTAGGGGTCGTTCATTCTCTAGCTGGACAGTTTGTTTACAGGAAGAGAGAATGTCAACATTTGCAATCTTTCCCTTTCAGCTCATGCAACTAACAAACTGGTATAAAGGATATGCAGCATAGAGCCATGGTTTGTCTAGCAAAAGCTAATTGCAAATTGTTTTGATCAATATTAAACTTGTATTAAATGCACTTACCTCTACTTGCATTTAAAAGGCTTCTTGTAAATACAAGCTATAATTTATTGCACTTGTCACTGTATATTCATTGTGCTGTATCATTTATAGAAAGACTGCTTTTTTAAAAAGTTTTTATTTAGAAAAAATCTCAGTGTAAACAATTGTACCACTTTGATTTTATACAAGAAACTCATGAGATTGTGCTTCACTAGAAGGTTGTTAAAAATATAATAAAGGCTTCCTGAAAGGCAGAAGTACACATGTCGATCCAATACATCTGCCAGTACAACACTTAGCTTTCACTGTGGTGTTTTCACCTTCACACATTTTCAGATTAAACAGAATCAAAAGTTCTGGACAGACAGTGAAGTGAACAACCACGAGAAATTCACTGGTTTAAAAGTTCATTGATGTTTTGCCTTTTTTTTTTTTTTAAATAAAAAAGCAAAGCAACCCAACTTACTCCATATGATGGACAAAACCCAGCATCTTGACAGATTAGTCAAATTAGCCTGTAGCAATTCTCATTCCATGAGTTTCTGTGCACATGAGACAGCAGAATTCAGTCCTTGGTTAGCTGTTACCTTTGTATCGTGACAGTCTCTGCAATGTAAATTCTTTGGATTTCAGTTAAGTCTAACATGGAACATCTTATGCACCAAAGAATAGTCATATTATAATCCAAGATACCACAAAGTGTGTGGTCCTAGCATTCAAACTTAGCAATGCTTACAGGTTGGAAAAACATTAAGGCTCAAGAAGAGGAGGGAACTATTTTACACTACTGCAGAAGAGCTGAATGGAAAAAAAAAAATCATACATTGTACTACTAGTTGTTCTCTAGGTACCCTGACTAAGGAGTAGGTCAGCACAATGGCTGGATTCAGGTGGGGGTAGGAAACAGATCATCAGCTCTGGAGTCTAACTGATCATTTACCATTAAGGGAGCAGTAATAACAGCACCTGTTTTCACTCTGGCTCTAGAGAAGTAGAGCATATTTGTGCCTCTGGAGCTGGATGGCAGCAGCCTATGGAAATCCACCTGACACTGTACACTATGGCATCATTAATGTTCAGGCACATGTTACAGTACCATCACTTTCATTATGGCTAGACCTCCCACACTGAGAGGATTAACAGGAAACAACCATCTCATGGTGGCCTGGTATCTTCCAAAGGTGTGTGTGTTTTCAACCTTTCAGCAGCTATATTAAGACAAATAGGGATTAAGTACAATTCTAGAGGCAAAAGTGACTCAACACAGCTGTAGCTTTTGCCTTTCCAGTAATGGTAAGCACATTGTAAGGATTACTTTTTAACCAGATCTAAGCTGAAGACAAAAATATTCTACTGCTGCCTTTCAGTTGGTTTTCTTAATGTATTTTGGTCTCAAAGGAAATCATTTACACTTCATTGCGGGAATGCAGAAATGCAGTGCAACTACCAATGCTGAAAATACTCTTGATTTGCACAGTAACTACTTGTTAGCTTTCCTTCACACACACAGAGGCATGTCTCTAACACACACACAAGGGGAAGATACCAAAGTTTAGTACATTCAATTTCCTAGAAATGAAGAAACAAAAGAAGTCCCACCCCCCCCCAAATACACTATTTGAAAATGAGCAAAGATAGAAATCCATCAGCTACTGTACAGAGACAGCCAGGGACGGAGCATCCAGACTTTTATTACAATTCATCCCTTGCCTGACGCAAGACAAAACTATGAAGTGATTCAAGGTCTCTCGTTCCGTTGTGTTCACTGACTTTCTTTCCACCTCGGAAAAGCAGAAGTGTAGGATAACCACGTACCTTCAAAAGACACACAAGAAAAGAAACTTGCTATTACTGTTCAAACTTGTATCTGTCATTCATATTTACCTGATTTGGAAAAGCCACCAAACCCCTCTAAAACAGTAAGTCATTTTAATTTAAAGAAAACAAACCCACAGCAGAACTTTCAATGCCAACCTGCAATTTCTGAACATTAAGAGAATGGGGTAATACGTGTTCCTCTAGGCTCTTGGAATGGCAGCTCCAGCTCTGTCTTCAGTTGTCTGCCTAACAGCTCTGAAAGAGATTTTTTGTCTTGGAACAGAACACCACAAGACTGCCCTGGTGCTTTCAGAGAGAGAGGTTTCCTAAAGTAGGGACTTCTTCAGCTTTGTCCAGTAATGAAAATGACCAAATCTGAACAGAGTTCAAGAAAGAAATGGTGTCACCAGGTGCCTCTTTTTGGCTAGCAGAGACCACAGCTGTACTGTCAGCAGGCACCTGGAGTGCAGCAGTCAGTTGGGCTGCACACTGGAGCCTCCAACATCTGGTACACAATACTGTCCCCTTCATTTCAGAACTTGCACACTTACAGAAAATCTGTTGCAGACGTTACGTTCCACAGTGCAGTCCACTTCTGCTATTTTGACATCAGTCAAACCTGGAAATTGCTCTTTGGCAAGGTTCTCCCAGGTTGGAGCCAAGTTCTTACAGTGACCACACCTAGAAACAAAGGAGGGAGATTTGTTTAGCAGATGCACTTTCCACTTTATCTCTACTGTCTTGCTGCAATTGCTCTAAGTTTCACTAGCAGCCTTTCCTATCCCCAAATGATTTGGGCCTCCAACTCCCTTGCACTACTATGTCAGTAAATGAGCTAAGAAAACAAGTGATTTTATTTAAGTTAAGCACTGAAGTACTTTCTGGCCTTTGTTAGTCTTGCCTAGAATGGTATTCTAGACGTCGGTACATTAACATTTTACCCCACAGAGGAATATGAAGCCAAATAAAGACAAGCACAGAGAGTATTTAACTGGAAAAAAAGATCTCTTAGAAGCAAAAATGCTTTTAGGATGACACTAATCTATTTACAGAATGTCTGTAGTATGAATTAATTTTTCAGGTTGCATATGCCAATTATGCTAAAGCTACATAGCCCGAGTTTAATCAGTTTAATAAGATTTTAATTTCCATATTAAATTTCTTCCAGTTCCTAATGGCCTCCTTGACCAATGCATAGTAAAGCATTCATTTTGTTTATATTTTGAACTTGGCTTAGCCAAGTTCCTAATGTGAACTTCTTACTGCCTTCAGGAAGAATTCCCAGAGCACTTTAGACTTTAAAGCTGCATTGCTCATTCTGTTCTAACCCAGCTGCACCTTAATTGGGTTATTAAAACAGACCCATAGTTGCCTTGAGGCTGGATCAGGGCATTTACAAAAATAATGAAAGATGTCTCAGCAGAAGTTTTCCTAATGCAAGCCAGTGTATATTTAAACCACCTTGTTAATACACAGTGACAGTATAAAAGTATTTCTGACCATGCACAAAAACTACTAGAACAGGATGATTTTGTGCTTACGATGCAAGTTGACATTAATATTTATCCAAAACTAACTGAAGTGCAGAACTAGAAAGCAACATAATAGTGTTTGCTGAGCCCTACATAAGTTAATCCTCTTGGAAGAGAATATGGTCATTTATATGCAGAGCACTACAGGCAGTCACAAGCCTGACTTTCAAAGCCAAAACTAGGATACGAGGTACATAAATATAGGAAGCATTTTCCTAAATGGTGGCTTTCTGAGCATTGCAGCCAGGCAGCACACACTGGTGACTCCACATCCTGAAACTACTGTTTCTCAGCCTGCCATCCAACACTGATCCTATCTCTGAGATCCAGCAGCATCCCATGAAAATCTCATGAGATGAGGACATGGTATTGTTAATAAAAGATAATCAAAAGGGGAGCATTTCTTGATCTCAAACTCTCCCAGAAAAAGTTGCTCCAGGTAATGAACTAGTAGATATGCCAACAAGCCCTGGGTTCAGAAATCAGACTGGAAGCTGCTCCCGAGCACAGGTGTGAACTGAATTTCCCAGCCAGTTCTGCAGTGGGGCAGAAGCAGCACAGGCACAGACTCAATCTAAATCCCTCCAAGAGTACAGAGGGGATAAAGGCAGCGAGGAAAGAGCAGTAAACGATGAGGGGTGTGCACGCTATGGGCAGGGTATTTCTTAACCCAGTGGTGGCGGACACTTGCTCACATCCAAAAGCAGATCTTACAGATGGAAGAGAGCATAGGAGTGGTTCTCAAGCAGCAAAGGGTGATAACACTGGAAAAGCCTGCAGCATTGAGCTGAATTGAAATGAAATGTTCTCAGTTAATTCTTGCCTACACTAAGAAACACATTCATGCCTACTGTCGAAGTTACACTGCAATATTTTGAGATGCCTGAGCACATCTAAATATGGGTTGCATTTGCTTGTGTTGCTTTGTAATGGGGCCTTTTGTAACCCAAATGAAAGATCTTTTTATATTTTATACACTGTGTTGATGGAATGCTAGTGATTACATCAGATGTGCTATCTTTCACACAGTGAAATACAGCTTAATTTTAATCTCTCCCCCTATACTAGGCTTCCTGCTGTTGGCTAAAAGACCAGTAATGGATGAGCAAGATGGCATGCAAGTTTCATTAAATTCAGTAGAGGCACAAATAGGATGAATTTTATAAACCAGAGAGAGAACTGTGAAACTTTATTTTTCTTTAGAAGGGGAATAGTAAGAAAAAGAGGGAAATACTTGCTCTACAAGTTTGTAATACTGAGATCTTAACCCAGCTGGGGTCCCAGGCTCTGCTGGATGTAGCAGGAATGGCAGATGCCAGACATTGCTTTCATTTCCCCCTTCAATGCCTTCCATTGGGTAGCTACATCTACACCATCTGCACTGGGCACTTCTACCTTGGCTCCCTCTAAGAACATACTACATGGACATACACTCTTAAGAACATCTTAAAATTGTCACTTGTGAAAATTAGTTTTTTTGACAGTTATTTGAAGAGTAACAGGTGATTAATTATCCATAGCTCAACAGTCTGTATCAAAACTCAGGTGCTTGAATGAGGCTTCCAGGCGAGGCTGGAGAGTGCCCTAAGGCGAGCATCCTCTCCTTTCTCAGCACTGAGATATGGTGATGTGCTCCCCTCATCTTACCCTAATCCAGGGATAGGAGCATGCTGCACCTGCAAAGAAAGCTTCACTCTCCCCATTACCCCAGCAGTACCTGGAGGCTGACAGGGTAAAGCTTCTGTGTCAGCCTTTCCACAGAGAGGCAGCTGAAGGGAGCTAAACAAGTCTGAGCTTTTTTTTTTTTGCTGTAACTCTTGCCAGCACACACATTCTTCAGCTAATTCACAGTTTAGATGGAGACAACAAATACAGTACTACAGCTCAAAGACCTACAGCAACTAATGCACTCACAGCTTAGGCCAGCAATAATCCTGAACAGCAGCAGCTGCAAATTTCTTACCATGGAGCGTAGAATTTAATAAAGGTGATCCCCCTAGCAATGGTTGCATCAAAGTCTTTTTCAGAGAGGGAGAGCACTGCAGCCTGTCCCCAGAAACAAGAAAGAAAAACAGAGGAAAAAAAGTCAAACCTTTTTCTATATATAACATCAGCCTATGAGCTTTTACCTTTCTAAAAGGGAAACTGAAATTGAAAAAGGTAATATTGTTAGTAATATAAACAAGAGTAGCAGGAGCAGACCTGCCTTTTACTTCTCAGCTACTTTCCTTCCCTAGAGAGATGCAGAGAAAAGCATATTTTACACTGAATCTCATCCATAACTGGAGAAACAAAGCTTTTCTATTTTCAAAGGATTTGCCTGTATCCAAATTTTCAATAATTGTAAAAAATCATCTTAATTTTAATACACTATGTTTCAAGGAACAGCCCTTAAAAGAGTTGGCTTCAAGCAGGTCATGGCCATCTGATATTTTAATGAGGTATTCAAGGCACACAAGTGATGTCTCAAGAGGTGTTCTCTCCGTTCTTTCTTCCCCTGCATTGTATGCACAGAAAAAACCTGTTACCAGAAACACAGATATGCCTGTCAAGAGGACATCACAACACCACACTTGCATGGGTGCCAGGAAAAGTTTCTACTCCTGATAATATCAGGAGCAAGGGAATGATGGGAGGAAAGCACATTGCTTACAGTCTCATATGAGAGTATGGAGCTGAAACTTCATTTTTAGCGTGAGACCTTTAAGGGTGGGAGGGATTATAAACAAATAAATGTACCTCATGCCTATAAAAACATCAAAAGCAAATGAAAGCAGAAGAAAAACAAGATCACAGCTGACAGTATTATCAATTCTAACTCCAGTAAGTTTTGGGAAGCCAAAAATAAATTTGAAAATCCAGATTATCCAGTACCTTTAAACATTTCTGTAAATAACTGTTAGTTCACGGAATTATTTCACTAAGCTGAAGTGTTATTACCTCTAAATAATTATTTAGAAATTAGAAGTTATACTTTTATATTTTCTAATTATTAAATAATCAGAAATAACTAAATTAAGCAAAAAGTAAGCACCATGCCTCCGTGCTGATTTTCCTAAATGGATATCTGAAACTGATGTTCCAAACATAATATACATGTTAAGATACAAAATTTGAAAACATTAGTAACAGCTTCCCCATGATTCACACACAGTAAACCGAATTTTAAAGATCTGTAGATTACTATCAGAATAGCAACGTGAACTATATAACTGCAAAAATAAATTTAATATCAGATATCTCAATTTTTTGTGTCCAAAAAAAGACATCTAATGCAATCACATAATCTGAGCATCAGCTGGTCACACTGTCTTAATCCACCTGGATAATTTTTTGAATAATTTTAGCCATGTCTGGCAGTAGAGAACTCTCATGTATGTAAAAGTACAGCTTCTGTAAAACGGCTGGAAAGTATTTGGGCTATATAAGGCAAGGGGGAATCCAAGTAGAGGCTCAACACTGGGACACAAATTTGCAGTAGGAACTCATTGCTTTTGCTGCCTCTGATACCAGCTGTGGTCAACTGATGGCAAATGCAGTCAGTGTTTGCAGGCTACAGGGGCAGGCCCCTTATTTCAAAATTCATGAAAACTAAGAGTCAAGGGGCCTGAAGATAAAAGTTGTAAGGACAAGTTGAGTCCTACACTATGTCTACTATTATTTGGCAAAAAAATCCCCCAACAATCCTTTCCTCCTTGTGTGTGTGCTGGTGAATGCAAGACAGAAGTGGGAATTTGTGTCACATGTGGTTTGTGTTATTTCTATAAAAATAGAAAGACAACTAATTACTTTCGGCATTGTACTAACACCAGCTCATTGGGATCTTCCAAATATGAGGTCAATTAAAAAAATAAAAAATTGAAGAGTAGAAGAATTGTAAATCTATGTGGTCTGTAATGTTTGGCAAGCCACTTTATGCAATGCTGCTGGAAAAGGTAATATTCTCCTTTAAGAAGCTGCATACAAAGTGTATTTATATTAATAATATTGTTGCCTAATTGCTTAAGTCCATTCTATATCACAAGGGAGTGTAAATCTCTGTGCCTTATTTTATAGGCAGAAAGTATGTTCTGCACATTTCATGCAAAATTACGTTTGAAATCTATCCCTAATTTCTCAGCCTCACCAATTTTTCATTCATCTCCAAGAAAAATGGCAGATGAAATGCCAAAGGGATTAGAAAAGACAGAAAACTATACGACATGAACTACAACTGTGCAAAGGTTATTTCTGCCAATTTCTTCACAACATAAGCCTGTAGCTCCTACAACCAAGATTAAAATAAGCCTCCAAACCCCAAGGAGTTTCCTTGTCACAGGGCACGTTACCTTACCATATTGGTACTGGTCTTCATAATCTTTGTTCATTGTTTCTGCAGATAGATTTCTAAGTACAGAACCCTGCCTTTTTTTTAGGGGCTTAGCAGTGTGCACCATCCTCCCAGGTTCAAGAGATAATCTTGCAAGAAAGGTTCATCTCTCTAGTGGTGAGATATGCTGGCATACAGACCTAGGTGTGCCAGCAGTTCCATGAGCCAAAAAGACCACATTGATGCCTGCATCTAAATAACTTATTGCAACCATAAAATAGGAATCAGATTTATTTTCCTTCTCCAACTCATCGGGTTAATAAAAGTATCTCTAGGATTTATGATCTGATTCCACTCATTAATTACTCAAAAAAAAAAATAGCCAAGGAAGTATTTGGTACAGTTTACATCCAGAAACTGTCAAGCTATCAGAGAGACAGAAACACATGAAAGACTCAGGCTGCTAAAACAGTCTAAACACCTTACATTGCTGCAGAGTGCAGGAGCACTTACCTCAGCATGGGTGGGCTCTGCAGGTGGCTGTAGGGCTTCAACAGGTTTATCTGCTGGTGGCTCTTTCCCAGAGCTATGTAGTTGGGAATCCACATATTCTTTTAAGGAATCAAAATCCCTCTTCCCTTTGTACTGGTCACCCTACAATTAGCAAATAGTTTGTGCAACCTTCTATATGCAGTTGACATAGCAAATAAATAACTAGCAAAACATAAGATTGCCAAGTGTAAGTCTATAAATAATAAATATGATTATCTAGCTCTTAAACTTCTCTATGACATTCCATTCACTCCGTGTCATCAGCTTTTGCCATAGATTCTTCAGTACCCGAAGGGAACAATCTAAAACTTCCTTGAAGTGAAAGGTATTCTAGAAATGTAGAAGCAAATTTTTGAAACTTTGCCATTTTGACCTTCTGGTCTCATCCTAGCCGGCTTTTTCAAAGTTTTATGTTTTTGAATCTAACTCTACTAGAAGGAACAATGAAATACCCACTGTGGTTTTGTTGTGGTCTCTGTTACCCTGTGAGCTCTACACAGTGCTTTGATAGGGCTGAAAACCTTAACTTGCATGTCTCTGGCCTACACACTTGCCACAAACCCTTGGAAAACCTAAATAGTAAGGCAATGCTCTCTGGGCACCTAAGTTCACCTGGGAGCAAGAGACAACAGCAACCTGCTGCAGGGCAGACATTTCCAATGGCTGCACTCTCACAAAAGTCTAATCCTATTTTTTAACCTGCACATAAAGCAGTCAGCCAGCCAGATCTTTGAGAGGCCACAGTTTACCTTGGGTGCTTCCCCATATTTCAGGTACTTTCCAAATCTAGAGAACAAGACAATCAAGAGATTGTCAGAACAAGAAATAAGAGCATTTGTGAGCAGCTTTCTTTCTTCTCTCAAATCCACTGTTAGCCCTCTCCAATCTGGCTCTTGCATGATTGCCCTCAGATTACCTCAGTTTGTGAAAACTAGTACTGAAGAGAGATGATATCTTTGAGGCATTACATATCCATTTTGGATGGAATTCTTGAGATGTGGTCCCATGTGGTATGGGCTGCAAGATGAATCTCCTCTTGCAGACAGGGAAGACTCTAAAAAACAACATAGACTCTTCCATACATTAGAAGGAAGAACAGATATCTCTTCAACTTTCCTTTATCATTGGAACTGTTTCTACACATTTTCCTTCTTTGTTAATTGATAATGTTTCCTGTAACTACTGCCCCTTTCCTGGCACTGGGTGTCAATTCCTAAGGAGCAAGAAGCCTGTACTAGTTTGTTTGTACCCATGTCAGCAGGGTAGGGTCAGGGTTCTTCCCAGGGTATCTGCTGCCCCTCACCAACAGCAGTGGCGTGATGCCAGACTTCAGTTATGGCAAAATGGATGAAGGTATTACAGACAAGGCTGGATGACTGAATCAGTTCTCCCTCCCTTTCCTGACCAGTATCATAGCCTCCAGAGAGGGTTTCAGGAATTCCTGGGCCAGATTATTGGAAAAACGTTAAGGTTGTTCTGTGCTTTTTCAAATATGTTGTATCAGCCCATGGAAGAACATGTGATTTTGGTGGCAGTATTCCACCAAGGAATGCCACACTGCCAGTGGGGAAAGACAGTTTGATGTCAACTGAAATATGTTGTTCAGATTAACAGCTGAGGTTCAGCTTTACCAAATACAACATCAGTGATTTTTTTTTCTTTCACTGCACTCTTGATTCAAATAACTCCAAGGAACTCAAGCTTCAATTATTACAATGTTTAAACTAAAGTTTAATTAACTGAAAACTGTTAGCCTTGGACATGCCACCATGCTTGATTTGAGCACTGCCTCATCTTCCAGTCGTGCTGCTGTCATGTGCCTTAAGAGGTCACAAGGCTGCATTAAATTAAATTCATTAAAGTGAATCTGGTTGGGATTCAAAAACACTGGGGCTGCTTCATTTAAATTCCCTAGTGTCTGATCTTATAGGTATCTTATACTAAACCTCATATGCACTGGTATGTGCTTATGGCCAGTTTCTCTTTAGAGTGCCAGAAAATTGCCTCAAGCAATTTAGTGACCATTAAACTGTTTCAAGCAGCAAAACTTAACGTTGCTGACAGTGTAAATGTTCAAAAAGGAAATTAAGATGAATGGGAGAAAAACCCCTCTTCCTTCCCCCCTGCCCAGAACTTAGCAGGTAGGAGCTAGAAGTATAGGCCTGGGTTCTCTTGCAGACCTGTTTTTAATATCCATTGAATATATTTAACTAATCTTGAAATTGTGAAGTATAGTATAAATAACACTACAATTTATAATATGTTTATTTACTGCTGTTCATGTATGTGGTATTTATAAATATTTTATCTCCCCATAATTTCAGAATACTATAGTTCTCTGAATTGCTGTAAGGAAAAAATGTCAATTGGTCCCACAAGATTCTCACACCCAGTGTCATGTGAAATGTTGGAAAGGAAAATTTGCATCTCTAGACATCACTCAGCAGGTGGGCACCACTTAGAGATGAGAACCTTGTGATACACACTGTGAAAGTTACACACATTATTATTATTTCTATTTCAGTTATGTTTTTGTGTTCCACATGAAGTAAAATACTATGATAAAGTAAACCCAGAATTCTCTCACACAGCAGCATAACTGGAGCTACTGCTTACAGATTTATGAACATTGTATTCGTTGTTTGCAAAACACAGAGAACAAAAACCTTTAACTTTTATCTGTGGACAAAGTCTACCTCTTCTAGTACCCTGATGAACCTCCAACTTTTCTCTCACAAGCAGATTTTTGTATATATCCGCTTGATTTTTTTTTTCCGGAATGTAAGCGTAGTCCAAATATCATTCAGAGAAAAATAGTGTGACCATCTGATGAACTTGCAGACTCACCTTTTCACCATTCCTAAACCAGAGGAGTGTGGGATAACCACGAACTTGGTTTTCAGAGCAGACTTCATAATGCTGGGTACAGTCGACCTACATTTTGGGAATAAAACCCAAAACTATTCAGTGCATAAAATAAACATACAACAAGCATCACAGCCTCCCTTGTTTAAAAGCTCAGAAAAATACAGGAACAAGCAATACAAGGCTTGGCAAAACTCAGTACCAAGTACTGTCTTGAGAATGATTATGTCTGCCTTCCAAAGAGTGGTTTGGTTGTATAATTGGGAGGCTCTGTGTGTATTTGATTTTTTTTTTTAAGGAGGGATCAGGGAGGGAGGTATGGCTAGAAGGAGCTAATAGCAGTTACAAAGAACAATGAAGACGTAATTAAATTTAATTTCAATTAAAAAGTACTTGATATTCTCAGCTAATAAAATCAGTGCATAGACAATGAGACACAAAACACTAATGTGAGAGAGCTTTAAAGTGAAGACATACTGGCTCACCCACTTTTTAAAAGACTACTCTTTAAAGACTTCAGAAGGCATGTCAACAGCTAGCAAGTGAACTGTATTCCAAGGGAAGCTCCAAGTGCATAGCAGCATTCGATTCTAATCTGTCACAAACCAGTCTGTAAAGTTACTAGTTTATAGGCTTTTCACTGAAGATAAATTCTAAAAATTAAACAGTGTTAAGACACTATTCCCCCAGATTAGATGAAGGTCATGGTTCAACCTTCTTAGAAACAGTTGTGTTTCCTGTTTACTTACAGACTTAAAATCTTAGCCAAGACAGGCTTCAAGAGATATTTCACAAGCTATACAGTTACATAAAATTGTCTAGGCATCAAGACAAATCTTAGTGGAGGTATTAAATAGCAAATCTCAGTAATACAAATGGCAAACACCACAGACAACTGATTAGAACAGAAATTTTGGAAATTTTTGAAATTTATTGTTTATTTTTCTCTGGGTACCAGAGAATGGTAACTTCATCAAGATACTTAAGCAACAATTTCATAAGACAACAAACAAGGGTAAAAAAAAGAACAGAAAGATTCAAAGGAGAAAAACATTTCATTCTCAGAGGGAATCTAACTTTATATCCACCAAGTCTGAAAATATATATATATTTGTGTGTCTTCTCTGAAGTCCAACTGTGCTTAATTATATATATATATATGTATGTCTCCTCTAAAGTTCAATTCTGCTGGCCTGTGCTGTACATGTACAGCATACCTATTTCAAGAGCATTAAAAAAAAAAAAAGTCAAGCTCATCCCTCCTGCTACACCTGAAAATGCTGTGAGGGCAGAGGCAGGGCAAACAGCAGAGGGAGAGTCCCCCTGCAGGACTGACAACACTGCTGCCATGCAGTATTTCACATCAGTGGAACCACTGTGGAAGTTTAG
Organism: Acrocephalus scirpaceus scirpaceus; assembly: GCA_910950805.1. Classification (NCBI taxonomy): domain Eukaryota; kingdom Metazoa; phylum Chordata; class Aves; order Passeriformes; family Sylviidae; genus Acrocephalus; species Acrocephalus scirpaceus. The sequence continues at coordinate 39,528,969 of OU383773.1, read as the reverse complement.
GGATGTAGAAATTGAGCTCAGTGTGATTTCCACTGTTGGCAGATACAGAGGGATTCCCATCATGAGCCACCTGAACTTAGGTATGGGTCAGCAAATAAAGCCAGTAACTGCAATTGCCAGACCACCTCCATACCTCTGCACAGAAGTCACTCCACGTACAAGTAACAAGCTCCCATGGTAAATACACCACAGAACCTGGTTATCAACCCTAAGGAAATAGTAAAGCAGGACAAAATATCAATTTTTAAGGTGTAAGACCCCCTGAAACCTTCTAAAAGTTTTATGGGGAAAAGGAGGAATAAAACTAAAACCAACCAATAAAGAAACAATTCATCATAAATACCTAGTAGGGCTAAAGCTTGCTTAGGAATCCAGTGCTGCAAAGAACAAATTAGAAGTCACTTTCCCACTCAAAATAAATACTGAAGTCTATCAAGTTCTGACAAAGCAAATGAATAATAAAAAATAACTCTCAAAATATTACTCCCTGCATCTGAAGTATCAGACTTATTCCCAGCTCTCTGAAATGCAGAGAGGCAGCTTTGTTTGCAATAAAGCTTTGCTTAAAATGGGGGACGTCCTGTTAACTGTGGATGTGTGAGAAAAAAAAAATGACCGTCTCAAAATCAAAATACAAACTATGACTATAAAAGGATTTAAGAGGTGACAAACAAAACAATTGTTATGTGCAAATCACAGCACAAAAGGCATGATTCTTGGCTGAAACATACATTGTCACAGACCATATTTTCAGACAAAGACTACTTCACCTACCTTACCAATCTTGACAGTTTCTGAATGCTCAAAGACTTGAGCCAGCTGTTCCCAGGTTGGGGCCAAAGCTTTGCAGTGACCACACCAAGGGGCAAAGAACTTGATGAAGTGATTACCTTTTAAGTAAACAAAAAAAAAAAAGAAAAAAAAAGAAAAAAATATTCAGCTCATTTGGAATGAACTTGGCTGCAATTAAAGCCTAATCTCAGGCTGCAAATTTATCATGGTATTTCCTGAGTTAAAGATAGGAAACACTGTGAATCAAAGGCCAGGACAAAATACTTCAGCAATTAGGTTTTCAATACTGTATGCAGTCCCACTGCGTTGCCAAATTTCCTGAAAATCCAAACAGCTTCACAATCTCAAGCCAACAACTGAGGTATTAAAACTGATACTTTTAACCTAACCATTTACCTTAGTGTTTAATTCTACCGTGTCAATAAAGTTGCCCTGTTACAGAGTAGAAAGAACTACCAAAGAATATATGTTGGTAACAGCATAAATTGAAGTATTAAACTTCAACTTCATGCCATGGTGTTTCCTAAGAAATGCTTAAGCCCATGAATTACCTGAAAAATGTTGTTCAGTTTTCCATTCCTCTTTTTCTGCCCTGCTCTTTGAATTTTCATGTCAGCTACTCAGAAATTTCTGCCTTTAGTAGATGTTTGCGGCATTTTATGCAGAAGACAGTCTCTGAGCTATCTCCTACTAATGTTTAGTTTGAAAGTATTTGAAAATGTTTAGTTTGAAATATTTGAAAATATTATTGATTGCCAAGTACCAGAATATGCAATTTCTTTCAATTAAGATTAATTAATTCAAATTGCTGCACATTTTTGCACACATCAAGGCAAGGCTCTGTTAAACGAAATAAAAATGAACTTAATTAAAATAAGGGAAAAATTAATTTGCAGGAAACACCAGCAACTGAAGAAAAGCTCTTTTTAGCAGAATTATTCATAATCCTTTGAAGACTGCTTTGGGGCTGGTATTACTTGAATTCTTTTCTAGTTTGAAGGCTTGTCCACAAAGGAAGGTCAGAGGAAAGGCAATGCAAAATAACCAGGAAACAAACTGCAGTAATAGTGTACTCTAACTTGACTGGTCTGCATGTGGAAGACTTTCAAACTGACTCATATGGTCAAGTAAACCATAAAATTCAATTTCTCACAAATTAAGAAGAATACTAGTCAAAATCAGCTATTCTTTACCATATACTCTGACATACTCTCCTCAGTAGAAAACAATATAATTCATTTTTGTCCCAGAGCAGCAAAGAGGTAAAATGAAGCTATTTAAGAACAGAAGTCAAGCTTGCTGGTGTAACTGCTAAGCCTCATGTTAAATTTAAGCACTGAACTTCTTGTTACTGAAGTCAAGAGAGGACAACAGATTTACAGATGACCATAAACCTGCTCAACCATCAGATTTGACCATGAGAACATTTCCTCTATGAAGGCCAATCGATACATAATAAAAACACTAAAATATTTACAATGCACTGAACTTTACAGTCTGAGGAGGTAGTTGAGTTGACAAATGCTTAGCATACCACTGATGGCTTAGAGGAAAATTAATTGAGAATTTTGATTGAATTCCACGTTAAGCCAGACACACAGGGAAATTTTAAGTTAGCTGCACAAAATGCTGTTTTACACATGAAAATATTTCTAATCAGCTAATGGTTATTTTAAGAAGTTCTGATTTGACCTCCCTAGTGATATCACATGGGCAAACATTTAATTTAATCCAGCCCCTCTTTTTTGGATAACAGACGGAGAAAGTAGGATCCTCTGTTGTCATGCCAGCCCAAAGTCTGTATTCTAAGATTTTGCTCATTGTCTAAAAAAACATCATGTGAGGGGTGAAATTTCCCATATTAGGTATCCCTCCTGGCATTTATTTTAAAGCTTCCAGACAAAATATTTTTTAAAGTAGCCAAACAGACAAAGTGTTTTGCCCACATTTTTTTCCTTCTCGAGGAAGGAAGCTAAACAATATCGAATAAAGGGCCAGACTGGAGTGGGATGGGGGCTGGAAGGAGGAAGCGGGTGGATTATACTTATCCAGAATAACAGCCTGGGAGGAAGAACAAGCCAGCACCTAGGGAAGGAGGAAATGGGACTTGCAAAAACACAAAGTGGCAAGGCTGTGACTGAGCAAGGAACTCAAGAAAAGAGACAGTTTAGTTGAGCAAGCCCCACTAGCTTCTTCCCTGGGGTTAGGAGCCGTATTTTTACTGCCTTCTGAGTGCTGTACTTCAACTTTCTCATAGTCTGCAATATGCAATTTAACCATTGTTACACAGTTTGCAGTTTCATCCTCTTTCACTAGGTATTACCGGAAAATAAAAGTGGGAAGGAGGTGCCCTGAAAACTAACATTTCTGGTGCAGACTTCCCACACTAATGTCTCTGTAACCTAGTTTCTCTTCTTCACAAAAGACAGTTACCTTCTGCTATGTGCATCTTGAAATTGTCTGCTGAGAGTTCATACATTCCCTGCTTAGGTTCAGGGGCTTTTGGTGGTTCCACATCAGATTCTGGGTCCTATTCACGAGAAAAATTAACTTTTATTTCTCTTCTACAGCAAATACACAACATTTGTTTCCTGTATCACGCTATTCTGTGATAGTGCCATAGACTCTGAAATTTTAAATTCCTAAAGCAATGTCCTTATTTAGCTTGATTTAAGTACCTAATGTTTCCTAAAAAACAACTACTTGAAAGCAAAAGGTGAAAAGGACTGCCACATAAAAGAAAGTTACCAGAGCCTGTGGAATACCAGTCTTTCACTGTGCTGTGGTGCAGTCACAGGGCACAGGAATTGCTGTAGCATTCATTGGATCACCATATATTAACATGTTTAAATTATATAACAGTGCCTCCAGAACATCACACATCAGCCACAGCTGCCATCACACCTATTACAGTGGCCTCTGGGCTACTTAAAAATAGGGCAAAAGCTATTTTCTGCTCCCCTTGTGTCAGAGGGAATGCTGTCTACCTAATGGCTCCATGAAGACAGCAACAGTGGAAACAGGGCAAACACTCAATATATACAACTTGCAAGAAAGTCATGAGCAAAAGAAACTCATTTCAGCAAAAGCAAGCGAACGCTTTCTGGACTCTAACCCTAGAGGTGAAAAGATTTTTTTGGGAACATCAAAGTGTATTTCTTAAAATAATTTAGCATTTAATGTTCAATTATTAAAAATACCATGTCTGTTTAAATGTAACTGTGGTTCAACAATCACTAAAGCTTTCTCTTGATTAGAAACAGCAATCAGAAATTAAATTTTAGGTAAGGCTTGGCTCCCGTATGTGAATGATGCCCCTAAATGTAAGGATTTTCCTAGTGATGGTATTAGCTTATCTTACTTAACTGATCATTTTAAACCTTTTCTTTAGGCCACAATATTATCAGAAATTAACTCAGCTAAAGATGGTATCCATGTTTTAAGAGGTAATTAAGCCCAACACAAATGCAATTTATAATGTATTAGAGCTAAATTGCTTTTCTTACTCTAGAAATGTTATGGCCTATAGGTGTCAAATGAATTGACAGCAAGGACTGTACTTTAAAATGTCAAATGTATAGGCATTAAAACTGCATTGTGTACTGTAATTTTAAAAGCAGGAAACAGAAAGCAGGTCACAGGATGACAGTTTTAACTACTACTCTGACTTACATGTAAGCTGTTTCAGATTGATACTGCAACCTGACTTTTATTCTCAGGAGCAGATTTCCTTCTGATTCTCAGATTTCCGCCTGAAAATTGAGACCCAACTTAAAGAAATGATAGATAAGTAAGCCTGCAGAAAAGAGTATTTCCTTTTCACTTACAGATGGTTCTTCATTTAGTTTCTCCAACATCCAGTTTTCCAGTGCCTGAAAGTCCCTAGGGCCTTGGTATTTCAGAGGTTCTTGTCCTGGTTTAAGCAACTTTAGCCTAAAGGGTCAAAATGTAGAGAAGATTGAGGCAAAAATTTTCACACAGGAAACATTCTCAGAAAGATAATGTGCTTTGCTAAACCATGGGAATGCAGCTCAGGCTGCAGTAACAGATCTCTTGACAATTAACATCAGCATCAGGCACTCCTTTCAGATTGAAGTGTCATGGCTAGAACTTAGGACCCTTTTTCATTCCCATGTAAGCTTAAAGGAGATTTTTAAAAGAGAAAATAAAATATACCGAGTTAAAAATCACTATTGTAATATTACAATAGTGTAATATTACTTTGATCAATAAGAAAGAGCAATTTAAAATTTGCTGCATTCAGTTCTATGAATCCTATTTCCGTTTGTCAAAGAGCATCAATTTTGTTTTGTTCACCTCTCTCCATCACCAAAGGAAAAACACCTAGCGCTTATTTTCCCAGGAATTTCTTTCTCACCTTTTGTTCCCTGACTGCTGTTGTAGTGTAGGCCTTTTCATGTTGTATTAAACTGATTAAAAACACACTGAGACAAGACAATAGGACAAGAAGTGACTGCTTGTAGGCATCCAGACTTCATGATTCTAAAGTTCAATAATCGCTATCAAAACTTTTCCATAGACCATGTAAAGTTTCTACTGCTAAATTTTAAGTTAAAATTGGAAGTGTATTTAATAAAGGTGTGATACTGAATTCTGACCTAGTCTTATTTTTTAATGCAAATCAGAGTTTCAATTACTAATTTCACCTAGCCCTCAGTTCCTCTTGCCAGGCTGTCATTTCATACTGTTTCTTTAGTTTCTTGAAATGTTTTTCTCTCTCTTCTTGTTCCACAGTTAGAAGAAATAAACATATGAAAGTATTGAAAAACCACATAATGCAAATACATTCAAAAGAGACAGGAGCTCCCACTGTCATTTCTGTTCAAGGTATTCTTGAATGTTCCTTGTGATGATAGAAAGTCAGAATAATAAGGAAGCAAGAGAAATTAAAAAGAAGAGCATCTAAAACACACCTCCTGGCAATACTTTTGAGAAGTAACAGAAAAAATTCAGGTAACATCTTAAAAAATGCTAGCTGCACCTTTACTTTCTGCAAACAAGGGTTTGCAGAAAATACTAGCTTTCCCTAGTTCAGTTGAGGGAGTATTTATTTTGCAGCACCAAATAATCCGCCGATAACTGTGATATGAAGTGCAGGGACCTGTTCAGCCAGTTTTTCTCTGAGGGGATGAAAAGGGGATGCAGCCTTTCCTTTGACAGGTGTTTGAAAAAGCAGTGTAGGGATCAACACATCCTGGACTTGTGACAATACCTCTCTGCCTGATGAAGCTGTGAAATGTCCCTTGCTGAAGGTTTTTAGAAACAGGCTAGTTCAAAACTGACTCAGATAGGAAGAGAGCTGATACTATGAATTCCCCTTCACTGCTATATTTCTGTACCTAGCAGATGGCTGTCTTATTAACTTTTCAAATAGGTAAAAGCAAGCACTAACTATTCCTATATGTCAATGACCTTAAAGAGGAGTGAGGGGAAAAAACCTTCCAGCAATTACACATCCATTGATTTTTTCCTATTCAATATCTCTGCCGCGCTATTTTAAGAGGAACAGCACCACAATATCATCTATGCAAATATGCAATGACAACTAATGCTCACTTCTGGACATATGAAAGCAGAACTGCAACATTCATTCTTTCTTGGCATTTGTAGTGGAAGCAAGACACACACTGCCCTTAAGGACAATTCCTATCTCAACAAGGACTGTGCTATTTATAACTCTCAACTTCTACTCAGTCGCACTCATCTGCGTCCAAGTGGGTGCAGCCAGGAGCAAATGAAAAGTTCAGGCTGCTGCTGGGCTTGGCAAAAACACCAAACAAAGTGAGCAAAAGGGAAGGAAACTGAAAAGTACAGGCTGTGGAAGGGCTACAGCTGATTACAATCTCCACTTATCCCCACTAAGATGAGTAATTAATAAAGCAGTTGAAAGGATCCTATCCATATTTGCAAGAAGCTTCAAAGAAGACACAAGTGAAAAACAAATCCTTTTGCTCCTTTTCTGGTAGTTTAAAAGGGAACACATATCTCACCCAAAGGCACTGACCTCTCATAAATACTCTAGACCATGTTCTGCCTACCAAAGCTGAGGTAGTAAGACATACATCCTTGATAACAGCATAAACACAGAAACCTTAAAACACTCATATAACAGATCAATATAAGCAAATTTAGCTAGAAGAAAGTCCACACAATATCACCACCGCTATGCTAAGTGATACTATTAATTTATTGCTTTATGTGCACTTAGTTCACTAAAAATCTAAGAGGTCACCTATAACGCAATTAAGAAAGGTGCAGTGTACTGACAAACTTGTGGCAAGATATTTTTAAAAGTACTGTTAGTAGAAACCAGCTCTGTCATGCATATCACAGCTGCACAATGTACTGTTGCTTCAGAAAGTTGTACTCCCAGACAAAAGAACAGGAAGATTCTGGACTTCAGTTAAACACAGCCACCTTCCAAGACATGACAGCTTCTTGAGAGGGGGAAAAAAAAAAAAAAAAGGCATAGGAGTACTATGTATCACATGATACTTGGCAACATGGTAAAAAGGCTTAAAATGAAAATAGCTGGTCAAAAGGGCTAAAAAGAAACCCAGCAAAAATACAGCTTAGAAGTTAGCTTCAAGAAATTGGCAGGGGAACATGGAAAACTAAACCAGAAAAATAGGAGCAGACTTCTTTCTATACTTACGTGGGATATCCTCGCACGCCAAATTCAGAGCACAGTGGAATATCTACAGTGCAATCCACTTTAACAACATAGACCTGTGGGTTTTCCATGTTGTTGTATTTATCTCCCAAATCATTCCAAGTTGGCTGGAGGCGCTGACAATGTCCACACCTGTGACAGAAGGAACAAGATGCTGTTTAATAGCTGCTCACACTTAGAAAGGAATGAGCCCATGGAAAACTCATATACAGAATGGTGATTCTGATAAATTTAAACATTTTTTTAATCAAAAGTTAAATCAGTTACATCAGAAATCTTCCATACCCAAGCACTACTACATTAAGCAACAGCAAATGCTATTAAGAACTATAGCATGCTGCAAACACATCTCACGTAAAAATCAAGATTTGATGATTTTGCTACTCTTGCTATTCTCTTTTTACAGTACAAATCCTATGAATACCCTCTGAACTTAGTAACGCTCTTAACCAAAGCACTGTCAGTCTTCCAGCTTTCTAGAAAAATCCTGCAAGGTTTTTTCTAGAAAAATCCTGCCCACCTTTCTTTACATTCTAATATTTCAAATTTCCCTTTTTTTAGCAGTAGGTAAGAAGATAATAGTTTCTAGCCTCTTTGTAATGCCACTTGTACTTCCATGCTTTAGAGGAATTGTAACACACAAGTCAAGAAACATCACAACCGATTTTGCAATATGGTTTCCCAAAATTTTGATAACCCTTGTGGGTCCCTTCCAAATCAGAATATTCTGTGAAAATCCTCTCATCCTATGCTCTGCCCCAGCAGGACACCATCAACTCTTTACATCTACATACACCTAGAAAACTGGCCTCATACAATTCCTACAACAGCACCTCCTCAGAAGCCAAAAATAGCTATTATTCTTCTCACTGTTTTCCTATTCTTTCAAGATATTACAGCAATACTCTATTCCTCAAAGTATGATGGAAAGTTTTAAGGAATGGATTTTCATTTCTCTTTAATGGCTGCTTTTGCCAACCCTCCAAGACATCTAAAAAATACAAATTTGGAGTAACAGAAAACATTCTCAGACTGACAGTATGAAAGCAGTTACTGCTTTGGCATGACCTACAACATCTACTTTGTAAGTAACAAATAAATCACCATTAGGACTTCGGAGAACTTTGCTCTGGCTTAAAATATCTTCACTCATATGAATGATTTTGAGTACACTTGTAGAAAAGTTGCATGGATTCACACCTTTCTAGGTATCCTGAGATCATTAAGAGAAAAAAAGAAACAAAACAAAAAGAAACAAAAAATCCCTTGAGATTTACTTTAGGATGAAGAATTTTTTTCTGATCTTAATAAAGTCCTGTAACAGTCATGCACAGTGGGTCACCCATGCTCCCATGATGTAGCTGAATGCAACCTCCTATGTGATCGTATTCTGAATTGTCCTGGTGAAGGGATACAATGTGTTATTATTAAAATCAAATATTCCTTAAATATTTAACTTATGACTGAAGTTCCTCCATAGTCAACTCCTTCACAGAGCTTGAATTACTGGAAGGATTTTAGATACCCTGATCCTTCCCCTAGCGGATGCAGTGATTCAAAACACCAAATGAATACTGGCTGGTGTTAGAGAACAGAGCACGGAAAACTAGGTAAGGGAATCCCAAATAATTAACCTCTGTTTTTAAAGCACAACAGAGCTGCCTTGTACCTACTTAACACTCTGCTATACATACCCCTTCCCTGTCTTCTTTGGATTATAGAAGCTGAAACTGAGAATAAAGCAGGAAAAATGCTCCTGTCTGAATCAGTAATCGACTAGGTAGTCATGCCCAGTTTGAAAAAAACCCAAACAGTATTATATAGAATAAAATACGTGACAGTCCCGAAAATGCTTTTTCTGAAGTTTCCAAGGAAATACATATAAAATCAAGGAGGGCAAAATCAAAGAGCAAGACCATGCAATATCACATGCTTCCCACAGCCCCATGCACCTACACAGTTCTTCACTGCTGCTATTCTACAACAGATTTATGAGGCTGGAGGCACTGCTGGGAACAGTGGAGACCTGGGTGTCAGTGATGAGTTCCACTCTTTTATCCCTACATGGGCTAGAAAGCTGTAAGCATCCACAACCTCCATTGGCAAGCACAAATGAAGATCCAAAAGAGACTAACACAGACGTTTCTGGGGGCCACTACTAGAGCTTGAGCTCTACAGCCAGCAAGGGCAGCTCCACAGCAAGATATAGCTCAAATCCTTATACAGTTAAAAATATAGACATATATTTTTATATGTAAAATATAAAAGTAAGGGTATAAACACCCCAGGACCAGCCTTGCTCTGCACAGAAGGATTCAACTGAAGTAAAATCCAATCAACAGTGTGATTCAACAACAGCTCTGGTGATCAATTCTGCTGCAGCTCAGGGGACTTGCCAGGTTTACCAATAAAGAACATATGTTGAAAAGATCCCTAAGTGTCAAAATAATGAAGTGAAACTACTCAGTTGAGATTCCTTCCTGCTAAGGAACCAGGGAAACCTTGCTCCTCTGTAGAAATACAACTGGCATGGCAAGCAACTTAAGAACACTTCGTGCTACCAAGAGAGTAACCTGTTCTGTCCCCAAGTGGGACAGCCTTCTGAACAAAAACCTTATGACTGATGGCAAATGACTTGGAATGCTCTCTTCTTGAAGTATCCTGCTATCTTTGAAACAAATGTAGGACCTCATGTGTAGCACCACTGTTTCTGAGAGAGGCCCTCAGCAACATTTGTTTCAAGAATCTGGAAGAGAAGGGTGGTATTGGCTCTAACCCAGCTCTTACTGGTAGCATTGACATGCAACGTTAGCAGCACCCGCATAAATCTGAAAGACAGTCCCAGCTGAACCTTGGGCTGCTTGCTGTTTGCCTTGGAACTATGGACAACAGCCTGTGGGAAGCATTAGGAGATTAGCACATCACCTCAGAACAGGGCAAGAGGCTCTAACATAGACTCCAGGACTGTCAGGCTGCCCCCCCCAATCGCACTGACAATAAAACTACTGGTGTGTATAAGCACCTCTCTCAGGCTCTTGGATGTTCCCTTTGTTCTGCTCTTCCCTTGGACCTGAAACCTGGCCACGTTGCTGCCTGTCAGGAGCCAGACATCCAGACCAAGGGCTCTGAAGCCAAGAACCAGAGATCTGGAGGAGATTTGCTAAGGATGAGGAGAACATCCAGAGAAGCTGCAACAAATCTGGTAAAAAACACAGTTCCCTCACACTTAAGTTGGGCAGAGATCCTCAGCCCTCCCAAAGGCACAGTGTGATCCAAGTCTTCAAGGCCAGCACTCCCTTTGATCTGTACTGAGGGTGTGCAGTGCATAGTGGATTCTGCAACAGCCCTTTTGGCAGAAGGTCTCCTACAAACGGTGTCTCGGGATAAGGGAAAGCTCATCTGGTTTTAGGGATGCCTGTGAAACAGTCAGTCAAAGTGCAGACAGATACAGATATCATCATCTGAGTACAGAAGAGAACAGAAGCACTGCTGCTCTGCATGGGCATTTCTTAGGCCCCACTGCACTCTGAGGCAGAAGTGCTTCACCAGCAAGTCAGGTGTTCTCCACTTTTGTGATCTGCAGACAACAAAGGCATCTGCTCTTTCAAGTTTTTACTTAACATTTTCACATGGCATAAATAAGTCAGTGTTAATAACAAAAAATATAGTTTTCAAAGGAAACACTTTCCTGCTATGGATTTCAAAGACTCTCATGTGCCTAAATGGCACCATGTAGCAAAGGATAACTTTGAATCAAAACATAACTTTTGCACACTGTTCCCTTAACTTTATTTTATCTAGATTAAACAAAACTTGGGAGGAAATAAAAAAGGAAAAAAGAAACCTAACAACCTAACAATAGAACTCCCAATAACATCTACTGGATATCAGTAAGATAAAAAAGGGTAGGAGAAGAGGCAAAGAAAAGAGAAGAATATGAACAACCATGGGAAAGACTCAGAGATGAGAAGTACTGTGCTCTTGACTAGGAATATCTAGTAAAGCACTGTTCCCTGATTCATCTCAACCATTCTCGTGCCAAAGGTACCAGTCCGGGACAAAAAGCCCGGTGGGTCTCTTGTAGACATAAGAAATCTCCAGCCCTCCCACGGATACCTGTGGCCTCGGGGACACAGCATGGTGGTTAACACAGCAAATTTACCCTTAAATTTCGTGATTGCAAAGAGAACATAGATCCTGCAACGAAAGCATCTGCGAGCTTGGGCTGGGGGGGGGAGCACAGGGTAATTAAGTGACGGTGGCCAAGCTGCAGCTGCTCCGGGTCTCTTTGAGGCACGCCGGAGCGGCTCCCCCCGCAGCCCCAGCCGGGAGCGACTCCGGGCGCCGATAGGTTGGACCTGATGATCTCAGAGCTCTTTTCCAACCTAACTGAGCCCGTGGCTCCGTGGCGGGGGCGGCCGCCGAGGCCCGGGCCGGGCACACGCGGGGCTCCCGCTCCCCGTCCCGGCCCTTCCCCACCCCCGGGGCTGCCCTTCCCCGCCGGTCCCCCCCGGCCGGCCCCGCCGCGGGGCTCGGGGCAGCGCGACCCCGCGGCCTCCCCGCCGGCCCGGCCCAGCCCCGCCACGTCAACGGGGAAGAGGCGGGCGGAGGGCGCGGGCCGGCCCGGGCCCGCCGCGCTCGGTACCCACCACGGGGCGAAGAACATGACGAAGTGGGGGGCGGCGGCGGCGCCGTGCCGCAGCATCTCCGCGCTGTAGAGGTGCCGCCCGTGCGGGTCCCCCGCCGCCGGGCCCGGGCCCGGCTCCGGCTCAGCCCGCGCCGGGCGGCCGCAGAGCACGGGGCCGAGCACGGCCAGCGACAGGACGCGCCACCACGCCGGGCCGGAGCGGAGCGCAGCCATGGCAGCGCCGGAGAGAGAGCGGGCGAACCCCCGGGCGGCCGCTGCCGCCTCCGCCCCGCCCCGCCCGCGGCCCCCGCCCCCGCCTGCCTCCCTCCCTCCCTCCCTCCCCCCCCGGGCACCCCCGCACGCACTGCCCGACCATCCTTTCTGGAAATACACCGTTCTGTAAAAGTGTTGTTTGCACAGCACGCCACATCTATTTTTTATGTTACTTGTTAATTAAATTGCCCTATACATTCATATTAAAATTTAAAATAATTGCAGATTTTATATATATATATATATATATTTATATATAAACGTGCTTATTTCTGGAAATCCTTAATTTTATAAAAGCATGAAGACATTATTTCAATACCATGTAATATCCATTTTTATATTATATTTTGATTATATCGATCCATAAATCTATATTAGAATTTAAAACAACAGCAAATTTTATAAAGCCATGAAGACATTATTTCAATACCATATAATATCCATTTTAATATTTTGATTTTATTGATCCATAAATCTATATTAGAATTTAAAACAATAGCAATTTTTACATCTTTTTATACACTCACTCATTTCTGGAAATAAATAAATAAATAAATTCATAAAGGCCTTAAAATGTTATTTCTATAACGCATCATATCTGTTTTATGTAGATTAATTATATTGATCCATGGATTTAAATTAAAATTTCAAATAATATTTTTTTGCTATATATTTACATGTGCACACACACTGCAATGAAGCTTTTTGTACAATAAATGCGTGATGAGAAGGGAGGTGTGGTGGTACCAGCCAGGTCAGTAATGGTGCTGTGCCTCTGGGAGAAAGCCTGGCCCCTGAGGCCCTCAGTCCCAGCTCCATGCCCAGCTGGAGAGAGGTCTCCGTTTCCTTGGCTTGGCTCCCTTACTTCCGAGGGAAGGGAACAAATGGGTGCTCACACTGCTTGAGGGTTTTTGAGCTGCAACAGAGTAACAATTATCGGTAAATAGTGATAACAGTAGTAGCAAATAATATGTCAACGAGATCACTATGAGATAGCTGCACGCTGATGTATCACGGGAGAAAGGGGTTGTATTTCATGGAATCAGAGAACGGTTTGGAGTCGAAGGGACCTTAAAGATCATCTAATTACAAGCTCCCTGCCACAGGCAGGGACAGCCCCCACTAGAAAAGCCCCATCCAACCTGGCCTTGAACAATTCCAGGGATGGAGCATCCACAGTTTCTCTGGGCAACCTGCTCCAGGGCCTCTCCACTCTCACAGAAAAGAATTTCTTCCGAATATCTAATCCAATCTAAGCCAACCCTCCTTCACCTTAAAGCCATTACACTTGTCTTATCATATCATGCCCCAGTAAAAAGTCCCTCTCCAGTTCTCTTTCAGGCCCCCTTCAGGTACTGGAATGCTGTTCCAAGGTGTCTCCAGAGCCTTCTCTTCTCCAGGCTGAACAACCCCAACTCTCTCAGTCTGCCTCCATGGGAGAGGTCCCTCAGCACTCCCAGCATCTTTGTGGCCCTGCTGTGGGCTCATTCCAACAGGTCCTTAACTTTCTTGTGTTGGAGGTCCCAGAGCATTTCTATAATTGCTTCAATTTTAACTATTTTCAGTTTAGATTTGAACTTCAAATCACTGAGCTTGTGATAGCAAAGTGGGTAATAATCAGGGACACACCTTGTTTAACAGCAAAGTACATTTCTATGAAAAAGTCAGGAAACCAAGTAATTCACCGTGCACATGTGCACGCAGACATGCATCTGACCTTTGTACCTGCAGTGGTCTGTGTTGCTGTAATATCAGGACTCAAAACCAGCAAGACAGGCTCATCCTGGCACTGCTCTGCTCACTGACAAGCTGCTGCTTGCAGTCAAGTGCCCAGACAGGTAGAGTTCACTTCAAATTTTGTCCTCTAGATTCATCCTTCCCCACATCATCTCATCACTGAACACTTCACTCTAACATCACCCCTTCCACAGGACTAACACAAGGAAGGACTGGTCTGTGCTGCCCATGTACTTGTGTAACATCCATCTCATATCCTGGGCTGCTTTTTGCTCAGAGCCTATGCTGGCTCTGGTTGCTCAGCTTACTTTTATGCTACAAATGCAATCCTTAGAGCCAACAAAAATCACTTTTTAACTCCTCTCCCTGCAAAGAAATAGAAACTAAAAGTAGACATGACTTTTCTTTGAAAATTTTTAATTGCTTTCTAAAGCTGTTACCTGCCTCAAAATTAGTCTTCCAAAATTCCTCATTATGTATATGTGAAATAACTACAAAAGACTCAAAGTATACCTATTGCCAAGCTAGAAGAAAGGACAAACCTAGAGGGTCCAGAAAAGTAGCTAATCACCTGAATCAAAATGTAATTTCAAATCACTAAGCTTAAATACAAAGCAGTATCCTTTTTTTTAACAAAGTTTCTTTCTGTGGTGTTCAAATTAAGTGATTGACTAATTATGCCAGAAAAAAAAAAGAAAAAAAAGGACAAGTGCAGATTATTTTCCTCTTCAGCATACGAACAAACCCCCTAAATGAAAAATCAGTATCAGAAAGGGTGAGAATTACTAATTTTCAGACCTTGAGGAATAGTGCCAATACAATCGAGTTATCTAACCACAGAAAGTACCTCCTGTTGTTAAGAGAGCTGTTTCTTTTCCCCATGAGTGTATTTTTGATCTGCTTTTTCTCTGTACATTTACCATACTTAAAAATAGACTTTTAAATTACAGATCCTCTTACCTTAATTAAAAATGGACCAATTAAAAGCTATTTTAAAATGTTTTTTAATGAATGTGTGGAATTAAGGCTTCCATCTAAGGCACATACCACAGAGAAAGGGACAGCAACAAAACATGACTTTCAGTAGAAGTGTGAGTATAATATATAATAACATTCCCTAGAGGAACAGGTATAGATTATTGTTAAGCTCTTTGTGAGTAAGCCAGAACTACTACTAGGTCAGAACTGCCAATAAGAGTAATTCTTTCTCTGAGAATACCTCTTTCCTCTCCATAAAATGCTAATAAGTTTAATATTGTTTATGTAAGTTAGTGTTTCCTGCTTGCTGATTTGCATTTTGATTAAAACCCAATTACTTTGTCCACCTCACTCCAGCTCCCTGCTCCCTCTGCCTGTCCCAGAGTAAACGTTATGGAACAGCTGAGAAGGCAGCACCTAGGGCAAATAGTCCCAAGGAGGAAGAGCCACCAACATCTACCACTTATGAGTGCTGCAATTGCTTCTCACTCATCATCAGCTCACAGCAACTCATTCTGGCTGAGAACACGCATCTGGAGGTAAAAAACATTAGGAAAAACAAAGCTACAGATGGTAACTCATGGCTGTGAAGAATGATCTTAACTAACCTCCTAATGGAGAGGAAATTGCCAATACACAGCAATTAGCTCACCATGTTTATAAACATGAGGGCTCATCCTTGCATGTTGACAGTCACTGCTGATTATAACTCCCAGTGAATCTTACAGTCCCTGGGTGCCATCTCCCAATGTCCTCCATTCTCTCGATCTCAGTTCTGGAAGCACAAAAAATCCCAAAATCTTTGCAGAGAAATAATCCTGAGAACTCAAACCTAACCTCTTAACTCCCCATGCAGCCAGCTCCCTCTGGCTAAGAGGCACCAGCTTATTCCTAGTCGAAGCTTCGACCTGCAGAGATCAAACAGGACAAACAAATTATTTATCCACATGTGCTTGGCCAAAGAAAGTCCTTGGTGGGTAGTATGTGCTCAGGGAGGCTGTGCAATGCATAGGTCTGATGTAAATGCTTTGTAGGACCAAGGAGCCTAGGACTGGAAAAGACCTCAGAATAGATGAATCTGAGTCCTCATTCTGCCAGATAATAACATCATACAATCTTATTTGTGAACTGTCTCAGCTCTACTTTAAAACAAGCAAAAGGTTGGAGGTCTTTTTGCCTACCCCTCTCTGAATGTTAGTTTCTTGCCTAGGATTATGAACTTTTTTCATAGTCAGCCTGTATTTATTTATAGCTCATTCATACCAGGGCATTCCTCTGCCAGCATTCTTTTCAATGAAATACTTTTTCCCTCTGACAGTATTTAGAGGTAGCAGTGACATCCTTTCTCTCTTTTGTTCTGCTAGACTAAACAAGCCAACAGCTCCCATTCATGCCTGAGTGCCATCCCACAAATCTCCTGCACAAATCAGACTGGCAAATAAAAACAATCATTCATCTTCTCATTCATTCCCACTCAGCTGAGCAGCAAATGTGTGTTCTAGCATTTGCACATCTCAGTGTTCCCCAGTGTTAAATGCATTTTAAAAATGGGACTAACATCTAATCTAAGAGTTTGCTTATTTTGCAGATGTTTCCCTTTCCATTCATGTCACAGACAACTACTTCCTCTCAGTGACTCAGACCTGAAAAGGTGATATTATGTACACATTCCGTTTGTTTCGGGTTCTTTTAAATGTGATTTTCTTGCTGTCAACTAAATCAATATACAGCAAAAGATTGCTGTGCTTGATAGAGTCCAGAAATAGGTGCCCTGACACACACACCCTCCTCTGCCTGGGCTAAAATGACCATGAAATAGTGGAGTTCCTTAGAGCACCAAGGAGGGTGCACAGCAAGCTCAGTACTCTGGATTTCAGGAGAGCAGATTTTGGCCTCTTCAAGGATCTGCTGAGTAGTATATCATGAGATACAACCCTGCAAGGGGCCTAAGAAAGCTGGCTAACATTCAAGATTCCCTCCTCGAAGCTCAGGGATGATGCATTGCAACAAAGAGGAAGTCAGGCAAGAACTCCAGGAGGCCTGCATGATGAACAAGGAGCTCCTGGACAAACTAAAACGCAAAAACAAAGCCTACAAAGGAAGGAAACAGGAACAGGTAGCCTCGGAGAACTACAGAGAAGTTTCCAAGCAAGCAGGGATCAGGTTAGGAAAACTAAAGTCCTGAGAGAATTAAATCTATCCAGGGGCATCAAGGGCAAGAAAAAGAAAAAATCTTCCATAGGTATGTTGGTGATAAAAGGAAGACTAGGGAGAATGTGGGGTTTCTTCAGAAGGGAACAGAAGACCTGGTTACCAGAAAGATGGAGAAGGCTGAGGTAGTAGATGACATTTTTGCCTTGGTCCTCACCCACGAGTGAGGACTGAGTCACAGGCACAGATGGCAAAGGTGGGAACTGGGGGAGTATGGAAGTGCCCACTGCAGGAGGCCAGGTTCAACCAGCCGGCCCCAGCCGACCAGAGAGATATGACACACCACAGGATGTTGTGCTCATCAATAAAAGCTGGGAGAAAGAAG
This sequence comes from Acrocephalus scirpaceus scirpaceus, assembly GCA_910950805.1. NCBI lineage: Eukaryota > Metazoa > Chordata > Aves > Passeriformes > Sylviidae > Acrocephalus > Acrocephalus scirpaceus. The sequence continues at coordinate 39,511,332 of OU383773.1, read as the reverse complement.
GAGAAAAAAGGAAGTTCAGAGTTACATCATTTGTCTTCCTAAGTCACTGTTGTGGAAGGTGGAGCCCAACCCTTTTAGACATGGCTGAGTATTTTCCTGCCAATTGCAAAGTGTGAACGAATCCAATATTTTGCATTGCTCGTGAACACATCTTTTGCTTCACATATTAAACTGCCTTTATCTCAGTCCATGAGTTTTCATACCTTGAGCTTTCTGATTTTCTCTCCCATCCCACTCAGAGCGAGTGGGCATGAAGCTGTTTAGGGGCAGGCCCCTACTGGAGCTAAACCAGAAGGTTTACCCAAACCAAGATACTTTTTCCAATCTTTTTCCTTATTTTTTTCCCCCCCGTCTTGTTTGGGGATATTTTGGAGAAGTTTTCTAAAACTACCCAAGTTGTCCCTTCCAGTCACAGTCAAAGGCTGTACTGAGAGTTTTTGATTCAATGCTTGTTCACAGTAATTTGCAGACAGTGTACCACCGTAAATGATGTTAGAGCACAGCTGACTTCAAGACACTGGACAAAACCTGGAAAATCAGAGCAGATTTTACTACATATTGTATGATGTGATAGTATACAAAGGAAAAAGCCAGCTTTACTGCAGGATACCAAAACCCACCGGGGCGTTATAGTGCTGCCATTTGCATAAGCCTATGATTTACAGCAAACACTATTAATTTTAATGTGTCATTTGTATCTTGTGTCTACCATTTAACTTACCATGTAAGTGTAGTTTTTTCATTGTTAACTCTACCTCTAATTCACACATGCACAAAAAAGACAAACTCGTATGTACAGCCTGCTAAGAGACTTTTAACGCTCCAAATAGAGCAACTTGTATTTTGACAGCTGTCCTTTGAATCCTAAACTATAGCCCCTCAGGGGACACAGCATTATGTAATTTTAGTGACAGCCCAATTGTCATTGAGCTAGAAAGAAGGATGTTGTGATCTCAATGGAAAAGAAAAGCGATACTGCCATCTGTAAGCTTATAGACCTTTTTCTTTGGTAATTTGTACCTCTCATGAAGGGTTAGGAGTGGAAATTGCTACAAGCTGTTGAGTAAAATGACATCACTTTGCCACCCACAAAATGTTACGAGTTTGTCAGCCTAGCAAATGGCACAGCAGTAAGGAAAGAGCAGTCTCATGGCAAGTGAGGGCTCTTCTTTTTGGAGGAAACATTCTCATTGTGCTGGCCAGCTACTGTCTCTGTGGGACTCTGACCACCATGGCCACAAACCCCAGTATCAATGGTTGCTCTCTTCATTGTCTGCAGGAAAAGAATATATAATTGCTGGGAGTGCTACTCACTCCATGGTCCTCTGATTTTTATGGTTCAGTCAAATGAAACTGAATTTTGTTTTCAGGCAATTTACTCTCCATTGTAAGTCACTATGTGGCAAAATTAATAAATGGAGAAATTCGCTTTTGCAATTAGAAGTTTTTAGGAAGAATAGGATAATATAGATTGAAAATTTCATGGATCATAAAGAAGGAATTTCCTGCTATTAATTCTGCAGCTGCTTTAATGTATTCCTCTTAATGATGGAATACTGGAGGCTATTTTTTTCCATGGTTGAATTCTCTTCCATTACACTGCACACACCCTCTTAAGTAACCTGCAGCTGCTTTTATCTGCCTGTACAAATGCTGATCCATTGTGATATCTGACACATTACAGTGCCCCTGTGATTTCTCCATATACCCTAAATAAAACCAACCTAAAGCTCAAGAAATGGTGGCTGCAGGCATGAGAAGAATTTTAAAATGCTCTGACATATTGAGAAGGTGAGTGAAAAGAAGGAAAAAAGAAACCAAAAAGCACATCTGTAGACAGAGTTACTCACTCATAGTTTTTGGCCAGCTCCACATGCTGTAAAGCAAGAAAACTGGTTTTAATTATTTTTTAATCAGCAGTTTCTCCCTGATCTGCCTTGCACTCTTCTGGTGGCTCATAACCAGCATACTCCAATATCCACCCAAAGAAAATTTGGACTCTGATGTTGCCACTTGAAAGCCAGCTGCAATTAAGGGGACCAGTAAGGGCAATTTTTTTCCCTTCGTTTTTCTCATTTGAACAGTGACACCACCTCTCTTTAGTAAAGAAGACCCAAAACTGGGAAGGGCTGTGATTCTAACTGACAGGGCTGCCATTACTTAATGTTTATTTTATACTTGCAATATGTCACATAATCTAATTTGAAAGTTTTGGAGCACTAATAAACTTCTTTTCCCTGCAACAGCTGATGTCAAATGCAGTCTTCACAGCTTCAGAGAACCAAAGAAGGGTGTACAGATATTAAAAAAAATAAAATGAACATCCAACCTTTTAAATGGGAGCTAGCTGATTTGGATGTAAACACAAATGTCTTCATTACGTGCACTTCACTCCCTTCAAAGCTGGTTGTTCTTAAGAGCATGAGAGCAGCTGTAAACTTCTCTGGCTGGCAGATCCCACCTGAGCCTGCTGAGTGAATCAGGGACCACAGAGCACACACCACCCTCAGCACTGCAAAATGTTACCTACCAGGGAGCAACCAGGCTGCAGGGAGAGGAGCTCTCAGAAGGGGCTGTCAATACTGACACCTTTCTGTTGACAGACTTACTCATAGCAGGTGAGGCAAAGGCCATCAAACAGGCTAAGATTATAGAGGATGCTAACTTCTTGGTAAGCAGGACACTTTAGCAAAGCCAAATAAAAAGCCTTGTGCTTTAAAATAAGGGATCATGCCCTAATCTGGAGAGTAAAGCATGGTGTTCCGGAGGCAAGAGCTTTACAAAGTGCTTGAGAAGCATTTGGCTGCACAATGAGACAGCCAAAGACAGAACATGGTGGGACTTTTCCCTAGAAACCAAAGAAAGGAAGGGAGAGCAGTCATGGAAAAAGAACGCAGGAAAACAGAGAGGAAACGGGAAATAATAATGCCACAAACCTCAAGGAAGGACAAATCTTCAAACCAGACAAAGTCACCAAGCAGGCCAAATGTAGCAGAAAAACATGCCATCATTGCCCTGAACACAGAGAGATGTTCACAGACTCTTTGGAGATCTTCTGAAGAAAGAGAAAACATGAGAGGATAGCAGATAACAGTAATTTGATATAAATAATTTCACTAGACAATGATTTAGTTAAATTAGGTCTTTCTAGCTCACCCTGGGGGATCAGTTCAACTCCTGCTTGGTGAGAAAGACATCAAAATATGATGCAGGTTAAGCACAGTTTTCAACAGATTTTTTACTACCATTCCTTTACAAGATGGGAAGAGGGGCTGTGGTAGGCTCTTTGGAAATATTTCTGGTTGCCTTGTGACCAGTTCAGTTTCATCAGCTTTTCTGTCATTCTCCTGTGTGTTCAAATTGTTCCTAAGCAGAGACTTCTGTTTTAGGAACATTGACTGTGTCTCTGCCATTTCAGCTTGCTCTGCTCTAAACTGCTTTAGGTATCAGAGAATTTGGAAAAATTTTTCTTAATAAGAAAAACTGCTCTTTTTGTAGGCAGAATTTAATCTTATCTCATTTCATGAAACATGATCGTGTTTCTAGTGCATTTGGTTTGCTAGCAAAGTATTAGGTACCTATATTTCTGACCTAATCCTTGGCTAAATACTACTAAATCAGTGACTGTAGCTTTAAGCATTCAGCCAGGGAGAAATTAAACTTCTGTGCTGATGTTCTCAATAAAAAGCTGAGGTACCTCAAGTAGTTTAACAAAACTAAACCTGCTGCATTTTCTCTGAAGGCTCAGTCTATGTGATAAAAAGCCAACCCTTCCCTGATTGCCATCTTGCCAAGACACATAGACTGTATGTGTGCCAACTGCTAGAAAACATTAAATAAATATTTTCCCTTTGTGCGAGCTTGAGCACACTTAGTTAAAGCTCTGCATGTAGAAAAACTAAAATATTAGAATTACACAGTTACATGTTTACAGCTCTATACATTTTGAACAACTTAGATTTTATAGAAACTCTTATGCAACCAACCACGCAAGGGCAGCTACTCTGAAATTGTGTAGTTAACGATTCTTTCTCTTCCCATTTAGATTCTGAAAATGAAGGAAAGACAATCAGTTATTCATACATAATGCTGAAGTTGTCACTGGGGCACATGGGCTCCAATACAGAATCCTACAGGAAAACAGCATTAGCTTGAAAAGAAGCTGGAGCAACAGAGGTTACTGATGACTTATAACATCCTACCATCAACCTTTGAACAATTTCATCTGGTTTTTTCCTCCATCTCAAGCAGAACAACATTCCATTTGATCAGAAATCAAGGAGGTACCAAGAGTAGCCCAGGTACATTCAACCAGTGGCATAAACTCACCAAAATTCTGGTTTCTGTGAAGCTGTCTTAACTGAAAACCCTTCTCCAGGGAGTACTGCCACTCCCTGCTCTGTTGCAGGTCATAATATTCCTCTCAAAGACAGTGAGTCACTAGCAAAAGCCTCTCTGAAGTTTCATTCTCTACAAACTTTCCAGGTAAATAAAGTGCCTTTTCCCCCACTTATTCTGCTACTCAACTTTCTGTTTGGAAAGGGGGGAGAGGAGGATCTCGTGCTGTTTTTACAACATAAAGTATTAATTTATCCTCACATACCACTTACTGAACTTCTATTCTATATGCTGATTGATGATTTCATGTACTCAATACCAGCAATTGCCTCAGGGTCTGATTCCCTATCACATTAAAGGACTCTCAACCTCTGTAAACAGCAGAAATGGAGCCATAACTGCTTGCTTTTCATGTGTACTAAGCACTACGTGGAGTTCCTGATGGCAAACAGATCATATCACTAAGTCAACAACACAATGTAGGCATTTAACAGCCATTCCTGCTGGCACAGGACACATGAGGCAACAACAAACCAAGTGCCCTTCTCACACTCGAAAAAAAGGAAAGCACCTTTACTCTCACACCAGCAAGATGTTCTACACAGTGGATGTATTTTTTGTTCAAATAAAAAAGTCAACTTCAATGAATATTGAATTCTTTAGGAATATTGACTCAACTTTGAATCACTATCTCAGGGTTTTACACTGTGCTCCACAGACATTAGGACAATAACAGGCAAGGGCTAAGCATGTTTTGGATGACAGGGCCAGGAGAGAGAGGAAACCCGGAGTTAACATGCAACACTTGTCCACTTGACAGTTAGACATTTCTTTCAGATATAATGAATCCACTCTACAAAAGTTTAAATGAATTCTAGTGTAATATTCTGAAATAAGTCAAGCAAAGTACAGAGCTGTGTGTCCTGCCTACAGAGTACTCCTGCTTCAAGATAGTGCAGTGAAAACAACCATAAAGAAATTTTTAACATTCACTATTAAGGCTGATGTGCCAAGGAGTGTTTCTACTTTGAGATCCATATGATGGACTTCCTTTGATTGGAAATATCTACCTAGTTCTAAGACCTGAAGAAGCTTTCAGCAAAAAAGGAATTTCAGACTTTGAATTAACCACCTTAAAATGACAAGGCATAAAAAGTCCATGAAACCACCTTTTTCCTCCATGTGTGAATGAGATGGATCTGTATGAATGCTCCCTGGAAAAAAACATTTTGACCATAATGTGGGAAAGGAAAGACATTTTGGCTGTACCTCAAGGCATGCAGGAGCCATCCATTCCATGTGTTTACAGGCACTGGATCCTGTTTGACAGAGAGCAGATCCTCCTTAGTGGGCAGCACCTATGACACGGGCACTTGTTTCATCCATTGAGATGTGGTCTTGGCTAAGGTTTCTTTCTCTGTTATCTCAGAGTGGAGGCAATCTAGGGTTCTCTAGATAAGGCTGTGTACATAAGGCTTGTTTGCATGTGGAAGTTTTTTTTAATGGCAGATCCTGCTTTTAAAGTGGATCTTTTATTGGCAGCTTATGACTGACAGGCAGCTGGCTCGAGCCTCCAGCACTCCTGGCAGAGAGGCACTGTCTGTGCAAACCTACTTCAGTGGTCATCAGCCAAAGGATCCAGACTAAAGACCCCAGTGCCACCAGGTCTGGAAAGACACAATAAGCTCAACATCTTCCTGATGAGCTGCTGTATACAGTGACAAATCTGTACTTTGCTTAGTTGAAAAGAAATTTACACTCAATCCACAAGAGTGTTGTATGGATTGATTTATGAATACTTGCAAATTACTGTGGAAAAAAGATATAAATAGCAAATAAGTTTTATTGAGCACTGCAGCTAGTAAATGCAGGAACAACTGCTAGCATATGGTCAACTTTTGCTTCATTCTTCCTTTAAGCTTGTTGTTTCCTGTTCTTTATAGTCACTCAAATTAGGGTGAGGTTACAGCTCTTAAACAACTCTACTTGGACTGTGTAGCAAAATATGAAAACATGATTTTACAATGTGATTATGAGAAATCATGTTAAAAAATAAGCTTTGTAATATCTGCTGTTACTTTTAACATCTGTCACCACAGTGACACGTGGCTTGGGGCCTCTGTGGATGAAGTTCAGGCAGCAGAAGAAGGAAGTGTAGTTCCTTGACAGACCTCTGTAAGTCAACACATGTAACTGGCTTTATTACTCTGAGTCACCCCTCCAAGCCTCTGCGTGCTCAGCACCTGACAGGGAAAGGTGACTTCACCATTTCAGGTACTCTAGCACAGTAACTGCTGCTCTTGGACCACAGTTACAACAATTACTCCCCGTTGGAACCTGAGTCATGAATTTGAGATACATACCCAAGGTTTCACAGGGTTGGGGGGCACATTGGCATCAAGGGATTTGTGTCACTCCCATCTTCAGAGGCACCGTACTGCCTCTAGCTGCTTAAATCTTCAGCAGTTGTAGGAAATCAGACACTACAGAGAAGGACATGGGGGTTTACATGCCACATTTTTCATATGGACACGCCTGAAGTCCCACTGAAACAAATGGACCTGGTTTTAGTGGTATCATCTAAATTTTACGTGGCAATATTGTGCAACGTTGCATGTTTATAACCATTCTTACAAGGCACCTCTCTGACATGCTGGGTACCTTAAGGCATTGCATTTTCTAACTTTGTCAAAGAAATAGAGAGGGAAACAGGAAAGGAATCAGTTCATAAAATATACTAAAATTCTGAAAAAGGCTTTGACAAAATGTCCAGCAGCTTCCAGATACCACCTTCTGAACTGAAATCTCCAAATCAATCTGCCACCCCACAAGGGATGAGGGCTGTCCTGGTGCTGTGTGTGCACCATGGCTCAAACTCTGGAAAAGCCCTTGGTGTCCTCTCAGTGAAGAAGGAAAATTTATTTTTCTATGAGTGTATTTAGTTATTAATAGAAAGGAGTTTTCCACAGGCAGCTCAGAATAGAAGTATCTGTTGAAAAGTTAAGCAATCTTTTAGATCTTTAGGTTTCTGATCTGTTTGGATACTTTGAAGGACAGATTCTGTGAAACCTATAGATCTGGATTAAATTAGAATTGTTCACACTTTGACCTGTAGCTGGAGGAGGGGTTATTTGCCTTTGCCACTTTCAAATGCTATTTTGAAGTAACATCATGTGCTCTTTCTCAGACAGCACAGTGAGCATGTTCAGCACTGTTTGTTCCTCAGTCCCAGAAACCCCTACCAGGTGCATTTCCCAGGTGCTAGCAAAATAACACTCCAGGGAGGGGGAAAAACCACAAACAGCTGTGCCTGCCCATGTAGAATGTGAGATGGCAGCTGTACATGTTACCCAACTTCTAGAGTCCTTTACTCCATCAACAAATAGAAGGCTTCTACCTGGTGCAGCTAGCAGTTACACATTTTGGGTGTTGTTAACATTTGTGGTAAGTGGTAACATTTGTGATAAGAAAGGGCATGAAGAAAGATGAGATGCCTCTGAGCCAATGTTACTGCTGTGTGTGAACAAAAAACCCTAAAATAAAAAGCTAAGGGTCCCAAAACAGTGTTCCCTTCTGATCTCATGAGAAGGTGTTCAGCTTCCTTTCTTCCTACATTTCTCTTGGGAATCCAGTGTAGTTCATGTTCCTCATCTATATTTTGCAACTGATAAGACAAGAAATCTACAACACTTCAAAGAATTACATATTGTCCATTCAAGATGGAGAGCTACATTCCAGCTTCCTCAAATCCTTGTGAAAACCCTTAGAATCCAAATGAAAAGCAGAACTGAATCTTTGGCAAAGTTAAGATGATGCCACAAAAAGGAAACTTAAGGAGATATTAGAGGGGAAGGAAAGGGAACAGTGAAAATACAACAAGCAAATGGAATCAATAACATATCATTAAAAAAAAAAAGTAGGTCAAAAAAAGTACATCAATTGACAAACTACCTGCAGCACTGCTAATGCTTGTATGGCTGACTGCTTTAGAAACACCTGAGGTAAGGTAACGGGGTGAACACCCCAATACCAATGGGCTAAAGACTCTCAGCCTCCACTCACCTGGCTGACATAAGCAGAAAGTCATGATAACATAAGCAGCTCCTGGCCCCACCACTCCTTGTCCCTGTTCATCCTTTCCCTCTTTCGCTGGCACAGCTGTGCACACCTTCACCTGACAGAGCCCTTCGGGGCACCAATCCTGCTCCAAACACCTGCACAAGGGAAGGGCACCAAGCAACAAGCTGGGGAGCACTGCTGAGCCCCATCAGGGGTTCTGGCAGTTCTGGGTGCCAGCATCTCTGGCATCTCTGGCCTTGGCTCTGCAGCCACTGCCTGACAGTGGCTTGCAAGGCAGCTCTTAGTGACCAGCCTATATTGCTGGTCTGACTCGTCATTTACGTGTCCCAAATGTCCTTGCATGGCATGGCAGTGTCTTTAGTCAGGGACAGGGGTGCTACAATGAAGAGGTGGATTTCATTTATAACACTGGCTGCGTTGATTTCTCCAAAGAGTGGTTGCATTTTGACAGGAAAATATTTAAGTTTGTTGATTTCTTATTTTGCCTTGTGATCTAATGTATCTGTTTTTTCTTTCCTTCCTTGGCACCATACTAGTTATTAGCTATTTATAGAGCAAGAGAAAATGGGATAAACTCTTTAAAAAAATAGATGTGGGAAAGGTGTTGTCTCTGGTGCTAAAATTCTGACTTTAGATGTGATGAGGTAAAGTGGGAATGAGAAGGCTGGAGGCTGAGGTGGGCTCATGGACAAAGATTTCAGCATACGTACATTTTGGGTATTCAGTTTTTATAATAATATTGTTGATTCACAAGAAATCATTATTTTGCCATCCTCAGAAATCATTAACTTTCTCATCTCTTGGTCTAGTGGTTATGAAAAATTTCATTGCAAACCATCTTCAACCTTCAACAGAGGTTTTTTTACCTCTGTTGTTACTGCTGTGAAACAAAAATAATGTTACTAGTACAGTAAAGCCTAACTTTAGAATTCAAAATACCAGGAAATTTAAAAATCTACAGCAATTTTTCTGTCCTGTGTTGAAGGAGCTAGAGTCCTAAATTAGATATGATGCTTCATGGAAGCCAAATCTGAGATTTGAAGTGAGAAGTAACATGATCAAACAAAGACAAGTGGAGCTGGAATTGTACACTTGTTGGGGGGGGTGGGGGGGAAGCATGTGTCTCTGTGACCCTTGCAAAAAGCACATTGCAAGCTGAAGAGTAACACATGGTACAATAACAGCTCAAGTGAAAAAGCTGGATGAAGTTGTGGAAAAAATAGCTCTGCAGAAAAAAAAGTAGAAGGATCTCAATACAATCTTGCTGTATTGACAGAAAAGAGGAAAAAAACCCAAAAAATAATCTCTACCAAGCCAGATTGGAAAGACAATTTCTGACATTGAGTCATATCAAGAAGTAAATTTGATTTAAGGCATATAAGAGATGCAGAAAAAAAGTACATGCTCCAAGTTCTCCTTAATCTGAAATGGGTTTAGCAGTGTGAAGGCCAGCTATAGTGGACAATCCACAAAATACCATTTCCCACTTCTGCCCACTCTAAACCCTCAGATTTGCTATATTCTTTTGTTAAATTAAACATATTGAGTTGTATTTTATTAATAATGATGAGATTTGTGTAACAGAACTTTTATCTCCATCAGTGTTCCAGCTCCATTTAACATACCATTTGGTAAGACATGTCTTTTGTCCAAAAAGCCATGCAAGTATCAGCTGCAGGGCTGTAATTTATCATTTTGGTGAAGCCTGACTAGCTAGTAGAGGGATCTCCTCTCCAAGAGAACTGTAATGCAGTCACAAAGTCAAATTTTGATATAGTTTTTGTAAGAGAATATGCCTCAGGTGTTGCTATATTTTTACCCTTGAGCAAAAGAGTCGTCCAGATCAACCACAGAAGCATTGATATGAACAGGTGATCAATATTTTGTAGAGTAACGCTGGAGAGAAACAGGTTGAAATAGCAAACATTAACTGCTGTGAGCTCATTTCACATCACCCTTACTACAGGGCCTGACTACTGCTCACATTTAAAAAACCCAGCACTTCACCTGAGATGACCTCAACCAGCTCAAGGATGTGTGTGCCTTTGTGGACAATAATTACCTCAGGACCTAATTATCTCCAGGGTTTTGTCAGCATGGCTTTGGCACCTGTAAAAAAGCCTGCAGCATTAGGCTGGTACTGTTAGTGGACCACTTGAAATAACTGACTGGCTCTCCCAGAGTGTTCCATGAACTGCTGGGTGCTGCCTCCTCCTCCTCCACCAGGTAAAGCCTGCAACACATGTTGGCTCTGGGTTGCATCCTGCTGTTTATCTGTGGCAGGCAAGCAGCAGCCCTCCTGCTTCCAGAGCTTCAGCCTCTCCCTGCACTGGTGATAAGTTACTCCTCGAGTCCTTTCTGCCAATTGTTCTTGGCAAAGGGACCAGGGAAGACTTTTGTTGTTGCTGGCTGTTATCTCTGCCTCGGACTCCACTTGGCAGAGGTGCAAATCCATCTCTCTGGTGTGGAAATAAGCCGCTGGACTTTGGATGAGTCAACTCATTAATAAACAAAGAGTTACAAAGGAAGCAGGGATCAGTCTTAACAAAATAAGTGCTTTGAAAGTTTATTGGATTCTAGGGTATTTGTCCTCCCCAGCATGACACTGCTTTATCTTGGGTCCCGGCCTTCCTATCAGAAAATGGGGAAGTTAGTAGTTTATCAAATTCTAATCAGCTTAAATGTTGATGTATTACTTACATAGCATGGAAAGTATTTTCTCTGTTGTTACTGGTGAAAGTGAGTTATTTTTAATTATTAATTTATATCTGTTTCTATACCTTCCCTGCTTTGTGGAGTATGCCAGTGCTAACTGGAAAACCTTCCATCACCTACTGCTTACCCTATCTCTGTGAGGGGACCCAAGCCAGCTGCTTTGTGGGAAGCTCAGGACTGAAGTATTAAATTCTCATTGAATTCTCTTCTTTGCTGAAGCAGAAGTATGTGATCAGATTCAGGAACACAGGACTTGGAGGACAGGGGGTTGCAGCTTTTTTGGTGGATGGGGTTGGTGGAGTTTGCTTTGGGTCAATTTTGGGGTTTTTTCAAGGAAAGGATATGTGGATTTTCTCCTTGTCCATAGCCCACTGTTGACCAGGAAAAATTTCATTTGGATGGGGCCTTAGCTTTTGTCCAGCAACACCACTTTAGTGGTAAAAGGAAAGCCTCACTCAGCTTTCTTGATGCTCCTTATGTTCCCTAAGGACAGTAACCCCACTTCCCTTGTGCCAGCACTGGGAAAACCTCGCAGTTTCCTCACCTGCAAGATGTCCACAGCCAGATGCCCTTCTCTCACCTTCAGAAGCCAGCCTTGCTCTCCAGCAGACACTTCAAAAGTCAGTCCCCACTCAAATGCACAACTGTTCCAGTGGTATTAAAACAAAGCAAGATAGGTACGTTTCACTTCAGCAGAGCTGGAAGCAAGGGGAGCTGTAGGCAAACATGCTGCTGCACTTCTAATTCCACATAAAGCAAATACGGACACACAGATAGAAAGCTTATTTACAGCCAACTCTTAATAAGCGAGAGCAACAAAGTATTACAAGTTTGACACAGATTGCAGCCACTTTGCCTTTCAATACCTTTGCATGGTAAATTTATTTGAAAGCCCAGAAAGTCACTCTAATAGCGTGGATGTATTTGCTTTATAGGGGAAAAAATTTTGGATTTCTGTATTTTCCTAGTAGAAGCATGTCCTCTTTCTCTCTCCCAAGTCAATGTGCCATTTAGTTTTCCCCCATGGCACCTTTCAAAGCCATGCAGGATCCAATGTCACCCCACCTCCTACAAGGTATTTCCAACAAACTGCGCTGCTCATTCTTCCTGCCCAAAATTCACTGACAATTTTAACACTGGAAATAAACCAGATTTGACCAGTCACATGCGTTCTCCTCCTCAAGAATTTTGTGAAATGCACATGAATGTTTATCTATCCAGGAAAACAGCTCGGTGCAATAGGATGTGGGAATCTAGAAGGAAAAAGGATACGTCATACTTCCAGTAAAATGTAAGATTTTTTGTTAATTCATTCCTAGAGTTCCCTAAGGGTTACATAGCAACAATTACACAATATACAGTGTGAAATAGATTGTTTGAAGAACTTAAATTCATAGAAAACACATACCTTAAGACAGGTGTCTGATGAGATGCCCACATCTGTGTTAAAAAGTGTTGAGCAAAGGATACTGTTCAAGAGTTAGGAAAGGTCACAATGAGATTAGGCCAAGAAAGCCAATGGAAAGTTTCCTAAGCAGAGTCCTTCAATGAAGCATGGACAATTTTCCCAGAAAGCTCACCAACAAAACAGTTGGTCAATGACAACAAATTAATTGTGTGTTATATAAAAAACTCAATTTCTCTAATCAGTTGTAATAGTCAAATAGATTTAATCAATTCTCTCTCTACTCTTGGATAATAAAGGAATATGAATAGATCTATGATTTACTTAGTGCTGTTTACTGTATCAAAAACTTCAGACTCCACACCACGCCTCTAAAACTTTCTCCCTACATACACACCTCTCAAAACCTCACTAGATTTTTGCTATTCTTTTCCTTTCTCATTCATATTCCTTCTGAGGTAGAGCAGACTGTATTTAGTAGCCCAGGTAAGTATATACTATGTATCAAGGTTTTACATTATTTTATTTTTAGTACTATTTTTTATTCTTCTCTTAATATTACCTCATTTCCCATATATCTCTTTGCTTTTCAGCCAACATGGCATGATGGAAAGATCCTTTCTCTCAGTTCTCCACAACCACATCTGTGTCCTTTTCTCAGCTGGTTTCAGCGAATCAAAATCTAGTATATAAAAATAGTTAACATTGTTCTCTAAATCACGTTACACTGCAATAGCAGCTTCAACATCATGTCAGATTGCCCAGTCTTTGTTAGGTCCTTCCACATTTCCTTCTCCTCCTTTCTAAATGTGACTGAGTAATTTCTTTGGGGCATGTGTTGATTTTACGATCCCACTGCTTGTGCCTTCCTCCAAATCAAACATTAGAGAGCACCAGCACAAACTTTGGGGAAACGCCACTTAACCTTAATTAAACTCTAAGAAAACAACTTGCATCCACCTTTTCCGCTGTAGGGTCTCATACTTTCTTCCATAAAGTAAACCAAACTGACCTTTTCATGTTAAAGAAAGAAAAAAAGGAGGGGAAAAACCCAGAACTGTACAATTTCTGATATAGGCTTGTTGAGGAAAAAAGTGGGTAGGAGATGGAAGCTGGAGCCCAGAGGGCATCACTACTCACAGGGAAGCCAAGCACAAAACAGAAAGGAGAGGCGGAAAATCACAGAAGTGAACACAACCCTTGAGGGCAAGTCCCACACCACCCAAGGAGGCCGTACAAACAACAGCCACTCTCTTGGTCAGATCACCAACACCTGGCATGGTCAAAGAAGGGACTGTCATTGCTGAAACATGCATGTCCTCAAGGATCTCATCTCCTGCAAGTCCAAGGCAGCTGCTGTACCCATTGCCAAGGGTTTATGGCATGCAGAAACCAAGCCATAAAAAAAAAAGGGGGGGGAGGGAAGAAATGTGCTAAAACTCTCCAGCCCTCTCAGGTATAATTACAGAAAATAACAACAAAAATAAGGTGGCTTTTGGCACTTTTGGTGTTCTGAGGTGTTTACTGTTCTGAGTCTCGACTGCGGTAACGTGTAGGACGCATAAACAGTGGAGTTGGACAAGCAGAACGGGCACGCAACCTGCTAATTGGGGAAAGTCTGCCCCAGCCTCCGGCCACGGGCTGCCAACACAACAGCCCCCAGAAAGTCAATTTTTATTTTTTAATGGTTATCTTAAATGCTGGCTCAACCACTGATCTAAAAATTAAATGAATATCCGCTTAATACGCAAAACAAATGGGTTTTGTTCTGAATGTGTATTAGCTTTCATCCTTTCTCTGTTTGTAGCATTTAATAGTAAGAAATATATGAAAATAACATAACTGCCAGTGCCTTACCTATGTAGTACTCTCTATGGTTTGGGTTTTCTCCTTTTCCTTAGTTACACAGAAGTTACTCAGATCCCAGGAGCAAGATATTATAATTAGCACAAAACACAGCTATTCCACCAGCATATTCAGGAACCAACCCCCACAAAAAAAACCCCCCAAAAAGCCCTACAACCCCCCCCCCCCCCCCCCATTACTACGCTTGGGTGCTCAGTACAGTTACCTGTTAGAAAGAAACACAATTTGAGACCTTTTCTTTCCCTTTCAATTTTATAGAAAATAAATTTGGAGCCTTCATGACTCAATTACTTGCACAGTAAGAAAAGGTGGCAATCCTGTTTTATATGGACATTAAAATAACGATAACATTTTCCACTCCTCTTTAATAAATCCCATGTTTTTTAAAAAATAAAATATATAATGGATTGCCTAAGGTTTCCTGACCACATATTCTAAAATATACTTTGCTTCCAAGCAAGCTGACACTTGAGTCTTCTTATCTAATCTTTAGCTCTTTATTGCTTAATTCAATTCCTTCATTTCAAAGGGCTTAGCAAAATATCAATATAGATATTAGAGAATACCAAGACATAATGACTCTTCGTTTGCTTTACTCAGCTCTCTGGGACTATTTTTTCTCCCCTCTTTTTTCTTCCTTATGATCCCATAAGGGACTGAGGGTCTGATTCTCAGCCCAGGTTTTAGCTAATTGCATAGGCCCACAAACACTTTGAGTATTAGGCAGGTAAACGACATACTTCTAATTGTGAAAGGTGGCAACCAAAATAATATTTCACATTGTAAATTAACCTTTCAGTTAAACATCTGTTACTGGCTTAATGGCCACTAACGGTGTTCCAGGAACCGAAATAATTTACTGCCTTTTACTCCTTTTGTTTTACAGTGCCAACTCAGCAATGAGCTGAAGTGAAGCCAAAGGGACAGTGCTGGTGGAAAGCAGAGCAAGTCCTATGGCAGTCACAACTACGAGGCCATGTGAAAAAGGACAGGAGGTAAAGCCTGTAGGGCTCTACCAAAATGATTGTGGAAACTTCTAGCTTACAACCGCTTTACCATGAGCAAGAGTAGAGAAGGCAAAATGAAAATAAGAAGTTCACCTGCATATGTGCCTGTTTATGCATCCAGGGTTATCAGGTAGGAAAAGAAAGATCTACTTAACAATACACTATATTTAACATCTATTATATTTTTTTTTGGTTCATATAAAAGACATTGAGCCATTTGGGTAAAAGACAAAATACTCTTATTACCTACCTTTCACAAGCACTAACAACCAGCCTACTATTCACAAAACGTCATGAGCCATGAAACATGCTAGAGTTCTTTGACCGTGTTACTCATGAGATGCCTTCCAATTTTAAATGCTTGGAAAAAGCTAGTTTTGAGTTGTGATGAACTACATCTTGATACAGCAAACAGGATCACATCTTCACTATTTAATAAAAGAGAAATAATTAGATAAGTTACAAACCCACAACAATAGATTCAATTTGACAAAGATCTAAATAGCATGGGCATGAAAGTTCAGTGATGTGAGAACAGTGGTTACATTAATCAGATTTCCTCACCACAGTTTAGGGTCACTATTTTATAAAGGGACTACTTGCTTCTGTCTTTAAGAAGCCATGCCTGATTACAAAACCCCTCATCTAAATTCTAGCTGCAGTGAAGTTAATGTGAATTTTGCTAAAGGCTTCAGCAGGAGCAGGATTTTGTCCTGTTTTCCCTGGCACAAACACAACACAATGTGGAGACATGCAAAGCCCTCTGCTGAGTCCAGGTCTTTCTGGCCAAGGGATCCCTCGTAAATGCTGAATGTGCTTCCAGATTCTGAGTCCACACAGACTCTGCAGTCTCTGCTGCTGTGCAACAAGTGATCTCACATGGCCCTGGAGCTAGTAGAGCTCTGTCAAGTTTTCTCAAAGAAGTGAGAAAAGAAAAACAACTCTAAGGAAAATTATATGATATCCATATATTCTCATTAATCAGAAATATCTCCCTTCTTAATTAAATGGAATCGATACCTTCCCTTTTAAGAATATTTTCTTCATACTCCACCTAGATACAAGAATGAGAGTAAGTTCAATTAAGGGCTTCTGGTTTAATACTACTTGATTTTTGATGTGCATTGACTTGCAGTTTCCTTGTTATGACTTCACAAATTTAATAGTGCAAGGTTCCCTGTGCTGCCTTGCTAAGATTCATCATTTTGCATCCAAAACCACACTTTTCAGAAGTACTTTCTATTTGCTATTAAACACGTAAAGGGAGCTCTTCAAAGATCAAGAGCATCAACTCTTTTCCCAGAAGTAGTGTTTCATTTTTTTATAGGCCATATAATGTCTATCATACAATCCAAATTGCAATCCCCTCTAAGACCTACTCAAACGTAAGTTAATGAATAAGCTGAAGATTAACCTGCAAAAACTATTATTATTATTATTAAAAGCATTAATAAAACAAAACAAAAAGAAGAGGCATAAAATGAACACAGAAAGCAGATGCAGTCATTTCAGAGTGACAGAAACAAGACAAAGATAATGCTGGTAAAAATTACACTCACTGAGATGCAGAAGAAAGAGGTAAAAATGCACTGTCATTTTTTTTCCCATATGTTTTCCTGGTACAGCACATTTCCCAGACCATGCCACTGGCTTTACTTCACCGAGATAAAATGGGAAAAAAAGTCTCTCTTGTACTTTCCTATCTCTAAATAAATTTGATTCGAGGTACTTTGCCATCAGGTTCCTGTTCCTTCTATGTGTAATTCATGTGATTGCTAATGAAAGCTCATTAAGAAAGAAGCCTTTGCCTGTCACTGGACAGAGGAGGATGTAAGAGCACTCCATTGTTCCTGCTCTGAAGAAAAACAATTTGCCACAGCCAGACCCCCCCTCCCAGCTGTGCCAAGCACATGGTAATTTATTACCTCTGGATGTCTGATTCCAAGTGAAGGAAACTGAAATGTCATACCTTCATTCATAACACCGTCTCATGGAATTATTTTTTCCGGATTCCTGGGAAGTTGAAATGTTTGAGAAGAATATCAGGAACTGTTGTTTTAGCCTGTTTGGTGAGTAGATAATTGCCTTCCAACTCTATTCTTTCAGGAAATGATGTGAGTGTTGCATTGTTCCTAGATGGGGGCAGCAATGTTTTTTAGCAAGACACACACATACATATTTTTAAAAGAAACAAAACACAATAAAAACATGCAGTCTAAACCACTGTACTGAACCAGACTTTTTGAATCTGGCAGAGATAAGGGGTTGGCCCAGACAACATGTCCACATTTCACATAACTCAGAGCATTCCTTAGAAGGGATGTAAGCAACACTTTTTGTTGAAGTACAAAAAAAGAGAAATTTCAAACAAAACCTTTTATGATGTGAGAGCAAAAAGCTCATTATGTTAAGTGATATCAAGCATGACCAGAAAAGACCCTAGGGAGAAATTACACTTTCTTTATTGGATTCTGTGGGACAAACCAGCCTGGGAACTTGAAAGCAGAAGGAAGGTGCACGTGGAAATCACATCATATATGAAGAATAATTCCTTACCGTGTGAAAATTATTTGGAAATAGTTTTCAGCTAAAGTCTCTCTTTATGGCAGCCTTTTCAAAGGGAGCACACTGACACAATGACCTACAGTAGCACTGATGCAATGGCTGCTGGATAACCTCCTCGCAGAGGTATGTGGTCTTAGGCCAGTTACCTGTCAACAGGCAGAATATAACGAGGACTGAAACTTTAAGAACAAGGGCTCAGTTTGAACCTCTTTCTTTATTTTGACTAAAGATAACGGTGAATATTTAACACAGTATTTTAATTTCAATTTAATTTTTGATTAAAGTAAAATTGGGCCTGGAAATGGTATACTTTTTCTTCTAAGGGAGAGGGGCTTAAGGACTAAGGGACTATGGCTTTCCATGCTCCAGATTGACCAGCGCACATTTCTTGAGGACTTGTATCTTCTACAAACAAAATGAAGAAAGATTTTTGCATTTAGTGACTGTGTGCTCATGGTGACCACCTCAGTGGCAAATACAAAGTGTACAACAACCTGATGTAGTGGGCTGCATCATCCATCTCCTCCCTACCTCAACATCTGGCTAAGAAACAAAAGTCAATAGTTAGCTTTATTACATAATATTCTATCTGCTTGTGGATATTTTAAAGAAAATGGCTTTTGCTGTACCATTGGCAAGTCACAGCTGCAAGAGAGTTTCAAAACACCTGGTTTCAATGCATCCTGGTTACCCCCAATTTATTTTTTTTAGTACATGTGTATATATTTTGAGATTTGGTGTTTTGGTTTTTTGAGTCTTTTTACAACCAGAGATGGTAGCCAGTGATTAGGCCCACTTGTCCTGGATACATGGGCACAAAAAGTGTTAAACCAAGTGGGAGAAAGGTGCTGTCCTACACTTGGTATCTGTGCAGTATTTGTATTCTGTACAAGGTGCCCAGACAACAAATTGCAATGTTGGCTGATAAAATGAGCATCTCTAAACTTGCTCAAGACACAAATATCACAGCCCTGTTAGCTTCAAGTGCTTCTTGATTCCAGAAAATTTTTCCACTCTGTGGAGTGCATCTGGTGACATATTGCAGGCCACTTATTCTAAAAAAATATTTGAATCCTTAGGACTTTGAGAGCTTGATAGATAACTCCTCCTTAGGATTTCAAAGGCAGATTTGTTGTTTGAAACCAAGCTGCTACCTAGGCATACTGCTGTAATTCTACTTTAAAATTTTGAACATTCACTGTTTAGTAAATAAATGATGCTCAATTTTCTTTCAAATCAGTATATTAGAAAGATGCACAATATTTCCTATTTATGTAATTCAGCTTAGAAGGTTTCTAGTTGACATAGTAAATATTGAAACACATTTAGAGCCATCTGGAGAGGGGATTTTCAGGAACCGGAATTTATTTAATGAGGGCTAAAAGCATCTGGAAAGGACAAACTTGCGTCCACTCATAAAGGACTTCCTATGACCTCAAGCAATCCTGAACTAAATTTCCCAGGACTAATGCTACTGAAAAGTGCTGTGCATATTCCAGAACACGTTGTAGCAAGAGGCATTGTTGCATATCCTAGTTTGGGAAAGCACTGACTAGGGACCACCCCACAAGCCTTCCAAATCAAGATGGCAAATTTATTTTACAATTAATTCAAAGACAAGTAAAAAAGCTTATCCAGTTCCTGCAACATATACTGCAGCAAGAACAAAGGTTTGGGTTTTTTTCCAGATGAAAGAATATTGGGACCATATGTCATGAAATGCTGCATAAATTTAGAGAATATGTCCATCTCAAAATGTTAGTAAGGAGTACCAAGCAAAAGCCATAAATAGTGCTTTGGCTCCCACTAAATTCCATTACACCACATTAAATGCTATGTCTGATTATTATTATTATTAATAATAATAATAATAATAATCAATTGCCTTGTATCCACCCAGTGAGTCATTAGTGGGAAAGACTGAGGAAAGGCAAGATTTTATTTTAAATTACAATTTTAACACACTGTATTGTCTACCCTTCAGTATAGTTGTCTTGAAAGCTCATCTTGAAAGGGCTGTCTTTTTTTTCACCATCTACAAAATGATGTTAAATAAAAATCTGAACCATCTATGTCCTGATTTGGCCCAGACAAAGTATATAAGGTGGCAAACTCAAATTTAGCTGTATAGTTCTACACGATTTCTAGTTAGGAAGTACAAGCCTGAGCCTGGATTTTCAAAGCTACAGTTTTACACCCTAGCAGGACTTCTGTGAGATGTTCCTCTTTCTAATGCTTACCATTGTCTTGAGTAAATTTGTTCCTACTTCGCTCACTGCTTATATATAAAACTTACAAGGTACTGCACGCAAAACTGTACACTCTGCATAACTGGAAGGTACATGGATGTGGAGCAGTCTTGTATTTCTAAAGATTTCTTTCAACCCTTAGAAAACTCCCTTTGCTCATTGCTTCAAAATAGACTCTGATACTTTTGTCTTCTGCCTTCTCTTTTAAGTGTCTACATTATTTGGATTTTTTGAACAATCTTTGACTAAACTATTCATGAAAGTTATGTTAATCATTAACATCCTATTACAGCTACCTCAATTCCATCTTCCTGAAAACTCTGCTGCACCTTGACACACAGAAGCTTGACAAGCAGCACGGGGCATACTGCCTCTTTAATACTTTGAGAAGGTAATTTCATTATAAGCAATTAAAATAAGTGGCCTGTATTAAAAATGTGTGGTACAGTAATTTGGTTCACAAATTTTATTTGCAGAAGATCCCATTTCCTTTTATGGCACAATCTCCTTCAATAAGCTTAAATTTTTACATCACATCTTCAGAAAACCTGATCTACAAAAACAAACAGTAGTAAGAATGCAGGTCTTGAAAGTTTTAATCTCCAACATTTGAGTCTAATTTCAGATTAAAATAAATTTAATTAGAATGCAATAGAACTGCAGACAACATTGTTCACATCAGCATGTTACATAAATAACTTTAAGAGTGTCCTGTTCTAATGGGGCAAATGCCAGTGGTAAGCAGTATTTCTTTATATTTAGAAGTATGAGGCTTCATCCACAAAACGTCTTTTACTTACACAAAACACTGTGTTTCAACTGAACAGCAGCATTTACATTTCATTCCTCGTATAAAAACCAGGCTTCCTCGTGCTCCTTCTCTAGACTACACTGACACCTGCTGGAGAACTTCTGCCAACCTCAGAATCCACACCCTTGAGACATATTAAGAATTTTTCAACTCAGCAGTGAACTGATTCAATTTACTGGCTGATTATGCCATGTGTTTGCTGTATAGTTTGACTTCTGAAAAAACCCCACAATTTTTGAGGAACGATCTAACAAGCCATAAATTATTAGAGAAGATGTGATAATCCAATTTTTCTGTTGAAAGTATTAGCCAGTGTCACCATAGAAAGCAGAGGAAGAGCACACAAATCAGCATTCTCTCTCATTCCTAAGGTTCAAACATGTGGTAGGCCTTAGATATAACCTATTCCAAGACGAACAGCACACAGGTTCGCTTTTAGTGTAAGGCAGTTTGAAAAAATCCAAACCTTTATATACCTCTCCAGCTCCTCTATTTATTATTTCTCCTAAATACAGCAGGGGCAGGTTTCATACAGCAGTTCCAAGGAAGACACCAGCTTCTTGCCGTGTTCATTAGAACAGAAAGACTAAGAAAACATTCCAGTGGTTACATGACACCCAACCCCACTTTCAGTTCCAAAGAACAGTTCAGCTAAATAAGCAGCACTAATCGTTAAAAGAATAGTTATACACATAGTCTGGTATGAAAATGGATTGTAAAACTCACCTTTTGTACTAGAAGTTCACTTAATACTGAGGATCTTTTTCAACTCCTATTGGAATCCAATGCAAACTTCTATCAGGTTAAACAGGGATTAAATAAATCCTGAAGATTTTTAAAGCTATGGAATTCAGTCATGTAAAATTGCAAGTATAAGGTGAAACACTTCCTTCATGCACCAATGGCATAAACCAAACTATTAAACTATTGATTTTTCTATTTCTCCCAAATAGCTGAGACTGTGAATAACAAAAACTTGAATTTTGCAAAGGACGTTGCTTTGTGGAGAACTATTGTGTCCAGACAGACCATAGTTCCACTTTGATAAAAAATGTCTGTTGTCAGCCAGACATACTGAGATAGTATTGGACACATCAGGTATTGGTCAATATTTTTTTCAGCATTTGGACAGAAAAATAGGTTTTCCTACAAATGTTGAGAAGTTGCTTCAAAGATGATTAAACATTTCCAAGTACCTACACCATATCATGCAAAAAAAGGTGAAAGTTACTAAATGAAATTATTTCAGGAACAGATTTTTTCTTTTAGTCCCCACAATGAATAATATTAAGCAAGAGGTGGACAGATTTTGAAGAAGTGTGCTTTCAAGTGATCTCCAGCATAAAAGAGTCTTCAGCATCAAACATTCTGAAAGAGGAACATATTTTCAGTGTTAGTACTTAAGAAGCTTTCCAAAAAAATCAGGAGCACACATCCCAGGTTTTGGAAATACCACTTTATTTTCCAGTGAATATCCAACTTATAACACTTGCATCGTTGCTTATGAGCCTCCAAATTGATGAAATACATCTCCTACAGCTCCAGTGCATTAGTTAATTAGATATCTAAATCTTAATAGAAATTATCAGTGCAAAAATAAAAATTAATTCAGTAGGCAGTTAAATGCATTTTGTTACAAAGATATCTGGGCTTTGAGCACATATACATCAAATAATCTGGTAAGAGACGCCACTTCCTTTTTGTTCTCCAAACGAAACTATTCCACACCCAATTCTAAAGACAGGCAAGAACAAACTCTTTCTTTCTAAATGAAAAGTCTAAGCTTAGTTACAACACTCATCACGGCTACACAAGCTGAAAAATATTACAGAAGCCCCCCTCTACTCAGATAGGAGCTGTTCAAAAAGAGGCTTTCCTATTTTTCATGTGTGGGATCCTTTTGAGACATCTATGTTTTTTCCATTCAGAACAGAGAATTAACAACATTCCAGCATGCCCCAGTGTTGGCAAATCCTCTTTTCAGTCCAGATACATGATGATGATTGATGAAGCTGTTGGGCCTACGGTAGCAGGCAGAGCAGCTTGGCAGGAATTCAGTGTTATTGAAAGAAATCTCAAATACTTATTCCATCTCCTCTACTGACTTTAATCATACTATCAACATGCTGCCAGGAATGGAGCCTTGAAACCAAGCCATAAACCTACACAAGCAACCCTTGTCGGTGTATTACTGCTGCAATACAGGTAAAGCACAAATTCTGTTTATTTTTACCTGTTTCCATTCTACATTGGACACCAGCTAAATTATGGAAAGATATTTCCTGCACTAACGGTTAGCTTGCAGCAAATTTCATTAAGGTACTACGTCTCATTTTCCTTGGTTAATGAACTGATTAAGTTCTTCAGTTACACTGCAGGTAACTGCAAGTTTGGAATAAAGGAAAGCAGTGCAGGAACGTATTTCACATACGCTGTAAAAGTTGGTAAGAAAGCAGATCAGTACTACAGGCATTTAACCACTAATCTGCTCATTTGTTATGCTGATAAAGAAACAAAAATCTTACCTCAATTGCTTCATAAAGTTCGGACAAGCTTATCCTAAGTAAACCAATAGCATGCCAAATATTTAAGGTAAAACTGTACTAGCTACAAAGCTAATACAAAGACAGATATGCTTCTCATGATCACTTTTTAGCTTGTTTTGGCTTTGCTTAGAACAGTAAAGCTTAAAAAGAGAGGCCTGAGACATTTATAGGGAGGAAAAAAAAAGGAACTGTTGACCAAGCTTACTGTACAATTTTTATGTTAACAAAAACCATTCAAATTGCAACTCTGCTTCATAATACTGAACATACAACCCGAAAATTTGAATTACAATTGGATTTAAAACTGTGTTGAGATCTTTCGCTGGTTAATCTTCAAAGTAAAATGTTCCATAAGACAAGTTTATTTTCTTCAAATCTACAAGCAGAATGTAGAGTTTTCCCAGTGAATTCTCAGCTAACTATGGCTGGAATCTATTAACCTACTTTTTGGGAAAGAGCTGTGGCTGCACACCAGGATAGTTGATATTACATTAGTCTCTGTTTTCCCAAATGATACGATACTCTGCTGATGGGAGAGAACTCCAGTTTGCAACTCCCTGAGCTGATGTAGTCACACAATTTTCAGTTCCACCTTCCAACAAACAAAGAAATACTGGCATTTGCCCTGAACCAAAAAAGCATAGATAGGCACTTAAGTTGAAAGTATGCAAACCTTTTCTTCCTGTACCAAGCCTGTAGAGGAAATTCTCCTTTTCTCTATCAGCTTCAGCTTTCCAAAAGAACTTCAATTTAAGTCAGAAGCAACTGAGCATGGCACAAATCCAGCATTATTTAAAAAGGTCTTAAAAAGAAACATATTTGGCCAGTTCCTTCTCCATGTCAGAATACTGCTCTTTGAGGCGCTCCATAGCTTTTCTGTGCTCTTCGTCCACCTCTGCACGTTTGTTCTGCAGTTCTTTCATGAACTCCTCACAGTGGGCTATGCACTTCTCTTCACGAGCCATCACCTTGTCTGCCTGAAGCTGACAGGAGGAAAATAGGAAGTTTTTAACAATCATTTCCATACTAAAATGGGGGTTAAGGAGAGCTACATAATGTTAAAGTATCTGGAAACTAGCAAGAAAACATATGGAAAGGGGAAACTAAAAAGAAAACATTATTTTTGTATAGCCAATCCAATACAAATGGTAAAATGTCTGCAATACTACTAATGTGATTGTATTAGCAATGATGCTGTTTCTATAAAATACAACAACAGATATTAAATGTTTTGAAACTGGCAGCTAGTGTTTCTTCTTTAGCCAGCTAGCTCTCACTGTGATTAATGTCTTCCTTTATAAATAAATTATTTTTCCCCTCACACTTTCCTACTGCTTGGCTTGTGCTAAGTCTAATTCCATTCAATATCTTATCTTGAAAAAAAAAATTAAAAATGTCTAGATATCTAGAAAAAGAGAGATCATACACACATCCAATGCACATGACAAAATGCAATGTAATTCTGTGGATTGCTTGTGCGCTGTATTGACAGTCTGGCCCCCTTACACTACAGGTGCAGAAGCCAAAATAAATCTAGGCAGTTGTTCTTCCATTTGCTCAATCTCCCAGCAAGAGAGCTTAATCCTTCTTTTTTTTTTTTAGCCCCTCTCCTTTTCAGTGCATCAGCAATGACTGTTTCTCATGTGTGGCATTTTTGTCAAATAAAGACACTGGGAACCCATTTATGTATTCTTAAACACTGCCGTTCTTCAAGATCACACAGCATGGCCTAAATACACAACTTTTTTCAGTGTAGCCTTTGATACACTTTAGCAACACTATGCCAAGATCCACTTTGTTTGCAATAGATACAGTAACATCTACTGACACAATACACCAGTGCACAGTTTGACTGGTATACTACTTTGTATTCAACAGGTTTTGAAACATTGGTGTTTCAAACACTTTTTAAACAATTACACATCACCTACCCAAACCTGGCATTACATTCTGCCAAAATCTCATTCTTTTTTCAGAACACATCATTTCAGAAAAGTAAGGAAAAGGTATTTCTCCTCAAGTGGCTGCACTACAAAGACATCTTTATATATTTTTAAAAGTTACGTACATGTTACTACTGTTATTTGGAAAGTTTCAAGCCAAAAAGTCTTACTACACAAACTTGAACAAATGCTATGAATCCTGAATACCTCTAACTACTCTTCCACTACACATTTTAAAAAAAAAAAAAAGTGGAAACATATAGCTAATATTTTTTTAGTAAAGAAGTTACCATTCTTACTAAGTGACTGTTCATTTACTAAGTTACAAATTCTTATTAAAGTTTTACTTCAAACAAACAGTAGCAGAACTCTAAGAATTTCCTGCCTCTCCCTGAGTATCTTCTCTAGTGTCAGACACAAGCAAACTCTGTCAGTGCTCAGACGTGTGCTGTTTGCCCAGCAGCAGTATTCAATTGCAACTGGACTGCCCATCTTCATCAGTTGCAAAAAAGGGAAGAAAAACATGACTATCAGCTTACATCCACTGATGCACAGCCTGTTTTGCTTGATGGCCATGGAAACGTCTTTCGTTTTTCCTGAACTAAATTATTATCAACAGCATTTTGCAAGTAAAGAGATAATGCAGGAACAGAAAAAAGAAGTAGTAATGGGAATACATGAAACTAATTTCTTGTTTAATTTTCCAGGTTTTAGATTCAGAGCACATGTATTTCAAATAAGCAAAGAGTAGCCAACTGAAAAGGTTCCAATGATTCGCATGTTCCTATAATATAGCCCTTCATTAAATAACCCATCCACAAGTGAAAAAAACACTTCCTTTTCAACAAGCAATATATATAATATGGTCAATGTTCTCAGCTAACTAGGGAAGATTTACATTTCCATTCTGGTAGGTTAGTAGATGTTTTTTGTTCCACAGAAAATAAGCTTTTTTTTACATTTAAGCTTTCCCTGTATGTGACAAATGTTATAGTCTGAGTTAGGAGGGAAAATAAAGCAAAGGAAATAAAAAAAATAGTTTCCATATATCAGGAGATTGTAGAAAGAGTTAGCTAGATCCACTAGTTCTTCAGTGTGCATTCTCTAAGCGCAGAAATCACCCCAAAAGAAGTTTTCCTGCAAGTATATAAGGTTTAGAAAAATGTTTTTAAATTTTGCTATACTGAAGGCAGACAAACTTGCTGTGAAGCACAAGACTCTGAGATCACAAAATAAAAATCTATCCATCCATCCATCCTTTACCTTTCTTGCTTCATACTCCCTCTCTTGGAGTCTGTGGATCATGGCGTTGGCAGCTTGCACTGAAACAACAAATTGCAGTAGATCAGTCTGCTGTTGTAAACCAAAGAAACCTGCCTGAAAGGGATTTAGAAGATGTGAGGCTTTTGCAAGGTGAAGATAATATTCCACTGTGTCACTTAAATCTGCCCAAGAGTCACCTTACACTTACAGCTTTTAAACTTATAAAAGTAAGCCGGCTTATTTCAGGGTTCAACCTTTGTATGTTCTAGAAGCCAAAAGCAGGAAGGCAGTGAGGTCCTCTTGTGCCCACACCCTCAGTGCTGCTGATAAGCTGGAGTGCACAACTCAGCACCTCAGAAGACATCAAAAACCACTCTCAAGTCAGTAAGTAGAAACAAGTGACCAAATTCCATGTTTTAGTTAGTTGGTTTTGTTTTTTCCTTTTTTTTTCCCCCATCAGCTCTGTATAGACTCCACATGCACATCTTTATGCTGAAGTCCATCTCCTCTGTCCCAGACTAAGCCCAGGAAAACTTGTCAATGGAAATAAGAACTGTATTCCTTCCTACGCACCTTTCCCCCGCAACTTATTTAACAATTTTAGCACATAATTAAATACACTAATTTCCCAAGCAGCAACTGCATGCTGTCCTGGACAACTGGCTCAAGCTGCTCCTGCTTGAGCAGGAAGGTTGAACATGACCTCCAGAGGTCCCTTCCCACCTCAACCATTCTGGGAGTCTGTTACTGGAGATGTGCTGCACAGCTGGCCATTAGAAAGTCAGGGAGCAGCACTGAAGGTCCATGCCAGATAGAGGATGCCTTATTTGCATGACTAAATTTTAAGTTCCAATGTTTTCCTGCAATCCTTTTGGTGTGTAAAGCACCATCTACCATTTGCTATTCTGCATATGCCAGATGCCATATAAATAAGTTATAGGAAATTAAATGCTTATACAATATGCCACGCATAAATTGTAACAAAACCCACAGTGGCGTGTTTCAACTGCATAAATTTGGCAACTAAAGCTGTGTACCCACATTCTCTTAGAATCTCTTTTGAAGAAGCCGACATGCTAAATGAGTAAGAAAAGACGAACACTTAAAAATCAATACAAATTAGTACAGATTCTTTTAAAATCTGAGCAGTAAACAAATATATTAATTAGGATGAAACTAAGATTAGCATGCAATTACTATTACTTCCCAATTTGTGACTGAATAATATTAATACTACTACTACATTTCATAGCTATACAGCAGGAAGTTTTAAGTGATGGAAGACATTATTATGCACTCCTGTGGGAAAATGAAGGAACCTGGAGGTCATACCACAGCATGCTTGCAACAAACCAGGAAATTGAAATTTTGTCCATGGCTTCAGTCAACATGGAGCACTGTTTCCATGTGAGTAGGAAAAGAATGAGCTGAAACAGCTTCTACTTAAATCAAAAAAATACTTTAAGGTAACTTTAGCAAGAGCTGACTGGCTGAACTATTATGTATCAAAACCCATCCCTGTTGTTTCCCCTTTAAAGTTGCACAGAAGTGAGAACAAAGCATATAAAGAATAGAAAACTACCCAAGTGTGGTAATTTTTTAACAAATCATATTTTGAATCCAAACTATTTAAATTATGCCTCAAAATTAAGCATCAAGATCAATAAGAAGCAACCTGCTTACATCTCTTGAAGGTTTCACTCAAATTGTCTTGCATTGCCTGCTCACACTTTGGAAGAACACGTTCATTTGTTTCAAAGATTGTATTTTTTAGATTTTCAAGTACTCGCAGTTCTCGGAGGCCACGTTTTTCCTGCCACAAAAATGAAAGAAAGTGAGTGGCTAGAAAGGAATTCCACTTCACAAATTAAAGATGGTTTCCCACGTGATAAACTAATACCTTCATCTCAAAGACTAGACCATTGTCTACTAAAGTGTTACTCTACTAATTTAACAACACAGATAAAATTGCCAAAAAGTGAGAGCAACGTTCCATTCTTCACATTAAAATACAAAAATCCTTTGAATGATTCCTCTGCCCTTGTGAGAAAAGACAGTATTAACTATTTAAACACCGTGGGGAAAAAGTGTCCTGTTTCCTACAGATAATTACAGCATCTCTAAAACAACAGAGAGCAACAGAGCTTGAAAGCATTTCATTTTTATAACTCAGTTGGTTACTGAGAAATAACATAGCAGTGATTCTGCTTGCTTGATGTTTGACCCTCCACATTTAGTATAGCAGGAGGTAAAAACAATGCAAGTAAATTGTTTTCACTGAAGTAAAGCAATGAAGTTGACTAAAATGTAATATAAAACAGGTGACTAAAGAGGCAGCTCTTCTAGATCACTACTGATCATGATTAATTACAAGTACAGCAAGATCTTGTTTTATTGTCTTAATTAAAAAAAAAAAGATGTATTTTTCTGAAGCCACAGCTCCATTCCCACTCTGAATTTCATCTGCATTTTACTTTAGATAAAAACTCTACATAAAGAGAAAATACTTTATCACATAAAGTGGGACAGGGATCACCACAGCCATTTTAAAACTTCAGAAACAGAGGTGCAGACAAGTAAAACTCCTTAATTAAACAGGCTCCAGATTCCCTGAGTGCAAATCTTCATTCCTTGCACACTAGGTGCTAATCACTGAAAGAATAAGCACATGCCCTACTACAACCAAAAAGTATCTCATATCTCAAAGTTATAAACAAGTGGAATTTTTGGGTCCTGAGCCCACTTAAAAGAAATTCAAATTGCAAAAATTTAAAGAATCCTCTACTTAGCTATTTTCCTCCTATAAAAGTATAAACCAGTAACTAAATTTCAATAAAACATCTAAGAATATATTAAATTTGTCTAAGAAACAGAACAAGGCTTCAGGTGAAATGAGACAAATACATGAATTATCAACCTAAACATATAAGTTTGAATTTTGTCCATGAGTTTAGTATTTTTCTTCCTGTGGAATGACATTTAAAACTACTTACTGTAACCTATAGCTTAATTTGGGAAAGCAGAGAAAAGGAAGAAATTCTTATGACCCTCAAGCCCAGATGATACAGACCTGATAAGTGTTTATTTCATATCCAGATTTTGCTAAACCAGCAGAGAAAAAATACACCTGCTTGAAATATCAGCTACAGTCTAGGTGGGGGGGTGAGGGGGAAAGACATTTTAATGTCATCCAAATCAGGTCTGCATACTGGAATTTTGAGGTGTAACTGCATTTTCAGTTACATTTTTAAATTCCACATTCTGTAAGAAATAAAATCTATACAGAAACAGCCTTTTCCTGGCATAGGATTCAAATTTTCTAAACTTTTGCTGCCATCTTGTGGAAACCAAATTATACTTTCCAGGCAAAACTGTATATAAACACTTCTACACATTCAGTACTTTAGCCTTAGCTGCAGCCAATCAAGTAACAGTTATTCAATTTTTAATTGAATCGATTTAATTGAATTAATGTTATTACTTTGCATGAAGTGTGCCTCTTCCAGTAGTATCACTTTCTCTTGTGTAACGAAAATCAAAGAAAATAAAAATATAACTGTGGTAGCTGATCCAGCTGAGACATAAAGTAGTTTCTCAAGCAGATGTAAACTTACGCTGTCCAACAATACTTTCCCTGAACCATTTGGACTTCTCTAAGATGTCAGGACTACATTACTCTCCTACATCAATATTATTGCCAGGCTTCTGCAGAGAAAAAAAACCCAAAACCCCCACATGTTCTTTTCAAAAGTTTTAAAATAAAAATTACTGCCTCGTTTGCTAAAGGGGCAGCCATTTACTACAGGTGTGTTATTTAGGGGAAAAAAAAAATCCATGTCAAGTCCTTTTGAAGAAAGTTATGTACCTACTATGAGATCTAAAAAGATGATAAAGCTGTTCAAGGTTTCAGACCCTGGTAGCATCCAGTAAGATACAAATACTTACTTCAAATTCTTTAACAAAGTAACGTATTTCTCCCTGAATGACTGGTCGGTGATCCAGCAGCCTTGAATAGACTTCCCCAACATCTAGAAGATTAATGAAAGCCGTAATTTTAGTTTTTCTCTCACTCTCACACCAGGCTACACAACACAGGCAGCACATTATACCTCAGTGTGAGGAAGGACTGTTGCTCAACAAGTACATACAAAACCAAAAGAGCACCAGAATAGAATTAGTAGGGTAACCTATCTATCCAGAAAACCACCAGCTTAGATAAACACATCAAACCGAATTCCAGATGCCAAAGACACCATTCTGTGAAGGTGAATGTTCTCCTCTGCAGCTCAGCACCCTTTGTCTCAATCCTCTTTCTGCTCAGTACAGCTTCCATATCTGATTGTTAATGCTGGTAAAAGAATAGAACTAAACGCTGCAGCTTGACAGAGATCCACAGACTAAGTGTGGGAGTCTTCTGCAGCAAGAGACAGGAAGAATCCTCACTACAAAGGAAAACTGTCAGCATTTTCTTGTATTCTAGGGCCAGACTTGAAATTTCATCTTGGAAAAGAGTACTTACTACCTAAGCATGTGCGGAGAAACAGGCTTGTCTGTCACAAAGAAAAATCCTGCTAAACTGAAAAGCACTGCGAGAGCACAGCAAATACTGTTTCAAGAAATACACAACGTAGTCCCCAAAAAAAAGACTTTAAGGGGGCATTGCCATCTAAAGGATGCGTTCTCCTGCCCCAGGTGATGGACCTGCCCTGTGGCTCTGCTGTATCCACTTTTTTTGGTTCTACACCTTGAATCCCACCCCGTTCAAAACGGTGCAGAACGATTATTCAGAAATTTGGGAAAGTCGTGATTGTAGTAAATAAAGCACGGGCTAAACCACTTCCCACTCCAAACGCTTTTGTGTACGGATTAACTAGGAGAAACCTTGGAGGATCAAGATCAAAAGTAAGAGCTTCCAAGGAAACTCCGTGCCCGTGGCAAGGGCCTCGGTGGCCGACTCGGCTCGCCGAAAAATAGCCAGAGACAGCCCTGGTTTCTAATTCAGGGAGACGAGAGCCAGCTAAGCCTCCCAGGTGTCCAGCTTCAAACCCAGCACACGCCGCGGGACCTCGGAGGGCTGGAGGGCGCCGGGATCCCGGAGAGCTAGACCGGTCCTGGGGGGTCCCGGGACACCCTGCCCGCTCCCGGGGGCCCCGGGCCGTCTCTCAGCCGCTGCCGCGGGCTTACACAGCGGGCTCGGCGCCGCCGGGGGCTCGGCACCGCCGGGGGCCCGGCACCGCCGGGGGCCCGCACCGCTCCCTCCTTACCCTTAATGATGGGCTGGATCGGGGACCCGGCGGCCGGGGAGTCCCGTCTCCTGTCGGCGGGCGGCGGGCCCGGCGCGGCGCCGCGGCCGGGGGAAGCGGGGCCGGCCCCGCTCATGGCGCTCGGCGGCCCCCGGGCAGCGCAGCCCGGGCCGCCCCGGCCCTGCCCCGGCCTCGCTCCCTCCAGAGCTTCCGCCGGGCCCGCCGCAGCGCCGTGAGGTCATCGCGGCGCGCCGGCCGCAGCGGCGGGAGCCGCCCCCGAGGAGCCCCGAGCCCTCCCACACCTGCGGCTGTGGGGCGGCTCCTGTGGGGCGGCGAGAGGCGCATGGGTTCCAAGAAGGGGCTGCAGGGCATGTCCTGTGGGGGGCGGCTTGAGGGAGCTGCGGGTGTTTAGCCTGAGGCAGAGGAGGCTCGAGAGATGCCTTATTGCTCTCCACAAACGCCGGGAAAGAGGGCGTAACCAGGTGGGGGTCTGTTTCTTCTCCCAGGTAACCAGCCACAGGACAGGAGGACATGGCCTCAAGGTGTGTCGGGATGTTCAGGTTGGACATCAGGAGGAGTTTCTCCGCAGAAAGGGTGATTAGACACTGCAATGGGCTGCCCAGGGACGTCGTGGAGTCACCATTCCTGGAGGTGTTTAAGGAAAGACTGGACTTGGCACTTGCTCTAGTTGACATGGTAGTGTTTAGTCATAGATAGGATTCGATGATCTCAGAGGTTTTTTTCCAATCAAATTGATTCTC
This sequence comes from Acrocephalus scirpaceus scirpaceus, assembly GCA_910950805.1. Classification (NCBI taxonomy): domain Eukaryota; kingdom Metazoa; phylum Chordata; class Aves; order Passeriformes; family Sylviidae; genus Acrocephalus; species Acrocephalus scirpaceus. The sequence goes on along the minus strand of OU383773.1, from coordinate 39,478,540 downwards.
TGATTCAGAAATTATAGTAAGAGACTTACATTAAGCATCCCAGTTTGCTTCTAGGTGCAGCAAACATGAAGAACAACTGCTGGACATGCAGCTTACAAAAAACCCTTCCAACCTGACCCATCCTGTGATCCTGTGAGAGGATTAGGATATTTTCAATATACTTCCCCTCCCTCTTGGCCACTTACAAATTACAGTATATTAATTTCTGTTTGTGACTTTGTTCTTCCTGCTACTCAATAAACTCAGTAATTTCTAGAACAGGTTGATTCTATTTAGGCCATTGCGTCCAAGTTTGTTTCTTCTTTTGCACTTTTTTTTTTTTTTTTTTTAATCTGGAATACATACCACACTTCTCAGTGTCATTGTATGTCAAAGAAGAATAAACTGGAACGCAAATTCTGCTACAGCTGCTGCAGCCTTCAGCGTCCTGAAGGCTTCCTTCCTACCTGGAATACCAGAAAGGTGCCAGTTTAACTGGAACAATTACTAGTTTATTAGTAGAAAACAGGAGTAGTATGTATTCTTTGTTAGAAATTAGTTCTGCCCCTGTTCTACTCTGCACAGCTTTTATAAGTCAGAGGAATTGTGTGGTTCAGGAAGAAAAAGGGACTTTTAAAAACTATTAGAACTGACACAAAAGATGATTCTATTATTAAATCCTGTGCCACATCATAAAAGCTTGGAAACTGCTCACAGAAATTACTATTTTTTTTTTTGACAATACCTATAATCTTGTGAACTCAGGCTTAAAAATTAATTAATTGGTTTTATTGAAACAATCTCCCCCCAAATCAAGCAAAATATAGCTGTAATCCATCTAAATAACAAAATGAATCTTACATTGGGAAGTGTTCAATACTTCAACTAACATTATTATTAAATTTAGCATTAATATATAATGTAAAATAGTTTTTCACTCCTTCACTGTTACATAGTCTGTAAGTATTACATTAATTAGGCAATTAGTAGATGTAAGAATTATTTTAAAAATAGTTCCCTTCTACATTATCTTTTTTCCTGAAAGTGACCACCTATTGCAACCTGTAAATTAGTATTTATGTTTTTCCACTTGAATCCAAAACATGCAAGCATCTGACAATCACCAGTAAATTACACTCATGCTCATATATTAATAATATCTGCAGGATCTTCCAGCTGGCTCAATCATCACTACTAATTTGGGCTAGAATTGTTGAAATGTTAATTTTACCCTTTCCAGCTTGGCTGCCATCCTTTCATAGCCTCACAGACAAGTATTTTCCTCTCTAAGCCCTATGCTCCAGCTTTTTATTTGTTAAGAAGGAAATCCTGCAGTTAAGGGGCTTTGTAACTACTGCATTTCTAGGAAAGAATTTTTACATCACGACTTATGTCAGGTTCAGAATTATGGGACTGCAACAAGGGCAAATCCTGTGACAGATAGTTGCATTGGTTTCTACGACTACTGTTCTGAAACCATTCCTCCTTTGTTTGAATAATGTGGGTTTTTTTAAGATTTTGCTATTTGTTGTATTTGTGCCTGGTTTTGTTTTCTGTTCCCCTGCTTACTCTCATTGCCCAGTCAAGCTTATTTTCAAAACATATTTTAAAGAAATTAAGGAGGACTTAAAGAGGTGATGGCTATAAAAAAGACAATACTTGTGGAGCCCCATACCTGTCAGTTTGTAGAAAGTAGTCATCAAGTCACAAAAATATGGAAATAGCTATGGCTTGGAGCATGAAAATCAACATATGTAGTCATCATGTATTTTTTTGGAAGATAGGCTAAACAACCTCTGTCATTTTTGCCGTGCAATGGAACCCGCTTTCTCTTTTAGGGATCACCCTGCCACTTCCCATTAGCATTAGCAGCACTCTGAATTGCAAAATCTTCAGATGAACGTGCCGAGTCCTGTCATTTCCCCCACAGGCTGTCTGGCAATGATAATCCACTAAAGGATTATTTCATCCAAGTGGCGGTGTCCGAGTCAAATGCCGGCAACAGGCAGGGAAACCCAAACCTGTTGAGGCAGACATCTGCCCAGATGGGAGGAATCGGAGCGACGGCCCTTAAGAGGGCGAGGCGGGGGACATACTTTGTGCCAGCAGAATAAGTCCATGGGCTGCACCCGTGATGGGAGAGCAAGACCATGATCGTGATGGCTGGAAGTTTGCGGGCTGCGATGCCGATGCTGGCCAAAGCAGGCCCGGGGCTGCGCTCTTTGGAGGGGTGCCTTGTCACATTAGCCGGGCGGCCACTGCGTTTGATGCTCAACCTGGACAGACAGGCCTGCCAGGCAGAAACTGCTCAGGCAGATGATGCTGGGGAGGACAAAAATTATCCACTGCAAGACTGAGAAGACAGATGACACCCAGCAGGAACAGCAAGCCAAATCTGCAGAATCCACAATGCAGCTGGCTAGCCCGGGGCTGCCTGCCTCTTTGAAGAGGAACAGACATCACCTATGAGCTGTCAAATTAGATCACCAGCCTGAAAATGCTGAAAGAGATTTAGTTCTTCCAACAGAGAAGAAAAAGTTTAATGGATGAAAATCTTCCTAAAGGGGCCTAGGTAGTGTAGGAGGGGAAAGGGGAATCCTTCATATGCAGCAACAATGAAAAATTAGTCACCTCCCGCCTGCCTGCAGAGTGAGAGATGGGATGCGCGGTGTTCTGTAGCAGCCGCGCTGGCTGTAGTCACCACCAGCATGGAAAATAAAAGCCATGCCTGCAGGAATGTGCACAGAGCAGCAACAAGTAATGCTTGCTACAAAATCGATCCCCCTTTCCAAATCTGTGATACCTTTATATTGCCCTGCAGCTGGGGTCTGAGGTACGATACATCTCACATTCACGACATGCAGCATTGGGATACAAAGGCCCAGTCTGAAACTGAAAACTCGGCAAAATGAGAGGTGCATGATAGCATTTCCCCTTAAATTTCTTCTGCAATGAAATTCCAGCACAAAGAAAATGTGTGTAATCCAAGTCAATTTTGATAACTAAATAGAAAAAAAAATTGAGATTACCAAGCGAGTAAGCATGTGCTCAGGTGTATGGTGAATCTGAAACCTGGCATTTCCATCAGGGACAGCAGCAGCATGATCCAATTATAGATGCAAAGAAGAAACACTGCTCTTAGGGGGAAAATATTAAATGAAGCAATCCATTAAGCAGCTGCATCATTGCAATTACACTTTGAAGTTAAAGACTGTGAAACACACCGAAGATTAAAAGAGGTGATAAGATTAAAAACCAAAAGAGGAAAAAAAAATCAAATAGGCCTACAGATCCCTCTTTCTAGAAAAAAGGTAGAAACAAATTACATACAAGGTTCTGTATATACATACAATTGTAAAATCAATTTATGGCCATACCAAGAAAATCTACTTGAAAAATCTATTCCCAGCTTCTGCATTCAACATAGCAGACAAACCATAAATCACCTGCAGAGATGCAAACAGAAGATGCTAGCAGATCAGAAAGAATATGAACCAGACTTCTAAATAGCGGAGCTTACACTGGGTTTCTTAATGATGATTTTATAGATCTAGCTATTCCTTTATTTTCATCTCTCTCAGCTGTTTTTTAAGTACTTTGTCCTCTTCCAGGTCAACAGTCCACTTTTGATCATCTATTGTTTCTTTAACCAAGCAAAAAATAAAGATACCCAAGTTCTACTGCTCTTCTATCTGTAATGTTACTTGGTCTATTTTACAGACAAAACCACTTTTAAGTCACATTTTCATATAAAATAGTTAATATAAATGAATGTCTTACTTGAATTGCAAAGTACATCTACATTAAACCTTAGAGTCTCAGCAGCCTGTGAGTAACCCAGGATCCACACCCATGCTGAAGGATCCACAATAACCTCCCATCAGCTACAATTGAAATTAGTGTGTGTATATGTGTGTGAGAGAGAAAAAAAGTGAATTTGTAGAATTATTTTATCAAGATACTCCAAAGCTGTAACACCTATTGGCAAGGCTAAGGTGCACCTCACAAGAAATAAACTCCCCATTTCTAGGCCTATGTACTTCCAAAGATTCAGCCAGTAGCAGGAAATTCCTGAGAGAAGGTCTACTTCAGTTCACAAATATTTTGAAGATGGCTAGGTGGACAATAGAGAAGGAATGCAAGATCAGAAAGATTAAAAATACATGAAAATACCACCTCTTACGGGGAGGGAAACAGCTAAGGCATTTGCTAGGAGGCTTCATTGGCAAAAGTTACAGTTTCTACACAGAGAATCTCGGGAAATTCAATAGGTGCAAACCTATTGACAGCAAGTACTTACTGTGGGTGGGGTGAGGAAGGGTAACAAAACTTGCTGAATTGGACTGTTTCAAGTGTGAACCAGAAGCGATACCTTCTAACTCATTTTCTGTGTGACGCCAACCTGGAAGGTAAATCACTGATCACCAGGAACACAACAGAAAGCATGTTACACATTTCAGCTATCATAAATAATTTCTTTAGTTTTGCTGTTGAAAAGCCTTCACTTCAGTTCCATCTGAATGGTCAGATTTTCTTAGTCCCCAGGTCTAAACTGGAACTTTTTTTTTGTTCAGTGTAATCTTTCCAAATTTCTCATTCCTGCTCACTCTTTCCTAATCCCATATTAAACGTGGATTTGTATATAAATCACTGTTGCCCAGTTACAAGTCTCAGAGCAAGAAGAATCCCTAGAGACTTCAAGAGTCAAACTGAACTCTCATATAAAAGTGAAGCTACACACACAAAGACAATTAAAAATTATCAGCACATTTCTAACATATCTCATGCAATACTTGAACACCTGTTCCAACCTGGTTTGTCTACAAGCAGTCATCTTGGCATCATGGAGAAAAAGACAAAGAGCTAAGTGTAGGATTTCACTGAACACTTACAATTATCATATTTATTTCACTGTTGAATTCTTCTGTTGCTGAAAGGTTGTCATGCAGCACTATCTCACCATATGGCAACACACTCAAGTCCCAGGGGCACATACTTATAAGACCATAACGTGTCAGGCCCCTTGAATAGATTAGAACAATTATGCAAAATAATAATACTGCAATGATGAGATACATTAACAAATGAAAGTGTTGCTGTTCATGAAATGCTGTGAAAATAAATTCCACACATCACTGTGGTCATCATTATCATCAAAATGCAAAGCAACGGAAGTAAAAACATCACAGTGCCCTTCAGCAACTGGAGTTTTAAGAACAGAGAAAGGGGTTGCAAGGGAGCAAAGTCTCTTTTACTAATGTTCAGTGAAAGTAAAATAAAATATTACAGAAAGAGGAAGTAGCTTTAAAAGCAACTGAACGTTTACCCATGCAAACCCTTTACAGACCATCAATGTTAATTGGAGAGGTCCCACTACACACTTCATTTTTTAAAATTATGAAGCACAGAGGTAAAAAATGCACCTCATACAGTCTCACACCAACTCACATAGAATTGCGTGATTTTTCAGAAGTTTTCTTACAGATTTATTTGTCCTTGATCAAAAGGCACTAGATAGAAAGAGGGAGAGGCGAGAAAAATCAATACCACCTGGTTTTCCCAGTCATCTCTCTAAAGGCAAAGCCTCAATTCATCCTTCTTTGCTTTTAACCCTCTATCCCCTAAAGTTTCTCCAAGCAGGGGAAAGAAAATGGAATTATGCTCAAGTTACTATACGGTAATGACCAAATGCCTTTTAGACAGTAGAGAGTTAAATATTACTAATCCACTTCTAACCATTTTATCTCTCTACTAGGTGAACTTTTTTAAAAATATTTCAGCAGCAAGTAACACTTTTGTTCTACACCAGAGAAAATAAAACTGGCACAAGAGGCTAGGGGATACTGCAGCAGTAGCATGTAGTCAACTTGAGAAATCCCAATACTTGCAAACAGCAGCTGTTTGGGATTAAAAAAAAAATGACACTTTGTAGCATCATCTCCACAACAACCTGTCTGAAAAGATGACAGTACTGTTCCCAGAAACATTTATCTCTGGTTCAATTTCAGTGTTCTCAGCTGTAATGTCTCATCTTTTCATGGATGAAGGCTTGCATGTTCACTTTAAAGAACTTAAAATCACTCTCACAAAAATATAGATAAAAACAATAAAAGCATAAGATGAACATGAAACTGGCCTAAACCCTGACCAAAAGCACTCATGATTCACACCCATGCTGGCCTTTGGAAACAGAAAATGGTATGTTATAGCAGAATTTAAGAGAAGGTATTTTTCTATGTCTTACCATCACTTGCTCCCACACGTGATGGAAAAAGCTAATTCATTTGAATACATACTATTAGGTAACAAATGTTTGAATAAATTGGATATTAAAAGTACAAACATTGACAGTAAACACCTGAAGCTCTCAGGCAGTTCAGTATGAAAAGCTTTGAGAACAAAGTTTCTAATGTACATTTGTACTAAAACCCACTCCACAACTCTTGAAAAGATCTCAAGACTGAGAGATCTTTGTAAGTACATACAGTGAACTTCTAAGTAGCAAGGAACAAGAGTAGCTAGAAGTGGAGAATTAAGCCCCTTGGTTATTGTGAGAAATTTCTGAAATTTTTGCCCTAAAAGTAACTTGGTGTGCCTGTTATCTTCAGTAAAAGAATTAAAATAAAGAATTAAAGTAAAAGAATTAAAAATAAAATTATGTATATCTACAGAAAACACCTATTACTGCCTGGAAGTGTCCAGGTTATGCTTATCCTTGCAAGTTTCTTCTGTCCATTTATGTGTCAGGATATATTTTAATTACCTCATCCCATTATCTACTTTTTTTTTTAAGGACTTTGAACATTCCAAATGTTCAAAGTTTATATTTACTGGGTAAGAGGCTTCTAAGTAGCACATAAAAGAATGTAAAAGTGAAGTTGTCTGCTAAGCACCGCTGAAGAAACCAACACAGAAGTTCATTTATCAATTAAAATATCAAAGTATTTTGTATTTCTTTCATGTCTTAAAAGAAATGTTATCTGAATTGTGCAGAAGGTAATTAACCAATTCAAGTTAGCACTTTTATACTTGTTAAAAATAAAAACCAGAGGACCACATTCTACAGTAAAATGACCCATCCTAATGTGTGACTCAGCAACAGTGTAGCTGGTTTTAAAGCCCACTTTAAACATTGCTAATGAACTTGATAGAGCAGCAAACTATCTTAAATTGAGGGTTTTCGTTGGTTTTTTTGGGGGGGTTGGGAAAAGTGCATTTGCACTCGAGTGAAAAATGAAGCAAAGTACACACAAAATCTTTAAGAACACTAACTTTGCTACCCATTTTGAAAGGAAATACTTCTAGATTCAAAACAGTACACCACAAAATGAAGCAGGAAATGAATTAACCTTTTAAAATCTTTTTTACTGAAGGAAAACTAGAAAGTTTCACAGCCAAATTAAGACTACAGTTTTAAAATAATTTATTCGGTCACATAAATACTTTGTAACATTTGCATGTTCCCTTTTTCACATCCTTGGCACACAATATAGCTCTTAACTTGTACAAAACTAGTGTAAACATCCATGGAAAACAAAATGAAAGGAAAGCTGGTTGATATACACAAAAATTCAATAAATAGCAAAAGGAGTGAATAATTGATGGTAAAGATCATGTAATTTCACTTGAATGTTTAATTAAAAGAACTTAAAATGTTTTTAAAAATAGTGAATTAAACTCCATTTCCATCTTTCTGCCATTTTTGCATTAAATCAGATACACAATAACAATTCTTTAGTTCAAAGTCTTGAATGAACAACAGCAATTCAATGCAGTTGTACTATTTGAGGCATTGACAGTTTCGGTTCACATACAGAAGGTTACAAAACAGTATTTGCAGGTTAGTGGCTTTGGACAGTACAACTTCTAAACTCCCACACCTCATTCCAATATGCCGTTAAGATTTGCCTTAGTGAGCATTAGTGTATAATCTGTTCTTGATAAAGACGACGTCGGACAGATGCTGTCGGACACCTGGGTAATGCTGAATGTGGTTGAACCAACGAGACACATTAAGGTATTTCTCCTTTTCTTGCACTGTGAGGTCCACCTGTGTGGGGAATAAATACAAGGCACCAGTAACACTAAGCACTGCATCACTACAGTCTACCTACTATCACTACTAATGTGTGGTAAGGCAAAATAAAAGTGGATTGTTTTACAAATGATTTAAACTCAAGTAACTTGTTACAGTCCAGCAGTATTCTATCCTAATTTCACATAGTAAAACTCAAACCCATAATATGTATGGAAATTTAATCTACTCAAAGGAACAGACCTGGAGGTGGAATATACAGCTGCATGATAGGGAGGAAAAGCTTGCATGAATTTAATGCATCTCTCTATTCACTGGGTTAGCACAGAGCACTGTGTGGTGCAGGCAAGAGTTCCACAACCCTTTCATGTTCATTTAGCAGACAGTCTTGTCTCACAGGCAAAGCAACTACTTCGTGTTTCAAGGTGTATTGTAAGTACAGGAGTAAGCTTTTTCCAGGCAATTTCAGACTGGATAATTGGAAGTTGTTTTGTATGACTATTGCTCAAAATGGAATAGTTACTAAAAATCAGCGTAACATTAAATGTTCAGATCTGCTAGCTTACATTATTAAGATAGCAATGTCATGAATCCAATTACAACACTAAAACAAACTGGAAGCCTGCCCATACATCATAAAAATATTTAAAGTAGTATCACACAGAACAGCTTCAGGTTCTATCACGAAGAAGTCTCTATCACACTATTGCAACAGCTCCTTGTCACAGGCTATGTGGCTAAGATTAATGCAGAGCTTCAAGCCTATCTTTAATCAGAAGACTGGCTTAGGTAAAATTATCTACAGTTACAGATCCAAATTCTACCTTTAAAAGTTTTTCAAATTTAGGTCAGCAGCATCCTCAAAGCTTTACTACAAAGTCTGTTATTACTCTGGAGTCTTTCAAGCCAGCTGTAGAACTATTCCTGTCTTGTATCACCTGTATTACTAGTCTTGATTAGCAATTTTATGTCTTCTTATTTCTCTGTAATCAAGTTGGCTTATCAGTTTAGACTATAATCTCTTTTCTCACATTAACGTGCTACAACTGAATTACAAATGGGGTAGTCCTGAAAACAGACTATAAAACCTGCATCAGGAACAAAATGTGATCCTCACATTACCTACCCTATCTTATCTCACCAATACTGAAACCAATCAGTGCAGGACTCACATCACTTCATCTTCAGTTAGCCAATTAACCATCAAGCTTAACTAAAATCTTGACAATGCTGCAGTCGATGAAAAAAGGCACATCTGTAGAGGACAGTTTTAACAGATAAATAATGACCTAGACATGGCTAATATTTTTCATGTTTAGATTTCTAAAGCTAATCAAGGTTAATCTCCCCAAAAGCTAAACAGATGTCATTTTCCTTATGCTTTGTTCTACAAACATAAGATTTTATGGATGCTGCAGGTTCACTGAAAATTTGGTCTTGGGCAGAAGACAGCTGGAAACAAATCTGCTTCAACAAACTTTGGATCACAGAAAGAACTAAACATACTCATTTACAGATATTCAGGTGTGTGAGTAAAAAGCTGCTCTTAAAACTCACATCTTATCTTACATTCCATCCTGTGACACGCCACCCTTTTGATTTCAGGAGTTGCCTATCAGATTTGCTGCTTCTCCTTGCTGTTCTCTTGCACAGCCCAGCATTTGGCTTAGAACTGGGAAGCTTTAAACATGTAGCAGCAAAAAGAATGTAAGAATATATACTAGAAGATGAACCAGTGGAAAAATACTGAGGGAGAAGAATTTCAAGGAGCTGCAGAAAGGAATTCTAAACCAATGGAACAAAGCATTAAAGCTCAATTAATGGGAAGTTAAGAGTATAGTAATTGGCAGCAACCAAAAAGCTGGGATCATGCAGCTGCTCCTGAACCCAAGTAGCTGCTCCTCCTATGGAATGTTCCTGCCTGAATACAAGCACAGCACTACAGATGTACTTCCTTCTGCAATTTTGTACTGTTACGAACCCCAGTTCAGGCAGTATGAGAAAAGCTGCTTCTCTTGGTGCTGGCAAGGAAATGTAAACATTGTTCCTACAGTTCTATAGTCTGATAGAAATGCACAGAAAAACCATAAAAACCAGCCACATATTTTTGCTGATCTAGAAATATTAAGAGAGTTATTGGCAATTACCAAGTGAATAGCACTAACCAAAACAGCACTAACAGAGCAGGGGAAAAAAATCTAGAATTTTTAAAGGCATTACAAATGAAAAGTGGAAGTTATGGTAATGTAACGCTGTTTCATGAACTGCCTGAGTTTCCACAAGTGCAGTATATTCAGGAACAAAAAAAAAAAAAAAATAGCAGTATCATTTAGGGAAAGATGTTTTTGATCACCTGCAGTGTGTTATAATTAATGGTAGCTGGATGCTGATGCTTGATACGAAGCTGGGGGACCATTTACAAAGTAATACAGTGCGTGAAAAGAACAATGTGCGTGCTCTAAGGCAATTGAAAACTACTGGAAGTAAAGAATGGTATTTAAGTATTAGCAAATACTAAAATACTGAAACTCTAAGTTCCTCGAGTTCACAATAACCTTTTTCAAAGCCTTTAATGGATAAGCACCTGGTTATGGAAAGGCTGAGCTAAATTTTAGATTTTACAGCAGATACATTATTTCCTTCCCATAATCTTTTACTGGTAATTCTCCATCTTCACGTTTCTCCAATGTAAATCAAAAATAAAAGTCTGGAAAACTAGTCCTCTTTCATTCTGTCAGCATAGTGAAAAAAACATCTGAAGGGCAAACCAGACAGCTATGCTAATAATAAGACCCCTTTTTGTACTCTAGGCACAACAAGCTAGATATTTTTACTTATTTACATAATGTACTCTATCAGTGAAATATATTAAAAAGCACTTTGTGGCATGCTCTACTTTTTACTTGGAACATAACTCTTAGGTTAATTGTTTAGAGATCACTTCCATGGCATTTTTTACAACATTTTGTTAGATGGGTATTTTCTGTTCTTCCTCATTAAATTAGATAATTCCCCCAAGTTAAGAAAGACTGCTGTTCTGCTGTTAAAATAATTATTTGCTATTAAAGCAATTATTTTAATAGCAAAGAAGCAGACACTTAATTTGACAGACTTTTTTTTTTTTTCATGTCATGAAAAAAAAGTCTTTTTCTTCCACCACAAAGCTCACCGAGGGGAACCAAGGTGGTTATCATACAATGCAACTCTAAGAGTTTCTGAAAGGGCTAAAAATATACAAGCATTAATTATATTTTCCTTCTGTAGCATTGGGGATGCAGGCATAAAGTCCCATTCCCACACCCTGCAGGTCACAGAAAATCTAAAAATACCTGCCTACATATGAACCTCTTCAGCATCAAGAAAAGGAGAGATAGATACCATCTCACTTTTTTAACCTAGCCTTTTAGATATGGGAGAAAGAGAAAAAAACCAAGAGCTGGATGGTATATTTCATGACATACATGTACTTTTACATAGTTTTGTCTAATTTTCTGCTCTTAAAGGAATAAGCTTAAAATTATATCTTTTTTTTGAAGTTAAAGCTGCTTCTTTTGCAATTCAGTTTAAAAAACATTTTTAGCATCATTGCTTAGAAGAAAAGCCTGTTACCTTAGTACTAAAATAAGCAACATATCAGCAAATATTAACAAAAAGTTCATCTGTTCATTACAGAAAATGTTCCTTATGGAAAAAATAACTCCAAAATAAACTACTATTGTAATCTCATTATAGTCCAATATTAGTGGTTCTGACTCAAGGACAACTGCTTAGTTTGTTTTGTACTTGATCATATTTGGTTTGACACCAACATTTTGACTGGGGCATCTTCCATTTGGAGATATAAACTTCACCCACAAGTAATTTTCCAGACCTTATTAAATAAATTTTCAAGTCAGAGATACAGATTTGAGACCGCTTCCTTGGTTCTGACAACATTGTTGAAGTATAAAAGCAGATCAATCATCATATTATTTCTCTTGAAATAAAGCTGGACTTGTGCTGGTCAAAAATATTTAAGAATGAAGACATCTGGAAACTTTTTTAAGAATATAATTTTAAAAATCCCCTGGATTAGAAAACAAGTTCATTACCACAAGGGGAATTTAATGCTTACTGATTGCCTAAGCTAACCTCAAGCAATGCTTCTAAATTCATGTTTTTGTCTGCAATCTTTAACTTTGTAGAACTTTATTGTTCATATTTATCTACATATGTATTTGTGGAATTGAAATGTCCGTAAGACAACAATATTAATGTTACATACACAGAGACATCAATTATGTATGACAATGTAGATCATACTGATTGAAAAGACAGCATCAAGGATTTTTAGGTGTTTGTGACCTATATTATGATGCAGAACAGCATGTACTATTTAGTTCCTGCCTTATTACTATGAGTGTGTATTTCTAATTAAAAGGCCCAAACCAGATTCTGTCTGCAAAAACCCTGAAACACTACCTGTGAATGTGATTCTCACTGATTGAAACAATAATTCTTTTCCCACAATACGTATTTTTAAACACATCACACTATTGTGTTTATTAAGATAACTAGAAGGGAGAAAGAAAGGTGGGCACACAACTGAAGAATTAAGAGTTGCTGCTGTTCAGTAAACAACCTCTCAGTTCAAATGGGTGAGGCTGGACAGTAAAGCACCAGACTCCAGAACCCCTCCTGGGTAACAGGAAGGGCAAAATGAAGATGGGAGTGGGGAATGAATACAAAGATGCATGATCCATACTCAAGAGAAACCAAGATACCACAGGTGAAGAACTGAGCTATAGGAGTGGTTGGTCTAAAAACTTTTCTAAGGAAACGTGCATCAGAAGGGTTTTAAAGGTTTACTACTTGGCTTCTTTAGGATGACCATGGTATGTCAGTAATATTTACCGTATCCCATCACTAATGTCTGTGTTAGCATGTAGTTTTCAGTTATCAAAAGCAGAGATTAACCTCTAAAGTACTACCGGTAATGTTTTCAGACCAATTTTCTAGACAACCTGATGGACAGAAAATCTGTGGGTTTGCCCTATATCTCCCATTTCTACCTCCTTTCTTAAAGCATCATAGGAAACATGTATTGATATTTTGCCCAAGGCTTAGCTGAAACAGTGGTGGATATGACTAACTGCTTCTCTGAACCACATCACATGAGGAGATAGAGCAGCTTTCCTTGCCTCCCTCATAAAGCTAAGGGCAGAGCAGCAGCTCTGGACACACTCTTTTCCAATTACAATAAAAATAAAAATCATTAAAAAACATTAAAAAAGAAAATCACAAGATTCTACAGTTCAGGATCTGGCCTCTATATGTTTATCAATTGTGAAACCTTAAAAATACATGTAGTTCCTAGTTAGTAGCTTCTACATTTTTGTATTTATTTAGAATAGTCACCCTGTTGCTTGCCCTTTATACCCTTTCAATTCAGAAAATTACCTTCAATGAAATCAAACATTTCAGAAACAGATGCTGTTCTATAAACTTGTCCCAAGTAGTGTCTGGATGGTTGCAGGCACCCAGGAGCACTAAGTCATTTGTTTTCACCATCTGTTCTATTTCCCAAAGCAATAAATTGTATCTTTTCATCTTGATTAGGTGGTCTACTCTAGAGCAAACTCTAAATTTAAAATATGCTTGGATTTTCCCCTGCCAAGTTCTTTTTTAAAAAGTCTCATTTGAACTTGTACTCTCTTACAGAATATACAATCATATTTTTAGAAAACACCTAAAGTCTTTTTTACGTCTTCATATTGTATGAAAGGTAACCCATTCTGATACTGTAATCAGCACATCTATCCTACTGCTTAAGATATTTTACAAGGTAAATATGACTTAACAATTAATTCTATGTGACTTTAGCATGTTTTCAAAAGCCTTCTAAAATGAAGCTTCCCTCTCCTCTGCTTGACACTCATTTGAACCTTTACTCCTGGACAGTCACAATACAGATACATAAGTTCTCTTTCATTTCTGACAGAACTTTACTATTTGATTGCCCCTCCCCTCTGTTTCCATTTTGAAATGTAGTATTCTTATACACTTCTCCCAGAGCTCTCCTTTTAATTGTATAAAAGTAACCATTCACCCAGTTGATTGAATTCAATTCTCAGACACACCTGCATTTGTCAGAGGCATCTTCTTCTAATTATCCTCACTCCCTCCCTCAATTTTCTAATGCAAAACTGACTGATTTCATCTTTCCCCAAGAATTTAGTAGACCTTTTTATGTGAGTCCTTTGGTTTCTTCCCACCCCAGAGAATGACGGCTCATTTACAAACACATTCCAGCCACCAAAATGCAAATAGCTTCTACTGCTGTAACACTTGGGGTTCAGAACTGAAGGTGAACCAATCTTTAAACACTTCATAGCAGCCTGAGCAGACTACAAATAATCTTAACCTCTTCCTCACTCAGAAAAAAATTATTTTGGGCAGGTTTTTTTTTTTTTTCCTTTTCCTCCTAAGCACCAGCTCCCCATGTTATTTTCATATTATGTAACTTATCAAGTCTTACCACTTAAGTCTGGAAACACAAATGACAATTTGTTATGGCTCAAACTTTTTAATATGCATTAAAGAGCTTCATTTACATGCACTTGTATTTCCCTAATACTAATGAAGTCAGTACTTTCAGTTCTGACACATCCTTTCAGCTTCATTTATCTATTTCCCCATGTACTTCTGTAGATCAGTCATGTTCCAGACTCAGGCAAGAGTCCTCAATCTTAGAAACACAGGGATAGGTATCATCCTGGCTGGCTACATTTTGCAGAGGATTCTGACACTACAGGTCTTTTGACAGATCCATAGCTAAATAATAAAGAATAAAATGAAAAACTTAAAGCCAAGTTTTATGTTCCTCTGTTCTGTTCCATTCAGTAGGTCAACTTCTACAACAATAAAATGCCCTTCAGATAAATAATTATGAGAGTTGTACATATAAAAATGATGCAGGTAATGCTTACCATGATATGATGCAATCCATAGTACATCAAAATGTCTGCTAAGGTAAAAATGTTTCCTGCAAGGTAGACTTTATCTTCAAGGTGCATGTTAAGATCCTAAAAAGGAAAAAGTCATTATACTGCTGTAGTATTGACTTTGTGAAACAATATATTAAGGCAGTTATTAAAAATAATAGAAGTTTCCTCTGGAGACCATGCATATAAAATAAACACCAGTTTTAAATTATCCCAACTCAGCAAACAAACCAAACAATAAAAGAAGAAAAAAATCTAGCAAGTAAATGACAAGATAATAAAATAAAATATGATTCTCTGACACTGAGAATTAGGTAAAATTTAAATGCTGGTCTCTAAACAAAGTGCTTTATATGTAGCGAAATTTTTGTAAATGCAAATGCAATTTATTTTAAGCTGAATCCACAGAAACACAGAAATTCAAGCCTGTCTTTACTTGGTTTTAAATTACTGAAATTCAAAAATTAGAGAGTTGTGTATTTATTATAAGTGCAAATTCAAATGTTTAAGATTTGATTAGTAGAAAATGCAGTCCTATGATGAAAGGACAGCACACTGTTCTTCCAGCAGCAGCTATACATGTCCTGCAGGACTCTGTGCAGCTGGCCCAGCAAGGTTCTGGAACTCCAAATGTCTAACAACCAGGGAAGCACACAGGGACAGTGGGGTGGGAGACAAGCTGTTTCAAGCTTGATGCTGGTAACTTGATACCCATCAGCTACTATCACTTGACACCTGCTTTTAATAATGTTGAAACTACTGCTAGCAATTCTTTGCAACTGATATTGTCAATTCAGCTGCTGTCCAAGTCTCTAAGAAGAGAGAATTTCAGCATTTTCAGATCATCTCTCAACTGTTCCAGATCAGAGGCTGTGAGAGTGGGTAATAGAAGGCTTCCATTCAGGTTCAGTAAATAATTTTTTTAAATGCGTATTAACAGAAAGACTCTTTCTCATGGCTTTTTGTATGCAACCATTCTCTGCCAGAAAACAAGAGGCTGACAGGCTCAGTGTCGCTCAAGTTTATCAGTTCTGAGGACACAGGCATCACACATCAGCTCTACCTCTTTACCTGTCCTTCCTTTTCTCCAAATCTTATCTGCCATCCAATTTATGCACCTTTCTGTCCCTCACTTATCTCTAAAGAAATGTACCAATAAAATTATCTACTTTAAAGCATAAGCCAGCTTTAGTTTTACAATATTATTTTCAGACATCTACAAAAACAGTTCCCCTGCTTTTCCTTGGATTTGGAAACTCCCCTTATCTGAAGGGAAAAAAAAAAGAAGCACACATCTGCTTAAGCCACCCCCTCCCCCTGGCCTAGAAACAGAGGTAAGAAGCTTAAACGTAACTAACATTTTCAAAATTTTTAATTTTTCAGTCTCCATTACAGCACAATCTGTTTTCAGACATTTTATTGAAAAAAAAAAGTCTTGGGTAAGGAGAGGGGGGGGTTAATATTTAGTGAACAATTAAAAAATTGTATTTGGCCTTAAGCATGTTGTATTTTTTGTGGTTACATAATTTTACTGATATAGGGATTTCCTATAATGCATACATTGAAAATAAACCAAGACCAAAACACAAAAGTAGAATGTTGAGACTTTAAGAAACTTAACCTTGCATTTGCTTTTGACAAGTTCGACTCCATTAAGCCACCTTACTATTCTTTGATAACCTCTTCATGATAGGACTCCTGTACTTCTGCAGTATTTGAGCATCCCCATGTCTGCTTTGATTTCTTTTATTAGAGCAAATCAGGGAAACATATTAACCCCTGCATAGTTAAAATTCTGTAAGGTCAACTTACATGCCCCTGGCTATGTAGCTTCTTTTCTTTAGACTGGTTTACTGCTTTGTTCATGTTAGTTAGTGCTCAAATTACCTCAAACATATAACTACAGTTCTGTGGAATTTCCTACATGCAACACAAAGGCAAATTCAATGTTAAGAAGAAAAACCTCCAAACCTGAAGATCTGCTTATTAGAATAAACAAAACAAAACAAAAAACCCACAAACTTGTCTGTTTTGAAACAAATTCTCTGACCAGCATTTTTCATTTCAATTAAGCAGAAATTCCACATGCATTATAATGA
The DNA here is from genome assembly GCA_910950805.1 of Acrocephalus scirpaceus scirpaceus. NCBI lineage: Eukaryota > Metazoa > Chordata > Aves > Passeriformes > Sylviidae > Acrocephalus > Acrocephalus scirpaceus. The sequence continues at coordinate 39,461,444 of OU383773.1, read as the reverse complement.
AAACTAACATCACTGGCTATGGAATCAGGATTTTGTAAAGTAAAAAGCTCATTATCTCTGAAAGTACCATCACCAGAGTTATTTCCCTGCTGAAAATTTTGGATTTCTGCATCAAAAAAATAACAGCATGCTAATTCTGAATTTTGTATTACACATGTACACTCAAAGTAGTCATCAATAAAAAATACTAAAATTTTAAAGGCAAGGTAAGCCATTACAGCATGAACAATTATTTATTCTGGTTCATCAAATGTTATGAAGGCAGTTAACTGAGCAAATTAAATTTGACAAAAATGGTTTAGTCTTGTATAAATTAGCATTAGTTTACAATTCTGGTTTTGAACATGTACTTTCCTCCCCAAATATAAACAGATATTCTGATTTCATTCTGCAAGTCATGCTAATTCAGAAACCCTATATTTTTTTCATGTGCATTAGGCACATTTGGTTAATCTTGCCTCATGGGTTATGCTTCCCATGGATGATTATACTACTGGCTAATAGCCAAACGTGCTAAAATCCCTGAAAGTCAGGTTTGCTTAAGTGACCACAGTATTAAAGTGAAATAATGTTTCTGTCCTGGAGAGATTAATGAAAATATGAATACAAAACTGTATAGAATTTCTATCATATCCAGGAAAATCAGGTCTGCTGGCTGTCATCTGAATTAATTGTCTTTCATGTACTGAATGCCACTACTTAAATGAATTCCATACATACAAACTCAGGATTAAAAGACCAGGATAATCTTGGAAGCTGCTTGTAATGTAAACTTACAGTTGTATTCCCACGGGAAACTCCTTCTCAAATTTCAGACAGGTACTTAAGGCATAGCTGCATTACAGTGCATTAACATACACTGAACAACTGCAGCAATTCAAACATCATTTTTGGGTATGAAGAGGAGAACAGCAACAGAAAGGAAATTTGTTCTATTGTTTAGGGACTAAGTGATGGATTTCCACTTGCTTGTTCTATGGGAAAAATCCAATTTACAGCCTCTATCTTGCAACAGCTCAACACATCCCATTCAGAACACACCTCTGAGCACACCCCCAGCATTGTTTACTGTCTTTTAAATATGCAATCCAATGGCCCTAAATCCACTTAATCTGCTCAGGGCACTGAATACATGCCAGTCACAACTGACAGTTCTGACAGTGGCTCGGATAAGGAACAGTTGCTTCCTATGAGAACGCAGGAGCTTCCAGTGGACCTAATCACACTCTGATTTTGTTCTGGATATTTTGCCCACAACACCCTGCTGGTGTATGTGTTTCCCTTACACAAAGAAGCATGTCCTTTCAGTCAGCAGGATTCTCGAGGTCATTTATGCCCTAAATGCTTTTATATCTCTCGCACCATGCAAAGACAAAAAGCTGAGCATTCCCAAATGCTTCAGAAAAGCCCCTGACAATGCAGAACCCAAGAAAGGGTTTCTGCAGCCACATTCAAGAAAAGCAGAACTACACTTTTGGTACAGAGACATATTTTTAATTCTCTGACAAGACTCTCTAACTGGAAAACTATGAGCTAAACCTGGTCTGGAAGAATATTATATTACTGAGTTTTCTGTAGAAGAAAGAAGAAAAATAATCAACAAATGTTGCTGCAATAATAAAAATTCAACCTTTAAACCTGTAAGTGTGCAAAAATATTCTGGTGCTAACAGAAGAGGTAAAGAAGTGAACATAAAACTGAACTTTGAAAAGTGTTTGCTGGACAGGCTTGCCAAAGTAGGAAAGCATCCCACTCAGAACTCACAAAAAAACAATGTAGAGACCTGTGGATTAATGGCATGAACAGGGCATGGATTAACCTGCTTTTGTACCTGTGGAAACAGTCATTTTTCAAGCAAGCACATTAAACAGAAATTTGAGCTCTCTTATTCAGATTTCTATTTGGATTTCATGATTACAGTCAGGCAGCGCAGGAGATTGGGATAAAGCTAATTGAAATCATGGAAGATTGTTCTGTATGAGACACTGAAAGTAGTGCACAAAGTTTCTTAGTTAGCATTATCCATCAGAGACCAGAGGTTTCTACATTTGTGTGGATGCTTTTATGTGAATTTAACAAGCTACCAGTTATTTGTCAGAGGTTTCTAAAGATGGGGTGTGAAGGGGGAAGAATCCTCAGGTTTAAAATACCTAAAATTGATAAAGCAAAGATATTAAAATCTCCTGAACAATTCACTAGCACCTAAGTAGACATTTGATGGCACAGAGGTTCTCAGTTCCTTCCCTGAGGAGCAGAAAAAACACTAGTTATCCTGCATGACAACTCAGAAAAATTCAGACTTTTTTTCCTATGCAGCTTAATCTACCACTAACTAAACATCAATGAAACAAAAGATTATAGTCTTTTATCCTGTGGAAAAAAAAGTTAATATATTGCATTGGATATTATGCTATCACTGCTATTGACATTCATCATTCCTACAGATCTGCTGAGGAACAGACTTGGAGTACTTCTCCCATTTATTTTGTCAAGTACAGAAGTATAAATCAAAATTAGACAAAACTGAACAAGCCCTTTATTGGCCCATTCTGAACATTGTGGCATTTGCTCTGGATGAGTATAAAAACCCTGGTTGAGATGGTCTGTTTCACCATTATTTTCCTGCCAAGCAACAGCTTTAGGCAACATTAGTAAGAACAATTTAATAACCTATTTTTGTAAAGCAAACAGAAAATCCTTCCCATGCAAATTAACAAACATGAAAGCAGTTATTTACTGACATTTTGTAGAATCACATCAGTTAAGAGTTAAATAGAGGCAGCCTAAAGTTTGTATCAGAAGTGACTGAACTGTTTTTGGCGCAGCTTATTATAAATTGTGGCTCTAGGCTGCAAGACTGTCCCAAGACTGCCATTGTGTATTCCAGACACGTTGTAAAACTACAGCCTCAGACTTCCCTCCCTATTTCAGGTTTTGGTTGTTTTTTTTTTTTTTTAAAATCTGTACTCCCTTTTGGCACAGTATACTTTAATGGTAGGCTGCCCCTTCTCTGATTAACCATAGTGGTAAGAGAACAAATTAGGAAAAAAAGCCCTTAATTGCTATACTATGAAATTATTAGTGCTGAAACAATTCCATAGCAGCCTTGTGTTAAAATAAATTCTGGTTATTCGACACTTGCTAAAAAAAATCCACAGAAAAACTTTAAAATTAACTTTAAAACTTTAAAGGCAGAGATTCTCTCTCAAGTAACACTGATTGTTTGTCAGTAAGGAAATTTTGCTTTGCTTGGAAACATTTGATTTATCTACATATTTGTATTTCAGCATATTGTTTTTTCTACACAACCAGTGTCACTAAGGCCAAAGCTGAAAAAAGATCCCAGCTTCAGCAGGAAACTGCCATATCTCTGCATCTGGTTTTAATGCTCCAATGCAGCTCTGCAAATACTCACATGTATGTGCTGACACTGCAGGTATTGTCACTAAAACCATCCTGATCAGGTGAACTTTGTTAAAACAAGACTGTAAACTTGCTTTTGGTTTTTATATGACAGAAAGGCAAGAAAGGTAAATGGAAGTCAATTATTTGTTCTCATACAGTCTTTGGGAGAAAAAAAAGCATCACAAGTTTCAAGTTTGTTTAAAGAATGACAAACTCTGTGACACTTGCCATAAAAGTTTAAACAGGGACTTCCAAGGGCCACTTCATCATACTTTTCATGCCCTATCTGTAACCATGGCTGTGAAGGTTTGGACAGCATTTGCACATAGAAAGGAAGAGCAGATATGTTACAAAAAGAGAAGCAACGTAAGCAAAGTCACGATTAATCAATGGAAGATATTCCCCAGATACAATGAAATCAAGATAACTCAGATTATTTGAGTTCAAGTTCAAGTGAGAGAAATGGTTTGTCAGGATTTTCACCAAGTTAGTAAGTAATACAGGCACAATAGGCCTCAAGAGGGCTGTCTGCCCAAAGAGTAACAAAGTTTTGTTTTGTATCATTTTAAGATGCATTTTCCGCCACTTTAAGTAACAGAGTGTTAACACTGCTTCAGTTTACCTTTGATTTCTGCACACTTTACCAGAGCCAGGAGTATTAAGACTCTGCCAGCTTCAAGTAGCCAACCTTGTAGCTGGTAAATTTCCTAAACTCAGACTCATTGGTAGCACTGAGCAATGTAACTCTCCATCTAAAACATACTTTTAAAACTAGAAAAAAAATAACCCTTTTAAAATTGATTGAATTTCACGACTCTTTTATACACACTTTGTAAACAGTGCTTAATAGCACTAAGCAAATTTTCTCTTCAAGTTGTTCCCACAAGACTGCAAAAATACTTATTACCAGTTGCAAGGAGTACGGAAAATGGAGTAAGTTTTGCTATCTGCTCCTGTTCATCTGGCTGCTCAAACAACAAGGGGGACCCTTGAGACTCTCTTTTCCACTTCCACCTGTTTAAGAGGAAGTAAGCTTCTGCCTACAAGAAAAGTTTAAGGCCAGCAGACCAAGGACTGCACACAAAGTAGCTCCATGTGAAGGACAGTTTTGCAGAGGTTCCTTTATGATTTCACTTTTCACACTCAATTCTGTCCAGTACCTCCTTTTAGTATCAATACCAATTACCACAGCATCAAGTATGGCTTGTATCCCATAATTGCCACATCATTAAGAACAGCTCTTGAAACAATCAGAGAAGTGTTTTCCTGGAATACAACACCAACTTGCTTATAACCAAGGGTTTATGAAGATAGTAAGAAACTGGCGCCTCATACAGGCAGCTGAACAGTCTCTAAACTGTGTGGAGCACCCATTGAGCTCTGCTTCATATATTTTACAGTTTTAGCTGTTTTCCCGTTTCAGGTTGTTGGGCTATTTTTGTCAATAAAAGTGAAAAGCAGCAAGAGGAATAAAAACCAGTGCTTAGTGATACTGTGAAGTCCTTAGCATTTGTTAAGTTTTATTAATTGGATGCTGATACACACATTAGCACTGTAATCTTCTTCAAGGTCTAGTCACTCCAAAATTCAGTGGCAAGGTAGTTAAGTACTCCTTACCTTCAGGACTGTTCTAGTATCTTCCTTACTGGAGCCTCCATTCACTCGGGTCACTCTGTACTCCAGCCACTGCTGCACCACAGCCTTCTCCTCAGCACTGCTTCCCAGCAGTTGCTCCTTCCTTGCCTGCCTGACCAGGTGGGCAGCAATCGTCATCAACCCCGTCAGCCCAGGGCCATTGTTGGTTTGGAGAACAGGAACCTGGAAGTGGAAACAAAAGTGTAAGACTAAACAAATAATTGAAGAAAGGAGGATCTATATGAATGGCTATTGTTTTCTTATGGTCCCTCAAAAGGACCTTTGAAGCAATAGATCAGAACTTAGAAGCATTCATGGTAAAGGTGGTGCCATCAAAACCAAGTCTGTGTTCACATTTTGCTCCTTGGGGCATTTCATTTTCAAGTTTTGCAGAAGAACATGAACGAGCCAAGACACCTTTTGCTCCAATTAAGCAAATTCTGCCAATAATAGGCAGAAATAGCATTGCTTGTTCTAACACTGGCAGAAATCTTACTAACTGATTTCTAACTCATTTCCAAATTCAGGACTCTGACTTAAGACTGTGAAGTCAGGAGCATCCAACTTCTCTCTGTGCAAGCAGGCTGCAGTAACCACACCTCCTGAAAAGCTTATTCCTACATACTGCACCATTCCAAAAGGCCTGAACAGCAGTCAGGAGCTCACTGTTACCAGCAAGACAACACAACACACCTCCAGCATTAGCCATGATGTCGTTGTGAGTGACAGCAGCATGTGTTCAACTGTGGGGAAGGAAACTGAACCCCCACCTCAAGAAATGAAGCGAGTGAATTGAAACTCACTGCAACAGGCTGAAGTCCATTCAGGCATTTATGACATAAAATAAAAGAAACTGATTTAAATGCAACACTCTTTCTTTTAAAGTATTTGACACACAGAGCAGTCTGTTTATGTTCAGATTTATTTAATCTAAGGTGCAAGTTGAAAGCATAATATTATTTTTGTCGCTGTATGAAGAGTCTTTCACTATTATTTAAGTTTTTTTCCACTGAACATGCAGCCAGAAAAACTACACACAGACCTAGTTACTTGAATTTTTCAGCCTTATGCTTTATGGTAATAGCACTAAAATACCAGCTGGGCTGTAAAATAATTAAGGCAGCTTTTGAAACTAAAGAACTGAAGAATATAGATATTCAGCACTCTAATCATAAACAGTCAATTAAAAAACCCTCAAAACATAAGGCAACTGCAGAGCTTCATTTCATAACCAACCTTCTCCAGGAGGGAGGATCAAACAAAGGGCTCACAAATTTGTGACATTCCCAGCTCTACATTGCATTTTTCATGCCTCAGGTGCCTCTTAAACCACGGAACCTAATGTTTCCATACAAACTTGAAACATTAAGACATCTAGAACCATAGAATCATCAAAGTTGGAAAGGACCTTCAAGATCATCCACTCCAGCATCCACCCAGCACTGCTACTGCAACTCCTGAACCACGAAATCATCACCCAGTGCCACATTCAGACATCTCTTAAACATGTCCAGAAATGGATACTCCACCACCTCCCTGGGCAACCTATTCCAATGCCTGAGCAGCACAAGAGGGTCTAATCTGAATCGCCCTTGTCTCAGCTTAGGCCATTTCCTCTGGTCCTCTCACTGCAGGCACAGTAGGTGGACCGGCTCTCACCCCACTACAACCTCATGTCAGTACTTTAAAAGAATAAAATATTTAAGAGCAACACGTCCTCATCACATCTTCCGATTATTAAAAAAGCACCTTTTTCTTCCCAAGTAACTTAATCAAGACACAGACATAACTCGGACAGGGAAAGCAAAGTGGTGAAAAAACAAGTATAAATCAAGCCGAAATTCCTTCCATGACACATGATGATCCTTCCCACACGCAGAGGGAACGAGTTTCCAGACCCTTCAGGCTCGCAGGCAGCGAGGCCCCTACAACATCCATAACATATGTGGGTTGGTGAGAGAAGGGCTAGAGGGAGCACAAGTGAGACCCCGCTCAAGGAGACGTCGGCTGGTATCTGCGGGGTCACAGCCACCGTCACATCGGTGTCTGGGGGGCAATTGCCAGGGCGGCGGGAAGGGAAGCAGCCATTGGGGAAAAGAGAACAGAGCACGCCCGCCCTTCCACGCGCGCCGCCACCGCCACCCGCTCCAGGCTCCTCCTCGCTCCCTTCACCTTCCGCTCCCCCTGGACGCCGTACTTGTTCCCGCCCGGCAGCCCCAGCAGCCGCTCCAGCAGCTCCAGCTCCTCCGTGCCCCGCACGGCTGCCGCCATCTTGCGCGGCGGGACACGCGGGACGCAGAGAAGGAGAGCGGCAACAACCGCTCGCCCCATTGGCGAACCGCGCCACGGCGGCCCCGAAGGAAGCGCCGCTGCTATTGGCTCGAAGGAGCCGGCCAGCCAATCAGCAGCCAAGGGAGGCTTCGCGTTGAGCCGTTCGGCGGGGGACGGAAGAGCAGAGGAGTCACGAACAGCGCATGCGCAGTTGCCCCAGCCCGTCCCCGGCCGCATGGTGGGCCAGGCACGCGCGCGCCAAGCCGCGCCTCTGGGGCGGGGCCTCGCGGGAGGGGGCGGGGCAACCGCGAAGGGCGGGGGAGGCGGAGCCGCCCCTTTCCCCACCCCCGGCGGGGAGGGGGCGGCGCGGAGGTGTCCCGGTCCTGGGGCTTCACGGAGTCGGTTCGGTCGGAAAAACCTTGCAGATCACGGGGTCCGATCTATGACCCAACACCACCATGGCAGTTGAACCATGGCACTTGACTGCCACGTCCAGTCTGTCCTTAAATACCTCTAGCTATGGTGACTCCACTACCTCCCCGGGCAGCCCATTCTGATGCCTCATCACCTTTTCTGTGGCGAAATTCCTACCGATGTCCAGCCTGAACATCCCCTAGTGCAGCTTTAGGCCATTTGCTCTTGCTCCATTGCTGGTTGCCTAGGAGAAGAGGCCGACCCCCACCTGGGTACACCCTCCTTTCGGGGAATGATAAGGCCCCCTGAGCCTCCTCCAGCCACCCTAGCTCCCTCAGCCGCTCGCTATAGGACTTGTGCTCCAGACCTTCCCCAGCTTCGCTGCCCTTCTCTGGACAGCTCCAGCTCTGTCCCCGGGTCCCTGCACTCCCAGTGTCCCAGACTGCCAGCCCCTCGCTGTTCAGTTCCATGGATGGCTCAGTGCCACGCAAGGAGCTGCCCTGATGTGTCCTTGGGGGATGCCCTCAGGTTGTCCACACTGACCGTGCCTCCCTTCTCCTGGGCTTCTCAGGAACCATTGCACTGCTTCTATCCATCTGTTCACCTGCCCCGCCTTCCTCCACCTGGCAAATCTTGAACTTGTTGTCTAAGTGCAGCCAAATTTAGTAGGGGAGCTGAAGTTTTGTGGAGAGCTACATCACTAGGGATCTTGTGAAATGAAAGATCAGCCAGAACCAAGCTGCTACCCAAGGTCATCAAAGGAGGAGGAGAAGGGATAAAAGTGGGGTTAATAAAATTATCCTAATCAACACTTTTAATAGTAGTAGTGGAGTTAAGAGATAAACCCCACAAAATCGAAGCTGGCCATGAAATAGCCTGACTTAACCGCACTTCAATGTATTTGAGATTTGATGAAGATGTGATTTAAACACCTTTCCAATGGAAGATACTCTCTGCTGCAGATGTCACACTTCTACGTCTGACTATAAATGTTGGGAATTAAGACAATTTTAGATTTCCAGGTTTATTTGTGAAGAGTATCAAAACACAATTTCTGATAGAAGACTGCTAAACACCAAACTAACATTTTTTACTAAAAAGAGCGATCTAGTCTTGTCCTACTACTGACATTTTCACAATACAGACTCAAGGCTATCATTGCGTTAGTCATCTCAGATAAGATGATCCTGACAAATGTCCTGTTTCTCCAGTGAAACACTTTATCTTGATAAAAGGTGACATTTAGATTTGTACCTTCTGTTACAGAAAAAGTCTGAAAGTGGACACTGAGTCTTCCTCTGTCTGGGGAGCAAATCTGAAACTGTGAGTGGATTTTTAAGCTTTATAGGATCTTTTATATGAACATCTGCAAAATACTGAATAAAAAAGAAAAAAAAAAAACCTGCCTTGAAAATGCCCTTGTTCTTTGCAGAGCTTTTTAAAATTAATCAGTTCCTTTCTTTAGGCAATATTTTGAAATTATATTATTCCAGCAGTGTTCCAGTAGCATTCCAGCTCTGTGATATCAATGAATGATCTAAAATTGTACAGAAAGGCTTCCTTTTCAGTGGGAAAATTGAAAGAAATGCTTTGCCCCCTTTTTGAAAGCTAGTTGATGTTTCATTATTGAGCAATTTTACTTTTGGTAATGAACCATCTATTCAGTAAATATATGCCTACAGTTACAGTTTATTTTATATATTTATAATTTTTAGATGCTTTGGAACCTAGAAGATGCAATCTACCGGTGTAAAATAGTAGTATTTATGCATTGAAATATTTATCAGTTAAAATAAAAAGGTCACAGTTTCAGTCAGATGAAACCTGGGGGTTGTTTTTTTTTTTTTTTTAATGACTTTTCTCCCTCAAACCTCAAAGTTTTAAAGACCTTGGAAAAGGGGACTTTATAAATTAGATGGAGGAGATTAACTGCTTACGGTTGTGTAGTTGTTTTCCTTTCATAGCAGTGCTTAGCAAAGCCTCTCTCCCTTTCTTTTTCTGGGCACAGTTCTCCCTTCATTCCTTTAGGTGGAGCTTTGTGATTAAGGCTGCAGAAGAAACTTGCTTCCCAGCGCAAAATAATTCACCACGAAATGGCTGGGGGAGGAGGTGAACGAAGCCTTCCTTGCTTAGAGGTATCGTTGTCCTGTACGCAAGCTTGAGACACAAAAATCTGAATCAAGACCCTCACATACAAGGAAAATAAATTGAAAAATCGATTCTGTCAAACAGGGCCCTGCTCTAATCTGCTGTTGTCATAGTCAAGTTCTGAATCTAAAATACCTTAGGTTATAAATTAAATGTCAAATATAATTAATTTGGCACTTGAAACATGAAGTGGATGACTGTCCTTTGGAGAAATCCTGACAGCTTTATGTATGTCACATTGGTATCTGTTAAAACAAGCTTCACATGCCAGACGATCCTTGTGTGAATCATCTTGCTGTTAGCTGTACCAGAATTTTGTCGATGGAATAAGTCTCAGAACAGTTTTCTCCTTAATTGTCTGAAGCTTTTGCAAGACAATATAAATCAAGTGTCATCTGCATCATCTGTGCAGAATAGTGGTTTTATCATATATCAAATAAGCAATTTATTTCTTATTCATTACTACAGAAGCTATTGTTGAATATTTACATACAAATCTATATTTTATACAAATGGAGAATGTTTTCTGCCCTGTGACTTGAACCCACTGCAGTTACAATTTGAATCCAGTTTTCCTTCCATCTTCTTAGCTTCAGCAACAGTGGCTGTAACCCTGCCATCCTCTTCCACAGGGAGGCCAAGGTTATAATTGAGTACCACTCCTTCCTCAGCCCACCTCTGGGGGGCACGGAGATCCTGTTTGCACGGCCTCCTCCCCTTGCCCCAAACCAGAACCAAAGACGTCTTTTTCAGTTTTGTGTCTTTGCTTTGCACAATGAGCTACACTCACCTTAAGGCTTATTTATTCACAGGTACCCCCAGGGAGATGGAGGAGGTAGGTTTGCCACTGGACACTTTTACACAGTTGTTGAAATAAAAATGTCAGTATACCATGTTATTTCCCACTAACAGGACCAGTAAGACCTTCCTAATCCACACCTCATAAGAATTTCCCAAGCAGGGTGCTGCAGCAAAGGAAATTCACCATTAATTTTTAAATGTGTGTAACAAACTGGCTAAATGTTTATGGGTGATACCCTTTACACTACCTGTGTGATCAGGATATTCACTTAGATTAAGAGAAAAAAAAAAAAGACTGAGCCCATGCTGTTCATACAAATGAGGGGAACTTGTGCAGACAAACTGAAAGATCCAGGCTTGTTCCTGGTTCCTGCAGTGGCTGAATGAAGCAAAGATGAAACTGACTTTTTTTTCCGCAAGTACTCTTGGAAAATCGAACACACAAAAAGAATGATTCTTGTAACAGCCAACTCTCCTCTGCTTCAGCTTCTCTTTTCTTCTGCTTAACCCTGTGCTCATGTAAGAGAAACATGAGCCCTAGGTCTGTGTTAAAATTTAGCCATTCTTGTATGTGTCAGGCAGAAAAGCACTCCAAAGCAATATTTTAAATCTAAGAGGCACAACAATTTTTTCTTTTTCTCTCATTTCCACTAGGTTACACTGACAAAAGGACTGCTAGTTAGAAGCCTCTCTGCAGGCAGGGACTCAGAGAGGTTACGGTCCCAGCAGCTGATTTTAGCCTAAGTGCATATTGAAGGAAACAGGGAAGGGAACATTGCTGTGTGATTACTACTATGATAGTGCACCACCAAAAACAAGGAAAGGGAGACTTGTCATACTTCTGAGAATATTGACCTCATGCACATGTAGGCCTTAGTTTAGCAAGAGATGCATATGTTTATATTCATTTCAGTCAGAGCAACAACAGGATTCGTCACTGACCATTATAAAATTGACTGATTTCTTTTTCACTTCTGTTCCATGGAAGATGTTAGGGTGCTGGCCAGGCACTGCAGTGAGTTAGTCATCATCTTAGCTGCAAGACAGGGCCAGATCCACAGGCAGGATAGCTGCATTACTGCACTGTTGCATAAAAGCTAATTAGCCTAGGTAAGAGGAAATCAGCTCCACACCGCCATGCCTAAAGTGTTCCCAGACCTGACTCACTTGTGCATTGCTCAGAGTTCCCTGAACTTTGTCTCTTAAAGGCATATCTGCATTTGGATCTCAAAAATCTTGTGACTCAGTTTTGAAATTAAACAACTGTTGAACACAGGTGACAGTTTGGGTTTGATAATTCCAAAATAACTTTGACTGTGTTCCATGGATTTGGAAACCAATCAACAGAGTGTGTTATGTAGTCATAAACACATATATTCATCTATAAAACTTGTCTCATTGATGTTCCTTTGGAATATTTTTTTGAGAGAAAGTCCAGGTCACCTTATTCTTCAATAGGGAAAGAGTCAACTCTTCAGCACTGATTGTTACGAGATTTATTTTCCCTGAGACAAGAAAATATGGACCTACACAGAAAATTAACAGAGAGTTCTGTAGAGACATATTCTGCTCTCAGCTTCATCCTTTTAAGTCAAATTTACTATCCTTTAATTCTTACTTGTCTTCCAAATTTGAAGATATCATTAAAGAGAAACAACCAATATTTCTGGGTGTATGGAAATTCAGACTTACAAAAAAATGGCACAGAAGAGAACAAATTGGTGTTTGACATACCAGCCTGAATGCTAGGGTTTGGTTCAGCCAGGGATTACTGGTTGTTTTAGCAGTTGTGTGTATCTGGCACAAGAAGTTCTGTCCCTGACAGCTAAATAGATGAAGCAGATGACAGATTTTAAAAGTCCTATACCTAGAAAACGACACCTGGTTTATCATATATAAATGTGGTACATTTGGTTGTTGAAATATAATCTGCTACTTCTTTTACAGATAAGTAAGTGTTGGGTTTAGTCTGTTGTGTTTTTGAGAACACATTCATTGTAAGTGAATTGCTGCTGTCAAGAAGCTGTTTTTAGGAGGTTTGCCCTAATTACATAATGCAGAGTCCTGGGATGAAAAGGTTAAGCTATTTCAGTGTACCCTATCAGTAACGTGCCACCTTTGTCCAGACTAATTCAGTTCTTTGTTCTCCAGCTATGGCTGTGCTCAGCTGGAAATATATCCTGAATATACACTAGATGGCAGGCGGGTCAGGGGGCTGGAAGCAAGCCTTGCTCACTCATCACACCGCCCTCTCTCCTGCCTCCAAAAGATCAGTTGGTCTTCCCCAGGCCTCTACAAAGCACATTTGGCTCGCTGTACTGGATATGAGTTTGCAGCCAGCAGACTAGAAGCTGATCTAACCCTCTGCCCACAGGATGCTAGGCCATGTTTCTGACAGATTTGCTTTTGCCTTTTAGCCGACAAGGAGAAGATGCCCGATCAGTAACAGCTCGATCAGTAGCAGCTGTTGTTGAGAATAAGGCTTGTGTTAGAGAAGTGGATGTGTTAAAGAAGTGCTGTCAGCACCTGAGGCGGGCTCTGATGGCTTGTCTTCAACAGCAGACTCCTGTATTTGCCCTGCAGGAGATGATGCCAGCTTGTCGCAAATTTTTTGTAGCAGAACATCTTTCCAATGCTCTGTGATGCCCCAGGATGAAAGATGCCCTCAACGTTGCGCTTAAAGTGGTGATCTCATTGCAATGCCAGTATGTACAGCCTTGAATACATTAGTGCTTACTGCAGGATCCTTTGGGAGCTGTCATGACACAAGGTCAAATTCAGCCCTCATGCAAACTTGTGGTGCTCGCTTGACCTACAGCTCTGTCACTGTAACAGAAATGCTGTCAGCTTTCACCTCTCCTGATGTCCTTGAGGAAAGGGTGGATTTGAAAGGGGATGCCACATCACTATCAGATTATGCTAATGTCATAGGTGAGTCTCACAGGGCTCTAAGAATGAACCACATTTTAAAATAGTCTTTCCTATAGTTCTCTGTTTTTCCATTAGTGGTAGTTTTGGGAAAGCCATGAGTGGCCGTCAACTGCTTTTCCTGTGTCAGACAAAAAGTTTCCTCAGTGTTGAGTTGCAGTCAGATGCATTTAGGATTCTTGCTCTGGTGTGAGAATTCCTGAAATCAGGAAGAGAAGAATTCCTGAATCAGAAGAGGTGCACCTCTTCTTCAGACTCATGCTAATGCAGTTATTGGTACAGATAAAACAAGTCTCTGCTGAGGATCTTATTTTATACCTGTAGTAGGGCTCAAGTACTTCCATAGAATCAAGGCAGTTTTTATTGACAGATTCATCTAAACCTAATCAGCACATCTCTAGATAATAAATGGTGGAAAACATGGTTTTTTCCCTACAATTTTCTCTAAACTACTATCAGTTGAGAATTATGGAGAAACAAATGCTCATGTAGTTTCAATTACCTTACTGAATAGTGAAATAGCTGACACTGTTGAGAGCAGCTATGGGAAAGTCTCACTTTGAATAAACCTGTGAATAAACCTGTATATTTTAGTGTTTAGAGAATGCAGTAGTTAAAACAGCAATTAAAAAAAAAAAAAAAAAAAAAAAAAAAAAAAGGAATCAGGCTTAGATAGTACCTGCACGTTTTCTCTAATAGGAAAGGAATGAGCAAATACTACATACAAGCACATTTGTCTTTTCTTCTTTTTGAGTCACTGAGGAACCACTCACTAAAACTAGGAAACATTTCAGAACAGAAAGATGAGAAAAGAGCAATAGAGACTTGACAGAGTGAATAGGTAAGTGTATTTGTACAGACATGAATGCCGAGAGGCTCCTTCCTTGAGCAGCAGCCAGCCCCAAAGGAAAGGTAGGAAACCCTTCCTCCTGCAAATGTGGTCTGAGACAAGTTGCATGAAGACAACAGGAGAAAACATCAGGTCACAACCAGAAAAATGAAAATATGGGGCTAATGACTGACCGAAGTTTCAGTTCTCTTTCATATACATGCAGTCACAGGGTTTATTTGCAGCAAAACGCCCTGAAGCTGGTATTGCTAGTGAAAGTAAATGTGAATTTGTTCTTTGCTTCTCTTTACTCAGTCTCTTTCAGCTTTAAGTTGCTGGAGACATAAATCTCCAAAGTAAACAAACAGATTAAAAATATAAAATTGGAATTAAGCAGTACATTTTGTAACTTTTTAATGCATCTTTTTCCAGTAAAGCAACTTTCTGAAAGGAAAAATGTGTTTGTAATATAAGTTATAGACCCGGGCCAACAGCAACTCTGTCTGTGGGAGGCTGCCTTTGTGAGAAGAAATTGACATTTAGCTTTTGGCAACCGTGTTTGTTTGATATTAGCTATACTTCACCTAAAGGGAAATCCGTATTAGTATGGAGATGTCAGATGAAGCTCTGCTACTGAGATTCACGATGCTTTACCTGGGATTGTAGGAAGGAGTTACATGCAAACCTTAGGAGTTTAAGGATTTCAGGTTTTGTTGGCCATAATCCATGAGTTCAATAATGGATCTTCCAGAAAAAAACAGGGTCACAAACAGAAGATTATCTTGTTGTCCAACACCTATGCAAAATCACACAGTTCCTCCTTTTCCTAGGTGTTAGGGTGTTTTTTTGTTTTGGCTTGGTTTTCTTTTTTAAATTTAGATTTTTGTACTGATCTCTCCTCCTTTTCCCTGTTGCTCCCTGCAGTGATCTTCAGTCTTGCTTCTCCGTCAAAACCATACATGGTGAGACAGACTTTTTTTAATCAAGTGTTTATTTACTTCTGTTTTGGAAAGTATTTTGTGGAGGTGAGGAGCAAGGATTATGTTATGATGAGTATTTGAACTGATTACAGCGAGGAAGTATTATTCAAAGGAAGCAGGTTATGGTTATAAGCTGATGGGTGTTGTTCAACACATCAGTGACATTTGGAAATATCTGCTTTAGAATTATTTGGGCCTACAATCTGGGGGACTGTAATTGAGTTTTACTTCTCAGGAGCTCACAGAGGTTCAGACAGTGGTTTATAATATACACAGAGATCAAGTGGTTTGAAATTCAGGCTGATTTTTTATCTTTTTTTTTTCTGGTGTGGGAAAAAGGAATAAACCCTCAAAACACTTTCATTTAAGGCCGGTTCCTACCAGCAAGGGAAATTTAATCTACTCAAACCACCAAATCATTGAGTACATTTATTCATTAAAGTAATCAATCAGTGGAAATAGGTTTTTCTTTTTATATATTAAATGGCAAAAATGATGAGTTCATAAAAATGTCAAGAAATTTTCATCTCTGCTATCTCTTTTCTAAGGTCAGCTGTCTTCAAACGTATTATCCCATTTGTGGGAATCTTACTTATTCTGTCTTTCTTGTAGAAAGCTGAGCATTGAGTATTACATAGAGATTAAAATTGAGTAGAAACTATAGAAAATGTCAAACATAGCAGAAATCATGACACTTGCTCTTTTGGCTAGTCACAAAAGCATCAACAGTTGTTAATTTTTGAAGCTAGTATCCTGGCAGTGTTACATTAATACATCAGTCACAGCAACTTCTTGTTTACAATTTTGCTAGCATCTACAAGTTTGTCAAGATCTATTGTCTCTTTCCCTTATTCAGTTGGCTTATTTTATTTTGACAAATGGATCCTTGCCAAGAAGTTATGTATGTGCCTTGCACATCATCATTTGGAAGCAGGAGAGAGCATTGGGATTATCATTTTTCTTTACCATTTATAATGAAGTCTGCATCTTTGAGATCTTTTAGTGGAAAAGACCAGGAGAATAAAAAACATCAACTGTCCATTTGCCATGGGAAATAAAATTACATGCATTATTTGCCTGACTCACTCTAAACCTAGAAATTATGCTCCTTTTATTTTGGGAAAGATTATGGGAAAGCCTCCCAGGTTTGCCTTTGAGCTCTTGTTCATTTAAGAGAGGAAGAATGTAAAGTGACCAATGGCATAATGAAATCAGTATCTTAAATCAGCAGACAGTCCTTTAAAACAGACTAACCCAAATTTACAAAACACTCTTTAAAAGCTCTGAGTGAGAGACCTTACAATTGTTGTAATGATTCTAAACCTCAAAAATGTAAACAGGTACAAAGGAGATGAAATAAAAGGCATTGCCAGTATTCCGAAATAGCAATTTCTTAGGTGGAGTTTCCAGATCTTCCCAGGCAGATATGGGACTGTGGGCCATGTCCCAATCTCCAGAAGAGGAAAGATGTTCCCAGGTAATTTCCTGAAGTAAAATTCTGTCCTAAAATGTGTTACCAAACAATTAGTTTTTTACTATTGAATTTGGTGACAAGTTTAACTGTGTGAGTATAAAGATACACTGATCTTCCTCAATAGTGTCAGGAATATCTACTACCTCCCTCAGCAACGCAGCTCCATCTGTGGCCAATTGACAGAGGAAATTGATTGACAGCAGCCCTGAAGTATGGACTAATTAAATATAAGTAGGTTGCAGTGAACACAGATCTGTTTGACCCAAAAAATTTTGGTTCCCAAATGTCAGCAAGATTTTCTGTTTAGCTTTGTAATATGATCAGGGTGCAGAAGCAGTCTCTAAATAACAGGGGCATCTTTGAAGCCGATTCTTACTCCTCACAGTTTTAAAGTTGACTAACAAATATTTGTGGAGCAAGCAGACTCTAAAGGGCAGCCAAAGGCCTGTTTGTGTGGTGAAATCAGCATGGGGTAAGGTAAGATGAAAACTGACGGTACAGAAGCTGTCTGCACTCATTCTTTACAGGGAGAGTGGTGAACCCTCAGGGTGTGCTCAGATGGCCTCTGCCAGTGCTCACTGAGGTAGTTTGAGGGGTTACTGTCCCTGGGTGTCTGATTTGTCCTTTTGCTGGAGATTATGGCCCTAATTCCAGCAGAGATGGAAAGGAGCTCATGGCCACCCTTCCACTGTCCTCTTTCAAAGCCTGCTGTGTTCATTGAGATTAGCCATGAAGTCTGATTTGTGCTTATGAGCTGAGCTGCTGTTGATGGAGGCTGAAGAACCGAACCACACTTGAGTTTGCTGCCCCAGCTAAGGGAGGAGAACTGCTGTCAGAAGGATGGTGCAGGTGCCATAATGACATAAAAATTTTAAGAGCAAACTTTTTGTGAATGTAGTGGAATAAGATATCATGTATTTAATGATTAAAAGCCTCTACGCAGGGTATCAGGGCAGAATAAGTAGTGACTTGCATGTTTTCAGATTATGGTCTTGCATTGACTTCTTGGGCACATCAAAACATAACTCTGAAAATTTCAGTTATTCACAGCCACAGTAAAGCTGTTTCTTTTGGGTCAGAGCAACACCATATTATTTAGTTATTTCACTAGAATTTTGCAGTCCTTGTATACAGGATGACATTAAACAGAGCAGAACTTTGCTGAGTAAGGAAGTGCAGCTATGATGCTGCAGCAATCATTATCCCTAATAATGAGATAATGATTTTTGGGATGACAAAACCTGTTCAGATCCTGCTGAGCATTTCCTTGCATGTTCCCTCCATGTGCTGCAAATCAATTTTTCTTGAGATTTTGATGTGTTGTACAACTCTTAATACCTATCTTAGGCCTTGGGACTGTGCTGTATCAGCTTTCTGTAGAGATGCAGTTTTTAAGTAAAGAGAGCAAATAGGCTGAGATGCAATCTTAGAGAGAGTCTATGCAACTTCGAGATCAGTTGTAAGTATGTAATAGTTCCTCAAACACTCATCAGAGAGCTAACAGAATGTCTTTAATTGCTTTGCATTTTTTCCGGAATTCAAATATCTTAAAGGTATGCAGAAAACACAATTAAGTGCCAAACCACTGTAGTTTGGGCTCACAGCTATGGCATCCAAGCCTATGGGCTAGAAATGAACCAATCTTTACTACTCATCAGAAATACCTGCAGATTAATTAATTTAATCTACAAATTAAAAATGTTGTGAATACCATTTTATGCTTGTAAACTAAGCTTATCTTCTGGTCATTGGCAAAATGACCAGTTTAGGGATAAATGGGGATATACACAGAGAAGATTGGCGTATATGCCATGTGATTTAGCACAGTTGGTTGGAACATGGGGCTGATAATGCCAAGCTTGTGGGTTTGATCTCTATACAGGTCAATCACTTAAGAGCTGGACTTGATGACCCTTCTGCATCCCTTCCAACTTTGAATATTCTGTGATTCTGTGATCTATTTGGCTGTAACACGTCTTTTATCCTCTATACCCAAATCTTTGACTATGTGTAAATGAATATACCCACTAGCATCTTCCACTAGCAGGAACAATCCACAAGGTTGAATTCAACAATATACCATGCAACAAATACTAAGGTAATCTGCTGTAACAACCCCACCAGCACTGAAACTTTCCTGACAAAGTTTCATCTGCACTTGGCTGGGTCTAGTCAAGGCAGAGGATTTCAGGAACTTCAGGCAGATCTTTTGCAACAGGTTTCCTTATGACAAAAATATAACATGTCCCCATATAAATGATTTTATGGACATCCTGAAAGGCAGCTGTGTCAATATTGATAATAAAGAGGAGAAACCTGGAGACCTGCAGCTCTTCTGTGCACCATTGCACTCACACCAAAGAGCTGGTGTTTGCCATTTGGCATGGACAAGGATTTTGCTGTAATGGAGGCACCCAGCTCTGGTCAGCAGAGTTATTTTCCATCCTCCACTGATACTGGTGTCAAAACAGTAGGTCACTGCTTGTTTGAGAAACAAATATATAAAGGAGTCCTTGGATTTGCAGAATGTTTTGTCTATTTCTATTTCACAGCTTGTCTTGCTTCTGCTGCACTTTACAACATCTGAGCTCTGTATGGGCAATGGAGCACATGTTGGTTCTGTCCTGTGCTCTCTGCCCTGGAACAAGTGCTGCTGGTCAAATGGCTCTTAATTTATCATTCTACCAAGCAGGAATGCAAGTGGCAAACGGTGGAAAAAAATCATCAGTGTCACTCAAAACCATTCCTTTCTTATTCCAATACTTGGACTTGAGTTTCCTTCTTGAAACTACCATATCAACCGAAAATGCTGTCATTCATACAGAATCCTAAGGAGAGGGAAATCCTATGAAAACACACCATTCCAGGCCCAAATGGACTTCTACTCTTTACAAGGGAAGTTTTGCCACCAGTTCAAACGAGAGCGCTTGGAAGCCTTCTGCAGTGACTGATCCTTCCTTTCTTCATTCATATGATAACAAAATCACATTAAAACAAAAGGGAAGAAGTACTTAGAGCTCTGAGGAAACACAGGGCAGATCCTTGGGTAATTAAATTAACCCAGTTCCACTGTAGCCAGTGATGTATTCTGTATTCACTGAAGTTACACCAGTTTTTCCTGTCCAAGGCTCAGGCTGACAGTGTTTGAACTTATCATTGTTCCATAGGCTGCTGCTCTCTCTGTACATCTGGGTGGGGTAGAAATCAGAGGGCAAATGCTGTCCTTGGGCAACACTTCAGAAGTGTTACGTTTTGCACTAAAAATAGTAAATTATTTTCAGACTGACTTTAGTTCGTTTCTCACTGCTTAGTTTTTACAGAGATGTGGACACTGACTGTAGTAGTTAAACTTACAGCAGCTGGATACTGCTTGTAGTAGTTAAACTTTATCGTTGTTGTGAGGGTCCAGTCACTTGGAGGGCTTGCAAGTGCATCTGCTTGCTGAACCTCACAGATGAGAGGCAGAAACCTTTCACCTGGCTTGATCTCTCACATAGGTACAAATATGCTCATGTGTTTATAGCTGCAAATAATTAGCATATTTTAAAAACAAATAAAATAAAAGCAAACACTAAATGGAAACATAGGATGTAAAACAATAAGTATGTTGGGGTTAAGGCCCAGTTTTCAGAGGCTGCTGACATTTGCCTTGTGCCATAGAGAGAGATACTGCTTTCCATAATGCATGGAGCCAATTATATCAGTGTCTTGACAGAGGGGAAGGGGGAGAAATCTTTTTGCTGACCCTGACAGACAACAAACTTCTACCCTGAAGCCTGATGTCTGATTAGTTTTTCAGTTTTTTTTTTTTTACTGAAAGGCTGTTAAGTAATAAAATAGTTTCTTCCTAGGACCAATACTATTTCATTTACCAATATACCATTTGATGTATTCCTCTTATTTTTTTTTTCTGACATCAACCTAAATACTTGTACTACTCCTTCT
This sequence comes from Acrocephalus scirpaceus scirpaceus, assembly GCA_910950805.1. NCBI lineage: Eukaryota > Metazoa > Chordata > Aves > Passeriformes > Sylviidae > Acrocephalus > Acrocephalus scirpaceus. The sequence continues at coordinate 39,440,614 of OU383773.1, read as the reverse complement.
GAAGGTGTGGAATTGCAAACTGACAAGTCCAGTTAGTGGGAGCTGAGTCAATAATACCTCCAGAGATTAAGGGGGCAGAATATTTATAAGCAATTTAATGTTTTAGAGAACTTTTCATAAAGAAAAAAATCTAACAATTAGGTACTAATATAAAAAGAACAAAATAGTATACTATTAAAAGGTCAGGTTTATGTAATATGTTTTGCACTCTAACCACGCAAAGAAAAAAGTGAAGTATTTGATTTCACTTTGAACTTTATGCCTTTGATAAATTTAAGATTATTATTGTATTTAAGCCATTTTATGTCCTCAGTGGGAGTTAAGGCACTCAGCACTTGCAGAATTGAAGTAAGGATGTGAGCAGTAATTTGACCACTCTTGAATTGTATTGCCTAATATCTGAGAAGGATCAGGAAGACAATCCTTAGCCCTGAGCGTTATATACAAATGAAATAGGGGTTATCTGGGGGCAGCATAATTCATTAAATGTTCCCTCTAAATGTAAAACACCAAATTCCCTCGACACAGTCAGCCTTTCTATCTGCACTCTAGTTGTGACATAAAAAAAGATATTATAGTAAGAGTAAACTGAAATTCAGACAAACCCAGAAGTTCACTGTTAAAGCTCTTTCTATTTTCTCATTACACCTTCTAACAAATAGACAGAAGAAACATTGTAGATTATCACAGTCCTCTGAAAAAAATGTCTGATTTTAGAAGGTTGGACTAGATTCTTAGGTGGTATCAATCAGGAGATTTACATTAATTGTAATCCAATTACCCTGTAGCTCTATCAGCTGAAAATCTGAACCAGGAGCTGTAACAGAAAAGCATCCATGTGTAGCTTCATCTTCCCCTCATACATCTCTCTTTAACTTTAGGCCAGCCTGGGAAAAATTTCAAACAAATACTCTGATCAGATTTTTATGAAGACTGCATAGAATTACACTGGGGCAAAACCCCCAGTTTATTTCAAGGAAAGATGTAAGGTGACCAGACCAAAGTTCAAAAAACATCTCATAACTGTAATTGTACTATAAGACATGTATATCACCCCATTAAACAGACTGTGTGTTCTTACCTTTGATATATTTATTCTGACAAGAATAAATATATCAATATATCCTTGGATATAGATATGCTTATAGATATAAATATCATTATAAAATAAATATATCCTTAAGGATAAATATATCCTTAACCTTCTTCAAGGAAGGGTTAGTTTGCCCAAGCAGGACAGAACAGGGTAAGTAAGTGGTTTGCTCAAGGCTATCCAGGAAAACATATCAGAAGAGCATGAGTCTTTTTCATGCTGGCCTAATGCACAGTCCCCAGACCACTTCTGCCTGCCTGGGTCTCCTTCTGTTATTTAATTAATACAGAGGCTATCGATAATCTTTGGAAAGTCAGTTATTTATTCTCCAGCTTAACCAACACAGAAAAGTGGAAATGTCTGTCTTGTGAGCTGACAAATGGAGAGTGTTATATAAAGGCAATTGATTTTAAATTTGCTGTTGCCGTGCCATTGAAGGGAGTGCAGCCCAATGACTGGGATGGTTCAAAGGCCCTCCTCTTGGCTCCACCAGCACTGCCCAGTGCCCTGCTCATATTCAGGGGCATGTGAGACAGAGGCACACAAGTAACCAGGCTGGTCCCCCTCCATTGTACAGTCCCATCTGTGCTCACAAAGCTGGGATGAAGGTGCTGCTGACCCCAGTGGATATTCAGTTATTCAGCCAAGTGACACTTGCTTTCATTTTAAATTGCCAATAAATGTGAAGGAAAGTTCAAGAAGTCTTGGATAACAGCTTTGTAGGATTTACCCTAAATGAGACTATAAAAATATATAAAAATCTGTGGAGAAAAGGGAAAGGAAAAACCTTAAAAAGGAGCATTTACATTTCCTTTTCCTTTTTAGAAATTATGTTTTAAAATTTCCACATGGAAATGCTGCTGATTCGTATATTTTAAAAATACTCTCTTCCTGTTCAGCCTCTCCCACAGTGGGTCAGTCCTGATTCACTGTCCATGAGAGTAGGTATTTGTATTGCCTCATGTTTAATATGCCTCAAATCTTAATACATCTAAGGTTCCTCTAAAACTTTAGAATACTTTTTACTACAGATATTTTTAAGTCCTTTAAGAGAGAGTTTGTACTAATAATGGTGTTACAAGTGGGTAGTGGAAAGATTTTGTTCCTTATTAAGCTGTGACCATGCAGAACTGCAAAGGAGACAGTAAAAGAAATAGGTGAATCTGGCAACTTATTGGCTTTTTTTTTGCCTTAATATGGTGAGATAAGGAACAGGCAAAAGCATACCTTTTTCTGAGTGATTCCTGTTTTATTCAAAAATCCATGAGGGCTTACCTTAAAAATATATGATGCTATCGAGTTCAGCAAGCTGCATGATTTATTCAACTGGGCTCACCATTTCTTCCTGTCAGTTATATGTGATCAGTTATTGAAAGTGTCTATCACTCATTATACATTTATTTTTTTGAGTTTAAAGACGGTCTTTTAAAAGACTTTCACACAGAGATACTAGGGCCCAATACTCAAGAATTCACTTTCAGCTAGTCAGTGAAATAAATGTTTTGGGACACATTATCAGTTGATACAAGTCCTTGTAAGCCTCATGCTTCCAATTTACCTGAGCCCTGAGAATCTGTCCTGTTATCACTGACCTTGTACCTGGCCATTTTTGGTGCAGTTTTGCTCTAGCACAACTGTGCAGTGTGGCTGAGACATTTTCCCAGAAAAAATGCAAAATGTTATATACCATCTCATGTCAGGTATTCTGTACCTCAAATTGGTGGAACAAAGCATGTTATTTCCACTTAGTGGGAAGAAACCAACATTGTTATTTCTACTGCTCTAGTGTCAGGGCTTTTTATTTCCACTGCAGTGATTGTACAGGCTCTCATAACCAATAAGCCAACATCCACCCTGCCAAAAAAAACAACAAAAAAAACCTTGGCTGGTCAGAAGCACGTTGGAGCACACAAAAGAAAACTGACTCAGGCTGCAGCTAAAAAGGAAATATCTTTTCTCCTGATAGTAGTGTGGAATTTGACTAAAAAATTACGTATTTTCTGACAGATGGACAATCTCTGGATCATTTCCAGTTGTCCTGATGATGCAAGTAGAAAAAACCAAAACAACAAGCCAAGGGCGTGTGTAGATTCTTAACTTCAAAAGGGGGAAAGGAAACATGTACTACTTGCTTGTGGTTGCGTAAAAAATGGAGTTCGGGTTTAAGTCTTCTGGACACCACTGATCAGGTCTAAAGAGCCCAGATACACCATATCAGACAAAAAAAAAGTCTCATCTTTCGAGAGCAGTGTAAGTTCTAAGAGGTTTTCTTCGGAATAAGGAACACAGCATCACTTCTCAAAATCTTCTGCAGTGAGAAGCAGCTTCAGGGTGAAACTGTGGCTCCCTGGAAACTTTGTCACAGAGTTGATGTGAACAAGTTCACTGTGAACATTATCTGTGCCCCATTCCCAGACTGCTCTTCCCACTTTTAACCTCAACTGCCCTCAGTCTTCAGCCCTCTGAGTGACCTTTTCTTACAGCACAGCATGGTGCTCTGACCTACTCCAGCTCCTAACAACAGGCCTTCTGTTGCACAGCATGTGAACCTGGGCCAGGAAAAGATGGCTTAGATTTTATGAGGATTGTGTACTACAGAGACATTGCCCCAAACACACAGGAAGCTTGATTCTTGGGTTTGTGGAAATCTACGTTACCTCACAAATGTAAATAGAACACAATGCATTTGTCTTAGCTGAGTGTACAATCTGTAGATTCTGGGGCTACGCACAGTAGCATATTTGCTGTGCTGAGAAATAACCTATCTTGGTTTTATTCCTTATCAGTAGAAAAAATTATCCACAAAACTAAGACTCACTCACATTTATATGGCTTCAGTAACACATGATGTATTTTTAAATGATGGAAACTTCACTGGGGAAAATAAAAGATGCCTTTAGGTGAAAAGGATGATTCTTTTGTTTGCAAACATCATGATTTCAGTTCAAAAAATTAGCACAAAATATGTGCAGAAATATAAAAATGAGCCCTTGGACAGAAATGATCACCTCTCACCTTGGAATGTGTATGTTAGCGCTCTTAACAGCATTGTTTTTTTTCATGAAGATGTACTGAATTATTACAGACAGTGACTTGAGAATTCACAATATAAGAATGAGATATATAATTTTGTAAAGCATAGAAAATTTCATGAAATTGATTTACTTTATAGAGAATTTTACTGTGAATTACTTATTTCATGTCACCACAGCCCTTAAATTTGAGGCTGACATTAGCATAGGATAAATGATTACTATATGTTGGGGGATAGTTTAAAAAAGTCCACTACAAGAGCCTGCAAAATTTAGGAATATTAATTTTAACCCATAATAAACTGTTCTCACCTGTACCAGCCAACATATTGCCTAGTTGCTGCTATACATCCTTACTCAGCGACATTGGAGGTGTGGCCATCCTGAACCCTGCTTCTCAGAGGGTCTGAGCATGGTGAGTTGGAGAAGATTTCAGCCCAGTCTGAGATCTCAGCCCCTGGATCTTTTTCAGAGAGCAAGAGCAGTAGCAGAGGGCGGGAAAAACTGGGCACTGTCCCGTTGGAAGCACGGCCCGGCAGATCAGTGGATGCGGTCCCCCCGCCGGGGCGCGGGAGCCGCACGGTCCCTGCAGCGCCGGCTGAGGTCACTGTGGCTCCGCACCTCCCGTTGCTTTTGGAACAGCATTTTTTCTGCTGGAAGAAAGGATACGGCAACACACTTTCCTATTGTTTTTTTTTTCTCCCAGCACATATCGTTTCTAAAAACGGGGACTAACTGACGGTTGTAATTTTGATGGAGATTTACCTGTAGGCAAGACGGCAATCAAACCCACACTATTAACGGAAGGCTGATTGAGTTAATGAATATAATTGTCAACTCTACAAACTGATTCAGTCTGTCTAACAATCTATCAGTTTGTCTTTCCTCTTGGAGTTGTCCCCATTTATATCTTGCTCTCTGGTAGCTGTAGGTGAATACCTAAAATCCCCATAAATATAATATTGTTTGAGGGTGAACTGATGGATGCTTGGGAAAGAAGAGGGGATCTGCTATACCAAGTAACTGAATTTATCACTATTCAATTAAACACAATAGATTTAGGCTACCAGCTGAAATAGTAGGTAATACTAACTTTTGATTTTAGCATTCAGCTGGTCTGCATGAAATTCAGGTCCTTTACTCATTGGACTAAGTCTGCAAAGGGCTCATCCTTAACTTAAATGATTTATGGTCTGATGAATGAAACAGTGTACAGGAAGCGATGCCCTAAAGTAACACGAAAATGTTCTGTGGCATAGGGAAGAGATAAGGAAATGTGAGAAAACATAAAAAATGCTTTCTGTGAGTCTGAATTTCAGGCTTGGCAAGCCTGCAGCCCACCAACCTAAACTGAATCACAAAGCCCACCACTGGAGCTGCAGATTTCCTTCCATACAGGGAATCCCACAGGCCTGTAAAGAAAGGCTTTCCATCCTCCCCACCAGGTCAGAGAGAAAAGAGTGATACATTGGAAGATGAAGACTAAACTTCTGAATAGTCAGAAAAGCATAATTCACAGCTCAAGCCAGGGACAAATCCAGTTCAGAAGAGCCCAGTACAGATCACACAGCCTTTCTAGAAGCAGTTACTATAAATGAACTTTTTCAGATGTATCAGAAGAAGCGTACATTCAACTTCTGATAGAGGAAGCATATTCTGCTTCCTCAGAGCCTCAACCAGTCCTCAGAGCTGCCATCACTGAAGAGCTGAGGGCCAAACTGCAAGTAGAGAGTTGCCTGCCTTTCCCCTGGGGTCACTCACAAGGTGACAACAAAAATGAGACTACATTACACGTCTGTGATGAACATTGTAAAGCAGTGTGACATTGGAATAATACTACATACCTTTTTCAGTGGCAAAACTGAAAGTAAGGAGCAAGAACCCACAGGGAGAGGTCAGAATTACTCCCCAAGGCTGGAGCCTCTCTCTTTGGAGCAAAATAAGAGACGTCCTTCATGTGCTCCAAGGGAAAGGTCAGGTGGAACCAGATTGCCCCAGCTCTGCTTGTCTGTCTGTAAGTGAGGTTTTTGTGCCTTTAATGGCAGAGACACAGTCAGGCCTAGGTAGTCCATAGCTGTATTTTAATAGAGGACACGAGGCTGTTGCATGGGCCTGATCTAGCTTAACTCATGGAAAGAAACATAAATTGCCTAACTGAGGGCCAAAGGGCCACAAATTCATATAATTTTAAAAAAGAAGTTGTCAGACTTAGGTAAGTCTCCTAATAAAGAGGTGATCAACTTTTCTGAAATCCATCTTATATACCTGTGTAGGTAATGTGTTTTGCAGTCTTCCTTTCATCTGCAAGACTTTTTCTACACAAACATAATACAATGCCTATCTGTGTTCTGACATGAATCTGTGTTCTTAAAGTCTTGCATGTAGCAGATGGAGAAAGATTTATAACCCATTTGCCCATTTGTGAGCTATTTCTTCACTAGCTCTCATATATTACTAATTTAGTTTAATATAAGAGTATTTTGCATGTCCTGTCATGCAACATTGCAAGCCTCTTTCCAACATAAAGAATCTTTCCCATCCCAAATTTTATGCTGTATCACTGTGTGTGTCACAGCCAACAGCTGCTGTATTATACACGTTATGTGTATAACTGAGTTTATCCTGAAGTTAGTTGGGTTAGACAGGAGGTTCCAGAGACTACACTGCTATTGAACACACTTAGATCAAATTTAACATGAAGTTTAATCAATAAAAATAACAACAATAAATTTGTCTCATTCTGCATTTCTTATGCTTTAGAAATGCCTGAGTATAGATGGCTTTCGGCTGTTCCTCAAGAGATACCTTTGTCTTTTACTGAGCATTTTGTGCTTCACAAGAATTCCTATTACAATGTCACAACTTAAATTTACCTTGCTTCAATGCTCTTGAAATGCCAGGCCAGCTGATGGAAAATGGAGTATCATTTAGTGTTTGCTTGTAAGTCTCATCTATATTAAGTGTCTATAATCTATTTGCATAGGCAAACACTAAAATCCCCTGAAAATAGAAAGAAATGCCATTTAAAAAGAATTAAAAACTTCTATTTCAAAGAATAGAGTGGAACTGCTTGTTAGGAACTGCAGTGAATGACTCTATATCTCTTGCTCAAAAAATGAAATGGTAGCTAAAATTTGAATTAACTGAGTAAGTCAACTAATTGGAGTCTTAATCATGACCCATAAAACAATAGATTTGTTTGCTTTTTAAAATTTATTTTTATGTATATAAAGACTGTCTGATAGGCATTTTTCAAAAGGAGGCAAGAAGAAAGCAGGGATTTTATGTTCACTGTTCAGGTCCTGTCTGCCTGCCTGCCTGTAAGAACCAAAAAAGTGTTTAAATTATAACATTGGAAGAGTCAGGAGCAAAACATGTCAGGTGTTAAGGGGAGAAAGGGTTTTTAACTTTGACTGTTTTGATTTTTTAATTTTAGTGTCCAAAAAGCATTTGGAAAGAGGATGTTTTTATTTAAAATTCAACATCCACAGTACTTACATTATGGTGTGAAAGCTACACTAGATGACTGATATCTTGGCAGATCTCCCAGGGGCTTAAGCTGTGCAGGATTTTACCCATTATTTTTAAAGCAAACAAGTATAGGGGAAAAAAAAACAAGTAGAAGAAAAAATATTCACAATTTTGTTGTAATAAAGAAATAATAATAAAAAAATCTTTGGCACATACAGCTTTCACAGAAGGGGTTTTGACTGTCCACTGGGTCAGGTTTGTTATCTGAAAATATATGCAATAAATATAATTTAGAAATAAAAGGGGGTTTTGTGTGGTGGTGGTATTTTTTTTTATTTTATTTTACTTTGACAGATACTTACCCTCCATTTTACCTGAAGTACTTACTAAAATGGACAAATCTGAAATACCAGCTCAAATTCAGGCACATGGATGAACACACTGGCAGACTGTTTCTCATTGGAAATGGCAAGAACTTTTCCACTTACTTTTAATACTTATTTACTGATTTTTATGCTGCACCAGTAACACCATTATCTCAGCACTGACAGAGTGATATAAACTGTAAAATATCTTCTTTGAAACATTTAAACCTTTGCTGGATAAAATGCTAGAAAATGTGATATTATTAAGAAATAATCCTACACAATAGTAAGAGACGTTAGATCCTTATGAGTAAAAGGAGTTTCTCCATTTTTAATATTTTTAAATCTGTGGTAGGCATAAGATAATGTTCTTAATTTGTTACTTTTTAGTAGAAGATCAAAGCGCATTATAAATTTAACCTTGATTTGAACAATACATTTTCTTCATATTCTCTAGGCCTGGGGTTTTTTGAAATCAACTTTTAGGTGAGTGTGTAAGGCAATGTGCGCTCTCTCTGTGCCCAAAAAGTAATGTAAGTACATTTCCACGGTTAAAAACTTAAGTGTAAATATTTTTAATCATAGAATCTGGTGTAAAAGGTTGCCTTAACTCTCCAAATGTGCTCAGGTACTATGGTGATGGGCAAAGCACAACAACTAAACTCAGGAGGTCGTGTTAGAGAGAAGATTGTTCAGTACACGGGTGGCTGCTTTAATTTGCAGTTCCCCACTGTTCAGCAGCTCTGGGATCAGCTTTATGAAGAAGACATCCCATTCCTCAGCAATGCTAAGGCATGTATTCAGGGAGCTTTGTATTCACATACTTATTTCATGTCCCTGGAGTTGAGCTTATTGATTACTCACATACTTAAACATTGTTAACTTTAACAGCTTTGTTAAAATGGGGACTAATTCACTTACAGTCAGTCCCCGTTTTGTGCAACAGGGAAATACATTTTTTAAAAAGGGAACAAAGGAACAAACCAAAAAGGATATATGAGCTTAAAACAGGCTTTAGACAGATTTGAGGTGTTCCAGTACACGACTGAATGTAGCCCATAATGTTAAAACTGCTTTTCTTCCAAAACATGGGCAAACCCATTAATCACTAAGGGCAATAGTTACAGTGGTAGCGTGTGGCAGACATTGGTAGTGAGAGAAAAATAGTCTGAGTAAATGCAATACTTTCTTCAACATTGCACACTACTTTAGCATAACTTATTTTGAAAGGTTAAAAGATGTAATTTGAAACAGCTAGTAAGTATGGTTTAGAATGACTTCTGATCCATATTTTCTGATCCATTTTCTCTCAGTTTTTAAGATTTTTAAAACAAATAGTTTGACTGAACAAAGGTGAATTTCCTCATGCTATTCCCACACATCTATTTTTTAACTTCACAGTGGTTCACAGGTTAACATTATGTGAAATCACCTAATACTCTTCACAGAAATATTTCAGTCCAGTAATAAAGAGATGAATCCATTTGAAAACAAAAAAGAGCAGATGGATAAAACTGCAAATATTATTTCAGTTTAATCTAATTAATTACAGAAGCAGAAAGATTATTTCAGCATTAGAATTTGCCAATGCTGAGGCTGATTTCTGTGCTCCAGAATGCAGCCCCCAGAAAGGGCTCTTTTGGACTAATTGCATCTAATAGATGGATAGATAAACAATTTATTTCTCTAAAACTTGTTTTCTGGATAAAAATAAAGCCCATTTTTTTTGGAGACAGCCTTCAGCCAACCTTTAAAACACAACTGTTCTCCATTCTGACTTCTCTCATATATATATATATATATATATATATATATATATATATATATATATATATATAATTATTATTATATGATTACTTTTTTTTTGCAAACAGTCATTCTAACCAAGCAGAATTTACTTATGTCCTGCAGTGGGACAGCAAGCCCCCAAGAGATATGGGTTTACAGGAATCTCTTATGTCCCATTTTCCAGCTGTGGGAAAGTGATTTTCAGGGAAGGGAAAATGACTTGTCTAAAATCACACAGTGAGATTAATGATACAGCTAGGCATTGAATATTTAGGCTGTGGTCAGATGATGGCTAAGATTGGATTTATGCATTACTGGATCACCTGGCCATACAAATTTGGTGCAATTCCTGTTGAATTATTCACAGCACATCAGATAGTGCTTATGTCAGCTGGTGCCCTGAGATAGCCCAGAGTGCAGTGTATCCCATATGCCATTCATTCTCATCTCTCAGGTGTAGTTTGGGATGATGGCCTGTTGCACTGTGGTAGGGGAGTTAGCTTCTGCTTATGAGGCTGTTATTACCACAGGAAAAACCCTAGAAAGTAACCATGTCACAAGCAATGCATTGTTTTAATGTCAAAACCTGTCAGGGCATTTCAGTTCCAGGATGTAGTAGGTGGCAACATGGATCTGTTGTTGGCTCTGCCTCAGGAAGTACCCATTTCCTGCTACAAGGTGGTGATGGAGGAGTGCAGATATGATGTCCAGAGTATGGTGTTTCACTCTGGGCTGCATGAGCAGAGATCAGAGGATAGAACTAATTGTTTTACCAAATCTTTTCTTACTGCTGGTTAAACGGAGCACAGGAAGGCAGAAAAATGGCAAGTTCCTGTTTCCTGAGGCATCTGGGTCTGTGAGAAAAGCTATAACCACAACAGAAGGTTATACTTAAAATATGGAGAGATCCAAAATATGAGGAGAGCTTCTGAAGGGAAGTGTTCCCACACGTTACCTTGTAGATGTATCTCAGAAAGGTGCCCCTCCAACCAGTGATATTTACTGAACACTGAGGAGAAAGGGACTTTATCTGAGAGGTGGCAGCTCTTGACTCTTAGCATTTGGATCTGAATCAGTTTGGGCAAGATTGATTGCGACTTCAGCAAGACAATGCTGAAGTTCAGAATGCTCTTTGGAAGGGTCCCAGTTCATGATCTGAGTGACCCATGCAGGAATTCAGAGTGAAAGTTGTTCAACTGAGTATGTATCCTCTCTTTCTGTCCTGTGGCCTGTCCTGATTGTTTATCAGCATCTTGGATCACTGCAATATTGTGCTGGGGTCATTTTCAGCTGGTTTCAGAGACCTCATGAAGCTCGTGTTCTCTGTATTCCTCAGCTGATGCCCTGGAGACAGGAAAATATGCTGTCATGGTCATGTTATTTTGTGCTTCCAAAAATATCCCATGCCACACTTACTTCAGTTCATCCAGCTCAACCTAAACCAAAGATAAGACAGTGGAATTATAGACTAGTTGGGGTTAGAAGGGTCCATTAGAAGTAATGTAGCCCATTTACCCTCCAATAACCAGCAGTATCTTCAACTAAATCAGATTGCTCAGAGCTTAGCCTTAGATTGTCCAGCTTAGCCTTCAATATTTCCAGAGGTGGGGCATCCACCACCTCTCTGGGCAAACTGTTCCAGGGCTTCACCAACCAAATCATAAAAGAGTTCTTCCTTATATCTAATCTAAATTGTCCCTCTTTTAATTTAAAAACATTCGTCTTTGTCCTATTGGAACAGACCCTCCTGAAAATCTGTCTCCATGTTTTTTATGGGCCCCCTCCACCTACTGAAAGTCCTGTATAAGGTGTCCCTGGAACCTTCTTTCCTCCAGGCGGAACAAACACAACCCCCTCAGCTTTTCCTCATAGAGATGAAGGTGACTTGAGAAGACCTGTCTGATTAGGCTTTGAATCTTTAGGATTTACATAATCTGTTCTGGTGGCTCAACTGTGAGTTGGTAACCACCAGCTGAAAGATGGTAAATGACAACTGAGGACAGTAATGAATAGTTAGAGGTTGTCATATCTTGAAGGCTCCAATTACTGCCATTGCTACTCTGTGACTGTGCCTGAAGACAGAGTGTGGGAGTGACTTGACTTTGCCAGTGACTAAGCAATTAGCCCCAAAGGCAACATGGCACATTTCTGTGGGCCTCCATTTCCCATCTGAGGAAGCAGAGCAGCGCTTTGCATTCACTTTCACTTAGCACATTCTGCTTTGATACTAAGTGTGAGGATTCAACTTTAAACTGGGATTTCTGAAATGCATCATGAGGGAACTAGGCATCTACTCAAATATAACTTCAACAGTAGTTAGAAATTACTGGAAATGAGTCCATCTCCTTGCAGTAACAACAGTTACACTTCATCTCCTTCATATTCTCTTTTTCATAGAGAGAGATCAGAAGGACCTTATTTCCCCTATTAAGATCACATGGCAAACGTTTTCTGGGAGCAAAATGCCTGCTAAAGCATTTTGGTTTATGTAAAGGCACAAAGTGGTATTACCTATGGGGCTTCGGGCTGCAGGGGCCTCCAGGCAAAATACTCTACATGCTGAAGAGGAAATGCAGTTACTGAAGTCAAGTTTATGTTTTTTAACCTATTTTTCTTGAGATAACTTTGTCAGATTGTCAAACAAACTCTCCAAAGGGATTTGAGTCACAACCACATTAAACTGGAATCCAATCTTGTTATGCTGGCCTCAGCGAGTGGATATTCCCTCTGAGCAAGCCTGCACTGTGTTAAGCTGCCTTCTGTTTCTTCAACCTAAGCTGTGAATGTATAATCATATTTCCTTTTGAAAATGACTTGTTTTTCTTCATTACAGAAACAGGATTGATTTTCCTACAGAGTGTTACACTTGTCGAAGCAGCTATAATCAAATTTCAGTGTAATGTCCCTACACAAGTAATTCTCGCAATTAAAATTGTAACCATTCTGGATACCTGGTGGGTTAGACTCTAACCTTCATGTGTATCTGGAATTGGTCCACTGAGAACATGGGCCAAATCCACAGCTTTGGAAACCAAAGTCACGGGAGCTGTATCTGTGGGCACCAATTGTGGATATAACTGACTACCTTCAATGAAGTAAACAGAATCACTTATTAATACTGGTATGACGAGAAAAAAAATAGGACCAATAAGTCAAAGTAAATTACCTTCTACATCAATGAATGACAGAAGCAGCATAGTTTTAATAAGTTTCCAATATTCCAAACCTTCCCTCATGTAACACTTGAATGAAATTAAGAGAAGCTGGATACAGGGATAGCAATTTCAAAAGTTGGCTCAGGACAGGCTTCAGTGGCCCAAGAACTCCAATGACAAGCCATGTTAAGAGCTTACCTCAATAGGCTACATTTTGGGTGATCAATCTTTAATTTAATTTAAGATTAATTTAATGAAGATATTTATGTCAGCCTTGAAGAAAGCATGGGCTAAAACTGCATCCCTTTATATGTGTGACACTCAAGCACTGCCTTTGCTATTATATTACCAAAACAATCCTACAGGTCATTCTCCTGACTTCCAGTCATCATTTATAGCTCTAGTCAGGGTGGGCCAATCTGTTGAAATTCACCTTTCCTGGATAAAACTTCTAAGAGAAGGCAAATGTGGCTACCTTCCCAAGCATGACATGGCTTTCCTGTGCACTGGTCACCAAGGAGGAAGCCACAACCCTTGTTGAATGGGCTGATGCTCAGTCAAACTCCACGTCTTCCTCTTTCCTCTCTCACACACACTGTCACTTGCACATCCATATGCACACACTCCTGCAAAATGCTGACAACCGAAGTTAACAACAAATTAAGACAAAAATGCATTTTAAATATAAAGCTGAATCACATCTCCCCCTACCTGGCAGCTAGGTGGTATAAACTATAAACTTGCCCTAGGGGTCAGGTCTGGAATTCCTCTGTTACAGGGAAATTAATGCTTAATGCAGTGCAAACAACTGTGATGCTGAATTTGCAACTCCACCTATTTTCTGAAGGTCAAGCAGACATGCTGAACTCCCTAAAGACACGCACTGCTCTATGTATGCACACACACATGCAGAAGTAAGTCAAAATAAACAAAGTATTTACCAGCATGCCTTTCACTTACATCCACTTAGTATTATCTATTGTAGTCATTCCTTTGGAGAACAACATGTTATTAAGGGAGGCCAGCTCTGCCAAGTGTTAGTCCCCCAGAGGGGACTCACCCATGTGTTAAACATTTTAGCTCTCGTAATAGAAGACTATGCTGTATATTTCAATGACAATTCACTTAGTACTTACAGATGAAATACTTGGGAGTGCATCCTAGCAAACAGTATTTGGTTTCGATACTGAGAGAGTGGGCAATAAAATCACATAGTACATGCTGTTTGTGAGGCAGATGCTCTTGTGGCAGTCAGCAAACCAGATACTCAAGTTCATCTTGGGTGCTCAGTGTGTGCATCAGACTTGCTCTGAACAAGGAGAGCCCTCAACACACTCCGCTTCCAGAGGCAGCAAATGTTTAGGAAAGTGGAGTGGCTGAAGAGCTTAAGAAATGTAGCATTTCCTTTATAATCAGGCAAACAGAGACTGTTTCCTTCTACTCAGCAGTCATTCTTAAGACATCCTGTAAAAAAGAAGATGAAGATATCTCAGGCTGCTTTATCTGTGCTAGAAGGGAGACCAGATTTCACAAAACTTTGTTGATATAAACAGAGACTTATTTGACATGAAGGGGGAAAAAAGCAGGAATTACAGGAAGGAACTGGAGATTTCTCATGGGGTGTTTCACCCAATACTCTTTTCAAACAGTCTGGCGTCCTGAAGTGGCTTGCACTACAGAAGAATGTTCCAGTTCTGGTTTCCTTTAAGTAGATTTGACTTTGTCTCATTTAAAGCAAATGTGTTGCTTTGTTGATGTGAAAGTTTTGACGACACACCACCCTAATTGTTTGCTGCTCTTGAGAAACACAGACCTGCAGCCAATGCTCTCTGACATGTTTTTGTGCTTCTTGTTGTTATAGCTTTCCACCAACTGATCATCACAGCAAGTCAACCTGCAAATAAGTACTCCTGAGCACTTTAATGAGGCCCTTATCTCTGGCCAACTTAGGAAGACTCATTGGGCTTTCCCCCTGTTGAACAGCAGCAACTCCAAATAACCCTCCCATTAAAACAAATGCGCTGCTGTCAGAGATGTCAGGTTGAAGGGCCAGCAGGCTTCTGAAGCCGCTATTGCATCATTCTTTTGTTGGGCCAAGGTACAATGCCTACCGGAGTGATTAGAGCAATTACTCAGCACTGTTTGTCACAGTCAATCAGATCTGACCAGCATGAACGCAGCCGTGACCTAGACCTGCCTCTCTAGCAAAGCATTATTGTTGGTTGTCATCTCCGTCTTCAGTAGCTCCATGCATGTGTCTAAGTTGGAAATGCACTAAGAAAACTTCCTAGCAATTATTTCTCTTTCGTTTTTCTCCTTGATGGGCCTCTCCAATCATCTGATGCATGATTTCTTGCCTTTTGTCTTGCTGCCTGTGTTTCTGCTGATATGTAGTATGACCTTCTGCCAATGAGTTAAGTAGCAAAAGCCACTTGAGAGTCTCTAAAGTCTCCCCTTCTCTGGTTTTCATTTAGCATGAGCCAGAGAAGGCTGCCAGTTGGGAGATAATGGAAGAAAGGAAAGAGAACTCGGTCTTAGTAAGTCCAGTTCTCTGTGCATCTCCTTTACAACATTTTCTATGACAAATGCAACCTAGTATGAGTATTTTGTAGTAAGGTGCTTACCAAGATTGAAAAACACAGATTAAAAAATGTGTTGCTAAAATTAATGTAAACACGTTCTGTGATTTATTTTTGTGTGGCTGGAATTAGGATACTGAAGATGAATAACACTTGAACCTGGTAACTGATGTGTCCTGGCCACTCTACTGCTACTGCTACTCATTCTCACTCTTGCTTTTCATCTTAAGCTTTGCTTGAGATCTGCAGGAAAGCAAGGACAAGCACATCTCTGCTCTCGGCTTTCCCTACAAGGACAAAAATATCCAACTGTGCTGCACCTTCAAACATCCACATTCTGTCCTCTTTATTAATTTTTTATTCCAATGCACATACAAGAAAAATACTTCATCAGCATTATCAAAGAAAGAAGCACAAGGCATAGAGACATGTGTTTCAGGAGGCTGAGATGTCACATTGATGCAGCTTCAGACAGATGAATGGATGAAGAGCTGCCAAGTGCTGTTCCACAACACACTGATACAAATGTCCTGCATGCAGGTATGTGAGAGAGACCAAAGGACATAATTTTATGCAGGCCATGTCAGCAGAGGTTCTTGCACTGATCCTAACTGATTAGTGAGGAAAGGAAGAGCTTGGGACAAGAATGTGTGTGTGAACAAGACTTCAAATTTCAATAAGGGGAAGATGTTAAATGTAAGTTATTGCGACTGTTGTTACTAAGCAAAATGCTTGTGTTGGTACTTGCAGCTGTTGATAATAATGGAGGAATAAAGGGCCCTTTGATCACAAAAAATCCCAGCAGCAGTTTTGTCACATTAGTACAGTAATTTCAGTATTTTTTTTTAAATTGTTGTTCAAAGCAATTGGTGAACAATAGATTATTAAACACAATATGCTTTGTAATTGTTTTTCCAGGAAGTAGCTACATACTTCCAAAATGATAACATATACTGTGTTCAATGATGGTATAAGGACCCTGAAGTTTAGACAGTTTCCAAAATTCTTTGTGAGAACAAGGAAACATTTAACATACACAGGCCACTGGTGAGGCTCCTTTCGCCTGCTCTTAAAACCCTTTTCTCAGCTAGGCAAAATCAGAAGTTCAGCACTGATACTCTTTGGAAAACATAGATAAAGGTATTGAGTTTTGGAGCACAACAAAGAGTATTTCAGCTGTCTGACTTCAGGAATAAAGAACTGGAATACTTTGTAGTTTGTCAGATCCTTAAATCCTTTGAAAAGGTTTAAGGATAAAAACCTACAGCTAGCTAGGGAATAATGCACATTAGAAATAATAGAATAAAATTACAAATAGATGAACTAAGAAAATGTATTACTAAGATTATACTTAATAAGTATCCTTCTTAGCTGATTTAACATCTCAGCTCCCCAACAGTCAGACTGGCTGATTAGCCTTTGCAATGTACCCTAAGGCTGGTGTACCCTGCCAAAATCTGAAAGGTATATATTTTTTCTCACTAGTGAAGGTGTTTGCCAGAGCCATCCAGTGCAACTGCTGCACACAATCTCTTTCTTTGATAGTTCAGAAAAGATTAATTGCCTCTTCCTGTTCACTCTTCTTTATTGCCAGCAAGGAGGTGATGCAGGGTATCAATTGTTTTACCTTTCCTTTAAGGTTACCAATTGCTTATCTTAATTGGAAAATTCCTGTTGTCAGCTCTAATCTGTCTATTATTGCAATGTAGGACACAATAACAAAGCTTTATAAATCTTACAGCAGTTCACTAGATGCAAATAATTTAATCAGACTTTTAACACTAACCTATGCGTTCTAATTACAAATAAGGGATGGAACCCTATTTTGGATTGGTTTGGTTTGGTAACATCCACATATTTACTGTTAAATAAGGTAGGATCCTTTCATACCTAGCTTAGAAGGCAAAGCTGAACAATCTAGATGAAACCAGAACCACTCCAAAACTCTGTCCTTGACTCAGTCTCATGTTGACCATTTGCACCAAGTCTTGAAATTTCTTTAGTCTGAGTCGGGGAAAAAGAGAATGTTTGTACACACTTACTTAAATATTATTATAATTTATTACTAGGAAGTGAACTCAGTGTGGCATGCAAAACAAGTAATTCAAAACTTCAAAGGCTTGAAGACGTGTTTTCATCAAAACGGGTTTTAATCAACAATTTTTTTCTCTGCTATGTAGCTGACAGGTTGTGATAGGAGCATTGCCAGTTCTCCTGCAACTTTTCCTCTTATTAAAAATGGTTTCAGAGCATGTGCTGATATCTGTAGAGAGCACACTGGATTCCGTGATTCTCCATGTGAGTAAATGCGCTTCAGAACCAGAGCCTTAGTGGGACTTAAGAACTGGAAAATTCTGTTTCTCACTGTTTGACTACTCTCAAGTTGGAAACTGTAGAGGTGGACATGCTTCTCTTGTTGGTGAAAGACTTCATGCTATAGACACTACTTGTGAAACTCAGGGGAACAGTAGAGACTGGTGAAGTCTGTGAAAGTGTTAAATGTACAAGGAATTGCATAGCCATGCCATTAGCTTGGTAGATTTTTCAAAATAGTGGACTCTACAAGATTCACTTATCCATATAAACTATCAGCTAAACAGTAATCCCTTATGTTTTCAAATATTTTCCTTAAAAGTTCTGTACTCCTACATGATTTGCATCTCACACTGGCAGCTCTCCGGCTGTGAGATGGCTATCAAGTTCAATAAAAGATGACTTTTACAAATAAAATGAAATAAGGCTAATACCTCTTAAATGAAACAATTTTCCCAGTGCTATATGTTTATTACTTGACTGAACTAATGATATAGTTCTGCTCTTAAATTAATTTTTAATAAAGCTATTTATTTAAATTTAAACTTTGCCCACACTGGGCTAGGGAAGATGGCAGATATTAGTGACTCTGAAAAGTTAGGCTAATGTTGAGGAGAAGGCAAAGGAAAAGAAGAGTCAGGTTGTTGTGTCTGATTTCCTTGCAGCTGATTGCATCTGGCAGTCTGTCTCCATCTGACTTGCTAGCTGAGTACAGTACAGGGCTGCATCTTTTTGCATCCAGTAAATCTGAGTGGATTTAATAAATCCAAATATTATCAGCTTTCTTTTCTCTACTTTCTTGACTTTTCTCTGGTAGGAACAGACGCTGCTGAATCATTATTATTGTTATTACCTGCTATTTTAATCACAGACAATACACCTCGTGTTGTACAAGACTAAAATAATCCTCTTTACAACGAATTTATGATCAAAATTAGAGAGGTTTTATCTACAGCATAATCAGTCTTGGGAGAGTGGCTATACTTTAGCCATCTGGAAGAAATATTTTCAAAAACAGATCACTAGCAACTGCTGGATGAACTTTTGCCAAGCCTTGTGGAAAGTTTAGTTTTCTAATTGTGCTTTTGAACACCTTGGGGAATTTTAGTGCTAGAAACAGGAGCATGGGCTTACTGAGGTTAGTTTCAAATGTTCTGAGGGGTTAGCTGTTAACCTAATCAGGTGTCCTGATTATAGTCACTGCTAAGAAGAAGGGGACTAAAGCTTTTATGGGAATACATTGCACTTACAGAAAGCAATGCTCAAGTGAATTAACGGCACAAAAATCATGGTTTTACTATTACGCACACAACTTCTCCCCTACTTTAGACATTAACAGGACAAAATTTGAGATTCAGAAAAACCCTATGATAAGCTGAGACAAATGAAAGGCTCCAAAAAAAAAAAAACAAAAAACAAAAAACCCCAAAAAAACCAAACAAAACCCCCCCACAAAACCCCATGAGAATCACTGGTTGCCTTAGAGCAGACACTTCAATGTACGTAGATGTGCTGAGGTGGTGGTCGCCCTCCAGCTCTACACTGAGCCAGCAGCCCAGAGAAGAAAAGATATTAGCTGAATAAATTTGTGGCCACAGTAAACCTAACAATAGGGCACTAATTCCACATCAAAAACTTTTTGGCTATAGGATTTAAAGCACTGAGCTGGGATAATCTCATTCCAGCAATTTAAATGAGGTAAAAGAATTTGGATTATTAATTTTGTACTGTTGGGGTTTCTGCCAAATTACATACTGTCTGCCTGCTTCATTCAAACTTTTGCTCTAAACCAGCAGCTGATCTCCCTCAGCCTAATACAACATTCACAAGAAATAAAGCTTGCATAAACATTGTATAATATAGCCAGGCTAATTCAACAGAAAAGCAGTCATGTATGTGTGCATATCTAGATAGGACCTGCAGCACTCTGTGCTCCAGAGGGCAGAATGTCTGATGTGATGAATGCAGAATCTTACATTTAGCGTGGGAAGTAAATGCAAGGAAATGTTTCCCCTTGGCCAGAAACCAGTTTCATGAATTCTCACCTTGATCTAAGCTACATATAATATTAATTGCATAGGAATAGTCTGTTCCCATGGTTATGGGAAGTGGGTTCCTTTGCCTCTGCTGGGTTCTTATTCCCCAATTCACCTGTGGTAGTGTAGCTGTAGCAAACCCAGGCCTATGAAGTCTGCTCCTGTTATTTTCCTTGCTGTTAAATTAGGCTTTTAAACCCATGTTTGTGTAAAGTGCACAATATCTGTGTAGGAAGACTAAAATAAAACTAGGAGAATGATAAAGTTTTATTCTGGTATTTATACCAAGGAAATAATTTTGGTTTCTTTTAAAATAATTTTTCCTTTATGTTGGATGGAAAAGATTTTCCCTCTTTGCTTTACTTAAGGTGCTTTGGATAGAGTAAGACACAGGAAAAAAAAAAGAACAATACAACCAAGTGCAGCAAGGAACTAGATCAAGGTGGACTGCAACATGCAACTCAAGATTTTTACAGCACACATTTACTTCCTTTGTAACTTTTCTCTTTAAATTTTCTATTTGCTCTTTAAAGTTTCTAGTACAAATAGTTGACTATTTGTACTTATATGTGCAAAACTGGTCAAAGTTGTAGCTAGATTAGTGAATATTGTTAGTTTAGGTTTTAAATATTTCCTTCTGCATTCACATTGTATTTCCAGCACGTAGTTCTGCTATTCCTTACCATAAAAATTGACACCTTGGCTCTGAGTGCTTCAGGTCTTTCAGACAGGTGTTATTTGCCCAATAGCTTAATTACACTCTTCCATGGAGTGAGTACACAGCAGGCACTCTGCATTTATAATTTAACTCTTCAAAGGCAAGAAATAGGAAATTGCACGATACACAGAGAAAGTTTGGACAAAATCTTAAACGCAGTTATTCTGTCCCTATATAACTGAAAAATTCAAATGTGGCTACAGCAATAAACTCTATACAGATTTCATGCCTTAATTTTTTCATTAATTCCAAAAGATTTTTTGAGTCAGGCCAGCCCTGAATCTCTTTTTCAACACAGCATTTTTGGGACTATTAAATCTCTGTCTTAATCTCTCTGTTCTAAAGTAAACTTGCTCTTCACTAGCTGCTACCTGATTTTAAAAGTCTTTCCCTATAACAAGGATATATGCCTCTCCTCTCACTTGGCGTGGGCTTCCAGTCTTGCTACATGAGTTTCACACCCAATACTTGTGTTTCCTACGTGAAGTTTTGTAGTCTATTGTTCTTCCTCTCACAGAAAAGTTGGATGGATTATGCTCCTCACTTTAACCAGCTATTGTTAAACTGAGTGTGCATTTTGATAGGAGAGGACTGATATTCAAAATGCCATATTTTTGAAGGCAGATTAATGTATGATACAGCACAGACAGTGTATGGTAGATCCCACTTACACTGATATGTATGATAATAGAGTAATTTCACGGTAAAATTAGAATTCATAAGATGCAGATAGACAGATTTCCCATCGTGTCACAATTTTGTTTTACAACGGGAAGACTCGCTCGAGAGGCAATGCTCATGGGTTCTAATACATTTAACATCATCTTGGTGATGAAGCTAAACATCAATTTGAATTAACAGTGTGAAGATGGTAAGAAAGAGGGAAAAGGGCTTATGTGGCTTGCCTGAAGTCACCAAGATAGAGTGTAAAAACACTGGGGTAGAATTGTCTTCTGAGCCCCATTCTTCTGTTTCAGATACTGTGGCTCACTTATCTGCTACTCCAGGAGCAGTATAGCAAATTTAGGTCAGGAAGTTTTTTCAGTTAAGCACAGTTACCCACCAGTGGAATTAATATATCATTCCAGTTTGCATTTTAACAAGACTTCTGTTGGAAAAATGGAGCTGGGTGAACACAATAAAGTTACTGCAGCAGTGGGTGAGACTGGGTGATTTTTTAAATAATACTTTACAATTTGCTTTTTTATCTCAAGAAAGGCGTAACAAAAAGAGCTGCTCATGTCTTATGCAAGAGCAGGATATATGCAGAAAGTATTTGCTTGTATCACTGTATAAATAAAAGACTGGAAAGCTAAAAATAAAGACTGAAAATAGTGGATAATAAGCTTTTCAAAAAAATGACAAGAAGAAAATTGTACCAAAGTGAATACACCAAAAACCTGCCCCTTAAAAATGACTCTGTCATTACAATTTACCTGTTGACTTGTTACACAGCACCTGAAGGGCACTTGCTATATGATGTTAAATAGGTTTTCAAATATCTTTTGTTTTTTCACCAGAGCCTGTTCACAAAAACAAGGTGATTTTGCTCAGAATTGTATTCCAGAGCCTTCTAAAATAAAGAGGGGCATGCAAAACCATTGAAGATTCAGATCTTTCATGATGGTTTAAAGCTTTCACTTTAGCTGGTGATTACTTGCTTTTCAGCTCAGTTGGTTCCATAGTAAAGTGTAAGAGCCATTTTTCCAGACAAAATGGAGTTCTCTCTAATTTTTATTTTTGCACCCGAGGTGATAGATAGAAGACTCCTTGCCAATGTTTAACCTAGAGCTGTGCTTAGTATCTGATATTTCCTCTCACCAATTTCTTAATGAAAGAATTGATATAATTTTACCAGAGCTGGAACTCCCTTACTTTATGATCTTATATGTCACATCTACAGACTATCTACCATCCACATAGGACAAAGGCTTGTGGCAAGGCAGTGTGTTCAAATTCTGGTAGAGTCTGACCTCTCCTTGCCTGGGTTTCCCCAAGCTTGGGTGTGATCTAGTGTGTGTGCAGTTCTTACAGGAGATGAAGACCTTGGTGACAAAAACAGTGTCAACCACTTCAGAGTACACTGTCTTTATAGATATTTTTAGCTTTAACTCCATGGTAGCTTGGATGGTTGGGGAAAGCAAATTCTCTATTTCCACTAAAGGCATAGTTAATTAAAATACTGGCATTTTTTTGGTCAATAGTGTTGACTATGAGCAATGCACTCATATTTCTTCCTGGCAAGCAAGTCCTTCTTTTAACTGTCTTGTTACCATCCTTACCACCATCATTAGGCTTCTGCTTTTGAAATGATGCTTATATGGACTAATGGATCTTATATGGATTAATTAAATTATGGAAACCTTGTCTACTGATGGTTCACTGATGGTTCATTCAGTGACTGAAAAAGGCAATGGAGTCTAATTACCTGAACCTGACAGTATTTTACCTGTCAGTACAGAACAAGCTTCACTGTTACCAAGATTGTTATTATGCTACTGTCACTGTTTAAACTGCAACCATTATTAGGGGTCAGTGTGAAGCATAGACAACCTGTGGCCCTTGAGTAGAAAATCAGCTCTGCATCCAAAAAAACTTTGCTTGACACAAATTTACACATTTCCACAAGAGTTTCACCTGTACATTTTTAAATACCAAAAAGCTTAAAATATCTCAGTTCATGAAGTTTCACAGCATCCCGGTCAGAAAGCTCCTCCAAAACTGGTGACCCAAAATACTTACATCTGCAAATGGCAATATTCCTGTTTTACAGAAGGACAAATATGCATTCAGACAGTGACTCAGTCAAATATGGTGGCAGAAGATATCCAGACTATGTAACAGAGGTACTAACAGAATTTAGATCTCCTGCATTCAGTTCTGTGTTTTATCTGTCTAAAGATTTCCTTGTGTCTGTAGAGGCAACATTATGGAAATACTTAAGATTGTTATTGTCCTACTTTGATAACATAAAATACCATGACACTTGTTGGCAATAGCTCCATAGTAGGTTTCATTCTGAACTTGTTATCAAGTAGATAACAAGCATGTTTACATAGGGAAAGGAGGATGAAAGTACTTGGCCTTGATGAATTTGGTGCTCCTTTCCCAGTTCTACAAATCTATAGTCACATAGTAATAACAGTGACAACAGTGGGGCAGGGCATTAACTGCAGACAGAAAATAGAGTTAGTGCTACCCTCAGTAGATAAAAGATTTTGTGGTGGTAACCTTTTGTAGAAGATGACTGAGCACCAGGAGTAACTTACGTGCTCCTGTGATGCTGTAGTTTGATAAACAGAACATTTGGAACATGCATGATGTTCTTGAAACAAACATGTAATTTGCTGACTTGTATCTCATTAAAATATGCTCACATGATGCAAAATCCATAAAACAAATTATAGGGGACATTTTAAAGGACATATCCTGATGGGAAAAGCTATAGGTATTAATTTATTTTAAAATAAATAAATAAGGTCTCTCACATGTTAGTGTGGCTTATTTAGCTCAGTACTTCAACTGGTTGTTTGCTATGTCATGCTGATCTAGGACTGTTCTCTTATCAATTTTAAAGCTTTTGACATCCTGCATTCAAGATCACTTCAGATTAGTAGGAATTCCAAACCCTAAACTTTTGATTACTTGTGACATCTTTGCTCATTTGGTCCAAAAGCATGTACCAATGGATCATTTTATTTAAATTACAAAAATCACTGCTTCTCCGTAATCTTTAGATTTATTTTTCATCTCCCATGCCCGTACTAGAAATACACTCAAGCACACATGCAGCCAGTAGGACTTAGAGACACACATTCACAGTAACACGATCTGATATCACAAACTGTAACAGGAGCAGAGCAGTAACACTCAGGTCTCTAAGTGGATGTGGCATTGTTTAAGCCTCAGGCATACAAATTAAAGCACCTACTAGCTGGCATAATTTGCTTGGTCAAATATCAAGACAATTCTTCCACTAGCTCCATCCTAAGGAAAAAAATTCCAAACTTCAAAACCTGCCTGTGCTTTCTTCTATTCCATGTATCCTGGAACAGATTCAAATACTGAGGAATACATGTCATAGTTGGAAATAAGCTGGCATTGGAATATAAACAAAGTGTAACCCTAACAAGTTGCAGAGACCATGGCAAAACTGAGGCAAAGGTTTTTCTCCTTCACTGCTCAGAAAAGAAGTTCCTTGGGGATAAAAAAGGGAAAAAAAATCCCAAGCAAACTTTGTCAAAAGTTACTGGTGTAAAAAAATGCTGTAG
This sequence comes from Acrocephalus scirpaceus scirpaceus, assembly GCA_910950805.1. NCBI lineage: Eukaryota > Metazoa > Chordata > Aves > Passeriformes > Sylviidae > Acrocephalus > Acrocephalus scirpaceus. Next base: position 39,415,793 of record OU383773.1, on the reverse strand, counting down.
GGCCTTTAAAGCAGCTTTCTTATTGCAGTACAATTAGATAACTAACATGGCAGTTGAAATTCAATGAGATTTGGTACTTAACTCCCTTAGCTTGGCATTTCCTCAAGCATCTGCTATTTCTACTACCCAGGAATTACAGTCTTTCTAATCACAAATCTAATTTATCACAGCATGATTATTCTGGTTTCCCCTTTTTCAGTTATTTTTTTTGAACTGCAAGACATGGTCCTGTTGCTGGCCAGAAACATCCACTGGTGTGGTACAAATACTTACTCATGTTGGCTTACATGTTTGCCACTTGGCTACATTGCTTAGTCTTTCAGCTACACACAGAGCTAGTGACCCTGGCAAATATCCCTTGAAAGAGTAAGGATCCTGTCTTCATTAGCCATTACCTCTAATTCCTATCATGTCAATATTATTGGTATTTGACCTCTCAGACAAGAGGAGTGTGATCAGTTGTGCAGCTGTGCTCCTTGTTCCAGCTGATGTGAGCCTTCATGTACAGTCAATAAAATCCATGGTAGGACCCTTCAAGCACCTCTTTGTAATGTTGGGTAAGACATCTATTTTCCCTATCAGGTAAAGGTTGGGAGGACACTCCAGCAAGACACTAGTTCTGTGACTGATTGTTTCTCAGGAAATGTATTAAAATGAAGTTGAGCTGAATCCTAAGTTGCTTACCAAGTTTCTCCTCTGTGTTTTTCCAGTTAAGTTGTGACTGAAGTCCATAGGAGTTTTTGTAAACACCCAAGGCCAGACTTTTAAATGTGTTTGAACAACCAAAACAGAAGTCAGACTACAGATGCACAGAGTATAAATAATCTAGAAAAACTGAGGGAAAAGCTGCTAAAATGATTCAGCAATTATGCTGTTATGGACAATGCCTTTTTTTGTTGTTTTGTGCACACTGATAGTTTTGTTCTCAGGCATATTTTTTACAACATGACCACAGCTGAGCAGCTGAGACACTTGACAAAGTTTTCTTGTACTTTTATTGCAATGTATTCTTCATCAGAAGATGGGGACACTGCTTCAAGAGTCTGTTTTGCTGCACTTGAAATTGTAAAGTATATTCCAGAAAAATTCAGGGGTTGTGACAAAGGCTGAAGCTAGGTGAAGGGATTTTCTCAGCTCATCTGGCAGGTGAGGAGTGGAGGTAGGATTTGCACTCCTGGTCTCTGGCCCCATCCACAAGCAAGATTGTCATCCCGTCCCATCACCCAGCACACAGGACTAGAAAGAAGGAGATGAGGGTTTCATGAGGAGCCTGAGATACAGAAGACCAGTCAGTGGGAGCTCTTAGCAATTTGCTAGCTCTCAAAATCCAAGGCCCATGTAGTTTCTGAGCATTCTGAGGGAAGGCCTGTTTCCCAGCTCTGCCACTTTTCCTTAGTACTGAAACAATGTCATCTCTCAGCAAACAGAAGTTTTGTCCTCTCCCACGCTGAAGTCAGCAAAGTGCCCTTGTGTGGGACATGCCTAAGTGTCCACTGAGAAACAATGAAGCGCTGAGTAAATTCCTTTCAAATGTGGTGAACCAGACTGACATGAATTCAGACCTACTTTCACTTCCAGTCTCCTCACAGACATATACCAAAATTAAATAATTGTATGTGCAGCATCCTAAACTCACTTCACTGTGATTTGACTATAAAATTAATTGGAAAAAAGGCATACGGGTCTGGTCTACTTACAATAACAATTGGAGAGGCTCATCTTGAACTAATTTTTCAACATTAATTTCAGAGATACCTGTCACACACAGTTGTAAACCAATGAGAGCAGCTTTTCAATAAAATGATGGCCTTCAGTTTGTGAAGAGGTGATCTGGATGCTCTGAGACACAGAGGGGCCACCACCCTGCAAGTCAATGTTTCAAGCTTTGAAAAGACATCATAAGTGTTTGTGTTGTAAATGTTGTTTTTGTGAAAATATAGAAATTATGTTCAAAATGCTAGTACATTTCTGAAATAGGTACAGAAAAAATAAAGAGAGAAATTCATAGAATACATTTAAGAAAATGTTACATGTCATAGAAACAGAACATTATAAAATAGAAATTCCAGCATATGATTCCTCTATTGCGTTACTGTTACTGTTGTTCTCACATGTAAACAAAAGGGTCATAATCCAGAGCTCCCCATACTGTACAGAAATGATGGCCCAAGATTCAAATATGTTTGAAGTCCTGTCATCAAGGCCAGGACAGATTGAAATACATTGTTAAAATTTCACTGCACCACTTTGAAGTGCTGCTATCTATCAACCTATTTCTAGGTAATATACTGTCTAAAAGGCAAACTGTGGTATCTATAGGAGCAGAGCCTGCCTACTTTTTCTCCTCTTTATGTAAAGATTAGCACAATATATCCCTCATTCTTCAAAACTGGATGTTTGGAAGTTTTGTTAATATAAAAGTTCTAATATATATAACTTCTGGTCTTAAAACACACAGTATATTGATGGTAAGTCTTTTGCCTCCTTCCTAAACAACAGTTTTTAGTTTTGAAATGTAAAAAAAAATCCAAGTGATCTAACCTAAAACAGTTCACGTCCAGATTCTCTTGAAGTTCAAAAATATCTGAAACACACATTAGGGTCCAAATAATCTCTCTTTGTGACCAACCTGGAGTTAATTTTCTATCTTTTTTCTCTTTTCTAACCTTGACTGCTGGTTCATAAACATATAGTTGACATAATTTTATGGATGGAAGATGCATTGGACAAATTAATCAATATTTAATCTCTCTCTATTCTTTTGGGTTTATCTCCATTAAAGTAATATCTCTTTTTATGTGTGGTCATGGAATTCTTTAATGAAAGCCTATTTGATAAGCCAAGTTTTCCCAAACAAACGCCAGCTGAATTCACCTTTCTCTCTGAAAGCAGATTTTGCTCCTTGACATGAAATCCAAGATGGAAATGTTGATAAAGATTCCCAGGGAAATCTTCCAAACATTCTTCATAATATTATGGTGATATAGTGACAAGCTATATGTTTCCCCAGCACTGAGATTGAAAATGAAAATGTTAAGTATAAATCTTTGTGGAAGTTTCAGTAATTTTTAATAATTTGTTCTTTTGTGGCATTCATATGTGAATGATATATTTGTCCTAGAGCAATGCAAATTCATTTCCCCACATCTATAATATCTGCAGTAAGCTAAATTAAAAATACATTTGTACTTGTACAGTTAAATGATCATATTTAATGAAATGTTGGAGATGAATCTCAGCAAATAGTCAGGAAATTATTTCAGAAAGAGCAGCATTTCATTACTGGCAGTCAGAGAAAAGCAAAGAGATTAAACAAATGGTTTACTTCTCCAAGATAGCGGAGGAGGTGGGGGCAGTTTTGTGCAGGGGGGTGATTGTGAATGAGACCTCAGCAGGGATTTTTACCTGCTAGCGGAGCAGCATTTGCACAGCACGGGGCTGGCGGGGCTAATGCCGGGGGTGAGGAGTTTGTTTTTTTTTTTTACCTGAAAAGGCTGCTGGTGTTGCACGGGTGCTGTGTTTGGCTTCTGGGAAGCACGGAGTCTGCACAGCATTCAGCGTTTCCCGACAACTGCTGCCATGGGTGTCACTCCAAGGGAGCCTGGAGGGCTCTCTGCCCAGTCCCTGAGCAGTCCTGGAGATGAACCCCTGGGCTGGGTGAGCAGGAATAGGGAACTGTGAGACCAGCGGAGTTAAAGCAGGTCTGACAAGGTCAACAGGAATGGGGAGTGGGAGAAGGACTGCTCAGAGGCAAAAGAAGACTAGGAAATTATTTTTGCTGTGAACGTTATGGCAATCAGAAATAATTGAAAGGTGGAGCATGGGACCCGATTTGTAAAGCCATCTAGCAACTTTATTCCATGAGACTTAGGACTGTGTTGAACCCTTGGAGCCATCAGCATCTTTCACCAATCATGCAGCTTTAAAGGATTCCTGCCCATCAAGGAAACCTCTGTGACTGGGAGCACAGCTGCCTTTGGCTCCCTGTTAGTCCATGGGAAGACACTCGTAGCAGAGACTCAGATCTCAGGCAGGCTGACCTGGCTTCTGTGGCTTCCTTTCTGTCTGCTGCCTGTAAGGAGCGGTCAGCAGTGAGGCACCTGGCTTAGTTGTGCATAGTCTGGTTGTGCTGTGAATCCAGCACTCTGCCCCTCAACCTGTCTTTGTAAGTTGGGACACTTCTAGTGCTGCTCTCCCACCTTCCATTACTCTTGTTTATTTAAATTACAAGATCTTCAGGCTACAGACCATCACAGGTCAAATCAAATCTGCATGGAGGATCTGGTCTAACAAGTCTCTCTATGGTACTGTAGAGTGACTGCTGCTGATGCATGACACAAAAAAAATCAACATCTATCAATAGGAACAACATTTTAACTAATTGATTGTCCTAGGTTACAATGTAAAATTGTGCCCAAGGTTTGTATTCTATCCCCATGAGCTGTTGGAGCCAGGGTGGGGCAGTGTTTTCCTTATCTTCTGTTAACGAGCCTAACAATGCCTTACCACATGACTCATAGATAACTCTGGGAGTTATCTCTGTTTAATGGGCCATCAAGGACCCACTGCATGACTCATAGAATGAGATCAGCCCATTGGGAGATGCTCTGCCCAGGGGGAGGAGCCAAGCATTCCCACCTGGATAAATCCAGGGTTTGGGACAGCACAAGCAGCTTTTTATCCACTGGACTCCCAGAGGAGACAAGAGCTACCAGACCTTTCTACAGGATCACTGCTTCGACAAGACCATCTCATCTGGACTGCCGCTACCACCCTAACAGGGTGTCAGGTTGTATTCTGACTCTGTCAGTGGTTTTTTTTTACTATTACTTTTATTTTACTTTCTTTTATCTCTTTTCTTTTCCTATCATTAAATTGTGTTTCTGACTTGGAGTCTTTCACTGGTTTTGCTTCCAAACCAGCACATTGATATTCTGAAGTTCCATTAGAAATCCTGCGGGAGGACTGAACTAATCTGAATATCAAAATTAAATTCTAAACCAAATATACAAATTTAGAGAGAGTATAGAAATGACAGAAAATATACTAATTTTCTGGATTCCACAGACAACAGAGGTGAAAGAAGATGTAGGTATGAAAACTCTTCATGGGCAAAAATTTCTAATACTGGAAGAAATATTTTCAGGGGCATGACATAAATTAAATATCTCAGCCGCATCATTTAATTATTTACAGATATTAATATATGGACATACACATATATATGTACATACAGAAGACAGTGGAAAGGTGATAAGGCTGTGGAGATATGGGTAATTTTGAGTCTCACCCATCCAAGCATTCATACATCTAGGCTGGCCCTTCTTGCTTTCTGATTTCTACTCTGTTTTGGACCCCTCAACCACCCCATTCTGCCTTTGTTTTTTTCCTTGCTTTTATATAAATAGCAAATTAAGAAGGCAGACAATGTAAGTTATAGTTTAGTCTTACATCTCCACTCATATTATATTTAAAATAAGCATCTGAATGCGCAGCCTGCATAGAGGAATTTACTTGAGGTTCTGATTTGCAAAGCAGAAAAAACCAAGGATTAGTTAAGTAATTATTCAGGTGTGCAAAGCCATATGAATTCTCTGAACAACACATTGTAGAAGAACTCAGATCATGCATACAAAATTGAATTATGGAAAAATGGTTGAGGCACATCAGGTCTGAATGAGGAGAGTGTCAATCACTTCTGTTTGTCAAGGTTCTTTGAGATAAGAATTATCAGCCTTAAGGAGAGACAAAGGATCTGTGTAGCGATCAGCATAATTCTTATGTCTGATCTGATTACCTTCAGGGACATACATATAGACTTGCCACATATTTCTACTTTTGCTTACTTTTGGAATCATCTTTTTTCTCCTTTGGATTTCTCTTTGGTGTTTTTGCCATTGCTGATCTTCAGGGAACTATTTTAGGCAGGAAAATTCTGTCTAGTGGCCAGTCTTATGAAGTGCCTACAATACCACTGGGAAGGCTGTGAGAGGTGGGAGAAAAGGACTCAAAACAGGCTCAAAACACAGCTGCAAAATTTGTTCCACCATAACCTGTCTCCATTCTTCATTATAGAGCCTGAGGTCTGAGGGATTTTGTGGCAGGAGACAAGAGAGGGTTTTCTCACAGGAATGCTAATAATATTCTTTTGCTCCTTATGATATGGGGCTGAGAACCTGTGAAGTAAATTCTTCAACAAGCCTTTTTTTTTCCTAATTACTGCGAAATAGATATTCACCTGCTAACCACTGCCATACAGAATGTTACTATTAAAACAGATACTATCAGATTGTCACCTTTCAATTCCATTGAATTTTGTTTGGATAATATCCTTACTTAACCCTCTACATTTTGTGTATTCAATTTCCCTCAGCTTTTATTTGTTTAGATTTCTTAATCAGGAAAACATAGAGACCCCTGAAGTTCCAGGAGCAGCATTTTACATCCTAAGCAGTAGTTGCTGTGAAAATCTAGGGCAGGAACAAACCTTTCTCAAAGCATGTTATATTAGGAGCACTGCAAAAAGCAATGAAGAATAGCTGCTCAGAACATGCAAATTCCAACTGGAAGACAGCAGCAACAGCAGCAGCCAGAGTTGTGTTTCCCTAGGAGAAAAATGATCTTGTGCATTGGATAAAACACACCAACGTCTTAAGATTTCATCCTAGCTCCACTAGAAGAGCAGGAACCAAAATTCTTGTTAATGTTGTAATATGTTTGCTTTCAATCAGACAACAGAAGAATTCATTCCATTTGCTCAATATTTTGCCCTCCTGAACTCCATCCCCAGAACAGCTTTGCAAACACATCTGAGCAATTCCACAGTGGGTTTTACATCCATTGTAAATCATTTCTGCTGGGCCTATATGCAGGATTTGTGTTTTACAGAGACTACAATGAATGATTCTTCCCAAAATTTGATTCTGTAAAAAGCTACTTGACTGCTCCAAGTAATCTTTTTTATTCTTCATCTTAGTTTACTCTTAAGGGTTTTTCGTTTCATCTTTTTCTGCTGTCCTAATGTACACAAATCACTTTTAGAGATAGTGTCATGTGTATGAAGGGAGCAATTTATCAACACAGACACCTCTTTGATGAAGGATGGTTTGTCTTTACAAGGCTGGACAGCCCAAACTGAATTTCAATTTGCTATGGCATGCAAGGGATTTAGGGATTAAGGTTGGCGAGAGGCTTTAAGCATCAACCACCTTATTATTGCTGAAGGAATATGTGATTTGAAAACCTTGCCTGTCTTGATTTTTTTCCCTTAGTATGTGGGGGTGAGGTGGGGAGAGACGAGTAAGAAAAGCAATAACCTACCTGATGATTTAGCAGTTATTACTTTTCCTCTGCTTTTCAGTCACTTACTGCCTATTTTTTAACGGGACAGATAGAACTTAGAGGGTCAGATCCAGGTGACAGCACCTAAATATCTACTTGAAAGTGTTTTATGACTAGCAAATACAGAAAATATAAAAGCTTGTAATAAAAATAAAGCTATTGGGGAGTGAGAGATGGAGAAGGCAAGAAATATGAGTCATAAGTATTTATATAAATGAAGAAGTCATGAACTGCTACAAAAAATATTGTTCTGACCATATCGTATTATCTGTTCCTTAATGAAAGCAAATTGATAAGGAATAATATTTCCCAATTTAAAAAACACATCATATGCCATTCACTTGTTCTTTCTTGGAATGGAAGAGAATTTCTCTTCTTTCTTGGGAGGAAATCCAAAGGAGTCTACTGGCTTAAGCTTTGTGCACCATGATATTAAATAATTTCTAATAAATATAAAAAGACTGTGAATCAAAAGCAAGAATTACTATTATTTTCTGATTTCTGATTCTTTTAAGTAACTAAACCACTACAGGACTCATTTATCTGTTGTGCTAACAAAGGGCCATTGTGGCTGGTGTCACACTGATGTGAAAATGAGTGCAAAGGAGAATTACAGCTGTGAAATCCTTCCCAGGGCGAAGTTCCCAGTTCTGCCATGTATTTACCTCTGAGGATCTGCTCTAACTCCCCAAAAAATATTATCTCTTTCCTTCAGAAGGTTTTTGGACATATATAGGCTTTGATAGAAAGAAAAAAAATTCATGAAGTTGCTGTTCTCTTCTTCTTCTTCCTCTTCCCTTCCTCTCTCAGATCCTGGGATTTCAGAGGTGGAGACCAAACTCCTGCCTGCATCCTCAGAGCAGCACAGAAGAGCAGAGAGGAGATGGATGAGATGGATTCTATCTATCTATCTATCTATCTATCTATCTATCTATCTATCTATCTATTTTAATTTAGTTTCTTGCAAGGGTTTCCTGGAGATCAGCTATCAGGTTGTTTTCACACTCTCCTTAATGTGCTTTAATGAGCATTTAAATGTTTCCCAAGTAGTGGAAGCATTTCCTCAGGACATAAAACATCCTCTGGATACTCTGAGGAATATTCTGAGCCCTTCCCAGGAGAGCTGAGATTTGAACTGAGATCTTTTCTAGTCCAGTCACTCTATGGTACTCAGGAGAAGTAGAATAAAATTGAAGGAATCCTAATTGTGAGAATCTACATATTTCTCAAGGAAAATTGGTACGTTATTTGAATAAAATCTTTACATGGATAAAATCTTTACAAGATACTTCCCCATCTTCTCCCAACATTTTAAAACATAAAAATACATATATTTTACAATTTTTTTAGCATCGATTAAATCACTGTCTATCCATACGATACTGTGTGTAGACTTCTCCATGTCCCCTCATTGCCATAATGCTCCTTCCCTCTACTCCATGGACCATAACAAAGGAGAATAAAACAGAGTTCATGGCTGTGATGTAATATCTCTTTGACAAGGTTGCTAATAATTAATGCCAAATATCTGTCATTAATCAGATGTCTTCTGCGTTGTGCATAATGGTTATCTCTGTGGTTTGATAGGGATTTTGTGTCTGAAATTTTTTTTCTATAGACCTCAGGTTTGGTTTTTTTTTTTTTTTTGGTTTTTTTTTTTTTTTTTGTTTGGTTTTTCATTTGTTTGTTTGTTTTGTTTTCCATACAACCTCTTTAAGGCTTGGCATAGCTTGGATGTGGAATTAGACATCTCCTAGAAATCCCAGCACATTATGAGAAAAAGATGGTCTAAAAAGGTCTGTGAAGAGATCAAGAAAGTTTCTTCTGCAAACAGACAGAAAAAAAGTTTTTATGAAAACGGGAAAATTTCAGAGGTATGCAAGACCCAAGTTTTCTTCCTTCATGAATGAAATGTTCTTCTGCCTCCCTATACTATCCAGCCTCTCTCATCAATGTTTTTGTTACCCCTGGAGAGGAAAGATGTTGCATGCTGCACTGGTTGTCCTCTGTTAAACCATCCCCAAGTTGCAGTCTATTCACTGGAATGGTAAATTGCAGAGTATTCCACTGGCTGTAGCCCCCACATGGTGGCATCCTGCAATTTGCCACACTTTTACAGGGGTGATCATGCATGTCTTGCTGTTTCATTTCACCATCTTGACTTTCATGTACACCTGCACTGACGTATTTTTCTAGACCTGTCACTTGGAAAAACATCACCACAACATCCCATGATCAATACAGCATCTTGGGGAAAATGCACACACTTACATATCTAGCAGCATAAATGAAACCTCTACCTTCTATTTCAGACTAGGCAACAGGAGACAAATGGAAAAAAAAGACAACCAAGAAAAATCAGATTTTCTATAATTATATAAATTACAGCTAGAATGACTGTAATCACCTAAAATGCCTCTGGGGAGTTGGATTAGCAGAAGACAATTTCTCAGATTCACACTCCAGGGTTTAAACCTATGGCTGATATTCAGAATTAGACTACCAAGCTGAAATAATTAACCCTTGGGAAGCTAAAATATGAGACTCAGAGGTGTACTATCTAACTGCAAGGGAGGAAGATGCAACTGATGTTATTTTAAATTTCCTGTGGATCTTTATATTTGACCAGGCCAGTCAGATCACATATTTCAGTCCAAACTGTGAGTATATTTAACTGAAAAAAAAAAAAATCCTTCCAGTCTCCCTCCCTTTAACATCCAATAAAAAGGCAACAATCACTCAAACAAATATCCCTGAAAACCATCTACAGATTTCCTTCAGTAATGTATGTCTATTGTGAAGTGGATGATGAAAATACAGGTTAAAAAAGATACAGGACTAAAGCTGATTTGTAAGAAAAGAAGCTAAAATATTGTAAAGGAAATTCAAAAACTGCTTAGACATCTAAGTAATGTGGGTGGCTAAGATATTAGAGTAGATACAAAGATAGAGAAATAAATAAGAAGGCCCTCTTTTCCTTTATTTTTTTCAGATGAATGAGACATTAAAGCTTCTTTTCAGGCATATGGAGAATGTCCCTAATGTAAGAAGTAAAGTGTTCCAAGGAGGCTCCCTCCACACTTTCTAGTTTTGAGGTGAGATCATGGATGGGGCAGTGGAGAAGGGAAGAATGAGCAGATCAGGAATTGCTGTTCCTCTGTTTGCATGTTTCCCTGGGTTTCAACAGTGTTTCTCTGTGCCTCAGCTTGGATATTATATCAGCAAGTGTCAAGGGATTGACCTTAAATAGAACTGTGAAGGCATGAAGTTGTGTTAATATTATCCAGATCTCTTCTCTGTGCTGCAAGTTTTGCCTGGAGTCTTGCCTCGTGCTTTGAATCCATTATGCTGCCACAAATACCTAAAACTTGAAGCTGCTGAATCTGCAAGAATTGGTGAATCCTAGACAAGATGTTACTGTCTAAGAATAAAAACATCAATAATTCTCTTAATCATTGGAAAGTGTTTTTTTCCATGTAGATATTGCTTTGAGAATAGAAGCTTGTGTGAAGAACATCAATCAGGGAGCTCACACAAATAACTTACAGCCCCACTGGCAGCCACTATTGAAGATTAATGCTGATAAACACCACATTGAACATAAGACGCGATTTCTGAAAACAAACCATTTTATTGGATTCCCAAACATATGTATTTTATAGTCAACCACTGATTACTGACTCATCTGATTCCACTGGTCATTCATCACATGTGCTTATGTAAAAGCTGAGCTATTCTCTTTCAGGACTTCATTTAATATATAGCACAATTACTTGTGAAGCAGTAATGTTCCAGTTAAAAGAAATTATCTTTGAAAGCTGCGCGCTGAAGTGGCTCCGTTTACATAGCACAAACATGACAGACATACAGATACATTTTGTGTGGATAAGTATAGTAAGTCAGAGAGGAACTGTTGTGTGTTTAACTGTACTGAAAATTTTGTGTTGGATACCAGGGATGAGTCTTCACTGTTTGAAGAGGGTGTTTATGACTATAATTTTTGTTTATGAAACGATGACAACAAATGTGAGCAAACAAGAAGGGAAAAATTGTGTCCCTTGCCATGTAAGTACAGCATATTTGCATTCTGTCTACTCTAACCTACAACTCAATAATCCTGAGAGGTTGGCATAAAAATCAGCTCTGTAAGCAAATTAATGCAAAAGAAAGGATGCTAAATAGGTGAAATATTTGGATGAGATTTGATTGTAGGAATGGCAAGATAACTTCCTAAACTGTTGTCAAGCCTTCCTTCATTTTGCTTAAACAGATAGGCTTTTGTAAGCATGTCCTGACTTTACAGAGGTACTCAAAGAGGTGAGGGGCTCTTTAAGTTTTACACTTGGTGCTAGGCACATGCTTAAGACACAGATGAATTAAATGCCATTCCTGTTACATAAACAAGATTGGCTTGAATATATACTTTACTATTACAAGAGATAGGGAAGTGTCAATTGTCATTATATACTTTATTTTTACATATAAGTTCATGCTGCTTATGTGATAAGGTTTTCTTGGTTTTGTTTCATTTTTAACAAAAAAACCCATTGTCTTTGTCTTTTTAAAAGTAATGGCTGCTTCTTAATGCAGTGAGATTTTTCTTGATAATGACACAGCACATAATCCTGAAAGCCTTGGGGTAAAGTTTAACCATTTGAAAAAATGACCCTGTGCACTATTATGAGAACTAGAAGGCTTTGGTACCTGAATTTTGTTCCTTTTATATCCTTTTTGTATAGAAAGCAATTCTATACAAACTTGTTGCTCAGTTTTGGCTGAGACGGGGTTAATTTTCTTCAGTGACTAGCATGGGACTGTGTTTTGGATTTGTGTTGAAAATGGTGTTGATAATACAGGGATGTTGTTCTTATTACTCAGCAGTGTTTGCACAGAATCAAGGCCTTTTCAGCTTCTTGTACTGCTACTCTGGTGAGGGGGCTGGGGGTATGTCCTGTTTTCCGCCGAGGTAGAATTAATTCCTTAATTCCTTCTCAGTACCTCGTTCAGTGCTGTGTTTTGGGTTCAGACTGAGAACTTACCACTGTTTTGGGTTTTGCTAAGTCATGTTTATCCTAAGTCTAGGACTTCTTTTAATTTTATTTTGTTTTAAATTTTATTTTTGTATTTCATGCTCTGGCAGTGAAAAGGTACATAAAAAAAAACTGGGAAGGAGCATTGCTGAGACTCTTGTTCAGAGGGTCCCTTGGGAAGCAGCCCTTAAAAATGAAGGGGCTGTAACTAGAACCACAGAAAACACTTGTATGATCAGTACTTCTGTATTTCTGGGTAGAAGGTGGGTTGTGCCATCTTTTTTATAAATATAGTGAAAATGTGATGACAAGGATAAAAGGAATCCAGGCAATGAAATGTTCTTCAGGAGTTGGTACAGCTGAATATGATAGTTTAGATTCAGCAATTACAGTTTCACAGTCTCATCAAAGATAAAGAAAATTTTCCTTTCTTATTTCCTGTCTGGAAACTTGTTTATTATTGGGTAAATATCTTTTGTTTTTAATTAATTGATAAAATCCTGGAGATTCTTTGATTCTGAAACATTTCTAGGTCTTTATTAGGACAAACATTAACCTAAATGCTCCAGAAGCAGCAGGTAATCTAATTTTGTGCACAAACCAATTTTTTTTTGTGCTTGCTATAGCCCTCTTCTCTAATCTTCTTCTCACTCCAGGTTCTCTGCAGATATATACTAATTTGGTGTCTGTCACAGGGGTTTTCTCCCTGTGAGAAAACAGGTGTTGCTCTTCTCTGTGGAGTCAGTGATGCTACCACCTTTACGGGTGAATACAAAATTCCCTGTGTCTGATTTGCATCTGTTTTCAGACTCACCATGATGATGATTGTATGTACTGAACCTCATTGTTAATACACTTTAAATTCATTTTGCTAGGGCTTCTCCTATCAGCTGACCCTTTGCTGTGTTCATAAAAAGTAAGATACAGTTGTCATGAAACACTGGTTAGCAAAACCCACTCCTCTGGAGGGAGAAATGTGCACTGTGCAATGCAAATTCAATATAAGCATTATTATTTTTCACACCAAGTGACTCATGGCTGTTTATGAAAATGCCAATACAATCAGCATGTTGAGTCTACAGGACAACTTCATTCCCACTGTCAATGGCAGAAAGAGCAACACACTAAAGAAGAGCCTTCAATTCTGCTTTGGAAGTAACTAAATGCTATAGCTTTATAATATTGTATGAATAAAAGGAAGACAATCCTGTGAGTGAAATGCAAAGGAAGTCAAAGCCCAGCAACCAAAGAGTTTTAACAAGGGACTAATTAAGCACCTTTGATCACTTTGAATGTTCTTGAAAGAGAATGTAAAATAAGTAGATTGAAGAACACAATCATAAGTGCTTTGGTGATTGAGATAATTTTTTTTTTAAATCATAAGTCAAAGTTGAAATTGATGTAAAATGATTTCTAGTTTGTTTAGAAGCATCATGATAAGAAAAAATGCTGTTCTGAGAACACCAAGAAAAGAAATATGTGTAACCTTTATTCTGGAAATAGAAGGAAAGATTCTGCTTATGTTAACAGCTGCAAAACTGATTTGTAGGAAGCAGGATGAAGCACAAATTAAGAAAGAGAGAAAGAAATAGATGAACATTGTGCAAAATAAATGGGATTTCAATCTGAAAAAGACAGTTCTGGGAACAGTAGAAATAATGACACCCATGTCCGCTGGTAGTTAAGCCATAACAAAGAAATGGAGAATGGGAAAATGATTTTGTCAAGGTCTGCTAGAATTCCCACAAGGACTGTAGGATCCTTGTCAGAATGAAGCCCCTGTACAAGATATATTCCCTAAACATACAATCTGAGTCTATGGAGAGTCCTGTTATAATAACAGGTCTGGTAGCATATTGCAGGCCATCACTGCTTGCACTGAATATTTCTTTACAAGAGAGTGGACTTTGAGTTAAATTAACATTTCATTACATATTAAAATACAAGTGTTTATCAATGCCAGTAGGAACTGCCAATATTGCACTTGATTCCATATGGCCAGTGGTGCCCTAAGAGCAAGTGCCATTATTTTGGCAACATCACAAGTATTAATCAAGTGCTCAGTTCACTGTTGTCTTTCCATGTACAACTGGTTATTCTAGTGCAGGGTGCCAGGAACTGGGAGTTAGATTCCTACAAAATGACAATGTTGCTATTTTCACAGTCAACGCTAGTGTAAATGTCTACATGTGAAGGAAGCCATCATAAACTGAGCTGGAAATTTCTAATACCCAGCTAGTCTGAAATAGTGCATTAACTACAGTGATGATTCCATTTACAATAGCAGAGAACCTGTACAATGACCTTTGGTTTGAAAAGTAGATTCTTATCCAATTGGATAATATAATTTGTATGACAGAATTTTCTATTCTATTTTGTTCTATCCTTGGTAATTGTTTGTGTAATATATAACAAACCTTGTTATTTCTTTGGGAGTCTCTGCTTTCAGTTGTATTATGAAAAATTAATAATTGCTTCACTGAACTGCCATCATACTGTCATGACAATAACACAACTGCCATTGATTACTGACATTTTATACACAGTCTCACTCTCACTCCTCTGTACAATCCAGGTTGCTGTTGATTTAAACTAAGCCAATTGCAGTACTGACATGGTCTTCAAAGACAGCTCCATCAGTCTCCAACTATAACAACAATAACATCTTTAAATTAGACTGAAGTTTTGCTTTCAAAATGGCTTTTACAGTGAAAGCATCTCTCTGTACTTTACTGCTTGTATGTTTATGACAATCTGATCGTAACTGTGAGAGAAATAATTTAGGTTTAAGAGCTATTAGTCCCAGATGTACAATTGAATTCTAGTCTTCATTACAGAAAACACAGCAGACTAAAGAAAAGCAGACAAGGACGGAGCTGTCCAAAGAGCAGTGAGAGGAAAAGGTGATTATCCTGGCAAAAGCCCACAGGTACATTGCCTTGTTGAGTTATCTGATTGGGGAAAAGGTACATTTTTAAGGAATGCTGCTGTCCTTTTAGAGGTATTGTGTGGAGGCAAATGCCAGGGAGATTTATGTGCTTCATTCCCTGACCTGTGATAATGCATCATTAGAGCCCTCCGTGTTTTCCACCTTTGTGAACAAAGACTCATAACGGGGATGATTATGAAAAAAGAAGAGGAGAAGCCGCAGCAGAGGCAGCAGGGGAAGCATGGTTCAGGCACACAGAACTTCACTCAGAAGTTAAACAGAGATATCTTTTTTTTTGCGTTGCACCTTCATTTCACTTTATTCTAAGGACTGCATCTCTCCCTGCTTATCTGTCCAAAGCTCAGACTCCTTGACAGAATTGGAACATAGCACAAAGCCAAGACACAAATCTCTCCACTCCCTCAGTTGTCCTCCTTATTTAACCCTTCACCTTCTCAGTGGACATTAAAATAAATTTAGAGACATAAGAAACTTATAAGGAGAGCTGAGGTCACTTGTGATCCCCAGTGAGAGCTCTATTGAGTCCTCTGAAGTGCAATGATAGCAGTGAAAACTGTTTCATGGCCCTCCGTACCTTTGCTTTTATCCTGACCCCAGGCAATCTTTTTATTTTGCTTGCTGAAATGCAGGGCTGCTGCTCTAGCTGACTGACTGGGGAATAAGTTTATATGTGTTTAACCAAACCAGACTAGCATCCCCTCTTCTCTGGCCATGGATGGATATGGATTCAAGCAGTTGTAATGCTTTTCTGAGAACATTACCAAGACATTTTAATCACGGCTTACTGCACTGGTAGATTAGTACCCAAATGCAATGACCTTCTTTTTGCTGTGGACATGAGCATGCCAGAAAACCAAACTGTACTATTCTTTGTCTTGATCCGATAAATTAGGATTAAATAAACAAGAGAGACAAGTGCGATGTACTTTGAAAATCTGAGTGCACCTGTTTCATAGTGGAAAATTGGATATTCTGTTTTCCCCCTCACATAAAAATGCTGCTGCCTGTGTTTGTCTCTTAGGGGATGACACTATAACCAGAATTTATGCGTGGCTTCCTACATATTTTGCAATTGGAAATTATTAAGAAACATAACAACAAAGAAAAATTGGTGTGCATTAAGAGGTATTAGAATACATTGGTCTGACTGCCTGTTCCTCTGCTGCAGCGAGGTCTGATTCCACAAACGTTCACAAGAATGTGTGTTCTGGGGGGAGGGAGAAGCATGGAGGAAAGAGCTACCTGAAAGCCTTGTAACCATATTTAGGAGCAACCATTATCCTGAAGTGCTATGACCAAATGATATATCCTCCTGCATTGTGGTTTTTGCACTTCCATTAAGGAAAAGTAAACATCAGATGCTTCCACCTCAAACTACCTGTGATCTGTAAACACTTTGTATTAGTCTGTGTGGTTACACAGAAAGGAAGGAGGGTCTGATCCTATAATGGAATATCAACTTCTCAAGCCAAGAATATCCAGCCCTGTTCTTTTCTCAGTTTCACTTTCTTGTGGATACAGAATAAGATGTTTTACACCATATTGGATTTTATGGCTGCATATATCAACAGATATAAAAGTAAGCATGCCTCTAGGCATCTCTGCCTTCTTCCATGTCTTGGAAATGGTCAGAGCAGCATTTCCCATCTTTGTGGGAAGGTGCAAGTGCATCAGTTATCCTTCTCTGCAGGAAAAGCTGCTGAGTAGGATATGTTTTGTCACATTCCACCTATTAGTATCTGGTTTCCATCAGCAGTACTGCATTAAAAATCAAGAACCTCTGTCTTTATTATTTAGCATGTCAACATCCAGAGGTGAGCTGCAATGCAATGCTTACTTTCTGTGTTGAGGAGATTCTACTGCCACATGTGTGAGTAACCAGCTGGTGACAGAGGCAGTGGCATGTTCTGTACACATTCACAGTCAGAATTCAAACAGGGACCACTGTGATCCGTAAAGAAATAACTTAGCATGGTAAGAAAAGGAGGAAGCCTCAATCTCTTTGAGCTTTTCTGAGTGTTTGCTAGGATAATTTCACCTGTTGATTACTCTTTGAGTGCTTGCGATGGTGTGAAAAATAAATATTTCAAAGCAAACAAGAAAAACAATCAAGAAACATAAAAAGATGAGGCAGAACAGATGCTTTGCTTAAGCATGGTTGTATAATACTGGCATAAAAAAGAAAGTGTTTTATTTCTTTTTTGTCCTGAAAGGTATGTAATAAAATTAATTTTATTACTACCTGGTATGTTTCTCAGGTGGTCAGGTAAAAAAGTAAATATATTTTTATGATGGTTACAAACTGTTTTACAATATCTTAATCGTGTACTATCAAACTTGAGATTGTACAGAAGGTTTTGATGCACAAGACCAGTGCAAGGCAAGAAAGACTGTAGTTAGTGCAGTTTTGTTCTATTATTAAATTCCATAAAAGGAGCTCTGCAGGTAGAAAGCTGTAGCTGATTCCAAAAGCATATATTTTATATGATTCATTTTATGAAATAGCAACTGTAATTCCAGCACTTCATTATTGCATCTTTGACTCATCCAAGTGCTTAAGCATCAGGCTAAGTTTAACTCCCTCTGAAATAACTTGCTGTGTAAAGTTAGTCATAGTTATATCTGTGGCTCAGTTGAGGTCTGCTCCAGTGAATTCTCTAACGCTCCTGGCATGTGAGTGTCTGCCAAAGCTCTGCCTAGGCAGTCAGATGCTCCTGTGGAGAGGGTGCCACAAATCAGTGAGGTTTTAGAGAGTTGGCCAGGCAGAACTCTAATAATATTACATGTTATGGCACTAAATATATACCAGGTCTCTCATTGGTTTTTATCTTCCATTGATAGATCTATTGTGTAGGTAACAATGAGGGAAAATATCTTAGATGGGATGCTAACTAAGCATGCTGAATTATTGGGAAAGCAGAAGCATTTCAATTATTTGAAGCACCTGATGTCCAGTGTTGCTAGTCAAGGTTCAAGACCATTCAAGCCTTAGATTAACCTTCCTAACAAGTCAAGTGATTTGGAATTTGTTCCCATTTCTGTTGAGGACTTTGCAACTTCAAGGACTTTTCCCAAAATATCTGCCTTCAGACAATAAGCCATTTTGGCAGAGGATGGCATAGAAAGATGAAATATTGCATTTCATTTGAAGTTAAATAAGTAGTAATCTCTGGTCCTTGACCTTCACAATTAGTAAGAATGATAATAATAAATTATAATTATTAATAAAGAGGGATTATCAATAAATAATATAAAAATGTTTTCTTAAACTACATTTCAGCTGTATACCTAGCAGCCCTCTGGAGGTGCAACATTCTTTCTCATTTTATAAATGTGAAAGCCAAAGTGAGATTCCAGCTTTGCAGTAACATTTACTAATATGTTTCTAGATAGAATTACATTACATGATGAAACCAAGAAAAGTCACTTATGACCAGATCACTTATGTAGGATATTACAGAAAAAAAGTAAGAGATTCGTGAAAACAGAAGCTTGTCCTGAGTTTTACACTCTATAGGTGCATCCTCTTGTAACAATGCCTTATCCTCTTGTAACAATGCCTTATTTCTCTGTAAATATTTCTGTGGTGCAAACAGCCAGAGATGTGTGGCTCACCTGCTATTGTTCCTAGCAAAGCACTTGGAAGACTGAAGCTTCTATGACGGATCGTTTTTTTCATAAATACTGTCTATACTTTCACTGCAGTCCTTGGTTTTGATCAGTTTCTTTAAATAAGCATTCTTTGGGTATACATATTTTTTTTCTCTCATTTAAACTTTTTTTATTACTGCATTACCTCTTTATGCAGCACATGAGGAAGATGGTAGGAACAAAATAATACAGGAAAAAAGTGCAAGCACTGCAGTATGCTAGTGATACAGGTGACAGGTGAGAAGGAGAAATGGAGCTTTTCATCTAACAGTTTCAGGGGTATGCAACTGTTTTAGGAAGAAAGTTCATGAAATACATGGGAAAAGTAAGTGGAACATTATCTGGAGAAGAAAATTTGAATGTCACTTAGTCAAAGGAAGTGAATATATTACTTCTGAGGAGAGATGGAGTAGATGGAGACAAGGCAGTGGACAGGAGATTAACGAGAACAGTGACCATTTGCCAGGAGGACAAAAGAGATACAGATGCAGAGGGCTTGCATCTCATGCAAATAATCAGTTGCTGTGTTTGTAGTGTCAAACAGAAAGTATTGCTACTTTATAGGGATGGATGCTCAGGGTATTCTCTACTGGTGAAAATTTATGTAACACAGCTTTAACATGGACACAAATCTCAAATCACTCAGGATCCTGTATACCTGACTGGCCCTATTACTAACAACGGGAAGTGTGGGATACAGGGTCAAGAGTAAATGACACTCACCCCTTAGAATCACAGTTGTTGATGCTGTAAATATTGCATGCATGGGTAAACCTTGGTGTGGTTTCAAACCCTGATGATGATGTGTCCACATTTCAGAGATTTTTAATGTGGTAAAAACAGGAAAAGATCTCTACCTAGTTAATTCATTAATTAATAATGGAGTGCAGCTGGTGTCCCAAAAATTTGTAATTCGGTTGCAAGATACCTTCCCATAAGTCATAACTTCTCATGCACAGAAGTCAAATGAGTTTTCTAACATCATACACTAGGATGATTGTGGATCCATGAATCTGCATTCACTGCTCCAATGGAAACAAAACTTTGTCCTTGTGCAGTGCTGGAAAGCCTTGCAAAAGAGAGATACATGTTTAAACTCCTTTAAGTGGTGTGAAATCCACCTCATTATTCATGCAGTTCAAGAATTAAAAAATCATATCCATGTAGTCAGATTTTAGAAAATAATGCTCCATGAACTCCTCCTGTAAATCTTGACATTAAACCAGTCTTAGCATTGTCTCTCCACTTGAATCATTTATTTAAGCGGTGATAATAAAAGGTGTCAGCAATTCAGTTGTAAGCTCTTGAAGATTTCTGTGCGCATTGACCTTTAAGTGTTTGCATCTTGACAGGTGAGCCGTTCCTAACATCTCCTATGAGATATGGCTGGGGCAAGGGGTCAGGCACGCTAATGATAAAATTACCATTTACCTTTTACCTCACCAGCCTCAGTGGCTGACATTATAAATGTAGGTAACCTTTCACCTGAAGGCCCTCTTTCTTCTGCAGTGCTAGGGATTAGGAAGAAATGAATGTGCTCAGAGCTGCAGAAGAGGCATAAGTCATGAAAAAAAAAGTGCTTTTTGTGATTCTTTCACTTTAATTTCCTCCTTTTTCTTCTTTTTTTGCTAAACTAAAATCCTGTTTTTGGAAAAAGTATGAAGAGTTTTGCCCTGTTTTATTTTAAGAGACAGTTATCTGGCTATTTCTATTCTAGCATTCCTAATCTAGTCAAGATTATTCTGTTCTTTCGTATTAAGATGAAAGCACTATTTATTAATTGATTAGTGCAAATGATATTGCAGCAGTCAAAAAGGTTTATTTCAGGGATAAGTCACCACATTAATGAGACTGTATGATGACCTTCACCATTTGCCATAGCCCAAGCGAGTCAACTTGTTCATCTTTATATCCTGATCCAGGTTTTCCTGAACTTCCCCAGTTTTCTGATTTGAGTCAATATTCCTCTCCCAAAGGCAACACCATTCAATCAGTGGTAATGGGTACATGATGAGAGCCTTGGAAGTATCAGTGTGACTCTGAAGACTGCCCAAGGACTGCTGATCTCCCACCCACCTATGATGTGCCTGATTGCTCACAAGTGAACACTTAGACAATAGGATGTACTGTGAAGCTTAACAAGAGTGGAGTATATTTACTTCTCCACATATGAAATATTTCTGATTTGTAAAGTCCATGCATGTTGGGGATAGGACAACTATCACGCCTAGGGGAAATATTAAAGATGGTGCTAGGTGCAGAGCCTGCATTTGGCTGATTCATGAGCAGGTGACTCATATCCTGATTTGAAATCCGTATTCTTCTTGCCAGAGCTAAAACATACGAGGGTGGAAAACATACGAAGAGACAGACACAGAAAATGAGATTCAGTTCATTTCACTGATCAAGAGCCAAATGATCACAAGCTTTAGTAGAATTACCTCCCAGAAGAACAGCCCCTTTCTGATAAATGCAGCCATGTAACTGCTAGGGCATAAATCGTGCAAATTGAAGACTACAGTTCAAATATAAATCTTTATATTAACTTTAGTGAAATTTGGTATTGTGTGAACATTATTCATGTCTATGAATCTTCAGGCACAAATCTTGTTGCATTTTATTTGTGTTATAAGGATATTCATTTTGCAAAAGTTTCATTCAGTGAATATCGACCTTAATGAAATTGTGCTCTGGGAAGCCTATAAAAATTTTGTATCTCCCTCACAGTGGAAAAACCTGAGCAGATCTATTTCTAGTTTTATCTATTCTTGTACACACACAGAGTTCAAGCATCTTATAAATGAAAGGTACAACTTCATTTCTGTGTTAAGCTGGCAGAGTAAATAAAAGGATTGGTTAGAACATATTGAAAGGAAAGTCAGGTTGCCAGCTGAAAAAGAAAAAACCCACAGAAGAAGTATTGTCCCTTCTAGAAAAGTGTATAGCTCTTCTCTCACATTAGCCTGCACTGCTTCTGCCATCAGGGAGTTTGTGAAGTAGTGAAGCAGGACGGAAAGCACAGGAAAAGCCTTCCTCTGGGAAGGTTGTACTCAAATCAAATGTGTTGAAAGGACACAGACAGGGATGTCATTTGGGCTGGATAGCCTGACAGAGCTATTTCCAAGCTTATCAGATCATGTTCCACTTGTCTGAATACTCTTGTTTTACTTCTGTATCAACACAGACTCAGCCCCCAGCACCAAAACCAGATTCATTTCCACAGTACAAAGGATTCAACTGTGCTTTTCAGCAGGTTTTCCTCCTCCTACCCCTCTGCCAATCTTTCTCCTGGAATGGATTGCTGCTCCTACATTCAAATTCTGCATTTACAGTGGTGTAACTATTTCCTAGTTATGGCTTGGACCACGGAGCACACACAGTACCATACAGAGATGTAGGAACTTTCATTACAGCATGAAAGGCTGCAGAGACTCCACAGCTGTAATAGAAATTGCTGGCAACATTTATAAATGGGTTTTATGGGTTATTACATAGTCCCATTCACTGATCTATTTCTCTGGGACTGGGGCTAGTATTCCATGCTTCTGCAAAGTTCCAAGCACATGGTATTAAATCTGTTGAGGAATAAAAAGAATCCTGACAGTAAAATATTTATTTTCCCTTCTCTACACTCCAGCGCTTTGAAGAATCAGCACAGGCCAGGCTCATGCAGTTGGGCAGTCAGTTTCTGATTCTGAGTTAGGAAACAGGAGTGCTGCGACCACCTGAAGGAAATATTGCTGCATTGACAGAGAGCACACATTTAGCCCTCACAAAACCTGCAGTGTCTCTCAGCATGGACTAACATGATCTTTGCAATATCATAAAATCCCTCAAATACTGGATTATGGCCTGTCTCATCCCCTTTGTGTTCACTGAATATATATGATGCTAGCTGGCTTGAAGGAATCTTTCTTTTGATTTCCCAGGGGATATCCACTGAAGGTTTGATCCTGCAATACATTGAATATGCTGAGCATTTAAGGAAGCCAGAGGAATTTGAGAATGTAAAGCTATCTGCTGGCTGAAGACATGAAGACATGTGTTGCACTAGTTATGTTGTGCTCAATGTCATGCAAAATATTTCAAAGCAAGAAGAAATAAGAGTACTTCAAACAAACAAACAAACAAACTATCTATCTATCTATCTATCTATCTATCTATCTATCTAATAAGAAGAATACTTCCTGGACATCTGAAGGGAGAAGAAAATTGTACCAGATATGCCACATTCCTGAATCTGCAAGAAGGATCTGGTTTCATGGCAAGGACAAGGTCAGATCAGAAGATCTTCTACGTTATCACTACCTGCACCACTAACACCTATTAAGTCCAACAGGAAACACATTTTGCAGATTGGCTGGAAAACTAAGGTAAAAGGACACATTAAAATACAGATGTTTCCATCTGAGCATATGCTTATTGATTCTTGAATCTTTCAAAGCAACATTAATCATGTGGCAAAAAGGCAAAAATGTGACATACCAGTTTAGGAATGAAAGAAAAGGGAAGTGACGTTTTCACAGAAAGGGCTGTGTCAACCTATTTCAAAAAATCAATCAATAATCAAATAAGTCTAGTGAAGCATTTCTTCAGGGACTACAGGATGTAATATACTTTTTTTTTTACAGTTTTATGGAAAATACAGTTTTTTAATATAAAGAATAAGTAGATATGTCTTTTCTTATTTCAAAAAGAAATTCTGTTTTTCCAGTAAAAATAGAAGAGGTTGCAGTGCTGATTGGATAACTTACTTATAATTTGGCAACATTTTGAAATATATTCAGTTTGAAAAACAAAGAAAGTTAAAGTATTTTGTCCTCAGTATTCAAAACTTTTTCTGTTCTGGATAAAGAATTGGCTGGAATTGGCTTCAGAGAATGAGACTAGTGGGTTCTGGATCTAGTCCTTACACTTAAATCTATTGCATGACATTTTGCTGTGCTTTATACACCACCAAGCACATGGAAACTGTTTAAAAATTAATACATGGATTTTTGTTTTTATAAGTGTCTGTAGCAGAAAAGATTTGTTTAAATGAAAAATGCATACTTCATGTGTTCACTTTCCAGATTCCTCATAATGGACAAAGTTTAATCAGGGGATGGGTTAAGTTTCTTACTTATGGTGTGGTATGTGGTACAAATATTTCCCCAATGCAAATGAACTGTGTGTGTATTTGTCTGTGTAAACAAACACAAGTGTGAAAAGTGTGAAAAATGTTAAATTCACAGATACATAAATAGGAATGGAGGTATAATGTTCATATACATGAGCATGTGGGAGTGCACATCCTTAGCAGCAACACGAAGAACCAATGCATATTGCAATTAAATGCAGTATGTAATTTCCCAGTTAAGATCAAGACCTGGTAAAGAAACTCTGTGCATGGCTGGCAATCCTCTGGGGAAAAAGCCAGAGGAATTGATACTTAAAAGGTTCATTTACTGCTTCTTTCTGCTCTGAAAATGCTGAATGGGAAACTCAGGTGGCAGCATCTCCAAAAGCCTGCACTGAGAACACTCCAGTCTGCCAAGGAGGAATGTGATGGGAAGAGACCTCCACCTTTCATGCAGATCCTGCTCCTTCAACCAGCCTTTCTGCAACTGCTGGGAAGAAAGATGTGGAGATCCTGTGACTGTGATATCTGGGGGCAGAATCTTCTTACTAGCCAGGTGAAAATCCTTTTCTTCTAGTGAGAAAACCTGTAGAACAGCTGAAATCCCACAGGTTTTTAGTCTTCATGGTTATCTTATGTGTTTCCACTGAAGCATGCAGTGGGGGCTGGAGCTATCTGTGAGGACATAGTATTGCTACCTCTTATTAGACATTTCCATTTCTTCCAGCCTGGAAGCTTTCCCATACCTTATTAGATTCATTAATGTGTGTTTATAATACCGCAGTTTTACTTTGATGATTTTAGGATATCTGAGACTGGAGGGGAAAGGGATGACATTTCTAGTATAAATTGTTCTGCATAGAACCTGTTCCCATTAATACTCAAGTTCATTCTCTATTTGTGAAGCTACTGGACCAAATCAGCTCATGCCAACAGGCATGCTCTGCTGACAGCTCAAGAAGCTTTGCCAGTTGACACCAGCTACGAATTTGGCTCCACTCTTCGAGGAAGGGAGGGACAAAGTTCAAATAAGTGTTAGTGTAAGTGTCAGATTGTATTTCCACTTCCATCAGATCAAGTCTAGAATAAGTTCATTTAAAGCAAGGGATTTTTTTTTCTATTTTCTTTGGTGTAACAGAAGAGAGTTTGTCCCTGAGAATTTATGTCTTCAAAAATCTCAGTGAGGTAGAAAAAAACCACTTTTTAGCCAGTCTCTGAGATGCTGATGAAACCCAGAGCAACCCACTGATATGTAAAGTACCTCATTTAATGAATTTACACACACATATGTGTATGTGTATATGTGTATGTATACACACAGACACACAGTTTAACTGAAAAAAACCCAAACCCTAAGCAAAAGAAAAATCCTCAGGACTAGAGACAGTACCCTTTAAGTACAGAGCTGTTTAAAATATCAATCTCCTTATTGTAATTTGATGTGTGAAATTCAGGCCCGCATTTACAATTCAGATCCTATTCCTTAGGGATTCCCATTTAGGGCCTGTTCGTATGATTTATTTAGTGCCTTTCTTCACTTACTTATGCTTGAGATCGTTAGGTATAATGCACATATATGCACAGGGATAAAATGTTTATCATCATTACTTCAATGAAGTCATTTGCCATCCTTGACACCCTCTAATGTCCCAAGTGCTTCAACCCACTGGCTCATTTGCCCAGCTTTGCTCTCTCTTCACTTCTTCATCTCAAATTCTCAATGTGCTCCCTTCATCAATCACAGATGTTTAGTTGGTAGCAGGAGAGAAGACAGCAGAATAATTATCCAAATATAACAAAAGAAGGTCCCCTTTGTGATTCAGGAGGGACATGGATGGGGGAGGGGGAGCAGAGGAATCAGGAGTGTGGATTTCATGCTTCTTTGAAAACATTAATGAAGTTTAATGGAAACCAAAGAACCCACTGGAAGTTATCATGGTCTCAAATCCGTGTACCACACAGATAACCTGAGGACTTGGTCCCACTCAAGTGTCTTATTTCTGCTCTGCTTCTCATTGCCCCAGGTTGCCAACATTTCACCACCTCTGATGGTGGCAGTAAGGAACCACTTTGAATGTACCATTTTGGATCTATTTTTCAAAAAAACAGGATCCAAATCACTGTGCCCTGACTACATTCAGCTAATTGGCCCTTGCTTTCGATGACATCCGTGGTGTGGGGATGAACAAATTGAAGATGAAAGGGTGGGCTGGGGTGGGGGCAGGGGGAAGGTAACATGGCCTGGGGCACAGTGGCGTGCACAACTGGGGAGAGGCGAGAGAGTGTGGGGTCCCCAGGTGGCTGTGTGCAAGGTGACTTCTTCACTTTGAAAGAAGATTGGACTCACATTTCTCTGCCTCCCTGATACAGGCACCAGCTGCAGCGTGATATTTCTCCATGATGTGAAGGAAAGAATATACACAAAGCCTTGCAGAGTCTAATGCTGGGGAGACAGATCCTAGAGATGTTCATGCTCAGGGAAACTAATGTTTCCAGTGGTGCTTCAGAGCTCGGTCGAATAGTGGTTGCCAAGGTGTGCCAGAGTTGGGACAAATTGAAAATTCTCATGTAGACCACAAATCCAACACATAGTAAAAAGCAATCCTTTTGAAACAGAATCAAACAATTCAAGATGGAAATAAAAAACTATTTATCTACTTGTTTTTCCCAGTAAGTCCACGCTGGGCTTTGATAATTTACTCAAGCATTAACATTTGCCCCACTCAAAATTCAATCAGAGTGAAAATTACCAAAAAGAAAATTCAAGGTTTCTGAATGCTACCTGACACTTTAAAGTACACCAATAAACAAATAGCTAGTCATAGGAAAAGCTTTATTTTTCTTTCAGTTCACCCTTCTCCCTTTCCCTAAATATGAAGGACTTTGCCATGCACTTAGGTAGTGGATCTGACATAATCATGGAAACACTTCATAGAGAGATTTTATATAGTCTTCATAGGAAACATTGCACCAGTGGTTCTCTCTGATTATGAAAGGAAATTCTGCCCTTGAACATATCTACTGCATCATTTGGTAGAGGCAAATGTTCTACCAGGGAATTCCCAATCCCTTTTTTCGCAGCACTAGGGAAAGAAATGGAAGATGAACTACTGGTACTGAAATAAAGGCTAAAATCTATACCTCTACAGAAAACTAAATATTCTTGACTTGCCTTTTTTTAAGGGCCTATATATAACCTAGGATCCTTATAATCTACTCCAGTTTAAAGTATGTGAACTAGAGGTTATATCTGGTCACCAGAGCCCCCATGGACTTCTCCGATCTTTTTGTCTCCAGAATAAACGAGCAGATAATTTCTGCTGTTTAAAGAGGCAGTGTATGAAAAGAAATAATGGACTTTTCTGGATCTTTGGTAGAGAGTTGTCATTCTTGCTACCTGAAAGTGAGAAGATTGCAGTTTTTCTTAGCCATTTTTTATGCCATACCATAGGTTGTCAAAACCAAGGTAGAAGAGCCAGTCTTTCACGGCTCTTTCTCAGAATTATATGTTGGGACTTTTTCTGTTTTTCAGAAATGGTCACTTCCAGATTAGGAAACATTCAACATTCACTCACTCACATTTCCTGCTAAATTGTTTGGTCTATTTTGTTTTCCTTTCAGGGTCTTCAGGAGGAGATTAGAAAGACTGTGCTTCAAGATTATGAAAGAGATAACAAAGTTTATCACAGCTGCTTTGACCGTTGCAGAGTCTGAAAAATAGTTTGAGTCAAAACTCAAAAGCTAGTGATGGGTTTTAAAATTTTTTTTCTGATCTGAAGTACAAAAACAGTGCACTGTGGCACAGAAATGTTTTATAAAGCTATGGTGAAAAAAGAGAAAGAAAATTCCTCCAAAGGGAAAATGAATCAGCATTCTTTCAAGGGGAATGGAGAGAAATGTAAAATCATACAGGCAGAGTACTTATCTATGGAATTTATTTTTTGTTTATAATTTTTAAAGGAATACTTGGAGTGATTTAAGCCCTTTATGTTCACCAAGAAATTTGCTATCCTGTATTACTTGTCTGGACTGGTAAAAACCAAATAAATAAAGATGTTTCTTCAAAAACCATTCAGAATGTTACTCATGTTCTGGAAATAAAAGGAATTTAAAAATGCTGGTCTGTTTTGGTTTTAATCTAACACAAAATCCCTATCCTGCAGCATTTCTGTATTTTCAAACTGAGACTTACAACTCATGGCACCTGATCTGTATCTTTTACTCTCCTGAATGCTTTTCCAAAACCAAGTAGTATGTGTCCAATGTATTGAAATCATTCAAGACAAGGACTCACATTTCCTCCATGGCAGACCCAGCTCTTCAGAGTGAAATGTGCTGTGTAAATAAGAGGTAGAGGAGCAGTAGCACCTTCTTCTTTAAAGGCTAGGATGCTCCATTTACTTTTCCTGAGTGGTTTAATTCTAACCTATTAGTGTAAAGCTGATACAATGTCCCTGAAAACAGAGATGTTCTGGATGGTATACATGACATTACTTTTAATTATTGGCTTTGCCAGCAACTGTGGCATTCATTCCTATACCTAACTTATGTAACCAAGGCCAGCTTTAGACAGGGGCACAACAAATGTTTGAGGAGGCTGCTAAAACATCAGGTCAGGTTCCTCCTTGCAATGCTGGTCACTGGGCAGAGCCAGAGCCTAGGCAATCCTTCTGTCCTGGGATCCAGCTGAGCCATGGGAGAGCTGGCAGAGCACAGAGGAATGCTGATGGAGGTGGGTGGTGGCATTGCTGTTGCCATCACTGTGTCTCTCCACAGAGCAGCAGGCAAGGCTTCCTTTGTGCCTGAGGTCCTGGCTGGGACCTTGTTCCCCGGACTTTTCCTTCCCGGAGCAAAAATTTTATGCCTCAGACCCTCCTCTCTTGAAGAAACATAATTTATTTCCACCAGTGCTGCTGGGGGCTTCTTGAATTAGCTCTGCTAACTCCATTTCATACAAGATGCTCCACACGTCAAAAATTTTGCAGTCCAAACACAGGAAGTTAAATAGTCAGAAACTCCAGACATGCCATTGTAGAGCAATTTTCCCCACTCCCATTGTCTTAGGATCTTTGCACTGTCTTAACATCACATTTAGAAAGTGACAGGATATTTTCCTTCCAAAAATGTCCCTCCTCTATGGTCAGTGAAATCTGGCTCTGTGGGATTCAGAAGTTACAGCAATAAAACTCCTCTTTTTTGACACAACACAAGAATAAATGCAGCCTTGCAAGGCTCCTGGCTGAATCAGGATGTTAATGAGTAGGGAAACAGCAGTGAAGATGATGGCTAACCAATCAATAATGACTGAATTACAGTTTAAAAACTGGATATGTTAGATAGTTATTAACAGTGTAATTATTCATAAATGTGCCTAATTATTCATAATTATTCAGAAACCTTATTACTTCCCTGATTGTCATAAGTGATCTCCGAGGCCAATTATTATTTGATTATGGCCACAGGACTCTATGTCGGTATTACTCCTTTTGTCCTAGAAAAGTACGGAGAAAGCTGGTGAAGTGAAACTCATGGAGGACTATCTGCATCAAGTAGTCCTTTAAGAACAAGAAGCCTGTGATTTGAAAGCCTCTGTTGTGTTTCCTCTTAGCTCTTTCTTCAGATCGCCTTGATTCCTTTATTACAGAAGCTGCTGCTGCCTAATTAGGGTTTTCTTGTTGTAATTGCTGCATTTGATATCTTAATAGTGTTACAGTGAGTGTGAGGGAGGAAGGGGGAAAGGGGCAGAGGGACTATCAATGCAAGTGTTTGTGGAGAAACTGAAAGCTCCCCGGGCTGTATGACTGAGCCAGAAAGGCCCAGGAGCCAAATCCCAGCTAGCTCAGGTATCTTGTAACTCAGCAGGGAGCTCTGTCAGAGGCAGCTAGGGTAGTTTCTAGCCCCTGACAACAAGAATGACAGTGCCTTTCCCTTTAAACAAACAGCTGGGCTTGATTAGTCATTTCCACAAAAACAGGTAAGAAAATGGTATTTTACATTTGCTTACATTTGACTCACAGGAATGTAAACTCAAACCTAACTGCAAGCTTGGTTAAGTGGTGAACCAGATGTATCTAGGGTGTTGATGCAATCAGACCTCATCATCAGAAAATCTGGGATATTTGTCAGAAGACACTTCACTAATCAAACAGGACCGTCAGCTCCTTTCCACTCTCTTTCCTCCCCTGAAAACATCAGAGCCATTATATTGTGGGGCGGCATTAGTCATGTTAAATTAGCATATAGATGAGTTCTGGGGGTAGGAAGGAGGGGGAGATAGGTTATGATAACCTGATGCTGTAATGCAGAAATCTTTTGGCTTATATACCAGGCCCCACAGTGCCCTGAGCTTGTTGCACAGGGGAAATGTGGTTTCCCAACAGGGTTGCAACCAGCTTCTTTTGTGTGATTTTACTGACAGTGTTTAATAAGAGAACACACACCAAAGCACTGAAGAATCATGAACCAAGCTCCACAGAATCATCCAATTATCTTAAAAACCATGAGATTCAAAACCCCATGTGTTGGATTTTTCTTGTTTGTATGTTTGTTTTTTGTCTTTTGTGTTTTATCTTCTCTCACCGGATAACAAGGGCTGGAAATCTCTTTGAGCTGACACCCAAGATTGTTCTTCTAATAACTTGAAAGGGTAATAAAGAGAAACATTAGACACTGCAAGCACTGTCAGAGTCGTTAGTGGCTCACAACCACTATGGTGGGAAAAGAAAGGCTGCCCAGCTGTGGCATCCTTGATCCAAAATATACATGTTATAGTAGGGGGTTCAATGGGAAGCATTATGATTCTTCTAAGTCTTCCCCATCCCATTGTCACAAAGTCTGTGCCCAGGTACTGTCATGCAGGTGTATTTGAGTACTGTCCTCACTTAAGGAGACAAGGCCAAATTCTGGTTGTGGTTACAGCTCTGTACCCCTGGAGCTGTTTCACAGATGTCAGTGGAATCTGGGAATGAGATCCCTGTCCTCTGATGGAATTTTGACAGTTGAAGATATGGTGGAAAATAGTTTTATGCCGAGAGAGTGCTACCAAATGTAAGGAATGTAATAGTTCAGCAGCAGCTGAAATGTGTATATACATAGTTCTGGGTCTCTTAAAATCCCCTGGAAAATTTAATAGGGGCATTCCTTCTTTTCATCAGACAATGTGATATAAACATTCAAATACTAGTAACCCTCTTGTTTTTCAGTATTCTC
This sequence comes from Acrocephalus scirpaceus scirpaceus, assembly GCA_910950805.1. NCBI lineage: Eukaryota > Metazoa > Chordata > Aves > Passeriformes > Sylviidae > Acrocephalus > Acrocephalus scirpaceus. Next base: position 39,384,493 of record OU383773.1, on the reverse strand, counting down.
TAGAATTTCTGTGATAGGGAGTAAAACTATTCAACAACTAGAACCATTTGGTCTTTTGTGAGGGCTTCAATACGTGACAGGTCTCAAATAGCACAAGTTGCTGTGCTGAACAGTTACATGAAAGGAATATACTTGATTTTTAAAGCTATCTCTTTGTAGGAATAAGAGTTTTGTGAGATGTATGCTTACAGTCTGCATTTTTGCAAAATGTACAGAACAGAAGGTTTCTATTTTCTTTAGAATAAACAACCAAAGAAAAGGAAAATACTATTCTGTCAGGCAAAGACTGAAGACTTCCTCCTTCAGAATTCTTTATTTCACCATGAAAGTGAAATTTCTTTAGTCACACTTGCATACTTTTGGTCTTTTCTTATCAAAATTGTGTTGGAAATTCAATTTCTACAAGTGCTATGGGGAAACCAGTGATCAATTTGCACACCAGGGATACTTCTAGGGCATTCCAGAACAACTTGACACAGTAGGACAGAACACTTACCAAACTCTTTGACAAGATCTGTCAGATTGGAAGTCAGGAATCTTATTTTGTCACAGTACTGGCTCTATCGTATTACGGCATCCAAGTCTCAGTGTGCCAGACTAGGATGTAACTTCAAATTTGCAAATAGGATGGTGTGTCTATTATTAATATGGAGATAAATTGATCTCTTCTCCTGTACACCTAATATTACTGCAGCTAAGACCCACTGCAGGTATCCGTGGAATGGCAACTCAGTCTAGGCCCAGAAATGCAAACTAGCTGCTAAAACCACTAGGTATATCTGGTCTGAAATGAAAAATGGAGTTCACATATGTAAACACTCTCTCTGAACATTTTTGACTACTGAGTATGTTATTTATCCTATCAACACAGAGAAGGGGAATAAAGTGTGAAAAACATTAAATTCACATTTAATACTGCAGCATAATTACTAAGGCAGGGCAGAATATCTCACATATACCTTTTCTATCATGGCTGCAGCTTTCTGACTTGTAACACAAGCTACCACCCTGTCTTCTGCCTTTGATTCTCAGTGAAGTACATTTCACTGTATGCTAAAGGATAAAGCTTTGGATGTTCTTAACTTACAAATGATGACAGCTTGATTTTGCTAAGTCCTGAGCCTGAAAAATTAAGAAGATTCTTCCTTTCTGTGAATCTGAAAACCCACGGCTGCTTTGCCGCAATGTATTCTATTAAGCAAAGTTAAGCAAAGCTCTAAGCAAACCCTCACAGGCACAATGAGCTACAACCCTACTTCAGAAAAAAACCAACCAAAAATACACAAGAGAAAATGGTTGCAAGTGTGTTAGTTGTTCCCCCTCCCTTTGTGGCTTCAAAGGGTGAAAATGGAAGAATGTGACTGCAGAGCATAATGGGTCAACACTGCAGCTCTGATCGCTGGAGCATACACTCTAAATTTCACGCTACATTAGGTAGATTTTTAAACCTAATCTGCTGCTACGACTGTTTTATTGGTAATTCTATGAAGGTACAGATTTCTTGACAACAAGGGAGACATAGGAGAGGTACTTGGTAATCCACAACTTTGTGACACCCCAGTGACCCAGCAGTCCAGCACACTCAGTGCACCTTGGCTCAAGGGGGTGCACCATAACAAGCCTCCTTTCAGCTCTCATTTCGCTCTGTTATGACAGTGAAAGTCATTCATTTAACCAATTACAATTTTTTCCTTGGTGTCGGCTTAACTCTGATGTATTGATCTAGTAAGGGTATATTCTGCACTGAAAGCTTTACAGATTGGCACAGTTTTAAAACTAGCTCCTGTATTCAGCCAAACATCATTTGAGAGATGGAGAAGGCTTTGGTTTACTCTGCCTCAGAGCTGTTGAAATGCTGTGCAACAGTACCACTCACTTTTTTGTTTTTCCAATTTAAGTTTTTCCAGTTTAAAATAAACCTTGGGCAGAGTGATGTAATTGCTGAGCAAGAGAGCCATGGTTACTCCTCCTGTGCCTGGCTCCCCTGGTGTTTCAATATTCCACTAAAATCAGAGTAGCAGCAACAAAAGGAACTGGAGCTGTAGAAAAGGCTTTAATATGAGCTATGCATCTCTGTCACGATAGAAGCCCTTCTGGTCACCACTTGGTAGTGGTGAGTAAGCTTTACTGCTGAAAATTATGGAACTGGAGATTTTGAGTGCCACAAGAGTCAGCTGGAAGTTTGGCAGGTGGCTTCAGGATCAAACGTAGTATTAGACATCTAAAGGGAGGAGATTATAATATTCATGACTATCTCTTCAACTAAATTGAGGCTCAAGTCTACCCACAGGATTTAATATATCTTTGAGAAGTCAACCAGAGATCCTTTCTAATAGAACTGGGAGTGGCTGGATTGAACCTTCCATCAGAAGACCTTCTATGCAATCTTTAACTTGGCTTGAAAACCTCTTTCTGTTCTATGCTGGTTGTAACCCCAGCTGTCCTATAATAGCTTAATTCTTATGGACAAACTTTAATTTACAGTGCTTTTTCTTTCTCTTTTTTATTGTAATAATTGTTTTACAGATGTATTACAAATAATCAGGGTTTTGTACACCACAAACAATGGCACAAAGGCCCAGATTGAATAGTCAGGTTGTAATTCAGTCTCCAGGCTGAGAGGTTTGCTACCATACCCAAACCCTTAAGCAATATTCTTCAGTGTGGGACATTAGCAGGATCCCTCAATTGAATTACAGCATTGTATTCCATCTGGGACTTGGTATTCTAGTGTACTTAACATTGTACTACATAGGGAGGCATGAGAGTAATGGAATTTTACAGTAATAAGATTTTTTTTTTATTAAATGAGAAGTAGGCATATAAGATCCCCAACTATGTAGCATTAGTGGAGTTAGAAATAAAGACCCTGTAAAACATACCTGAAAAATTAGCTTTTTAAAATTTTATAAATATTGTAATGTGCTGTTAATATACAATACACACCTTAGAACACTAGGACTTTCTCAAAATGTCCAACTTGCTATGCAGTTTTAGGTGGATTTTCATCATGATAATTATAATATATAGGTAAAAGTGATTCTTGAAATGAAGTGTCTATCATTCCCCCAGTTCAGTAAAGTATTCTGGCAAAGGTTTCAACTCATTCTTATAAGCCCTAATCTCAAGTACATGTGCATGTTTCAGACACTTTATATCAGATATAAAGTAGATATAGTATATATGAAATATATATATATATATAAATCTTTACAAGATAATGTAAAGGTTTTTCTGAAATCAGTGCTGAGTGTAATTTTTTACTTTTCATTCTGCTTAAAAAATCCATATACCAGAATAGCAAGTAAAGCAAGTGCTAACATCAGTTCAAAATCTGCTGCTTCACTGCACTGACTTGGGTAATATCATATCAAGTAGTTAGTAAGAAACAAACTAGAAAAGCTCCAGTTTTTAAAGGAAGACAAGAAGACATAAAAACTGGGCAGACACAACTGAAATAACTCCCTATCATATATTTTTCTTTTAAATTAATATTTCATGATTAGTTCATCAGCAGTCTGTTATCTTCCTAATAAAGTAAAGGTACTATAACCAATAAAAAATATTTATTGCCACATTTTATGTTTTAATCAAGGGCAAACCCCTCAACATATTCTTTTTTAATTCCTTGACATGGTGAATGATTAAGTAGAAAAAACAGATTTTTATGTTAAAAAGAAAATGCTATGTGCTGATTAGTTAACTAACACAGCATCTTTTGGAAGTGCAATAAATCTGGGAATCAGAAACAAATAGAGATAAGAATCTGCAAGATATAGTGTGCTACTCAAATTCTGGATTTGCTGTACTACTATAATTTTTGTCATTGGCTTCAAGGGCCAGAGTTTTTCCCCTAGTCCTCACTGAGAGATAAAGAATGTTATGGGAACTCAGAAATCCCTGAGGAGGTGCTGGGACTTGAGGTTTCCAAAAACACAAACTGATGAATTTGCAAATGCAAGCAAAATGGGCTGTATTGATCAAAATAAAATCTTAATGAGCCCTGATGTGCAGTGGGAGAAATTTCCAAGTACTGGTGGGTAATAATTATGCAAAATGAAGTAAGGGGGCAACTCAGTTCAGACTTGAGTTTAGATCCTTCTCTAAGCAAAAAATAAGTCATGTGTCTTAAGTGGCTGTTATATTTACCCCTTCATTGTTGCCATCTTCCTGGCTACTGTTTTTAACTAACCAGTTTTAAACAGTTTCTCAAAACCCAGAAATTTTAGCCTTGAGGCATACACAAGTTGTATTTATTTTACTACTACTATGTTTCTGTTGCTACTGCTGCTGCTACTGATACTACTCTTGTTGTTGCTGTTAATTGTTAGATGAATATGTCTTTCTAAAAGCAATAAATCTACTTTGACTAAAGTTTTGGCAAAAGTATTTGGAATGTCTTGGCCCCTGTTTCACAGAAGAACACTGGACAGGGTTCCTGATCTTCCAGGAAGGATTTAATTGAGAAGGAATTAGATATTGCTCTCAGTTTACAGCTTTTCATGGGACTAGGACCTAAAATACCATGACAGTCTAAAGGATAAGACAAAATTAAGGATCAGGTTTAAAAGGAAAAGATGAAGGAAAACTTTCTATTTTCCTGAGGAAGATGAACAAAAAGAGTTTGCAAATCTTGCTGTCCCAAAATGTTAATGCTTCCTCCTTCCATGTAATGCCCTAGGTAGTCACCCTGTTGCATAACCAAGGGAATGATGTGAACCTGCACCTCAGGGTTATCCATGGACCACTGGAAGGTAGTGATGATGCAGAGCCTTACACTTTCTGTTCCGCAGCCACAGACACGGGGCAGCAACTTCTGGAGGAAGGATGGCACATGTGGCAAAAGGCAGTGATGTTGTACACTCCAGTAGCTACATTTATCAGCTGGTCTGTCAGAGTCCCTAGGTGGAGCACAGTGAAGCCAACAGCCAGTTCAAGTAGAAAGATTTTATCCACTATTAGCTTGGATAAGACAAAAGGTCATAATTTCAGCTGCTACAAAGACATAGATCCCTTTTATTTGCTACTACTTTCTTAGAGTCTTTGCTCAGAATATATTTCCTTAAAAAAACCAAAAAACAAACCCCCAAAACTCCCTCAGGTTTGGTCCTATCAAAAATGGGCAGAAAATATGCACCTGATCATATATCAAAATTTTTTTATATCCAGTTTCCCAGTTAGTGATACAGTGGGAAAATGACAAGATGTATTGTACCACAAATCTTTCTTATATACATCTGCATTTACAATATGCAAGTTTAACTCCATAAGAATTTTTATCAAATGCTAATCTGTCCTGTTGTTTCAGGGGCTTGTTGCTCTCCCACAATAAAAATTTAAAATCTCATGGATTAGTGTCTCATTTAACAGATTCTAGAGTTAAAATAACAACAATAAAACTGAATAATTTTTTAGGACCAACTCAAAGTCAAATTAAACTGACTTGTACTGCTGAGAAAGTAGAAGAATTTTCTTCCTTTTTTGGTCACATTTCATGTTATTCTTCCAGATAAAAGAAATGTAGAAAGAATTACTAAATTATTTGCAGCTGTTCTAATAAATAGATTACAGCAGCCCAATACCACATAACCAACTACAATTGCACATACTGATATGCATCTATTGCATGTACTGATCATATCTGAAATGTGCTTATAACATCCATTAATTATTTATTAACCTTTATAAACCGCTTAACAGTGGAATGCTAATATTGAATGCAATCTTGTGGGAACCAGGGATAATTTTTTCCAGCAGATAAATGGCATTTTTCAGCCTGATCATGTGATAAAATTGTACATTGTGAACACAAGTATAGAGAGCATCCATGTATTTTTGAATATTCCAGAGTAAAAATTCCCAGCTTATTGCATGCCTTAGTCATAGCTTCATTTAAGGATATAGCTCGGGGAGAGTGGCCATTTTGTACTTAGATGAGCTACAGTAGAATTCAAAATCTTATTCATATGAGTCCTTTTATAAAAACAATACTTCTTTTCCAACATGTTATCATGTTTCTAGGACTCTGAATATTCTATACAAAGGTGCATTTTCTCTGAAAAAGCTGTCATTGACAAAGGTTTTCCTCTTTTTTAATTTCTCTGTCTGGAGATTTTTGAACTGCTTTGCTCTGACATCTGAAGTATAGAGGTGTTAGCAGATATCACTTTTGTGAGAAAGTAGAACCAGTAGAAAACTGAATTTCATTAATTTATTCTTAAAGATACATCTTGCTTTTTCATATTTGCAGTAGCAGGGCTGAAAGTCAAAAAGAGTTTTTCCAACATCCTCCTCTCCTCTCCTCTCCTCTCCTCTCCTCTCCTCTCCTCTCCTCTCCTCTCCTCTCCTCTCCTCTCCTCTCCTCTCCTCTCCTCTCCTCTCCTCTCCTCTCCTCTCCTCTCCTCTCCTCTCCTCTCCTCTCCTCTCCTCTCCTCTCCTCTCCTCTCCTCTCCTCTCCTCTCCTCTCCTCTCCTCTCCTCTCCTCTCCTCTCCTCTCCTCTCCTCTCCTCTCCTCTCCTCTCCTCTCCTCTCCTCTCCTCTCCTCTCCTCTCCTCTCCTCTCCTCTCCTCTCCTCTCCTCACACAGCTCCTCTCAAGAGCTACACTTTTGTGATCAGGCTCATAGTTTACCTTGGTAGGAGCAACTAATTTTTAAGGTGTCATCCATAACAGGTTTTTAAATACTACCTACAGTGAAATTAATTCAAGCAGAAATTCATTCTGAAGCAGAATGAGCATGTATGATATACTCAGTACTGGCTTTTACATTCAAGCCTGGTGCAGGCTGTCTGTGCAGGACTGACAGCATCCTTGCTATCAACTAAAGGACAGTCCTCAACAGTCAATCAAAAGCCCAAGGTTGAAAGAAGCTGACATAATGCCCATCAAAATCTCCTCATTAAAACTGATTTCAGATTGTAGGTTGACTCTCCTTGACCAGAATGACTCTGTGGATATTCATGCAGTGTGTCAGGCACTGCTCAGACAGTTGGTAGCTCCAGTAGCAAATTGTGCAACACTCTGTATGGTCATGGAGGTCAGATGAATTCTGGGATCTTCCTTGTGTATCCACTGAGGCCAAAGTGTTTGGTCTTCAGTTGTTTCTGGTTTATTAATGATGGTGATATTTAAGTGCCTCTGAGATTTCATGGGTAAGGATGACTTCTACAATATCTGACTGCCTCTCAGGTTACAAATTTCCACTGCTACAGCCTCTCCCACTACACATATTTTTCTTCTTCCTATCTTTTTTCCTGATGTCACTCTCACCTCTTTCAAAAACAATCCTACATCCTTGATATCAGGGTGTCTTGCCACTGAGGCTTTCTCTAGGCTGTACTACAGAGCAATGCAAAATATAATATTTTAAATACATCACCACGTTTACTTCCATATTTTAGTACAATTAATGAGTCAACTCTTTCTAGTTATGCATTTTTGGTTTGTAATATAAGAAGCATTGTATATTTTTTTTTCTTCCTATTTTGCAGAATTGCTTTTCCTGCAATAAGTCAATTATTATTTTGAAAAACAAAGCAGCTTTGCTTTGGGTTTTTTTTGGAGAGAGGAGACAATAATAGCAGAACTACACTAATCCTAGAATGTACAGGAAGGACCTGTACCCTGAGATGCTGAACATCAGAGTATTTCCCTTGCTGGTTGCATTACATGTTGTGTTTATAAAGTTGTAGTTCATCCCTTGAAGTGACATTTTCCAATCTCAAACCAGAGAATTTGCTTAAATTAGGCAACTTTTGTGCCACCTAGTGGCCCCTCCTCTCTGAGAAATGCATCTGGCATTCCCTTGCCTAAAATTCTGCATGCCTCTGGTCTTGAAGTATGTAGAAAACCTTCAGTAGAAGTAAGTTGTGAACTAAAGAGTCCAAATCACATACTTTAACCATGAAGATTATCCTTTGATATCTTTTCTTGCACTTTTTACTTGGCCGTTTACCCCTCATCTCTGCAGGCATTTAGCCATGCCTGGCTTCTTCTATGCAGAGAGAATTATCACAAATATGAATCTTTATTACTGGAGTTTATTTCTGAGATGAGGTCTTGTCATTTTCAGTCACTTTACACATCCCTATCTTGATGGTCTCAACAGATGAGTCCTCAATTCACCCTTACTCTTGGGGTCATTGAAAATGGAACAAATTGCCACCACTTTGTCATTCAGTAGATCTAAGTCAGTCTACAGCAGGAAACGTGTTGAACCTTTTCAAATAACTATGCTGTTAGCTGTACTAGCCACAGCTTTTTGAGCTTTGCTGCTTGAAGTCAGTCACCTCCATCTATATTTGGGCTGCAAAACAGCAGTAGAGCTAACAGATTCGCAGAGGCTGCAAAGATTGATAGATCCCATTGGCCTCAGAAGGAATTTGAGACACTGATGATGCCAGCCCATCCCACATTTGATCTCAAGATAACTTGTTGTGAGGGTCCTAAGGGATGAATCTTGTTTCTTTGCTTCCAGTGATGCACTTCAGGCACTAAACACTAGTGTTCAGCCTAGCCAGGCTGGCTCCTATTCAGCAAACTCTTTGGGTTTAAACTCTTTATGTTAAATATAAGCCTAAGGCTAAGTGCAGAGTGCTTTCACAGGCAGCAATGGGCAATGAACAGGGGCTGCCAAGCACTGAGAATGTCTGCCTTGAGCTGTGTTTGAAAGGTTATGCACTTCAGTTACATCATCCCGTAATGACACAGAGTTTCACAGACCCACAGAGGACCAGCATGAATGTGTCGCAGTAGGAAAAGGCAATGAAGGACACACAGACAGTTCTCAGTGATGATCAGAACACTTTATTTACATTTTCCTCTGCCTCTTTTATAACATGGTCTGCAAAAGGGACTGTGATTGGTCAGAGAAGGACTCACTCTCTTCCCCTTTCATAAACACAGGTGACAGAGATTGTTTTGAGAAAAATCGTGAGAAGAGTGAAGCTCACACAGTATTTACAAAATAACAAAGAAAGTGTTATGAGAATGGGAACTTGTTCCCATGGGAATCAGCATGCAATAGCAGCAGAATTCTGAAGCCCAAAAAATACAGAGCTACATGTATGAGGGATCTACTGCTGGACACAGGCAGTAGATCCCTCATACATGTAGCATCCCCATGCGTTTTTTCTGAGTCATGGCTTTTTACACTACTAGTCAGATTTTCTCCTGCAGTCTGGGTCACAGTGCCATCTGGATACAACTCAAAAATTCTATTTTCTTTAGAATATACAACCAAAGAAAAGGAAAATACTACTCTGTCAGACAAAGACTGAAGACTTCCTCCTTCAGAATTCTTTATTTCACCATGAAAGTGAAATTTCTTTAGTCACACTTGCATACTTTTGGTCTTTTCTTATCAAAATTGTGTTGGAAATTCAACTTCTACAAGTGCTATGGGGAAACCAGTGAATTTTACTGATGTAGTCAGGAAGAACCTGTTTGTGGGCTCTTTTTGTAGCTGTCCTTCTGTCATTCACTTGACAGAGTCTGACGAGTCGCACTGCAATGTTTATTTCAATTAGAAGATCTAACCCCTTCTTCCCCAAATCTTTACTGTACCCAGGGATACTCTATTTGAAAAAAGGACTTAATTATGATATTCATTTACAAAGACCACTGATTTGAGAAATGGCCCAAATAATAAGTGCTGTCAGAATAATTACAAGACTATGAGGCTAGCAGTAGTGATGTTTGCTCTGCTAATTGTACTTAATTTACTGTGAAGTTTTTCAGTGGCTCCTGTAGCTTTGAGTGCACTGAGTTGTGGTGCTGCTCTATATACCAGGGGGAGAAGATTATCAGTGAGGTAGCCCAGTGAGAACCATTTCTGAAACGATCCCAAGTGTCAGATTCTCCAGTGCTTTCATTACACACAGCTAATGCCATGGGTGATGCTATCCTAGGAGCTCTTGGGGATACAGTGGCTACTCACAAGGTGCAATGGGGAAGCCAGCAAACTCCAATCTGCCACTGGGTGCAGGTGTGAAGACTTTATTCTATTTCCTTCCTTGTTTAGGGCCTTGAACTGACCTTTCTCATGATGGAAAATTACGGATGTATTAGCCATGGTCAGAACTAGATGTCTGTTTGCAGTGGATGCTGACAGACAGCGACGCTGGGACAGTCACATACCTGTAGACCACCATGTGGCTGTGCATACATTCTCCATTTGTTATGTCTCAGAGGACCTCATGGGAGCTCTTCAAAATGGAAAACCCCATCTCAAGGGAAAGGAAAAAAATGAGAAGTTAAAAAAAAAAAAAGTACAGGGATAAAAGAAAACTTAGGAAAAAAAATGGGCAACATACTGAACCACAACCCCAGCTTGCCAATGGCTGATTTTCAGGCTACTGGACAAGGAACAACCTCATGGAATAATTAGTTTCCCTCTTCTTGTTCAAGTGTATATACATCTCCCTCCTTGGCAAATTTTGAATCTTTTACCAATATCAGGAGAATTTAATGGAACTGTAGAGATCTCTGAGAGATTAAGCAACTTTTATGAGAGCAGGTTGGAGGAGAAAGATCCAACAGATCTTTCAGTCCAAGCAAAATGCTTAAATCAGAGCTTAGACCTTCTCCAACAGCAAAATATACAAATCTGTAAACATTGTAAAGCTCATGGCCTTATTAAAAAAATAAAATAAAATTAAAGGTTATCCTTTTGTCTTTTCAAAGCAAGCCAGGACTATAGTGAATGTGGGTAGACTAAGTTCCTGTAATCACTATTTTGATCTAGATTACTAGACCTGACAGTGGCTGAACTCTGTTTACCTTCCTGCTTCTTCTCGCAGTAGAACAATGGACCAAGCTATGCAGGAGGTCAACAATGTTAAAAGCTTTTAATGGATGGACTCATGACCATCAAGCTCATCTGACATCTGAGTGTGGGCTGGAAAGAGTCCAGTGTTATGACATACGCCAAGCTCCTCTCAAATCTCAAAGCAGGTGACAGGAGCTACTGCACAGTTTAAACTTTCTTCTTTTTTTCTCTTCTGCCTGTTACCTGTTTTGCATTAGTGAGGCTGACAAGACCCATAATAGATCACCTGCCTGTTGCTTTTGCCCCTCCTCCCCCCTCTAGATAGAGATCAGTGCAGGCAAGGGGAAGAAAGAGGATTGATTTAGATGGACCTAAGAAAAGCGTTCTCATCTGAAACCAGGTGTTCCTAATGCCTGCCATAAGATTTATTGCAGTATGCGTCAGGCAGCCCACACTGAGCATTCCTGAGTAATTGGGATTCTGTATCCTACCATCTGATGGGCACTGACCTCTCCTTGCAATCTCTCTTAAGTGTCTGAGCCTCTTTATTCCATCTTCCATCCCCCAGCCTACCTCTCCTGTCATATCCCAGCAGATACTTTATGACGTGTTGCCATGCCAGGAAGCCGGCATGAACAATATTACTCTGCACCCAGCCTGGGGCTACTCTGAGGAATGGTCAAGTATCTGAAATTTAAGCTAAATAATATGATCTTAATGAGCTCATGTGGGCTACAGATCAAAAGCATAACCAAAAGGTAAAAAGTTCAATCAGCTTTTTTCTGTGTGCAGTGAGAATGACCATAGTAACTTTGCATTGAGTCCTTTTGCAAGATTGCTAGAGAAAAAGTGTCTCAAAGGGAATGGATAGAAGGAGATATTTCTCTTGAGCAGTTTTGACATCAAATTAATGCAGAGAAACAGTTACCCACTGCTATACAAAATGAACCTGGCATACCTGTTCAGGTACTGACTATCCTTTTGTCTCGACTCAGAATCCAATATTGGCTCACTGTAGTTTACCTCAGGAAATTTGCTTTTTTTTTCAGATTGCTTTTTGCAAATTATGGGCCCTGTTTGATTTTTCTAAGCTGCTGTTTCCAGTGAAACTAAGACCCCTATGCGTTAAAAAAATACTTGTTACTGGCTTGTGCCAATAACAGCATAGCTCAGTTCAACTGGTCCTCTTGTAATAAGTCCTAATGATCACTGGTTCTCAGTGATTATCTTTCCAAGAATTTATTTTCCAGTCTTGCAGCCAAAGAACATTCCAGTAGCACCGTGAACACACGAGATTGGTTTGACTCAGTAGGAAAATTGAAGGCCACTCGCCTGTGATACTCCCTGGCTTTCAGATTTTCACCATGATGGCAAACTAACACCTGCAGAGCCAAATACCCTGCAGAACCTTGTAGGAGTTTGCCACTGAGACAAAAAAGGGAGCATATCACTCTGGAAGTGCTGGAGCTGAAATCTGGGCTTAGCATTGCAACAGCTCATGGCCTAATTTGTCACTATTTGAAGGCATAATCACCTATGTTTTGACATATTTATGCCATAGGTTTACACTGGTCTTTCTCTCTCCAAGCCAGAAGTGTACTTGGGCTTTATATTAAAAGTCACATTTTGCTGAGAGGAGTACAAAAGGTCTATCTACACTAGTAAAGGTGTGGTTTTGCTGAGAATCTTTACACAGGACAACTAGAGGAAAGAAGCAGCAGGAAGGCTGTGTTTGTTATATGACTACATTTACACTGATACTCCTACCTCCCTACTGTATCACTTCCATAGCATTAGCATTGAAACTCACACTTTCACAGAACTTTTATTTGTAGGCCAGCTTTGAATTCATCAAAAGTCTTTGGCGATCTTTGGTGTTAATGAATACCAAAAGCAGGTAACTTTGAAGGTTAATAGATATTTAATACCCTGTCTTGGTGTAGAGACAGAGCCTGCCATCCTGATTTAGTTGTTACAACAGATTAACATTTTGATGTTCAGGAAGATATCAGAAGGCTAAACTCAATTAGCCAAAATATATTGTACTAAAGCTGATCTTTTGTTCATGGCAAACATCCTGCTGATGTTATTTAAAATCAACAAGTAAGATCAAACAGCCACTGTGCAAATTGCTGTGTTCCCTGCACACAACTATTAAATATTGTAAAACTAAAGGCATCGCTAGACAACATGTGTGCAGACATTTAAATTTTTATGCAAGTAGGGCTTATTTCAGGACACTACCACTAATGTCTATGGCATGCATTATCACAGTTTCTAAATGGATTTTCTTAGTTAAACGCATTTACCTCCTTAAATGTATTGGGTAGATGAAATGCTCCAGTTTCATGAGATAGGCAAAGACTGGTGCTTGATCACTATGTCCTGTACAGCTCTCATGTGATATACAGCCTTCTCCAATATCTGTAGCATTAGTGATAATGCTATTTTGGAAGTTAGTATACAAGTGTGAGGACTGAACTAGGGCATTCAAATTCCCCTTTTGGGTACCAAGATCAGAAAACAGTACTGAGGTGCCCACTTTATCTGCTGCTCCAGACAACAACTGAGTGTAGATATTTTGGTCTTTTTATTAGAAATATAATTGAAGTGAAAGAGAGGGCATTGTATTAATATAGTGAGAGCTTGCTGAGGCAGCCCTGCCTAGAATATATTCTTAAAATCCTGCTATATTCTGGACAATTTGCAACCACAGTAGTTTTTCTCCTATTTTATAGCTGTGTATCATTGCCTCTTTCCCCTCATATTTAAACACGATTAACTGGGAAAATGCAAATACCAAGACAAAAAGGTAAGTATCACAAAAGGTTAAAAAGCAGGATTACAACCCTGTCTTTCAGGAGAGCAGACTATGGGCTCTTCAGGGATCTGCTTGAAAAAAATAAAAAAAATCCCATATGAAATGGCTCTGGAGAGAAGATGAATCTAAGAAAGGTCTTTGATCTGATTGATTTTGAGGGATCACATACTCCAAACTCAATAATGATTTATCTCTATGCACAGGAAATGAAGCAAAGGTGGCAGGAAGCCTGCACAAATGAGCAAGGAGCTCCTGTCAAAATTCAAATGTTAAAAGGAAGTGTAGGAGGTGGAAGCAGGGGCAGGTGACCTAGGAGGAATATATGGACACTGTCTGGGTATGCAAAGACCAGTTAAGAAAAAGCAAGGCCCATTGATTTGAATCTGATGAGGGATGTGAAGGGGAATAAGATCTTCTGCTAGGACATCACCAGCAAAAGGAAGACTACAGAGAATATGAAAACATTCTGATGCATAGGACAGTTGATCTGGTGTTAGAGAACAGTAAATAGGTCAAGGTACTCAATGCCTTCTCCACCTTGCTCTTAAAGGCATGACTGAGTTTAAGGAATCCCAGCTCACACCTCAGACCAGTGTTAAAGTTCCAGTGCAAGAAAGACCTACCCCCAGTAGAAGAGGGCTGGGTTAGGGATTATACAAATAAATGGATGTATATGAATGCCTGGGACTGATGGGATAGTCTCACATGGTGAATTGAGGTCAGCTTCATCTCAATCCTGGCAAAGGTCAAGTAGTGAATCCTCCTGCAAACTATTTCTGAAAACATGGAGGAAAAGGAGAATGCATTTACAAAGGGGAAACCACACTTCACCAACGTGATTGCTTTTGTGATGAGTAGACTAGCTTGATTGTTGAGAGGAGACCGGTGGTTGTTGTTCATATTGGCTATAGTAAGGCTTTTGACACTTCTGACACTCTAACATCTTCATAGAAAAATTGCAGAAGTATAAATTAGATGAATGAACAGTGGGTGGGATGTGACAACCCTGACTGAATCAGTTTGGAGGGTTGAATGCAGTTTAGGGCTTCTAAGTACAAGATACATTGAAACAAGGCCAGCAGAGGACCATGAGGATGAATAAGGGTGTAGAGCATTGTATGAGAAGAGGCTAGAAGAGTTGGCACTGTTCCACCTCAAGAACAGAAGATGCAAGGGAATCTTATCCAGGGAGATTGGATTAATCTATCTCCAGAGGTCTCTTCCATCCTCAATGCTTCTATGATTCTGTAAAAAGCTTCTATACAAATACTTCTGTCGCCAAGTGGCAACAGTGAGAAATGATTAAAATGCTCTAGGGAAGGTTTAGACTATTTAAAGTAAAACAGGAAATTAAAAAAACCAAAAAGTCTCCTTTTTCAACATTAGATTTAACCATAACTGATTTTTGTAAGAAGAAAGTATTGGCTTTTATTTTACATTTAGCATGTTGTTCACTAAAAATCATGTAGTTATTTACACTACGTCTGATAAAACATAAGTCTCCCAAGTCAAATTTAGTCTAGAAAAGGATTAGTGTGAAGACAGAGTGAAAATCATGGTGCCATTTATCATTTTAAGTGATGACTATTTGGGAATAAAATACAGATTTTGTAGCTCTGGCAATAAGATTTCTCTTCAGGAGAAACCTTCAGTGAACATTTGGCCACTCTTGTGTACAAAGATTTTGCTTTCTGGCAGAGAAGCACTCTTGTTCCATGGCCTTTTTTAAAGTTTAAAAGAAGTGTTGACTTTCCCTGTATTTCATGCTGTGGAGGAAAGAAGCAAACTTCTCTCTGAGCTGACCTTTAGGAGATGTTGTGTTGCCTAAAGCCCTGTCATTAAACATAGCAGTGAGCACTAATGTTTATGATAGAATGCTAAAATAGAATCTAGACAATAGGAACCCCTCTTTATTTTCTGCTGCATCCTGCTGTCCAAAAAATATATGTATTTTGTCCAGGGTCACTTAGTAATTTGTATGCACATAAAAGAATAGTATGAACTATCTGTAAACATCTATGGATGTTCTAAAAATCAAAAGCATTTCTTCAGGACTGGTACTGAGCAGGAACACGTGCCTGTGGTTTCAGTAGTATCTTGCTCTTTGTTTATATCAGTAAAACTTCAGGCCCTGGTTTCCCTTTTGCCCTCTAAGCATAACAATCAACAGAACAGGGTAAAATAAAAATTGAAAAAAAAAAAAATTCTATTGCCAAATATCTGCTGCCTTCATAAGATCACATCTTCTGATTTTTTCTTGACTATTTTTTTGGTGCATTTAAGGCCTGAAAGCAGTGACCTTGTTGCTAAGCAACTGAGATGCTTAGGCCTCAGCCCTGGTGGTTGAGATGACAAAGGTCAATTAATGTGGCAGGCCTGTCCTTATCAATATGCTACTGTGGCACCAACTTTTATTTCTTTACAGTAATATATCATAATAACTTTTGTAGGTCTTTATACTGCAGATCTCCTTTTGAATAAAAGCATAACTAAGACTTGAGGGTATGTCTGATATAACAGAAAATATAACAGAAAATGTAACCATAAAAAAAAGAAACCCAGAATAGAAATCATCTGACTGCTGACTATCCTGCTGTGCTGCCTGAGGCAGTTACACATTTCCATTGAGTTATTTTATGATCAGGCCAGTATGTTATTGAAATATTATCTCTTTAGCCTTTCTCATTCTGATAAGAAATGACAGGCTCTCAGAACACTAATACACATGGAGAACAAAATATGGAGCTGTGGTGAAAATTCAGTTGGGGCAAGGAACAGCAGCTCAAGTACATTCCTGTTAAAACTTCCTCACCAATCTTGTGTTGGTTTTTAAATAACTGTCCCTATTTTTATTCCAAAGTGAGCATCAGAAACCTTTACTCCTAGTACTAGTACTATTACTACTACTGCTGCTACTACGACTACTATCACTACCACAAAATTTTGTCAAATAGTTTAGCAGTATGAAATACTTGTTATATGGAAAGTCTCTCAAATTGGGAAACATTTAAAAGCCAGTTAACTGCCCATTACTGGATTTGTAAAGCATTTTGAGAACCTAAAATCCACTGGCTGTTCCTTTTGTCCTCCTCTGCCCATTGACCAGGCTCCTGGCTGAGAACATCCCTCCCTTTTGGGAAACTTTCAAAAGTAAACACCTACATAGGCTTCTATGGAGAAGGCTGCTGGCAGTTTTTGTGGTCACTTTGGGATCAGTGGGTGACAAAGGCAGCCACCTTCCTCATTTCCAGGGTGTGTGGTGTCTGGGTTAGTGTAAGCAAGTCCCTCTTCCTTTCCCAGATGCACAGGGTGGAGTGGAAGGAGCACTCTGGATGCCCCAGGAATTTGGAAGCACCCTCTGCACAATCAGGCACAATCAGCCAGTAGGGTAAAGTGTGTGGCATCATGCATTAGCTGGTACTGGGATGAGCAGTACCCAGACAAACTGCCATAAGGAGAAAACGATTTTCACATGATGATTTGAAAACACAAAAAATGATTTGTCTGCATTACTGATCATTATTTTTGTCCAAATGCTATCAGGGTCACAAGAAAACTTAGTTCTCCATATTTTTGACAGTCTTCTCTGCTTAAATGCTACACTATCAAGATTGATGCTCAGTGAAGTTGTTGATGGACTGGGAGTGCCATTTTTTGCCTGCTTTTTGCCCTTCTTTCAAGCTTATCCTGTTGTGAAGGGTAGGAAAAAAACAGTCTGAGCAAGGTCTGAGTACTTGTGTATTCATTTCAGCAGTAATCAAGGGTTGCATCTAGTTAGTGGTGCTAGTTTCCATGAGTGATCCTTTTTACGGCTAAGACAGCGTGAAAGAAGCTTGGTGAGGATCATTCTAGTGCATGCTTGCATCCCGTTAACCTATCCTATTCTGCACAAAATAGGAGTTTTGTTGCTGTCAGATGAAAGAAATCCAAGCTGTAACCTTTTACATCTTATTTGCAGTCACTTCGTGATTTCAGGTACATAAATGTTACCTAGTTAATTACTGTTTATAGATAAGAATAAAATGAAAGGTCTCACTCCCTGTTCTGAAAGCACGACTATCCCTTCTCTTCCCCACATCTCCTATGCGAGTTAGATAATGTTCTTTCATGAAATTCCCCCTGACTTTACATTAATGTGAGACTAAACACAAGGCCTACAGTTTTTCACCCTGCTTCAGAGAAGTGGGATTTCATATTCCCTCAGTTCTTATACCCCATGTACGCTATGGCATAAACTGACCTCCAACTAATTTGGAGTGAGGATTCTCAGCTGCTCAGCCCAGTTTCCTTGCAGTTACAGTGCTCGTGTGTGTTTTACTTCCTTGTTTTATAGCATTAATGGAGAAGCAGATGTTGCCTTTCTCCCTGTGAACGCTATATACAGTGAATCATCTTAGCCTCTCTGTAAAATTTCAACTTAATAGAGTCCTGGCATTTGTGATGAGCTGAGGAACTTAATTTTATAGAACAACCTATTGAACAAGCTGTTCTTGGACATTCCCATCTCAACTAAATGTTAAAAGTATTAAAATTCACATTAGCACAAAAGGAAATTTTGCATGGGTAATCCTTTAATACAGTGTTTTATGGCTCTATTAGCTGCACAGCAGCTGGTGACATGATGAATTTAATCCATTAAAAAATTCAGTAAGAGGTTTAAAAGTCAGATTTTAAAAACATAATCTTGCGGCAAGGAAAGAGAACTTCTCCTCAGGGCCAGAGACATGGTGAGTTCACAGTGTGGCAGGTATACGAAATACACCTGCATGACAGGCTTTCATATGCTTATAGTTTCACACCTAGCAGAGAGTTTATGGTGATGAAAAAGAACTCAGGAGCACACAGGAATTCTTAAGGGAGCGTATTTAATCTCTCAAGTTTTGTCTTCATCTCTGTTTATAGTTTTCTATTAAGGAGTTTAATACTGTAGAGTTAAAAGATTGCCTTTCTGCTTCTTATATATGTATTCCATACAAAGACCATAACACAGGAAATATTTACTTCTCTTTTGAAGATTTACTACTTGCCAAAGCCTGGTAGAAAATTTACTACATGAAGAAAAAATTACAGATTTCTAAAAAGCCCCTTGTTTTTCTTTTTTGCTATATAAAGATAGAGGTTAGCATGTTTGTGTGTCACGTGTGTTTTATAAATGTGTATGAATATACAGTCTTGCCAAGTTCTTATTTTACCATGGTATTTAGTAGCCTTCTTGAGTAAACTTCTACAGTCACACAGACATAATAAAAATCTGAGCTTCCATTCACTAGTTTTTCTTAAAAGTTTTTTTGCAATTGGAAAGAACCACATGAAAACATGAATTAAATTCCTACAGGCTTGTAACCTAAAAAGTTAATAAAAACTACCAAAAATTAATTATTATTATTTTAAGCTGTGTTATTTTTAGGACATTTTAATTATTTTTGGAGCCCTCTTCCAACACTGCTGGCAGTGTTATTATCATATATCCTTGTTCCTTGCCAGTCTTCTGGAATCAGCCTTTTACAAAATTAGACGGACCAAAATTAATTTTTCTTGTTTATGCAGTTTCAATCATGATTTCCCCACATAAATATTTCACCAATATTGACATTCTTCTGGATTACTTATTTTGCCAGGTACAAATACATTCTAGCTTCCCTTCTCAAACATTAGCCTTTGCTAGGTTTCCCTGGGAAAACACTACATGGGCTTTAAATCAGGGTAAGCACATCTCTTTATGCAACCCCATTGTTAATTTTCATTTATTGTATTTATTGTACATCTGATTATGATCTATGATGTATTGTTGCAGATCATGAAATAATAAAGGACACTTTAAATAAGTAAGAAATCAGGTCTTTAGCCAATCTAACTATGCTAAGGAAGATTCCACAGTACTTTAGTAACATGGCCCTTTAAAACCTTTATCAAGTATAAGAAAAAGTCCGGTGCCATAAAATGCTTTTTCTTTTGTGTATTCTACTTCTTCTTTTATCTACTTTTGGGAACAGTTGAAGTGTAGGTGAGAAAGTACTGTACAGAGACAATGTACTCAGGTTGATTGAAAACAAAACCAAGGGAAACACTTTTTTTCTTCATTGTATTTGAAGCTGTGTGACATAATTTTATTTACTTTTCCTCTAATTGGCTTTGTGCTTCTTACCTTTCATCTGGGTGAATACAAAAGTAAGTTTCATTGCAAAATGAAGTCAATAAAAAGAAATTCCTGAAGAAATTGCATTTAATAAAAAACCATACAACCACCAAAACCCAACAGGAATGTGTGCTCTAATTTGAGCTAGCTAAAGGCATATCTACATGCTCAACTGCCTCATGTTGTGCAGTAGCTGTGCCCAAGCTCAAAATAAATTCATGACTTAGAGTCTAGGAACATCCAAAGATGAACTGTTAACTGCTGTATGTAGAGATTTATTCATTGAAAGCCATAATAGTATTCAACATCCTTTTACCTTGTTTATGGGGGTATCTCTCATCATGTACTTTCTGCTCACTTGGGGGACTGTATTTCACTAAATAAAGCTCATGTGGGTGCTCTATTTTGCCTCTGCTGCACACATCCACTGTACTAGGACAGGCACCATGATAGTGCCATTCTTATATTTTGGGAGAACCTTTGGACATGAAGGTGTGTAGAATGTTGCATTGCAGTGTCTTACATCCCTTCTGCTTCATGGTGTCTAAACTGGGGGATGAGGTGCGTGTGTGCACGTGGGGATTAGGGGTGTCTTCATGGTCATTATGGAAGTGTGTCTTTCTAGATCTAGCTTCCAGTGTGTGGAGGTTATTAGGGTGGTATATTTAATAATCACGAAACTTGAACTTGGCTGTCCATAAAATATCATGAGATTTTGCAAAGGACAAAGATACTCAAAAAAAAAAAAAAAAAAAAAAAAAAGGCAAGCAAAAATTGGTCTAGAAGCACACATGCTCCTAAAGATCTCTGCCATACTTTTTCTTTAAGTCTATTTCTAGATAAACTGGTGTGAAGGTTGCAACACCAGCTAAGGGAACACATAGTCCTTTGTCCCCTAAAGTGCTCTGGTTATCTAAAATATATCAATTTGCATGGCTTTTTTGGTTTCTTGATTACAGCAGTGTACAATGCAATTAACATCTCCAAAAGCACAGAACAAACTTCCTTGACATGAATGTAATTACCATCGAAGTAAAAATCTAAATTCAAACTACTTTAAGTCACCACATACAGTGCAGTTAGTACAGACAGAAATAACTTATTTGCCCATCTAGAGTCCTGAAATGTGTTATAATACATCCTTATCGATACCTTATACTTACAATTAGATTTATCAGAGTAGCACTTACTGGCAAACTTGATTCCTTTTTTTGTTGTTACAATGCGTATCACAGATGGTTGATTTATAGACATTCAAATAGCTGACTGTATATCACACAGTACCAATGATTTTTAAAATATGATTTTGATGCAGGGAGCAAAAACTGAAGAAAGATTTAGAACAAATATAATACATTCACGAAATGATTTGCATATATATGTAATATATACATGCAGACACATACAACATAAATGCTTTGCATTTTAGAACTGTGAAAACTTGATAAAACATCAATTAATTAATGCCCACATCATATCTCTGATGTAGACATTGTTATTTCACTCACATAAATAACAGGGAAGAGCTTATCAAATGTAAATGGGTGGTTCTTAATGTTTTTATTATTGAGATACACAGTTTAAAGTGTTTACTGTGTAGCATAAAAGTGAGTGCCTATAGGCAATTTCTGAAAGCATGCATTCTATCTACAATAATAAAATATTACATCTTTTTGTTGCTGGAAACTGCCTGATATGGAGAAGAGCATTTTAAAAACTTCTAATACATCTTACTTGATAATGTCAGTTAACTTTCTTCTAAGTTTAAATCGTACATTCTTTTAAATCTTTCATTTGAATCACATTTGAATTGGGTAAGACAGATTTGTCTGTTTGGCAACTTCACTTCGTGTAAAAACTGCAAGAACATTGTGATATGAATTAACACTACAATTTCATCGATCACTTGTTTGTCATTTAGCCAGTGACTGAAAAAAGCATTTCTAACTTTAAGAATACCTGCTTTCCCTATAAAATTTACATAAAAACAAGGTAATGGCTTTGATTTGACAGAGGTCATTGACTGAGCAATCTCAGTGCACAAAATTAAAAGAAGAACTCTGAAAAATGAGACAAACATAACTATTTATACTGCTTTGTGCTAGCAGCTTCTCAAGTGGGCCAGGAGCAAACAAACAAACAAAAAATGACTAAAAATATAAAATAGTGTAATAAAAATCCCTGCCTAGAAAAGACAATTTTATTAGTATGTGGTCCAAGGTAGTCTAGTCTTATACAGGTGGACACCTCAGCAATGGGATACCTTTATTATCTGCTTCTAATTTGTGATGTAATTTTGATATAAAATTAATATATGCTACATTTTAAAGAGTAAAGAGCTGCAAAAAGTCACATATGGAAGGAGAAATAGAGCTTAGGAGTTATTTAAATGCCCATATTTGTCTTAATTTAACAACTCAGATAAGTAATTAATTATGTGGAGCCATCATATACATTTGGAACAGTACCTGCACACTGCCTCAGCTCTTATTGAATTCTTTACTGCAGATGTCCAAGCATGTGAGTGACAGGGCCAGGAATATCGGTTATTTCAACCTTCATGACCACTTGGAAAGCAACAGGTACTCCTTGTAAGTTTTGGTTGTCTTCCCTAGAATCACCAACTTCAAAGACCACTGAGCAGCTATGAGGGGCACAGCCAGATGCTTCCTGCATTTATGAACGACAGACTAGCAAGAGTATGTTTCCATAATCTGTTTCCTGCTGTTTCACTTTCACATGAGAGGAGAGGTGGTGATCAGTGATTTGAAGAGCCTTTTTGTCCACGCCCTATCATAAATAGCACTACTTGGAGTCCTGTAGTCTAAGCAGGAGTGTGTAGGAGGTCAGTGTTGGTTTTGCCATCTGTAAAATTAGGATGATAATATTTCACAATAACCCCATTTTATAATGATGAAACAAGCACTTCTTGGAATGTTTTTAAAGGAAATAAAGAAGCTATAAAAGTATCCATTGCTGTTGCTAAACAAGAACTCTGAGACAAGCAACTTCCATGCACATTATGTCAAAAACATTTAGCAACACCTTATTCATGGAAGCTGGGAGAATATAATTAGTAAAAAAGGCACGGAAATACTACAGCTAACTAACAGAGACTCTAAAAAGCTGTTGGACTTTGTGAAGAACCACAAACCATCAGTGACAAAAAGGATCTTTTAAGTTGCCAAGTAAGGCCAGAAAGGTATTTCAAGGAAATAGGAACCATCCTGGAAATGGTTCAAAAAAGAGAATGTGGAATCTCCCACCTGTGAAGGGACAAACAAAGCAAGCAGTGGAAAAATGAGAGCTGACATGTGTGTCATATGCGAAGAAGACAGAGTGGATAACAAGAACTGACATGTGGGAAGATGCCTTTGTCAAATTGCCAGAAGTTCCAGAGCTGGTGACACCTTGCTGAAGGCAGATGAGGTTGGGAAAGATGAATGCACCATGCCACCTTTCAAAGGTCAAGACTTTGCAACGGCATTGATGAAACACTGCCACAGCTGCCACACAATCTAGGTAGGGAAAGAAAGGTTTCATTCCTTCCTGTAACACAAAAATTGATGGGAATTCTAATAATTAGCCTATTACAGGATAGTCAATCATTTAACTACTGAAAATCAGGGGAGACATATTCTAATCTCATTTCACTTGAGAAATCCTGTTGCCTTTATTGGCAGAATTTGTGCCACTGATGGGAAATCTCTCATTCTGACTTCAAGAGCAGTTGTTCTCTGGCGGCCTGATTCATTAAGTTAATGGGACACTTTCTCTTCAGTCCTCTGAGAATAAGATCTGTGCACTGATAAATCTCAGTAGTTTCAAAAGTTCATCTAATCAAAGGTGATCTGAATGTCTTCCATCCAATTACTGCACCAAAGACAATCAGTTTCATAATACTTCCATATAGTGCTCTTTCAGCTGGGCCCATCAAGACAGGAAAACCTGTTCCTTGCACTTTACTGTACACCTGTATCCTTGCCTATAGCTCCTGACAGCCCAGAGAGAAAAAGGGCAGAATGGGGGGGTGGGGGGGGAAGGGGAAGAGTGGAACAGTCTCTGTTATGCCAGCACAAAGAAGAGGAGTTAAGAGTTTATGAAAGATTCAGAATCTGATGTCATTTTGTTTAAATCACTTCAATCATTCCTGGATTTTGAAGCACAAAGTGCATAATCCCTTTCCGTGAAAATTCCATGTTTTCTTCTCTTCCATGGCATCTTTGTCTTAGACACTGGTCTGGTGCTTCCTTGTCACTCTTTCCTCACATTTTTTACCTTCCTATTCTTGATGTCTACTTTTTTTTTCCTAAATAACTAATACATGGAGTTTCTTCCAAACAGTTTCTTCTGTTTGTTAATTTTCTTCTATTATTAGCGATGCTGTCTCTTGTGCACCTACACTACCCATGACTGCCACATTTAGGCAGATACACGTCTGAGGCACCCTCTCCTGATTGCAAAAATGTCAAAGTGATCTTTGCTTCTAATACACAATAATTCATTGTCCTTCCATTCCAAACTATGACCAAGACGCTACATTTTGGTGTGACTTTTATGAAGTGTAATGTACTCACGTGCTATTTAGGAAAGGTCTTGCAATGAAAGAAGTTTCACCAATGGAAATTCAATCAGGAAAAGCCACCTGCTTTGTACTTCCCTAGCACTGATGGTTAGATTATGTTAATGGCAGTGTAGGGGAGAATAGGTTAGCTGAAACTGATATATAAGCAATCTCACTGTTTGTAGGAACCCAGTGCTCACTTCATGGTTCCTTGTCATGCTGCTTCAGATTTATTGTCTTTATCTGCGGCTCTGGACAGCTCTGATTTTCTTGAGAAACAGGAAACTAGGCAGTGCACATTGGAAACTAGTGCTGTACAAAAACAAAGGGAAGGTGCTTTGCTTATCAAATTTGGCTGTTCTGATTGCAAAGTGTGGGTGGGCCTGAAGAAGGCTGTACAAAAGATGGGATAAAAACCCATCATACTGCTACTTCTTTATCACTGACTGACTGCTAATCTTTCCCATTTCAGTGCACCTGATGGAGATGAGAGATGGAACAGCTAAACTATTCTCAGTTACAATGGGTGGCCTCACTGGGGTCATGAGTTTGCTCTGACTAATTGCCTACGTGTTA
Source organism: Acrocephalus scirpaceus scirpaceus (assembly GCA_910950805.1). Lineage (NCBI taxonomy): Eukaryota > Metazoa > Chordata > Aves > Passeriformes > Sylviidae > Acrocephalus > Acrocephalus scirpaceus. Next base: position 39,359,629 of record OU383773.1, on the reverse strand, counting down.
ACGAGACCTACATTTAAAGGAAGAGAGAACAGAAGGGGTAAATTGCCAAAATTTGTCTGCCTATACTATCCATTCTTACTAGGGACCAACTAGAGCAAATGTTCCTAGTTCCATCAAGGGCATTTCTTCTGTTTAATGAGCACACAGGAAAGAGAAGCATTGTTCAAGTACAAGGGTTCAGTTTGCAGCAAGCCACAAATCACATTTCATTTATCAGGACTACAGATGACAGGATATCATCAAATCCCCTGAGAGTCATATTCATTAAAAAGAAATCTTAAGTAATTACAACAATTAATTGACTTGAAACAGTTTCGGGTGGAGAAGGTTTACATAATTCATTTGCCAGACAAAACAAGCCTTATGAAGTCAGGGCAACATATTATTTAGAAGCATCCTCCTCTTCCTGTCATCTTGAAAAGCACAAGATAACACCAAACACCTGGAGACAACTGAAATGGGCAAACAAAAGACAGGAAAAGAACCTGAACTTTTATAACTTTATCAAAGGGACAATGTTTCAGTGACTTGCTCTGATCATTATTTAGAAACCAGAGAATAAAAACTTCTCCCATTTCTCCTTGTTTATTCTAAATTGGCAGAGGATTTCTAAGGATTAATTATGTAATAATAAAATTTGAAAACTGGGCAAACTAAATCACTTCACTCGACCCCTGTACAATACAAACATCATGTGTCTCTAGTTGCAAATTTATCCTGAACCTTCATCCTGATTGTGAAATGTGCAGACTTATTTTGCTGCTTCCTGTTGACTGATCCTGAATTTCTAGATATCAGACTGCCATTCTCATGTCCATACTATGAATAAAAAGAAATATTCCACTGATGAAACCTATTATCCTATCCAGTATTTTCTTGTGTCCCTTAACCTGCCTGTTTCCCAGTTTTACTTCTTGCTTTATATAAGTTTTACCCAGAGGTTTTTCTGTTCCATGTGTGTTTAGTCTCTAATACAATATGGTATTAACCCATGAGTAGGACTTCTAGGTATTACAGTAAACAGGCATGGCACTGAGATTTCCACGGTAATTCCAACTTCTTGAACTGAGAGAAGCTCTTTAAGTGCTCAGACTGGTTTTAAACATGTTATTATATCTATTGGTGGCCTCAACTGGTCTCCACTTCTCTGCACTACATATCTTTGGGGAAATAAAGAAAAAGAATAGTCATGCTTCTCAAAAAGTATTTGCCAGAATCACAGTCACAGAAAAACAACTGCCAGAAATGCTCTGGGTTGTTCATGAAAGTGTTTAGATTCAATATGTAGGTATACAATTCATTTATTATATAGCTTCACTTGACTTAAAAAATAGTTTCCTACATAATTAACTAAGAAAAATCTGCAACTCTACCTAGAAATAAGGAAATGCTCAATTCAAATGATTAGTGATATGCAGAGTCAGTGAGGAGGTTGACAAAAATCAGTGCCAGTATTTGACATGGAACAAAATCATCTTTATAAAACTGACTGTTAAAGATAGTTTCTCTTCATGAGTTTCTGGCCTTTACTATCTGCCTGCTATATCCTGTCACTAACAAATATCCTTGTCTCATTTCAAAGCTCATCCCATGAGTCTTCAGGAATGGAAAAAAGAATCAATCCTTACTTCTAGTAATGCCAAACAGTGGGACAATAAATCATGAATTTCCCGTATTTTCTGGCTATCTACAATTTCAAAAGATTAATTTCAGATATATTCTGTCTAATTTCCAGATATTCTGATTATTTTTCAAGTCATCATTGCCTTCCTTTGAAGAGTTTGAGCTGCCTGCTATGGTGGAAAGGCCCACACAATTATGAGTTTTAATATGGCATCTTTTCCAAATGTACAGACATATAATCCTAAACCCCCTGTCTTACATGAATTCCAGCCCTCTGATAACATGCAAGAAGGGCAACTAATTCTGTTTTTCTTAACTTGTTAATCAGTCTATATCCATCAAAATAAGGTAACATAGAAGGGTTACATTTGCTTCAAATTTCTACATGCTTTGGAGGTTTAATTTGCAATTCACAAAGACTGAGTATGACTTTGGTTTTGCTGATAAAACCGAAGGAGGGTTTTCTATACAAGCATTGTGTTTTCCTCTGATTCTGACCATAGAAGGCAGTGTGAAAAAAGAACAGAACATACAAAAGCATTGTACATGTTATTTTATAAAAGACTGAGGCAATCAACCCATCACAAATATGACACATCACAAATCGTTACTGCAGCTATGATTAATGATATGTTAAGTGCAAGTAGAGAAAAGTATTTTCTGCCTAAGCATAGAATCAGAATATTCTGCAATTTTTTTTAGTAATGTACATGTGCTGGAGCCTATATAGCAGAAGAGATGCGTTTAAGTAGCACAGATAATCCACTCACTAAATTTCAGAACATTACAAATGTAGACAACCTAGAAAGAAATCCTACTAAACTGTTGATTAGGCAAGGAAGCAAAGTAAAAACCAACACAAGAAAACCAGAGCTTGATGGCTGATTGCAGATCACAACCAGAGCTGGGGCTGATTCCTGTCACAGTTCCCACCAAGGCAGGTCCCTGTGAGAACATCAAGGTGCATCTCAGCACAGGCCATGCCCTGGCAGTACTTGAGCTTTTACCTGCCAGAACCTACTTTAAAAAAGAAACTCTGCCCTATGCCCTTAAACTATCTCATCTTGGGAGTCTGAATACAGATACCCCTTGGAGGGGAGAAAAGGCTCAGTACTTATGTGTCCCACTGACCCCCAGGGCTGGGGCTGTGCCCTCACTGTGGCTCCAAGAGACACTCCCAGATGGACCCACCTAGGGGGCTGCTACATTCCTCACAGCCCCCTGGGAGCTGCCTCTCACTTGACCTCCGTCGGGAACAGAAGTGTGGCTCAGGGAGATGTGACTGCCCCTGGGATATTCCCCCTTGCAGCTTTATTTCCCCAGGGCAGCCTCAGCATCCATGGCATTACCCTGCACAGCATACCTGGGCCGAGCAGGCGGTGCCACCACAGTTCTAAGGGGGCTGTGATGGAGATCGAGTCCTGCCTGCCCTGATGCCAAAAGCAGAGAGCCACAGCACTGCACAGCCCTCCTGTCATATTTTTTTTTTTTTTGCGTTTTCTTGTTAAAAAACAATTTAGCAAGGTGGGTTTAAACCCCAAGCCCTCAGATACCTTCACCTTTGGCCCTGTCCTTACTCCTCAGAGAGCCACCACTCGCTGCTGTTGCTGGTTCCCCTGCAGGCTTCCACTGCTGGTACTGAGGAGATTCGTGGCAGCAGCCAGGATTTGGGCTGGCTTAGGTGGTGGGACAGGCTCTTCCTCACAGACACCACTGTGCTGTGCCCCTCACAAATAGGTATGGGGACTTGGGCAGGCTGCAGCCCCCTGATGAGGGGAACTTCTTTCCACCACCTTCTCACAGCTCCCACCATCACAGCCACACAGGCCTTTGTTACACATTTCCTTGTGAACTTGAGAAAAATTTGTGAGTGTGGCTGTGAGGAAATGAATGGACTAACTGTTCCTTTATTACAGCCTTATTTTATTAAAATTTCTGGGTTTTTTTTTTCCCTCTCAAATTTCTCTCCAAATCCCATGAGGTAGAAGGATCATTGTTAAAGAACTATACTGCTTTTATTAATATGCACTTTGCTTTGTTTTACAAAATAAGGAGGCAGTGTCCTAACTGGTGTGATCCAACCTCATCAGTCACACAGGTGCAGATCAAATGAAATCCAGAGCAGGAAACGCCTTTGCTTTGTCTAATTGGTTATTGCTGGGTGATGCTGCTGGTAAGTGTTCATCTACACTGTCTGTGAAAGGAATAAAATCCATTTTGTGTCTGTTAATTTCATTCATCAGGTACTGTTTGACCTCAGGAGACAGTCCCTCCACAGCCTTCCCTACTTCTTTCTCTTCTCAGTTCTTTTCAGACATTCTCAAATTAAAATGAAGAAAACTGGAAAAGAACATCTTTGGAGGTTTCAGTTTTAAAACAGAACAAAAGAGAAAAAAGGCCTGGAACAGAAAATATCTTTATATTTTGCAGAGAAAACTCAAGGTCAGCAGCCATTCCAGAAGGTTTATGGAAAAACACAGCAATTCTAGACTGTGGGTTCAGAAGTGTTTTAACTCCCATTGAAAGGGTATGGGTCAAATTCCTCCCTTGTTGAAGGGACAAAGAGGTTTAAGAAATGTATGTAAGTCAAAGAACACAGAAAGTCAAAGTAATACAAAAAGAGAAAAAGGACTGCTTGGTGTAATTCACCTTTGCCAAGTATAACCCTGACAGAATGGGCAGCTTTTCAAGTGGTGTAAATCATTGTCACTCTGTTGACCTCAGTAAAGTTGTCCCTGTCAGGGGATATGACCCTCTTGGTAGTTCTCAAGGCACAACAATAATAACTAAAAATGTAGAAAATTACCTAGCATTATTCACATTTTTAATATTGTGCTTCATAAATCCAAAATCCATGGAACTCAATAGAAGATTTTGATTTAATCTATTGGTTTTGGATTGCCATGTTCAAACTAAGCGTGAGTCTACAACCATGTTACAAACCCTAAAAAAATAGTGTTTGCAATGGAATTGCTGACAGATCCTTAACCATAGTGGTGCTATGGAGTCACTATAATATTGTAAATAGGGTGAATAGGCTCTTCTTATCTCATTTCACAGCTGAGCAGTGTATTGCCAGATAAATCAAATCAGGGTAAACGGTTTCATCTAATAAACTGGGTCAACATATAATGTATTTTTCAGGTTTGCACTTTCATTGATTCTCATTTGATTTAAGAAGAGATATTTCAGTTTGTGTTTACAACATTTTAAAATATCTTTTGCCCCTTCTCTAGAGAACAAGCAAATAAGAGAGAGACTATGCAAGCTGGTAGCATCACAATAATGTCAAGTTTTCTGTTTTCTGTAAGTTCTGTTTTCCATTTTTATGCATCTGGGAGAGAGTGGGGGAGGGAATGAAGGAGTTACTATCTCATATCTGCATTTTCTCAATAATGTTTTAGTGATGTTTGCTAATGTATCATTCATTAACCATCAGCCACTATAAAAAACATAATCTATCTCACAAAGTGGACATTATTATCACATTAAATCATTTCACAATATACCTGAACGGTTCCACATGAGGGGCCTGGCCTGACTGAGCTCGAATGCCTTGGGGGCAAACTCTTCAGTAGTAATGAGATACGAGGTCTGTCTGTGATGAATATGATATTACTCGTGTCAGTGGCTGTGGACTGCACCCAGAATATTTCTTCTTACAGGTTTTTTTTTTTTTTCCCTATTGCAAAGGAACTCAGGCAAAGCACTATTAACCCAGTAAATGAAGCTCTAAAGATCACAGAGTGTGCCCATTAGTCGACAAGATTGTGACTAATCCAATTTTTCTTGCAGGGAGCAATTCTAATGCTTCTGTAACATCTGGGGATGGCAGGGCCTGCATTACTGATGAAGCTAGATATATTTTCTTCTACCTTTTTCTTCATCGAAGAACAATTATTGTACTTACTTATTTCATTGCTTCTCTCCCATCCCCCACATTTTCCCCCTGACTACTTCTGCCCTGATGACCTCTTTGAAGATGGTTAAAATAATATTCATGGCTGACAGAAGAACCAGAAAGGGTGACTGTGAATGAGGCTAAAAAAGATACCCCTTGTGTTTATTGGAGTGTGGACAGAAAATGTGCTTGTTCGATGAAGAAAAAAAAAGAACTAGATTCCCTCAAAACAAGAAGAAAAAGGACCTAGAACACTTTGTTATCAGTCACCACTAATGGCATACTGTCTTAAATTGTCCCAGATTTGAAAGAGAATGTAATCTTGCTTGTACTTATTCTGGTAAAAGCATTGACTATTACTCTTTGTGCGACAGCATTAAACATCAGGAACAGTAAAATCCTGCTTTTCTGATTTATTTCCAATTATGGAATTTTATTCTAATATACAGTGTCATTGAGGACAGGCTGGGGCAATTTCATTTAGATATAACCTCAAAAAATGTTTAACAATAATAAAAAAGCTATCTGATGGCTGTATAAAAATTCTGATGGCTAACATATTTAGATTTTACAGGTTGATTTTTCTGTGTTCAGAAATCTTCCCCTGTTCAAAGACGCAAAAGATGCTAAATACCAAAAGAGTCCTATTCTTATGGGTAGGATGGAAGAGGAAGGATGGATTAAGGCCAGTTTGCTGTAGCTTCATTTACAGAGTTGCAACATGGAGAAGAAGTTCAGGGATGGAAAATAAGTCTAACCTAACTGCTTAGATCTTTGAAGAAAGTTACTGTTGTTCTCAAAGATCAGCTGCAAGCCTGTGATTTTTAGTAGTGGTTATATTGATGCTGAATATCTCTTGTGTATCTCCCCTGCAAAACTATTTTTTTGGGTTCCACACTGAGAATTAGTTTGTCCAGAGCAGCTGAGCTAGAACTCAACCTCTCTCAACAGCTGCTATTCCATTTTTATTATTTTATTATAGTATCTCACACTGTGGCTGTATCTCTGCAGGAAATATTGTCTCTTCAACATATCACAGGTATATCAGACTCTGGAAGCAGAAACACATTTTTCACAACGTATTTCTTCTTCTAACTGAAACCAGAATCCAGAGTTGTTCATGGAGAAGAAAGAAAGATATAAGGTTTCAGACTATGGCTTTTCATTTCCTTTCTAGAGTCACAGAGTGTGATGAGGGCTCTGTCAACTGTCAATAACAATTCTACTGTGGCTCACAGCATGAAATATTTGGAGAATATCACCAAATGATTTGAGCAAGAGTCCTTGAAGAGATGGTGATAACAAACATGAAGAGAGTCATAAAGGAAGTGAGAGACTAAGACCAGAAGTTGCTAATATTTGTAACAGTGTAAATGAAGGAAATAGAAAAGAATAGAGTAGAAGATTTGAAGGTATGCTAACCAGCTAGATGTACGGGCCATTAAATAGAAATACATGTTAATTTAGAGAAATAAAATAGAGATGCAAAGAATCACAGAGAAAGTAAAAAAATCAGATATGAAAGTATTATGTAGAAAAGTCAAGACAAAGAAGAGATTCAAGGCATGAAATATCTTTGATGCTATCAGTCCAGCTGAAATTCTAAAACCTGGCAATGAAGACAGTGGCTTTCATCAAGAGGAAATGGAAAGAAAAGCAACACAAAAAGGAAATGCCATTACTACCTTTAGGAAGCTGTAGTTTAGTTTTACAGAGAACAATCATGTTTAATTTGAGGCACTATTTATCATTCAACAAGAAAGCAAACCATGAAGTCTGCAGTTTTGTTATGCAGTTAAGAAAGAATGTAGCAAAAATATGCATTTTGTTACAAATCCCCCTGTCAGGGCTTAGTCGAAGTAAATTACATATATTTTAAACTCTTCTTTAATTACCTGTGTGTCTGGAAAATCTGTTTCTCCAGTTTGAGATTTCAGGGAGGTTTAAGGTAGGTACTACTGAGATGCATTCATTGTGTATAACCAATACTAATAGCTGAAGTTAGAGAGTGAAGCCCTACGAGGCCACTCCAAGCCAGCAACAAAACTGCTCTTGGACCCACTGAGCCAAGATTTCACAGGCAGATTCCTTTTGGCATTCGTCAATGTGTCCATCTAATTCTGTTGCTCTTGGACGTTCTCCGAAGCAACCAAAAGAGAACCCATCCAGTGATGTCAGGGGATGATATGCAGAATCAGGATATTCCTATGCCACTTTCCAGGACAGATTAGCCAGGAACTTGGCCAAATGTGTCTTACATGCCTTTCCTGACAGATGCATGCATGTAGTATTGAAAAGGAATCTGCAAGACCGGGAACACTTGTGCTTGTGACTGAAGTGATTAAATATGCAGGTGTTTGTTGGATTAGGCCTTTAAAGCGGATCTTGCCTAACAGCCGTAACTGTTATGGATGTAACTCATGAATCAAATGGAATTAGTTGATGTATGATAATGTTACAACACTAGCAGAAGACAGCTACTTATTTTTGCCTTTGAAGCGATAGCAAACACCATAAATTTTAATGTCAACTTTAGCTATTATTATCTCAGCAATTTAATTTTATTTAAATGGTTTCTTTTTTTTTTCTTTTTTTTTTTTCTTTTTCTTTTTTTATTTTTTTGGTGGTTGGTTATTTGTCAAAAGCCACCTTTAGCTTTCTTTGGAATTGCTGAATCTGGTAAGCTGTCAGCTGGCTTGTGTGAGGCCGCAGCAAAACTGCTGTTGACTTCAATGGTATCAGGTTTTCAGTCACAGCTTCCAGCGTGGTTTGAACTGACATGCAAATCCAAATTCAGCTATAAGATGACAGAAATAGGATTTTTCAGCCAACAGATTGTTAAACTGCCCGAAGCATGCTACTTTCTTGCATACATGTCTATAAAAACATTTTGAGAACCTTTGTTGTGCCTGGGTAATTCCCGCAGTGATAGAATCAGAGAACAGTCCTTGCAGAAAGTGTTTATTACAATATACGTAATTGAAAATCAAAGCCTTAAAAGCTGTTGTGGTGGTGGGCCATCAAAACTTGACCAATGGTACAATTCAATAATTTTGAAGTTTTTCCTCTGGTGTTTATCATCATACTTTATAATTGATACCTGGTACACTTTTGCTGTATCAGAACCTATTGAGTTTTCTTTCTTAAATTCCAAGAGAACTGTTGCAACTCACTTTAATATTGACTCTAAAGCATAATTTTACATCTTGCATGTCCAAGTCCTGAAATATTTTCTTGATAGTTAAATTGGCAGTAACTGCAGCCACTGCAGGGTCCTGAACAGAACCTAAGGGGTCACTGAACTACAAATTATGCTTAGACATTAAACTAGTAGTTATGTAGTTATTGAATTGTACTTTGAATTCTATTCAATATACTATTGAATTGAATGGTAGCAATTTTATCACTGCAGAATGTTATTTTAATGCTTCTAAAAAAGTCAAAAGTATTTGGGTATAAACTGTATCCCAGTTATTGTGGTCCTAGAGTATTCCTAAAGATGGTTCTTAGGCAAACTTGGTAGCACAGAGCTGGGAATCAAAGCTGGGCAGCACTAAGGCTAAATAGTTCCATCTGCCACCATGTATCTCAACTAACATTTTTCAGGTGATGCTGTTAGGGCACCCCTCCTAGACATAAAGGGCTGCATAGGCAATAGGAACTTTTCAGGCTTTTTTGAATTGGCCTGGTAACTGTAGCTACACTTATTGCTACAGGTAACTGGGTGTGCAGAATTGCCCTGCTCTAGCCTCAACAGCGTAATCTATTTCAGAAGCTCACTTAAGAATAAGCACAAAATTAGGATATCTCCCACTTGACTTCAGTGGGAATCTTTCTTTTACTTCCCCTGAAAAAAAGGACACAATTTATTTTGTTACCTAATATTGAAAAAGGCACTGCACTTCTGTTAGAGGCATTGGAAGTTGGAACAGGACAGGATAGCGGGTGGAAGGGAATATTTAGGGACGGTATTATCCAGAGTTACAGGCAAATGTATTTTCAGATATTATGGCCTTCAGTGTAAAGCAGCAACTCACTTGAAAATGATCATAAAGGAATGATCACAACAGGTATGTAAGGGGAAAGCAGTTAAACTTACAAGATGCAGTTATGCCAAACTAATGGGAGCTTCATCCCTTTGTTCAGGAATAACTACAGTTCCCTCAATGTCTTCTCGAAAAATGATTGAGTGAAGTTTGTGCCTGATTCTGACAGGGCTAATGGGAAAAGAGGCGAGCAACATATTTTTAAATGATAGTACAGTAAATGGAAGTGGATCTGCTCATGTAGTAATGCTCTATTAATTAAGATCATCAGGAGTATGAGGAAGGAGAAGCAGCAGAGACGGAAATGTTTAAAAAAATTATTCAAGTTATTATTTATGAGCTCTATTTCCAGGACTGCAGCTAGTGTAGTACCTCTCTCAAAAATAAATGATGGAGACTGATTCTGCATAATGGGATAATTTACAAATAGAAATGAAAGAAATGTTTATAATTTTGACCTTAGTGACTCTAGTAAGACTAGTCCTTTGCTGGTTTAATATTGTTTTACAGTTTGTGCTGTTAAATCAAAAGGTTATCTATAATACATCTGGCACTATTAATGCAAAGGATCAGGGGTATTCAACAGACATTTATTCATTATTAATATAGATAATAAAGGATCATTTATGAGGTTACAGATGAGATTTTTATCATCAAAAGCTTAAAAAGGGAAATGTATTTTTGCTCTAGGACAGAGATGAAAAGAGTCAGTAATGGGAAATGTAAGAGTCAACATGAAACTGTCAAATTCATTCTTTTCTTGAAGACAGCCAGGACTTTATGGCAATAAATGAAAAACAAAATAAAACTAAATGTTTTTGCTGTAAAACTGCTTTATTGAGAGGGAGGGGCTTTCAGTGGCAGTGTGGTTTGCTCTGTTTTTCCTCTTTTAGCAAGACAGTTGTGATGTTTTTCCCTCATACAGCTGAGCTTGCCAGTGCCTTTTAAGAAGACTTAGAGTGGGAAAACATGTCTGTGTCTCAAGAACTTCTGGAAACTGTTTGAAATTGAACTTGACAAGAGTGGAAGTCATAGCTCTAAAGCCCCTTCATTGCTGGGTGCAGACATCCCACTCATATGTTTTGTGGTGTAGGTGTGCAAATCTGTGCCATAAGGTGGTACAATTGCAGTAAGTAGTAGAAGGATATGCACATGTGAGACAGGAGTAACGACAAGAGAAAAATATTGAATTTTTTGCTGTCTTGTAGTTGCTGGTGTTACAGAGGTAGAACAACCCCCTAGTGCTACTGAGGAGGCTTAAGAAGTGACAGAACTTGATTCATTGAGCCAGTGGAGATTTCTTAATAGCACAGGACTCATAACATTTGTGGAGACTGCCCCCTGCATTCCCAAGGCTGCAGTTGCCTAGTGAAGTATTGCCTGTATGAATGGTGGATGCCGGGATATTCAGAGTTAAGGCTAAAACTCTCTCCTCGCTTCACCTATCAGGCTTATCTAGGGCAGTTTCTTGAATCAGCTTCTAGGGTTCTCAGAACATTCAATTATCTTGTTTCCCATATGATCTGCAATACACAAGGGTGAATTGGAATCTGATGAAGTTGTTTCTGATCTGAGGGTATGGACTGACCAGTCTGCTTGAGATGACCTCAAATCCTCACTAGGAACAGCGGTAGTAATAAAATAGAAATAGTTGCATTGGAAAATTAATTTCATTACTTAGATATTTTGCATTGTCTAGAGTTTGGGTACAATTCTGAAAATCCTCATTTGCAATTCCCTTTTCCCTTGTTTGCTTAGGCCTTTCTCATGCCAGAAAAAAAGGAGTCTGCATTCCCCTTGCTATTCGTGGGATCTTACAGAAACTGTGCAGCCTTTTATCAGTCAAGGAGATGAATCTTGGCTGGCATTATAGAAGTAAGCATATCTAAGTTATGTGACCCAAAATGTTTTGTTTCTTTTTAAGTTTCTGCCTTTTTGTTCATAATATCATTGAAAAAAAACTCCTAGGATGTGGAAAACCAGCCCTTTTGAATGTTGATCCTATAGAGAAAACCCCACAGCATTATTATCTGCATGTGAAAACTGGATCCATTTTCCCTTCCTCCAAACCAAATAGGGTTTGAATGTTTTAGATTTGAAACTGCAAATAACACCTAAATATAAAATAAATATTTTATAAACAAACAAATTAATTTTCCCTGAAGGTGGAGAAGGGAGAATAATCCCTGGATGAGCTTGAGAACTCAGATTCTTCATCACTTGTCAGAATTTGTTGCAACATGATGTATCACAGGGGGTCAATGAGAAATGGAGCAGAGCACAATGGGAATTTCCTTGTCAAACTTTCTTTTAGTTGGCATTCCAGCCTCTAACTCAAGCACAATGACAGGTAAGCCCTGACTAATCTAGCAGAGCCTTACAAGTTACCTCCCCAGCTTCCATTTCAGCCTTCTATAGATCGTATTGTTACCACAATGAGTTAGCAGGATTTAATTTTCATGTGTCTCGCTCAGCTGCTTTCCCACAAAGTCCACTGAACTGAGTTACTTGTCTGAGTTACTGGAAAAGCAGCTGTAGAGTGACCACTTTTCAGGCTCTGGTGTGGGATTTTTAATCCTTACACAACTTGTAAAACCTTGTAAGATTGGTCTTCCTTGAACCTTTGACACAGAACAAAAGGACTGTAAACATTTGGCTGCAGGACACCCCTGGTATTGCAGATGAGTTTTAAATTTTGGTTATCCATCAATTTATATAGAAAATGGAGCATTTTAAATAACAAGTCAATTTAGACAGTTCATCAAGTTTTATATGTTCCTTCTCTTTTCTCACCTCAAGTCTGCAACAGGAATAGATTAATATATTACAGAAAGTCATTGTTAGTCCCAGGTGCAGCATGTTCTGCCAATGAACAGCTACTTATCTAATTAAAGAAATCACCTTAGCAACATCTGTGGTCACTCCTGGATGCTGCTGGAGACCTGTGAACATGCACTGGTGACCTCCAAGCTGCAGAAGCCATGAGAGGGCATCAGAAAGACAAAGAAGCAAAGCAGCTGGCAAGTTTGAGAACAATGTGGGCTAATGTTTCAGTTGGGCAGTACCCTGAATTTCAGTCACAAAAGATTAAATCCTACATGACATGCAATACAGATGCCAAGGTCTTTTTTATCAAAGGAGCATCTTAAAATTCATGAGAAGCAATCAGATTTTATATGTGTAGAAAGTGAGGAGAAAGTGATTGATACATTAGGCAAACACATACCTGCCCAAGTCATTAACATGAGGGAGGGAGAAAGGATACCATGGTTCACAGAGAAAATGCAGTTTATAGAAATATGTCTGAAAGCCTTCAGCTAATTAAAGGCCTGACACAGGAAAGTATTACTCACATGAGTAGTCAAAATGGTAATCAAACCACCACTGTAAGGACAACTCATGAGTAAAGGTTTGCTGTCAAGACCTGAATGAAGCAAATGCGTGAAAAAGCCTGCATTGATGATTAAATCCTGTGCTTGTTAAAATGTAATAATTCCAGTGACAGGGAAGAGATTTGATTAGTGTGCTTGGACAGGAAGGCATTATTATGGAGGAGTGATTTATAGTACAGAGAGGCACAAAATTTGCAGGTTTTTTGTACATGTTCAGACACAATCCAAGGGTATTCTTTTTCACAAAGTAAGGCCTTATGCAATTAAAAGCATTCTTTGATTTTACTGAAGTGCATAGATATTTTTACTGGCTTCTAGTAAAAAACCCCAAAACTCTCTAGTTTGTAAATTTTGGGTTAATGGTTTGATCGATTTATTTTCCATATTGGACAAAGTTCAAAATGACTTTGCTCTTGAATAATTGAGACTCCGTGCAGATAGGTGGCATAAGATGTGTCAGAGTGACTTCTTGTCCTGTAGATTATGAGGAATAATAGTACCTGATAACTGAGTGTACATTTCATGAAAAGGTCAAATATAGTCCACCTAAATCACTGGGAATCTTTCTGCTAGTGCTGTGTACTTTTCTCCAAGTCAGGAGATCTATTAGATCTTCAGAGAGTATTTTTCTTCTACATTTAAATGCAAATTAGTATGGATTTACTCTGTTATGGGGTCACTGAGAAAAAAAAAATAGAGTTTCTGTGACTGGCTTTAGAATGCTCCCATGGCTTGGGCAGCACATTATCTTCTCAGCTAATATAAATTTCTATGCTTCCATAGCCTTGAATGCAGCTGTGATGGTTAATACCAGATGAGGCTCAGGGGCTGCTGTGTTCTTGGAAACTGGCCTCCAGTTACTTCTTCCAGTGAGTCAATAGCTTTTTCCCAGTGCTCTCATTCCATGCCTGTTCACTAACAACAAATATAAAACCTTTGTCTAGAGGTCTGGGGGCCCTGGGACACTACTTGGAAGTAAAAATAATGAACATGTCCCTATAAGTATCCATGAGACTGCATCTTGAGCACTGTGTTCAGTTTTGGTCTTCCCACTATAAAAAGGACATTGTCATACTGACATCAGTTCGGTGCAGGGCCAACAAGATGGTTCTAGGTAGAAACACAGGCTATATGAGGAGTGACTGAGGAGTTCTAGGTGATTTCACTTAGAAAGAAGCAGTTTGAGCTGAGGTTTTATTTCTGTCTTCTACCATCCAAGAAAGTATAAGGATGGTTCATACTTAAAGGATGATGGGCAGTGGGACCAAGCTACAATAAGAAAATTCTGTTTAGATATTAGAAAACAAATTTTCACAATGAGAACAGTCAAATATTGGAACACATTGCCAGAGAGGCTGCACAATTTTCACCTTTGGTGATATTCCGAACTTGCCAGGCCAAGTCTCTGAGCACCTAGTTGGACCTGATTTGTGCTGGGGTTAAACCATTCTACCATGTGGGTCCTTTCTAGCCTAGATTATTCTATGGTTCTGTGTAAGTATTTTTAATCTCACAAGCAGAGATTTGTTACAACTGAAATGCTACTTCTATATATTGTCATGCATTAAAAGAACATCGTATGTTCATCTATGGGTTTTCACTAGACTCAACTTCTGTTTGTGCAGAATGAAAGTTAAAACCATAGACAGGTTTGTTCATCTTCCAATACAACAGCTATTGGGATATTGAAGAAATAGGAGCAAATTCAAAACAAAAGAAAGAGTTTTTTTCACAGCAATTCTTTCAGTACTACAGAAACTTGAGGTTCACTCAGAGTCTAGGACTGGACAGGCTCATCAAGGAGAAATCTAGTGATGATTTCATAAACAGAAACTACCTCTGATTCCAGAAGTTCCACAGTTGCAAATTTTCAGAAAACTGAAGTATATTCAAGGCTACTATTGTTTCATACTTACTTTATTCTTATACTTTCCCTTATGCATCTACTTTTTATCGCCGTCAGAAAAAAGGTATTGGATTAGACGATCTTTTGATCTGAGTTAATATAGCTGTTCTTTTGGTCTTTTCTCCTTTTCTGGTATGTTGAGATAATTTTTTTTCTTCTCCCCTGGAGCTCTTGGCTAAAGAATGCCCAGCCCTCTGGGAGCAGTGCACGTGCACCTTGCTCATTGCATGGGGCTGTTTAATGCAGTCAGGCTCTTCAGAGACTTCAGCTGTCAAAATCTTTCCAATTCTTGACAGCAGACTTCACAGAGGGTTTATAGAGATTTGAGATTTGATCAAATTTGTGCTAAAGGCATATATCTAGTATGTTCTTCCCACTTTCCAACTTTTGCACTAGAGCATAAAATGTGGGGCATATAATCAACGAATAACTGCAAGATTCTTTTATTAGAAGCAGAAAACCACATTTTCTCTGAAATATTTAGCCTTTTTTTGCTTTAAAACTATTAGCACGACACAGATTCTTGCTCTGAAAAATGACTTCACTACAATTACTTAATTAATTAAATGAAAAAAGGTGATGAGCAAATGAAAAATATGGTCTCATGCTGGAAGATGTTGGACAGGTTTAATATCATGTCACATGTACCAATATTTTGAGTTATGCTGGTTTCTAAACCATACAAGATAGTCTGGACATCCAGGGCTCACATTCTGTAGAACAGGGCAGTTTAAATCCCATTTAGCTTAGTTAACCAGATGCAGAACTGGGGTGAAGAAGCTACAGAATGAAAACAAAATAAAATAAGGAGAACAGGCTTCTAAGCTTGTGCTGTTCATGACCATCCAATACCTTGAATTACATTCAGCTTCAGATTCATCAGGTAAGATCACAGACAGATACTACCATGTTAGTTCTACATAATAATTTGCCAGGGCTGGGTTGAGGGAAGAACAGGAGTCTTCATGAACTCTCTGAAGCCATTTTTAGGGATTACATGCTCATGAGAGATTGGACATTTTGCAGGCTACCCAGAGCCAGCAAACACAAACCAATTTTGCCATGCAGAATCCCTGGTCTAGCCAGCCAGCACACAATCCACAGGTTCACAGCTCCCTAGCCTGCTGACCAGGCAACAGGAGGTGGAGCAACAGAGGAGTTATGCAGGTATGAGAGCCACATGACATGGCACGGTGTCATTGGAAACCAGGCCTTGTCACAGCTACAGATTGTGAAACTTCCTACTGCTCATAAACCTCAGCAGAGTGCTGTAGTCTAGGGTTAAGTCTCTGACTCTTTGAGAGGGTAAACTCACAGCATGTAAGAAGGCTAGTAATAAATTTCTCCTAGTCCTTCTTTTGTAGTACCAGCCTAGTTTTTGGTGGTAACTATTTCTTAATGGGTATTAATATAGTGTAGGTTCCATTATGGTTATGATTTCATGTGAGGTCAGAAATGCAAGCAAACTAGTGACTACATGATGCAAGTAATATTTTCTGGGTAGTTGAGAAGAAGGCAAACAAAATACCCAGATCTGATTTCATTTATTCAAATGTTTTTCACTGGAAAATATCTCTTGATGTGCAATCACACAGGCCTAATCTAGCCTGTTTCTTGTGAAATGCTGTTAAAACAAATGATGATGCAATCAGGTTCATGTAGCAAACAGGTGGCAGAACCCAGCACAGTTATAAAATATTTATAACAGAAAATAAAATCAGCTGTATGGAGAAAATAAAAATCTTATTTTAATTTTTTGTTTGTTCATTTTTTAATTTACTTTTTTATTCTGATGACAGAACAAGAACTTGTTTTGTAAAATACAGTAGTGCCCTACTGACGTATATAGAAAATGAAGGGAAAACAGTCATTCAGTTAGTTCAGTTCTCTTTTCCTTCTAACCCTGGATCTCAGTTTCCAATTTCAGAAGAGCTCATTTTGGTCCACAAACCAAATAGAATCTGGACATTTTATCACACTGGAATAAGCCTTTGTGACAAAGAGGTATTCAAAGCTCAGTGAAGTGAGAAGTATATTAAAACCGGTATGTCCAACATATCTATGTGCATTCCTGAGATATATATCTATATATTTTTTATTACTAATACTAATAAAGGCAGGGCACGGGTGCAGCAGGCCTTAGTTTCTGTCTTTGGGGACTCTCATCTTTAATATAGTCTCTTAAAAATACATGCATTGCTACATTTTTCATTACCCTTAATTTTTTCATCAATCACGTTAATTTATACAGGGGGCACTTAATAATAGCTAATTAACACTTATGACTTTTTAAATTAAAAGACCTTTGGAGAGATTACTGCTGATTGCGAAAAGGTTTTTGTTCCTCCCATTAAAAAGAGGAAGAAAGAGAGACTGAAGATCTGGCTCGGGCATGTGAGGGGAACTTCTCTCTTGCTTCACTGATCATACAACAAATGAAAACAGCAAAGGCCTGTGCAAAGGCAATACTGCTATTAGCCTACACTCCTGTAAGGTGCCTTTATTTTAACTGATTATTAAGCAGCATATATATTATTCAGAGTGACCTTTAAATAGCTGAAAATTAATTTATAATTTACTGGGGAGATATCTAAACCCATGTAGCTATTATTACCAATAATCCCCATGATGTCATACAATGTCCTGAAAAAATATTTTTATTATTACCAAATGAAGTGAAGAGAGAAAAAGCATTAAATTTTGACAGTGAGAAGGCTGTCATGGATTGAAATAATATTTTTTAATAACCCCCCCTCATTTTTACAGTGAGAAATAGACCATGTTTAGTTTTTGACTGGAATCACATTTGGATATATAAGGGAACTGTTGGGATTCACACCACTTTCCTCCTCTAGTAAAGACAGTATGATTCCTTCCTTTTAATAAACAAATGTGTCCCTCAAAATTGAGCATATATGCTAAACATTTCCAGTGTTTTCTAAATCTCAATGGTCTGGCCAGAAAACTTTGTTTTAAAGCATCAGTGAGGACTTTCTTTTTCTTTTTTTGTGGTTGCTATTGTCATTGTTCTAATAACTATTACTATAATAAGAGTGATATTTTACGATTATAATGATGGTGATGAAGATGATGATGATTATTATATCCCACCAATAGGTGTCCCCATTCCCTGACAGAGGCCACAGAAATACTCGGTATCTGGAACATCTGTAAGATTCTACCTCAAGCTGGTGATGACAGGAGGGAATCCAGTCTAGAAGGACAATATTCCATCCCTGAGGTAACCTCTGGCCACCTCCTTTGCAATGGCCCCTCCTTCAGGACCTGAGAGAAGGCTGTCTAATACACATAGTGCTTCCTCCCAGATTCATCCTAGGCCATGATGTTTTTACTCTTCACAGGTGAGCGTATCTGGCTGCCAGTAGCAACTACTGCTTTATGAATATCTTTTCTAGATAAGATGAAAGCAGGCTCATGCAGTATAAAAAGACCAACATCATCCCTGTTTGGGAGTTTTACTGCTGTTTTTAGGCACATAGCAAAAGGTGCCACCTTGGTGGTGGCAGCATTCTGTAGGCCACATCTCACAGTAGGGCCTGTGTTTTGCACAGTCTGCCTATCGTGAATTTAAATCACATGGGATGGCTTGCTGCTGCACCTCAGACTCAATAAAAATTGAAGCCAATTAAAATGACATCAGTTGCTCCTTTTAAGGCTTCTCCTCCAGATCCTTCACTATATTTGTAGCCCTCCTTTGGACTCTCTCTAATAGCTTTATACCCATTTATACTGTAGCACCCAAAACTGCCCCCAGCACTCGAGGTGAGGCTGCCCCAGTGCAGAGCAGAGCGGGACAATCCCTTCCTTGCCCACCTGGCCATGCTGTGCCTGATGCCCCCCCTGGACAGGGTTGGCCCTCCTGGCTGCCAGGGCACTGCTGTCTCGTGTTCAACTTGCCACTGACCAGGACCCCCAGGTCCCTTTCCATGGGGCTGTTTTCCAGCCTCTCATTCCCCAGTCTGTCCGTACATCCAGGGTTGCCCCATCTCAGGTGCAGAATCTGTCACCTTCCCTCATGGAATTTCATACAGCTGGTGATTGCCCAGTCCTCTAATTTGTCAAGGTGTCTTTGCAAGACCTCTCTGCCCTCAAGGAAATTGACAGCTCCTCCAATTTAATGTTACCTGAAAACTTAGTTAGTATTTCTCCAAGTCCTGCTCTAAGTTATTTATGAAGATATCAAAGAGCACAAGGCCAAGGATAGAGCCCTGAACCCCACTAGGGACTGTGCTACACAAGGTGATGTCTCAGATCTCTCACAGATCCAAACTGGAGAAAGGAGACAGCCAAGAGGGGTGCCAGTTCAGAACACTGCATACCTGTTCTCCCTTTTCAGTCAAGATTTGTTGCAGTAAAGGAGTACCGAGTCATCAAAAAATGATCGGAAAATTATTCTCAGATGCCAAGACACAGCTGGGGCAGCAGGAGTCAGCAGCAGTGTTATCAGGGGCAACGTGCACCAGCCTTGCTGAGTGATGGGACTTGAGGTGTGGTGGGAGCATTTGCTCACTTCTCATCCAAGGAAGGAGGCCAGCCTGTACCAGGAATCAAATCAGTGTAACAGAAGAAACTGCTGCGAGAGGGAAGCAAGGCAGTGCAGCATGGCTCTGAAATTGCCTAACATCTTGATGAACTGGAGCAGGATTTACATATAAATGATGTCAAACAAACGTATTCTCCATAATGCTTTGCCAGTAACCACCTCAACATTATTCATTTTGATATCATTCCACGCTGTGAAAACGTGCACGAACCAGAAGAGTTTTACTGTGTTCTACAGGGTAGAAAAAACAATTATAAATAAAACCAAAAAGCAAATAGTCATTATTATATATTGGCAATTTACTTGATAATGGCCCACATAGTTACAATCAACATCCCTTATGTCAGAATTTCATGCCACAAGTGCCCTCACAGTTTAAAATAGAACTGCTGTGGTATGCTCTGTTGAATTACTAAGTAACTGAGTAATAATAATTAAAAAGGAATTTGAAAAAACTAAGCTTCTATTTACAATGATTTGCAATTGAACACTGAAATTTTTAAACCTCTCATGCTCTTTAATCCACATTTCCAGAAGATTCCTGATTTTTTCTTTCCCTACAAACAGACAAACATTTTTGTGTCATTATCAGTAACAGCACCAGTGATTCATGCTTACTTTACTCTCTCAGAAAGCCTCAAATGCTCTGCAGATTGAAGTGTATGAAATTCTGTTTCTGCATATAAGAACAGGCAGTGGAAACATCATCTGTAAAGATCAGGAAGAGGGACATATGTTTAATCTCTTGATTTTCTGCTGACAGAAATGTTATAGCAATACTTAACACAACCTGAGACAATAAAAATTCAAGGGGAGATGGAATTCATAGTAATTGGTAGTGTGCTCTCAGAGAATAGATTTTTTCCCCATACTATCTTTATAAGTAAAGAGCAAAGACACTTAACCAACTAATTAATGTCTCTACTTATCTGTTTAACAATTTTAAATCACCATGCATTGTTTTTTATATGACAGCAGTAGACATGGTGAAACCCCTGGTGGATTTCATTAAGTCTTTGGCAAATCTTCATTTTTTTGGGATTAAATCTCTTCTTTGTCTCTTTTTGGGAAGTGGGTGGACGTTTAAATTTTACAGTGAGTAGACAGTTAAGCTTCAGGGGCTTAAACTACATGTATGGCTCAAAGTGGAGTTTCTCAGAAGGGTTGGCTGTTTTCCCTGGAGATTTAACATCTGTTTGATCTCTACTGGAAGACAACGCACTGTGAGATCCCCTTAACTGAAGATGTCCCCAGCATTTATATGCTGCTTCTGGGACTTTGTGAACTGTCTTGTCCCCAGGAGGCACTGCTATCATGGCAGTGCATAAATCAGAACTGGAACTTTGATGTAAATGGGGCTGAATCCATTAATTGCTTTAAAAGTCTTTGTGATTTGCATTGTCCCAGAGGACATGCAGTTATAGTGATTCAAAGATCATACCACACTTTGATGTTGCCAGGGCTGGATTCATTATTGCCTGAAATGGTAAGAACAAAGCTTTACATGGACACTGGAAATTAGCTGGGAGCCAGTGTGAGGATGGGATCCATGCTATTTCCTTTCCCAGGCTTAATGAGCCTTGGAAGACCCCAGCACTTTCTTGGTACACAGGAGTTTAGTTTCTTTTCTGGATTGTTGTCAGCCTGGTTTGTGAAGTATCAGGATAACAGCCTGTGCATGAATCTGCCTTATTGCACACATGAGGTAGCCTCTCTGAACACCTTTTAGTTGTAAATCACCTTTCAGCTCTGTGCTTAGAGTCTTCAAAAGCTGTAACGATACCTTTGCTCACAGATAAATCCTTGAACTCCAGTGTTCAAGTCCCACTGTTCAGAAATTGTACTCAGACTTCGGAGCCCAGAGTTGTAGAGTATGTGCAAATTTTAGTTTAGCTCTGTGGACCAGAAAAACAAGTCTATTACTTTCCCAGGATGAAGTTAATTCATTATACTGTGTAGAAAGATAACATTCATGTAAGAAAGAAATCAGATTCATTTTGTAGCCTGCACAGAAACAATTTTAAAATATATACATAAAATGGAAAAATGGACAACAAAATAACAGTAATGAAATCAATAACAATAATAGTAGTTAGCCATTCCTTTCAGTTTTCCAGACTGGGCATGGAAGAGTTAAAACACTTTGTACCAATTATTGACTACAAGATCTGCAAATGATTGCATAAAATTTCCAAAATATGCCTGCAAGCTTCTATTATTGATGTTGTGCCCCAGGACATGCACATATGGATTTAATTGTCTAAAGTGTTTTATTAATTAAATTGCTATGATTTACCTCTCCCATGTTAGCATTTACAGTTTATGAAACAGCTCGTAATTAGGAAATGACTATACTGATGTTGCTTGTTTACTTTGCAAGCAATACATAATAGTGCCACATTCCTCTTTCTAAACCCGCCCTCCCAGGCTACCTTTTTTCTAGCCCGATTAATAGGCAACTGCTGCTGGTGCGTTAAATTGCTTTTTGGATATGTTTAGGGGTGAAGATAACTGCCAGGGCTACTGCTGCTCTTGGAGTGCACAGCAGCCTCCTTCTTTCTAGACTGGAAGTTTCATCCAGAGCTCAGTGAAGTTAACGGACCTCTTACATTGGTGTGTTTTGGATCCGTCCCAACAAGCAAAAATTAGTCTTTTTTTCCCCCCCTAAATACAGTATCATGTTGGTTGTGGAACATCCAGAATACTCTAACCAGACACATACTACTTTATTCTCAGAGACAACATTTTGTGTTTTCTTTACTGACTCTCAGAAAGATTTTCTAAAATACTCATGAATAAATGCCCTGAAGTTGCACAACTGAATTTATCCAAATGAAAGAGAGGCTGTAAGTTTAATGTGGAAGAATATTTGCAAATTAGTAGATCAAAGGTGCATCAAAAGGTTACTTAGCTGATGAAATGGATAATCCATCTCTGTCTGAAAGTTAGTATCATTAAATTTATAATTAAATTCTATAGTCTCAAATTTTGCACATTTTTCTTTTTTTATTTGGAGAAGGCAGACACCATATAAATGACCCATATGTGTATATGGAGGAAGAGAGAGAAGAATGGAGTGGTTTTATAGGAGGCTGTTGTACTTGATGATTGTTGTGGGTCCCTTCCAAAAGAAATTTCTAGTCTAGTCTAGTCTAATCTAGTCTAGTTTTGTCTAGTCTATGTGTCAAGACCAGAATGGAAGAGAATGACCTCTTGAGTAAAATTAGCCACAAAATATCACTTGCTAGTTATATAAATATTCCTACACTGTTTCCATTCTCCTATTCTTCACACAGGGATGAGATCTTACATAGGCATGGCCTCTTGTGCTACCATAAATTCCAAAGGCCTTTACAATCTTTGCTGATGCCAAAGAACTCAGTACTCTGCTCTCACCAGCCTCCTACTGAGGTCAGGGAGAGTAGGTATGGGCACAATGCAGTTGATGGTATTAATTCAACTTAAATGTGTGCTGGCTCCTTTGCCATGCAAGCTTAAACCCACATGCATCTTTGGTTGAAAGTTGCATCTTAAAAAAGATATTTTACAAAGGAAAGAAGATATGAGAGATGAGAAACAGGACTTGAGATGTTCATACAAAAACTGGTGCTTTCCTCTGAAAGTGAATTTAACCCTCTATATGAAACAGAATTCTTGCCTTGCTTAAGATTTCATGTTATTAGTCTAGCAGTGCAGTAGATCCCTGGGTAGTGTCACATCTTGGATTCCCCTGCTGATGTAGTGTTTAGTAGAGGCCTTTCACCAGATACCAGAGGATAAAGGGATCTTTCAACTAACTACTGTCTTTGTTCTTAGCAACCTTGGGCTGTTTTAGTGATTTTGGTAAAACATGGCATTCTCTTAAAAATTTTTGCTGCCCTGGTGGCTTATTGAACCTTTGGTGTGTAGTGAATAATATTTCAAAGTGGTACATTAATGAAGGGGCTTTTGTGAGAGATCATTAAATGAGATTTACTGACACCATTGTCTCAACTTTGCTTCTGTTTGATGAATGAGTGAGGTCATGTTCATCTTCAGTTGGGCAGATAAGTTTGTTTCTTCCTCCTTTGCTATCTCTGTAATAGGAATGGAAAAATTCTGTGATCAAGTAATGAACTAGAAGAGAGTTAAAATCAGATAAAAAGAGAGTTTTCAGGTGGAGCCTTCTTTAATGTCTCTCATTTGATGTCTCAAAATGTTCATCAAAGCCAATTCTGCGAAGTCCTGTGAAGCCTGCTAGGCAGGCAACATCTTTGAAAACATCATGCTCATTGTAGGTATAAAAATTCAGAATGCTGAACAAAATACCACTGTTCCATCAGAGGCAGACTCCCATGTGATACAAATATTCCTTATTCCAGGCCAAGGTTTTCAAACATTAACAAATTAGTCTCATGCTGGTTTACTTTGGTAAGTACACTAGTACTCTTATTGGTACATTCGCAGTTATGGAAATAGCAATTTCATAGGAGTCAGAATAGATTCTCCTGCATAAAACCATTGGCAGAAAAATAAAAAGCCTAATCTTTTTCTGCCATTTCCAAAATTGCAATGGACTAGGAACAGGAACATACCCTGGACTTATCTATCCTTAGGAAATGTAACATGGTGGTTATTATTCTACACTCGCAGAAGTATCCAAGCCACACTGATTCAGTGTTATCTGTTCTGGCCCTTATTCCTCTTGGATTGATGGAGAATGACAGGAAGGTGATTTGGAGGAGAAGCCTGATCAAGGTCTGAGTTATTGCTGTAGAGCCCAGGAAAACTCTCCTGTGTACTGAGCTGGGTACAGGCCATGTTCTGTGCCAGCTTTTCATTCCATGTGAAAATCAGCCATGCACATCTACTTGGGGCTCCAGTTTTCCTAAGTGAAAGTGAATGAATGAAAGCCAAAGAGTTCCATCCCATTCACAGGGGTCCTAACCTGAAGCCACTGCTGCCTCCTGGAGGAATCTCTCTTTCCCCCCCCACTGCTGAGAAAGCCTAGAAAGATAAACTTCTGGAAAGCTGAACTTCCTTGTCTTTGAGTGGCAAAGTTTGCTCTCCCTGCAGCTGGGAAGCTTTGAGTAGACCGTGCCTAAACCATGTCACAGGCTGTACTCTTCATGAATGCTAATGCACACAGTCACCTCCTTCGCCATCACGTACACGCTTCAGGCATCCCACACCTTCACAAGGTGATTTCATTAGGATTCCAATTAAAAGCCTGCGAAGGAATATCTCTGTTGCTCTTTTCCCTGTAAATATTGTAACTTCGGTTTGCTGCTGGAATTTCAAAGCCTGTATCTGTGCAATTAAAGTACCAATTAACTGCTTTTCAGTTTCATTTTCTCACTCACTTCTGGGTAAACTCCCTTACTATAGCTAATAATAATAAAAATGAACTAATCAGAAAAAAAGAAAAGAAGAAATGCATGAAATCCTCAAAGATATGATCTAACCTTTATGGGACTCAGAAAACCACTTAGTACCAGCACTTTTTATAATGTTTAGCTGCATGAGGGCAGCAGCAGTATACCTACCACCGCAATGTTTTTGCCTCTTTAGAATATTAATTGATTGAATTTAAAATGGCAACATCAGTGTCAGCATGACATCTTGAAATCCCTGCCACGATTTTCAGTGTGTGTACAGAGCATTTCTGGCTGGAGCAGCATGTGGACAGCCTCTGGCTGGTGCAGAGCTCTGCTTGATCTCTGTGCTTGGCTGCTGGAAGCCCTAAAGTGTTTTCCCCTTATGGAACAACTCACCTTTGCTATAATGGACAATGTAGTGAGCAACAAGCACTGGGTATGGGTAATGCTGCTGTGCACTCCTGCACCCTGTTGAAGCTGTTTGCTTCTCAACTAAAAATGACAGAGGAAAATTAATCTAGTATGTTTTAACAGAAGACTGTTTTTAGAGGCATGCATACATATCTTGCCGCCAAACAACTTTGTTTTCAACAATAAAAAGTCATTCCTAACTGAGGGCTTGGTACAAAGCCCAAGAGAATCAAGGAGAGTGGTACCTGCTTACTTCTTTAAGCTGTGCATAAAGCCCTTCAAGCAAATCTTTTTTTCTCTCATCCCCAACTCATGTAAGTGACATGTAGAATCCTTGATCCAAAAAAGTATTTTGTAAATATTTGTGCTTTGTAAGAAATAAGGAGCAGGAATTTTTCCTATGCCTTGTCACATCTAAAATACACCTGAAACTGTGAAGTACTGCATATTACTGTGGCCATAAATGTAAAAAGATGTTCATGCATTTATATGCAGGATGAGATGTTCAGAAATTCTCATCTTGCACAGAAGGACCAAACTACATAGTCAGAGCTGTGAGACCAGTCCTCAGATGGTCTGGTGGCCTCTGGCGGCCCTAGGGTAAGATATGATGGCTGTGGATCCATCCCATGGTTTCTAGAGGCCATCACCACATTTGTCCATTTTGACTATGGTCTCTCTTCTAAGCTACAGATAAAGGCTGTCATTTCAGGTGCCCAGAAACAGAAGTTAAGCCCCTTTTTTTGAGCCTTCACTTGAAAATTTAGCCTCATGGGTGCCTCTGGCAAGTAGCTGTGAATAAATGCTACAGTAACAAGGAGATTCCAGTACAAGTGGAAGCCACACTTGGCACCCAGGAAAAGATAAATCTATATAATTTTCCTCTTCCTTTTTATCTCTTGCGACAATATTCATTGGTCCCAAGTGACATATTTTATGATGGCCGTTTTTTATTAAGCACTAAGCAAAACCTGTATTTCTCCAGAGCACTAAGAGGCCACTAGTGTGAATCTGTCATTAACATGCTAAAGAGTTCTGCTCCAAGAATAGTGTGACCTGTTCGTTTGTATGTTAATAGAGCTCATGTCTAGAAAGATAGGAAGGCAGTCTTCCACCAGGCACAGGCTGCTCCTGAGAACAATGGACAGGGCTCCTGTGAAATAACAGCAACAATAATAATAATATAGTCAGTACCTTTCCCCTTCTATAGCACCTTTTATTCAAACAACTCCAAGCACCCGGAAAATTAATTAGACCTGACAGCAATTCTGGTACTTTGCATTCCCAACAATCTGTTGTGGGATCTGAGAGAGTGTAGGTGGGAAAAGAGTGAGATTTGCCCTAAACTCCATGGGAAGTCAAAGGGAGAGCTGTGAATAGAAGCTATAGTCCCAATTCATACTTCCCTGAAGTCAGACTATAAGGCAACTTCATCCATACAGTGCAAAGAACACAGGGAGTTTAGAAGATGGAGAAAGAAATTTCTCAGAAATAAAATATCCATATAATTTTTTAATTTTCAGTCTGGGTTCCTGAAATCAGCTTCTGTATAAACATATAAATAAAAGTGCCCTGCTTTTCAGTGACACTGAGCATACACAGCTAGATCTCAGTTTAAGTCTAGGCATCTCAGTATGAACTTAAACTTCTAGTTGGAAGCATCTGGGATTCAAACTGGTGGCAATTCAGCATCATAAGTAATGGAAACTGGGTATTTTCTTGATGTACAACTGATCTGTCTGATTGTGTTGCGGTTAAGGTGCAACATATCTGTGTAAGAGTAATAGAACTATCTCATAGGACCAGGTTATGCTGCAAGGACATTTGGCTGACAGGCAGAACCACTGATGAAACCTCCAAGTCCTGTGCAGCTTCAGTGGTATCACCTGAGTGGTGGAGGAGTGACAAAAGTCTGTGGAAGCACTGGGAACTTTTCCTCATACTGACCCAGGAACCCGAATCCTTCTATAAGCACAAATTCATCTCCATTTTGTGTGGTTACATCTCCTGTTGCTTATCCCCTGTAGGATTTAAATGGATATATAAGTGCACTCCTATTAGCAATATTAAATACTTCTGAAATAAACTCAAAAGACTCACTACAGAGAATGGAAAAGGTTGTCCCTGCTTCTTACCCCAATTTCTTTGTCATGTAGATAGAATTTAGGGGAAGGATCAAATCAGTTGCGCTTCCTCACCAGGTCCAGATTTTAAAATACGCCTTCTCAGGAAAGCTGTGAATTGCACATTCCCAGCTCAATACTTGCTCTAGGCATTTTTTTGTATCACACAAACAGTGTAAATGGGCTGACTGAAATTTAGTAGGGCAGGGCAGCAAAGTTCAAGTTTTGCTCTGTCCCCAGATTTGCGTGTTTTGCAGCTCAAGATATCCTTGATTTTCCTTGTCAGTCATTCTTGCGGACTGATACACAGAACAAAGTAAGTGCTTCTGTAGAGCAGATAAAGCCACATCTTTAATCAGTTGGAGATTTAGTGGCTCAGCTCTGTACCTGTGCTCATTGGTGCACTTGCTGTTGTGCGGACAGTGGATGCAGAGCAGACCGTGAAACCAACAGCATCTTTGCCCTGAAGAGCATTTAATCTGAGGGACAAGGAGAAACAAGTCATACATATAATCACTTGGCCATAAGAATAAGGCGGTTTCATCTGGCCAATTACAAGGACATGTATTTAAATGAAGAATTTAGGGGAAAAAAGTAATTGCTTTACTGAAATAATGGCAGGTACCTGGGAAAAGATGAATAAAAAAGACTAAAAATGATTCATTAGGCAGGAGTCAGAAGAGACCTCAAACACACGCCAAATATTTTCTTGCTGTATTCAGATGAAGCCAAAAGTTGGCACTGTATAATTACAGGATTTTTTTTTTTTTTAAATTCAGGTAGAAAGTGTCTAAAACTGCTGCACAATCTGCACTTCTGGCTCTCATCCATGTCATGGTCTAGCCCCATTGTGTAGAAATTCTTCCTGTTTTTCTTCAAGGATTTCCTATTTTATGCTAAGGATTAATGTTATCTGTCACTCAACAACATATCAAATGACCTAATTTACCCAGCAAGGTAAATGTTAGACAATGACCAGAAATACCACTTGATAAAGTAACAGCAGAGTCTAATAACAGGGGGTTTTATTTTAAAAAATTTATATATATATATACAAAGGAACACTGGGTAGTTTCCACTTGATTCCCTTTAAGGTTGGAATGGGTTAAAGTTTACTTGAATTCAAGGAGGTAAATTCTACTAAATCATACTCTGTCTGTGGGAATTGAAATCCATGATGTCCAACAGTAAAGGGAAAGTTTTGAGAACCCAAGAGATGTGAAAGAAAAAAGAAGCATAATGATTTAAAAAAGAATAAAGAAAGAAAAAAGAAAAAAAGAAAAAAAGAGAAAAAAGAAAAAAGAAAAAAGAAAAAAGAAAAAAGAAAAAAGAAAAAAGAAAAAAGAAAAAAGAAGCAGAATGGAGGAGACCCAAAATAGGAAAACTGTAAGAGAACACAACATTTTGGAGAGGGGTTTCTGTAAATGATTTTTTTTAGGTGCATCTTTACTTCCATACATGTTCACATCTTACAGAGTTCATTCAGGCTAATTGAACCTAGAACATTTTTAAAGGTTATTTTGCTAATTACTATATTCAGAGCTTCCCATCAGCCATGCAAGGCTATGCCACTTTAGGCCATTTCATGTATCTCAGCCTACTGGTAAAACTAGCAATAAAATTTACTTAACTGTTAGAGTCATATCAAAATGAGCAATATACTGCTAATTGCAACAATCCAATTTAGAAGTGACAAATCAGCTAAGGAGAAGTTAGCATCAGCACACGATAGCATTTATGACCTTCTTCCGAAGGGCAACGACAGAGCATTTTGGTAAAACAATTAATGTGAGTTAGATTAGAGTTATACGTTGCTCTGGGAATTACCTGTCAGCTGGAAGTAGAAGAAATGATGTCTATTTTACTAAAGTCCAGAAATGTAAATTTTGTTGCAGTTGTGTGAAACTGTTTCCCTAGGTATTTTTTAACTTAAGACACAAACATTTTTACATTTTTACGTTATTTAAATAGCATATAATTATGTAGCCAGGTTCCCATCTTGTTTAAGAAGGCAAAACCCCTCCAAAAGCTCCTGCATGAGCTCCAATTTCAAAGGGTGACACAGGAGCACAGTATGTGGGGGTGGGAAAAAAAAGGAAAAAACAGAAAATGTTTAATATTCAGAATTTGTCCACAGTTGATAATTTATTGGAACTCATCTGTAACAAGGTCTGGCACTGATTTATAAGTTGATTTGAAAAATAAATAAAAGTGATAGAAACCTGCGTTTGGTTTTAATGATAGACTGTTGCAGCATGAAGAGTAAGGATATGAAACATTGCAAGGAAATTAGATATTATGCCCTGAAGACAACTGCAGCTACCAGCCCATTAATTGTTAGATATTTATTATTAAAAATTTCTTTTCATGAGTGACTGCAGAATATTTGCACTCTTAAAGTTGTTGAGTTCTAACATGAATGAAGCATATGAAGCTCATTTTTCCTTCCCTCTCTGTGTGTCTGTGTGTATGTGTTTGTGTTTGTGGAGCTGCCAAGGTAGCTGACCCAAGAATGTGATGAATCTTTCCTGCATAAACCAAACACACAAGGGCTACTTCTGAATTGAGACTGAGCAGAATAATGAATACTGGGAAGTTTACTACTGTTCTGAATTTCAATAGCAAGGGGCTGGGCAGTGCTTGGAAAAAAGTCTCTCAGAAAGCAGAGAAGGCCTAACTCTGTTTCCAGTGAGATGAACAGCATCCCCGAAAAGCTCTGACAATAAGTATGGATAGTGCATCATCTCCTGTGTGTTCCCGGAGCTGAAGCAATTATACACCAAGTGCTGGAGAAAGGGGGAGACACATAACAAGTCAAAACCAGCAGTGTATATTTAAAAAGTCAAAAAGAAGGGAAGTAAAGTATCTTTTTAAAAAGTCCTCAAAAGCCCTTGGCAAACTGAGGCATTATATCGTGCCTTAAAAATACAGAGGAAATCCAATGAAATTAACTCTGAAACTCTGAATTAACTCTTTCCAAGTCCATGAAAAGGCAAGACTTTCTAACACATCCTCCTGGTTCTCCACTTCCACCTTAGAAAGCAGCCAGCACTGATAGCCTTGTGACAAAGCAGTATTTAAGGAAAAAAGCATGCACAGGACTGCTGCCCATGAGGCACAGGGAGGTGTGTGGCTCTTGATTGCCACATCGA
Organism: Acrocephalus scirpaceus scirpaceus; assembly: GCA_910950805.1. NCBI lineage: Eukaryota > Metazoa > Chordata > Aves > Passeriformes > Sylviidae > Acrocephalus > Acrocephalus scirpaceus. The sequence continues at coordinate 39,329,154 of OU383773.1, read as the reverse complement.
CCTGCTGAGTGACTGTGGGTGCTGACCTGCATGTAGGAATACAGATATTAACATGCCCTTTCTTTTAAAAGCATTTTGAGGACAACTAAGGAAAATGGGAAAGGCACAGAGAGAGAAAAACATAATGTTTTATTATTATGTGGTTTTTAGATTGTGTTAATATCTAGACTCACAAAACATTGCCCAAGTACATAAAGAGAAATGGTCCCTATTTCAATCTGCCTATGATTTACCTCAGAATTTGATATGAATTATTAATAGCAGCTACAATAATTAAGTATGATAATAATGTGACTACAAGGGCTTAATGGAGGAAGACAGGATTTCAAATCCTTGCTACTTAGATTGTCTGAGGCAAACCATGATGAGCCTGTACAGTGTTTGGATCACCAGGAGGCAACTATTGACTCTGTCACCAGGAAGCAATACATGCCTCCTTGCTCCTCTTTTCTCTTCAAGGTTGTATAAACAGTTTATCCCCATTTCTCCATCCTCATTTCACTTGGAAAACTCTCTCTAAGGTTTTATGCTCTACACAACAGGACTTCTGAAAGCAGGGATGTGTTCAGCTCACGGTAAAGGTGTCTGATACTTCACCCTTGGGAGGTGAACCTTTCTTTCTCCATAATGAAATATAACTTGCAGTCTACATTACTGTTCTTTCCTTGTTGATATTTCTGAGTTGTTTCTAATGAAGATAAAATCAGGGAGGCCAATACTTCCTCTTTAGAATATGGATTTAAAAATAGAGGAGCATTTTATGCAGTGCAAAAAAAGATAGGCAGCTATTAAAGAAGATTCACAGTTATAGACAAATATATTAATAGTGGAGTTAGCTCTTGAAATGAGAATTTATAACATGCCTTAACCTAATCCCTCATTAAGATAATTTATTCCCACCCTCAAGGTCTCACATCACAGCTAGTAGTAGGCAAATAATTAGTAACAAACAATTCATTTGATCAATTTCAACTCCTCTTTTTAAATGAATTTTCAGCCACTGCAGTACAATTTTCTCAAATATATTTATAATTCAACATTCTTTTCCATTTTTTGTGACGTATTTGTAGCCTGGTGTTTACCCAGGAAGAGTTGGGTGCTTGATGATAGCTAATCAGGGCATTTTGAATTTTACTTTACTTGCTGAACACTCATGCTTTCAAGATTCAAATATTATTTCCCTTAAATAAAGTTGAGTACATGAACCTTTTAATCCAAAACTCACAGATGACAATGGGAGTTCTTCGCTCTGAGGTCACATCGCCCAAGAGACTCGCAGTTCCCTTTGTAGTAAGGTGAGAGTGAGACATGTTTCTACCCTGCTGCTGAGAGAGCATCCTGGCATAGTAAAGGCTGCAAGCTTATGTGCTAATTAAGGTAGCCTTAGGAAGTTACTGCATCAGAAGCATCTCCTGATGAAGCTCCATCCAGTATCCAAACACTTGCTAAAGTACTGACTAGTCTGCTTGCTCATCTGCCCTTCTGCCTGTTGTGGAGAAACCTGTGGGAGTCTAGTTAGTAAATGTGGCATCCAGAGGACTGAAAGGCTGTGAAATGAATTGGGGTCTCTGACACAGCCCTATCTGGGCCACCACAACAGCCCTGGAAGGTATTTTCAAACTACATTTTTTCATGCTATATCAGCCAGAATGAGAGCAGTTATCAAGCTAATGAAACTCTCACATCTCTGTCAGCTGATGGGAATAAAGCCAGGCTGTACAGTTTCCTAAAACAGCAGCATAAGGCCACTGACACTAAGTGCAACCTATAAAACAAAGGAAGAGAAATACAGAGGCTATGGTATAAAGGCACCAGGCTGGGATCCAGCAGGTCCACATTAGAGTCACTCTCTCTTCTTTTCCTCTGAAATGGGGAGAAATATCTTGTCATTTTTCACGTGTGGCTGACTGGCTATTGGTTAGGTTTGTTTCCAGTGACAGAGGTGACTTTGCCCCACAGGGCTGTTTGCGAGGCAGAGCTGAGTATGTGTTACCCCGACAAACAGCCAAAGCTGTGTGGTTCAAATAATCTCCCTAAGACAAGTACTGTAAATCCAGAAAATTCAATTAAAGTTACACTTATGAAACTATGGAGAACAAAGCAGAGAATGTAACCACATCCCGCAGCCTCACCTCAGCCCGCAGAGACATGAAGCTGTAACTATTCAGTGACAAACAAGCATTTTAGACCTTCAAATTAAGGACTTTTAAAACAATGCTGTACATTTTTCCTTCAGTGTTTTATCTTTTGCATGCCTGGATGCAAAGCATGAGGTAAAGGTGTGATGTGTTTGGGATAGGAGGGTGGGTAGGTGGGTAAAGTGACAAACTGCGTTGTTCTGGTTGGGGATAGTTATAACCTCCCCACAAAATTTATATTCTGTGCATTTACATTATCAAAAAGTGAACTTAAATTTTAATTTCGCTCAAGACTCCTTAGGATAAACTATTAAAAACCTGTAACATTAATGCCAATTAAGAAACTCTACTACATACTAGCACTCAATATTACTAGTGAAGGTACCATTTAAAAATAAAATATCCTGTACACTCATGCAGACGTCTGCTCCAAAAAAAAAAAAAAAAAAGAGAAAAAAAAAAGAAAAAAAAAAAAGCTAGAGCAAAATCAAAGAAAAACAAGTATGTATTTTGACAATTTTTCTCCCATTTACTTGCTGTTTAGAGGACTTTCAGGGTGGAAAGATCTTGAAAGGACAGGTAAAACAAAACCCCAGTATTTCTGCACATTGAGAATACACTCTGGACCCCTTGCTAAATTGCCATTCCAGCCTTATTTTGGAGCAGTAACAGAAATATGAAGATCAGATTCCCAGGTGTTGATGCTCCAACTACAATACTAGTGAAATATAAAGAATAAAATTGGAAAGAATACTTTGTGCTGATTCTATTTTGTCCTGTAAAACTGGTAAGATACAATGCACCTTTAATATAAAACCTACATACAAGATCTAATTCTTTTATTTCACTTCTCTCCTAGCTACAAAACTGCCCAAGTAAATTATGTTCCACAATGTTACGGGAAAGTGCCCATTGTTTCATCCCCTCATTTAAACCTCCTCTATGAACCTGTATCACTACAGCCTTCTCAAGAAAAAGGGACTGAAGGAGACTCCAGGAGCCAAGATGACTGGTGTGGTAACTTGATCACTGGATAAAGGTCTATTCCAGCACTTAACTAGAAATTTAACATCTTGTCTTAGATCAAACATTATTTTCAGTAAGTCTGAACTGTTCCTCCTTGGCTTTTGTTTTTCTTACCCTTTCTACCACCAAAATATTCCCTACACTTTCCCTAAGGATGAAATTTGCCCTCAGCCCAAGACAAATCATACACATGATAACTCCAGTTTGGCTGTTCAGTTTGAAGGAGTTTAAATTTCTGAAACAGCCCCAGGGAGAAGCTGGTTGATCTCATTTTGTGGTTATCTGTACATTTTTGCTTTTCTTCAAGAATTTCTTAAAGTCTCAACTTGTATTCATGGTTTCTTTAAAAATAATTAATTGTTGTTCATTATTCTGCAAAAAGCAACTAATTTCATGCATGTTAAACATATGAGCTCATGCAAGTGTGTTGTCTTCCATTTACAAGGCAAGGTCTCAAATACTTTCTTTTTCTTCAGGAAAGATGTTCTTTTTTTTGGCAGAACAGAAGAACTAATTCCTCTGTTTCAACAGGAGATCCCAAAGATAGGAGATCCTGTTCTCCTCTGAAGTGTAAGTAGCAGTTACAGTCCTCTTGCAGTAAAATAACAACAGACCTGCAGTCCATGCTGCTCATACGTGTCAACAGGCTTTAGGGTATGCTATGCAATGCACTACATTCAATAGAATTTGGACAAATTTGTAGTTAATGCACTTCTTGCAAATTAACACCACAGATTTTCACAGCTGTAGAGAAAGAGGGAGTTGTGTCTGAACAGAAATTTATTAATACATTGTTTTGAAAAAAAAAAATGCAGTAGGGCCAGACACAGACTTCTGAGCAACAAATATAAGTAAATCACTTGGTTTGCTTTTGGATACCAGAATTCCAGAAGCAAAGAGATGAAATTAAGTTAGGCTCATAAGTGTCAGTTATTTCACTGTCAAAACAAATCCACAATTGACCATACAGTAACTAAGAGAGTCAGGATATAGCTCACACTTTAACAGAAATTAAATTACACCCGATAGAAAAATGTGTTGGTTTTATTTATCAGTAGGATAATATAACAGGTATAAATTCAGACTTAATATTAACTGGTTTAGCAGAGAGGGGAAGTGTTCTTCCCTACAGCAGTGGGGAACTCACAGGCTACTGGTACTGCTGTTTTGATAGTTGGACATTAACAGATCACAAGCAATAGGGCTTTGCTGTGATTTTTCACCACTTTTTCTGCAAAAGAGACTGCTGAGGTTATGAGGTTATGAACATGTATTCAAGGAAGGATTGGCGGCATCCCTCTGCTCACTCCCAGATTTTCTCCAGCTTTTTGCAAAAGGTAACTGAGTACAGGTCACATGAAAGCTGCTGCAAGAATGGAAGAATGTGATCTTTTACTGTCAGCTATTCCACAATAACACCCTATGTGCTCAATACATATGAGATAATTTATGAGTTTTCCAGTGAGAAGTATGCCCACATGGGCAGCTCCTACTGTGTGGAATTTTTCTGAGTCTCACATCACAGGAATTTGTGGACAAAACCCTTTGCTGTCTATTTAAAGGAGCAATACGTTTACATATTTTTGGGGATCTGGTCCTCATTTTTAGTAATTCAAGACATTTGAATTATTCCATGTATCTTTTGCTCAAAAGGAGAACAAAATGAACATTCAATAAGGTCATAGTTGTCATGGTGAAAGGAATACAAAATGATTTTAAAAAATCTTGCACAGTACAAAATTAGTAAGTAGGATGCCAGGCTTTAAAATGTATTCTTCTGTTACGAGAAAATAAAAAGGGTAAGGGCAGAGGAGCAAATATAGAGACAAAACCACAAGCAATCAAGTGTGCGTTGCAATTCTGGCTAAAATAAAACAGCATTCTCCCAAAGGCTCACGTGCCCATGTAGCTACCTCAGCTCTTCTTCTGTTGCTGCCTTACAACACCAAAGGGCAGAAAAATTAAGCTTTTTGCAAGAAATAACAGAGATAATGGATGTACTGCCAGGCCTCCCTGCTGTGGCAGTTCGGAAAGGATGATGCACTATGCACCATCTTATTCGCTGTTGTGATGAGTTTCAGACATGTACCATTATTTACTACATGATGCTGAGAAAACAGTGCAGGTTACCAATTCTCTTGAAGAGAGATTGCAATAATAGAAATGAACATGGGCAAGATGCGGACAGTTTTTACTGTGAGTCTCAATAAATAGAGGATAAAAGCCTAATATTGAAAATTACTTAAAAATAATCCCCTGCATCACAAAATTCTAATCAGGAAAATAAATTAAAAAGAATCAATCTGAATTCCCTAACTGCGCAAAACACAAGTATCTGCATTTTCAAAAAGATTTTAACACTCTAAGTCATTAGCAGAAAGAGAACAGTTAATCTGATCAAATAATCACAGCTCCAGAAGAAGAAATCTAGCACATTGAAGAAATTGCACACTAAATCATATACAGCTCCCTTCAGCCACCTGTGTACCTACCAAACATGGTTCAGTCATTTTCAGTTTTGTACAGACATTCTCAGTTTTGAAGGACTTGCAGTGAAGATGACTGACAGAAGCCATCCTTTTTCCAACCACGAAGTCTTAGCATACCTACATCAAGAAAGATACACAGTTAAGATTAATCTGTCTTCACAGTGGATCTCCACAGACAGGAAGAGAAGCTTTGCACAGAGTGGCAATCTGATGCTCTTTTGTGGTGGTTGAACTTGGTATTTTCAGAACAGTAAACTAGTAAAGACTCAACAGTATTTGTCTTCAATTCCTTTGAAAAATCCCGGTCCTGAGCCTTAGTTTGATTACTGCAACCTGCTTGTCTTGGGTTAGGTAACCAAAAAATGTGTATTCTATTTCATCTGTTGAAAGCAGTTTTTCCTTAATCTCTTGTAACTCCAGGGGCAGAGGGGCAGATGCCTTCTGATAACGGGCCAGCTGTTAAAACCAGGTGTGGCAGTGTTTCTTATCTCCTTCACCATCCATCCATCCTCCAGGGAGATATCTTCTGCTAATGGGCCATTAAGGCTCACCAATGACATGACACATTACATCATCCCATTGTGAGTTGCTCCAGCCAGTGGGAGGGGAGCCAACTGTTCCTACCTGGATAAAAACTGAGACTCAGGAACAGCTGGCATTCCAGGAATCTGGCCTTTCCTCTGGGCTCCAGGAGAAAGACTGGACTCATCTTGCCACCAGTGGACTTTTTTCTACTGGATCATCTCTGCTCCACAGAACCATGTCTGTTACTCCAGGAGGATTTATTTGGACTGCTTCCAACACCCTGACCAACAGGGTGTCAAGTCATATCCCTGACCCTGTCAGGGTTTCTTCCTTGACTTTTGTTTGCTTGCTTGCTTGTCTTTGTACTACTACATTTGTAATTTCTTTTTCTTAATATTCCTAGTAAAGAACTGTTACTCTTATTCCCATATCTTTGCCTGAAAGCCCCTAATTGCAAAATTACAGTAATTTGGAGGGAAGGGGTTTACATTCTCCATTCCAAGGAAAGTTCTAGCTTTCCCTGGCAGACAACTGTCTTTCAAAGCCAAGACATTGCTTTGTATTTGTTGCATCCGATATTATGCAATGTAAAAGTACGATGGTTGAGAATTAATGTGATTGCTTTCCAGTACATCTTGATTTTCACTCCTTTCCTTATCCTACCACAGTGCAGAATGCAGACATATAATCTGGTAAAAGATATCACATTGTAACAATCTGATACATAGCTACACCTGTTCTCCATACAAATTTAGCTCTCGGTAGGAAGAAAGCCAACTCCTATCACAAGTGACATTTTTACTGGGAAGCCAAACTATGTATCATTTGTACACAGCCTGTGCTTCAGCTTCTTGGGAAAAACCCTGAGCTCTTATCTATCAAAGAATAGATTCTATTGAAGCTGTGTTTCAATGCAAAATTTACAAAGTCTAAGATGGTTGATTCAAGCAGCCTTTACCCATGTGCCTGCGAATCCAAAAGCTTCCAGCAATAAGTGGTCTCATACCTGGCAAGAATGCAAGCATGATAGCTTAATCTCAGGCTGCTTTAATCCCAGGAAAGATGAAGTCTGCAAACCAAGCTTGTACAGCCAGGCATGAGTCATTTATTAAGGATAGGGAGTCCAGGGGAATCAGGTGTGACCCATAGTAAGGATGAGCTACCTTTAAATCAGTTCTTATCTACAAAGTTACACAGAATTTCTTTTGTATATTTCTTAACAACAAGAATACAGTCTTCATTTGAAGAGGCCAAGCACTCAGTTTTTGTCTATTAGCTGCACTGCACAGGACAGTGTAAGCCGGGTATACAGCATTACCAGCTGTTAGCTGGAACTGCTTATTAAGGGCAACTTTTAGTGTATTTCTCGCTAAAAAGATTTTCCAGTACCAAAATTTGAATAGTACATAAAATAAATAATCCTAACTTAAGGCTGAATCAACAGAAGATTAAAAGCATGTTAAAGCCTAAAGAGCTTAAATTCTGTTTTTTGCAGCCTGAAGCCTATATGAACTCTTCTGTCTGCATTAAAGCCTTCCAGGGGCCTCAAATCATCTTTGAGAACATAGAATAGTTCGGTTTAGAAGGGACATTTAGAGGTCACCTGGTCTAACCCTCTGCAATGAGCAGAAACACCTTCAATTAGATCAGGTAGCTCAGAGACCTGTCCAACTTAACCCTGAATGTTTCCAGGGACAGGGAATCTACTGTATCTCTGGAGAACTGTTCCACTGGTTTGCCACTCTCACTGTAAACAGTTTCTTCCTTATACCCAATCTAAATCTACCCTCTTTTAGTTTGAAACCATTACCCCATTACAACAGCCCCTGATAGAGTTTGTCCATGTTTCTTGCAGACCCCGTTACGTACTGGACTTTTGCACAGATCTGCTCTCATGAATGCTTGTTACTACAGAACTGTATTTAAGTGGAGTTTATACTCAGGTTCTCAACAAGTGAGAGGGCATCTACCACAGCTGTCCATGTTCATGTAAAATGCTGACAAGAAGGCAGCAAGCAGTGTAGCAACACCTCCAGCGTATCTGTGGATCAGGTGCTGCACCAGAGCAGCCAACAGCTTTGCAAGATCTAAATGTATAAAATAAAAAGCAACTTTGAACTAATTCTGTAGCGATAGTATCAATTTCTTCTACAAGTGTCTTGCATTTGCTCTCAGTCACACACTCGTTTTGCACTGAGCAGTAGTTACCAAATGAAGGCATCTCTCTCCCCACGGGATTGTGGTCAAAGGTACTCACTGTTCAGCCAGAACCACACTACCAGGTGTTTTCATCATCGCCTTGCCAGCTCCAGCAGTCACTGTAGCCAACTCAGACACACTCATTTTAAGTGCATTTATTAATAATTTGTAAACAGAAGAAAAAGTGGAAGATAGACAAAGACAGCAAGATTTAGGATCACAGAGTGACTGAGGTTGGAAGGCACCTTTGGAGGTCACATGGTCTAACCTCCTCTGCTCAATGCAAAACCACCCACAGCCCCCTGCCCAGGAACACATCCAGACAGTTTTTGAATATATCCAATGATGGAGACTTATCATCCTCTCTGAGCAATCCATGCCAGTGCTCAATCATTTTGACAGTAAGACAGGATTTCCTCCATTCAGAGGGAACCTCCTGTGTATCAGTGTGCCCACTGCCCCAGTGCTGTCACTGGGCTTTGCTGACAAGAGCCTGGCTCCCCCATCTTTGTGCTCTCCTTTCAGTGTTTATACACATTGATGGAATTTTCCCCAACCTTCTCTTCTCCAGGATGAAAAATCCCAGCTCTCTCAGCCTTTCCTGATGGTAGAGTCCATCATCTTTGTGTCACTTTGCTGGGCTCTCTCCTCTAGCCCCATTTCCCTCTCTTGTGCTAGAGAGCCCAGAACTGGACACAGCACTATAGGTGTAATGACAATTACAAAGTAAAACTTTACACTGACAACATAAGCAATAAAACAAAAAGGGAAAAAAAGAAGAGGAAGCACAAAACTGAGAAATCTACAAAGAAAACATCAAAATAACCAAAAGTAGAGAAAAGCAATACATTACTAACACACCTCAAAAAACCAGCGAAACAGCACAATCCAGGTGTAGATAAGTGTTCAGTCAGCCATGTATTCTAAGCTGACTGTTTGTGCATGAATGTTCTTTATTGCAATAGTCGTTGCTTCTCTACAAGCAAATGGCAAAGCAATACAGACCTGACAAGGCATCATTATGCTTAATTCCTCATGTGACAACCATTTCTCACATTTTCCCATGGCAGCAGCTTTTGACTAGTAGCAAGGTGAACCAGTCACCTTAAAGTGAAGGATATTACGCTTCTCCTAAAAATGCTACTGTGTCTGGCCTGCTTCCACAGCAGAACAAATCAACAAGAAAATAACAATGCAAAAAAGCTTCAAATAAAATGCAGAAAAACTATTTTATGGCTGTCTTATTTTCCCTTTAAATTATACTTGTGCAGAACAAGGAACAGAAACAATTTAGTATCTCTAATGTTGGGGGTAAAAGAAAACTGGGCTTACATTGCTACCATTTTATTTAAAATACTGATGGGCCCTGCTGGACTTGGGGCACAGAATAACTGAGGGTATTACCATCTATCCCTTGTTCATTACAGACTTACCAAGGCATCTTTGGGCAAGATATCATTTATGCTACATCTCTGAAATGGAGATGGGGCTTTTCTGCCTTATAGGCAAGACTGAAATTAATCTCTATAAACTGTCTGAACAGTCAGGAGTTTTATATTAAATATTAAAATTAATATAAAGGCTTTTAAACAGGTAAAATGTAAAAGAAAACCCCTTCCACTAACTAATTCTGAGCTATTAACTAAACCATAAATAAAATCTCTCCAGAAAAAAGTATTAATCCATTTAATTGCTTTCTTAACTTGTGAAGTTTACTTATTATTTCCTGCCCTCGAGAGTATACATGTAATTTTATACCTCTTTTCAGAACAGTAAACAACTCAAAAAGTTTCCATGATTGAACAAGCAGCAGTCAAACATGAGAGAGGGGCTTGTTTGTGCCTGGGAGCATGGGAGGCAGAAAGAAAAGAAACAATTAAGACACACCAAGTTAGTGAGAAGGCACTTATTAAAGAAAAGAAAGAGCACTTGAAATAATTTATTTCCTCTTCCTCTGGTTCTCACAGGCAGGCAAGGGAAAAGAGATATTTTCTTGGAAGATGGAATGAGGTCAAGGAGTTAACTCATATGTGCACTCATCAAGACCTTTCCAAAAATAGTAAGAAGCATGAAAGATTTTTTCATGGAGAAAAAAGGATTTAAAATAATCATCCAGATGGTTATAAATGATATGAAACAGAAAATCTGGAATGTGACCAACCTGCAACAGTGTGATGTAAGCCCTTAAATGCAGGAATACAAACCTGAAACAATCCACAGTGCATAAACAGAGGATATTGAAAAAGGAGTTCACATCCAAAACGAAGAAAGACAAGGAAGTAGGGAAGACAAGTAGGAATGACATAAAGCCCAAGCTTTAGCTTAAGATGTTTGGTTAAGTTCAAAGCACAGGAGTGGTAAAACAAGATTAAGAAAAACAGTTTAATGCAGGATGAGGAAAGACTCTAGGTTTGGAGGGCAGGGCATTTGTTCTTCCACACTTGTATTCACACAGGTACCTGTGTTAATTAGCAGTTCTGATGATACTGACATACTGAAATACTGAAGAAATCCACTGCACAGTCAATTACTTCATTACCGAAGTGTGCCAGACAAATGCAAAAATGTAATATGAAAGCAACTGCAAATGCATGCTGATTTAGGAAAACAGAACTCCCTTAGCTTTCCAAAGGAGGCAGAAGCAGGTATCACAGAGGTAGATTGCTGACATCAATGGAGATCCTGGTCAGACTTAAATTTTACTGCGAATTTCCATGCTGTTATAACTAATTTCTACATCATAGATATTTTTTATATAGAGAAGAAAAAGTTGTGTAGCACAAGAATAAGAAGCAACTAATTCACATTATATTTAACAAATTCTCTGGTGAGAGAACTGAATGTTTTTTTCCATATTTTCACCATGCCTACTGTAGAGCCCAGGAGACAATAAGTATAAAATGCAATAGTTAGTATGACCAGCCTTCAACGTTGGGAAGGGTTACCCAACATCCCAATATAAGTGCTCTTACACAAAAAATAAATAATTTACAGTTATTTTGTAGACAAGCCCTTATTCATATTTCATAGACAACACAAAATCAACATACATATACAGTACAGAAGACTCAACCTCAAATTTTTGTAGTAAGAACACCTGCAGGTTTGTAAGGTTTTCAAAACTTGCATGCACTATGAAGCATATTAAAAAAAAAAAAAAAACAAAACAACTCACAACACCACAAAGAGCAGGTCACTGAAATTAAGGTTTTCTTAATGAAGGCAAAAAACTGCACAGACCATGTTGTGTGGCAAATTATGAACTACTCTCACTTGTGCGTGCATTTTCTTTAACACACTTACATATTGTTGATTGGCAAGTACTAGACTCACACCTATGAAAATAAAGAGCTGATTCTTAAATCTATGCTATTAACAGTAAACCTACAATATCCATTTTTATATAAAAATAATTTTAAAGTACACCAGTAAAACAAAACACACACTTCTACAGTTAAGAAAATTATTTAAAAAATAAATCAAAACTTCCCCTAATGATAGCTCATTAATTCAGTCCTGTGTACAATAGAAAATAAATTAACAGATGAATTATTGTGATTACTACTCTCTCTAAAGAGAGACAATAGAGATAAAACTGGATTATACACACAGTTCTGAAACATATATACATTTGAATTCTAGTCAGAAACTTTGTGACTTCTCATCTATTTAAATAAAACAGATGCCAAATGAATTATATTTACTATGACCTTCTGCATATATTGCAGCTGTCACTTAATTTGTTTTCCTGAAGGTTAATAAAGTTTAGCAACAGGCAGAGTTTACAGATGGCAGAACTGGGACTGTAAAATTTCTTAACCTCGCTGGAAAGACCAACTTAATTTAGTGAAAAGAATGCAAGGGAATGTAAAAGTTGATAAATATTACAGGGAAAGAAGTGTATCAATCCCCTTGACTTGGTCAAATGCATTCTTACACCAAATTTGAAACTGGAATGTCCTATCATACCTTACCATAAAACTATGGCTGCAACATGAAAATGGGCAGCCATGGCAGGCCATCTCTCTCTCAAGGTGTATCTGTTCATCAAATTCTCACCTCTCTACCTCATCCAGGACATAGTCGATCGAGCGGCAGCTGGGAATTTAAAAGCCAAAGCTGACCCATGCAATAAATTCTCCCAATTTGGCAACAGTGGGACTGTATGTGTTGAGAGGCTTTGCTGACACCCCAGAGAAGCGTCAGTGCTGGGAAGAGTTCAGTTATGTCAGCACAGCTCTTCTCCTGTTCATCCCATCGTGCTCAGACGGCTGTTATTCCGTGCTCTGTTCCATAACATACTTTATATAGCAGACGTGAGCTACCAAATCTATAAGAAAAATTTAAGGCACATTTTGTGTCTGTGCTTTGATTACAAGCTCCTTTGAACAGAAATTCTTCCTAAGTGTCTGAAAAATATTTTGTGCATCTTGAATACTTTCATCAACTAGTATTTTTGACAGAAGGCCATCCTGTGAGATATTTAAATTCTTTTTATGTTCTTTCTGACTACATATTTCTATTATCCCATTAATTTTTATCTAAGTTGAAAGAACACACACCAAGATGCATCTAAGGGACATAACAAAAAAACCATGACCACGTAAAAACAATGATTTGTAAGGTGATTAGTATTTTTAAAGTGCTGTTGTTAAATATATAAAATGAAAGAGATGGCAAGCAATTCAAAATCAAGTTGACTATGAAAGAAAGAGCGATAAATGGACTTAGTCTTCCTAAATTAATGATGAAAAAGACAGACTGGTAGCACATTGTCTCCTCCTGTCACTGAAGAAAGAATATTGTAATCTGTACCCTAATCCTCTTAACTTTGTCAGAAGACCACAGACTGATACAATACATATTCCAATCACATTAGCTGATGCTGTTATTATTTACTTGACCATTGAAATTGAAAAATTTTGATTTGATGATAAGAATTTAAGGAGAACTTCCATGTCTCTTTATACCACTATGATAGAGAGGGCCATAGCCCACTAAAAATTCTGTATTTCATCACAGATTAAGCAAATAACAATTTCTTACACCACTGTCTTAATCTCACCTTATTCAGGCCCAAAAGCCCATTTCCCCCTAGCAAGAGCATGAGTGTTGACTGCACAAAGTCAATCTCAGTTTTGTTACTTACAAGCAATACTCAAAAAGAGTAACACTAGCATTTCCATACAAATTTCAATTATTACAATAAATATCAAGTCCTGTGATGATCTAAACAATAATTTAAAAAAAACCCAACGTTTTTATTTAAAATGTAAAAGAGTGACAACATACTGTATTCTAAACCTTCCACCTTTGAATTCACAATTTGGTCAACCAGTTGGTGATTCATACAGTATTATATTAAAATTACCCCACCTAGACAATTAACAAAGAACCATTAATCTCAGATCAGCCACATGGCCAATATTATCAAAATGCCCAAACTAGTCTTCTACTGTGTCCCACTTGGGTGCAGCTTCTCAGCAGTTTGCCAGGAGCTGCTGTCCTTCATTGCCGATAAAACCATCTGACAATGGCCTACAACACCATTTCTGATGATTCAAGTGCTCTGAAGAAAGGGCTCACAAAAGTGTGCATTTATAGCAATCTGCAAGCAGACAATATGCCTTCAGCTCCTTTGGTTTTAGTAACATTCCCTTTGGAAAGTGAATCAGTTGAAGACTGTTCCAATAAAATAGTAAGTCAAACTCCAGACAAGGCATGAACCACTGTCTATACAGTTTGTGACAACGTCCTTGATTTTCTTTCTTCCACACTTTTTTTCCAAAGACCAAGCAGTGAAGGCAGTTTGATTTTGTCCATATTCTTACTGTAAACATTAAGAAATATACCAAGGACAACCAGTAAGCCTGACCACACGTACCTAGAAGGGAGGCAGAGCAGGGGAAAAAAGTAACTATTAGCACTTTATCTGTAGCAATTACATACCAATATTTGTGGATTAAACAAACCTTACATTAAGAAGAGAAAATGTTGAAGAAAAATCCCCCAAAATCAGTGGGCTCTGAGATAGAATTTCCCTGAATTTTTATTATTATTATCCTTCCACCTTTCTTTTTTCCTGTCCTAGCTGGAGAGCTTATTAAAGTGCATTTATAAGTTAAATAATAATTAAACAGTATCTGTTCTTTCTCACACGAGTAAAATAATACTGAGAAGTTTTAGTATGTTTTTCCTTCCTATGGTTATGAGAGCTATACCATCTGTTAGTGGTCCAAAACATTTTCTCACTCAGTGCCTTATATCCATACTCCTCAATGTAGGCACATTTTTGTTTCAGCTCTTCACTCCTTTAAGCCTCAATATTTTTAGCTCGCGTAAATTCCATTTGGGATTTGTGTGCAAGCCTTTTTCTTAAATCAATTCGTATATAGAAATAAAACAGAATTTTATGTTGTTTCAAAGCTGGAGCAATTAAAATCAAAGTAGCAACGTAGTTGCATTTTTCAATGTAAGCTCTTTCTTAAAATTTAAAAAAAGAGAATAAATCCAAGCTCAAACATTTGGCAATTTACTATATCAAGATAATACAGTTATTTAAAAGGGCTACCTAGGAATTCAAATCTGAGCTTATACAAGCAGGAGCAATACCATAATGGAGAAAATCCCTTCCTTTAGCCAAATTTTCCACCACAGAGAAAGTACCCCAACAATTCATTATGAATCATAAGCACTAGATATTATTTAGGGTTTTCCTTAAATCTTCTTTGTTGTCTTCCAGATCTTTAGAAAAATGTAAACTCTTTTCTCTGATGATTCTCTTATGATTAGCATCAACAAGCCTGTCAATATTTACAGTAGATTGCCAACATTTGTAGAAGACATGAAAAGACAAGCGTTAAACCCTGAATGATTAATTAGTGTTGTTATACTTTTATGATGAAGAACTAATTTTTTATAAAATATTTTGTAAACCACTAAAAGCTATAAATACTTACTGTAACGTGAATGGCTTTGCAAAGAACAAAAAAGAAAGCACAATGGTCATTGCTTTTCTTCCTGTTGTTACTGCAGAGGAAAACAAGTATTAACCTCTTTAAGAATTCAGTTACAACAAAAGAACATAACAAAGGCTTAGCAGGTAACCTCATAAAATAATTGTCTCACTAAAATGATGATCACATCCTTGATGCAAACACAGAATGCAGATGCACCAGTGCAGCACAAACCAGCACTGGAACCATGTGATTTTTTGAAAACAAATACACCGTATCAGCAGTACCATCTCCAGGCACACTACCTGCAGCAAGGAAATTTCCAGAACAAGAGTTACTATTTAATAACTTTATGCTAATCAATCCACAGTCTCTGAGAGCAACATAACTGATGATATAAATTCATCTGTTAAAGCTTGGATTTAGACCAAAGGTCAAATATCTTGCCAGTTCTTCCTCATGTTATTACAACTCCATAGTGTTTTGGGCTCTATTTTTGAGTAGAATGGGATTATCCTCTCATCATTCTTTTGAAATTACAAAAAATTTCCCTAACAGTGCAGGGAATTACAATTTTGCTTAGAAGCCTAAGAGACCAAGGATGTCTGACTTCAATGACTGCATTAGGAAGTTTCCCTCAAAATCACTAAGAGACATTCTTCTACACGATCCGTTCACTAAAAAGAATTAAGTTAGTAAGAAGAGTGGAGAACGCAATCCTGTTTACAAAACAGAGATGAACTCTTTGGTTGTTCTGAAATTAACTACAGCTCCAACAAATATTTGAACAATTTCAACGCTATCTGCAATGAACAAGGATAAAGCATTACTAGCAGCTTGTGTACCAGGAAACCTATGTAGTTTATCACTGAAACAAAATCAATAAATTAGTGAAAGTTGCAGAAAATGTTTGAGAACCAAGTAAGAATGCAGCCAGGCACACAAGTTTAGCTATGGATGCTAAGGACCTGAGAAGATGTTATTCTATATGATGGCACAGGGTTCTCACTTGAGAAAGACCTCAGTACAAGATGCAGTAGATCTGCACCTAAAGAATATATTTTTTTTATTATCAGAAAATATTTGGCTCACCATGAAGTTCCTTTTACTATACCAAACTGGAAGGTCATATTTGTGTAACTATGACCAAATTAATCTTACTGCAACACACTGGCAAAAGGAACCAATGACTGCTGATGTTCTTTTACAGTGCTTTGGCTAGAAAAACGAGTTTCATTCTTCCCAACTCTACCCCACAAACAAATATTCACTTAAGAGTGTTTTACAGTAAAAGAAACAGCCTTGACTACTGCTTCATCTGCCCCAACTTCAACTTTTTAGCAATAGTTTTCTTTTTACATTTTAAGAAATTTATGCACATTAAATAAAATGATTTTCTATTACATGAAAAATTAAAGGAGAATGGAAAAGAAAATTGAGTTTTAATTAGAAAACAGTTTACAAATGAATAATTTAAAAAATGGTTAAATTACTTCAGTTTTTCTAATTACAATTATTTCTGTTCTTTCAAATCAGTTATTAATTAAAATATTTATGTAACCATTTCCTTCTAAATTAAGTGCCTTTTCTTCTTTTTCCCAATTAAGTCTGATAATTTCTCATTCTGCTAATAGAAATACAATTTTCATTAAACTCTTTCACCCCACTCCCCTCAAGAAGGGGGAGGGTGGATGGGGGAGGTGGGAGGGACAGTAATGAATGTGGTCTTCTACCAAGGCACAATAAACATTTTCATATTGCTACAGGCAAGACAGAAAGGGCTGAAGTGTTAGAATTGTCAAGGTCAGGCATAAGAAAACTGGGGAAACGTTTACTATTCTACAGCATTTTTAAACTTTTTTTTAGTACAGTGAGACTTTTTTTTTTAAGAGGTATTTTAATACATCAAACAACCCTGTCCTCTGGGTCAATTTCTGGTCAGGAGTGCTACTGAACTTGGTTAAAAGCAAATACGAAACAGATATGCTGCAGAGGAAATAACTGATAGGAAATCAGAGCATGCAACCCTCAGGTCAGAGAACAATGATGTATCTTCCCCTCCACTACTGCGAATGAAGTAGAGCATCACCTGACAGAAACCAGGGTGTCTTTTAGGGGAAGAAGAAAGGAAAGGAGCTACCTGACATCCTGCTACACCTTCCCCCCCAGCAGGCTCTTGTGACTAATGTTTGTAGTTTCACGTGTTTAGAAACAATGTCACTGCCTACTATGCCTTTCTAGAACATCCTTACTTTTCCTTCTGTATTTTAAACGGTATATGTTTTTTTCCTTTCTGTATTTTCCTATGAATACAGGCTGAGAGACTTGGGGTTGTTCAGCCTGGGGAAGAGAAGGCTCTGGGAAGACCCTGTAGCAGCTCACAGTACCTAAAGTGGGCCTGCATGAGAGCTGGAGAAGGACTCTTTACAAAGGCATGAAGTGACAGGACAAGGGGGAATGGCTTTAAACTGAAAGAGGGTTGCTTTAGATTAGATATTAGGAAGAAACTCTTTACTATCAGAGTGCTGACAGTAAAGTGATTGTCCAGAGAAGCTGTGCCTGCCTTATCCCTGGAAGTGTTCAAGGCCAGGCAGGATGGAGCTGGTCTAGTGGAATGTGTCCCTGTCCACAGCAAGGGAATTAGAACTAGATGGTCTTTGAAGTCCCTCCCAACATAAATGATTCTGTGATTCAGTTTCATCTCCTCCATTTAGAACAGTGCTTGTTTCTGCACTAAAACATAGCACGGACTATATGCACAAGTTTACTTAACAGGCTCTTCACGGTTGAAACTGTGGCACAAAAAGAATCAGGACGCTCTCAAACACATTCTACCATGTGAAGATCTGTGCTACACAAATCAGTCAGCACAAAGAACAGAAAAAAAAAGCCAGAGTAAGAACAATTCTCTAAAGCTCTGTCCTAAACAATAGATTAGGATTACTTTGTTTTTATACAAAAGCAGTAAAAATATCATTTGTTCATACCTGTTACAGCGAGAAGAGCACCAAAGATTTTAATCAAAGCTAGAACAAAGGATATGCCAAAGTACCCAGTCAGGGAGAAAAGGAATGCATAACCATAAGTCTGAACTGGATGCTGCAACAATAAAAAAAGCCGGTTAGGAAAATGTAAAACAAACCCTGAGGTATTGCAAAATGACATAAAACTACAGACTTTAATCAACTGCTTGAGCAATAATAAGCTGTTCAACAATGCATTCATGCAAAAATCCTTATTTAATTTTAGTTAAATAATGGAAAAATAATAATGAAATTATAAGCTCATAAGTCTGGTCCTGTGATTTTGTTGCTTTTTAAAACATTAACCTCTCTTATACATCAAAGACTGGAAAAACTTGCTTACTGTATGAATTATACAAGTTAACCTGTTTACATGATGAAAATAGATCTTTAGAGAGAAGTGATGAGATTTTCTAAATCATAGAGAGCAAGGTTTTCCAATGAAGTCCTTCATAGAAAAAGAGAAATCTTGACACCTACCTTTGAGCAAAATGTTACTGCAGGGCTTAATCCACTAGTGCATGTTAATCCAAATAAAATATACACAAAACCTATTGAATAGGAATATAAAACCTAGAATAGTGTAAGAGAAAAGAATTACTAGGTGATACAATAAAAAAGGACAAAATTAAATGCTTTCAGATGGCTTGGCCCTATTAATACGCTCAGCTCCTCAGAGCTGAATTTACAGCATTTGATGGTATTTTTACTAGTATTTATATAATAGTTGATGTACAGTGAAAAGTCAACAATAAGTATTTACATATTCTTCCTACCCACAAAAACATAAAAGAAGTTTGGAAAGCTAGTCAGCTAATAATATCCTGAGGTCAGTGTCAACTGCAGTAAATCCTTCAAGATTTCACAGCCTAAATTAAGTCTTCCCACAACTATGCAATTTAATAGTCTGAAGACCACACTACACATTCTTCATTATCTGCTACTTATCCAGCACAGTAAAGACCTGTATTACATTAAATGTGCAAAGGGTAGTGCACAATCACCACGGACTGCCAGAAGTGTCACATAAGTTTCATCTGTGTCACTTCTGTTCACATGCATGGCACACATGCATGATGGTTATGGCATACAGGAGGTTCAAATATGGCCAGCTCAGTGCTCAGCAAACAGGTAAGTGCTTTATTTTGTCTGCAGCCTTACTCAATTCATAGCTGCACTGATAGATGAAGATTGATTTGTTGCTCCTTTCCCACACTGAGCCAACAGCAGTAGAAACTGGAACTGTCCATCCATCCATTCATCCTCCCATGCAGCTGGAGGCATTCAGCTGCTTGGACAACATTTAGTAGCCTTTTTTTGTGAAACAGGGAATGAGTCAACAGAACTATTCTATACAATACTGCCTAGAGCATGCTGATCTACTACACTTTCAAAACTCTGTGTCTCGTTAGATCTTAGTTATTGGGAAAAATCTATTAAAAATTGATAGCAATTCCATGAGACTACAGAACACTTATTGCTGCTCTAAAATAAAGAAGGATGAATACACATTTAAAGAGTAGACCTGCTTTCAAACACTTAAAACCCAATGACCTGATCCTCAGAGCTTTTACTTTACATTGTTTATACACATAGAAGTCAGTCCCTACTTCTTCACTTGCCTCTGTCTCCCTAAGTACCCAAGGACTTCACTTTTCACAACCAGGAATAAACACCACATTCCTACTTCCTTGTTAGGCAGTGTAACACACGTCACTTCCACAGAATGACACATAAGGCAAAAATCAGGTATAACCTTCCAGAACAGTGGTTACTATTTCAGCCACAAGACATCTTTTCCCTTTTCACAACTGCTTAAATCCAGGGCAATATCCAAATCTGACAGAGTAAGAGAGATCCTGTGGACGACAGGTTCCTTTATTATTCAATTTTCTTTCCAGATCACTGTCCATTAAACAGGATCTCCAAATCAGATTCAATTTTTACCCACAGTCTCAAGTACAGAAAATGATTTCCAAAATTCTGCTTGTACTTCTGCACCAAATTCTCTGAACAAAATCCTGAAGTGTAATGTCTAAACCATAAACAAACAAAACCTTTAAATTCTAAACCACTACACTCTTCAAGTAGTATGAGTATACAGTATGAGGACCAACATTTTTCAGACTAATGCAGAAAAAAAAGCGAATTCCTGGACAGAGCAGGTGTTTTGTAGGTAAGGCAGCAACAACTGTAACATGCAAAGTGGGCAAGAAAACAGCTACAGATTGCACTTGGCTTTGGATTTCGGAAATGACAGCTACAGAAGGCTGCACCAGTACATGCACATAAATCTCTGCCCCCAGCAGCAGTCAACAGTGAGCACTAAGAAAAGTACAAGAATAAAAACAAGAATACAGTGACACTTTTAGGTATATATACTTCCACTTTCCAGAAACTTGTAGCTCAAACTTCTTGAGCCGTCTTAAATCACTTCTAGCCTTAAATGAAGATTCCTTTGAACTTTTTCTCCATTTATGAAGCTATTCTCATGAGAAACTAGATTTTTCTAGTTGAAAGTCAAATACATGCCAAATATAGAAAATAAATTACAGTAACTTTTTACCTGTGGCATTTTCATATCATGCCTTTTATAGTAAAAATTTTACTTGTATTTACTCAACTTCTGAGAAAAATATGCCAAATTCAAAAAAGTTTTGCCTAAAAATAACCTTAGACCATATGAATAGATAATCCACATTCCAAGTAAGTATATAAAAAATACTGAGCAAGACATTTTCAAAATGATGCATTTCACTGAATCAGGAACAAAAATATTCACCCAGAGTTTTACAGATTTCAAAAGACTTAAAAAACCCTGTTTCCCAAGTGCTAGCACACTCTAGAATATAAAGTATAGCAAGTAAGAAAAGCAACATGTTCCATGTAACACATGCTCAACTATACCAGAAGAACAGTGTGTATTTTTCAGAGATTAAGTGCATGATCATACAAAAACCACTACATTGATCTCAGGCCTGCAGGTTAGACAAAGGAATTGTTGACAGAAATTAGTGTTTCTGTAGCTGCAATATACATTTGAAGTTGCACACAGAAAGCAGCACCCTTGAAAGGTTAGAAAATGAAACAGAAAAATCAGCAGAAGTCCTCAGACAAACAGAAAACCCCCCCAAAAATACACCAAGAGCTTTTCCTTTCATAAGCAAGAGAAAAGCACATTAAATCCCATGCTTTGTCAACAGAGGCCTTGCCTATGATAAAACACGTTTAAAATTGCAAATGTGATATTTACCATTTCTGAATTAGAACCATTGTGCAATTTCATAGCTTTTTCCTGTACATTTCCTATAACTGCATCTGCGCAGAGGGCAAGAGATATTAGGACCACACCTATTAAAACAAATAAACAAACAAAAACATCTTCAGAACATTCACCAGCAATTTGGTGACAAAAAGTCCAAGGAATAGAAAGGTAATAACCACCTCTCCCCTATAATATATTCTAAACATCAGCAAAAATATTTCATGACACCAGTACAAGGCAGTGCCTACCTCCACTCTCCCTCCACCAACTAACCCCTGAGCACTGTGTGTCTCTAAGCTTGATGGCAACATCTGGACATTGCTATAAAGAAGCCAGTTGCAGTTTTTGTAGTAATAAGAGTGACAGCAGCTGCAGTTAGTTAATGATGATAAATAACAAGAGAAAATAGTCTTCTTGACTGGTTAATCCGACATTATTTTTTTTCCTGACAAAGGCAAATAGAAATGTTAGATGTAACGGTAAAACAAATGCAAGAGGATTGACAGGAGAAACCTTTCATTACTGAAACATTCATTTAAAAAAACCCCTACTGTTCAGGTACAAACCCCATGGTTTTAGGTTACCCTTTATGCTCATAACGAAGTCACTACACAGTCATTACTTGTAATCAGCTCTTCCAATAACAAAATCTGATAACTCTAGTCATGTCAGTCACAGTTCCTTTCCCAACCTACAAACTTTCATGACTGTTCTATTTAATGATGAACACAGGTTGAAATACCACTTTTCCTAAGTATACAACATTACAGAAGATACTAATCATCAAAATGCAAACCAAAACCTGTTCTATTCTTGGTTCCTTAAAAGATCATGTCAGGGAAAAAATTAAAAAACTAGAAACAAGCAATGTTTTATTTTCTTAATCCTATGTTCTTAGAGTCAGAGGTGGAACATTTAACATTTTTAAGGCCCATGAAGTTTAAGGTGGTATTTTCTTGGCAAGAACTTCTAAAACAGTGTTTTTAGTTTGGGAACCATTTCCTTTCCATGGCTAGACTTTCCAGGTCTCCTCATCATTCAAAATGATCAGGCATTGGAAAAGGTAAAACTCAATGGAAAAGACACAATAACATAAATAATATTGGTAATGCTAAAAGTATAGATATCTCATCTGCATGGATTCAGCTCTGGTCCAAAGATATAATAACAGCTCCAGCTCAGCAATTTCACACTGTAAAGTGATGGATTCATGTTTCCATGGACATTCTCCATCATGATTCATGCTCAAGCTGTGCTTAATGGTCCAGGCACACCACTGAACAAATGCATGGTTCAGCACTGGACTTAGATGAAAAGGTTAACTAGAACCTGAAGCACCAGTGCACATGGAGAGGAGAAATGTGGGCACAAGAAATATGTATAATCCTACATCCATTACACAGTTTGGAGTGTGAGGGGAATTGTTCCACACATAGTGGCAGTGCTGAGCAGAAGCAGTAGAAGCAAAGCCATGGATGAGACCACCAGTGTTGTATTGGATGTAAAGCATGAGTAAAAATATTGGAAAAACCCAAGTCAGTTCTGAAAGGAATCTGCACGGAAACAGTTCTATACTAATCATTGGAATGAACTCAGGGATTCAGTTATTGTCATTTGAGAAAGAAATTCAACTAAGTTTTTAAATCCAAGAAGGTTAAAATCCTTGCTTTGCTTCTGATTTTAGATAGTATTAAAAGGTTAAAATGTGAGAACTCCACCTAAAAACTACAGTAAATCTAAGATCATCAGTTAATATAAAGTAAATGGTTCTGAAATGGAAAAATACTTAAAAATTTAACTAGAAAAGACAACTAATATTTTCAAGTTTTAAAATGTTCCAACTGAATTTTACCATATTTATTTTAATATATATGTACTGGGGTAAGTCTTTCTTAAGAATACATGAGACATTTCAGCCAAAAGGGTGCAGTTTCCAGAAATTTTAGGAACCTAAGACCTTACATATTGATTAAAGGTCTCTTCTGCCACAGACAGGGTTCTGCTACAGCAAAGCTACAATGAAACTTGCATTTTCAGTAGGATACCTGATTGAAGGCACTCCAACAAGAACTCAGAACTTCTATGGAATGCTTATTGTAGGAAAAACCAAGCATTTTCTTAAGCTCTAAAATATAATATGTCTTTACCTGTCAAGTTGAAGTTTGGTGCAACTGTGCTGTCAGCTAAAGTAAACCATATTAATCCAAGGCTCATACATAGGGCAGCAGACACGTCTACAATATTGTAACGTTTTCCTACAAAATACAAACAGCAAGAATGGACTGTTAGCACTCTCAGAATTTCATGTTTATCCTGTTTAACAGACTAGAAGAGAAAGGAAACTTTGTTCCAATGCCATTCTTCTACTTAAATGGAAGATTCAATGCTCTAGTCTTTCACAACCCAACTTAGTTTCTCCAACAACAGAAATTCCTAGTACAGGGGAGGACCCTAATGGGAAACATCTGATTCTTGTGATCAGCTTTGGTTTGAGTCTACAGTTACAGCACTGACACAAAGCACATCCTCCCTGACAAAACACTCTCTTAGCAACTTCAGGACAGCTTAGATGTTTCTTAATACTTTTCCCTCATACGAGACATTTCGGCTGCCTTTACTGATCAGAAAGAAGTCAACTCCAAACACTAACAGACAACTCTGGTACTCTGAGAACCCTAAGCTGTCTTATAGTTTGGGAGAGACAGATTGTGGAGGGGAATGGAAAAAGAAGGTAAGGACATGAAAAAGCAGGAGTTAGCTTATCTTGTTTGAAGTAAGGTATTTTTGCTCAGAAGTTGAACTTTGAACATAAGCTTCCAAGGGAACTTTGTTGAACTGAATTTTTAACAATATTAAAAGAATAGCTTCTGAGACTACAACACTACTAGAACACAATAAGAAGTTTCACAAAACTTTAGGGAAATACCAGTTACTTTGCATTAAAATAATAAAAAATACTCCTGTTAAAAGGTAAATACTGTGTAGGCATGTACATATATTTCCTCTGAAAATTCAGCTGTTTTCCAACCAGAAGGCCAGAATTACCTACAGAGATAGAAATACAGCATTCTAGATTTCATTCCACAATACTTGTCCATGTGGATCTTTACTGACTGAATTTTTGTGTTTGAACACAAACTTTTATAATATACTTAAGTCTTCCAAATCCAGAAACAAGTGTATTTATTCACATAAATATAACCTTTATCAGTATTTCTCAATATTCCATTTTCTCTTCTTGAAATATGCACTGTGACTTCAGGACTAGCCAAAGGCATGCAAAATCACGTGTATTTCTAATTAAACATTCAATAAAAATTTAGGAATTATTATTTTCAAACAAGAGTAGGGATTTTCTTCACAACTCATGGTGAGATTTGTTTTTCCATTTCAAGTTTTCCATTTCAATATTGAAATTGTTTAATTTATGAAGTGATTTAGTTTAGAAAACAAACTTACACTTCTTAAAAATTTAGAAAGCGTGTGTAAAAATGAAGTTTTGCAAGTGACCTGTAGAATGTTTTTCCCCATATTTTCTGTTTATCTAATTATATTTGTACATTTTCTCAGAAGATGCTTCAGAAATTCTCATTTTTCCTCCCATAGGAAAAATTCTACCAGCGGAATTAAAAAAACTAGAGAATTCTATCTATGACTGCCTCCCTAAGAAACAATTTTAAAAAATCATCTAATAGCAGGACTAACACTTACCTTGTATAAAAACCCCACCTATCATAACTGGAATCAGCTTGCAGCACTTGAAGATGACTTGAGTAGGATAATTCAGATATCCTAAAGAGGTATTTGACAAACCCATAGTTCCCACTGTCAAAAATGCTATTATCATGTAGGTTTTGCCAGGAATTCTACAAAACATAAACATACAAATCTTGGCATTACAAACTCATAGAGAGGAGATTTGGCTTGGAAAATTCAAGTAAAGAAATACTTTTGTAATACAACCTCAACATCTTTCTCATTGAATTTCACTTCATAGAAATTTTAAAATGCAATTTTAAAAATTTTAAATTTAAAAATTTTAAATTAAAAATTTTAGAATTTTTTTAAATGTCTGATTTCATATTTCATTTCTTTCAATTACTGCGAATAAAAAGCACAAATACAAGACAATAAAAACTGTATGGCTCATGAAGTATTCAAACAGTAATTCTTTAACCTCCTTCTGAGAAGGTATGTTATTTACACAAGAATCAAGGCAAAGGTTTCAGGTTATTTGCCAAAGGAAACAAAGAAGATTGGTATACCGAGATAACCTGGATCTTAGTTCTGTCACAGGTCATTGTGACAACTTCTTTGGTGAAGTTTTCACATGAACTTTGACATTTTAAAAATGAAAGAAGTTGAAAAAAATACCATTGTTTTATTAAACTCAACGAAATGAAGAGAGCAGTGATTGAGATACCATGAACAGAGAGGCTTGTTGAACATTTTCAGATATTTTGTTCACAATTTGATGAAATTATCACCTGACAACTGATGATCCAACAGTTACTTTTGTGCTCACTTTGTTATTTTTTTACAGTTATTGCTGTGCATATGTTCAGCAATTTCTCATGCATACTCAGAACCACGCTAAGAACATAAGGAGCTATCTTGCTGCAATCCTGTCTTATCTGTAACTTATTATGTGATGTACACATACTCTGAGGCATGCAAGAAAAAATTAAAACTTCAGAAATATAGATTTCTGCAGGTCTACAAGAAGATGCCTAGGTTATAGAAATAAAATGTAAAATATATTTCAGATCTACATTTCCAACACAACTTACTTGAAGGGTCATGCTCTATAAGCATTACCAACTGGTAATAAAATCCCATAAATACTAGCAACCCAAAAGGTAATTGTGCAATATTATCGGATGCATCTCAAAAAGTCAGGTAACTTGAAATATAAGCCATCAGTGTTTAAAATAAAAGGAATAATTTATCAAAGTTATGGTATTTAGCTAAAAAAGAATTTTATAATCTAAAACCAGTATATGCAAAATCATCCAAGGTTGACTGCAGGTAAGGAAAACTAGTTATGTTCAACTAGAATATAAGGTAACTTTAAAATTCATGTACACCATGACAGCCTGTATTCAAGTTTCTGAGGTGCCTCAATAAACACTTTGCAGAGGCTATAGATGGGTAGGAGGCTGCAGAATGGCTACACTGAGCCAGAGAATATCCCATTTCCATGGGATTCAGAGACTTCAAAAATCTCCTTCGTCAGCTCAGTGACAACACAGAACAGTTTTGTGGCAATGTTATGAGTGCTGTCTTAAATGAAAACTACAACACTTCAGCACATCCTTTGAAGCAAACCCACTCAGCCACATGGCAAGCAGAGAGCAGACCACTGACACTCTCCAAGATGCATAGCACGTTAGAGGAAAACATATTCACTGACAGATGGCTTCAAGTGCTGTGAAGTGCATTGGCTCTATTCTAGATGTGATAATCCCAAGCAAAACATACATGAGTCAATCTCTATCAGCCACCTTGAGGATACAGTATGTTCTGTAAGTGGGACAGTGACAGCAGAGTCAACAAAACTACTTACAGGTCCGAAATCCAAGTCGATGTGTCTAAAATATTCTCTAACATCATCCAGCAAATTCACTTTCCTTTATCTACAGAACTGCTAGCAATGCCTCACAGTACTCATATTCAAACACTAGAAGTTAAATTTACTGTAAGTATCAAATACTTCTAATTTCATGGACAGTGGGTAAAATGCTTGGAAAAACACATACCTTCTTCTTTTGTCCTGAATCAACTGCAATTCTATTAGTCCAAAAATGGAATAAAATCCAAATTGCACTAAAGTGAGGTACCAACCAAAAGGTTTAAAACCTTCCACTGAAAATATCAATTCCTATAAAAACAAAAACCCACCAAAGTCATGTACATACACCAAAATATTAAATGGACAAAAAAAAATCAACAGACCTTTTTCCTCCATGTACATGCAAATCTAGCCTTTGCAGATGCTGGTTATTAACTAGATTTATCTCCCATATGTAACTTGTTAAGTATTGAAAAAGAAAAGACAATTTAGGTTCTCCAAAATGAAAGAAGAAAATTTACTCTTGTTGTAAATACACTAAAATTAATGGATCAATTCATTAGGGGAATACATTTGATCCATTAGCAATTATCTCATATTACAGATGGCTTCCTGCCTGCTTTTTCACTGTTCTTCACTTCATTTACCTCAGTAGACCATTTTTATTCAGATTTTATAAATATCTCAGGATAAATTTAATAAAAGTTTTCTCTAACAAACATCCTTACTGATAATTTTCAGCTCTTAGGAACGCACAATCAATATTTTGAGTGCCTACATTAAACAGCACTTGTGAGTTCATAAATTTGCATGCTGTAGGAATATTTTAAACCAGAGCAATTTGTTATGGAAAAATACAGACACTGCAGAAAGACTTATGTCTGTGCATCAGTTATAGAAACAAAAGACTACCTAATATTTGCCTTTTGGAGATTCTGCTTTTAATTACTGATCATGTTCTCTTAACTCTTTTGAAGTAACTTTATGTTAACAAACTTCTCAGCTGCTTTTGAAAACTGCATTAGAAACATGATTTTTAACTATCAAGTTCTTAAATCACTACTTTGTTGAGAATACTCAATTAATTTAAAAATAATTTAAAAAAGGGAACAGAAATGTAGCTGCTCAAGATAAGAGAGAAAGATTACCAGAATGGTAAATGTTTAACTAAGATGGCATAAACATTATGCTCCTGTTTAACAAAGTACCACAGTACATGTTTCAGTTCTGTCCTGAGAGCAGAGAGAAAAATAAGATGCCTGTAACTGTACAGTACTCATGGAACTTAGGGAGATCTAAAGGTTTCAGCATCAATGAAGACTTTGGTGTATTTTGCACACAGAAGTAAAAGATCAAGTTATGAAAGTCCAAGTGATCTAAACTTTACAGGCACATGAACCATAATGGAAACTTAGATTACATATTACTTGCTGTTCTTGAATACTGAAAGGCTGACTTTGCAATAAATATCTAGTTTAAACATTTACACATACTAAAATACACACTATACATTATGCTATTGAAAAAGAAAATGGTAGGAGGAATTGGCCTACGACAAAAGTTCATAATATTTACCTGTAAATATCCATAGATTAGATAAAACATAAAAACTCCAGAAACACAGATGAAAAATTGAGTAGGTTTGCTAAATTTGCTGAGATTCATGCCAAGAACCACAACATCATCTACTGATTTGATATGGGGAGACATAGCTTGAGATTTGGAAGGTACACTGATGGAAATGTATTTTCTCGATGAAGTGAACTTCAGATCCATGGTTCCTGGTTCGCTGCATTCAGCACTATTGTTGCCTTCTGCCTGCTTTTCTGCTTCTGTGTGTTTATTGTCTGAAAGCTGAAAGAAATGCTGAAGTCAGATGGGACATAACATACAGCCTTCCAACAAAAACAGTAAATGAATATGACATTTATAGGGAAAATGTAAAGGTTTCGGACTTTTGTTGAATTGTTTTTATTCACAAATTTTACTTATCTTTTCTGATGTCCAAAGTTAACATCAGTTAACTTTGTTAACACCAAAGTTAACACCAGAGGCCATCAACACTTTATGAAAGCAGTTTTGCTTCATTCCTACACTCAATATAGCAAACAAACCAATAATCAACTCCAAAACATCAGCAACAGAAAACCAGCTTGAGTTTCTCAACAGCTCTAACTGGTCCTATCAAGTACTCACAGGAGAGACTGCCTGGGAGAGAAGTGATCTCCATGACCAACTCACAGTGAAAGAACTGGTATTGAAGCACTGTGGTTCTGCCTACCTTCCTTCATCTTCTCAGCAAAACACACCAGACTAGTCCACAACATGGGAAGCCTTGCTAAAAACTACAGATTTGAGCCTATGACTAGTTACAAGCATGGAAGTGAAATAAATTATCCCCTCATCCTTACATTTATTCACTATTTCTTGCACAGTTTTTCAGAAAAGAATATGAAGATTGAAACAAGCAGATTGAGATGCCAGTCTCAAAAATCAGACTGTTTATCTGACGAGGTCTATGATATGGCAATCCTTTTAATATTTATCACATGCAGCTACTTCCACATGTAACAGAAAACAAAACTGGACAACAGAAGCCTAGAGAAGGAATATAGCAGCTTAGTAGACTGAGATGCAATTAATTCTGTTCTCCAGCTCGGCAGACAGTAAATATGATATTTGATGGGGTTTTTTAAAGATAAAACACACTGGTCAGCCAACTGTCCCAAGGTTTTTGAGTGCAGGTCAGCATCAAGTTCAATGAGCAGTCAGTAATTAAACTCTGTTTGTCCCAATTGTTTAGTAATTTGTTTTTCCCAAAAATAATTCTCCTCATCATACATATATAAAAAATGCTTTCCCCATTGTTTTTAAATTGAAAATGTCCTAGCATATTAACACTAGATCATGCAATAAATGTAGTCTGCAAGAACACCTGTAAATACAATATATTATACAATACTAGAAGTTTTAAGGTTAGCTGAAAAATGAAGTATTAGTATGAAGCTTGCAATGTGTTTATGTTTCCTTTTTGCCTATGTTCTACTGTCAGGTTGGAACAAGACTCCTACTAGAGTTCTGAAAGAACATCTTGGGGAGTATAACACAAGTTTAGGGACCATAATAATTATCTGTGCTTAAATTCATTGCTCTTCAACTGAAGATCAGAAGTGAGAGGTAGAAAGCTTACCCCTGTAGATTTTTAGCTAATCCCAACATGAAGTGACCATAAAACAAAAGAAAAAAAAAAAGTTTTAGACTATTTTTAGTAAAATCAGAAAAGCACTAATGTCAGAGTGAGCCTTCCCATACAATATAATAGAGTTCTGATCACCCTTAGAGAAAGACTGAAAGAACAATGGCAAATAAAGGTTATTGGGATGGAGGAACAGGTTGCCCACCCTAGGAAATAAGATGAAAGCATAACTCTAGCCTAACAAAACCCCAATGAAAAGAAAATAGACCTGCTTTCAATACAAGTATGGAGTATCACTAAGGAGAAAAATAGAAGAAGGAGAGCAAGTAGGTATGAAGTGATCCCAAACAAATTTACCTTTCCCATCTCTAGACTATCTGTATTCTAGAACAGCCTACAATGAAAGGAATAACTGAACCAGTTTTTTAAGATGAAGCTTATAAAAGCCATTGTGTACAGCTGTTGAGATTGGACATGATAAAGAGCAGTCCTTTTTAATCCCAAGTTTATAGCATCCCACCACTGAGCGGCCTGCAAAAGATGCTTGGTGATCGTACTTGATCCAGGATATGAATGACTACTCTCCCCAAAAGAACTGCATGCAAAGTCAGGACTTCCAAGTTTAAATCCTCATGAAAGAAAATCAGTGTAGTTTGGAACATATCCCTTGCTGGCATCTCAGCTGAACTTGTATTTTTATTGATGCCTGCTCAGATCTTTTCTGTCCAGTGAACAGGATATCTTTCCTCTTGATAAGCACCCAGCATTTGTTAATGCCACAGTTTCTAAGTGAAGCAAGTCCTGCAAGAGTAAGCTGAGCCTCATTTTTCAGCTAAAATGAAACAGAGTATGACATATGCTCAGAAGAAGACATGGTCATGTACTGTCATTGGTGTCTCAAGAGTCCAAAAACTGAGAGTTTTAGTGATTGTTGAGAGAGCTTGCACAGCATCAAGGCCTTTTCTCTTTCTCCCTCTGCCCACCCCTGCAGTGAACAGCCTGGGGTGTGGGCAGCAGGCCGGGAGGGGGCACAACCTGGCAGATGACCTGAACTAACCAGAGATATTCCATTAAGTGTCATGGACAGCAACAAAAAGTGAGAGGGGGTTCAGGGAGGCCAGCCAGCTTTTGCTCAGGAACTGGCTGGACATGGATCTACCTGTGGGAGGAGTGATCATCTTTACATCACCTGTTTTGGTTTGCTTTCCATTTTCCATTTTTTTCTCTGCTTCTTGAAAAATATTTCTCTCAACTCATATTTTTTTTTTTTTTTAGTCTTCCTTTCCTCTCACCCCATCCCTCTGAGGGTAGTGAGGAAAGTGAGCAAATGACTGTGTAGTGCTGAGCTGCCCACTGGCATTAAACCACACAATTAACATCATCTTTGATTTTCAACTATTCCTATTAAAAACATTTTCTCAGGAACACCATCAGATATTACAGTCTCTCCACTTAATTTTTTGCAGATTACCGAGTGGCAATGACAGTGGTAAGTAACACTGATCACTCCAGACACACCCATGACCATCCATAAAACTATGATACATAGAAATTGTTTTTCTCTACATCCCTCAAGGAAAATTATGTAACAGGTGAAGAAACTGTAAATGTATACATGCATTTGAAACAGCCTCCAAGTAACTTCATTAGCAGCAGTGACAGAACTCTTCTGAAATTCATGGTGACTTCTCAAACTGCTATTTTTCTGAGTATGAAAATGGTTATCCCTACTCCTCTCATCAAAGGTGGCCCCTAAAGCACCTAATTCACGTCTTGAACAAACATACAGCAAAAATCTGTTTTATGAAGAGTTAAGAGCTGTCCTGATTTGAGTAAAATATCAATTTCCCTCTTTTCTTTCTCCTCCTGTGTGTAAAAATGACTGTAAAAACAACAGATTCTTTAGATCAAAGACTTCCTGTTGCTTCCCCTTTAAAAAAAGTCCCATGCAGATCAGTACTGTAACCAAGCACACAAAATAGCGATTATTACATGAAGGAGAAACAAACGAACAAGTGAGCAGAAAAGCAAAATTTCTCTGGCCTCCAAAAAGTCAACGACTTGTACTAAGCATGGAAAAAACAGCTCCTCATGAAGGAGCTCGAGCCTTGGTTGGCCAAGGTTTTTAACACTGAAGAACATCTGTTAAACCCATAATTTTGGCACAAACCAGCGTCTTACTGCGCTCAGAAAAACTATTCGCCTGAGATACACAAGGCAAGCTCCACGTTGGCCTTGGCCATGATCCTCCGGAGACTATGCCAGAAATGCCTGGTGGCAGGACAGCGGCTGGCACTAAAACCGGGATGCGCCAGGTGACTGGGACGCCAAAGTCCATCTGTGGGAAACCTGAGCAGATACTGACGCTACCTGCGCCCTGCTCCGGAGGGGAAAGAGGGAAGGGGGCACCGTCCAGCATGATCCCCGAGGCTTCCCTCTTGCCCACTCGCCTGCGCCAGGTGTGTTCCCTCCCGAGCGCCTGGCAGCTGTGGCGGGCAGGGCTGGCACAGGCTCTCCAGCCGCCACAGGCCGCCACTCCCCGCCCTTCCCCCGGGAAAGGGAACGCCTCGGTGCCCACGGGCCTCGCGGGGCACCGCCTCCTCGGGCCGGCCGAACCCCTCCCGACACTCGGTGTCAGCCTCCTCCCGCTCGGCATCCTGCTCCCGGCGCCCCTCACCGCCGTGCCCATGGCCCCCTGATGCCGGGCGACGCTTCGCAGGAAGCGACCCCGCCTCCTTCCCGCTCGGCCCCCGGTCCCTAAGGGAGGGAAGGAGGGAGGAAAGGAGCGGGGAGCCGCCCCGCCCCCGTACCTGTGCGGCGGGCGAGGAGGGGCACGGCGGCTCCGGCCGGCCGCCCCTCGCCAGCGCGTCCCGCCGGCCCGCCGGGATCGCTGCCTGCCGGGATCGCCGCCTGCCGCAAGATCGCTCCTGCCGCGGGCCCGCGCCGGCGGAAGTGGCGGCCGGGAGGCGCCAGGGGTCGGCGCGAGCAGCGAGCGCATCGACACAGGGCCGCTCGCTCGCTCGCTCGATCGCTCGGTGTTCCTCCACCAGGCCTGGGGCGGGCGGGGGTGGCGCCTTCCAGCTCAGGGGCGCTGTGGGCGGGGCCTTGGTGCCAGGGACCGCCCACCGGGCCTGAGGGGCGGGGGTGGGTCGGGGCCGGACTCACCGTTCGCGGGTGGCGGTCCCGCTCGCTGCTGCCGAGGGGCTTAGTGGCGTGTTTCTGGGGGAGACCAGGGCGATCACCGAATCACAGAATCCTTAGGGTTGGAAGGGACCCCTGGACATCCAGTCTAACCCCCTTGACAAGGCAGGGTGACCTAGAGCAGGTGACACAGAAATACATCCAGGAGGGTTTGGAATGTCTCCAGAGAGGGAGACTCCGCGACCTCCCCGGGCAGCCTGTTCCAGAGCTCTGCCACCCTCAATGTAAAAAAGTTCTTCCTCGTGTTGAGGTGGAACTTCTGTTTCAGTTCATGGCCATTGCTCCGGGCACCACTGAAAAGACTGGCACCATCCTTTTGGCACCTGCCTTTGAGATAGTTACATGCATCGATGAGGTCCCCTCTCAGTCCTCTGCAGACTAAACATCCCCAGCTCCCTCAGTCTCTCCTCATTAGAGAGATGCTCCGGACCCCCAAATCATCTTTGCGTCCCTCCACTGGAACCTCTCCAGGATCTCGGTGTCTCTCTTGTACTGAGTAGCCCCGAACTGGACAGAGCGCTCCAGATGTGGCCTCACCAGGGCCGAGCAGAGGGGGGGATCCCCTCCTTCCACCTGCGGCACACGCTCTTCCCGATGCAGCCCAGGGCAGCATTGGTTCTGCCGGCAGGGCTCCGCTGCGCCCTGTCCCGCCGGAGAGCAGCCGGGACGTGGGGAAGGAGCCCAGGGCGGCCGGAGCGCTGCGAGGGGCTGAGGAGCTTCTTGCTTGCCTGGGCTCCCTGCAGCTGCCAGGAGGAGTGACAGGGACGTGTGGGGATGTCTCCTCGCCTCCCAGGTCTGCTTCGCTCAGGCGCTGCTGTAGGTCCGCAGCGACTGGGACTGCCTTAGTGCTCAGGAAACGCCTTCCGGAGCAGGCGATGCTATTTCACACCACGGTGACTTCAAGAATGTTTGGAGTCCTGAAAAAGTTTTTTTCCGAGGTTTGGTTGATGGTCTGCTGATCCGATGTGAGCAATGAATCACCCAGCCAAAACTGCTGCTTTCATAAAAAAAGAAAAAAAGAAAAAAGAAAAAAATGCGTTTAGAGAGAGGTATTCTTGTGATCATTCCACGTGAGGCTGCAGGAAGGAAATAATAAAAGTATTTAATGACAAGCGATAAGGTAAATGAGAGCAATAACAGCAGAATGCATAGAGCATAATGGCCAAAGGAATCAGGTAAAGAACTCAGAAGAAAGGTAGCTAAAGGCATTTTGGGCAAAATGTGTAAATTAGATGTAGCTTGAAAATACATAAAATCCAGTTATTATTCATATCAGTCTATAAAATGACAGTGCTATGTGTTCTGTAATTATATGTAGAGGTATTTAACATTATCCATAATCACTACAGGACACTAGATATATATTTTGGAAATTCAAGCTTTTATGTTTACAGTGTTTAAAAAGGTTTTTTTTACCTTATCCAATGTTAGTGTAGTATGTCAGTGTGTATTACAGATAGTACCAACAAGTGCTTCAACATTTAACATCGTATTTTTTAGGGTATTTATTAAGTGACAAACACAAAAAAGAAAATGTGCACTATATGTTTACTTAAAAACAAACAAATAAACAAAAATTTGAACCCCCTAAAACCTAACTAGCTATTTCTGAAAAACTGGATTAGTGATTATTGAGAAAAATACTTGCAGCCACCCTGCAAAGCTCCAGTCCTTCTTGGTTTGAATTTCCTTTACCTGATGCAGGGATTTCTCATTTAGCAAACAATTGTGCTTTTTTTGCAAAAATATGGATGGGGCTTTTCACCGTCTCCGTGACAGAAGCAACTACCCCAGTAACTCAAGAAAATATATTCAAACTTGCACGTGATCAGCTGCGATTTTCTAGTTTCCTGTAAATAAATTCTCTAGATATGTCAACTGTAATACACTTTACTGTTACAGATGTAAGTGGAGTGATTACACAGGAAGTTCCATCTGAACATGAAGAACATTCTTTTCTGTGTATGTGGCTGAGCACTGGAACAGATCGCCCAGAGAGGCTGTGGATTCTCCCTCACTGGAGATACTCAGGATTCATCTTCACTGGAGATACTCAAAAGCCATCTGGACACAATCCTGAGTACCGTGCTCGAGGGGACCCTGCTTGAACAGAGTCGTTGGACTAGATGACCTCCAGTGGTCCCTTCTAACCTTACCCATTCTGTGCTTCTCTGAGTGTGCCTTACTGACTCAGTGGAAGGAGGCAGATAACAGGAATAATCAAACTGCACCACTAAATTGGATTGACTAAATAACCTGTAACTGAGTGGATGGAACCTGGGTGTGTGAGGCTCTTGATTAGGAAGAGTGTTGAGGGGAAACACACTGGCAGATGTGATCTGATATTCCCTAATATCTGAGACTTGTTGATATCCTGATGTATTCTTTTTTAAATTCAGAAATGTAGAAATTAGGCTGTTTGATTTTGGGAGGTCTCCTGGCTGTTGTTAAAGAGCATATATTTTGCTGTTTGCAATGTATTTTTCTATTTCTATTATCCATATTCCATCCTTCTGGAAAGTGGCATATATGCTGGAGAATGTTCTCTTTAAATAAAGCAGAAGAGGAAACGATGAGTAGGATGTTTATTATTGATCTCACTGATGCTTTTGCAGTCTGCAATATGAACACATATGGATTACTGGTAAAACTGGAAAGCAAATTACATTTTCTTTTATAGTTTGTAAAAATGAAGTTAGGGCTTATGAAAGGTACTGGATTCAGGCTCTGGGGACCCAACTTCTCTGTTTATCCAGGAAATAGATGTTGTACATCACAAGCAGAGGCAGTGGAAGTATTAAAGATCTCAAGGTTCTCACACTCCCTGTCTGTACTTCTCCTTGACCTACTCAAGGTACCAATAGGAAAGCTTAATCTGTGCACAAACTTAATCCTTTTTTTTTTTTTTTCTTCTGGAAGGTACACAATAATGCTGTTGGCTGTAGTTTTATTAACAAGAGATTTTGTTCACTACAGTCTTAATTTAGAAATGTCAGCTCCATAATAGGTTTGCTTCCTTTGTTGTCTAGCCTAGATTGTTTTCACGCCCATTCAATATGAGCAATTCTAAGTTTTCTGCAGTGAAATGGTACCCCTGTACCCACTTCCCATATACCAGGTTGAGAATTAATCAGAATGAAGGTGTTAGGCACTTCTTATTTGTGAAGGGAACACAAATATGGGATGTTTATAATGCCTAGACATCTTGCATTTTGTCAATGGGCTTTGGGCAGTAATATCTTTGTCACATAATGTGTGTTGCTATTAAGAATTTAAAGGAGTAAAAAACATTTCCTGTGTGTGACAAAATTACCTCATATGGGTATGTTCCCCCATGAAATGTGTGTAGGTATACCATGAGTGACACAAGTATCCATGAACATTTTCACCAGGGTTATAAATAAAATGAAACTAATGAAGCAGAGCAATGAGGGGGATTTGCTATATTTCAGCATGAGAGGCAAAATAATACCCTTTTCAAATGCTTGAACCCACCTCTCAAAGAGGTGTGTTATTTGAATAAATATTTTTAGAATCTTCTTTGTTGACTAAGTCAGGGCATAAGCCAGTGAGGATGCAGTTTGTGAGTCTTGATACAGCTAAAGCTGATGTAATTTACTGGTTTATCATCTTTATCAAAAATCATAGGGAATTACATGTAAAGTAACCAATTTTTCTATGAATTTTATTTTATGGTTTTTATTTGAGACAATTAAGAATTACACAAAAGTATTTTGGTTAGATGAAAATGTGTTTTGGCTGTCATAATTGGTCATTTGCTGAGTTAGTGGGAGTTAGGTAAACCCTGAAGCTTGACTGACAGAAAAAAGAGCGGCTGTTTACCTCTGTAGCATGGGAAAAGGGGGAAAACAGTAGTTCTCCTGTTGACAGATATAATGATACTTCTGATAATTTAATACAGTAATTTTTTTCTGCCAGCTTTGTACAGGTTTTGATTGCTGTTACTCTGAGACACAGTGGAATGCGAACAAAATAAATAAGGCACTCGGAAGAGAGACTTGATGGTCTTTTTGCTAGGATTTTTTTTTAAATTAGAAATAAGTGCCCATCAAAACTGAGGATGGCTTGTTAATGCAATTAAACAATGCAATTAAAAACATGTATGTTTTAATATCTGTGTATTGAAATGTGTCTGTTGTTTAGACTTCTGTAATAAATGTTTTCTGGTTTTGGAATACATTCCTATAATTTTCTCTATTTAAATTCCAGCTGCATTGATTTTTCTCAGCCTAATTTTAGAAACAGTTTCTAATGAATTCCTTGTACTACTGCATTTTACTGCCTCAGAACCTAAATTGTGACTTTAACAGTAACAAAAAGCTCTATGATTATAGAATACGGAGTTTGAAATGTGTGATACATCACTTCATATTCAAGGGAAAGCTATTGTACCTAGAATTATAAAGTTAAATGAAGGTTCTGCCTTCTGACATTACAAAGTACTGTAATACTGATATTTAAATTTTTAAATTGCACTTAAAACATGGAGTGTAGGACCAGACAGATAATCTATCAAGTGTTGATAACAGTCTACGTACAACTTCATTATTTCTGTCTCGTCACTGGTGCATATAAATGCTAGTGCTTAGAAATGCAAACAGTAAGTAATTTGCTCAGAGAGAGTGGATGTCCAGATGTATATTCTACAACCTATTTGGAATAACAATGTAGGGAATTTTGAAGTCATAATTGGTTGCTATCAGAAAAATTATGCTTAAGCCAGGATGTGTTCAAATAGTTTTGTATTTTGTGATTGGCAGTGGTTAACGTAATTTTAACCAGTCACTTTAGGTCGCAAGCAGCCTTCTTTGGAATAATTTCTTTTTATTCATACACAGTTGTGAACGAGCTTATGACTTGGTATTGACAGCATTACATTGATGACACTGCAGAGTATGGGAGTAAAACTGGTCTCACTTGTGCCTGCAGGTATTGTGGTACACTGGGGAAAATGGCAGAATAAGAACTAGTGAGGCAGGTTGATTGATAGAATGTTTTCTATAAAATAATTTCTCACTGTTCTATTGCATTATTTTTGAAATAATTTAGGGCCTTCTAGACTGTAAATAATAGAATATGTTGTGGCTGTGCGAAGTTTGAATTCAGGCCCTGCTTCTGAAAAGTGAAGATGTGATGGATGTTTTTTCTTGAAGTGTAAGGTTTGGAAGGTTTGTTGAGTAAAGAGGAAGCTGTTTGTATGTCCTGGAGATATGTGATGTGTGTTATGATAAATGTTGAGCGATATCTGGACGTGAGAAGTAACCTAAGAACAAATATTAGGCCAAATCAAAGATTTGTTTAGTCATTCTCTGAGATGGAGTCTAGGGAGCTGAGGATATGTTAAGTAGTCCCTCTCTTAGCACAGGCGCCTGGCTTGTGCTAGTAACTTGTGTGGAGGTTGTGTGTAGATTGTTTAATGGTCTGTAGGTCATTTCCTCCTACACTTTGTCTCTTGCTTTGAAGCCAATTAAGGTTTTGGACTCCCAGTTAGGGACCTTTAATGAATTATCAGTTTGGATGAATCTAGGACTGAGCAGTACTGTGAAGGTCATGGAATTGGGAAGTGAAGTTACTACAGAATGGTTTGGGTCGGAAGAGACCTTAAAGATCATCTAGTTCCAGTCACCCTGCCATGTCAGGGACATCCTTTCACTTGACCAGGTTGCTCAAATCCCCATCTAGTTTGGCCTTGAATGCTTCTAGGGATGGGGCATCCACAACTTCTCTGGGCAATGTGTTCCAGTGCCTCATCATAATCACACTGAAGAATTTCTTCCTAATATCTCGTAAACCTACCCTCCTTCGGCTTAAAGCCATTCCCCCAGTGTCCTGTCACTACATGCCCTTGTAAAAAGACCCTTCCAGCTCTCCTGCAGGCCCCCTCTAGGTACTGGAAGCCTGCCCTAAGGCCTCTCCAGAGCCTTCTCTTCTCCAGGCTAAACAACCCCAGCTCTCTCAGCCTGTATTCATAGGAGAGGTGCTCCAGCCCTCTGATTGTCTTCATGACCCTCCTCTGGACTTGCTCAAACAGAACCATGTCCTGCTTATGTTGTGGACCCCAGAGTCTGGACACAGAACCCCGGTGGGGTTGTACAAGACTGGAGTAGAGGGGCATAATCACCTCCCCTGACCTGCTGGTCACATTTCTT
This sequence comes from Acrocephalus scirpaceus scirpaceus, assembly GCA_910950805.1. NCBI lineage: Eukaryota > Metazoa > Chordata > Aves > Passeriformes > Sylviidae > Acrocephalus > Acrocephalus scirpaceus. The sequence continues at coordinate 39,289,394 of OU383773.1, read as the reverse complement.
TCCACATAGCCCAGGTTATGATTGGCTTTCTGGCCAACTTGCGGAGGGCGTGCTCAATCCCACTGTCCATGTCAACAACAAAAACATTAAACAGTGACAGTCCCAACACTGACCCTTGAGGAATGCCCCTCGTCACTGGTCTCTACTTGGATATTGAGCCATTGATTGCAATTGTATGAGTGCAACCATCTCTCCAATTCCTTATTCATTTAGCAGTCCACCCATCAAATTGATGTCTCTCCATTTTAGAGACAATGGCATAGTGTGGGACAACATGAAATGCTTTGCACAAACTCAGGCTTCAGTTGCTCTTCCCTCTTTCACCACCACTGCATCCCCATTACAGAAGGCCACCAGATTTGTATTGAAGTCATGTTGGCTGTCACAAATCCCCTCCTTATTTTCCATGTGGCTTAGCATAGTTTCCAGGAGAATCTGCTCCATGATCTTGGGCACAGAGGTGAGACTGACTGGCCTGTACTTCCACAGGTCTTCCTTTTTCGCCCCATTTTTGAAAATGGGAGTTATATTTCCCCTTTTCCAGTAAGTGGGAACATCATCATACTGCCATAACTCCTTAAATATAATGCCCAGGGACTTAGCCACTTCGTCTATCATTATACGTATGCATTATACAATATTTCCAGGTACATAAACATGAAAGTTGGTGTTTGGCAAGCAGAGTGTGTTCCTGGAAAACAAAAGGTTTTTTGTGTCAAGCGGATACTGGAAAGACTGATATTTCTCAGAAGAAGAAAAGAAGAATATGGGGGTCTATTTTATACTTCTGATTGGTAACTTTAGGGAGAGAATTAGTTTGGACAGGCTTGGCTGGAGAATGACATTTTTAGATAGACATAAAAATATTTTATATTGAATTGAAATTAATTTTAAACAAAACTCCAGAGTTTCTGAAGTTCATTCTTCATTATATCTTAATTCCTTTTAGAAGAGGATTGAAGTAATTTTTATACTACACTTTTTTCTTCTTCTGAATTAGTTTATAAGTTAATAATTGGTGTTAAAGAAGTCTGTGTACTTTGCTTATGTGCTAGAAAATAAAATCAGCAGGGAATTAGTCACAATTGAAGTTAAAAGCAATATACTGTATTTATTACTAAAGATGTGGTGTAATAAATAATGGATTTTATATGTATTCTCAAATTTTTTGAAGGCAAGATAGCGAAAAACCTCTGTAGCATAATGTAATCTGGAGTACCTAGTGTGTTATGCATGGGAAAGTATTGAAATGAATTTTCGCATCACTTCTTTTGTACTCATGGGTGTTTTAATGATATTTTATTGTGTCTTAGTAGTATCTTTCAAAACTAAAGCAGCATTCCTCTGAAGTAGTTTTGTCACTGCTTTATTGATATCAGAACTGGTATGCTACAAGATTCGATGACATGCTCACATTTAAATGGACTCCAGTGTCTAAGGTAAGAAGGGAATGCAGATCTCCCTCTTGTGTTAACTCTTCCTGGTGTTTTAGAAGGGTTGGGAACTTGTCTTCTGTGTGCTGAACCATTTTAATGCTAAATTCTATTAAGATATCCTAATCTCTACCCTGCAGTTGTCTGAGAATGGATCCATATGACACACTACAGCAAAGTAGTAGCAATTAAGTCTATGTCTCCCTGCCCCAAATCAACACAAAATTATGTCTTCCATGTGTGAAAAGACTACAGAGAAATTACCAGAGGAGTCACAGAACTGACAAAGATGTTGTCTTCTTGTCATTGGGTATATTCTCTTTTGAACTGACATGTGCCAGGTACAGCTTCCTCTGGTCCTCTTGGTGAGAAATGTTGTTCAATTTCTGCAAAATTCAAGGGATCAAAGCTGTCAAAGCCAGACACTTCTGTAAGTGCCAGCTTCACCCTTCAGCATACTCTTTGCTAAAACGTTCCATTTTGGGTTGGTTTGTATAATTTAGTGTCATTGGGAATATTTTCTGTTACAAATGTCCTAGAAAATCTCTAAATATTTTATTTACATCATATTTTACTTTTAGAGCAGTTAAAAAAAATTAAATTAAAAAAAATTGTTACATAATAAGTATCTTGCTTGCCCTTTAGTAGTAATGTCTCCTAATTATGCTTGAATCTTTTTTATTACTGGAATAACATCTAGATTCTTACAGCAATTCAGAGCTCAAGCTGTGGTCAAATTTGCATAAACTTACAGCAAATAAGCTTCTTTAACCAGGGAAGTTTATAATACGGAATAACTTACGAAAAAAAATGGAAATATATACTAAGTCATATGATTCACATTCCTTTTGGTGTAATGCACCCTCTGCATGGTCACTTATTATTTGGGCATCTCCTGCTGTGTGTGGAGAGAATGCAGGGATAACTGGAACTCTGTTGCCTTTTCAAAGCTTGAGGTTTACTTGCATTATTGATGTTTTGTGGTTTCTTTTTATTAGGATTAAGTATATTGGTAAGTTTTCTTTTTGCTTTTTAAAGCACTGGCTTTTCAAAATCAGGTAAGATATGATGTATCCAAAGTCTATCTAAAATATTTGAACATAATAATATTTTGTGGCATAATAAATTCAGCTGACAAAGATAAATTGATGTCTAGAAAGTTAAATGCCATGCCCTGAGAGTTGTCCTGTGTCTTATGTGATTTCATTGCCTTCACAAAAAATCCTCATGGATGTATCCAGCATTTAACAATGCGGGAATTGTGCCCAAGTCTGTGCTCAACTCATTACACAAACATTCAGGAGAGGACAGTGTAAAAATTGTTTTAAGTTCTAGATAATAGCAAGTAATTGGAAAAAAAACCATAGTAGGGCCCCAAATATTTTTCATGCAATTTTTTTAAAATTTTGAATTTTATTGAATTTTATTTGAGTTCTCTTTCATAATTTTATTTGCATAACTTTTATAGCAACTGAGTTACTCCTGTAGGCATGAAGTAATTATAAAGCACTACATTTCTTTGAGTATTTATTGAGTTATCATAGGTACTTCATTTTTATTTCATTTTTATTAACAATTCATGCACTAAATAGAAGGGGAAAGTCTACTGATTTTGCATGAAATTGCTAATTCCACAGTATGTGAGTATCCATTACACCATGAAGCAAAGAATATAATTTTTTTTCAAGCTTCTATGAAAAAGATTACTTTTTTTTTTGAAAAGCACCATTATTTTTTCAGCTCTTTTTTTTTTCTGGATATAGTAATTGCAAAAAAATGGCATACCATCTCCAAATATGCTGAAATGTCAGACTATTTACTGCCATAATAGAGATGTAAAAATAAACTAGTTTTGCTTTACTGAGTAAACAACCAAAAATATGTTGATTGTGAATATGTAAGTGTCATTTATATGTGGGGTGGCTGACTTTTTCCCATCTGTCAAATCTGCACAGATTAAGAGTCTGATGTAAATGTCAATATGAATCCAAGTATGACAGCTCTATTTATTTCTAAACATGATGTACACTGTGGTGCCTGTTTCTGTAACCAAGTGTGCCTGAAAATTAAGTGTGTCATAAGCATTCATGTAAAAAACTAGCCTACAGTCTGCTAAAGACATCATATAAAGAAAAATATCCTTTTCAAGAGGGGAATTCGTTACTTGACTATTTTAATGTGAATTGTTTCTTCTTTGCAGCATGTCTACTATGTCTTTGGTAGCCAACCTGATTACCCCATATCATAAAAATTTAGTACCTTTCTACTGCAGTAGTTACTGGGTTATTGTTCATTTTGAAGGTATAATCAAGTCCATAAATTGCTAACTCTGCTGCTGAACTTAGGCCAATAATCTAAAGTCTTTTTTTCCCCTATGGTCTATCTTGCAAGTTTTTTCCTTTGCTAAGCAGTTTAAACTGATATTTACAAGTAAGTGAAGCAGCATTACAACATGCATATTATTCTCAGTTTAATACTGTTATACTCTGATTGCTCGGATATATTGAAGGTAGTGTATTTCTGCTTTTTTTTTCTTTTGCTGAACCTACACAGCATTATTATTTGGGGTAATCTGGCCAATTCAGCCAAAGCCTTCAGCATGTTCTTTATAGACCCAAATCACATTGCACATGGCTAGGATGCAGTGTTCTTGGGCTCCATTAATTATATTGTTTAGTGATACCTGGAGCAGTAGCATTATTAATGGTGTGTGAGAAAGATGAAAATTACTTGGGGCACAAAAGCTGGTGGCAGAAAATCCTTCTACAAGCAAGAATCAGCAGGGTTCACTGTAAAGGAGCAAAGGTAATATTAAACGGTTTTTGTTTAGGTAGAAACTACTAGTGGCTTTTAGGTCCTGTGTACTCACTGCATTTAATTTTGAAAATGAATCAATTCTTTTAAAGAAAGAGAAAAATAAATTTTGTAGGTTTATTTACATAAAGCAGTATGGTATTATTTTAAAGGTAATGGCTGTGGCAAATACTTTGACTGGTAAAACTGGGTGTAATTATTCTATTTGTTTTGTGTGAGCAATAATCTCAATTGGGCATTCTGAAAACGTGTTATACTACAGTTGTATTAGAGGAGCACCTGGTTCTATAGAAAAAATCATGTCATGGTCCTTTGCTTGTAAGATATTACACTTCAGCTATCTTAAAGGCCATTTCTTATGAGAAGTATCTAGAATTAAGTTGGTTGCTAGTTTACAACCTGATAGCTTGGAACCTCCCTGTTAGAAACTCCTTGATAGTTTACTCACCAGAACAATTTTCCAGGGCTCCCTAACCAGGATCATTGTTTTTGGCTGAGATGTCTGGACATCTTTCAGTGACTCTTCCAAAACAAAAACATCTATATTTTTTTAGATTGAAGTAAAGTTCCTTTGTGTAATTTTCCATGGGATTTTTTAGGCTCTTAATGTTCAGTGTTTCACATGCTGGAGTGTCCGTGTAGGTGTTTAAGTTGCTTGACTACAAAACTGAACATCAACTCAGCTCTGTGCAAAGTGAGTGTAGTGGTAGGCATGACCTTAAGTGGTGAACATTGATGTTACATGACTCACACCATCAATTTTTAACATTTTCTCTTATGAAAGAATGAAAACCGTTTTGTTTGCTTGTTTCCTGAAATGAAAAATCATCTACATAGATGGCCATTTAGTCTAACCATTTATCTGTAATACTTTAATCTAGTGCAGTGTCTGATAATTTCTGATGCTGATGTAAGGTCTCACAAGTAGTCTTTCAGCGCCATGCTGTTTTTATTCCAGCTCCTGTTTATAGGTGAGAAAACTGAAGAAGTGAGTGAAGCATTTATAACACAGTGGGCAGTAGTACTTGTACTGTTAGAGCTCATTAATTCCTTTCACAGCCCAGTGATCATTGTCCCAGAATGCTCCAGCTTTAAGGACAGCTTGACTTTACTTTGCCATTTAAAGTGTAGGCTGATTCTTATTATATTATTTTTTAAATCTGTTGTTGAAGACAGGCGTATTTGTCTTTGTTCTCAAAATTTTGCTGGCTCAGTGCATTTGTCACTTTTCTTTTTTAAAAAAATTTACTCATATGTTTATGTATTTTTTTTTTAGAAATATGTGTGCATGTAGCATAGTAATGGAGAAAGTTTAATTCAACCTGGTTTTAGTTGGAGTTAGGATCAGTAAGGCTTCTCTGATCATGAATGTGAATAGTACTATTGTATAAGTAAATTTTCCTCCTAATAGTTTGTGTCCATTTCATTACCAGAAAATGAAGCCTGTGGATTAAGTAGTGAATTCTAAGGAATTAAAATGCAACTGAACTACTAAACAAGCTTTTCATGGAGATTTCAATTTCTGTAATGTTTGTTGAGGAGTAAAGTGTCTGTTTCCCACCAATCTGGAGGAGTCTGAAACATCAATCTTAGGTCTTGCTACATTTGTGGCCATGTGCTCCAACGCTCAGGAAGTGTTGCCTGAATTTAATATTCTTTGGTAAACTATTTTTCATTTCAAGCAATTGGATTATCAGTGTGAGGTGTAAAAATGATGAGGTGTTTTCACCTACTACTGAACTGAAAGTCTGGTGGAGGGACGCATAGTTTTCCCTGCTGCACACAATACTTGGCAGTCTGTGCCTGCACTTCTGCTAGATTTAATTTTGCTGTACTTGAGCCTTGCTTGGTGCTTCCTGCTGCTCTGAAGACCTGGAGAAAGACTTTTTCATTCATCTGTTTTGTTTCAAAAATGGTTTGTTTTGTTTTGTTTTGTTTTTTTAAAGTGAAAGTGCTTTTTAATCTGCTCAGCGAGGCACAGCTTGATTCCATATTTTCTTGGGTAATAGATTTGGTTACATTATTTGTTGTTCTTCAGAGTTGGAATTGACTAACCTAATTTCAGCTATGAAAGTATTCTCCAGTATTTTTTGCTCACTTAGTTGCTTTGGATATTTGGCTGCTTGAACAGAAGGGAAAGGGAGATTAAGGATGCACTTTTCCATGCCCTGGAGAGATGTGCCTAGAGGCAGCTTTTGTATAGTTTCTGGTGATAGGTGGATATAATACTGACAGACAACAAGGTATTTTGCTGTATGTTTGTCATAAGAGTGTGGACAATCTTGATGGAGCAAGGAAGAATAACTCAATGGTTATATTCATAATGTAATCTGTTATATAAGCATGTCCAAAGCTTTCCAAACTCATTTAAGTCCTGCTGTTGTTGACCTGCTGGATAGAATTTGAAGAGGATAATGCATTCATAATGAGTGGAAAATACTTTATTATTTTTATTTTATACCCCTTTCTAATGTTAATAAGTCCTCTGCATAAATACAAACACACTGTTTCAAAAACTTGTCTAAGAAGTGATGTTTGCAGAAATGTCAGTTGCAATCTTTGTTTTCTTCATGTCGGTTTGATAAAGGAAAGGATAGCCTGCACTAGTATTTACTCTAGGCCCTGTGAAATATAAGTACAGCAGTAGTTCTTAATAAACTGTCTTGGTTGAACTAAAACTGTGTTCAGATGCTGTGAGTCAGAAGTGCTAGGAGCTGGACTGGGGAGGTTTGCCAGTGGAGAACAACCACCAGCAGTACCACCCCGGGATGGTGACTGAATATGAGCTGTTAAGGGAGATGGCTAACATGAGTCCTGTGCCTTTCCTCTCATGGCAATGGCTGACTAGGAGACATACTCTTTCTGGCAAATTCTGTTGGCAGAAACAAAGAGACTGCATTCTTGAATTTCTCAACCTGATTTTGATTACTAGATGAACTACAGTATGCAAGAATGGAGGATTACTAAATTTCCCTCACAAAGTAAGAATTCTTGGAAAACCATAGTACATTTTAAAATATTTGTTAAACTTCTGTTTGGGAGGACAGATAGAGATAGTGCTGAAGGCAATCTTGCCCCCAATATGTTGCAGGTGTATTAATTACCAAAGAGTGGAAATAGCCTTGCCCTCACAGCTATGGGTGTGAAAAAAGAGTTAGCTGGTAGGGGGTCACTAGGAGTCTGCTGGCTGTGCCGTGAGGAGGAAGGGACAGGAGGTTGTGCAAAGGACAGAAAGGGTAAGACGTCATATGAGGGACAGACAGGGCTAAGTGGCTTTGCTAGGTACAGGAAGGAGCTAGCCAGAACTGCAGAAGGAAGAGTGAAGAAAGAGAAACAGAGCCAGAACTGCATGGAGCTGCCCGTGGGAGGCTACATAGAAAAAGTGTGAGAGACTTTTAGATAACATGATGCTGATGCTTGAAGCCTTCTTTAGTGTCAGTTGTAGTCAGAAAAAAATTTTGGGGGACCTTCCCCAGAGGATGCTTTTCTAGTGCTTGCTTTATATAAAGATTCTGCAACTAGGTGGTCTTAGGTCTTGCTGCAAAGTTATGTGTTCTGCTTTGAGGTAATGGTTAATTCTTTTATGAGGAAGGCAATCTTAAGAATAGAAGGATACTTTTAAACATGCAAAATAGCAGGTTCGAGTCAACTCTTCATGTCCCTTATCTAGAGTTGTGGGTCACCATAGATGTGTGTGTCCATCCAAGATTTTTCTTATACTAGACTTAATTGGTGTCACATCTCATTGTGAGTTTTGTATATGCAAGAGGTTTGGGCTGAGTAGACATCATCTACTTCCAGACTCTGTCCATGTTCTCCATAATGAGTGGCTCAAGGAAAATTTTTGTCTTGTGGAAGAAGAAGAAAAAGCTTTCCATGCTCCTACAGAGCAGAAGTATAGTGTACAGCTATCACAGCCTCTTGCTTGATCAGAATGTCACTAAAGACACTTAGGTCAAAGCAACCTTATTAAACTTGGTAAAGATTGTTTCCTCCTTGGTGGAATCCTCTCATATGGTTGCCTCAATTCCAAAAGTGCAAATTTCTGTAGCTTGTTATTTACTGGAAATGCCAGCATAACTTCATAGGGAATTGACACCAAGGAAACCAGATTAAACTGTATGGTGTGATATAGACGTATGTATAAATGTAACATGGTATGTAAGTCTTTCATGCCTTTTTGAGTATTAATTGCCCCAGAAGACTGTCCCTGTTCTATCATAAGGGTAGAAACAGAAAACATTTCAGAAATTAATGCCATCTTGTTAGCCAGCACCAGGACCCTAAGAACTTCTAAAGTATGAATAAATGTATTCCAATTACTGACTAATGCAGGTAATGGGTTTATGGTACTTAGAGGGTTGGATCTGTTCCTTGACAGCCTGCAGACATTAGGGGCCCCTCATGACCAGCCTGCAATGTAGGCATTATGGAGTGATTTTTACTTTACTGCCTTTTCCATCAGATCATCCCCTTCCTTTCACACACAAGGTTAATTCACTTCTTGATCACATTATTTCCTCACTGCTCTTTGACAATATAAAAATTCTGAGTGGACAGCTCAATCCCTCTTCCATCTCAGATTTGATTGTTATGGTATTGCCTGGCGTCCCTCAGAGGCCTCCAGCAGCCTTTGCTGCACTTTATGACACTTAAATGGCTGGGCTACAATTTCTCCATCTATTCACGAAATGCTGTTAATAACTCATTTTCAAAGAGGCCCTTCTTTATGTCTTGGCATTAAAGGATTTTTTATTAGGTGCCAGGATAGGTGACACACATCCCCAGTAACCAAAGAGTTAATTAATCTGTTGAAATTTATTGCCTTTTATACTGCACTCAGTGTGACAGTCCCTAAGAGAAACAGATACTATATTTACAACCGAGCTGAAATATTCAGTAATATAGTCTGCATACTGACCCACTCCATCAGTGTATGCCTTTTGCTGGAGTACCCATTAATCAACTAAGATGGATTTGTGTAATCTGTCTTCCTTCTTATTCTGAGATTCCAATAAATATTGAAATAATAATTTATTGATTACTCTGCAATATAAATGTGCAGTAAAGCCACCCAAGATATTTGCATTCTAATGCATTTCAAAGCTCTTGGTGTTCTGTAAGTATGAGGAAGAGAGAGATTGTAACAGGGGTTAGGATGGAATTCTTCTGGAATGTAGAACACTAAATTCTATGTTAGCAGGATGTAGTGGTCCTCTAAGTTAATTTTTGAGATTTTATGTTGATGGAAAACCTAACTTGTGTTTCTGGCCTTTCGTTTGGGTGACAATAAACACAAGAGTGTTTGTTTTGTTCTGCAAACAAAAATTTTTCAATTCCTTTCAAGTGAGGCGTTTATCGGAAGATTCTGGCTTTGTTCTTTCTAAAAATAACAGTCTGGGCTGCCCACTATATTGAAGTCCTGCTGTAAAGGATGTGTGTGCTTGTAATATGCATGACTCAGTGTGGCAGATTATTTGATGCAACTCTCCTGAGAATTGAAATAAAGAAGGTTCTGTCAAGGGAGGGATTATGACAGCTTCTGGCATAAATTAGAGAATTTATGTGGAGTGTTGTAATTCATTGTAGCCTTTCTTTAGCAGTGGGATGCAATATACTGTGAATCTGCTGTAGCACTGAGGTCCAAGGTTTTCACACACCTAATCCTGCTCTGTACTAGAGCCTGGCATGGACTGTAAGGCAGTTCTGTTTACTCTGTGCTGCCTTCCTGTGGTAATTTCTCCCTACCTCCTTCTGATTTACTTATTTTTCTTGTTTATCACATTAGTAATGGTTAATCCAACCAGCTCTGCTTAACTACTGAAGTAGAACGGTTTTCAATCATTTGGAGAGCAAATCTTTGTTTATGACCTTGTATGTTACATAGCACTAAATAGGATTCAAACTATGATAAATTTTAATTCTCTTTTCAAAAAACCTATTGCATAAAAAAGTTGAGGCTGGGAAATCTACTTGGAATATCACCTGAGGAATGTTGAATTACTCTTGTGAGGAAGTAACAAGAGTTGCTCTTTATACCTTGTCTTCTCTTCCTCACTTCTTTATGACAGCTGGAAGCCGCCTTACAGTAGGCAGTGAGACTGGTATTTTTTGCCAGACAAAGGTGCAAGAGAAAAGCTGAGCAAGGTTTTTGGATCTCTTGGAGATGTATTCTTTTATCAAATTCAATTACAATGTTTGCCTTTACTTCATAAAGCTTTCTCCCTTTGCCAGCAATGGAGAAATGATTAGGTAACATTTTCCTAGCTGCCATTTAGAAAAAGCAGATCATTGCACTTTCTTTGAGAACACCTACAAGTAAAAAAGTCTGGCAAATCTTTTTCTATAACGAATTAGGAGAACCAGTCGGTATGCCCGATGACTTGCACTTCACCTTCTAGCACAGACTAAATTTGTTCTCGTTTCAGTGGCCTGCTTAGGAGACTCTACTGTTTCAAAAACTGAGAAAGATCAATTTTCAAGAATTAATACAGAGATACATCCCTCTAGAAAGTAGCTTTCTTATTAAAAGATTACTTATGATCATCAGCATGACTGTCATGTGGTACATGAGATATTGAGTTCTGTTTAGGTCTTACGCTATAAATTCAAGAGTTTTCTCTCTCATGTGTATATGGATAACCACTGTGTGAGACTTTCAATGTCACTGTTGATATGTAGGATAAGCATGTCCATTTTGCCCTGAAGAATCAAATGCAAAATTCAATTGCTGCTTACCTTTTCTAAATAGGTTACCAAGACCAGAATGTTTGTGGGTTTTTTGCATATGAATAACGTTGACCTGCTTCTGGGTGCTCTGCTTTCTCTACTTTGGTACCAACCAGTATCATCTGTTTGTCTAGTATTGAACATAGCATATTCTCACTCATGAAAACCATGATCATGAGTGGAGTTTTGGGGGATAATATTTTTCCTTGAATAGTTCAGGAGCCCTTAGCTCAATTCAGTCACAAGTGGTTTATGCAGCACATTTCAAGTCTCCATAACAATTTTTCATAGTTTTGGGTAACTGCTTCTGATAAGAATAACTGAAGTATAGATAAAATTGTACTGCACAGGATTTGTTTTCTAGTGTCTTGCTGATAAGGTTAACCAGATGGTGAAGTATAATCATCTAGGCAGCACCATAGATCATCATACACACACACAAATAGACAAAAACAGAGGAAGATAAATTTTCTGTTAGTTTTATTTGTACATGAATCAAAATATACTCAAAACCTACAGAAAGCCAACCTTTTGAAACTAAAGAAAGCCAATGCCATTAGCTTCTATATTTCTGTCTATAGTACAACATTCTAAGGAAGTCTAAACCTTTTGGTTGCCCTTTTTTTCTTTAATGAAATTTCACCTATTGTGAATTTTATATCAGTTTTCAGGAATGTGTATTCTCTTTCATAATTCATTTCATTAAGTATCTTAATAACAAAGACAAGGGGTTAAAAATAAGCTACTTAGCATGGGGCTTTTTATGCTATGTTGCTTTAAGTGATCTGAAGTCAGCTATGCAGGAAGGTCACAGGATTAAGCTGCTTTGCACCACGATTTGACCGTTAACCCCAAATTGGGTTAACAATAATAATAATGTTATAAGTATACAAAAAATTTTTTAAGGTTTTTTTCCCCACTTGATGCCTGTTCTCAGGAACAGCAACTCCTAGTGATATCAAAAATACCAGCAATGGTCTTAGGGTATCTGGTGAGCTTGTGCTTTTTGAATATTAAATTATCAGTTGTTTCTTTAGTCAATAACACTCCCCAGGGTGGTCTGGTGATTACACAGGCTTGATATAAAAATGATTGCAGCACATAGCATTGCAAGATGCACTTCATTCAGTAACTGCGTCTTTAGCCACAAATTAAGTTGTATTGAGTTTGACTGTACTGATTTGATATGAAAGACTTCAGGAGTCATGAGATATGTTGCTGCTTCTGCTCAGCATAGTGGGAATTTTGGTTCATTGAAACACTTTTTGGAATGCAAGATCAGGTCTGGTATCACATATATGCAATTATGTTAGATATTGTGGGACTGGGTTTGTAAGCTTCTCAGAGGTGTACAAATTTGGTTCTTGTGGTGCGTTTGTGTGTGAATTATAACACAGTGACTGCTGTTTAAGTGCCAATGATGAACAAAGTGAATGAAAACAAACTATACCAAAGTATTGCTTGTGGGAGAAATTATGGGAGTTGGCTGTTAGGAATGTGCTAGGATTTGACTGGAAGAGAGGAGTTGAAAAGAGGACTACTCTTAGAGGGTTAGATGTGAAAATCATGTGGCAATTTATTGTCTTCCATTGGAAGTATTGATTGATACACTACTGTTTCATGATGGTTTGTAGGAGGAGACCAATTATTTCAGTTTTGTGGGTGCTTGTTTCATGGGTGCTTGTATTTCTGGAAACACTTCTCTAGTTTTATGCAGAACTTTTTCATTGCTGTTTGTTGTCAGATAAAAAATACCCTTTTAAAGTTTAGAAGTTTATACAGCTTCTATTATTTTGGCTGTTGCTACCTATTATTCAACTTGAGTGTTAAGAACCATTTTCTACCAACTATTTCTTGCATAAAATTTATTATTTCTATTTCCAGATGTGTCTCTATATGGGACATTTTTATTTTTATTTACTTTTAGAAAAATTACAGTGTAGTAAGAATTGTTGTGGGTGAGTGAGCCCATCATTTAGGCACTGAAACAACATATATATTTTAAAGTGAGAATACTCAGGAAAAAGTCATTCAATGGCTTTAAAGGTGATTTCTGCTTCACTCTGCTTCTAATGATTTCATAATAAACCTGAAAGAAATGAAGTTTATATATATATATCTATCTTTACTGTTATGCCTGTCATTAACACAGATTGTGATATTTCTTTAACTGAGAATGGTATTTCTTTAAATTGCAAGTCACTTGGGACCATGTACAGCTGTGGTGTAAGGAAGTGTTACACCATCCAAAGTCAATGGCAGTTGTGCCCTTATATGCCAAGTCTGCCTATGGCCTCTGTCTTTTTAGCCATACTGTATTAATATCATTTGGATATTCCCAGAGGTTATTTTTTCTTTTAAACTATGTATTATGGTTGGCAACTTGTGACAGGTGAGTTCTGGTTCCCATATGTCGTATGCAGGACTGCAGGAAAACATATCCATGTTCTTCACACCAAACTGCCAAAATGTCAACAGTCACCTCTCAGCATAAAGACCCTCAGAAATACAAAATAAAAGTGCTTGGCATCATCCCTTGTAAATGCAAGCCTGTCTGAGAAGCTGTCTGTAGAGACAGATCTGTCAGTCACTGTGGAGTCCTGTGTGTGGGGGAACACGACACAACGCTGTCACAGCTTGAGCACTGCGCTTTCCTCCCATGGAGTGATGCACCTGGCATCCAGGCCAGCTGACCACAAAACTGAATGACACTCAAGGTGACTCAGTCATTGGCTGTTGGCTTTGATTAAGCCATCTTCTAAAGGAGTAAAATTAAAGCTGGGCAACGAATCCCAGAACCATTCTGATTTGGAAAGGACCCTTAAGGATTGTTGAGTCCAGCTCTTAAATTTCTCCACAGATCTTCACCTTCCTTAAGTTTTCCTCTTTAAAATTTTTTAGAGCTTTGATGTATGCATCTGACTTGCTTTTTCTGGGCTTTATTTGGGACAAAAGCCTTGTAAATTTGTGCTAAATAGAGTTATATTAGCTCTCTTTTGGGAAAAAACCCCTAAGCTGTGTCGTAGTTGATCTATCTTATCCAACTCTGAGGTTCTTTTTTTGTTGTGTTTCTCCATAGTTGGTACTAATTAAGAGTACTTTACACAGCATTAAGTTTAGAAAGCCAAACGGAAAGGCAAAAAGATAATGTGTAATATTTAATTTAAATCTGTTTTGAAAGAAATTAAAATAATGGAATCAAGTTACAGTCTATGTTCATACCATCAAGAATTAAAAATTAAATTATACCAAACTCTAGCATCCATGAACTTGACAGAAAGAAGAACTGCCATTTAAAAGTCAAAGCAAAAATTAATAATATTACCTGCAAGTCTGATTTTTAAGAGTTCTGTATTTTAGGTTTTTTGATTGTTTTTCTCTTTTAATATATAATTAATTTTTTTTCTTTAAAATGATGAGAAATTGACATACGTAATTTTTTTGAGCCTTCTACTGTTGAGATCTGCTTCAAACAATGCTAAAATTGTCACATACTGAAAAGTGGCAGTTATTTTGTTGAAATACAAATAAAAAAATAGAAATACTGCTTGAGGGTGGCATGTGAAAATTTCAGATTGCACACATATGAACCTTTTGAACATGCATGAACACGTATGAACTTTTTTGATTTGTTCTTATTTCAGTTATACTCAAAAAATTCTATTTTTATTTGGGCAAACAACAGTATCAAATTTAATACATTCTGGTTGACTATTTTTCCTCCACCGAGAAAATACTAGAAACAAGGTACAGATGGGTGTAAACACCTGATATTTTACATAATATTCCTTATAGATGTAGAGATTTAGAAATTTGGGATTTAGTTTGCCTGTACTTAGTCTTGCTATTTATCACTGTCTTGACTTTTTTTTTTTGCCAAATAAATGCTTTATTTAATGCTTGTCATCACTGAAGCTGGCAAAAATTTTCTTTAATTCCTCTTTGTTCAGCTGGGCTTCGTGTATGGGAAAAGATTGTATGTCATCTACTAATGTTAGCATTGCTAATGTGAGTGTTGTTGGGGGATTTAAGATTCAGTAAGCAAATCATCTGAGACAAAAGAAATTTACAAAAGCTTGTTTTAATATTCAAAACATTCTGTTTCTCTGTGCTCTATAAAAACTTTCTCTGTCATTCTCTTATACAACAATAACAAGCGAGGAAGTCAAGCTTGCAGAAAAAGTAAACTAGCATTTTATTTATGGAGTTTTTCTAAAAAATTGTATTTTGAAGAGCTTGCCATTGAAAGAAATTTTTGGTGTGGAATCAAAGCATATGTTGAAGGAAAATCTTTTAATATCAGATCATTCTTCCATTAAAATTCATTATAATGCAATGCAAAACAAACATAAAAGTAAGAACCATTTTGGCCCATAACATAAATTTCACCAGCAAAATATTTTTCTGTCTAATATTCCTGAATATTTCATGGCTTTTTCAATGAAAATTAATTTTATTTTTATAAAATTAGTGATTGACCTGAACTTCCAGGACACTACTTTTAGAGGAAGCCAAGTGGTTTTTTATTTCTTCCTCTTGACTTTATTTTCCTCCATGGGAAAAAAAATAGTGAGGTACAAGTTAATGTTCATATGGAGGGACACATATGGAGTACTTCAATATTCCAGAATCAGTTCTAACTAAACTAACTAACTTTTATATAATTTGCTGATATAAAACTGTTTTCATTTGACAATAAATTGGAAGAAATCCCTTTCTCTTGACCTTGAATGTATGACCATCCTCTCAGGTGTTAACTTCTTCCAAGGTTTAGCATTGATAAGGCAGTGAAACAACTTAAGACCCCAGAGAAAATCTGAGTTGTAAGAAAGCACCTAAACTAGAACTGGACCAGACAGAGAAAGTAAAATGGCAGATGGAGGTAGCATAGATGAACTGGATTTAGATAAATGTTGTCAGGGATTCAAGAAGAAACTGGTAACATGGAAAAATAGAGGAAAAAATGGCAGATGGTAGATCAACACTATTAAAGAGTAGCAGAGTAACCAACCTTTCCCCACCAGGCTGATGCCTGCCTAGCCGGAAAATACTCATTGTGTCTTGGGTTGGGTAGCCAAGAGATTTGTATTCTATTTCATCTGTTATAAAAGCAGATATTTCTTAATCTCTTGTAACGCCAGGGGGGAGGGGGCAGATGCCTTCTGATAATGGGCCAGCTGTTAAAACCAGGTGTGGCAGTGTTTCTTATCTCCTTCACCATCGTCCATCCCCTAGGGAGATATCTTCTGCTAATGGGCCATTAAGGCTCACCAATGACATGACACATTACCTCATCCTATTGTGAGATGCTCCATCCAGTGTGGGGGAGCCAACCATCCCTACCTGGATAAAAACTGAGACTCAGGAACAGCAGGCATCTGCTTTTTTCCACCAGAGGAAGACCAGACCCATCTTGCCACCACCGGACTTTTCCTACTCCATTACCTGTACCCTACAAAACCTCATCTAGGATTTATTTGGACTGCTTCCAGCACTCTTACCAACAGGGTGTCAGGTTGTATCCCTGACTCTGTCAGGATTTTTTTCCACTACTTCTGTTTTGCTTGCTTGCTTGTCTTTGTACTACTGCATTTGTATTTTGTTTTGTTGTTGTTGTTTTTTTATTCCTATTAAAGAACTGTTACTCCTATTCCCATATCTTTGCCTGAAAGCCCCTAATTGCAAAATTACAATAATTAGGAGGGGAGGGGGGTGACATTCTCCATTCCAAGGGAAGCTGTAGCTCTCCCTGGCAGACAATTGTCTTTCAAAACCAAGACACCTTGTTACTGAGGTGTATTATTAATGGTGACAATATTAATACTTAGTAACACATTTATCCTTCCTGTCCTTTTGTGTGTGTTAGCCACTAAATATAATTTACACTCCTGAGTTGCATATAAAATATACCTGAGGAAAGTGATGCAGAGAAGGGAGAAATATAACGGCAAATTAGTAGTTTCTATTCTTAAAGCTAAGCTCATTCTTACCCCTTCCTTGCCTGCCTTCTCCCGAAATAGGCTGCCTTTATCCATCCTGTGCATTGAGAACAAGCCCTGTGCTGTGTTGCACCACAGATGAAATCTAGAAATGGTCTTGGAGATTGCTTTTTGGCATGGCATGAAGCTGTAGTGGACAACACACAGCAGCTACATATCGATAGATGGTTATAGGTTAGTATTCAATCCTATGCCTTGGCTGTGCTCTATTTGCGGCTGTAGATGCAGCTCTTCATTCTAAATGAGGCTTGGGTTGGTTTTTTTAATCACAAGTTTTTATGGAACTCTTTCAGTGGCAACTTAATTTTTCATGTTATGTGCACACAAGATTGCACCTTGTTCAAAATCTTCCTTTTCTGTCCATGTCCTTTCTTCCTGGTTTTCTGTGCGATGCTGCAGAGCCAAAATTGGGTGTTTTGTTTGCTTTCACCTGTGTTGGTTTTTTGCTGTTTTAACATTAAGCTATGATTAACTTCCTATGATTTTCCCTGAACGAAAAAAAGTAGGATACAAACCAGAGGTAATAGTCTCAGTGTCTGAATAATAAAAGAAGCAAGACACGTTAAGGCAAAAACAGTTATTAAAAGGATTCGGAATTATGTGGCCACATCAACTTGGTGGAGAATGAATCCTTTTATGAAGAAATTTAGTGTTGTGAGTTCCTACCAAAATCTAACAGAGCAGATGTCGTAAAGTACAACAGAAGAGAATAAACATTTTTTTTCGTGTCCTTCCATTTGTCATCATTAACCAGCTAACTCCTTTGGCTTGACTGACAAGTGCTGCACAGTGAAACTTCTCTGTTTATTTTTTAGAAGATAGGGCTGGTAGGATTTACAGTAAATGAGAAGCTGACAGTCTCCTAGGAGAGGCATATAATGTCCCAGAAAGGCATCAGTTTGGAAAGCACATTGTTTCAGCTCCAAAACTTAGTGTTGGCTTTTGTCAGGAATGTATTACAGCAATTGGAACTGAAAAAAAGAAAATGGATTTCATGGAATTTCTCCAGGGTGCAATTGAAAAAGAGGGATGAACATGGGAGAAATGGTGCCTAGGAGCAGGTGGATGGTGATCAAAGTAGGCAAATAGCTGAACTTAGTCTGCTTTTAGCAAACTAACATGGAGCAGCAAATATACTGTTCTATGCAAATCCTTACCTCCCTGTGCATTTCATTTGAAGAATCTCTCTGTTTGCATTACCCCCAAGTTCTGCATTATTTGTTAGAGCTTTAGAATCAGAGTAAAACTTTGGGCCCTCTGGAAGTCCTATCCTTTCCATTTTCATAGGAGTTAACTAGGGTGTTTTTGTTGCTGCTTTTCAGCCATTTCTTTTGTTTCTTTGTCTACTCTTTAGCTGGACTTTTGTAAATGTACTTTTATCTCATGGGTGAGGTAAAAAATAGCTTCTGAACATATAAGACTGGACAATTATGCATTCAACTCTGAAATTATGTTATCAATGACAATGACTTTTACTAATTGCCCAAGGAGTTGCTCTTTCAGTTCAGTGTGGTATTGCCTGACTTCTTGGTACATTTATTTTTTTTTTCATTTACCTTGTAAAAAACCCCATAATATATGCTCTTGAATTAGCACTGGCATTTCTAGGGGTGTACTTTGGTTTTTGGGTGCAATATAGAAAAAGGAGACATATAAGGTTTGGGGCCTTACTTTAAAAAAAATCCCTTTTAAGCTTGTATTGCCATAAATACCAACAGGTATATGGATTGCAGCATTGTTGGAAATTAAAAGGTTATCCAGGGCCAAATGAGGAATGATTTTTTATTTTCTAAAATATACTATTAAATTGGTTTTCAGTTTAGTTTTAACTGTTTTGGTGGTTTTTTTGCAGTTTCTTTTTTTTCAAGAATGCATATTTGTTATGTGATTAATGAGTTGGATGCATGATTCTGAGATCTGTGCTAGTATTGGGTTATCAGTAAGATAATCCATACATGAAGTTCCAGACAGCTGATATAATATAACCTTTCCTAAAGTGTTTTCTGAAAACTTGTTTTACCTCAGGACTAATTTCTGAAAATATATGATAAATATATTTAGATGACTTTGTTGTAAACTAAGATTAAACTAATATTTAAATTTTAAATTCTACAATTTATGTGATTTCAATTAAAAAACTAAAATCAGAGTTTATTTACTCCAGTTTTGGCCAGAAGAGGGAACCATCTCACTGTATCAGCCACTTCTGTGATGGCACTTAAAAACTTTTTTTGCTTTTGTTTTTATTCCTGCATTGCAACTAAATGCAAATCTAAGACTGCTGAACCATCTCAGGACTCATTCAGAATCATAAAGATATTTCTTTACCTTAGGATTTATTAACACTCTAAAATCACAGCGAGCAAATTGTGTTCTGCATTTACGACCAGGGGGAAAAAGAGGAAAAAAGTTGCTTAATGTAGACTTGTTAGCTTGATTGCTTTGCATGTTAAGAGCATACATCTACATTGTTTATGCACCATTGAAATAATATAATTTTCAATAGTAGTGTCTTTGAGAAGTACAGCAAATTGAAAAGAAAAAGAGTTGAATCTAAGAATTTGAGTAATCCAGGGAATGTATTAGTGCAGGGGTTTTTTTACACAACTATTCCACATCCAGAGTATTTCTAGATTGCAGAGGATGTAAAGTACTCAGGAGTGACTGATTCAGTTAGGGGCTTTAAGCCTGGGAATGTTGCTGCTGGAAACAAATAATTCCCCCTCACTGCATAGAAACCTCCCTTCAGATAATTGCAGACACTAGGTTTCATTGATTGGAAAGAGGCAAGAATTGCATTTTTCTTCAGCACATGAACGTTATTTTAAAAATATACTGGAATCTCATTTACTTTGCTTTGGTTTTGGCACTGGGGACCTCTGTCCAGTTCCTGCAGTTGTTATGAGACTGGCAGGCAGAACAATACCAGGTGTAATTCTCAGGCATCCTTCAGCTGCCTGACACTGTTACTCCTGTTCAGCTCCTTTTCTGCAAGTAGAGAGAAGGAAAAATGAATTCACAGGTCCATTTTTGCTCAGCTGGGAAAGGATGCAACTTCCAGATAGGCAGACGGATAAAATATTGTTTCCTTTCTCTTTTTCCCAACAACCCAAGACTGTGTGCAAAGTGGTTTTGGCACCTGAGAAGCAAAACCTGCCATGGTAGAGTATTTTGCAAGCTTTCTAGCCTTAATATGCATCATAAGTAATGCTAGTGCCTAAATACTAAGGTAACTCTGCTAAAAAAATGATCAGTCAGCTTTGAACTGGTCTTTACTTGTTGAGTTTCATTGTGTTGCTGAGATTACTCACTTGTCAGGATGCCACTTTGGTCTGAGATGAGTTGCAGAAGCCCTTGTACATTTTGCCCTCAGGACAGCAAGGCTTTACATATTGGATGACACTGGAATGCTTTAGTGTATTATGTCAAGGTATCTTTTGCTTTTGGGCTTCTGTTTACTAGTTTGACTCAACTAATTTAAAATTGCTGATAATGGTAAGAGGTTCCAACACTCGAACACATAATTTGACTCATCTTCTGTTTCTTAGGGTCAATGGCTCTGAACTGAAAGCAAATAGAGAAGATTGTTGGCTGATGAAATTTTACCATTGCATTAATTACACCAAAAGAGCTCATATTCTGTGAGATCTGAGGTTTTGTCATTCAGCTTCAGATATTGCTCATAGCATGCCAAAATTATCACACTTATTTTTAGAGAAATTTAATTTTCTGTTTGTAGTGACTAGATCTCCCTTGTATATTTACTAAAGACAACTGGAGTTGTAATACCTCACATTCAGGGGAATAAAATGACTCTGAGATTCTTGAACATGAATGTAGAAGTATTGCTTTAAGCACCTTGTCATAAAAATATAAAACATACTAATAGACATAACATTAAAACATGACATAGAAACACTCTTAGGAGAACCATCCACTTTAAGAAAATGAAATCAAGAAAAGGTTATGACCAATTGAAAATGCTGTACTAAGCATAAGCAGGAGAAGATTTAATTGTCCAAGATGTACATTTCCTAGGGCACACGATTAATTGTAGTGGAAATGTTCAATTGCTTGTAATTTTGCGGAAAATTCCCTCCTGGGCTCTGAAACTTTACATGCTTAGTCATAGCCTAACAGAGCATTTTCTTAGAAAGTTCAGTTAATTGTTTTTAGTATGGGAATAAAAACAATTTTGAGGGACTTAGCTAAAAATGGTTCAGTAGATACCAAAATAAAGTTTATTTTGTTTGGGTGAATTTTTGTTTTTTATTGATTTTGGTTGAAAGAAATTTATGCCTTTTGATGTAATTTTGGGGAGAATGAAACATAAATAGGTTTGTATAAATAAACACACAATCTGTGCTGTAATGGTTTGTAGCTCGAGTGATTTCTCATAGCATTAATATGGCATACGTTTAACTGTGCACTGAAATATGCACTCACTGTCTCACAGAACAACTTAAAACATTTAGAATATCCTTATTTAAGCAGTATAAGCATGTAGCATTCATAAGATGTTCCTTACTGTGAGAAAATCTTGGGAAGTTCTGCTTGAAAAAAGTTACTGGCTAGACCAGCACACCTTGTGTAGATCACTGGAATGCTCAAACAATGGTGTTTGTTTATGAGAATACCCTGCTGATGACCTTACATTGAAATTTGGTCTCTTGTCTGTCCCTTCACTGACCTATGCTCCATTTTCAGTTTATATCACACTGGAATTAAAGTTGTGGTCATTTCATGATTAATCTTATTTTGTCATTATTTTCTTTAGCTGGAAATCTACATTTTTAGAATTTCTTTGCCGCAGAACTATTCAATCTCTCAAAAAGTATTAAGATTATGTGAGTGATCTTGAGAAAACTGATCAAGCTGAGATGTATGTTATATTTAGATTTTGCAGGATATTTTCAGCATCTAGATTGAAATGTTTCTTGTCTTTTAATGCTGTATTTAATTAATATTTTTACTCTTCTCTTACATTTATAACACTTCACAATGTTTTGTGTTGTGAATTGAAATAGAATTTTAAATTAGTTGAATACTTTTAATGGTAAACTAATCTTTTCTAAGCAGGATAATATGAAACTGGAGAGCATGATAGTATGTAGAAATCTCTATTTGTGGTGTATTATATCAGAGTTTATTATTTGGTATTGTATAATTCTTCCTTAGAGAATATGCCCACATGGAATAATTTTTATTATCTACTTTGGAAACTTTCACAGTAATTTTGCTAGAACTTAGTTAAAAATGACCTTGGATGAAGCTAGTTTTTTGTTTTTTTTTTTTTTTTTTTTTGGTCCTCCTGTGGTTACCTAAGGCAAGTTTCATCGTGCATCCCGCATCAAATCTTGGTGGCAAATCTCTAGTTAATGGAGGAGAGAATTTTGCTCTAAATGCCTGTAATTGTAGTTGTTAAATACACATAACGATAATATATAGTTAGTTTTGTATTTCTCTTTCATGATTGTAGCACTCTAGTTGCAATACTTTTATTGGGCATTTTTGAAAGTTTAGGTAATAGAGGATTTAGAGTCAGAGTTGTCAGTATTTATTGGCGGAGTTAAAAGTGGCTGGATTTGCACAGAGTTTAGGGATGGAGAGAGTAACTGTGTTCCTAGTGGGGGTTATTTTACCTCTCTTTTCAAGTTGACTTTTTTCCCATGTGGAGAGCTGTAGAATAAATTGAGCCCATGAGATGTTGTGATTCATGAAGCCTCTGTAACCATCACATCCCTTCTCCATCTTGTTTGTGCCTCTGCAGCACATTTAGCCATAAATACTCAGTACCACACTGGCTTGAAATAATATTTGCTTAGGTTCTGAAAATGCAGGAAATATTCTTCACCAGTGTCTAGCATTTGTAAAAGTAAAATATTATATAGTATGGATTAATTTTTTTCTAAACTTTGCAAAAGCAGTTTTGCTGGTTAAAAAGAAGACTCAACACCTAGATGTATATAAAGCTGTCTACACTCTACTTCATCTGGTTTTAAATGGCTATTAAAAGTGTCATTAGTGCAAAACAAACTTCTTCCCTCATAGAATGCTTGTTATGTGCTAACCACTGCTGAGAATGGGATAAATACAGAAAAAAAAAAAAGAGCTAGTAAACCAGAGTATTTATGGTTGTGTGAGTTTTGCTTTTCCATTTAAAATAAGAAACAGTGACTAATAATGGAATTGGAAACGAACATGCATAAGCAATTATGTAATATGCAGATGTATGATTTACATGCTCAAGCACAGTATTTGCTTCCCTTTGTGTGCTGTTAATTAATGTTAGAGTGGCTAACTTTTTTTTTTGTTATTACAAGCCAGTAATTCAGCAAAACATGTTGAGAAAGGCCCACTATTTTGTGTGCTCTGCTTCTTGTGTGCCTGCTCTGAAAGGTCTTCAGTGTGATTTTTCACAGGACGTGAATGATCTCAGCTGCGGTTGAGCTCAGAGCAATGGGTACTGATTACCTTCCAAAGTTATGCTTTGGGAGTCCCAAAATGAGAATCCAGATACTGAATTACTCAAATTTAGCAAATGGTTTTAAATGCATAGACTGTGATATCTGTCTTTCAGTTCCTTCATTTACAAGGAGGCAGAACAGCAATTCCCCTGTCTCATTAGGGTGTTAAAAGGTTTAGTTGAAGTCTCTAGAATACTTTGAAAAATACTTTGAGGAACATCATCAAATAACAATTTAATAAAAGCCAGAATCAATTGTAACCTGCTTGCTGGAGACAGAGAAATGAGGGTCTTCTTCCTCTCCCATGGAAGGGGTAGCAGTTTTGCAAGCTCTGGGAATGTTTAATAATGTGCCTCAATCCAGATGCCCATTATAGCCACTGAATGAGGGGAAATCTCTGCAATGAGTTCTGGATTGCTTCTCCTCTTCCTTGGAGACGCTGTTACCTCCAATTATTCTGTATAACAAGCTCATCATATAGCTTGTATATTCTTTATTAATTTATGTTAAGATTGAGTGAAAGAAAGTATTGACCACGGTCTAAACTTGCATAAGACCTTTGGGGGGAATTCGTCTCATCTTTAGAGCATAGAGTAGAATGCTGAACCTGGTCCTTAGTCCATTGGCTCTTAGTCAATGTAAAAAAATGGATATCTAGGATATTTTGACCACCTTAGATAAGCGATAGTTTAAGGGTAGAACTACCACTGCCAGGGTCATGAGCAGGCATCTACAGTCTGAATGTCTGAAATTGGAAAGGTGCATGCTGTCATTGCTTTCTGGAAATCCCCTGAGGCTGACTGCTGGAGAGCTGCCAGGTTCACACACCTCAGCTGGGCTCAGGTATAACATCAAAGTTACCTGTCCATCTGCAAGAGAAGAATTACACTTGTCCAGGGGACTTCAGAGCCAAACCCAGGGTGGTTTACTGGGTTTGGCTAGTTAATTGGTTGACTGGGAAGTTATTTCAACTTAAGTTTTTTTGCGGGAGCACCACTGTTCTGTCTGGTTTTTGTGTTAGCTGCCTCCAACTTGCATTGGCTTTAGACCACTTTGCTTTTCCTTCATGTTTATAAGCCCGTGGTTGCATATCAAAATCTACAGTCACTTGAAAACTTTCAGAAACTTTCAGTGGGGGTTCTAAGCTCTCTTGTGGCTTGAGACTATCAAAAAAGAAGAGGATTCAGTCTATGACAGTCTTGGTAAGAGATACATTAAGAAAAATGCATTAATTTTTTGTCTACTAAATAAAATTGCCTACTAAGTGTATTTGAACTCCATTTAATCTTTTTTTTCCCATTGGTTGTCTTAAGAAAATCCACTCACTTGAACAACTCAAACATCAGTAGAAGAAAGTAAAAACAAAAAAGAGAAAACCATAGGAAGAATTGCTCATTGTCGGATTCTAATGTAAGGTTTTTTTCCAAGGGTATGCTCCTAATCAGAATTTCTGTGAAAATATCCTTATAGTGTGAAAGTTGCCTGAAAGGGCCTTTTATTTAAAAGCTTTTTGTTTAGTACTGAATTAAAGAACAAACAGTCAAACTGTGAGCTCTTCTGAGGAAAATATGTGAACATGCAGGCTCCATGGGTGCTGGTTCAGCATGTGTTTGAGAAGGATGTCTGTCATTGAACTAATGGTACAAGTTCTTAAATATGTGTGCTAAGGTTTTGTTTTTCACATTATCTTTTAGAAGTAGTCCAGCTAATATCAGTCAATATTGTGAGTCACTATGCAGTATTGTATCCTGCTTGTCTACTTAAGGGCTAAGTCCTGCTACCTTTGTATGCCCTGCCAGGAATGCACAGCTGATGGAAGCTGCTGCTCATGAGGAGGTGATAGTGGTATTTTTCTACCTCAGCAGAAATCTGTTCCTTTAAGAGGCACTGCATCCCACACAAAGTCCCTTTTATTTTAATGCAAACATCTTTGAATATGTTGTTATTTAGTATCACAGAGAGAGAATCTGGCACCCTTGAAGGGTGGAATAGAAGTAATTTTGATAAATCAGATGACAGTTGATGACAGTGAGCTGTCAAAGGAAAAGATAACAGTTAAATGTTTAAATTAAGTCAAAGAGAGGAGTAAAAAATTTGAAATCATAAAGAATTTTTTTTCACTCCTCTGATACCTTATGTTGAATAGCCAGATCATTTTATTATTGAAAATACTGTGGCAGTAATCTTTTATTGCTTGCAGTATAGGCCTACAGCATTAAGTTAGTATAAAATTACATATAGTTTAATATATTTGTACAACACCTTTAAACAAGCTTCTCTAGGCAGGAAGGTTATCCGTCTTATAAATCTATTATTTCATTGTACATCTTGATAGCCTAGCATTGCTTCTAGCCATGTTTAAGCATTAAATAGTGCATTATTATTTCACATAAATCAACCAGAGATGTGTGAATTCATAAATTTTGCATTTGCACAGACAGTATTTTAAACGTTTTATGGCTTCGTGGGAACTTGGTATAAAAGCCTGTACACAAATCAGTGCTCAAGAATTTAAGCAAAATTTAATATTACAATTACTGCTTTTCAAAGTCATTGCTTGCATATTTTAGAAATGTTTTAACAGGTTCTAAAAATAATAAAAAAACCCGGAAACCAGGGTGTTCAGTCAGATTTTGCTGGATAGCTCCTTTGCTGCAGTGGAGTGGATGATGGGTTTTTTCTGATGTTTGTTCTGATATAATTTGTGTTGTTTTTTTCTGCTATATTTGTACTTGGTTTAATGCTCTAACTTTTTGCTGCTTCTTGTCTTTCATCTTAATTCTTCTAGGCCCCAAAACTGTAAAGAATCATGCACAAGCCTGATGTTTTAAAGAAACTTCACTGATGGAAACTATATATATATATATGTGAGGTTTCTCAGGTTTCGGTTATTTTGAATAAAACCTTGAAGATACCTTCTCAAGAGATATTATTTTCAGAGAATATGTAAATATTCTGCTGCTAAAATGTATAATGTCAAGAAAGGAAAAACTGTGTATCAGGTATTGCACTATTATATCACATGATAAGGTAGCTTTATGTTTTACAGAGAATAAGCAAGAACATCGGGGCAAGACATCCACAAAAAAGCTGCATTGTTGCTTCTGGAGTCTACTATGTTTCCCATGTCAAGTTTTCAAAATTTGACAACTGCTTTATTTATCTGTAGTTAGACTTTGTGAATTCTCTACTGCTGTACAATTGCAAGATAATTCAGTATGTCTTTCCTTTACAGCTGGGAATCAGACTCAGGGAAGTTAGAAGCTGTGTGTTTCCATGCCATTCTGCCACAGGAATTACCTCTACTTCTGGACAGCCCAAAGAGCACCAGGTACTTCTTTGTAGGGAATGAAGCCCAGCTGTGTTGGATCTCTAAATGAATGGAGATGGGAGGAACATCGGAAATCACTCATAGTTCTTCTGCACTTTGTGGAGAAATATGGATCTCTGTTTCTTCTGCCATTTAGCCTCTTCTCACCCTTGTTATGTGCATGAAGAGATCTCAGTTTCAGATAGCACATCAGTGAGCTGAATCAGGCTCTGAGTATTTTACTTACAATTTGTGCAAGTAATTTGTTTCAGGAACATTAATGGAATCTAAATTTAGAAGGATTGAATTCTGTTGCCTCTTCCTTAACACCATTCTGTGTCAAGTGAATGGGAATTTGAATGATGATAGAATAAGATCCCATTATTATCTTTTCTGTCTATGCAGAAATTATCTTTAATTATTTAGCTAAAAATTTAGAAGAGTTTTAACCTTTTGTTGTTTTGCTTTTCTTTTGCACTTTGTTCTTCCTTATGGCTGAGAATTCTTTGTTCTTTGCAAACTGTGATTGAGGTAGAAATGCCTATGTATATTTAAATCATACTCTCGTGAACTTAGTTTAAACATTCTCAGCTTCAATCATTTTAGCTGTGGTTAAAAATCTGGGTAGGTTTTCTCTTACCACTTTGGAATGCTTTTTATTTTACTTTCCCACAAATAAGTGTCTGAAGGGAGTTTAATCAAGTGTTAAAATATTTCAACATTGGGTGAAGACTTAGGATGAAAAAATTTACCTCCAAAAATATGATTAAAGATCATGTTTTTGGTTTTCATTAGGGCAGCTATAACTGAATAGCTGATAGAATATTGGCTTGTCTTGAAGCTACACATACAGTGCAGAATTAGCTTTTACAGGATGGAGATCATGGGGCAAATTTGGTACAGATTCTGCTCTTGGATAACTCTGGGCAAGTCTTCTATGTTTTACTGATTAAATTAAATGGGCAATAGAGTGACAAAGAGACCTTGCTCCAAGATTTTATTTGGTCTGCATAATTTGGGAAGCAGTAATTTTCATTTGTGACACTGACAAAAAAAGTCAGGTGTGACTCTTATAAATACTTTCTCTTGAGCATGTTGCTCTTTTCTTTTTACCTTTTCCCAGGAGGTATGGAGTTGCTGGTGAGGAGAGAAGGAAAAAATCATATGCATGCATGTATTTGAATAGCACTGACTTTACTCACAAGAAAAAGAATGTAGTATGTGTGGGTGGCACACAATGAGAACTTACCTGAATGTGAAAGAGTGGATGTAACCAGGAAGTTATATAGGGAAATTTACACTGGTTGGGAAGAGGGATTGTGAAAGATGTTCTGAAACTGATGGGTGAAAATAGTAACACTTCCCATGAGCACAAGTTTTGAAAGGTTTGTTTGCTGCATCAGTTTTATTATTTTTATACTGTTTTTCTTTGTATTTTTTAGATTTTGTGTTTTACTGAATGTACTGAAGAGGATCTGTACCTATCTGACATATACATTATTAAGTTCATTTCTCCAATGCTTGGAACTCTAAGGAACCAAGATATACTGAGTAGAAGAAGAACACAGTTAATAGTTTTGTCATGCACAAGCTTAAATATATTAACAGTATTTCACCAGCAGTTCTGAGGAAGAGAAAACTACACTACCTCATAGAAAAAGCTTGGATTTGGAAGCCATATAGCTGGCTTTTATCTCAGTGAATAGTCCCTTACTAGACATGGGTTAACTGGTATGAGACAGTATTGCTGTCTGGAGAACTGGATTTTCCAGTGAATTTGGTGTTAAGAAAAAACATTCTGTATGAAAGAAAAAGGAAAAAAAAAATTTGAAAATTAAACTTTTCAATTTTTAGTGTGTTTAAATTTCTGCTAAGAATAAGATTTTTTTTTCTCCCTGGAAAATGCAGGAAAATTACTTGTCAATGTTTCTGGAGCAAAGAATATTTTTTTTTTTATTTCTAACAAACATTATTTTAAAGGTGGGAAAATGAAAGTGTATAAGTGACAAGTTTCATAGAGAGATGAGTTCTGGAGTTTTTATTGAGCGGGAAATATGTGAGCAGCTGAACATTAGAGTAGTGATTTTAGAAAAACTTATTACCCCTTGCCACAGAAAGAGTCTGTCTTTCCATAATACAAAGAAGAGGAATACTTTAATGGTACAGTGCTGGACTGCAGAGCCATCTGTGTCATGGAGTGCATGTGAAACCCTGGCACAGTTTTCTACTCTGACAGCAGCTATAATTATATTAATGTAAACAGATTTGGCTTGGTACAAAAATGAGGCAGTGATGCGCAGAGAGTAAGGATGTCTCACCTAGGTTGCCATCTTACATTGATATTGTGCTGCAGTGAAAAATTACTCCAAGTGCAGAGTCTCAACGAATCAGGTCCCTGTTGTTTTTGAAGGAAAGGCATTTTTTGTGTTACTGTTCGTTACTGGGCAAGAACAACAAAGAAGTTCAAGACTAAGATTAATGATTTCAGCAGATCATTGTCTAAAGATTAATCTTTTTAAAATGATGAGAAAGGGATAGACACAGTGAGCCTCTAGCTGCCTACAGCTACAAAGAGTAATAATAAACATTACTATGGCAGGGCTGGCTCTGGAATACTAAAAGAAGCATATCTAGTTATCATCAGTAAACACTAATGGTAGAATCGTGTTATTTTTTGGCTACCGATGACTGTTGAAAATGGTGTGGCTTTCCCCCTCTCCTTCCTAAAGCAACAATTGTGTACTTATTGTGTACTTTCTTTTGATGCCTAGCTATTTAATATTAATTTGTTTGGAATCGATTCTCTCTTTCGTGGTATTGTCAGTATACTACTTCTCTTACAAAGACTTCTACCTTATTTCCTGGGTCTAAAACGATCAGAAATTAAAAAAAAAAAAAGGTTCATTATAGAAATTACATTTGCCCTGTAAACCCAGGAGGCATTGTCTTTCTGTTGGCTACCCTGTAACTAATGCTTTGTGCATGTATATTTCTGTGCATGCCTGCTGTTTTTATATTTAGGAGAGTATCTATTTATACCACACAGGAGGTCTATGTAGCAATTGCATAAATCTGTTTATTTTTCAAGAGCTACATGTCAGTAATTGATGGTATAGGAATGGTCTGTGTAAGCTAAAATATAATACTAAAAGTCTTTCTTTTTAATCTCATCACTATTTATGCATGTCTTTCCAATCTTACAAACTGTGTAGTTTGAAAAGGAGTTGCAGACTTGTGTTCAGAGTGGTCTGAGCTGAGAAGCCTGGAAATTTTGAAATCATTTATGCCAGGCATTTTTCTCTCATAAGCTTAAAAAGACAAACAGTGAAAGAAGCAGCTGATTTTCATACCTGACAACAGCAACAGCAATGATGATCTAAACATCCATGAGAATCAGATTCTGTCAGTCTCGCCATCCAGGGGCTGGGTTTAACAGCAGCTCCACTGACTCTGACCAAGATCTTGGAGGAGTAAAATGTTAGTATGACTTGGTGATGGTTGCCCTTGGAATCTTTATAATGCTGTGACATGACCATAGAGGTTGTTTTGATAATTTGCTTCCATGAAAGAAGGCTTCTGTTCTTGCGTTGAGACACAATTTTGATTCAGGTTTAAAATGAGATGTTTATGTATTATGAAGTTTGAATTTTACCTACATTATGTCCTGAGGGCTGAGTAGTGCTCACTACCATTCAGATTTAGATATAATGTTAGACTACACAAAGTTCTATTGTGATGATCAACTTCAAGGCAAATATGGAAATAAATGAATGGGTATGGTCAGGGGGAAGTAATTAGTGTGGTACCTGTTAATGTATAACCATAGAATCATGTTTGAAAAGACCTCTAAGATCATGGAGTGTACCCATTACCCCAGGACTGCCATGTGCACTGCTAAAACATGTTCTCAAGTGCCACATTCAAACTTGTTTTGAATGCTTCTAGGGATGGTGATTCCACCACTTCATTTAGCAACTGTTGCAATGCCTAACAACCCTTCCAGAGAAAAAAATTCTTAATATTCAACCTCAACCTCCCCTGGCACAAATGGAGGCTAGTTCCTCTCATCCTGCCTCTGGTCAGTCCACCTGGGGGACTGACCTCCATCTCATTACAACCTCCTTTCAGGTAGTTGCAGAGACTCATAAGGTCTCCTGAGGACCCTTTTCCCAGGATAACAAGCCCAGCTCCCACAGCTGCTCCTCATCACATTTCTGTTCTCATCCTTTCACCTGCTCCACTGCCCTTTTTTCGGACACATTCCAGCACCTCAATATCTTTCTTGTAGTGAGGGGCCCCTGTATCATTGTCATTTGTCAGAGTTTGCAGTTTTTCCCAAACATGGGAATACTGCTGATAAGCACTACAAAGTAGGAAAAATTAAATATTTTACAACTCTTTTCCTCTGAACCATTTCCTTTCTTCAGGGCTGGATGAGGGCTGTTGCTCCCTTTGAAATAACCTGAAGGGTAATTGCTTTGAACAAGGAAAGGTTAAATTTGAATTGTTACAACATGGTGAATGCTTAGCAATGCATGATTAAGTTGAAGGAGTACCTATATGAATGTTTACTTCATTTTAAGAGTCTGTAAACTTATTTATGATGGACTTTATGCATTGCATTTCTCTTGTGGCTAAGATTTGATTCAGCATTTCATTGTTAGTCTGTGTGACTGTGAATTCAGTATAGGAAATTGCTTCAATAAGGAATGACTAAATTTTACTTCGGGGTGGGATTGTATCTAGCTTTATTGCAGGTAGTCTTAAAACCAAAATCCATGATGCATTGTTGTCATTGATGCAGAGCTAGGCAAATTAGGCATGCAGCCTATGTCCTGAGATCTAGATTTGATTTAAAAGTCATCATGGTAGAGATACTAGCTGGAATAAAAGTAATATTGGGAAGGTATATCCAGATAATTCCAAAGGTATTGTGGTTTCCTTGATTATTGGGTCGTTAAAAATTCAAACCTATGCTCTTTCAGTGATTTCAGTAGTTGGATGGTATAAAAAATGGAATGATGCAGTGCTTGGACAGGTCTTTTGTTTAAGAAATGTTTTCCATGTAGAAGAAAAAGCAAAAAAAGTTTACCTGAAGTATACAAAAGTGCTTGTAGAGCTCATATCAGTTTTGCTTGCTATCACACTTGGTTTGTAACTTCTGACTTGATTACCCTGATTCAAATTCCTGTATGCCACTATAGCTCAATTAAGAGCTCTGTTGAATATGTCACTGGCTTCATGGCAACAGTGTAATATTTCCATAATTTTTGTCCTGTGACGAGAACTGGGCAGATTGAGTTGGACAATCTGAAATTGTCCAAAACTGTTGTGTAAAGCTTTGTCAAAATTTGGGATTAGGAGTGAGTCTTTGGGTTAGAAGTTCTTTGGGTGATACCACCATCAACTGTAAAAGTCACTTCAGTGTGTAAGTGTGCATTGCCTGAGACGTTGTGCATCACTTTTCAAATATACAGAGCATTTATATTTGGAAAATATCTCCTTAATTGTATATATTGTTCTGGGTCATTATTTTCTCATTGTTTAAATTGCAGCTCATTTATTTAAAAGAATACTTGTCAAAGGAAAGCTTTAAGTACTGATTTAAGAAAGCAGTGTTAAATAATTGAAATGACTGTGATAAAATTGCCTTAGTTTAAACAGACCAGTTTTATCAGTCTGTTTAATGAATTGTGCTTTTATAGGGTGAGATAAATCTAATGTGAATTCAAGTGGTTGCACTAGAAATACAGCTTTAGGTGTGATCTCTAGTGGGTTTAGCTAGCAGAATTAGAGGAAAAAAATGGCAGCTCTACTCCTGCATTTCCTTTCAAAAACACTTCATGTACAATAAGCAATGCTGATATCTTGCAGAGCTTTTTAGTATCTATTTATCTGTAATGTCGGGGTATTTACATATGGATTGGTGGCAAAGTGTATTGGTCATATTTCAGAAGTATTTGTGCCTCTTGATGTAGAAATAGACTTGAAGTTTCATCCAGTCCTGGAATCATTAATTTTCACACACCAGAGTAGTGATAAAATCAATTTCTTTTTTAGACCTGGCAGGCAGGGTCTTGCTACTTACTGATAGTTTAGGAGGGTGTTTCTTGCACGAAAATCATAATATCTGCTTTGGAACCAGGCTGAAGACAAGCTTTGGTCACTGGCTGACACAGGAGAATCCTGGGATATTTTGGATTCTGTTTATACTTCTGTACATTGTGAGAACACACCTTGCACTCAAGAAGAGAAATAATCATTAAAAATATGTAGTAAGTCCTTTAGTACATCATCAGCTCTTCTTTCCGCTAATCCATTTAAATAACCTATGCAGCAGGATTTAGGGGCATAAGTAACTGTTCCCTGTAGGACCCAGTCACTTTGTACTTGTATGCCTTGTATGCTTGTACTGGACTAGCATGCATGGTGCTGTGAGTTTCCACAGGAATTCTAGGAAGGTAGCATACAATGTGTGAGACAATGTCATGTTCTGGTCCCAAAAATGATGGTGAAATTCTTGTCTAGTAGGAATCACACAGTTGGTGTTGCATAACTCAAAGTAGATCACCAAACCAGCTACTGGCAGTTTTTATACCTAGACTTACCCACATCAAGTGTTTCTTAAATGTTGTTAGGCTGATTTGGGGCACAATTTGCCCCATCAGCAGTCATTGTGGATCTAAAGGTATCTCAGGAGACAAGGCAGCACTCTGAGTGAGGCATATACACGTCCCTTCAACAGCTCCCAGTCCTTGGTAGTCTGTCTAATGAAAGAAATGCAAACTTGCAGTGTGAGCAGAATTTGTCTGACAGTATGTGACTGACTTACAAGGAAATTTTACACCAGCAGCAGTTGAATTCATTCAGATATTTCTTATTCTCAACAAGGCCTTCATCACTAGTCTTGTATAACCAGCCTATACCATCAACTCTGAAACCTCATCTCCAGCACTGGAAATTATAATTATTACTTTGGGGAAAAAAAGGAAAAAAAAAAGAGGTTGGAGTATCACTGCCTTATACAAAACACTTTCCAGAGGAAGGCTGTATTATAAGACACTAGTATATAATGTCATTTTGCTCCAATCAAACAGGTGTGTATATTTCAAAATGATTAGTATCTTTATGCCTTATATTTTTAGTTTATTATCCTTAGGTTAGCCATTCCCATCAAGTTATTTTCTGCAACATTGCTGTATCTACTGACTGATACCAGGGTGTTGACAAAAGCCCCAGTTCACCTCAAGGAAGTGTGAGATTTCAGCTGTTTTGCTGTTCTGAAAGGTGAGGGGAAATGTTCTTTATTGCAGAGGTTGTAAAACAGGATAAATTGAACTGGCTATTACTCTTCCTCTTCTTCCTCCCCAAACATCTCCAAGGTGTCTGCTTTCCTGTTCTGTGTCTGCTACTGGCAGAAAATGGTCTTGTAGTTTTTATAACAGACTATCATCTTGTCCATCTGTAGAAAAACAGACAGGATTCTTGTATCATTTAGCAGCTGTCTAGGGAATTCAGCCTAAATTTTAAGTTTGTGGAAATCAAGCTGCTTTGAAGAGCAGCTTGATTCTGATGGATTCTAATAAGGAGAAAAAACAGGTCTACATAGCTGTCTTTCATACTGGTTTTTATGATATGAGAATGAATCAGAAAACAAGAAAGAGTGTATAAAATGCAGGAGGCATTTGAAGTACAAGAAGTTAATATTTTTGCTGTTAAGAAAGTACTTATTTTTATTAGACAGTAGATTTTTCTGTCTTTGTTTTCTAGCCATTTCATATTTCTACTACAAGATTTTAAATAGTGGAAGGATATATTAAATACCAAGGAAAATTATTTTTAAAAGCTATTTTAAAAATTAATTTAAATGTAGACAGACATAGTATTATGGCATTAAAACACCCCAGGGTCTTTTTTATTGGTCCATTAATACTTGCCTCGAGTGGTAGAACACACCTGAGGCAAGATTTAATGAACCAATAAAACACGCCCTGGAGTGCCCTAATGCTATATTGCTAACCATTCCTATTACATAAATGCACTGTTTGCATACTTCCTTCATACATTTCAGAGAAATCTTCAATTAAGTGAAGACCATATAACAATTCTTATCCAGAGTTTCTTTCAGCATATTTTGAAGTGATTAAAATGATTATTTGAGATATTCTCAATCAACCAATGCAATATATTGTGCCTAGAACTTTACGGACCGTCCAGATAGCAAACCCTTTAAGTGTGGTTATGTGTTAAGTCAGTGTGTTTCCTTTCAGTTACTGAGAATTTTCTAAAGTCTTCCTAAAAAATTTGAATGTAATGCTGTTCTATTTCTGTTTTTATCTTGAAACTACCACACTTGTTCATCTGGAATCCACCCCAAAGCAGAAATCTGGCAGAGGAACTGATCATATCTCCAGTCCCATTAAAATCCTCAAGAATTTTACTAAAGTTAGGTTGTCCAAAACCTCTGACATTGTTTAGTCAAAGAGTCATTTTAGTTCTTCTTAAGGAGGGAGATTTTTAGTGTAGTAAATCAACTTTAATGGAGTTAAGCTGATTTACACCAGCTGATAGTCCAGCTCTTTGCTTTCCAGCACATTCAGTAGGATTAGAAGTGTTGTGCTCGTGTTAAATGCGACAGCTGAGATAGAACAAAGTATGACGGATGCTTATTGTATTTTGTGGTTGTTAATTTAAAGCCTTTGACTGAAGTTAGCTTTTACACTAATGATTTAGAATTCATAACCAAGAGCAAAAATTGATAAACATACCTAAGTGTATCTGTACTTAGTAATAGGAAAAAGAAGATGATTGGTTTTGAATGTCATTGCATGAAGAATAATAACCCTTCATCAGAGACCGGGAGTTTTGTGCATTATTAGTTTTGCTTTCCAGCATTGTTTTGAGGCAGGATGATATTGTAAAGAAAGAAGACTGGGAATTATAGATGTAGATGGTAAAAATGGCTTATGACTTTTATATAATTGACAATCTAACATGAAATAATTTTTACCTTAATGTAACTTCATAGTAGTCAGAACCAAATTAGATATGACTTGAGATATGCTTTTAGCAGAACCTTTACTTGAAGGCTTAGGAGGGGAGAAAGAGAATCCCATGTTGTTAGACTGACATATGAAAATTGAAGGAATTACCTCTAAGGAGTTTTCGAGAATGGGGAAGCTTTGCAGGCTGGGCTTGATCTTTGCAAGAGCATTTGACAAGTTGAGCATACATGAGGATATGAGGCACACATACTTGTTAGGGCAAAAGCAACTTCACTTACTTGTAAGTCTAGATCCTCAGCTATTGTGAGCTGGCATAGTTCCATGTAAGGCAATGAAATTATACCAGCTTATACCAGAGGATGAACTGGCCCCTAATCTTTCAAGTAACATGCTCATTAAATGCTTAGGGCCAAATATTTTCCTGGCATGGCTCCATTGCACTTAATGGAATTAAGCCAGGAGAGCATTTGGCCATTATTTAATACAGATAATAATCTAAGGGGAACCAGGTTTCTGTCTTTGTTTTTCTTTTGATATGTAGCATTAGCAATACGTATGTGATTTTTATAAGCCATAATATGTGAAATACTAGCTAAAAGGGACGGCACAGAGATCTCACAGGTACACCCCAGATGTTCTTGATGTGCTGCCTTCTTTGGAGCAAATAATATTGACTTGATCACAGGTTTAAACCTTTTACTCTCTTCTGGAAATATACTGTCCAGACTGTCATCTCTTGTCCCTATTTCTTTTTTTCTCATCATTTCATGGTACAGTCATCTCAGAAATTTAAGCAGAGTTAAGTTTATTGTGGAAGTTAACACTATCTGAAAAATTATGCTGTTTTAATTCTAGGACCAAATAACTGAGGTACATTTTCCAGAGTCATTACTAGCAGTTTTCTTCCGTTCAAAAGAATAGTGGCGCATACTGTTTAAGATTTTTTTGCTTCATCATCTAGCAGCTAAAAGGCTTGAATGGGTTAAGTATAACATTGCTGTTGCCAGAAATTGTTTCCTAGAGACAATTTCATTTTTTTTTAAAGCTTCAGGTATTTGTCTAAGTTTTACTTTCATATCTTTTCTGCAGTCTAGTTATGGTTAGCTAGGCCTTATTCTTTTGTCTCAGTGTGTGGATGACCTGAGCTTATTAATGCTGGACATGAAGTGTGGCTGAGAATCTGTCATGAGCATTCAAATGTAGCTTGCTTGGGTTTTTTCCCCCTTTTTTTCCTACCCCTCTGCCACCCACCCAGTTACCTCAAACAAAACTCTTTTTGTCTTCTTCATGACTGTGACATTTCTTTTTATGAGGTGCTCTGAGATGTTACCTACTCCTCTCAGCAGCAGTTAGGTTTAGACCTTTGGGGGAAAAAGCTCTTTGCTATGTTTTTGGAGGACAATTTTGGAAAGGTGAATGTTACTGTCCACTCTAATCCATATTTGGTATTTACTGAAGAAGAAAACCATTTTTGAAATAAATATTTACTATTGAAGGGCTTGAGGCCTTGATAGAGTGCTTTGCAGCTGAGTTCAGGCATAGCAGGAATCCTATCTCAGGGAAGATGAACTTCCCATATAAAGGTTATAAATCCAGTTCAGTGGTTTCTTTGAGACCCACAAGCAGTTTTATGGAAACATGAGTAACCCAAACACTAAAATCCAAAACAGAAACACCAGCCCTTTCTACAGCATTCTTATTAAAGTTGGGCCAAGAGAGATCACTGCAAACTATTTGCAGTTGTGAGTGATGTAACACAGCTCAAGGGCATTCAGTACCTGGCAAGCAGAACTGTCTTTGAATGGACTTAGATAAAGGACCACCACGAAAACGCAGAATGAAAAACAGTGGAAGGGAAATCCTTTGCCAATTAGTACCCAAAACATTCAGATGAACAAGAAGAGCTCCTTAAGCAAACCAAGTTGCGGGATGAAGTGTCTGGAAACCAGGTGGTAGGATGAAATGACTCATTTGAAGTTATGCATGAAAACATAATTGAATGTCAAGGAGTCAGTAAAACTTATGGCTTGCATAAGCAGGGCTAGTGTTTTCACATATCTTTCATGTTTTGGACTTGACCTAAGGCATGTAAAAGAAGCAGGTATCTTTCCATGGAAGAGAAAGGGCACTACTACTGTTCCAAATAATACCTTAACAGCCTTCTTTAATGGAAGCCCCTGCCTTCTCTCTTTGCTCATCCTGGTTTGAATTACTCTAAATCAAAATCTAGCCAAGTAATTTATGACAAGCAAATGTGATAGAAGAAGCTGTGTGACTGTCCCGATAAAACCAGCCTGCAGTTTTTTTGTTTGTAGAAATGAGTTTTTCAAATCTCTGATGAAGTGATACAGTGGAAGCTACAGAGCAAAATAGCACCAGGAGTTCTTGTTGTGGCTGGTGAGTGGCTTAATGGCACAGTCTGAATCTGTTATTTGATGCGTTTTTTTTGTTTTTTCAAAGAGGGCATTTGCACATGAGTGTGTTTACAGTTCTACTGAGCAACAGAGTTGTAATTTTGCAATAACAGTCAATGCACGTGCAGGACTATGTGTTTGCAACAAATATATTTTTTTTTTCCCCCTGGAAAATCAAGTATAGAGCCGTATACCAAGTTTAAATTAATGGCTGTGCTTTAACACTGTTGGCTTTTTTTTCCTCACTGCATGCTTGAGTTGATGGTTACTTTTTCTATTCGTAGACACAACTTATGGGAAAATATTTGTGTGAGATTGCCCAAGTAATTAGCTGGTTTACTCATGCAAATAAATACTTTTTTATTCAACTTGGAACATCTTTTTGGCAGCATTGCCTTTAATTACAGAAACATTTAAAGGATGACAAGGATGTAGTGCATACTAAAAATGTTCTGTGCAAATAGTGAGAGGATTTAGGTGAGAAGCAGCAGCTCTGTAATTACCTTGCAGCCAGAAAGACCCTCACGTTGTTCGAAGGCTGTTAAAAATACAGAAAGAAATAATTTTCTTCTCATGGGAAAGGAATTAATTAGCAATGTGCTGAGGGCTTTGGGATTGGTTCTCATCCAAAGTCGATAAATAAACCAAGCATTATTTCAGACTACTCAACATGAGCAAATGTTACACTGGGAGAGTGCCTTTGTAGGGCTGAACAGCAAATCTGGCCCATGAGGGGACTGGCTGAGGGAATTTTAAAGCACACTTGCACCTTTCTGGCATGGCTTATTCCAGAGGTCATTGAGACATTTTACTAAGTAGAGGCAGCCTGAAGGCCTGTCTAAGTAACTCCATCCTTTTGGCTGACCTGCCAACTGACCTGCTCTTCTTTTTAAATCTGTGTTCTGTCACTTTGGGCTTGCAGAGGTCTACAGAAGACAGCTTCAAAAATAAATTTGTGAGACGTCTGCACTGAAGGAGACAATCCTTAGTCACATCATTAGATCTGGAGCTTATGTTCCAGTGTTTCCTGCTGACCTCAGAGGTCTAGATCCTAGGATCATAGACCTATCTCTAAATACCAGTGCAAGTAAGTATTTGTAAATGATCTGATATTTATTAATGAATGCAAACTGCAAAACCCTTGCCTACTATAGCTTAGCATGGCCTCAGAAGGAAATAAGACTTATCCCTGCAAACATCTGTTTTCCAGGGTTAAATTTTTAACTATTTGCCTGATTTCAACCGTGCAATTTGACAAAAACCTGGAGGTGTCAATGATGATAATTTTGTGGACACTTCTCAGTAAACATCTGGATAGAGAAAAAAACAATTATTAATGCCTCCTCAGGAAAGAATTGATATTGGAAGCATGTTAATTATCAAAAGTGAATCTGTGGAGGAGGTAGAAATTATAAATGTCCTGTTAAAAGGATTGCAGTTGGAAGTCATATCTTGTTAAGCACTAGAAAATCCCAGTCATAAAACACAGACTCCTGTGAGACAAGGCATTCTTGATTCCGCTGCTCACAGAACTTAAATATTTTTATATATTTATAGATTTTCTCCCTCTCGATACACTGAAGCCTTACTTTTAGGTCTGCTTGCGTCTGTTAAAGAAAAGGATATTCATCACTATTGCCTTATGATTATTTTCTAGCAAGTTGCTTTATCTGGTGTTGGAGTTCTCAGGGGATCAGACTACAGATAAAATTTCATATGTAAGCAGTGATAGGTGTCCCCCTAAAATTTATAGTGCTTTCCATGTGTTGTTATTAACTGTTATTCAAATTTTATACTGTAATTATTACTAAGAGAGACAATTAAAGTCCCAATATGCAAGATCCTGTGAAGACTCAACGCAGGAGTGTCAGATGTTCTGTCTTTAGCCTGCGACTGATGACACAGGCTTATTTTTTGTTAACTAACTTCTGTGTTATAATTTACTAGCAAATATCTAACAGCCTCTTTTAGCATTAGCATTACTAAGGTGGGCATTTGGGAAAAGCCTTGTACTTGTTGCAGCTCTTTAGCTATCAAGTTAAGAATCTAAAAAATTCTTAGTTCAACAGAAACAAGAAGAGAAAGCTGTTGACAAGATTTTGGATTTATGAGAGAGAAGTGTCAAAAAATATTAGTTTAAAAGGAAGAGCCAATTTATAAAACTGTTTTTGATTATTTGCTTTTCTCTTCAGTAGTGATTGCATTTTTGGAAACTTTTATGTAGCTTTGTGCTGATTTCTTAGCTGTCTAATTTGTGTAAATTGAGTTCACTTTGTATTTTGTTTAGTGCAAGAGAAGCATCCTGCATATGTAACAGCAAAGAGGAAATAGTTCTCAATGCCAGTTCATAGGAGACGAACATCTAGAATTCTTGAGAATAGTTAGTATGAAATACTATTTAAATATTAATGAAATATTAGTGCTAAGATACTGATCTACTGATACCTTGCTCCTTGTCAGTGTTGACTCTATAATGTGTATTTCTTGAGAATTTTTACTACTAGAAGATCCATTTGGTATTCCTGCTATGAAATATGCTTAAAAATAATTTTCAAAATGAATGAATTATTAACTTTGCTTATTAACAATTTTCTCCTATGTTCATTTAAATTTCTTGTATGTACAAATTTGAGTATCTGATGTCTATGTCTAGTCAAGATTCAAGCTTACATTTTATTTGAGAAAATATCAAGACAAAAGGGAAATAATATTTTTTGCCTTCTTTTGTGGAGAAACAATATGATTATTTTATAATTATTTTAATAATTTTGGAAAAATGGAAAAAATGAGCTATTTCTGCATGCAAATGTAAAAATATTAAGTATGGAGAAGATATTAAAGAGTTCAATAGGCATGTGAGCAGAAAAGATGTGTATAAATGCATTATGATGCATTTTAAAAGATTTTTTTAGCCATTAGGGCAATTTAGGTTTTAAGTGGTAAGGACAAGAAGCTTACTTATTTCATTGTAAAATACACAAACATAAGTACAGGAATGAGTTACTTAGCTCAAGAGGGCTTGGTTTTGCTGACAAAAGATATCTGTCATTCATTTATTCCTAATAAATTCTGTAAAACAATATTTTGAACAGTGTTTTGGTCAACTAGGTATTTGCAAATATTTGTGCAATACATTTTACTGAGTTTTCTCTTGTTATAAATTTTCAAATACTTTGATTCTTGTGAAACTGCTTAGCATCTTAAGAGTTTAGGGTTATTAAGTTGGACATTATACTCCAAATGTCCTAGCCATTTTGATGGGGCCAGGTTTTTCAATATGATAGATGTTTTTTCTTTCATGTACTATTCTCTGAACCTTTTAAAATTAAAATTATTTTTATTTGTTCACATTAGCATGAATACATTCCTAGCAAACCAGATCCGAAGTCCACTGATACCAGGGCTTCTATTTAATTTTTAGAATCAAATCAAAGAAATGGGGTTTTTTTCTCTTGTCTTTGCAGGGAAAGGATTAAATTCAGGTAAAAAGAGCCATCTGTCTTGTCTAAACTTGTACTGTCCTGTTCTTCTCTTTGTTCATATATATTCTTGCCATTATAAACTAAATGCTTGTTTGAAACAAAAATTCAAGGCCCTTCTTACTAACTTGCATTGTTTATTGTACCTTCAGGCTATAACTAGTGTGTACACCAGAACTGATGCAGAACTATGAATCCAGAAGATCTATCACAGTGATATGATTTTGGAAGCATCTTTACACCAAATTACTTGGTATACATTTTCAGAGGACCAGAGACCTAATATTCTCTCAGACTTCAACTTAATGGGTAAAGCTGCAACACACAAGAATAAAAGATATTTACTGTATGGGTATACATATGTAAATACTTAAGTCTGGCTTCACTGAAGGCAGTGGTCTTTTACCACTGACTGAAGTGGGACCAAGCTTTGGTTCATGTGCTTATACTGTGTGACAGCAAAAAATACACTCAGACAAATATCTCTAAATAGATAATGTCTTTCAGTTATTCATTACATTCGCCATATTAAACAACAATTGCAAAGCCATACGCCTATGACCATATATTTTCTGTAACTGTGAGTCTGTGGCATGTAGTATAATTACTAAGTCTTTGCAGCCTTCCTTTCTTTGTCTAAATGGAAAAGCAGGAACCTGTTAAATATTTTAAAATTGCTTCTCCAATTGATATTAGTAACATCTTGCATTTTTAAGGCTTTTGTTTTTCCAGGATTTAAATTTTTAACACCATATTGCTCACAGCATTTTCTTTGCTTTGGAGATGGCATTAAAAATGGTTTTTCCTTGTCTCTGCTTTCCTAAGATGCACACAGTATCTAATTTCACTGGAAACTTATTTTTTAACCTTAAGTTAAAAAGTGATTGGACAATGGCTGGGGGGCTTCAGAAATAACAGACAGTTCCCCTTTGCCACTGAGATGATTCCAGGCTGAGGAATGTAGCAGGAATTGTGACGAGATTAGATGGAAAAGGTAGGCTTAGGTAACTGTCTTTTAGAAGATACTGACACACCCTAAAATGACCATGTCATGTGCAGCCCAGCTAAAGGCAGAATTCTCCCTGGTTGACAAAAATGGAAAGGAACATCCATTTTCTACGTTTTGCAGACCACTGAGATTGATCCTTTTCTTGGTACCTTAAATAAGATCTAACCATACATTTCTGCATTGTCAGCCTGTTGGTGAAGGAGCATTTTCCCTCTGTGCTTTCAAAGTGCATTCTTACCAGTGGTGAGCATTTGGAGGGGATATTTGTGTCTTCTGGAAGAACAGTGAAAACAGCTTCAGAATTTCTTCCAAGCCCTCTGGAGCTTCTTGG
Source organism: Acrocephalus scirpaceus scirpaceus (assembly GCA_910950805.1). Classification (NCBI taxonomy): domain Eukaryota; kingdom Metazoa; phylum Chordata; class Aves; order Passeriformes; family Sylviidae; genus Acrocephalus; species Acrocephalus scirpaceus. The sequence continues at coordinate 39,246,404 of OU383773.1, read as the reverse complement.
CTTTCACACGGAGAAGGAAGTGTTCTCTTCTTTCTCCTTTGGTGAGGGCAATTTTCAGGTTGATATTCCTAGTACATGTGATGTTTGTGTGTGGGTTTACTCACAGAGAATGGTCCTGCCACTCAGAGGAACCTGCACTGACATTAACAGTGAACTTAGACTCTAGAATGACAGATTTGAGATACTGGAAATGCCAGTGGTGGTAAACTGAATTGGGTCTCCCATTGTTTAGAAGGTGAAAAGAAAATGAGAGCAAAAGGGCCCCTTAAAAAGATATTGTTTGTATTGGAAAATTAATATGGGAGATTTGTTTGTGTTTGTATTTTTTAAATTTGGGTATATCAAATACATTAAAAATCAGATTTCTGTCTCTCCTGTGGGATATAGTAACTAAATTACAAGGAGTTTCAGATGGAAAATCTCATATCTAAAGCCACCTAGGGTTTATCAATTTAATTCTTCTCTCTTTTTCGAGTTGGTGCCTTGCACAACATCATCTCTAAATGTGGCTCACAATGCAATTTCATTTCTTGTTGTTGTTTCCAGGACTGACTTACAAACAGGAACTTATGAACTTGCATTATTTTTTCTGGAATCTACTTTAACATCTTTTTAAACACGGATCTCCTGTAATCCCTTCAGGGTTTAACCATCTCCTTTTCCTTTCAAGTCTTTCTCTTCTGGCATTCAGGCTATGGCGCTCTTTCCTCTGATCCAAGGAAAAAGTCTTCTGCATTTTTTTCTCTCTGGTCTTTCTGGGTAGTCTTTTCTGCTGACAGACATGGACATATTAATTCAGTGCAAGGTGTACTCTTTTCCCCAAGACAGAGTTAGCTGATTCTTGTTGTAGTTCTGGTTGTCCCTTTTTCCTGGGGCAGGTACTTAATAGAGCCAGGACAGGCCTCTCCATGCTGTGGCTGAGCCAGGAGTTGTGGTTGATGACAGGGAAAGCACAGCAGTGTCCTCACTCTCTGGTGATGCAATTCCAGATCCTGTAGCGAGGAGGAAGAAGCTGATGGCAAGTGGGATCATCAACAGAGCACTGATTGTCAGACACGTCCTACCGATGTCCACTTAAGCAGAACTGGAGCTAAAGAGTTTCCCCCTTGAGTCAAAGCAATGCACTAAAAACCAAATCCCATTTGGACCTCTGCCTGCCAGGGTCTGGAGAGGACTCACCCCCACCCCAAAGGACTTTGGTTGTGTCTGCCTCAGTGTGATATAGCCTTACAACCCTGTGTCAGACCTGTGAGGAACCTCTTTGGAATCTCTCACCCCGAGGCTTGAGAGGCTTGTGCCTTGCTGTCACAACCTGCTGGCTTGATTTCCCAGCTTCAGCCCTAGCTCTTAGGTGTTGGTTCTGCTAATTTATGGCCAGCACTTGGCTTTATATAAGGCAAACTTTAATTCTAAAATTAGCCAAGATGTAAATGATTCACTGTTCTTGCTTCATTGCTGAAGATTGCAGTTCCCAAATATTGGTTTGTGTCATAGTTTTATTTTAGGTGGCCACACAGCTGAGATTCAGTGAAAGTTAGGTCTTGTATCAAATCATCAGAAAGTCTTGCCTGAGCTTTAGGAGTGAAAGCTCTGCCATTTGCTTGTCTCTGTCACAGTCCTGGAGAGCTAAGATATTTGTATATAGCCGAATAGATTGCCAGAATCAATCCACTTTCCAGAGATGAACGTGGATGTGTCTTCTCTTCCACAGTAATGCGAATACTCAAATCTTTCCACGTAAGAAACTCAAATATATGAGTTTCACAGCACTCCCTAATAAGGTTTTGTAGCCATTACTGTCAGTGCCATATATCACTGAGGCATTGAAAAAGTGGAGTTTCTTTCCTAAACCACCTTTCTAAGCATCCAAGATGAAGTGATTTTATAGCTTACACTTCCACAGATCTTTCAAATCCCACAGCACAACTTGTTTCACCTGAGCCTCAAAGATTTTTGTAAATGATTTCCCAGAAGCACTTGAGGGGGTCTTTTCTCTCTTTCTTTATTTAAATTTATGCTTAAAATAGGATTAGATTCTGTTCAGCACAAAATTGTTCTAGAATACACTGCAAGAAATGTGTGTACAAAAGGTAATCTACACTATATAATAAATAAAATCATGTAACAGTTTGAAATTTCAAATGTGATCATTTGCTTTAATATTGCGAAGTGTTTGTTAAACTTTTAAGCTTGTGACATTTTTCCACACTGACAGCTAAATAATGAATTAATGACTTTAAAGTCCATGGCAGCCTGAGGGTTTCAAATACATGTTTAGTCAAAATAATTGGTGCTTTAATCATTTGTTATGAACCAAAATTGTTCCTTAGTTTAAAAGGAGCAGTGTTAAAGCAAATATCTATGCTGTGAATGTTCCTTTGTATTTCTAAAATTATCTGCTAAGTTGGAAAATGGTGTCTGGATGCATTTTATTCTCTGAGTTTGAGGGATTTTTTAACTCCCTTAATGACCACCTACATGACTACAGGCTGTGCTGTGCCTTCACTGGCAGTGAACAGCTTATTGTTGATTTTGTATGTGTGTGCAGAGGCACCCAAGTTTTGAGAGCAGATTGAGGGTGTATGGAGGTGAGTGGTGGGAGGAATGCTCAGCCCCTGCACTGTCAGATACCGTGTTTAGGACATACAGTGTTTAGGTAACTAACTAAATTGCAGCAAACTAAATCTCACCCCAACTATGACACAGTTAAAAGCCTCATCTAGAATATCTTCGGGTAATAATGGGAATAAAAATCTTAGCTTAAACAAGGGAAGGAATTCTATCTTAATTTTATGATTGGCATTGTATTAGTAGAGTGCTGTGCCTGCGCAATGTTCTGTTGAAATTCTCATTTTGACTTCACTGATGCATCTGTGCCACATAAGGAGGAGATGCTAACCCAGTTAAGACATGAAAATTTGCAGAAAGAGGTCTAAGAAGGTTTTTGTTCCTGGTACATCTGTGCTTTAGATAGGACCTCTTTTATAGCATGAAGGTGATCTGTCTCAGGGAAGCTTGTAAAACCACAATAACTGATATGAAAGGTATACTAGAAAAAAAATATTAGTCTAGGTTTGCTATTTCTTTCACAGAACAGCCATTAGTGATGTGTGTTTCATCAGATACAGGCTCAGATGAGCTGTAGATGTGACCCAGTTCCTGTGTTACATGATTAACTTCTAGAAAACATTGCTTGTCAAGTAATTAATTTTTTTTTTTTTAACTTTTGTGGTGCTTTTTAATAACAAGACTAGGGACAAATCACAAATGGAAATCTCTTCAGGACATGCCTCAGTATGTATTTAGAACAAACTTAGAGCATTCTCTTTGAGAATTTCTGCCATCTTATCTGGTTTTGAAAATGATGTGCTTTAGAAATAGCTTTCTGAATATCACAGATACTTCTGGTAGCAGTGCTTCAGCCTTTGTCTACAACCAGTGAATTCCCACAGCATATTGTCTTCTGTTGTCACAGCTCTGTGTGGGTTTGAAACAGCTTTTCTCCAACAGCCATGTTGGACTTTTTCTCTGAACTCCTCAGGGTTTTGTAATAGCAAAGCAAAAAGGAATTTTATAGAGGAGTGAGGAGCTGGATTCTCCCCAGTGCTTGTTAGGATTGAACTGGTGTGCTGTAGTTGGAATGCAGTTCTTTGAGACAGGTCAAAGCAGCCTGGCAAAAACCCAAAACCAATAGTGTGAATGGCTGCAAAATGCAGTTATTCTTCTCTGACTGTTAATGCAGGAGGAAAATGGCTAATTTGTAGCAAATTTCTTCCTATTTGGATAGCATGACTGTATCTGATTAAAATGGAATACTCTACAGAAGTTTTATTTCCTGACTTCTAGCTCAGTCTAAGCTGGTACATCAGCTTGTTTCCTTTCTGCATGTAAAAGAGGAAGCACAGCCATGATTTTTGGGGTAAATCTGTCAACGTTGAGGGGTAAAGTGTCTTGGAAGGGGAGAAAAATATCCTAGCAAGATACAGCTGGCTCTTTTAAATGTTAGATGTTTTTGACAGACTGCCAAAATGTTTCTGCATTTCTTTGAAAGTTTTCTTTAGTTTAGTTTGTGGTAATTAAAGCGTAGAATTTCGTCTGTACCTATTTTTTGTCCTGATATATCCTTGTTAAGGCAAATCCTCTATTTCCCCTTGTTTGATTCACCCCTCCATTCTTGTCGCAGCTTCAAATGGTGCAATAAAGATTTTCCTAGCTATATAAATTGCATCTTGACGTAAATTATAGCTAATTATATAATAAAAACAGTGAGTAATTCTCTCTAGTGTAGGTGTAACCACTTCAATATTGGAGTGCTGCATCTATAGATCAAACTGTGGTAGTAACAAATTTAACACACAGGCCTGAGATATTGGACAAAATCTAGTCTTAGTTTGTTGCAACATCTACAAGTACATGCTTCTATCAGGGTGCAGATGGCTTTCCTAAATGCAGTGTCTGGATTTAGACTTGGATTTAGAGAACACAATTACTAACAAGGACAGTATCGAAAAAAAAAAAAAAGGTCGTTCTTTGAGAAGTAGGAAATTACTGTGGCCAGATGAAGCAAAGAAAATTAAGAATAGCATTGCAGGATTCCTGCTAAAAGAAAGAAATATGCATTCTCAACTATTAAGCTTTGGAAATGGATGTCACCTTTCAGGTGCCTTTCCAAATATACATTTAGCCTTCATTCATTCTCCAGCATTGGCTCAGTTTTCTCCTCTTCTGCTCTTAGAAGTTAACAAAACACATGTTCTTCCACAAGAACTCCTAGGAAAATTTAGGCTTCTTAAGCTTTTCAGCCTTGAGTCAGTCATGACCAGAAGCTGTACAAGCTGTTAGAAGCTGCTATTGTTGTATAACTACGTGTGTTCCAGTTATTGTTTGAATAAACAACCATGAAAATCTGAACTAGGGAAAAACTAGTGAACTTGCTCCATTTCCTGAGAAGGCAATGCTGCAGTTTACTATGTAAATTTCAAAACATAATAATGAATGTTTTAATTTCTACCATGGTTAAATCCCTCAATATTTTAACTAATGACTTAGAACAATATATTTTATTAAATGCTCATGATTGTGCATGAGTTCTCCTGATATCACAATATATTTTCACTCTTTGCTGTTTGACTGTTAACTGTGTGTTTTGATCCTAAGTGTGTTTAAATATAGTCAAACAATCTCCTTCTGGTTACTTTACTGCTTTATCTGCTTCTTAATTTCATTTTTTTCCAAATTACCTTTAGTACTGATGAAACTATTAAAAAGTTACCAGTAGTACCCTGAAAATATTTGCACCCTGAAATTTTTTGATTTTTGAGCTGAGAACATAACCATCTGAGCATAGTCTCCACAATTTCATCAACAGAATTTGAATGAATTTTTGTGGTTGTGATTTTTTTCTCTAATTAGAATCTATTTCTAATGCAATCTATATATTACAGCTGCTGAAGCTTTAAAAAAAAAAAGGTGTATTTAATACATGAGATAAATGTGAGACTTAGCAAAACTAAGCCTTCCATTTTTTTAATTTGGAAATATGCTGAAGTTTGAGCCCACTTTGATAGTAGGCATAAGAGATACATAAATATTGCAACTTGTCATTGAATGCACATAAAACTCATAAAAAGGCTGTCTGGTTTGATTGTGTCTTCAGCTTCAATATTTGAAGTCTACTTAAAAATAAAACTCACAATGGAACATAACTAAAAAGATGATGTGTGAATTAAAATGAGAGAAAATATTTATACTGAAATCTCTTAAGCTTCACCATTGTGTATTCCTTAAAAAAAAAAAAAGTGTATTGCATCTTTTGAGAACATTACTGTGAGTATCCTAATGGAATCTGACTCCTTTGTCATAATCTCTTCATCTAATAATTCCTGTGTAGCATTTTTTCCCTTTATCATTCACTGTGTGTTAATTTACATTTTGATTTCTGTGTCCTTGACCCCAAACTGTCAGGCTAGAATGATGCCATCATATACAACAGATTGTGAACTGAAATTAATTCTCTCTTCCTCTTTGTGCAGTGATGTGCCATATGCAGATGGGGCTCCTCCCCAGAACTTGTGCTTTCTGGTCTTCAAGGGTCCTCAAGTCTGCTACAGGTGTTCTGATCTGAGACAGGATCTCAGAATGGGGTGGGTTTGTCTGTAGCCTCAGTCTCAGGAACATAAGGTGTCTCCATGCTGTGTCTCATCCATGAAATTTCTGGCCTTGTATCTCCCTTTCAACAGTGACCATTACCACACATTCCAGAGTAAAATGCAAGCAGCTTCAAGTGGCTCCCTGGAAATGACATATCTATGGAGGAAATTTCTTTTCAGTCACCATAATTTGCCTGGCTATTTATTTGCAAAATAACACATCTTTTCTAGGTGTGTGTTCATGTCTGGATTTGTATATAAATGTCTATGTATATATTTTGTGCCCATGACTACATGTGTGCAAGAAGTAATTTACAATCTGAATGACAGAAACTCAAATATGTGGGTGGGGGAAAGGAAGGAGTTGAATTTGGAATTTCAGTGGAAACTTAGTTCTGATTTATAACTCCAGTGATTTTTCTCTCTCCCTTAGCAATTATAATATTTTTGAAAGAGCATATTAAAACACTATAATGCTTAACAGGAATACAAGATGGTGTAAAAGAGCAGACAGGTCAGGATAATACCTTTACATGGGGTCTGTACATGCTCCTTGAGTTGCCTTTATTGTGATATCTACCCACTCACTCAGCCAAGGCTGCATCTGTTTCTGGAGAATGCTGGGGAATTCCAAAGGGAGAATTAAAGCAAGCATATAGGTATGACATGGACATTGGTAGCTGTCTAGCTGGACAGGCTTGCTGTCTTTCCCATTCACTGCTTTGTCTAGTGCCACCCATAGGGCTCTCAGCATTGTCCTAATTCCTATGAGGCTGCTTTAACTCACTTGCAAAGTCTCCTTCTCCTGCAGCAGTTCCAAACACACGGTTGCTTCATTAGGTAGCTCTGAATAATATGTACAATCTCACCTTTTGAAAATGGCTTATTCAAATATCTCCCCATCGTGGCCTCAAGAGGATCTATTTCAACAATGCTACCTATTATCTGATAATGTTAACCCAGAAAGCATTGTTGTGTAGCCCTGCTGCTTGAAAACATGCATTATTAATAGCAAATGCCAGATAGATTAACTGGTCATACTGTTGTACAACAATATGGGTCTTCCTCCTCTTTTTTTAGAGTTAAAGGGTAGGATAATTAAGTAGAGAGTAAGGATAACTTAAGTGGTGCCATTAGAGATTGTTGCTGCATTCCAAGTAACCCCTTTTCTACTAATATGCTAGAAGAGAAACTACCCATCTCAAAATTCAGTACTGAGAGCACTGTTATTTATGAGATGGAAAACCACCCAGATTTGCCATGATTTTTGGGTAGCTATTTTCTCTCATCTCTCTTGTTTTTGAAGTCCTAAAATGAAATGGTTATATTCACACCTGTGTGTATCAGTGGCTTCTGCACAACACATGCTATAGCTACTGATAGATGGGGATCAAAACTGGTGTCAGAGTTTGGATTCCTAATATAATTTAGGAATCTGATTTCTTTACAGCATTGTAATTTCTGGAACCTTTTTTAACATCCTGATGATAATCCTGAATGAGGAGATGATAGTTGCAGTTAACCATTTTTGGTGAAGTACTTTTCTCATTGAACCTACTAATATTCAGTTTCCAACTGACTGGAAGTTTGTGTTGCCTATAACTATTCAGATAGGCCAACGTTTTGTCTGAGATTGCAGATAATGGATTTTCTCTACATTTCTAATATGGTGGCCATGACAGAGATAACGCAAGAGCATCAACAGCTTCTGAAAACAAAATTGACCCTATCTGTCATGAGAGTGCAGCCTTCCTGCTATTTGAGAAAATCACATTCCCCTAACCCATAAGATATTCAGTGATATTGATGATCTCTTGAATAAGAAAGCATAGCAAGTACAGACTTTTTACTGTTGTAGAAAAGAAACAAAACCCTCTTTTATATTATAATGTATGTATTATTTCCTGTGTCCTGTTTATGTAGAAGTGGAAACATTTCTGCAATTGATCTGTATATCAGAAAAGTATCATTGGTCACATTAATTTATTGCTGGAAACTCGTTTCTTATAGGAAAAATAGAAGGAGCCACAAAACTTGATGACAGCTTTTCACTGGTTACCTTAGAGTTTAAATATGTATATAGAAGTAGTTTTGTATAGGGTTTGTGAAATCGGCTATATTATTTCTTAACTTCCATGCTTCAGTGATAAAATTCAGCTTTTCTAGAAGAAAGTCTTATAATCATCTTCACATTTGCTATGCATTACTTTCTTTTTCTCTCCCCCTCTTTCCTTTTCTTAAATAAATAGTACTTTGCAACAAATTGATTTTGCTAGATAGTGCATTGATCATGCACCTTGCCTGGGGACAGAATATAGCTTCAAAAACAATAATAACTAAGACAATCATCTAATTTTACTGAAATAAAACTGAAAATGTACACCCAATGAAATAATCTCTGAGACTACTTTAGGTGCATTTGTGCGTGTACTTTATCCTCAGTGACACAGTAATCTACTAAAGTTCTTCTCTCGATTTTTCTCTTTGCAATCTGGAAGAACAGATTCACCAGTGATTGTGCTCATTTATAAAAGCATCCAAAACAAAATTGAACCCCAAGGCTGATAAACTATAAAGATGCTGATCAGATCTGAGCAGAATGGACGGGATGCTTTGGGGCTTGCTCAGCTAAAGACGGCTCTGCAAGACTGATGGCTTTATATACACAATTACGAACACCATAGCTTTGTTGAATGAATGGGAAATCATAAAATATGTTGCTTGCCCGTTATTAAGTAAAGAATGGTATTTTGTAAAATACTTGCAAAGATCTACTAAATTTCTGTAATTTAATTTCTGCCGCTGTATTTTCTTTTCTTTGTGGAAAACTTAAACATTTGTTTGGAAAGGACAATCCAATAGACTAAACCTCCTAGTCCTGAAGAGCAAGGGGCTAATTGATCATGCTTACCAATACATAGCAAGTAGTGCACACTGTCTGCCTCATATAAAACTCATTCTTTTTTATTAGCTGTGTCATAACCAAAAATGGTTTAAAATTTCATTTATTCTCACAAAATTCTTCTCTAAAGCAGATACTGAATGAAGGGTTTCTCTAAAAATTAGCTATTTGTTGGAAATCATAAGAAGACAAATGCAACAGGACAAAGATTTAAAACTTCTGTGGTTCTTCCAAGTGATATTTCCTGTTACCATAAAAAGCTTTGTCTTTATGATGACATTAAAAAACCCATGATGTAGTTATTCATAGAGGATCTGTAGTGACTTTTGAAATAAAGTCATGTAAGGCAGACTAACTTCAACATTTTAGCAATAGTTGGCAATAGTCTTTTAAAGCTCATTAATTTCCTAAGGACTGTTACATTTTCTTGCATTTTACTAGTCAGTGGATATTTGAGACTCTCAATAGCCTCTGTCACTTAGGGAAGCACCACATGTATAGAAATACATATGGCAGGATGGAGGGGGTGGGGGGCAGAGAGAAAAAGAAAAGAAAATAGGAAGAAGTTATTAAATCCATGTAGACCTTAATAAGGAAGAACACCTCCCAGGTGCATAGACATGGTAAAGTCAGAACTATTTATCAATGCAAGGGCCTACCTGTTAGGTCAAATCAAAATTGCCTTTCAAGTTAGAATGAATATTGTGTTACCCTTGACCTTTAGTGTTTCTAACTACTTGTGATTTTAAAATTAAAATGTATAGTGTGTCAGAAGTCACACACACAAGTCTCTTAGCTTGCAGAAAAGAGTTTGAATGAAGTAGCACCAAGTACTTTTTAATTTTTTTAACAGGCATTCCTAGGATCATGTTGATTTGCAATAAATTCTGGATTGCTCATTACCCATCTTATACTCAAGATATCACAGAATCACAATATGGGTTAGGTTGAAAGGGACCACAGTGATGATCCAACTTCTCTGCCCAAGTGGTGTTGTCCCAGAACACATTGAACTGGACAGCATTCAGATAGTACTTGAATATCTCCAGTGAGGGAGACTCTGCACACTTTCTGGACAATCTGCTCCAGTGTGGGTTACCCACACAGTGAAGAAGTTCTTCCTCCTGTTCAGGTGGAACTTCTTGTGCATCAGTTGCTGCCCCTTTCTTCTTGTCCTATTGGTTGTTACCACAGAGAAGAGCCTGGCTCCATCCTCTTGGCACCCTCCCTTCAGATACTGACAGATATTGATGAGGTGTATTCTCAGTTACCTCTTGTGACTGAACAGAACCAGTTCCCACAACCTTTCGTCATAAGAGAGGTTCTCCAGACTCTTGACCAACTTAGTAGCTCTCCAATGGACCAAGAGCTCCATGTCTCTCTTGCACTGTAAAGACCAGAGCTGGGCACAGCAGTCCAGGTATTGGCCTCATCAGGGTTGAGTAGAGATGCAGGATCACCTCTGTTGACCTGCTGGCAATGTTTTTCCAAATGCACCCCAGGATTCCATTGGCCCTCTTGGCCACAAGGACACACTGCTGGCTCATGGACACCCTATTGTCCACCGGGACCTCGAGGTCCTTCTCTGCAGAGCCGCTTTCCAGTAGGCCAACTTTCAGCCTAGTGCATGGAGTTGTTCCTCCCCAGGTGTAGGACCCTTCATTTGCCTTTGTTGAATTTCAGAAGGTTCTTCGCTGCCCAACTCTCCAACCTGCTTGAGGTCCCTCTGAAGGGCAGCACAACCCTCTGAGATACCAGCCACTCCTGTGTGCTTTGTATCACCAGCAAAGTTTCTGAGGAAATCTGCCCCCTCATCCAAGTCACTGATGAGCAAGTTAAATATATACCTGTGTCAGGTTTAGACAACACAAAAAGAAAAGCCCTCGGGTGATTCAGAACAATGAGGCTGGTTGGAATTATATCCTGGTGAAATTAAGCATTTTCCATCAAGTATTGTGCTGGTTTGAAAGCAAAACCAGTGAAAGACTCCAAGTCAGAAACACAATTTACTAAAGAGGAAAAGAAAAAAGTAAAATAAAGTAAAATAAAATAAATGCAATAGTACAAAAAAACACTGACAGAGTCAGAATACAACCTGACACCCTGTTAGTTAGGGTGGTAGTAGCAGTCCAGATAAGATGGTCTTGTCGAAGCAGTGATTCCTGTAGAAAGGTCTGAGAGTTCTTGTCCTCTGGGAGCCCAGTGGGTAAGGCTGCCTGTGCTGTCCCAAACCCCGGATTATATCCAGGTGGGAATGCTTGGCTCCTCCCCCTGGGCGGGGCATCTCACAATGGGATGATCTCATTCTCTGAGTCATGCAGTGGGTCCTTGATGGCCCATTAAACAGAGATAGCTCCCAGAGGGAGTTATCTATGAGTCATGTGGCAAGGCATTGATGGGCCCATTAACAGAAGGGAAACTGCCCCACCTGGTTTCAACAGCTCATGAAGATGGGGATAGAATACATACTTTGGCCACATCTTACATTTTAACCTAGGACAAGTATGTAAGGAGATATGCCTTATAATTTGTGCACTGGAACTAGATTTTATGAATCTTCTCTTTAATCTCTGTGTTTTGGATAAATTTTCAAATGGTGTCTTTTGTCTGTGACAGTTGAGGGCTTATTTCTGCCAGTGAAATCCAACAAATCTGTCAACGGAGTGATTTTTTTGTGTGTGTGTTTTTGTGGAACTACTGCCTGGTGGGATTAAAAAAGGATCTTTTTAGATGGGTTTCACTTAGACTTTGTTTATAAAATGCTGTCCTATTTATTTTCCTCTATGAAGCAGCACTTTAATTGCACTCTTAATGACTTCTTGTAGGATAAGAGATTCAAAAATTTTGAGGCATAAGCTAAAAGCAGTATCTATAATATTTACATGAGGTAAAAATGGAGTTTATAAGTTTTTTTTAATGTCAGACACAATTTTATCCTTCAGATTGGCACGCATTTTTCTTGCATAACAACAATACACTGAGTAAAAGGAATAACAGATCAAGAGTATAGTTAATGCAGTGAAGCAGATTCTTTGGCTCTGATTTTTTTCCACCTTTTCCAGGTTTGTGATGTCTCGTTTGGGGGGTAACATACTTGCTATACAAAGCTAGATTTTTCATTAAAATCTAGTAGTAAGTAGTGGTGGGTTTTTTTACTGTCTGCTATGAAAATCTGTTGATCTAAAACTGAGTTACTTTTATTTTTAAAAATGTGAGCTTAAAACAAGCAGGTGGTCATTACTAATTTTTCATAAATATTTTTTTTGAATTGGATAAGAGCAGTCCATTCCCTTCCTCTCCATTTTGTAAATGAAGAGAACCAGTTTTAAATGGTATGAGCTAAAGAATATCTTCATAATGTGTTTGTAATTTTTTTTACTGTTCTAGTTTTAATTCATAATTACAAGCTTATTCCAATCTCTGCATTATGGAACCACATTTTAGACCAACAGCTGTTATCTACTTTCACTTGTAGCCTTGGGGTATGCATATTTTAATATTCATTTACTATGTGCCGATAAACTAAATACTTCCTACTGGAAGTCTATGAAATTAATCACAGTATCTTAGTTGCTGTTCTGTCTTCCATGTAGCTCATATTTTTTAAACTTACTATGTTATATAAATTCCTCTCCTTCTCCTCCCCTGAATAAAAGGGTAAGAGGAAAGGTTATTACAAAATATACAAACAGAACAAGTTGATTAAATCTGTGATAATTAGAAAATAGAGAGGAATACAGTGTAGTCATTCAAATGACACAACCTTCTCTCCTGTTCCTGTATCTTGCATAAAACTAGTATAAAACCTTGCCACATTGCCTCCAGCAATATTTTAATAGCTGGCTTTGTATTTGAAGGTTGTGGTTTTAACTGTTATTTAAATAGTATTAGGTCCTCATATGCATATTATATAGCCTAAAGCGAGATATTTTCCAATCTTCCAGGCACAAACACAACTCTAAATGTCTTTGTGTTAAAAATATAAAATATATGGCAACTTTGGAGATGAAATGCAATGAACAGGGAGAAAATAAAAGTCATGCAGCCCATTAAAGTTTAAGGCTGTTTGTTGTGCAGCAATGGATAAAGGATTGGTGAAAAGCTGTAGAAGGGCATGAAAATAGATTATTTCAAGGATGGGTTTGGTGATACAAAGTAATAATGTCAAGGCTGGAAATGTTTGGATGGATTTCTCATATGTTTATATTTGTGGAGCAACGTCCTCTTCACACAAATTACAGCTCAACGGCAGCACTTAGAGACAATAACAGACAATATGTACCTGCTTCTGCTCATGCTACAGTGGAGAATTTTGCTACAGAATTTGGTGGGAGCAGTGTTATCCAAAATCCCTTCAGGACATAACATTCACCACTGCATTGTGAATAATTAAGCTCTGGGATGTGCTATTGCCCACCCTTGTACCTGAGTATTTCCCAAGAATGACCACAAGCACACTTCAGGCTAGATTCAGTAATTGAGCTTAGGAGCATGAATAAAACACAGACATCTGAAAACACAAACTATGGCCCAGAAAATCCCTTTTCAGCTGTTGGTTAAGGTCACAGATGCCAGACTCATGAGGTAGCTCCCCACAACTGTTCTGGAGTCCCAAGTGCACCTTCCACAGTTGAGAACTAGGGATTCTTTGATGTTGTCAGTGTGTATTCCTTAAAAGTTCACTTGGGATGCAGAAACTGGTTCTTCCTTATTGTAAGTCCCTGGAAGAAACATTCCAGTAGCCATATTGCAAGCTGGCTGGTTGCACTGACACTTTGCATTGAACTGTGCTTGAGAGAGTTCCTAGAATTCAGGTCCTCTCACTCTCACTTAGATCCTCTAGCCAGTTCCTCTCTCTGATCCAATGAATCTTGGCTTCTACCACTCCAGTTTCATAGCCTCAAAGGGAAAGAGGGAGAAAATTCCTTATTCCAGAACAGGATGTATTTTGGTGGGGACAGTGCTTTACAGGACTCCATAAAGTTGACAAAGGTGCTTTTGGAAAAGGCTTTTCCGTTTCCCAAATGTTACCTTGAGAAGGCTGACCTGAAACAGAGGCTAGACAAAGCTAGAGAATAAAGCTGATATTTATTTAAAGGTCTTCAGGATCCACCCTGGGCTTTACAGAAGCCTAAACAAGGCTGCACCCAGGGTGGGCTGAGAGTGGTTACAAAATGGCCTCTCAGTCACGAGATTTTACAATTTTATAAGTTTAGGTCCATTTGCATATTGGGTTCTAATTGTCCAATTACAGCCCCAGGCCGTGAGGTCCCATCCTTCTTGTTCCACCCCTCAGTCTATTGTTGTTTGTGTTCTTGGGCTGAAAGTTCTCCTTGGTCTTCCAGCAGAAATGGATTTGTTTTGTCTAACTGCTCCATAGAGGGAGCTTAATATTGCACTTAATATGAGGCCACATCTCTAGGTAGCACAGAATCTGAAAACATAAAAGCTAAGGCATCAAAAGGACTCCAATAATAACAACAAGACTGCTAATCAAAAGCTGCATGGCAGCCCTACCACATTCTATTTCACCAAGAGGAGTGGTAGGTTCCTGTCTATGGCGTACCCATGTTGGGACAGCCAGATGGACAGAGGTACCCAAGATTTGAAAAGTAGTGGAAAGAGTTCAGATACACCCTCATTATCAGTATATCTTAAGTACTATCCAGTTCCTTACTGAGTGTGAAAGTTCTCTTCAGTTTAGTTCTTAATTACCTTAACATGAATTTATTATTATTGTTCTGGTCCTTGAAACCTTCTGAGGTATAAGGCTGGCTTCATTTAGTTTTCTGTGATTGGCAAAATCAAAGTGAATGAAAAAATGTGCTATATTATGTTGATATTAATATCTTGAGGAGGAGCAGACAATTTTATTTGTAATCATATTAAGATATAAAATTATATCTAATCTGAAATTTGTATCTCTCTTTAATTAATCTCATAAAATGTATAATTGCCTGCAAACTGCAGTTCACCTTCACAAGCTCACTAATGCACTTCATACCTCTTATGAAATGCCTAGTGCACTTCTGAAGACTAAAAAATTGTAAATAAAATTGAATATCAGTTTAGCAGTTGCATTTTTTCTGGTAGTAAAAAAAAATTTCCTGAGTCATTAAAACACACATACACAAAAAGTAAACTAAGTCACATCCTGTATCAAACTTTACTCAAGCTTCAGGAAATTGAACTGATGGCAGGTCATTGAAGCTTTGTCTCAGCAGAATCATGAGGAAAGCACAAACATAAATCACAAATCATTGGAAGCTGATTTTTTTTTTTTTCACTTGCACAAATCTATACAAAACATTCTTTTCAGCTGAAATATATCAAAACACTCTTTTTAGCCTCGTGGAGTTAAAAAATGGAACACCAGTTCTGTGGGACATTACATTTTGTTTAGAAGTGGTACAAAATTAGCAGAATGCTTGTAAGTGGAAAGGTGCATGTTTTGCTTCAGTGGTACACTGCACCCACCCAAAATGCTCTACTGCTGCATGGGAGCTGTCGTGTGGCTGCTGTGTTCTGTACTTGCTTTTGCCCATCAGTACTGTTGGGTTTCCCATAATGGCTCGTGTTGTGTGATCAAAGCATAAGCCACTCTCTGATGGGAAATACAGTCCCTGCTGAGGCAGCAGCCTGTGTGTTGAACTGTGGGTTACTGCAAGTGCAGAATGGTAACTAACTAAACCAAAATGCTTTGGTTTGCAATAAAACTAACTTGAAATTAGTGACAAACAGTGAAATTAGTGAAACAATGCTTTGTTTTGCTTTCAGGATTGAAAATACCTGTCGTAAAATTAAGATTCTTCTGGAGCAAAGAACTAACCTCTTAAGAAAATCCTTCTTCCAGCAAATGTCTGATACAAGCAATCAGATTTCCTTTGTATAATTGCATGTCTTGCTTACTGAAATTCTGTGAAACTTAGGGACTACTGAAGTGAATATTGGCATGGTTCTTATATGACTTAAGACAGAAATCAGGTCAATAACGCAGTGAAATTTGCATCAGACTCTGATGTCATTGTCATCTGTGCAACATTATATAATCCTCAAAGAGGAGACTTTCATCTGCTTTAAGTAATACTGATATTGCTGCACAGTTACTTTTGATGTTCCTTGATTTTCAGATCTCTAAACATTTCCAAGCGAACATGCAAACCCTTTTGTAATTAATTTATTGTGGATGCAAAGCTCTTGTCATGGTCACCTTAGAACTTGCCTATAGATGAGAACTATTGAATTGAACTGTTTCACTTCAATTAATGGAAAAGAAAAAATTGATAGATGTTTTAGGAGAAGCTGTACTGAAATATTTCAGGTAACTATAGAAGCTTAGCAAAGAAACATGGAAGAGTGTTGTGAATGAACCAAAACAGATCACTAAAAATGCCCACTGCTACAAAAAAAAAAAATTCTCATCAGCTGTATTAAATGTTCATAATTGTGAAATTTTATTGGGTTTCATATTTACTTCCAGATATTAGGTTTTAGTCTGCTGCAGTAAGTGAAAGAAGAGTGAAAGAGTGGTACTCATTACAGCTGTTGCATTACAGATTTCAAGGACAGATACAGCCTTTGTGTGTCTGTATGTAAAGGACACTTTCTTATGGTAGCAGAGTAATGTCCTCATGCTCTAAATACCTTAACTTCTTTTCACTGAAAGAAAAATAAATATGTTTATATGATAATAGTAATTTTACATTATATATCATAAATTTATGTCTCCAATACCTGAAAATGTCTCAGATTGCTGCCTTATTTTCTTACTCTTTCACTCAGTGGTTCATAAATGCTATTTCAACTGTACCAATTTTCCAGCATTTTCCTTTTTTTTTTTCAGTATTTTTCACTCTACCAAAACTTTTTTAAAAAAATATATGAAACATCTTTTCTAGTTAAATCAAAAAGGCTTTTTTCCCCTCCCCCGCTGGCAGCCCTGTTTTTCTGTCTGTTTTTCAGCATCTTATCCTTCAACCCCATGCCAGAGAGGCTACATAATTCTGAAAGTCAATGCTAGATTATTCTAAGATTGATGTTTATGTGAAGTCTTTAATTTATTTAGGTAATTATTTGTGTCATCAAACCTTAACCATATCGATTGCTTGACAAATGGAATTTGTCATTCAGTTTTTGTGATTTTTCTCAGGAGCTGGTTCATCAGTTACAGTCTGTTTTGGGTTTTTTAGGTAGATGATACTGAGTTTTTCAAAAGAAGACCTTTTTTAATCTTTACAAGCTTTTAGAAATATAGTTATTAATCTCCTCCAGTGTATTATATTATTATTGTTATTATTAGTAAATAATATAATAATATAATTGACAACAGCAAAGCTACAACAACAACAATAATAATGATAATAATAATCTAGGCAAGCCTTTGTTATTCTTAAGCTTTCTGGAAACATTTGTGTGAATGAAATTTGGTCAGCTGAATTAGTGTAACTGAGAAAATGACAACAGTAAAAGCAATTAAATGAACCAGAAAGATTGATTTATGGGGTTGTTTGTTATTTTGAGGTTTGTAATAGGATAATTTTTGTGCTCATAATATGCACCTTTCTGATTTTCAACTGGCTTTTTTCCCTGATTTTTCTCCTGACTTTCCTCCCCCTCTTCCCTGGTTTGGGAATGAAAAAAAAGGAAGGCAAAGAAAACAAAGGAGGAGGAATAAATTTCCCTCAATGAAATCTGTTACATTGAGGTCATATTTCAGGATAATGTGGAGGGACATGAGAAATGATGTTTTCCAGTTTCACAAAGATGAAGCATTCTTATTATATGTTAACCATATCCAGTTCTCATTTCTGATGAAGGACAAAGGAATTTAGGAGCCTAATCTTCCAAATTACAAGGATCTGCAGGAAAACTAGAGAAATTCACACATCTGTGTTCTTTCTGCAGAGTGATGGTTTCAGAGAGTAAATTGAACAGTAGTCTTTGTCTGGAAGTTGTGAATTCTAGCACTTCTTGAACTTGGCAGTGAGAGATCCTCTCAGTTCTCCTAATTCTCTGGTGCATGTTCTTTTTTATGATATTTGTTTCAACTAAAATGCATTCCTGCAGAAAAGCAGCATGATGGGCATGTTATTGAAAAATATAGAATCTTTTGTCTACCTGAAGTCATGAGGTTCTGAACTCTCTGTCTAGATTTCACTAGTACTGTAGTGTAAAGATGCAGAAAACTGTATGCAGAAAGTTAATAAATAATTGAATTTACAAGGAATTATCATAGAAATGGAAAATCAGAGAGTAAATGTATGAAGAATAACGTAAATAAAATAATCAAAACCAGTGGGGTTTAAGAGCTCACATAGATGACTTTCATGTTATTATAGATTATTAAAAAGCATTCAAAATTACTGTTATTGTCATTACAAATATGGCTACAACAGATTCCAGCAGCATTCTTAGAAAGCACATGCAAAAGCAACAAACAGAAAAAGCAAAACTTCCAACAAGGGTGCTATGACTGTCTCCCTACTCTCATGTTTACACCTAATATATATTTCAAAGGAACAAGACTCTTGACTCTGGGATACTAGTTCCTATTCATATTTAAATTTTTAAATCTGCCCAATTAGTATAGATTTCTTGTTATTTTCTGACTAAATACAGTAAGAGGTAGTAAGCTTATAGTCAGAAACCTCCATGCACCCAATGTGTTCTTCATGCACACAAGGACATTTCAACAGCTTGAAATTGCAAATATACTCAAGCTTCTTTCTGACTCCAAATTCAACTTTAGCAAAGTTTTCACAGCAAGCTTCTTTATTTTTTGTCAATTTTCAGTTTGGGATATTTGTGCTTTCTTAAGTTAGAATATTGTTTTCTCCACAAAGGCATATATTTCTATTTGTGAGATGGCTATAATTTCTATGGCAACAATCATAGTATTAGGAAGGTAAGCAAAATCCAGCTATGGAAGGCTGCCAGTGGTGTGGATGAAAGCTTGAGGAAAAATCATAGGCTAAGTAAAAAGTGTTTTTGTAAAATTCCCTCTATGTTAGCTCAAGAATAAAAATTTTGAGAGGGGTGTTCCAGAGCTGTCTGAATTGATTTTACACAGATTTGGGCTGGCTCCTGACAGAACTCTGGGAACACTAACTCCTCCATATCTCTGGCAGGCTCGGAATACCTTACTCAGGCAACATCTTTACTGAATTCTCTGGGAGTTTTCCGATTATAAGGATTCCTATATCATAGGTTAGTATAGTTACAAAATTTTAACCTATAATTTAAGTGTATATCTTGTACAAATATACCAAAGGCTTGCTCAAGATTTCTAGAATGTTTCATCAAGCATATCTTATACCCATGACTGGTGTTCATGATCTTGCTGGTGATGTTTTAAAAAGTTTTGCAGTACGTGTTTGAGGTATATTAATGAAGTGTTTCATCTGTACAACGGGACCTTATACAAATTAGATTCAAAATAAACAATTTTAATGGTATTTTAAAGATTATTAGATCTGCATTGAGTACTGCAGCAGTTTATTTTCTTCCATATTGATTTTTAATTATGCTGACTCTGTACATTATTTAAGAGAGGGAAGAGGAAGTTAAATCCTAATCTTATTAGTACTGGTATAAAATGCATCAAGTTCAATGGCATTTCAGCTTGTCCTGGGTCTGATGTGACTGAGAACAGATGTGAGCCCTCTTGGATAAGTTTTTTGTTCTTATGACATAGTCATTTTGTTCTGGATTAGATTTTTCATTCATATGACATGGATTTGGCACATGTTGAATTGATCAAAGAGTAGACAAGGCCAAGCCAATCTGATTATATAATTGCTTCATCTGTAGTACTGTAGTTGCACAGGGCCAAAACCTGAGCTCTCCAGTCATTATGAATCAGTCCCTTTTAAAACAGGCCTCAGCTGTCTTTTAGGTTTGTTAATGCAATGGCACTGAAAACTGCAAATTTGCCTAATAAATAAGAGTGGTTTAAATAGAGAGGTGTAAATCTGTTAGTTCCTTTTAGCTGGTAGATTTGTACCCAGGTAATTAATACCAGAGGCTGACCATGACCAGAAGAGGGAGGTTTCAGCTGTTTGGCTCAATGCTCAGCTTTTCCAAGCCTTTCTGTGCAACCTTAGTCGAGGTATGTTGTTACTTTGTGCCAATTTTCCACATAAATGTCCTTAGTTTCCAGCTTTGCTGTAGCCTTTTGGAAATCAAAACCCAAAAAACCTGAAATGTTTTTAACAACTATTAGGAAATGTTCAATAGAACACTTCTTAGGGGAACACAGTCTTAGAGGATACTATAGGATTTGACCTCAGTTCAACTGCAATAGCCTAATAGTTGTGTATGGCAGGGATTTTCAGTGTATGTATGGCTGTACAGGTACTTTAGGGGAAAAAAATCATACTGTGGCTTCTACACCTCCATTCCAGTAGTGGAATTGCAATCAGGTTGCCTTGTACATGAGGCTTATGTGACCTTTAGATGGTACAAAACTGTCTGGTAAAGTCAAAAATCTCCTTGTATTAAAAATGAAATATTTGGCTCAGTTGCAAGTTTTCTAATAATTTCTGAAATTGCTCTTGTGGACTAGCTCTTTTCTTGTTGGTGCATAAAATAACTAGTCACAACAGATGCTATTGTGCTTATTGCTTGAGAAAATGTCTTTCATTCTTCATTTGTTCTGAAAAAAGCAACAGCACTAGAGAGCCCTCATTCCTGTCTGTAATAATCACATTGTTTCACTCTCTCGTAGCTGGTGACTTTTCCTAAATATTTTTGATCAATAGAAAGAAATGTAAAAAATCAGTAGATTGCAGCTTGTAGCTGGAATTGATAGATAGTTTAGGTGGCAGGCTTTGAACTCCCTTGGTAATCAGTAGTTGAAAGAAATTACCTTACTTCCATAGCTAGGATCTTCTGCCAAATTTACCCTGTTCATGTCTAAATCTCTTACATATTTTGAAGGATTAAAGTTAAAGATGAGATTAAAAACTTTCCTCTTGGCTTCAAAAAGAGAACAGAATTCTCTGTAGAAGCATAACTGACAACTTCCCATGAGAAAAACAAGTAAAACACCGAAAGATGTTTCCCCATCTCCTTAACCATTTCTTTTCCTTTTTTTTTTTTTAACTAGATGTCTCACTGAGATGCCTCTTTACAATATGGTGTTGTTAGACCTTATGCAAAGGTTATACTTTATGATTTGACATACAGTATTTTTCTTCCTTTGAACTCTTCTTTGAATCCTTAATTCTTAACAGTGTAGTTAATTCTGCATGTTGTGGCAGAATTAATTGTGTTGCCATAACATCACTTTCCCCTAATAAATTTTCCACTGTGGGGATTTCAGCACTTCAAAGATGATACAACATACCTTTTGCTAACCAGATGATAAGGTTTCGTCTATGCAATGGAGCCAATGATTATTTTTGAACCAACATATAATTATGAAGACACAGTGAGAGAACTTTCAACATGCTCACAAGTGGCAGAACTAAATGCAAGTAGAAATGTCATGTTGGGGTGGAGGTTCAAAGTTAGCATCCAGTCTTCGACTCTGCAGCTGCTATAATTACACAACTCTGTAAATTGGAATCATTTATCCTCTGCCAACTGCAGTAATTAATTTTCTCTTCAGTCAGTGGAGGGGGGATTGATCTTTCCTTTGTGAAAATCTTTCTCACGCAAATACCACTTTGCTCTTCTATGTTTCCAGTTCTGGAAATTTGTCCTTCTATGCAACTGCTATTAAAGAGTGGGGCTGCAGCTTCCTTGCCTGTGTGTTCTTGTCTGCGTAGCAGTGATGAAAACGAAGATCTGAAGTACAAGGTTTCATCATAATACTTAATCACAACCTGATTGTGGAATTAGGGTGGCTTGGCTAGTAGCAAATATGCAAACCTTTGGCTGATTCTAATAATCATTAGAAGACAGATATTTCTTCTGTCTGAAGGCCTCTTGAAAATCTATAAAAATTATGCATGATGTACATCGCATTCACAACGTGTGTCTCCATTCTCACACTGCCCTTGTTATCTAAATAAGTGTCAATTCAGGAATAAATCTTGCATAAAAAAAGCCATAATCTGAAATTCAGGGATTTATCCTTAGAGATCAATTTTCATCCTTTATAATTTTTGGTTGCTGCAGAAGAGCTATTCCCAGAAAATTAATGCCTAATAGGTATTGTGCAGGAGAGAAGTCTACACTTCTCTCTTTGGCTTTGTGTTGTATTTCTCTCCTAACTGATCTGTAGTTAAGCACAGAGGCTGTATGTAGTTGTGAGTGGCAACATGGTGAGGCTCTGCAGGATGGTCAGGGTTCCTATTGTCCTGAAAATACCTCTAGCCGGTGATAGTGAGTAAACCATGGAGGTTTCTGTTGGTTGTAATTGACTTGATCCCTCACAGACCACAGAAATAAGTCAGCAAGAATGAAGACACACTTACTTTCCAAAGAGCTGCTGGTTCTAAATATGTGACTGGGCAGGACTCAGGGCTTATAGCGAGGGAGGACAGGATCTGACTTTTCCAGAGCCCGCACTGTTGCGCTTCCAGTTCAGGCTGAGGCATTTCCACGATGCAGTGTGGGAGACCCCTTTGTTATCATTACCCACATTTGGCTTGTCCACAAAGAATATGGAAGACTTCTGTCTCATGATTGTGCACAGAATCCTTCTCCTAAACAAGAACTTTCTCAAGTTTTGTCTGGTCTTAAATACTGTATTCATTTGGCCTTTTCACATACTATAATTTTGCACTTTCAGGGCCAGATCTTCCACTGCAGTAAAGCTGTTGGCATTTTTCTGGTTGCTTACTGGGTTCTGGTGAATTCTGAGGTGTAAGATGCTTTTAACTACTTCATCATCCCTGGTGACTTATGCAACTGGACTATACCAGCCTCCAGCTGCCACAGTCTGCTTACCTGTGAAGGCAGGTGAAAACCTAAGGGAAGGTTTTCATCCCTCCTTGTAGCTAAAGTTGTATTTTATTTAGGCTAGTGGCCACCCAGACCTCTAGGACCTGATTTACATATTAGTGTGAGTCTGAGTGATGATACAGTGCAGGAAGGATTAGAGCTAAGGCAGAATTCTTCACTGTTATCAGAATGAGGAAAAGTCTTTTAAAATGTTTGTCTTTCTTCCTTTGCTGGTGCCTGGTTAAATCCTTTCTATAATCCTCTGCAAATGATCTGGTGCTCCTGAAAGATTTTTTTTTTTTGTGGCAAGTAAGAGAAAATAGAACTATGGGACTTAGAACACTTGTAATATAAATAAAAGAAACATTATTTTTTTCTTTTTTTTCTTTCAGCCTCTATAGATCAGATATTTATTTGTTAGTAAAACTACTGTATATACAGTAAAAAAGATGGTCATTTGAGTAGAAATAAATTATGTTTACTTTTTGATCATAAAAGAGAAGTGGGGGATTTCTCTCCAAAAAGAAACTCACCATATTCCAGTTTGAGATACTTGATAATCCTTCTTTGTATCAGAGTTTACTACACAGTTAAAACACATCAAACATGATCAAGCTATGTTTATCAGCAGAAAACAGCTCAAGTAAAATTATTAAAAATCCTTTGAATTTCAAAGGTAAGAATACAGCATGCTCCTTTGGTGTTTAACTTCATATGGTGATGCAGAATAATCTGCTTCCAGGCCTTGATCTTTGCATATTTATACTTGTTTTATTGGTGTTGGGGGTTTTGTTTGTATTTGATAATAATACAGCTGAGAGTGGCTGTTGAGTGCATTCTGGAAGTTTTGTAAAAATCAGTATCAGTTTGGGCAGGCAAAGCCTGCATATTTTGACAGTAGACATGCATTTGAAATCAATACATGACTTGGATTTGGGAAGCCTGGAGCAAAATCCTCAGGTGGAGTAAATCACCATAACTCCTTTGACTTCCATGAGATAAAGCTGATTTTCACCAGCTGGGAATCTAGACTTTGTTTTGGTTTCCCATTTGATTAAACTGAGACAAAAACAAAGGAAATGTTTTATAGATACTTAGTTTTCCTGAAAAAGAATTAAAAGGGAAAAATAATATCTGAGTGGGGATTGCAGTAAATGAGCATCTCTGAGTGGAACAAAGGAATAGAAGAGAGGGGCTAATTGTTTAATTAGTAAATGTCTGCTTGGTTAATGACATATTAATGAGTTTTTAAGACAGTCATATCATTTACCATAAAAGACCCATGTGCGTATCCCTGGATGTACTGTATAATTAAGTAATGTGACCCATAGGAGTTCATCATTTAAAAACCTGTCAGCTGTCTCATGTTTGGTAGCAGATGAGTAAGCTCAGGAGGGGCTCACCAGGAGGACTCAGTTAGGTGTCCAAAATATCTTGCTGTAAAACAATCTGTTAATCTGTCAGCAGCGTGGTACCTGTGCATAAAGACAACATAGATTAGGATTTGCCCATCAGTCTATTGAATTTTGTTAACAAAAAAGTTGTTTCTGTAAGGTGGTGGGTCTACCAGAGAAGCTTTTTCCTCTCAGCTTAATTTCATCATTTATAGGAACTGAGCAAGTTAGGTGCTTCTTCAATGTGCTGGGCCTGGGCTGAGAGGTGAAATTTACCCAGCACTGATGCAGTTCCTTGTAGTCTCTAGCTATTTAATCTCTGCTAGTAAGAACGTACCTTTGGTTGTAGGTCTGATAAAAACATGTACTGTATTAAGGAATTCTTCAGGCTATTACAACAATGCATACTCTTCTAAAAATTTCCTCTCTCCTTCTCCTGCGCCCCACTATAGGGCCACAGAAGGCATAGGGGTGTTTTAATCAAAAAATGTATTCTTCACCCTTTTCATATCTGAATACTGCTTTTAGCGTGTTGCAGCAAATTCCTTGCTGCTCACATTCCTTTAGCCTTTAAGATGAACGTGTACATTAGGAAAAGTGTGACTATTGGAAACTACTTGCCTTCACCTTCAAAGAGGGGTGTAAATGTCAATATCACTCACCCTTTCTGTCCCAATGTGTACATATATATAATTTCATATGCAAATACATCTCATACCTGGGATCCAGATTTGAAGGTTATCAAAATTTGGGGTGAGCTTCAGCTGCAGGGTGTGTGGGCCTAATGTGTATTCTTTCTTTCAAAACTGTCTTAAGCCATTGAAAGAACATGGGCAAAGTACTGTGTGATATGCAGAGAATGCAAATTGCACACCTGATTGATTGGAATGTGCAGATCCGACACCGATCAATTATGCAGCATGTGTGGTAAATCTGATACACCTGATGTTATAGGCACAAGTGATGAAAGCCCTTTTAAATCTTGGGGGTTTTGGGTTTGACTTGTTGGTGTATGATATACTGGAAGAACCCTCCCATTATTTTTGCTTCCTTTCCTCAAAAGTTTTTGGAGGGATCACAAGAGTGCACTGTCTCCAGACTTCCAGGCTTTAATGCAGAGAATACAAATAGAGCCTGAAAAGAGATGGAGAGGTCTAACTCTGCTGTGCTCTTTTATTAGTAGTTTGGAGTCTGGCCTAAAGAGACTATGGACACATGGAGAAAGGGCTTTGGTTTCCATAATACATGCTTAGCAAGTTAAAAAAAAAAAAAAATCTGTGTACAGAAAACCATTAAGGAACATTGAAACAGTTTTTAATTTCTTTGTGTTAAATTCGCATGACTTTTTCCAGTTTATTTTTTTTTTAATTGGACACCTAGGACAAAATATTGTAGTAGTAGTTGTCTAAGAAAATATTATAGTTCAAGAAGCAGGTGTTCAAAATAGCTAAAAGCTTTTTTCCTATTTTCCATAAAAATAAATACACACATATGTGAGGGAAAAATAATTCCAGGAGTTGTAGAATGAAAATTGTGGCTTGTTGTGGTATCTGGGAACTGGATTTGTTTTGAGTTTCTCCTTTCTAGGGCACCCCTTGCAGTCTTTTCAGGTTTGGTAATTAAATAGAAGTAGACAAAGGAGCTAAGCTTCTTTATCATACATGTAAACAAAACCGAAAATGGTGCTACCATAGTAGGGATGACAAGACAGCAGAAGAAGCTAAATGGATCATTATATCTATGCCCAAGCAGAAATAGGAGAGCTCTTAGTAAAATACCTGTCCCTAGTACATGGTATAGAGGTCACAGAGAGAAATCATCTAGATCTTATAAATTTTAAATTATTTTTTCCAATTTGTTTTTTTGGCAATGGTAAGTGAAGTACCATTGCTCCTAATAGATGAAGTTTGAGAGCAAATATTACACACCGACTAAGGGCTTAATTCTGATCTCCCCTCTGTGGGTGTCTATTATTAATGATTCATTGCATATTTTGAATAATAAGCTGTCTGCATAACAGAGGGCAGAACGTAGTCCTAGGAGACTATTGCATGTGTGATGCATTAAGAATGATATTGAGAATGTGTAGCTTATTAAAGTAGTTGTCTTGGGTTAAGTCACTTTTGGGGTGTACGTATGTCTGTCTATTTATCTGAAAATTAGAGAAAATTAAAATCCATCTCAGAAAACATTCTACAGAATGAGACTGTAGAAATACAATTTTAAAGGGAAGCTATTTTTTTAAAAGGACACGTAGCATGACTTTCACCTCCAGAGTTAATAGCATTCCAGCAAAACTGACAAAATGTATTTGCCTCTTCTAGTTCATTTAGATTCTTTTATCTGTTTAAAGTGTAATCTCCATCTTGTAAAATGAATGTGAAAATTAAGTGACTTTGGCAACACTCTGCTTTCCTAAAATGATAACTATAATGAAAAATGAATAATATTTTTTTTGTCTATACATGATATTCCCGTGTAAGAGAACAAGCAGAACCTCAGAAAGTTGCTATGTGTATGATCTGCACAGAAACATGTATGGACTCAGTTTTCCACATATGTGTGTGTAATGTGCAGACACATCAGACTGTTAAAATGTTTGTCCTCTTATTATCAAGTAAGTATGATTACAGAAAAACAAAACTAAAACAAAATCCCCCCCCCAAATATTTTTTTTCCTTTTTCTTTTCCTCTCTTATTTTTCCTTTTCTTTCTTATTTTCTTTTTTATTTTTCTTTTTTATTTTTCCTTTTTATTTATTTCTTTTTATTTTCCCCTCTGTCTTTCAACAAAACTATGTTTGGCTGGCTTCTTAGCTTTGGGTTGAGTTACAAGAGTCTCCCCCAGCCGAGGATCTGCCTCATGGTAAGTATGGTGTGGCCTGTTAAAATAACATGTTAATGCAGTGTTATTCCACATTCTTTTGTACCTTTAATGTATTTCATCACACTATGATTATGCATGTTATATTATCACTATTGTACATATTATGATTATGCAATACAAATTTTCAGGAATGTAATCCTAGCATGACTGAGGTAAACTGACACTCTCAGGTCAGGAAATTAAAACATTACATCTCTAAAAACAGTATTAATTTTCCGTGCTTACAAGAAAATGCTCTTTCTAAGAAGTATCTCCCATTTTTCAACTTTTTCCATAGGAAAACCTTGTCAGCGTACTTTAGGAATGTAGCAGGACTGCCTTGTCCAGATGGGAAGGTGAAGGTTTTTCTGCTTGCTCCTCTGTTGGCTGACACTGAGAATGAAGGAAAACAGAAGGGTGAAACAAATAGAATTGCAAAATACAGTGGCTGTTACCCTTTTCCCCATGCTTCCCATACTCTAACCTCTCTTCAAGCACAGGCAGAAATAAGTTATTTATAAACAAAACTTAGGCATGTGGGAAATTGGATTTGATCCAACAATGCACATGTACCTTGAAGACCGTGGTTAGCCAGGGGTAGTGGTATTGTAGCTGCTTTGTGCAATTCTAGTAGTTGCTTGAAGAATACATGTGAGGAAATGTTTTGCTTGAAGAAAGTCATGGACCCAGGCTTTGGCATTCTTCCTGACAGGGTGAAACCGTGAAAGAAGTAATTTCTCTGTAGTAGAGCAGGGATATTTAGTCTATTGATGGTACCATTTTCTAGTTCAGTTTCTGTACTGGGAATATTTGGGGGTAAATATTTGGGCGTACAAATCTCCACAGTGGTATGTGCAGATTTATTATATTTACTCCTAGCGTATCTTATTGTCTGTTATGTGTACAATATATGTATATAATAGAGTAGAAAGAAATGCAGTTGTGTGAATACTGGAGTAGATAGTGCTGTCTGTGCTGGGAGGAAGGAAGGAGGGTTATTTGATCTACATTTTAAGAGAAAGTGATACTGTGAAGTTTTTAACTTTGTAAGCTTTCCCTTTGAGGGAGATATGTGTGCAATCTGCATGCCTGGCTAGCTCTTTGATGATAAATTTGGACTCAGTTTTTAGTCAACTACAAGAAGGTGCCAAAAGCATTGGCATCTGTCTTAGAAAATTGGCAGACTTTCCTTGGCTGCAAATTTCTTTATCCCGCCTCATTACTTTGCTCCTATCAGCTTTTACCTGCATGAAGAAAGACCAAAAGAAAAAGGCAAGAAAACCCTTTAAAACTTAAGTAGCTATTACAACAACAGAGCCTAAACCACTCAGGGTGAAGATTCTATAATTTCCACTCTTTAGACATACTAGGTGCAATCAAACAACTTGAAGCAATAACACAGGGGGAAATATGTTTTACATAACTTGACTTCCAAATAGTGATTATCCCTTCAAGGCTATTTGTTTTCCCAAGAATCCTGCTGATTATAGGCTCTATGTTAAACCTGTTTCAGATGATAACCTAGCTAAACCCTGGCATCCATTACACTAACTGAATTGTGGTTGCTATGAATGAGCAGGAATTATGGGTTTCTCCTGCATGCAGAAATGTTGTCTTAGACTGACTGGTGTGGTGATATGAGGCACTGATCCCAGGAGATCACAAAAGATGAGGTGAAACCTCAGTAGCTGAAGATCAGTAGCAGAAACCTTGTTGACCTCAGCACAGCCAAGCCGTTGCCTCTAGTATTTACAAGTGACTTTTCTAGTTGGCTGCATGTGACATTAGATCCTAAGATGGAAACTGATGTTGTTTTATGGTGAATAGGTTCGTGGCTTAGTTGATCTTCTCATGTTTTACTTTAATTTTTAAATGTATTTTTTGTTGCTTTTCCCCCCCAAGATTTCCTATGATGATTTTGAAAATATGAAATAGAGTCATGTTCTGATCAGAATTAGGTGACAAAATAAATGGGAGATACTGTTCTTAATCTGTAACTCATGGTATAAGGAGACCTAAAATCATCTAAGCAGATCTGAAGTTATGAGATCCTAGGAAGCTGTCAAGAATCTAGCCTCTGTCTTTTGTAATAATATGTAGTCCCAAGGGAAATCACATTCGCATTTCATGCTCCTTGCTTCTGTCTGGAGCTGGCAGAGAGTGGATGTTTCTAGGAGACAAAATACCTCAGCTTTACTTGTAAACTGTTAGTTTTTCTTGTAGGACTGTCAGTACAGAGCAACTTAGGCATATAGTGCAAATACCAACCCTTACTGATGGTCCTTGTCTGGCTCTCATTTAGTTCACAGCCCAAATCTCTCTTTACCTGGGTTTCTGAAGTCTGTCTTGTATTGAATTTATGTTTGAAAGAAGTTATTTTGGAAAGAAACTCAAAGTGCATTTGAGTTCCTGGAAGCTGCAAATCTCTCCAGCAGCAATTTCTTAGGTATGAGGGTTTCTTCCTAGTCATTCTTCATTCCTTCCTCTTGCTATTTCTACAATGGAAATTGATTCTACCCTATCTCCAGAATAAATTGCATCTGTAAAATAGATGACTCCACAGATGGATAATGTTAAATTTGTGGTAGAGAGTAAAGGGCATGTGAATCAACACAATACAAATAACAATATTATAATTTTTACTGAAGAAAAAAATCAGTAAAAATTTCAAGAAATATGTTATTTGAAAATTATTTCTGCAATTATTTGAAAATTTACAAGGGTAACAACTATATGTAAAGAAAATAATTGACATTTCATATGCATATTTTTAATATTAACAAGAGCTTCATTTATATTAACATGCTGTGTCAGTACTAAGATGTCTCTGTAGCTTTCACTTTCAATATTGCCAATTTAGGTCCTTTTGTTAAATTAATTGTGTTTTATAATAGGAAAGCTGAAAAAATTAAAGAATCTTGTTAGATATTTTCATCCTCATGGCTTAAAACACTAAAAGTATTTCTTGCAGTAATTTAAGAATCCCTACTACATTCACTCCCTACTGCAAATGCTCTAAAACATCCATCATGTGGTAGTGCCCAAGATATAAGTCATTGGAGCAGCTCTGCAGTAAGAAAGAAAACATAAGGAGACCAAGAATCATAATTCACACCTTCTGCAGTACAAATGGCCCACTAGGTGATTTAAGAACTTGGAGCTCTGTAGTTTAACTTGGTTCGGGTACTCAGGTAAAACCCAGACTTCTGCACCTTTGCTGACATTTGCAGTCATTGACTTTGTAAGTGGTATTAGATATACTTAATATTGTGTGGTAAGTTGTGTATACAACTTTATTGCATCAGAATATCAGTGGTCTTTCTAAGAGTATGGCTTGATCAAGGATTAAATAAATTGATCTCCTATGTCTCTTTGCCTGTTGCTAAAGCTGGTGGAATATTAGTGTTGTTCATGGGTATATTCATGACTTTGTAAGTTAAACATTTAAACAGCTTCAAATACACATGTGGGAAATACTAATGCCTAAATGTAATTGCTATTCACTTAGGTGACTCATCCAGCTCCGTAAGAAATAGAGCTGAGGGACTAGAATAAGAAAAAATAGATATTTATAGACATACATATACATATATATACCTAGTTAAAAGGCTTAATTTTACTTATTGAATTTTATGTCTCTGTTGAAATTTCTTTATGTTTAGATGGTATAATAATTACTAATATTCTGATACTAGGTAGTTATTGGCATTACATTCATAAAAGGGATAAAATCATTAAGAGGCTGTGTCCTGTTATGCATATATTCATCCACTTGTGAGTGGAGCATTGAGAAGGGTGTCCCTTAGATGAGCATAAGAATCCTTCACTTGCATATTTTTATAAATATCTGGAAGAGTGGGGAGGAAATTTTTTCTGATGTCTGAGTTCATGGGGCACTGCCAGTATGTTGGTCTATTAATTTTGTTGTGGTTTTGTTTGTTACTTGATTTTCTGCAAATGTAATGTCTTTCCATAACCCTTTTAAACATTATTGAAAGTTTCTCAATGAGCTGACTGATCTGCAGAATTTTTCAGAGAGATTTTATACAGTCCTTTTTAAAGCCAAAGATACTTGCACAACTCTGGACTGTAAAACAAACTCAGGTTGTAGGTGGTGGAGATTTTTGGTGGCTGGTTTTTTTTTTTTTTTTTTTTGGGGGGGGGAGGGAAGCAGGGGAAGATTTGTTTGTTTCTGGGAGTATTTCTGGTTTTTGTTTGTTTGTTTAAGGAAGCACACCTGAGTAGATTGAGTACTGCCGTTCCAGACAGTGTTGGTAGGCAGCACGTAAGTACTGAGTGCTTAAAAAAGTGGTACCTCCTCATTTTTGTTCATTCTAGCTGCAATGCAGGTTTGAGGAAAGAAGTGGAAACTTTATACTCTTTTCTCAGATTCAATAAAGTGACATTTGATGCTTAGTGTACAATTCCCTCCCACTTCTTTTTTGCCTGGTCTCTTTCATCTGTGTGTCTCTTAAGATGGAATTACTGGGAAGAGAGTTTTGTGTCCAGAAGGTCAAAGTGTTGAACTTTAAGGGATATCAATTGCAATTGGATGGCAGCCCAACAGGAGGATCTCTTCATGGGGTGAAATAAAAAACTTACTTTTTAGTCTGCTAAAAAGTAATACTTCAAAATATGTGCTCCAAGGAAACAGTCTTTGATTTAGCATATTTTGTGTCCTGTCTTTCAGAACATGCAGGCCTTAGATCTTTGGATGATTAAACTATTTTTGGGAGATGAGAATTCCTCTGAATTTGATTATGATTTCTGTTGCATTTAACCTCACCTGAAGAGGGATGCAGCTGGGGATTTTTCTTCTCTCGGTTTTTTGGTGTGTTTGCTGGAACTGTGTCACTTTCTCCTTTGTTCATCCTAATTTCTAGCTATTTGTATTAATTTCTATGTATAAGTAAGTATGATATAATCTCTGAAAACCAGAAACATAGAAATGGTCCTTATTCCCTTGATTAGCCAGGCTGGGTAGCTGATGAAGCAGGAGCTCCTCAGTCACAGCTGAACTGAGAAATAAAATAGTGAAATAGTTCATCACTTGTAAGAAACAAACCAAACAAGTTTTCTTGTGAAAATTTTCTCCTTTGCTTTCTTCTCTCATAGAGACATTTGTATCTATTAGTTTCATCTTTAAATGTTCTGTGATCACATGGATACCAATACTTTCTTTAGAAATTTTCTGTTGTTGCCCCTAAAAGTGCCCAAATAAAAAGAATGTGAAGCTAATAAGTTATAAAGGAATATGGCCAATATAAAATGTAACACCTTTAGACAAGGACTGATTTGTATTTTGTTTGTAACTAAGTTGGCTTATTGAAGCTGGCACACCACCACCCTAAGGAAAAATAAACAGCTCAGCAGTGGATGTGTCTTCTGCTGCTGAACTCAACTTTACTGCACAATCACCCATTTATGCCTAAAGCTCTGGGGGGAGACATCATTGCTGTCTTTATATGTCAGGAAATAAAAGCCAGGAAGGAAGAATGAGCAACACAGGCACAAGAATAAATGGATATAAACCAGCCATAAATTCATTAGAATGGAAATTAGATGTTTCAGCTCTATTTGAGAACTTAGGTTCTCAAACATCTCTCTGATAGGAAAAGTGGGAGTGAAAAAAAACCCCAACACAAATACCACACCAACAACCCCCAAACCTTCTAACTCCTTTAGAAGTTGGAATGAAAAAAAAAATGATAGTAGTAATATTATAATGCCTATGCTTGGGCTTCAGTTGTCTGACTTAGCAGCTGGGATAGCCTTGGTGGGCTGGAAAATGTCACCCAATCCAGTGCTCCTACAGCTCATTCCAGTGAAATCACCAACAATGTTGACATTCACTGTATCTGCACCACTTCCTGTCAGTGAGAGGTGAGCACTGTACAGCATCTAGATGCTGGCTTGTTGAAAGTCATTATGCAGATTGAATGATAAAAACAAATGAAAAATTTTTTTTATTATTATTTCAAGGCTTACAAATCACATGGTACTTTTTCCACTTTTCTCTTCAGAACTCAGAACAGTCCAGGGTGAGCAGAGGTGGGGAACTCAAGCCCTGAAGCTGTGACCAGCATATATATGTGTGACTGTTAATACAATACTAGGATATCAGTCATGAAATGGTGATTATCTTCTTAACATCTTTTCATTTAAAGGAATACAAAATTGCTGTCATTTGAGTGGCAGCTCTTATCCATAAAGCATTATTCTCTCTCTTAAGCTTTGATTAGATACATCATATGCCATTAGATTCCACTACATTACATTTAATTTCTCTTCCACAAAGTAATATTGCCATATATTAAAGTTAAACTTTAAAAACATTAAAGAGAAGATACTTTAACCTGCATTCAGAGTGTATTTAGCTATCCATAAAGCTTTTCCTTCCCCTAAAGATAAATACGCAAATACTTAAATAGGCACAATACTTATGCTAAAACAAATAGATTCCTATAAAGGACTGCTTTTTTTTTTTGCCTTTTTTTTTTTTTTTTTTTTTTTTTTTTTAACGAATGACAGGCTTTATACAATTATACTGTAAAGAAAGTCTGTTGCTATATGAAAACCTGTCATCTGACAACTCTCAGGAACCCCTCCTCTGCTCTAGTCTTTTTCTCTTTGGACAACTGCCAATATCCACTTTAATCCAAAATACTTTAAAGACTTATGGGTTTGATCCAAAGTCCATTGAAGTCAGTGGAGATTTTCAGTACCTTCAATAGGTTGAACAGGCTGTTGAAACAAGCTGAAGGCTGACATCTCATTTACTTTGGGGATACTGTTATCTTATTTATGTAGGTTAAGAGTAATTATAGGTAATGTAGTGGGACAAACTCTGCAATCCTTAGATAATTCCTATTTAAGCTCAACTACTGTTTAAATCATGAATACAGATGAAAATATTCTACTTTGTTTAATTAGCAACAATAACCAAAGGCACATATCTTTAATTTCTCATTAGCTATCAGTATATTAGGCCAGGTAAGAATCAGATATGGAAAAAAAAAAAGTACTTTAGTTTTAAATGTTTGTCCCCAAGAAGGAGTGCTCAGAGGATTATAGCATTCATTTTCTTGCCTAATAAGGTTTTATGCCACACCCTTAAGCACATTTCTGAAGTATCTTTAGGAGTAGTTTATAGCAACAATAGCCTAATTTTCCTTTCTTCCCTGAGGCAATTTGTGCTCTTGGTTTTTTTTGTTTGTTTTCTTGCTTACCTACTTTTCTCTTTTGCCTGTGACTTGGCACACAGAAGCTGATACCAAGTGAGTAGTAGCCCTCACTGAACTTTTGACAGCAGGGAAGGTAAGAAGAGAATGTTCAAGTGTCCTGGGCTGGGATGGGTAGGAAAGGCTTTTATTTCCACTTCTGAAGCAGTGCACTTCTATTAAATTCTCAAATCACTCCAGTGTTTCACCCCTTTCAGTTCCTCCTTCTGAAAGGAAAATTCACAGGATACTATATTTGAAAAAGTCTATGAAGAAATCATAATTTTAATCTTCCCTTCAAAGAAGCTTGTGTTTTGACACAGGTTACCTTTTTGAAGAGAAATTTTATTTAAATAAAAAAAATTTGTACTGGAAAACTTCTGAGCAGAGTCTAGCTGAAGTCTTAGTGTCTTCTTAAATGTTTTTAGCTGCTCTACTAATGACAATGTTCACCTTAACAGTTTTGGGTTGTTATTCTGTCAATCTGCTGTAGCTTGTCAGCAAGTGCCTTCAGGTTTATGTGATTTTGTTTTATTAAAAGCATACATATTTGAACCTGTCCTACCAAGAGCTCTGTACCTTTCCAAAACCTGTCAGAAGCTTGACAGTTCTTGACTGGTTCTATTCTTCCATTTAGACCCAATACCCTTTAATTGCACAGGAGTATCTGAAGTGAGAAGCGTTGCTCAATTTAATGCTGATTTTCTGGTTATGGCATACAAGAAAGAATCTTCAACAGTTTTTCATAATTTAAAATATAATATTTTATTTGGTCTCTGTTTGAGAGAGACAAATTGTACAATCTACAATTTGGTTGTAGATGTAATTTCGATACTACTGGTTTTGTCACTAAAATCTGTATCAAAGACGTAGATTTTGAAGATAAAACTGAAGGCAGTGTTCCACTGGGATTCCTAATTTTATTTTCTTCTGAAACAGATGCATCAATGTTGATACATGTATACACAGAATTAGAAAGAAAAAAAATGAAAAAAGATGCCATTTTTTAAACTTTATTTCTCCATATTTTCCGGCCATGATTAAAATGAAATTTTCTGATATTTACCAGTCAATGTTATTTACAGATTAACCAGGATAAAAAAGACAAAGAACTGGACAATCATGACCACCAAGTATTTTTCAAACAAGGCCCTTGTCAAAAGGGTGCAGGTTCTTGATGGGCTGAAGAATTCAACCTTTTGTGAATGACTTTTGCATTGTGTCTACTGGTGTCTTTGTGATTGTTTGGTTTATTTAGGCAAATGTTAGCTCTCTTATGGTTGCCACAGTTGCAGTAATGTCAATAGCAAAGAATTTCTTTAACGAAGCCAGTGTCAATAGGACCTGGAAAAATATTGCTTTGACAGATAATGCATTGATAATGCATGACAGGTGCATCACCTCTGCTGCATCATGGCTGCTCATCGCCTTGTGCAGTGCAGCACTAGGGGTGATTTGCAGTTTGGTGATTTTAGTCATAGTTTGGTGCCATCAGTAGGACTCTGAAGAGACACTGACGAAAAAAATGGTATCTATCCTCCTCAGAGGGAGCTAGTCCCCAAGAATTAGCCACTCTTAATACTGGTTTTGTGGACATCCCAGATCAAATACCCAGGCTTGATCATAATTTTTGAAAGCTACCAAGTTTCCTGAGTTAACGCCTCCATACACTGTGGACCTATATATTTCCATAGGCAACTATATTCTGAAGGGACTTATTGGCTAAAAGTTTGAGATAACCAAGGTGTCTTAGAAGTTATTTTTAACGTTCATGTGGATTGATCAAACACTTAACACTAATGTGATGAAGAAACACAGTTGTATTATTTGTTAATTTAGTGTAAAATGGATTAACATTAAGCATGAGTTCAGCAATATGTGGTGTTGTTGGCTGTATAGAAATGTTTTACCAGCTATAGAAATTCTGGCCTCTGAATGTACCCAGTGCCTTGTATGTAGCTTATAGGATTTTGGTCAACCTTAGACCTTTTCCTGAGCAGGTTAAACTAAACAATAAAAGGTGATACTTGTGCTCAAACTAAGCGTGTTAGACCAATCTGGTGTGAGACTTAGATTTTGTTTTAAATTAATGCTCTGGCTTTTAACGTGGAAGAGGTATCAGGAGCAAGTAGTGGCAAAATTTACCAGATTAGTCCTGCCAATAGCAGCTAGTTGACAGAGCATTGAAATGGAGTGGTGAATGAAGGAAATATCTTTTCCCTTTCTTCTAGCATACTGAAAGAATACAATTTGGTGATGTTTGCTCAGTATATGTTTCTCAATAGGATATATATCTTCAGAGATCTCAT
The DNA here is from genome assembly GCA_910950805.1 of Acrocephalus scirpaceus scirpaceus. Lineage (NCBI taxonomy): Eukaryota > Metazoa > Chordata > Aves > Passeriformes > Sylviidae > Acrocephalus > Acrocephalus scirpaceus. Next base: position 39,209,675 of record OU383773.1, on the reverse strand, counting down.
TAGAATATTTTATTACAGTACATGTAACAAAACTCTAGAAAATAAAAACAATTATGGTAGTTTATTTCTACAGTGTCCATCAAAGTGCTGCTGCTACAGTTTTGGGAAATGATTCCATTGTCTAACAATTATGGGGATGACTATAACTTTTTGGGAGTGGAACTGTAGAGAGGAAGCTACTAGTATCTAGTCTAACCTTTCTCAGAGAATTTTCTATGGTACTGGGGAAAATCTCTATCTGTGTGCTGCTGGCAGATACCAGGATGGGGAGCATTTATCCATAGCAGTCAACTCCATGGAATGCTTAGAGAAGGAAAACTAAATACTAGTCTCCATCAGCTGGAGACACAAAAATGGAGGAAAAAAACCCCAAGAAAACCAAACCAAAAAACTGACACAAACCACCATACTCTTGAAATATACTCTTTTCTCTGGCTAGTGCCATTTTATCTGGAGGAATGACAGAGAATTGTAAACCTAGCTGCAAAGCACACAGAGATTACTTCACACATCATTGAAGTATATCCTGTCTCTGGGGCAAAAGCTAGCGGTGGTTTAAGAGCATACAGTGATGCTGTATAGGAATTTCTTTTTGATACAGTTCCAGCTCCTAGATGTAATTTCACACTATCAAGTTCAGTGATGGTGATGAAGCTAATGTTGCTGTTCTTATTTTAAATGTGCCAGAAGGCTCTTTGATAATCCAAAATATTCTGGGCATCTTGACTGTATCTTAAAATTGAAAGAATCTCTCTTCAGTGAGAGTAATTTCTGTAGAGTTCAATAGGGCTAGGTGGATATAGATAAACCATATTGGCTTATGACATCTGTGCCAGTACTGTAGGAGATTGCTTTGCCTCTCTGTAGCTGGCCAGATAATTAAAATCAACCAGTGCTTAATTGATGATGTATTCTTTGCAGTAAGACCATGTTCCGGAGATGGCCAACTACTGATTCACTTCAGATGTGAGAGAAATAAATCAGCACAAAGTAATATGATTGAAGTTTGGGTGGGTTTATAGGTGTTGAACTGGGGAAAGTTGTGGTGTTTAGTAGTCTAGAAAGAGGGGTTAGAGTTCTCCAGGACCAGTCTAAACTTGATATACAGTGATATGGGTAATAAAAGACAAACAGCTGTAAGAAAATAAAAAATCCTGTCAGGACCTGTAATAAAAAAATGAATCCCACAAGAATTTTGGAGTGTTCACTTAATACATTCCATGTGTTCTAACTATGGCAGACTTTTTTGAGTCATGAGGTAACATTCCCAAGTAATTCCTCAAATTGGACTAACTGGCAGGGATAATTTTTTTCAGTCAACATAACTGTATTTATAAAGTTTGACAAACCAACTGTCTAAACTACTGGAGTAGTTTACTCCAGGTTGTTGTATCTGGTTTCTTATGGTATGTTTCACCAGTTTACTTGATAGCTCTTTTGCACAGAACTAGCCAAATCTAATTTACATACTGTGGTCAACTGGAATTACATTTTCCCCTTCTAATTCTGTGGACCTGGATTCACATGTGATGGGAGTTCAATAGAATAATGTGTTTTGTGGTCTCATTTACCAGCATGTCACCAGAAGAAATTTGTCCATATTAGACAAACTACTCTGATTTGATGGAGTCCAGGGCAATTTGCATCCTCTGATCCAGAGAAGTCAAGTAGTGGAAGAAAATGGCAGGAGTTCAGAATGGATTAGCTCTGATCTGGGTATCTGATGGTCACAACTGGTACTTATAAAGTAGATACTGCAAGCTTTGCTGATGTGACAATAATGTGAGGTGAATATTTTCATAAGAAAGCACAGTTGTTGAAATTCTTTAATGTGCACATGATGGATTATTTTTTCATCTTCTAGATTTAGTGAATGTCCATCTCTGTACCTGCTGTGATCGCATTTTCTAAGATACAGAGCAATATCCTCTCCAAGACCAACGTGGATTTCTTCTGGTTCTGCATCAGGACATAATTACTGTACACCAGACAATAGAAATAATTTGTTCTATGGGGGTCTGCCATTTGGTCTCTTTGGCTGATTTTCTTCAATTTTCTCAATGACAGTAGACATTGTGTACCAGTGACAGTACCCGCTAGCTTTTGTATCAGTGACTAGAGCCTGTAGCTGTATACTCCTACTATCATCCTTCCTCTGAGAGTGTGTAAACATGGAATAGAAGAACCATAGAAAAATTTAGATTGGAGGGAATTTATGGAGGTCATTTATTCTTTTCTGCTCAAGGTTGCTCAGCTTGCCCTGTTCAATTTTGGATAAGGATGTTCAGGCACTTAGACAAGGATCTGGAAATCCTCAAGAGGTAAAGTTCTCTGCCTCTCTGGGCAACTGTTTCAGTGCTTAGACATACTTATCGTGAGGAATTTTGTTTATATATATACAGTTGGAATTTCCCTTGTTGCTATTTGTAACTGTTGCTTTTTTGTCCTTTCGTTGATGGACTTTGTTTCTGTCCACCAACACTTCTGGAAAGTCATCATTAGTCCTTTCTTCATCTCCTCACTTCTCCCTTCCTCTGGAGTGTTTAGCAAGGCTTGGCCTTGGAACTTTCTACTGTCTAATTTTCTTCTGGAGGGGAAATATACCACCTCCACCCATCATAGAATGTCTTTACATAAAGGATGCAAAATTCCCTATATGTTGCCTCCCCCTTGTCAAAATTACTCAAGAGATTGAGAAGTGCACTAGGCAAGTGTTTTTAGGAAATTTTCAAAGGCAAATCAAACTGAGTGAAATCCATGCTACTCAACAGCTCAAGGTAGAGGAGGCAGCTGCATATTTTTGAGGTAAGAATCTCACTTTGGTACCAGTGTAAACCTCACACTAAACTTTGTGAAAGTCTACTGTTTAAGAAAAATTTTTGAAGTAACACAGAGAATACTTGGATATTTTTCTATATATTCATGGTAAATCTTGATTTGTAATGCAATTAAAATGCCTTTGTATGTAAGTGCAATCATAAAAATCTGTAGAAATTTATGTTTTTGCATACTCATCTGTATGCTGAAAGAGAATCTTTTATCTATGTGATTGTTAATATGCCCAGACACAGAATCATATTATGAGATCAGCAGCAGATTATTATTTGCAAAGAATCCATTAAATGCCCTGGAAGGAATGCTCTCTTCTGCCAAAGTGTCATGGTTTAAGTCCAAATGACAGCGTAAAGGCTAAGTGGATTTTGTTCACAGATGCATATTCTATTGGTAGTGCTTGTAGCTTGGCCCAGACAACTCTGGACACTTTTGTACTTCTTGATGATCAACAGGTTGTTTGCATGGTTTAGCCATCTAGTTCCCTGAGCACAGCAAAACTGATTGTTTGGGACAAGTGTGTGGTAGTATTTCATTTATGTCTGTCACAGGAAAAGGTAGGTTAAAATTCACAGATTAAAAGGCTAAAATTCCTTATGCTAGGAGCCATGCTAGCTGCACATGACTCATGCTAGCTGCTGCATGAAGTCACCAGGTTCCTTAGCTGACCCTGTCCATGTGCAATCTCAGATCTGTGATATGCTTGTCCTTTTCTATAGAGTGAGAACACTTGCCCTAGTAATATTTCTCATATTAGAATTTCTACATAAAATAGAGTAGGCAAAGATTTCTGCCTTGTGTTGGATCAAACAAGTTTCATGTTTTGATGGAAATGAGTGGCCATTATGTGTTCACAAAATGCATGCTATCTGCACCAGGTCTTATCTTAAGAATACACCTACGAAGAGGGCAAAGAATGAAAATCCTAACTGAAGTTATATGAAAAAAACAGTTAAAAGGAAGCAAACAGATAAAAACCCCCACAGAAACCACACAAAACCCCCTAACGCCCCTAAAAAACACAACAAGGAAACACCCGAAAAAGCAAACCCATTTGAAGGCCAAACTGAAAACACTGAAAATTACAGAAGAGTCCCCAAATAGAGATTGGAGCCCTGCAGTTGTGGCCTCACTATGGTAAACTAAATCATCTGTACAAGCTGGTTCCAATAAACCATTCAACGTGATAAAGGAATGCTATTATATTACAAAGCCCAGAAGGCTCTGGTACTTCCACTGTTGTGAACTGAATAGGTTAAAAGTATTTTAATGCAACTGGCATAGCTTTCTTTAGTGAAAACAGAGCTATATAGAGAAAAAAAATACCCCTTTATTAATGTATACGGTAGGTCACTAGGACAAATTAGAGGGAAGTAATCTGGTTTGTTCCAATCATTCAATACTGTGAAAACAGTTTAAGAAACTATGTAAAAGCAGCTGGGAAGCAAATGATTTTTATAAGAAATCTTGTAATAAAAAGTGTCTCTTGAAAAATGAATTGCATGTTGTAGTTGAAGGGCCCCTGTCAAGATGCAGTCATGTCTTTCACTGGAGGGAAAGTTAGCCCAGAAAGAATCTCTGGAAGGAAGGCTCTGCTCCTTGCCACCTTGCAGTTATTCTTTTATTCTTTCCTTCTTGGTTTCAGTACTAGCAGTGTGACAGAGGAGAGAGAGACTGTTGCCTGTGAATGATAATTCCTATTCTGAAACATCCGCTCTTCTTGGAGCTCTGTATTGCCCCTGTGGTCATCTGACATTCAGCAAAATAGGATAAAGACAAAACAAAGCCTGTGAGCCAAATGCCGGAGTCCTTACTCAAGCTCCATTCCCTGCTTTTTGATGAAAAACGTGTGAGAATGGGCTGCAAGGGAGACGAAATCACTGTGAATTTCAGCTCCTCACAGCTCCCTCTTGAATTCTCTTGTCAGAGTGGGTTTTAAATCCCAGAAACCTCTGCCCTTAAAATGTGAAATGCATATCTTAGGTGATCTGAAGGCATCAATCAAATATGGATGCTATAGCATTTGATGATAGCTCTGTGGCAGCATGGTTCTACTGAATTTCTGGTTGTCTATGGTGTATGTATAGAGAGACTGCTGAGCCAGGCAAATTCCTTGGGTGTGGGGCTCATGTGGATGGGGTGACACAGGTTCTTTGTACAAGAACCAGCAAGTCATGGTTTGTACCCCAGTCTATGTGGGCAAAAATCCCATCATTCCAAAAACCCTTGAACTTGTAATTATTTTCTGTTGAGAGCAATTTCTGCGAACTAGATGGACCCTGAGAGGAAAGGAGTTACATAGCCAGGATGCCTTAGCCATGCTAGGTGATCTGGGGTAACATGCTCCCCTTAACAGTAAAGCCTTTGGAATTTTTGTTATGGAAGTTGTTGAAGCCACAGGTTGCTTGCAGGGAAAGGCTGTAAAGACAAAGGAGGGGAAACACTGCTAAGTCGGTGCTTTCTGTGCAAAGGGGAAGCCCTGAATTTCTGTAGATCTTCTGTAACTGTCAGTGCAGCTTCTTAATGAAGGTCTAGGGTCTCTGCAGGTGTAAAAGGACACAACTCCTCCAAAAGCCCACCCAGCTTTGCCTGGCCACCTTGGTTGAAGATTAAGCCTTTAAATGTCATGAGGCTTTGTAGAGGACTATGATTTGGGTCAGGTCTCCGGGAGGTACAGTCAGTATAACTCAGCATGTTTCTAGGAAGTTGCTCTAACAGACATAGGCTGCACAATTAGTTCTTGGATTTCATTGTAATTCACAGAATCAGAGCCACAAACAGAGTCCTAAAGGTGCATCGTTGTGTCAGTTATATGCTTAGACATCATTGGCCTTCACCACAAATCTGCCAATGCAGTCATGGCAATTAGTATTTTATGTTTTCACGTGTTAATGATGAATTGAGACCTATCACCTCTCCTTCACGACACCTCCTTCCCACAAACCCTGAATTCTGCAGTATTTGAGAAAGAAAAGCAAATTCAAATATTAAGCAAAACTTCTTGTCACAAAAAATATGGAATAAAAAAAAAGTCATGAAATGCTCTGTATCATTTACGATGTAATCTCCTGGCAATAGAAAGCTGGCAATGTGCTACAGTCATGCTTTCAATTACATTACTAAGTAATCACACATTAAAGTCTAATGGCAAATGATTCTTTATTCCCAGGCTGCCCTGTCCAATTGTTTTCTAAATTGGTTTCAGGAATAAAGATGCAAGTATGACTGCAAAAATATTATTTATGGTTTGGAAGTCATCTTTTGAATCTTTTTTTTTTTCCCTATGTGCTTTTGGCAGATAGTTCAAAATGTAGTTTATTATTTCTAGGGACATGTTATAGTTTGACAGTTAAGAAATGCTTAAACCTCATGATAAACTTGGTTGGATTGATAGATAGAGTTGTCATATTTTCACTGCCACCAAATATTTTCTTTGTCCTCTAGGAAATTAATAGTTTCTCAGGAAAGACCTGTGTTGGAATTTGGTATTTTTTGCCTTTCTCATGCACTTGCATTGCTCCCTCTCAGTGCCTGCAGCCACTGGTATGCAGTGAAAAGAATGTACAGGCGTTGTGACTTAACAATACTAGAGTCTTCAAATATGACAAAATGTAGGACTTATGGTGATAATAATAATAATAATAATAATTTTCTAAGAACAGAGAACATCAAAGTACAGAATAACTTTCAAAGCTTTAAGAAGGTAAACCCTCAAATTGTAGTGGAAATTCATGCAAAATGTTTGAAGTTTGCCTTTATATTGCACTTTGGAAAAGTATATTTCTACAGCTGACATTTTCTTTTCTCAATAGCATTGTGTTTAAACGTTTTGGAAGTGCTTAATCTCATGATAGTTCTTGATGAATAGGTTTTTTACATTCAGCTGCATTTTCGCATAGAGCAGATAAATAAAACACTTCATAAAGTCTAATTAATCAAGCCATCACACATTAAGGTCATCGAAAGAATGCTGTGTCTCTAGTGGTTACCTTAGTATTACTTGGTAACTTTCCACTTGGGTGCAAAGAAGGAAGAAATGCAGAGCAGGCTTGTGTAAAGACTATGTACTATGAGGTCACAAAGAGAAAAGAAGTTATAAAGAGATAGCTCTCTATGCATTCCATAGGTCTGCTCCAGACCCAGCTGAAGCAGCCAAGACTATGAGCAGCAGCTGTCTGTTCCATCATTGTTCAATGCTCCGAGCATAGAACTTTGGTCTTGAAAAATTTAGATGTTTTGGATGGTCCAAATGGAAGTTTGTTTCCCTATTGACATCAATCCCTGTTTTGGGAAACCTTTCCATCATCTGTGGTATCTTCAGGGAAACAAATCTTTATGCTGCTTTTAATATCAATGTGCATACATAGGGGGAAACAAAAATATGTTCAGGATTTGTATAGCACAGAAAGTTATTTAACAAAGACACAACTGTTGTTGGGTTACAACTGTTGGAGCAAATATATAAGGGCAATGTGAATTCCTCTTAGTTTCTGCTGCTCTTGCTGTTTCTGCCTCCAGTTCTCTATGTGCTGTGTGGTGTGTTGTGTGATGTGGAGATACTGTGAAACTGATTTTTTTCCTCAGTTTCATTCTTCTTGTGCTTTAACACCAAATGTGTCGACTGGTGGAAAAACGCTGCTACCAGAGACATAGACCCAGCAGGAGCCCAATGTGAGCACTGCCAAGCTGCCCCAGAGCCCAGTATGAGCCCTGCAAGGTTTGATGAATTCTAAATGTTAATTAAGTCAGATGGCTAGTTTTAGTTAAGACCATAAGTGGGTCTGATCCCTGTGAGATTTTGCTATAGTGAAAATGTGAGTACGAGAAATTACATTGCCGTAATGACTTTTACGGGGTCTGTACACTGAGCCTGGTAACTGAGCTAGTGAAAGGGGTTGCTTCGCTGTGGTAGAAGTATTATGAAGGCAGCATTAGACCATAGTAAAGGTGATGTTTAGCATAGAAATGGAATTGAAACGAGTGTTTGTGATAGATGGATCTGGTTGTTTGATTTGACTGCCTCAGTCTTTGCTTTGTACTGCAGCACTTTATATAATTGTGACTGCCAGGGCAGACAACCTCTGAGTGTGAGGAAGGAAGTCACCACAACTGGTTGTGGAAGAAGTGTTTGTCTTGGTGGTGTTTTTCTTAATGAGATACCTGACAATTAGATGAAAAAAATTTTCAGAATGGGCCTGGTGCTGCCCCTTAACTCTCAAATCAGGAAATAAAATGGGTCATTTGAGAAAACTGTTGTGTTTGGGACCCACAGCAGGACAACCCTGGCCTTACTCCCTGCAGCACTGTGAAAGGAGATGCCTTGCCAACTTGTTGTGAGCTAGGCAATGTGGACTTTGAATGAGACTCTTACCAAGACCTTTCACCTAAGTCTTAACTTGACAGGTCTAAATAGGATTGCACTCAGTGTGAGTAGATAGCTTGAAATAGCCCTGCATTATTTATTTGATTGGTTTGCTTTCAATGTAACATTTTGTAGGTACAGTGGGTTTTATGTGGAGAAGTCATCGTTTTAAGGGTAATGCTAGAAATAGTAATGTAAACAAGTATATAAATAATTCCTTTAAATGTTTCTCTGTCTCATAAGTGCTCTTGAGAGACTTTACCATTAGCATGCCTTATATTGAACTATATTTAAGCAGGAAGTCTAGAGTATCTGATTCTTGCATTTATTGGGTCACTTCTTGACCTGAAACAAGATCAGCTGAGGACAAACCCTAAGCATAAAAGAATAAGCTTTATAAAAATGGTAATTGCTGCAAGTGTTCTGTAAAGAATTATTTTTGTTGTGTGATTTTAACTGTATCTGCCTCTTCTAGTGAGAGAAGAGGGAGAAGAGAAGAAAATTAAGTTGGAAGTGTTCCAAATACTCTAAGCATAATTTACTGATGCTTGGTTTGTGCTACAAATGTTCAGAAATTAATTAGAAAACTGTCCAAATTCCCTGAGAGTACACCGACATGTTGTCTTTCACCAAAGGTTGTTGCTAACTGTGAGAAATTGTTCTGGTAGAGACTGTATTGAGAGTATGCTAAGTACTTACTGGTATATCACTTTATTTAAAAGTCCTCAGGCTTTATAATAATCCTGGGGTTTTGTGCTAGGTGATGTACAAAGAAAACCAGGACAAGGGAATCAGTAAGGGCCCTCGAAATGTGGAAAATCTGAAGAGGAAAATGTGTATCCAGGATGTCTTTATTCCCATTTTATGCTGTAGTACTGGAGACACAGTAAGGTTTGCACTGACTAAGAAAGGTGCTTTAGGCACCTGCCTCCCATAAATATCTAATTATTCTCTTGTAAATATGTATGTTGGTATCTAAATGAACTAAGATTATGGGGGGGGGTCATCTGAAATCACATTATGTACCTGTGACACAGGCAGCAATGAAACCCAGACCTGAATTCCAATCCTGTGGTTTAGCAGCACTGTCAACCGAACTTTAAATATTAATCTATTGCCATTTATTGAAGCTCCTGTATTTCCCTGTCTCACCTTACCTCACAAATTCTGTAGAGTTCAACAAGTTTCAACTTTCTTATTGTTAATATGAGTCTGGGTTTTTAAAATCTTTTCTATTTTCAGTTATTGTCTGTGATGGTGTGAGCAAGGTTCCAGTCCAAAAGCAGTGTGATTAGGGTCAAACTGCACAGGTGCATGTATGTTGCAACTCAGTTCAGGTTAATAATTTAACCTCATTGCTGCAGAAATGCGCTGAGTCATGGAACTTTGAGTCAGTTTGAACTACAGGGATGTTTTCATGGGTGTCCAGGAGACACAACTTTACAAATTTTGTGCTAAAATGCTTACCTACATTTTAGTCAGGATTTGTTCTTCCAGCCTAAGCAAGACTTAATTCCCCTTTTGGTATTAAAAGCATAAGGACTTCGCTTATTATTGCATTCAGAGACATTAAAACACTGATTTGGCTTCATTATATATGGGGCATTTGATTTTTTTTTCATTATTATGACTTCTAAAGAAATATTACACATGAAGATGAAATATGTTTGAGATCAAATTATCTTGTTCTTATGGATTTTTTACTTTCTTTCTAAGAAGGAATTTTGAGAGGAGATTAATAGCAAATTAATGAACTCATGATCTTGGAATAATATAACTTAGGATGGACTTTGACCTCAATAGACGATGGAGTAGTCTCTATATGCATCTTGTATTTTGGATTATGGGGTTCTTGTGATTACCATGTTCTGTACTTGAAGTGAGAGATACTTGGTGTTCAGTAATTTTGGATTTCACTCCATAAAGATTAAAATCTATGACATTGAGAAATGGTAAAAGCCTCCAGGGATATTTCAGATATAAGAAAGTGCAGTGAGCCTGTCTATATAACTGATCACACCTTGACTTGGAAGCTTATTCTGAAATCAATGCCACACATCTACACACAATATCAGGGGAAGTCTTCAGATGAAAATATGAAGTTAGGGAGTGTTCAAAATTATAAATGCATGATACTTTCTTCAGATGAAAAGCCAGTTATAGAATAATAAAAAAAAATTGTTTCTTTTAATTTAAAGAACATGACCAAAGATAACTAGAAATTGATTCAGTTGAATTGTTTTCAAGGAATCAAATAACTTATTTCCATGGCCTTGTAATTTAGGCCTGTGGATAGGGGAGCTTAGCTGGTGAACACACACTTTCATATAAAACTTGAGCTGTCATCAAAATGGTGTTTATGTCCTTAAAATTCACATGAATAACCTCCTTTTTAAATTCAGTTCAAGATATCTTTTTTGTTTCTTTTCTTTTTTTTTCCAGATTGCAAGTTGAAACATTAATGAATATATGTAAAGAAAGAGAGAATTAAAAAGCAAGACTTCTGAGCTGAGCTAAATTTTCTTAAACTTTATACAGCTGCAGACAACAACAAATTTATTTGTATAAAATGTACATATATATATATCCATATATGCACAAACATTCTGATGGAGAAATAACAAAGAATTGTGTACCGGAAATGCAAAGGATGGCAAGGAATAGTAATACATGGAATGGTTCATCAGAGGGTCTGAAAGTACTTCCTTTTCATAAGTAGTAGTCAATTATTCCTGAAAATGCCCTTTATGATAAAGCTGATTTTAAAAAAAGAGCATTAAGACACCAAAAGTGTTTGTGAGCATTTTAACTTATTCTTAAATTCAGAAGAATTAGCTTCTTATTCTCAAATGCATTCAAGGTAATGGCCAATTGTAAGCATGTGCTAAAGTTACATGGACATGAATACATAATTAATTTTTAAGGGTGCTTGATAAATAGGTTTCCTTTTCTGATTCAGTTCTGATTGTGAAAAGTCATGATGCATTTTTATTCCATAAGGAATATCAAAATTTCCTAAGTTCACTAGAAACAGTTACTTCTTTTTTTAAAAAAACTATTATTAATATGGATTAGCTCTTTAATTTAATTCTGATTCTAATGTCTGCTTATGTATTGCTGTAAATCTGAAGTATCTTGAGTTACATTAGATCATTCATAAAACTATAAAAAGTAATATGCTGACTTTATCCTATATACTCTATCTTTTCCTTGACGCATGTGATCTGCATTAATTGATTAATTACTGTATGTTTATAGCTAGGGATTGAAGTAGTTATCATGCTTTTGTAATAACCAGTTCCTCTTCTTGCTGATTCTTTTACTCTAGACAATAAAAGAAATTCAAAGTAAAAGCCAATGACTGTATATCCTGTGCATTAAGGTTGCCATTTGGTGGTCTAATTAAAAAATTCTGTCAGTTCCTAACATAATTTCAAACAAAGTTTGATGGAGACCACTAAAAAGGCATTGTCCTACAGCCTGAAGGCACAGATCATGTTCAGAAACAATCCCTTTTGTCTGTGAGTGAGTACATTGTTCATTCTTTGGAAATCTTACAAAGATATTTGTTGCTGACATTTACATTTCTGTTGAGCTGTATGAAAATATTCAACATAATTGCATCCCACACGGGCAGACCTCTCAGCGTCCTGGAGTCCCAATGTGTGAGACAGCTTTTCCTGCATCACATGAAGGGAGGAAAGGAGTGCAGGCATCCGGTCCCAGGGGGAGCACAGATGGTGGGAGGGGGAGACCCTCCTCTTGGATGGACCCAGGTGATAGGACAGAGCTGTGCTGGGGCTGGTTGGGAATTTTGGGACTGTTGAGAGCAAGCCTCTGCTATAAGGTATGGGTGACCTGCTCTTGGCAGGATCTCTCTGGGCAGATGGAGAAGGTGACTGGCTGTCTTAAGGTGATGTTATAATGTTTGTATCCCCAAACAGTCTGTTGGGTGATGCCAGATATTACACCCTTTACCTTTAATAGTGGGTCTGAGAGCAAAGGGGAGAGGGAAGCACGGTTTGTTTTTTCCAGGAAAACTCTGCTCCTTAGAGTGGCCTTGAGCACACGGCGAGATGGAGAGAGGCTCTGCTTTTTTTTCATTTAGTTAGTTGTAGCTAGTTAGCTGTAGGTCTTGTAGCTAGCTGAAGTGTTTTTTTCCTTTTTCTTTTTTCTTTTTTTTCTTTCTTTTTTTTTTGCCTCTCCTTGGAACTGTTCAAATCTCTCTGGACTGAGGACCTGGGGGAAGCACTGGGGGGCCTCCACCTGGGACCCACCCCTCCAAGACCAGCCAGGTGCAGGAACTCCTTTTTCTCCCAGCACCAGAGGAATGGAGCAACAGAACAGAGCAACTATCTTCGGGGAGGGACCTGCTCTCTAATTTGTCATCTCTCCAGAGTGGCACGAAGTTCTTGTCATCTGGTATTGTTCAATTCATTGTGCTGGGGAGTGCTTTGCCTGTTTAATAAACAGGTTTCTTTCCCCTTCTCTCTGAGGAAGTCTTTCCCGAACTGGTTGGGGGAGGGGAGGGAAGCCCCTTAGGAGGTTTCCTCCCAAATCTGCCTGAAACCAGAACACTGGCAGATGATGTCTGGTGCATCCTGTCTGGGGAGAGACGCAATGCTGTCCTACCAACAATGTGAAATACTGTCATTTGGGTTTTCACACCATATCCTCTCCCTGTGGGCTCTGCAGCCCTGGATCTCAGCATCTGCCGGAGCTGTGACTGTGTCTTTTCCCAGCACATCCACAGCTGTGTCTGCTTGGCCAAGGACCCTGTTGATCTGAACTGAGACCCATGGACTGATTTCTTGGGTTGACCTTGGACCTGACTTGTCACCATGGACCTTTCCCAAAGACCACAGGGCTTTGTCTAGCCCTGGCTACTCCACAGGACTTGATCTGACTTCCCAGCTTGACCTCAGACCTGCCTCATCACCTCAAAATTGCCTCATGATCTCCTTTTTGAACCTGGCCACCATCCCTGGCCCTTGCTTTACTTGAGGACAATGGCACATGCCACCTGCCTGGTGAAACCCTTCCTTGCCAGCTGTGTTATCAGCCCCAGCCCATTGTGCCTAAAGGCCAAAACATTGCAGCTTCCTGACACAGTGATGGCTTCTGCTTGTCAAGTTTCCCTTGTGTGGATACAATTATCTGGAAAGGTGCTATATAACACCAAAAGGAAGTTTACTGCCTTACAGTGTACTTCTGTTATGTTGTAGGATTTGAACCAAGAGAAGTAGAAAAAGACACAGTACTGGAGTGGACAAATCCCAGCTGTTCATTTGTGCTTCTTGAAGTACAGTTGTGCCTTTTATTGGAAGCAACATATGCAACTATTGCTCATTTCTGTCACAGCAAGAACTGCTGTTTTGTTTTTACATCTGGTCTCTAAATTGGCATGTGGAGGTGCATGAGTCCCTTTAGTGACCTTTAAGAAAGTGGAGATGCCTCAGCTCCATGCCCTGAGTTAGACAAGTCTGAGTTTGAGCACTTCATCACCCATTGCACATTTGAAACATCTCATGAAGTGGGCAGGCAGATTTCTAAAATCTATCTTTTATTCATTTCAGTTAAGTCCATATGTTTTTGTGCACAAAACCCCCAACTGTATTTAAGAATTAGCTGAAAACCTGGCATAAATACGTTAGCTTACAGTGATGGCTGCTCTCATTTTGCATTTTGAGAGGATGTTTGCAACACAAGGAAATCAGGCTGCAGATGTCTGAGTTCCTGTGAGTGCTCATGACAGAGGAAACTAGATGTTTAAAGTGTTTCCAGTGGAATAAAAAGTTACTACTGCAAGATGTAGACACAAGGGAGTTTTTAACTGCTGGTTAAAAGCCTTGCCTAGAGTTGTTCACAGTTGTGAAATAGTGACAAATCCCTGGTAATGGTTTTTCATCTGTGCATCCTGTAAAATACTGTAATGCCACTTCACATAGTTGAACTGGAAGGTTATCTAAAATTCAACTTCATGCTGTCCTTACAAGAGTATAGATTTAAATTTTATATCCTCAGCATTCAGATGGCATAGGGCATGTTTGGAAATGCTCTCTAAAATAATGTATTATTTTCTGTTCATGTTGTAACTTATCTGCAAATTTCTTTCAAAAGAAAGTCTTCCCAAATAGCTTATTAAAATCTTTAAGATATTTAGTCCATAGTGATACTCTGTGTTAGATCCTAAAAACACTGTATAAGAAATAACCATACTAATGATAGTTACTTTTTCATTGGAAGTCTACAGAAGTAGAACAATGTATTGGACATTGCATTTAATAGAGTTAATTAGTGTACAATGGTTATTTAATATGTTAATCAAGATTTAATCATGATAAAATAGACTAATCTTGCCATTATTTTGCCATTATAAAAGTGTAATTGAAATAGATTGGAAAAAAAAATACAGTACATTCTTGTCAGTCTCTTAAAAATTCTGAGCTCTGTAGCACTGCAGTGCTCCGAGACACATTTCAAAATTAGTTGTATTTAACCAAAGTAGGTTTAATTCAGTTAGTGTTTTGCATTAAAACTAAGAGCCACCCACTTGACAGAGACAAGCTCAGCACATAATTCTGCAAATACGTTTTCTCTTTTAGCTTGGTTTCCTAGGGAGAAGGCTGAGGTGGTCACTGTGTCTGTCTCTACCTTCATTTATCCTTCTTTCTGACCATCCTCATGATACCCAAGCTCTTGGAAATCTTCAGCCAGATTTGTCAGAAGAGGAGCAGTTCTGAAACAACAAAGTGTCCACGAGCTTCAGAAATGTATGGAAGAAGAGGGAGTTGATACAAGCAGCTATGCTGACAAAGTGACTGCAAGCTGAGCTCACACACTGGACTCTTGGGAGTCTGCATAAGAGAAAGGCATCTCAAATGCATTATGGAGTTAGTTTGGGTTTCATTAGTTGATCCAACAAGCACAAGTTCATAGGAATCCAGACCCCACTAGTTTCATTGAGTTACAGAAAAAGTTGTCTAAACTTTGCAGCAGGGACAGTTGTTGCTGGGGCTTTAATCTTGATAGATACTTTGATTATGCAGGCCAGCATACTTACCACAGCTTGCAGTGATCGGTCTTCAGCTACCACTTGGACTGTTTTCTAAGGGAAATCCAAGCAAGGATGCCTTGCTTGAGTTAAAGTACACAAAGGATGCACGCTTTTGACCCAGACCATGGTGAAAAAAGGGAGAGGACCTGCAGTTTAGTCACAGATGCAGGGCAGCATACTTCATTAGGAAGGGAGAGGATGCCAACTCACTTAGGTGTGTAGTAGCCCAATTGTACCTGCAGCCACCTGCAGACCTGCAGACTATAAGTAACAGTGCCAATTATAAATTTGTGATTAAAATCAATTATTTTCATTTCCCTCTAGCTTTTGGGGCAGTCTTCAGAGTTTTGGTTTTGGTTCATGGTTTTGGTCTACGCTCTGTAATTGAGGGGTTATCAATATTTTAACTGTCTCTTAAAATAATTAAGTCTGATGCATTCATGACTTCAGGGCTGAATCTCTAAGAAATCTGTAAAACAAGTACCTGAACTTGTGATGCTCCAGATAACATTATCTGTGCTTCCAAATTTTATAGTATTATTGATTTCAGATTTTTCACTGGTTTAAATGAGTAAATCAGACTGGTGTAAATGAGGAAATTGGACTGGTTACAATAGTTAGAGATCTGACTTTGCACGTAAGCCAAAATCTTGTTGATTTTGGGAGGTGTCCTGCTTTTATATAGCTATGAATGCTATTTTAATATTTGTGTTTTGTGAATTTGGTATGTAATTATGTCTGTAGAAATACTGTTCCTCCAAGATAATGAATTTTTTTTCCCCTATCCACTGTGTTTCTTTAAGTTGTGGGATGGATTTTTTTTTTTTTTTAATACTGCTAAAAACAACAGTGTGGATAACATCATACCCTGATAAATTTTAGTTCTGGAGGATAATTTCATGCAGACCTTTATATTAGAAGGTTCTCAGAAGGACTACATTGTAGGGAAGTTTACATTGCTGTATCTCTTAGCAAAGAAAAGTCAGGTTTAGTGAGGTTTAGTGATGCTTGTTTCCTACTGATCACATTTGATATGAGCTGTGCTTTGGAATATTTTCTGTGTTAAATTTTGTTATAAATCTGATAAAGAATAATTAATAGTTATGAGATAAAAATAATTGCTGCTAATTTCTCCAATGCCCTTTTAACTGGAAAATCAACAAAGGGCAGTCAAATATTTCTCATGTGGGGTCCAATTTGACCTAATAGTGACCAGAACAAATACTTGGACCAAATTAGGTCCTGACACAACTCATGGTGCCAATGATGTGAACACCTTGCTTTTAGTAGCAAAGCACTTTTTCTCAGAATCCTGAGCTATAACGCTGGAGAACCCCATGTTTTTTTCCCTTCATCTCTGCAGTTCTAACAGTCAGGGGGTCTAAAGTGAAGAACAGGGAAATCTCCAGATGACCTCCCTTTCCCTGCAATAGTCTTGAGCAGCCAGAGCAGAGCTCAGCCCCAAAGGCTTCATCACCCACTGATTGGGTGTGTACTGTAGGGATGTTGCCTAGGTAAATTAGGTAGGTTGCCTAGGTAAATGTTGTGGCCTTGAAAAATAACTGACACAGAATATTCCCTTTATACCAATAATTTTGAACCTGTTGCCTACAAATATTAATGGCTACTTCTGAGTGCCCCCATTTCCCATGCAGGAGTGAGCACTGCCACTGTAATGCTTTAGTATTCTGTGACTTGAAAAGGTTTGTTTGCTGATTTCTGCAGTGCAAAGGACTTGGTGAAATTTTCAGTGGGCAGTGTAGAAGCTCAAATTGCCCAAATATTTTTTTGGAACCTTAAGTACAAACATTTTGTTCAGTCAACTGAAATATGAGGTCGTTTCAGATGACTGGGGAAATTAACACGATATAGGGGTGTTCAGTTAAATGTTGGCAATATAGTACTCAGATTTTCTGATATATAATTTTTCCTCTACTGAAGCTGTTTGGAAAAAAAACCCAACTAACTGGTAAACTTAATTAATAAACTCATTGTTCCCCTTTATTTTTTGGGAGAAAGTTTTGTTATCCAGGTTTCAAAAATGACCCCTATTTTTTTCTCATTAAAATCTTCACTGATTATTTTCACTGAAATTTTAATTAAGAATGAATGTAGATCAGTTGCTAAACAGTCCATTTTCCAAAATGTTATGGTCTTGGAAGGGACAGGATAACTCTGGTAAATTTAAAATATTTCTACCTTTTTCTTCATTTTAAACATACAGAATGGAAACGAAACTTTTACTTTCAAATACTTGGGACAATTTTATAGAAAAAAAAATGAGATGCTTCAAACTATTTGTGAAGGTCTCATATGGAAAAAAAATCCATGTAGTTTTACCTTTGTGGTTAAGCCAGCTCGAGACAAGGATAATTTTGATATTGTGTAACCAAAATGGATTGGAGATTCAGAGCAGGCACATGACTGAGAGCCAAGGCTTTGTCTACTATTTATTAGGGACTTCCTTGCATAGTGATCTTCAAGTGATCTCTGTGTTTATTATGCTCTGTTTGTTCACCAACTTGCCTTCAGATGGTTTCAAACTCCCAGAACATTGCTGTTGTAAATACATGGAATTACTTCTATATCCTAGTTATTTCTATCAGTAATTCAGAATAACAGATGTTAACTCATGAAATTGAAGAGTAGCATGTTAAAAGGTAAAAGAAATACTGACTATCTCCATGGGTTTTAACCAGCAGAAGTTATGGTGAGAATTTTTGAAGAGAGAGTTTATTTTTTTGAACAGTTATAGTGGTGGTGAATAATTTTGAGTTGGTTTTTTGTGTGTGTGTGTATGATTTTGAAGGGATTTTGATTCATGTGATTACAGTAAGAAGATGTTTCATCTGGTCTGTTTGCTTGTCTCCAGAATGTGTAATGGCTGTGAGGGCAGTAAATGTTACTGTAATAACTGTGAGTCCTTTAGTCCATGTGTGAGCAGTCAGAGGAGCTGCTGTGGCCAAGGTTGCTACTTTGAGTTCAGGAGTTCCAAAACTTGAGAGTGCAGACAGAACCTCTCTGGATAACTGCATTACTACTCAGCAAGTAGGACAAGTGAAAAACTGCGCAGAGCTTTTTTCTGTGTGGTAGTTTGTTTGTTGGTTTGGTTTGTTTTTTGTTCTTAATAGTAACTCACTGAGCTGCTGGGATAGGTGGACTGCTGTAGAGAGTCTAATAGACTTACAGGGATCTTCAGAATGAGTTGGAAATAAAATTCCTCCAGCTTCATACCCTCTAAGTCCAGTTCTGGAGGTGCTGAATGCAGGGGAGAGTGTAAAGAACCTGGAGTTGATTCAGAATGGGAAATCTGTTTTGTGCATGGCTAGTTCTCATGTCCCTGTGACTAGGAATGGTAGGCTGAGGTCAGTGAGCATTTTACTGATGGAGGTGTTTTGCCTGAACACAAATCAGTTGAAGAACCACGAGCATTGCTCTCTGACATAGAAACAGCCACAATAGTCATAGTTAAAGCTGACTGAAGAATGTTTAGAATGTCTTTCCTGCAATTTTTTTTTTCTGGGGAGATTTTTGTGGAGGGTTATTTTATCTGTTTTAGGTTTTGGTTTTTTTTTTTTTTTTTTTTCATTTTTCCATTGTGCTGCTTTAACTGTAAACATAAAGCACATTTTAGCCTGTGACTCATTATCTGATTTGTCCCTGTTGTCATCCTGTGAAGTGCTAAGATACTTTGGCTGCATGATTGGTCACCTGAATTATATGGTATTGATGTTATTTTTGTATCTGACAGCTTAAATGTAATGAGTTGTATATTCTGTAAGCCTCGAAGGTCTACTGGATCTGCCAGAATAATTTGATGTATGTTTTTTCACTGGTTTCTTTGTTAAGGAATTTTGGCCATAAACAGCATTATTCTGTAGTATTCATCCCAAAAAGGAAGCTAGAGTTTTCTTTTTCCTTACAAAAAGAATTTAACTCACTGTGGAGTACCATACTGTTTTTTTCATCTTCCAACTGGAGTAGAGGACCTCAAATTTGTTTACTGTGAACACTTGTGTGGAGGAAACTTTCCTCACACAAATGCTCACAAAAAGCAAGATCAGTTTACATATTTGAAATGAAATTCTATTTACAAACCATAGCCATTATTTCCAGTGATAATTCAAGTGCTCTGTTTAAATTATGCTTCTTCAATTCTGTGCAAAAGTCTTGAATGTGACTGTGACAACGAGATGGTGAGAGATCTTCTGATTTTTGTTTCTGGTTGGGTTTTTAATTTTTTTTTGTTTGTTTTGGCTCATGGCTTGATTCCTGCATCATTGTTCCAAGGTCAGGAGCTAAGGTACAATTACCTCTGGACTTCTGCTGTCTGAGATGGCACCACTACTTCAGAACAGCGCTAGGATCCAGCAGGTTTTGCAGGTGTATCAGGAAGTCATGGCATGGGAAGGGCAGTGTGTGTGACCGTAGAGGAGTTCAACTAACTCATGTGGAACTGGCAATTGCCCAAATGATCTAGTTCCATTAAACTGGGAACTTGTGACACAGTTTTTTAGTGGCGAAGGGGGTAAATGGAATGGACGGCCACCGTGCAAGTGCAGATCAATAATCGTCTTTAAAAAGTAAATACGGTCTCCAACCACGTTTGACAATAACTGGAAACGATTCTTTGGCAGCCGTCTATTTGCCGAACCCAATGTGAGCTGTCGGAGCTCATTGGGGATGGATGCAGGCGGGGCGCTGGGCCGTCTCCTCTGGATGTAGTCAGCAAGTTGGGTTATTAACAGCGTTCAGCAAAAAACAACTCCCGGCCAGCCGAGCAGGGACAGTTTTCTCTTTTCGGGACACTACTAGGAAGTTTTCCACCTTCCAAAGCAACAAGGGTAACTTCATTTTCACTTCTTAATTTATTTTGTTGTATTTTTTTTGCTGCGGCAGGAGCGGGCTGCGCTGTGCCGGTGCCGGCAGGTGGCAGTGTGGGCGTGCGGATGGCGCCCGGGAGCCCCGCGCCGGAAACGAGCCCCCAAAAAATGGCTTTTTTGCCTCAGAAGCATTTATTAAGCGAGCCCTCCGCCGTGGGAGTGTCAGCCCGCCAGGCCTCCTGAAAGAAGCCAGCAAAATGCAGGTGCTGCTCTGCAAGTGCACGCTCCGAAAAGCCTCTCGGAGGAGATGGGAGAGAAAGGAAAAGAGGGGGGAAAAAAAAAAAAAAACACCCAAAAACCATATGTGTGCTATTCATTTATTCAGAGCCACGCACTCTGCCAATCATCCTTTACATCACTCGGTGCCTCGGGAAAAGCTACTCAGAAACAATCTTTGTTACTCGAGAGAACCAGGCTTGTGCTTTTGCGCCACTTGGAGAAAGCATAAAACATTTTGTCCCTTGTGAAACTCGGCACGCACAAATCGATTAGAAGATCTGAAACCTCTGGCCCTTGCAGATTCAAACCAGTCAAGGCTAAACCCTCTCCTTACTTATTCTTTCTTGTAATCACCAATAAAGTAAACATAAACCAAAAACATTAGGAAGGAAAGAAGAAGGAAAGAAGCCTGAACTGTCCGCCCAGGCTCTGGAGAAGGGTTTGTCTCAGCTGCGTGGTTGTGCTGTATGGCCATAAAGATGCTCTGTGTGTGTAATAGACCTTGAACAAAGTCAGTACAAGATAAGCAGGTTTTAAACAATTATTTCATTTGTAGCTAACGAAAGCTTGCCTTTAACAGAAATTACACTGTCAGCATTAATAAAAGGGATGCAAGATCCTCCTTCCTGAAGGGAGATCAAGAACCCTCTGGAAGAGGCTAAGAACCCTGTCTCGTGGGACATCTGAGTGTACTTGGATTTGCAGCAAGAGCCACACCTTGGGAGGACAGGAGGGCTCCAAGTGCCACTCTGGCAGAGTGAATTGTGAACACCAGTCAATTCAGATTTCTTTTTTCATTAGTGGGGTTAGGTGGTGGTTGTTAAAGGATGATATAACGACCCATACAAAGGAAGCAGTTTAGAATGCCACTAAGAGGAGAGGTATTGATCCCACAAAATCCAAGAGCTATGCTGCATATTTTTGATTATCATATATTGACATCTTATAGTTAGTTTACTTAAAAAATGTTATTGCTTATAATTAGGGTGGGGTATATTCTTATTCAATTACTCAAGTAATTAGGTTCATAGCTAGTCTTATGCTATACCTTTCATGCTCCAATGGTCTTTATTCTCCAGTTCAATACATATTGAACTGGGACAACTGCCTTGCAACTTGGTTTGCTTAAAAGCCACATTAGCCCTTAACTCCATGTCATCTAATATTGAGATAAAACAGAGGTCTTAGTTGTGATGCAGGATTTTCTTCTTATAAATTTCTGAAAGAGACAAGACCTGGCACCTTTGCTAACAAACATCCATGCTGTACACTGTATTCCTTCTATTTCCTGTTAATTGCTGTCTTCACTTTCCCTGGGGGGGAAGTGTTTGTGGAGGTATAAAAACATTAACAGGCTTTCAGAGATACTCTGGAGCTTTCCTCTGGACCAGCCTGGGATCATGTACCAAAAGCACTCACAGCACAGAACTTGGGCCTCTTAATGCTTTTATCAGCCCCTGCCCAGAGGAAGGAATTTGCCCTTTGGGGGAAGATTCTCTCTGCCAAGCCTGTGTCCTGGATTTGGGAATTTTTTTGTGAAGCCTGTCAGTGAAACTCACCTCTTAGTGAGCTCATGATGTGAGGCTAGGGTGGGATGCAAGATATCCTATTATACTTTTTTTTTTTTTTAAGTTTTATCTATTATAGGTCTTCCAGTTTATAGTTTTTGAAATGTCAGATTTTCACTGAGTAGCTTTTGCAGGAATCAGAATTTTAAAATGACCTTTGCTGTATTCTGAGTCACATGCATGATCTGGGAGTATTTAAGAGTCATCTAGAAAGTCTAGTGCAATGTGGAAAAAGAATCCTGGGCTTGAATCTTTGCATCATTCTCCATTTAAGGCTAGTGGGGATAGGGAGCTGTGTTAGAGAAAAACCAATTACTTTAAAATACTGACTATCCCTAAAATCAATATTGTTCACTGTCCATGTGTACTTAGAGAATTAGAGTCAGTTAATAAGTTTTGCATGTATGCTTCTGAGGGTCAATTTTTTTTTTTTTTTTTTTTGTCTGGGGTGTCTTACTTCTGTCCTTGACACGAATAGACTGCAGAAGAGGTTCTTAACCAGCAGCCAAAATAGGAACTCACATGTTTTTCTTAGGTTAGTTATACATCTGTTTTGGGTAAAATTGTTGCAGGAATGGAATTTGACCCATAGCATTGGGTTCTTTTTGTGACTTGTTTGGGCTGCACTTATAATTTAGTTTTGTTTCTGTTAATCTGTAAATTCTAGAAAGAAATCTTACCTGAATCATACAGTGCACTTGTCTGCTTTTCTGGCTGCTGGATGAAATCTGAAAATAAAGAGGAAAAAAAACCACTGGTATTTGATCATGGCCATGAAGGAGAAAAAAGCTCTTGGATTCTGGATATGGAAAGCTATTCTTATTCCTTTTAGTGATGGGCTAGTCTCCAAAAACCTATGAAGTGTTCAATTTGCATAAACAATCAAAGATCTGGATGTTTATCTGAGGCTTTTCTGTGGCTCTTTGGGGTGGAAATGGGTTTGGAAGACTTAAGAAAATGAGCTCTTTGTGCTCTTCGAATTTGGTGTGGTCAGGAGTACCACAAAAACAGGTTTTTTTTCCAGTTATTTGGCATTTCAGCTTCCTGTTGTGGTTCCACCTCAAGGTGATTGATACTGAAGCAAAGGAAAGGGTCTTAAGGGTCACATTGTGAAGAGAGAAAATAGAAATAGTTAAAAAATTAAATTCTGTCTTGGCTTCCCTTAAATGACAAAGTCCATCTTCAAAATTTTGTCTGTGAAGGGATTCCTTATGCCCAAGGGGATTTTTTCCCTGTATTGGAATACCTGGGCAGTTGCTTGGGCTAGCCAGGTCAGGACTTAAATGGTAGATGGACCATGATGTTAGTCTCTTTATTTATTAATTTATTTTTCAGTTTACATTTCAAATTTTCCTCTGTTCTATTCTTACTGATATCTTTATCTTTAAAGATATTGGGAGATGGGTGGGAGGTCGAGGGTTGAGTCTTGAGTCTTTTAAAAAACAAAAAAACCCCTCAAACCCAAACAACAGTGGGTGGTCAGTTTCAAGCTGGACTGGCTATGTGGCAAGATTATTATTTTACTCCAGTGGATTTGCAGACTCTTAGTTTTGTTTGCTCATTTTAAACTAAAATAAAAACTCTGTTAAAAAAAAAAATCACTTACAAATCCCTGTTTCCTGATGGATTGGGTCACCTAAACTGCGGGACATTGTAAAGGTATCTTTACACTGCCTGGCTTTTGGGTTGATAACTCAGATGATGTGCTGCTGCTCTGAATCTCCAAGGTCCAGCTCTGAGCCAGCTTGGGGACCTTGTCAGGCTGGCTGTGGAAAGCTGGATGATCTAAGTCAGCTTTGGCTGATGGGTGGGAAGCACCTTCCAGGTGCACAGGAAGGACTGCTTGTGAGGCAATACTGAAGGGCTGCAGAGATTACCCAAGCAGGGTGAGCACCTGACAGGGCAGGTCAGAAGTCCTGAGCTGCAGAAAACTTTGCAGGAGTTCTCTAAACCATCCCTGTGGATACAAGCCCCTCTGAACTGCATCTCATTAAAGGATTCTTAGGCATACATAGATATAAAGTAGGCTAGATATATTTCCCATGAAGAGCAGAGTCTAGGCATTAGGAGATGGTCCTTAAATTAGGTATACAGAAGTGAACACCAACCAGTCTACCACTGCACGCCAGAGTGCAGCCAGCCTGTTTCAAATCAGTTTGTATTATCAGTGAAAATCTTTTTGGCACTTGTTCATTACCCTTTTTAAACCAAAGGAGATTATCCACTGTTTCCTTTAATGCCATCTGTTTGGTTTATGAGGAATGACTCAAGGAAGTTTTTTTCTAATTCAAAACAAACAGTCTGCTTACACATGGATTTGTCTGTCCTGGGGAGCCTTCACACATCACGTGTTACATGAGTGGAAATGATTTTCAGAGTCAAGCAGAAAAAAGAGAAACAAATGTCTTCTAGGAAGCCATGGCTGTTGTCATCTCTAACCTGTTGTAAAGATCTGAATGAAAATTAGACCCATTATGTGGTGTACTGAGGTGGTAAACTATTAGCTGGCTAGCCCTGGGTTCCTCTCTAATTGGTAGAAAAAGTTGTCTTACCCCAGAGGGCGGTTCGAAGCACCTTGGGCAGGAGCCTTCTTTGTAGTCCTATGAAGTGAGTGATTTCTCTCTGCTGACAACTGGCCTGACTGTGCTGCCCAAAGTTAGGCTGTACATGCTCCCTTCATGTTCCCCTGTTTTGTGCAGTAAACAACAGTTCAATATTGTTTGTACTGAATTGACTCTTCTCATCATCACAAATTTCTTTCGGGTGTAGAATGTACTTCCAAAATGCAGCTTGAGTGTTTTCCTGCTCTTACCTTTGTGTAAAAATTTCAAATAAAGGGATAATTGGTAAGAAGACACATAGCTTAGTGGTGAGCAGGGTAGGAACTGTTTTTATAATAATGATACCAACTAGCTCGAGTTCACACTGGCTCAATTTTGCTGTTAAGATGCTTCTTCCACATGATGCCATCAAGTATGTTGGCCCACATGAAGAGGGGTTGACTATAACTGGTAAGGATTGTTTGTTAGGCACTGAGGTTTAGTTACAAAATATACCTAATGATACAAAATGTACCTAATCCCTCTAAAATTTACAAACGGAGACACCATGCTCTTGGAAACTCATGAAAAAAAAACTTAAAATGGGTTGTGGGATGCTGTACACAGCTATTGAAAAAACCTCAGTCATTTTCAGAAGCACTAGCAACTGGTGTAATAAACACCCATGGGACCTAGATAAGTGTTCATTGGGGTGCTTGTTAAAATAAGAGGCACTTGCAACTTGGAAATAAAGAAGACATATCTAGTTTGAAAGGAACATTTGTACATAGTATTCTTAAGGACATTACCTTACATGGACCAATGTTAAAAGCATATTTTAAGGGTAAAATAGTAGACAAATGAACAACAGATAAGTGTATACTTACACGCTGAATGCAGTATGGAGGATTGAAAGAATTAAGGAAATCTGAGGCAAACTTTTATATGGACTGGACAGGTGAGGGAGAGGACAGATCCTGATGTTAGGTATGTTATAAGTGAGGTGGGTGGATAGAAATTTCTACAGTGTTGTTACAGTGAACTTTCTGCACATGTGTATAATGTATATGTATGTATAAATAAATTTATACATACATATAAGTAAAATATAGCTTACATGCTCTTCTAAAATCTTGTGTTAGTGATGAGATCAGACTCACTCAGCAGCATATCACTCCTTCACTGCCAGGAGTGTTGCAGACCTGTTAATAGCAAAAATTCTTGATGATTGTATCGGCCCTGGACGCCATAAGTTGCCTGCTTCATGACTGAGGTTAGAGCTTTTGGCATTTCAGTGTTACGTAGTGTAATCAATGAGAGTACTACTTCTTGTGTGGTCTTAGAGGCAGTTAAAAATATATGAAAGAAAATTAGTGAAATTGTTTTCATTCTGCAGCATTGGAGTTTTCATATGTTATTTTAAACGTAAAATACAATTCTAACAGTGATTTTAAAAAAGCAGTTTACAAATGTTTCATAGAATAATGGGAAGCAAGTCTGCGAAGTATCAAGAGGTAGAATCAAGTTTATCTGTATTGGTTTTGATAGATGTTTGTCTAACATCCCAATGAAAACCTCCAACTGGAGATTCCACAATCACTCTAGGTAGTCTCTTTTAAGGCTTAACTGTTCTTACTATTAGAAAGTTTTCACTGTTTTCTAAATCTCACCTGCTGAAATATAAGTATCTTACTACTTACCCTGCCAAAGTGCACAAGTAGATTGGATTATTCCCCTCCTCTTTGCAAAAGTCTTTCTTTCTCCTTTAATGTATAAAATACCTTCCTTTTTTTCCTTTTAATAGATTCTTGGCATTTGATATGCCTGTTCCTGTTGAACATGTTTGCTACAAAAGCTGCAGTGCATTTGGTTTAGTCATGTTATTCTAAACATTATGTCTCCTGTATATTTCCTGTGGTGTTGCTTTTTCCACTCTCCTCGCAGACCAATCCACAGTCAGTTCCTGCAGTTATTTTGCTCACAGTTCCTTTCTAAACTGCCATAATACCGTATTCCCAAGGCATCAATAAATCTGATGTATTTTGACTATTTATCTTGCAGGCAATAAATATCTGTTTACAAAGCATGTTTCGTGAATTCGCTCAAATTACATTTGGGCTGCTGCAATCTCGGGAAAAAAAAAAGAGGCGTTAAAGGTTTGATATGGAAGAACATTGCATTTAACTTCAGGGGAGAGCTAAACTTGTGATTCTGTCATCAGAGGTGAAACAGCAGAGCCCTATTTCTTGCTAACGTTAAACCATTTATTCTTATTTACCTGTCATTTTTATTACAGGCATTCAGTCTGATGCTCATGTCAAAAAAGTTCAGACATGCTTCAAAATGAATTCGTTGCATACCGAGTGTAGAAAACTATACTTTATGGACGGTAGCTGGAGGTGACTTGTGGTTTACCACTGATTATAAATTTTTAAAGGGAAATATATATAATTGATATTCAGCGCTGATAGCATCAATATTTATTGGAACGTAGTCTCATCTCTGGTTTTTTTTGTGACTATAAGCATGTGGATCAACCCAGGCATGCGGCACTTTGTACCTTGATGGGCCCAACAGCTCTTCATTTACACTTGAGCTGTCAAACTGCTATTTCTGCAAATATTTTTAGAAACAGTGTTAAGTTATAATTGGGAGTATACATTTTATACTGTTGAGATGGCATGATGAAAAATAAATTCTTACTCTCTAATAGCATAGTATTTCCTCTAAGGAAAAGAGTAGTTCCTTAAAAAGGTAATGTAAATAGGACTTACTCAAGTGAGTGACGCCAAATTTCTGAACCTCTGTGTAGTCTCAGCATAAATTCATCCCTCTCTTGTATTCGTCTACAGAAGCAGACAACATTGTTATTTACAAGTATTCCTAAACCTAACCTACTTTGATCCTTTTGAATCTACACCCTGGCAGATACCACAATTACCTTTTTACTGTCTGCCCATCCTCAGCTGAGCAAGTGCAACAACTTGTGCCAAACCTATGGAAAGAAAATCGGTGTTTGCAATGTGGTCTTGAGCTATGGCCCTTGTTCCTGCCCTGGGGGACCACTGCAGAATGTTCCATCTTCATGTTTTCCCCTGTTTTTTTCTGTGGTCATAAGAATAGATTTTTGTGTTTGTTTTTTTTTTTTTTGGTTTTGCAGAGTACAAATTGCATTACTACCTAATGTTAGATGTCTACTTTCCCTTAGACTTCATGGCAATAAATGAATAAAAGCAAGTAATTTTACTGCTTAGCAACAAAATGAGTGTCCAGTGGTCTTTTAAACACCGTGCTCCCACGCAATTCTGCCAACCATCAGAGCCAAGGTGTTCAGCTGCTAAGATCAAAGTGGGAAGATGGGCTTTAGCCACAGTTCACAATGTCTCAGAAATAAGAGTAGAGTTGATATTTTCAGCCTGCAAAGTTTTTATAGTTAGAAGTTTTGGGAATGATATGTGATCAAAGACTGTGTAGTGTTGAAATTATAGAAATTTGTGTTTAATATATAAAGCAACATTCCTTCTGTTTAAACATGAAATCTGAACTTCAAGCAGAAACTAAAGCTAAACTCTGAGAAGATGCTGAATAGTTCATGTAGGGTGGTGCATGGTCCAGCTTGTGAACTTCTCTGCTGGGGCTACCTGAGTTAGGCAAATGCTTCCTTCTCTGCTGGATGTTTCAGGTCCATGCTGCTGCCTGCGTGCTGGCAAAATAAGATTAAGTGGATCTGGAGGATGAGTGACATGCCTCAGGTTACAAAGCAGAACGGTAATGTTAAGAAAAACAGGATGCCAAACACATACTCAAGATACTTTTTAACAAATAAAATCCTTATGATTCCTCATTTCTGCCAGAAAACATGCATGATATTTTATCTGCAACCTGGTTGGTTTTTGTGTCTAGCTAATGTCCTAACAAAATGAGAGAAACATTCAATGTGTAGTAATCCTTCTGCTTACAGTGCTGATTTTAAGTACTTTAGGTTTTGGCACTCCAGTGTGACACACTTAGACATCATCTGGCCTTTATAACATGATTATTGGGGTCACTGGAAGTGATTTTAATGAGCCACTGAGTGTCACTAGTCACTATGGAATGTTTTGAGAACATATGTGCAAGACAGGGATCTGGACAAATAATTTTGGAACAAATTACCTGTAACCTCTAAATCCACTTTAGTGTTGAAATGGAATAAACAACTGCTAGGTTGGCTGCTGCATTTCTGGTGCTGACCTTGGGAAGTTTAACATAGAACTACATTTAAACTATAATAAATTAGTCTGTTCTGTGTTTTCCACGTTCCAGCATAATAATGGCTTCCCATTATTTCAGAAGTTCTAATGCAACAGCAATAAAAAATAATCAATACCATAAGGGAACCTGCTAATTTAATAAAACATAGAACATCTGTGAATATCCAGATAGTGTTTTGGCTGTATATATTTTCAAAAACTGATTATAACTGTTGGGTAAAATATGTGACAAAGAAAAAGAGGGAGGGAAGTAGTTTACAGAATATGAGCCTAATACTGAGAGCTGTTTGGAGGTCTCTTATGAATTAGGTTCAAAACATGTCTGATGAGATATGTTGTTCCCTAGTCAGGTAGCTCAGCAGTAGGAGGCCACAGAAAATCCTCTTGGGCATATTTTTGACAAAGTAAATGGACCCTTCCTAACAGTCACTTCAAGTATTCAGAAATGAGATTTTGGCACTTTTTCTCCACTGTCAGAACTTCCTGCTTTGTAAGGTCTATGTGCCTTTGCATGAGATGCAGATGTCATGAAGTATCACTTGCATCATCATGATATCAACTATTATACCTTGCTCAGATTAACTGATATGTCACTGTCACTGAGAATGCTGTGATATATCATGCTGAGACAGGCATGTGCTACATGTGCTACATATCATGAAATCCATGGAAACCTGGCATTTAGTCAATATAGTGTCAATATTGCCTTGCCTTATGGTGTGCTTCATTTTCTTTTTTTTTTTTTTCTTTTGAGCAAGAGGAAGAAGAGTGAAAGTGATACAAAATTTGAACAGTCTCCTGTTATTTGGGTGAAGGAGAAATAAGATACTGTCTGAGGGTCTCTGTAAGCTGCCTCTATTTGGGGGCCTTTCACTGAGGGCATATTCAGGAAAAACTGCCTCATAAAACTCTTAGGCAAATCATAGCTATAAATCATAGGCAGCAAAACAATTTCCCCCAAGCCAATGGCAAATCGTTGCTATATCTTGAGTGTAAATTACTAACAATCAGCAACACACCTAGGAAATGGAGCAAGTCTACAGTATATTTACGATTTATCAGAGCTGAATATACTTTTGACAGAATTTAAGATCTCCAGAAAAACATAAAGAAATAGGTTTGTCCCTTAGGTTGTACTTACCTACCTTTCCTGGGGACCTTCCGGCTGGTGCAGGAGCTGCTCAGTGCTACCTTTTTTATTGCTCATTCCCAAGTCTGAGGCAGTTTGGTTGTGGTTTTTTTTTTTTTTTTTTTTTTTGCTTTCATCAAGAGATATAATCTGTTAGACAAGATAATTAAATGTGTATGGGCTAAATTCTGTTCTTATTTACAGAGTCTGCAGTAAATCTGAACTCACTGCAGTGACTGCAAGGGAGTCATTCTAGATTTATGTTATTATAAACGGGATCAGAATTTGACTTGTATAAATTAATATTAAAGAGGGAAAAGAACTGTTCATGTTCACACTCCTAGCCTCTGGCAAAGGCTAACTTAACTTCCTTAGCCTTCTTCATTGAACATGGAGAGGTTCAGTCACCACTGCTCTTTAGGAAGGATTGAACCTGATTTTAGAGCTTTCAGGGAACCAATCATAATTATTAATTAATACTAGTATTAATTATAAATGTGTTACTTCCAAAAAAAGTCTAAAGTAATTCTGACTTTATCTCTGGTTCTGCATTCATCTTTCGTAAAACTAAGGATCACTTCTGGGCTTCAAACACCTTTTTATCTTCATAAATTGTACTCTGCTGTTGATATTGTTGTGAGAAGCACACTGACAACCAGGTGATGGAGGTACACCTTATTATGCAAGAAGCCTGTATTTTTTTACAAATTAACCCAGTATGCTGCTCAAGGTTTCATGCCACACTCTTGCCTTGGTGTGTCCATAAAATCCTGACTTAACTCTTAAATATTAAGCTTTTATTAAGCTTTCACTGGGATTGGGCAAGGGTTGGATATACAACATGGCAGAATATTGAATTATTTCATACTTAGTGTTATGTCTTCCCCATTTTTGTTTTTCTTTACTGTAGTGGAGAGCAAGAAAATAAGTTTAACATGCATTTTTGGTAAACATTTTTCTGAAAAGTAATCTTTTTTTTTTTTTTTTTTTTTTTTTACTGTGGTAAATCAATCTCCACTAAATTATAACCAGCAAATTATTCATTTTGAGAACTGAGGATTGTGGTTGATGACTTTTTTCTCCATCCTGTGATTGTAGGTACATAAATCAAAATCACTTTCTCCCTCCCCATGCCCCCTTCCAGTAAACAAAACCTAGCCATTAGAAAGCAGGGAAGCCAGATTCATCTCAACACTAAGTTTTGGAGAAAGATGGGTGTTTTTATAGAACTCAGGTATAAGTGGTTTCATTATTTTTGAAGAATTTTTTTCTCACCTGACAAAGAAGGAGTCCTGCAGTAGATAAAGTCAGTGCCTTATTTGTTAGCTGTTATGTGCAGTAACTGCAAAGTTAAATATTCCATCCCTTTCCAATTTGCAAATATAAAATTAAGAGGTAGGTAATACTGGATATTTTTGGTTTACTGTTTCCAATTTTTTTTTTCTCAGAAGACTGCAGTCTTCTGATATGTGAAGATATAACTTAGGTGCCTTCTAAGTAAAATCATATTCTGTATAGTGAATCAGTAGCTGATTCGTTCAGAGGAAGACCTGAGATGCTGCAGAAGGATAAAGTAGGTTCAGGTGTCTGATCCTGGCATTGTTTCAGGTAGGGAGGGGTGAGGACTTAGCTTTGTAAGTGGTACTTCCTCCCTTGGGTTTTCATCTTTGACTTCCTCGCTGTGTGACTTAATGTAACCATGATCCTTTTTGAGCACCTGCCTACCTCCCAATTTTCTTCTTCAGCTGTAGACTTTCACCATTTTACTGTAGCTATAGACTTTTACCACTTAACTATGAGTAGCCTAAAAATGAAATGATTTATCTGAACATGTACAAAATCCATTTGATCTTGAATAAAATAGACTTGTGTCAGTAGAAAGCCAGATTGGCTTTTTTTTTCTTAATGAAGAGCAAGCATGGTTTCTCTCTTGGTTTTTCTCTCTTCAAATAATTTGATTAGTACATTTTTAACATAGAAGTTTCTAAGAATGACACAAGCCAAACCATGAATAAAACCTGTAGGCTGACAGAATAACTTCTAAATTAAATGTATTAATTTGTGGAGGAAAACGTCCCTATCACATTGAAGGTGTCCTTGCTCACAGCCAAAGAGAGGCTCTGTCATAGTTTTCTGGTAAGAGTAAGAAAGTAATCCCCTTTTTAAATCAAACCAAGACTGGCACTTTTTTGAAAGCTGTTAAGTGATTTAGAATATAGATTCACCTATCCAAAAAAAACCTTATCGGGGTTGGAATTTCAATGTTTATTCTACTTGTCATTATCGATTAACGTATTCCCTTCTAGAGGCAGAACAATAAACTCCTGACGTCATGTAAGGCAGGAATGTAGCCAGTAGTCATTTCGGAGCTTTAGTGAACTGCATGAACATAGGAGAAGGTTTCCTGTATTCTTTTAAATCACCTAATCATTTCCTAGCCAAGTAATAGACAAGGTGTGTATATCATATATATTTTATATGAGTGAATAAATCAAGTAATTGGCAGGGGAGAAAATAATCTGTCAGGTGCAATGTACTTCTAAAATATACCTTTTAACTCTTTACTTGATTCTTCTCTCTCATTGGTAGCCATGTGATTTTTGGGTAACTGATGCTGGAGTATCATTTTCAGTTTATCAGTGCACACAAAAGGATGATACCAGATATATTTAATTCTGAATTTGTTTACTTGAGTCAATCTGGTGCTATACTTAGGTATCTCTGTGTTCATTCTTTATTCATCTTGCTTTCAGTTTGATACACAGCTTTTTTGGTGTTTCACACATGTATTGTCAGAGTAGCAGGTATTTCTTTTAAAGCTCCTTTTATGTAAAGGACAACTAATGTAGTTTTCTTCAGAAAAAAGGTTGGACTCCTCTAAGTGTGATTCTCTGTCATCTCAGACCATGAAATCAATGCATCTTTGTGTGTCAGTCTTTTAAGGTTTTAAGTCTTGGATATTTCTCATACTTTATGTTGATTGAAATTCTATTCACATAAGTGTGGAACACGAGCAAATCTAATTAGTGGTGTACTAAACATTTGCATGACAGATTATATTTGGTGACATCAGAACATTTTTTAAAAAAATTAATTACTAAAACATCTATAGCTCATCAGAAGTCCAGTTAGTTGCAAAACCCATTACACAGCTGGCTCAGTGATACTGTACTTGTTTCTTCATAGCTATCTTTGGTGCAATAACATTTAATTTGTTCCCTTTCCCTTCCTCCTCTCAGGTAACAAGGCTGCTCTCTTTGAAGATGGCAGGTCCTAGGGGAGAGACAAAAGTTGCCTGTAGTAACTGTGGCTCAAGAGGCTCTCAACAACACAGCTTTCAGTTTTGGAAGTTGCTTTCACAATGCAAACTGTTCATTTGTGAAAAGTCAGACACAGGTTACAAAAGCAAATTGCTGTATGGTCTCCCAGAAATTCCTCAGTATCTAAATCCTGAATAGCTGTTGCTGAGATGGGAGGTTGGACAACTTCTTTCAGGTGCAAGAGCAGGGGCAACAAGTGCTGCTGTCAAAGGCATTGTTATTTGAGGAGGTTGTTGGGAAGGACGCACACTGACCTCTAACAAACATTTTAGCATCAGAAGTTCTTATGTGTCCCCTTGGATAATCCGAGCAGAGAGAAGGAATATAATGCTGAAACAAATGATTTGATTTATCCATCCACTCTAATATACTTACTCCAAAGCTATGCAGTTAGCAAGGCCATTACAGGAATTTTTCTGCTTTCTTTTTTATCAGGTACTTGTAATCAAGGATACAAGGTGATGATTTCAGATGACAGTTTGAGTTTGCAGCTTTTGGAAAGGAATCAAAGACACCTTCCCCATTTGTCCCTGCCCACTCCCATTTTAATTAATTTGGTTGTTTCTCCTTGGCTTTTTTGGTTGGCTTGGGTTCTTTTGCTGATGGTTTATGGATTATTGTTGGTTTTAGTTTTCAGTGGTTTGTTGGGTTTTTTTTGGTGGTGGTGGTTCTTGTTTTTGTTGTTGTTTTGGGCTTTTTTGGTGAGTGTTATTTGGAGTTGCCAGTGGGGTTAATTCCTTGGCTGTTCTGTCAAATGCTAGCTTCTAGTACAGATATTTGTGTATATATGAACAACTGTTTTTTAATAACCTGCCAAGAAGCTATAATCTTCCATTGCAATCCCTCGGGATTTAATTAGAATGGTTTTCCACAGCCTGACATGTTTATGGGGCATAGGTAAAGAGACAGTTCATAAAGCTGTCAATTTTCTGAGAAATTAAAGAAAAATTGGGCTGCTTAGTGCCTTGGCAATTCCATGCTGCTGATACTAGCATTGCAAACAATGAAATCAAAGGCAATGTAACAAGATCCTGATGCATTAGAGATGGGGAGGGTTTAAAATTATATACAAAGGCATTTGTCAATTTGAATTTGAATGCATAAGAGGAGTAATATGGAAAACAAAATATGAACTCCAGTAGCTGCTCAGATTTAAACAGTGCAAAGCTGAACAATAGTATCTTCATTGCTTTAACAGCTGTAACTTTTCTGGGACAAGTGGGAAGGGATGAAAACTGTTAAAGGAAGTAAGTCTGGACTATGAAAACCCTTCCTACAGATTTCCGTGTTCTTTGCTACCTGGAGTCTCAGGATGCTTATTCATGAAACAAAAGGGTATGAGCCATTCTTAGAGGTACAGTTCACAGTATGTTCTCATAGCTGTTGTAATCCAGGTCTCTTTGAGACTCTGTGATGCACTGGGTATTGAAAACAACCCAACTGCCAAATTCTGTCCTTTTTCTTTTTAGTAACTTTTCAGTTAAGCTATTAGGGTGTATCTGCATCCAGCCACCCTTTTTAATGTAAAATAGTAACTTTTCCCCCTTCTTCATGGCTCTCGTATGATTGTTAAAAAGGATTTAGAGTTGCCATCTCTGCCTCTCCTGCAAATTCCCTGTAACTTCATGATAGAGTTAAATTGGTATTAAGAGCAGTGAGCAATGAGAGTTTGGAACATGGTTTCAATAGCAGGGTGAGGTGTTGTTAAGGAAGCTCTGTAGCTGGGTTGGCATTTAAACAGAATTTAATTAGGATAGTTCATGCCTGTGTTTAGTATCAAGAATGGACTTTTATAACACACTTTAATATGACTGTATATAAGGTCAGATACCTGTTTCATCTTTGCCATTCAATTGTAACAGCTTTTGCCTAAGTTCTGGGAATTACATTTTAGGAATAAATATGGACAGGATATGGAGTGTTCAAGAGAAGGCTAACAGGTAGTACACAAAAGAAAAGGATCATGATATAGAACTCACCAGGTAAAACCTTTTTTAAAATGGTGCTTCTCTTGCTTTCCATAAAAAAATAAATTTGCTGAGACACAAAGGAGTTTTCTGATGTATCAAGGACAAATCTCCAGGTCCAGCAAAGTCATGACAGGAAAAAACAGTTTGTTTGTTTATCAACAAAAATGACTGACATTAGGAGAGACCTTCCAGCTGTAACTAAGTTAATCCCTGGAATGGCAGGTTATGCAGTCTTTGCTAGTGGAGACTTTTAAGGAGGTTGGACAAATTCTTGCTTGCACGTTCTACCTGCTGTAGTGTAAAGCAGAGAACTGTTCTAGTTCTGGTATTTTCAGCTGCATTTTTTGAGAATTGGAGCATGGGCAATGCAACAAGCCAATAAATTGTCACAGCTTCAGTTAATCAAGACTCACTGTGTAGCAGTGACTGTGCTCTGCTACCACAGATGAAGCACTTGAAAACCCTGGTGTTGCAAAATAGGTGTTTAGGAACCAGCAAGGGAATTAAATACATTTGCTTTATCCAGATCTTGGACTGTGTTTGAAGCTTCTCAGGTAAAAGTGCAGCTGAACAGTAGTTCTGTTCAGGGCATATGGATTAGACTCCATATTTCTCCTCAAAGTAAACAGAAGAGTGTGAAATTTGAGACTTGGTCTGAATGGTGCCTTGGTCAGATGGTGCCTTGGCCCACTGTTACCTTGTGTCCTCTCTTTTTATCTCTGTTTGTCCATATATTCACCTCTTACACTCTGACAAGACAGTTGAATGTCTTTTGTGTCTGCAGATTTTTCATATGATGCAATGCAGTGCATAACACAAGGAGACCCTGCACTGCAGTCCCCAAGCACGATTTTGGCAGCAATCACCATCAATGATGTCAGAATCCACTGTGGATTCATTTGTTTAATTTTACTGTGCTATTTCTTAAGCTTTGTCGTTTCCTTTCTATTTTGTCCAACTCTGTGTCTCTGAGGTTTCCCTTTATGCTCTCATTTGCTTCTCTTCATTAATATTCTTATTCCATTTTTAAATTTTATTTTACTGCCTGCCCAAGTCTCCTTTCTGTCCAGCTTTTTAATTTATAGTCATTATTCCTAGAAAAGATATATTGTAGGAGCCAGCAGATACAGAGTTTGTGTGATGTGCCTCTTATAACTGTAAAACACCTTAGGGAGAATACTTTCTCAGCCCAAAACATCATATTTCTCCTTCTTGCAAGATTATTTAACTTCCTGTCTTTTTCTCATTTCTTTTTAGATTCCTACCATGCTTACTAGGTTGGTGGGTTTTTTTTTCAAGCAACTATAAAATAAAAGTCATCAAGCCATTGGATCTAGGGTCTTTTTTATGTATTTCTACATGTACATGATAAAAAAGGTAAAATAGAAGTTCATGAGCAGAGAGACTGAAAAAGAAAGGAATCAAGTCAAGGAGAGTCTGTGCTATAGGTCAGCAAAGAACACAGAGATTGAGTGCAGATCAAAGAAAGTTAAAAATTATTTGACAGCATTTGATTTAGAACAGCCCTGCTGAGAAGTCTCCTGTAATAATTTATCCTACCTTTCACTTGTAGATTGTTGAGCTGTCTTGAAAGAATTCAGAGACTGTGGAATGCAGCCACTCTTTTCATTTATGATCTGAGAAGATGGGATGCAGTGTAATGTGTCAATGTGAGATCAAGATGTCACCCTCTATCAGGACGGCTCTCAATGATTTTCTACAAAAGACTGTGAACTGAATATTCATGAAAAAGAAAGTTTATCCTATGCTTTAGGAAGCTGATTGAAGAAAGCTTAGAATAAAATATCACCATATAGAATTGTACCTTCTCCTGAGATTATTTCATTTTGTAGAAATTCTCTCACATTATGAGTGCTTTTGCTGCAGTGGGGAGGTACAATAAAAATGGAGGGCAATAGGCAGTGCTTAAGGTTAGTGGGATTCAGGATCTGGTGTGTTCTGTGTCTTAGAGACTTGCTTCTCACCTCAAGTGTGTGTTAGAACCCTGACATTCCATTGAATACAATCCTGCTCCTCTTGAATTGGGCCTCATAATTCATTGCAGAATCAAAGAATATAAATCATAAATGAATGCATAGGGGAAGACAAGCTAAAATGGCACTCATCAAGATTGAACTGTACTGCCTCAACTACAAAAATGTTTTAGGAAAATTTTACTAGGGTCCTAAAATATTCTAATGGAGACTTCTGCTATTAGATATGCAGGGCTGCCTTGACATCTGTAACATTGACTGCAGTGCAATGTCCCTGCTGGTGCTACACCTGCTGAATTCACGTGTCAGACCATATCCTCCAAACTCATGAGGCTGGTTTAAAATTGAGAAAAGTTCATTCAGTGTTCTGAGATTTGGGGCTTTTAGAGTTACTCCCAGTGGTACATGTCTGTGAGGCAAAGCAATATCAAGGTGTGTCATTGAGTCAAGTAGAATGTCCAAACATGCTGGAGCTGTTTGTACTCTTACCACCCTTGGTGGTGGCCACCAGCCAAACAACAACTATACAGAGAGTGACCTGGGGAGTGTATTTTGCTGGCAGTAAACGTCTAATAATAATAATAATAATAAGTGCTCTGAACTGTTCTATGACGATTCCATTTTGGCTTAGACAACAGTTGAATTAGTGTTGTTGTTTCCACTGATGGATGTGGCCTGATTGGCAGTGGAACATAATTCAGGTATAGAAGGTTTTTGCTGTTTGTCACAGGAAATCATATAAAATATGCCATGGTTGACTTTTAACATTTTTTTTCTATTTCTGTAATTTTTCTTTAGAAGGAAAATGACCCCTGCAGGAATTTAATTCATTAGCACAAATTAGATGCCAATAATACATTTTAAGGGATGTAATTTAGTTTTTAGCTAGAACTCACAGAACCTCCATCTAGAAAAAAAGCCATGCATTT
The DNA here is from genome assembly GCA_910950805.1 of Acrocephalus scirpaceus scirpaceus. Taxonomy (NCBI): domain Eukaryota; kingdom Metazoa; phylum Chordata; class Aves; order Passeriformes; family Sylviidae; genus Acrocephalus; species Acrocephalus scirpaceus. The sequence goes on along the minus strand of OU383773.1, from coordinate 39,171,619 downwards.
AAAACAAACAAATAAACAAACACAAAGATGCTGAGTACTCATGCCTGACCAATACTTTTCTTCTGGAAGAAGGAAGTCTGAGTTAGAAGTTTCCAGAAATGGTTGATTAACATCAAATTCTAATCTTATACTTTCTTCAGTGTGGATGGTGTTTAGCACATCTTCAAGAACATAAGAAAAGGCATGAAAGCAACTTTTGAGCACACAGAGTATGCTGGCACCTCTTTTCTACTATACTGTAAAAGAAAAAGAAATTATGGTAAGAACCACAAGATGTGTTTTTCTGCAAGTGTACTGCTTTTTCATGGTTAGATGACCACTGTCTATATAGGAGACTCCTTGGACAGTGAGCTCAAATATACAGGTCTACATCATCCACATCTATTTTTATTCAGATGTATCTGATCCTCAGTCTCTGGTTTGTCTTTAAGCTTTCATTAGCAAGTGTCTAATACTTATTCTGTTCTGTTTTGAGACTATAAATTACGAAATGTAATTTATTATTACCACATCACTTCTAATTCTGTCTTGCTTCTTATTAGAGTTTTTTGTCTATTTGCTGCCTACCACATGTAATGGTAATGTAGTGGCTGCTGTGTCTTACTTTTGGGTCTTCCTCCCTTATAAGTGCCCATTTGCATGCAGTGGTTTCAATGAGCTCCTATTTAAAGCTTTACTAATTTTTGTGAAATTTAAGCAATAAATATGTCTGAGCTGCTCAATCTTTTACTATATTCATTATCCAGTCTCACTATCTCTAATTAAACTCACTTCACAGGTGAGTTTAATTTCTTACTGCTATAAGAAATCTGGAATGATTGGGTAGCCTATGACCAGTCATGATAGTTTTCACTAAGGCCAGCTGATAAAGAATTTTATCAGGTCAAACAGCAATAAGGGTCTAAACTATGTGGTTTTAATCATTCTTTAGAGGGAGTGGCATTTTTTAATGATGTCAGACCATGAAAACTGAGATTCTTGTCAGGAAAACGAAGAAACTAAAGCTTATTTTTTAATCTAAGAGCTACAAATTTCAGTGGGACTTAACAAAGTATGTTAGTTTAAGTGAAGATAGAGGATTTTCAATAGGCTTGTGTAAGCCTGTGTGAGCAATCTCCACTTTTGTTTCTTTGAATTAAGACTACTTTGATTAAAATGTTCATAATAAATTCAGCACCTCACTGAATTTTTTTCCTAGCTTTATGGCACAGTCTTTTGAGGCTTTTAATGTATGGTGTTTCCACTATTTCTATTTGAAATCAGAGTATATGTAAAGTGTGTATTTCCAAGATTATTAAAGTAAATGCTGTAACGCTGCAGCACTAGATCAAATGGTTTATTGGGTACAATGTGGATTTTACCATCCTTGCTTTAAATGTGACTTCAAATGCAATATCCATCACTAATGCTTGTGGCTTTCTGTTTCTAAATTTGCTATCTTGAAAGATGTACTTAACATCTAATTACTAACAGTTTGCTTTAAGGTTTGTAACACAAAAACAAGGCCTTGCTTTAGCCAGTTAATGTGGGGTTCTCTTCAGTTCAGTCTTCTGTAGACCTGATGTAAGATGATATTCCTTTGACCACTTTTAGTTGTACAGTGAAGAACGTAGATACATCTTTCCTTTATTCAGGGAAACATTTGAGCAGCACTTCAGGAAAGTTGTTCAAATTCCTTATGGTTCTATGTAAATTGTGATTCTTTTAGTGTGGATTCACTCTATGCAGTAAAGACAGAGTCCTGTGTTTCAGTGCAATTTTCCAAATACTGCATTTTGAGGTGTGACTTATGATCCCTAGTTTATGTATTTTTTTTCCCCCACAGATTCTGTGTCTATTTCACCGCCAGCTAGTGAAGTAGGAATTCCAGTTTCCCAGATAACCAGAAATCTTAGAATCATAGAATTTCAGAATGTTTTGGATTGGAAGGGACCTTAAAGATAATGTAGTTACAACCCCCTTGCCATGATCTTCTACTAGACCAGGTTGTTCAGAGCCCTGTACAGCCTGCTTTGACGGGCCCTGAAATATTATTAGGATATGTCTGTATTTGTCTTTATATCTGTAATTAGACACCAGTGTCTAAAGTCTGAATGAAATGATCCTCTTGAATGATGCATACAATTAACTCCCTATAATTTGTATTACTTGTCCTTCTAGAATTGCTGCAGTGGGTCTCTGTGTCATTTGCATTGTCTGAGTTGAGCTCTGCTCTGCTTTTTAGAGAGCATTTTCCTAATGGAAGGATTTTAATATACTGGTGACATTATTTATTATTGTTGGTTTCATTTTTCCAAGCCATGGTTGCCTTGATGTTCCCAATCAGTGTTTCTCTAATGTTGCCTCCCCCAAAAATCTGGTGATGATCTAACTGAAGTGATCTGCAAGTGTGTTCTCTTGCACCAGACACTACGTCCAAAGTCCAGTAGACATGGAATCAGAAGTCTGCTGCAGTCACTGTCACTGTGATGTGCTGTCTTGCACAGAATGTTGGCCTGTTGGTCTGTTCCCATAAATCCCAGTAAGAAGGAGAAACTGAAGGAGAAGTCATAGCCCCAGAGGCAGTTACCTATGTACTGTGACTGAGCCATAGGAAGCCAGCCCTGGGTGTCACCCTCCCCTTCCTTTGACATTCTTTTCTACTGAGGACTTGATACTTGTCAAGTATCAGTGATACTTACCTTTGCTGTGCACCTTCCAATTCCATCACTGTTTGAATAATTTTTGTCACTAACATTTTCTAGTGACATAATTGCTTCCAGTAGCTACAAATTACCTTACCATTGTTTTGGCTTGCACTGTCATTGTGGAACCTGTGGAATGTCAGGTTCTAACCCTGTGTGTACTCCTAAAGTTGTCTTTTGGCAGTTTTAGACCAATACGTCTGCCAGTCTCAGATGCAAAATAAAGGCCTTTTCCATGTCATTTCTTCCCCAGGGTCACCTGCACAATATGTAATTCACATATTCAGCACTTTAAGAGAATAGTTGGTACTTAGAAAGGCCAGAAATGGGAGAATTTCTGTTTTCCTAAAAAATTGGATCATATTTTCTGTGCAGAAGGTCGCATGAGCAGTGCTTAGTGTAAGCAGTCACCCAAGGTTCAGAAACTGAGATAACTGTGTGATTTTTAAATGTACTGTTCAGCTACATGCAACAGGGAAGCACCATTTCACCTGCTGCACATACATGTAGCTACCAGTGGCTCAAATGTGAGAGATCAATCTCTTGGCACTTGACTGTGGCTGGAATGGTGGTGGCATGTCAACAACCACAACAGGCCATGAGACTCTCAGATGAGAAAAGGATTTTAAGATCTAAAGCTGAAAGTTAGGTGTATTTGTGAAGGGGAATGCAATCAAAGGATACATTTTTTTCAGTGCATCAGAGGAAGGGGCTCTAAATACCCTCTCCTGAGGAATTCAGCTGCATATCAGTGAAGGTAAAGTGGATATAAGAAAAATGCCATGTGTATGGAGAGCATTAGGAAAGGTCATATATTTCAAGAAAGAATATTGTTTACAAGGAGTGTTAATAGGTTTCAAGGGAAATGTTAATTTTTTTTCCTGGCTGAAATAGCTACTGTAAGTTTTTAATGGTTAATCATTCATTCTTGAATTTTTATATTAAGCATTTCATATTACTTTATTGACTTAACTTTTATGCTCTTCTTCATTTTGACAGTAAAGAATGACCAGGCAATACTCTTTGAAAATTGGAGACCATTTGCAGCTGCTCTCTGCTGAGGAAAGTGAATAATAGGGTGCCCTCAAGGAATTTCAAAGGTATCACTCAACAGAAACTTTTGTGTCTGAAGAAAACTAGATCATTTTATCATGGTAGGCATACTGATATGTTTGCTTTAATAAAATGCCATATTTCTGCCTTTAATCTCTTGTCAACCAGCTATTAAAACCCCAAAGTGTATGCGTGCAGCACATGTAAACACTTGTAGTTTCAAGTTTGTCACACAACATGCAAACAAAGCCTGTAATTTTTGTTTAGTGAACGATCTGTAATAAACTTACTGGGTAATGGCAATGAGGCTCTTTTTCTCACCCCTTCCTCAAGCCAACAAATCAATTTGGTTTAATTCAATAATCCATGCAATTTTTAATAAGCATTATCTAAATCCTACAGAGTCTTCCGAAGTGGCCAGGTGATGAAATAATGACAACTGTTTTCCATGTAAATAGTGTGGAGCACCTGAAATAATAGCAGTGTTGGAAGATGATTACTTATGAGAACTGACATTATGTGCCTCGAGCCCCTGGAATCTTGCACCTGCACTGAACAGTTCCCCTTGTCTTTCAGCATGGCAATTCTGTGCTGTTGACTCACTCATCATTTCTTGCCTGTTAAGGCAAGGCTTGACTTGGTGCCCACAGTAAAAGAAGCTTGCTTTGGGAGTAAAAGACATTGTAGTCGTTGCATCATGTTAATTCAGAAATTCCTCAATGTTTTTGTGGATAAAGATATCTTAGTGAGTTTGGGTATTGTTTCAAATAATAGTAGAAGACTAAAACATAATATTTTCTGAACAATGTTCAATAAATATTTTCTTAATAACAGTTATGCTGTTTATGAAATAGATAAAAGGATAATTACATTAACAGATATCCATACCTTTTCTGTCAATCCTCATGTGCTCAGGTATTTCAGAAGGTGGTATATGTGTAAGAAGCCTGCTTGTTGATAAAACATTGACCTAAAAATGCAATGATAAAAATTGATAAAAACTATGGATTTAAGATTGCCAGCAGTCAGATATCACATTGGTGAACCACAAGTTCTGGGAAATGTTGGTGGTTGAGAGGGAAGAATAAAGCCTCACATAAAGGCTGCATGTGCTTGTGTCTGCAGGACAGACCCAGCATCTATATGTGAACAAATTGGGAGTGAAGGTTGCATTTCCCTGATCACAGTGGAAAGAGAGCCATAGTTACTCTAAGCCAGTAGCAACACTCTAAACTGCCTGTTTGTACCCATCCTTTTCCCCATTACACTAACTCATGTGAGTGTTTCTTTCAACAGAATAGTGTTAAAATTTCTTATTTCCACTTCTGGGGAAGTTATTCAGTACCACTACTAAGTTCCGTGCCTTTTCTTTGTCTCCTGTGTTTTATTTAAGATGGAGTTTATCATAATGAAGTTAGTGTTAGGAGTAAAAAAATGTAATAAATTTCAGAAGTTACTATTTCATTGTTGATATTCCATTAATGGAACCTGTAATAAGTTTCCATGTAGGCGGGTGGTCAAGAATAAGATACCTTCATAAAGCTGTGCAAATAGCTTTCCTTTTATTGTTACAATGTTCTAGGTTTTCTTTTATTTTTCACTGAGCAGCTACTTACACATATGAGACACTAAGAATTTTTTGTTCCTTTCAGAGAAAGTTAATATTCCTTTTCTGTGTTGAATTTCAAATACATGGTGCCCTAGGTTTTTTTGGGTCCTTTTAAATCTCCTATTAATCTTCTTTAGTTTTGGCTAGCTCACATCATTTAGCACATTTTCCCACCTCTCAATTACCTTACTTTCTCTTGTCATGTATTTTCTTTGTTTAGTTTGTTGGATCCATGTTCTACTTCTTCCTAAACTGTAAACTGGTAACTAGTTTCTAAATCACAGGAAGATGTTCTTGTAATCTATTATTTTTTTATATCTTTTTACTGAACATTTTTCTTCAGGTGTGATGCTTCTCTAAACCTTTTTCTTTTTAATTAAAAAAAAAATATTTTTTGACCCTGCTGACCAATCCTAATGCATTGAAAACATAGGCTTACGTCATGGAATTTATGTTCAACCACCTGTTTTATAGACCTTCCTTGGAGTTTTGTGGCAGCCTGTTACCTGAGTTATTCTCATATCCAAGACTGCCAATAGCACCTTTTTCATTCACATTTCTTATAAAAAAAATATTGATAAAGTGATTAGTATAAGTTAACCATTGCCCAATAAGGAGTAATAATTTATTGAGCAGGTCAATGCTTTTCTATATACAGTGTATAATCATAGCTTGTTACCATGTGAGTACATGTTCATGATTTCCTACTTATTATCTATTATTGTTGCTTATTTTTACCATGCTATTTGCTAAGTATTTTTTAATCTTTTCTAAGGTATTAGTATCCTCTACCACATTTTTGCTAGTAACTTTGACAATTGTAAGTCACTTAAGACCCTTTGCTTTGATTTAGAGCTGGGTGTGTGGACATTTCGAGACCAATCCTCAAGCTGGAAACTCTCTCAACTTTTGGTTCAATGTTGGCTGTTCTGACCTATGATTTAAATGATTTTTTTCTCCCCCATTGTTTCTGTTGTGGCATAATCTTTGACAACTTTTCCTTATTGATAAATTGTGGATCACCCACTCTTGTGACATGTCTGCAAGGGACATGGCTCTTGTAGTCTGGTACATCTTTTTAGTCCCTGATTCCTGTGGTCTCCAACATTAAATGTTTTTGCCGGAGTCTGATGGCCTCTGATGGAAATTTTATCAAGACTGTGTCTGCAAGACTTGCACTGTTCTTCAGCTCCCCTGGGAAGTTACAAAATTTTTTTTCTTTCTACTAAGATGTTTGCTGGAAAAGGCTTTTTTGTAGTAATAGGAAACTACAGTTTTCTTGCAGTCTCAAAACAAAGAAATGCTGCTCTTAAATGTTGGAACAGGATAGGATGTTTTAGCAAGGTGTCCTCTTGCTTTCTTTTGTTATCTTATGCTCAGTATTTATGGCTAAATCTCAACCAGTAGACCCGGTGGTGTTTTTAGGTCCTGAGACAGGATGTGTGTTTCATACAATGTTCCATATCTTTTCAAAGTCTAAATATGATTCAGTATGCAGTTCTTAGGTTTCTTTCACTGATATGCCATGGATGTGGATAGATAGGGTTACTGCTCTACATTGAAAAGTGAAAAAGGGAAGTTGTGGAGTACAATCATGAATTAATCAGGAAATTATTATTCTGTTGTAACACAGCCGTAGTCTGTTACAACTATTAAGTTTCTCTATTGAATTTATTGCTGACAATTTGCTTTGTGCAGTCTGGATTTAATACTTACAAAATATGATTGCAGGAAGAAACTGTGTTTCTTTTCTGCATTTTGTAATGGGATTTTTTGTCAATTCATTTGAGTGTGACAGGAGATCTGACAGACAACTGATGAACCATAGCAGTTCTTGGGAAAGAGTGCAGGATGCTGCCTTTAAAAACTGACTTTTATACATGTGAACATCATTTTTCAGCATTCTAAAAACATACATCAAATATGTCTTGAATTACATATTCTTTGCTGCGTGGAGGCAGAAAACAAGCAGGCAGGCAGTAACTAGGATAGGGCTGCTTCAATAAAAATTCGTTTCATGCTTATTCTTAGGCTTAGACTTTTTTTTTTTTTTCATTACTAACAAAACAAAAATTAAATTGTTTAAAGCCTTCTTGTGTGCACATGTCTGGTTTAGAGTAGAGTAGCTCAGCCCAGGTCAGGCAAAATAGAAAACAGAAATCTTCACTGTAGTCCTTCACAGCATTCAGGGATGTGCAACATCATCTTCCTTACATGTGGTTGTCTTTGGGATGTTAAACTAGAGAGGCATTGTGCACGCTTCCTGGGACATGTGAAAGGCCAGTCTCCTATTTCTGCACAAGAGAACTCTTGTTATAGAGGAGTACCTACAGTACCAGGGTTGTGTGGGAGTCTTTTTGTTTCAGTTCTTTTTTATCGTAATCTTTGGCAGTGCAATTGTGGTTATTTTCTCAAGAGAAGCTCTCCCACTAAAAAAAAAGTACATTTTGTGGCCTTTGCTTACTCTGGGTCACCTCAACAGGGCAGGCAAAATATTTATGCAAGTAAAAATGCACAAAGTGTTCTGTGCTAATCTGTATGGCACACTGGAAGAACAGAATCAGCTCTTCAGTCTGCCATCACCTATTCATGCATATTTAGGCAAAATGCATGTCTGCTTCTTCTACAATCTGTAAACACTTTAGGACAAATCTTTATCTGCAGGACAGAGTGCAACGAAGCCCAGATTTTAGCTTTGTCCTCTGGAAACTATTTTCAAAAGGGCTTTGTGGCATCTCTCTAGATCCACATTTCAGTGCCAAGAGTCAAAGATAAAAATGAAGGTTGTGGTCTCATTTTTGTCCTGTTTCTATCCAGGCTTATCTAACACATGCCTGTGTTTGGAAAGCAAGGACTTCTGTGGTCAGAATAGAACTGGACTGTTTTTGGGAGGTATGTAGGGAATTACAAAAGCTAAACATATTATTTTCCTCTTGCTCAAACTGAAAACAAACATAAAAGACTCAAACTGCTTGTGAGACACCGTGGTCATGTTTTTTCATGGAGTCTTTCAATCTGATTAGATAAGGTAGTCTTTGTTCCTCCTTCTTGATGAACCAGTAGTGGAATGCAGGAGTCCAGGAAGGGACTAAAATCTCAGAGTGGTAAAAGGTGCACAATCTGGAATTGAGTTGGGATTTGTGTATGTCAGGTGCCTACGAACCTGGTGCTTTATGGGATAACAACAAAGCTGTGCTGTTTGGCAGCAAAAGCAGCAAAATCATGGCAAATCAACCATATAAGCACTGTTTCAAGCAGTAGCAGGGTTTCCATTTTTGCCATAGATATAGGATGAAATAGTTCAGAGACCTCCTTCTGTAAACACCTGTCTGGTATTCCTGTAGGGCAGAGATTTAACATGCAGGGTGAACTAGGGCAGAGAAACAGAGCTGTGTGTCATCAGTGCACTGAAACTCCTCTCTGGGCACACATGCCATCATCCCAAGGAGCCCTCAGTACTGTGGTCTTCCTCTTCTGCTGAGAACTGCTTGTACAGGATCACCTGGAAGCTGCCATTGAAGAGCAGAGTAATTCTCTCTGATATTGGTGGTTTGCATGTCAAATAACCAAGCGTAAATTTTCATGCAGGTGTGGAAGTATTTTTGACAGGGTAAGAATTTGGAAATCCTTAAAGGAAAAACCAAAGCATGGGAGGCTTCTGTCTGATGTGAAGTGCTGCTGAATGTTCTAATATGCTCAATGCTTTCATAGATTTAAGAAATAAACAGCCACACAAAAAATCCACTCTCAGAGTGAAAATTCTAAGTATGGTAGATGCAAGATGGCTCTGATAGGACTACCTCCAACTCCTGTTTCACTTGGGCTTTTTTTTGTTGTTGTTGTTTTTTGTTTGTGGAGACTGGCAGGATGAGATGACAGTTTTTTCTGATGGCCCTGTTAATACTTTTCACTAACAAGGAAAGGGGAAGGGAATAATTCTCTGCAATAATATTGACTTCTTATGTGATCTGGGGTAAGTCACTTGACTATTGTGTGCTCAGCTTCCTCAAGAAGAGAACAATACTATTTCTGTAGCTTTGCACAGGTGTTATGACTGTTACTGTGAATAAAGGATATTTTGTTTTTCATGGGTTGAACCAGTACAGAATGTTTTCAGTTCTCTCTCTCTCTCTCAAAAAAAAAAAAAAAAAAAAAAGGAAAAATGTTTCCAATCAGTCAGAGTGCTTTGGCAGCATATATTGAATTGTTCCATCATGCTGTATAAATGAGAAGTTTTTGATTTTTTTCTTTGTTCATTTGTTTTTAAATATTTAATTTTTTTGAAATTGTAGGTGAATTTTTAAGTGAAAACTGTCCTTCTGGGAAAACCAATTCTCTTTAGAAAATATTGAAGTAGAATGGTTTTTACATTTCAGACACTGAAGTCCTTAACATTTCTAAAATAGCTCTGTCAGAAAAAAACCCCCAGCTACTCTTTGACATGTTCAATTACTTCCTGTTCCACCTTCCATATTTTTTTCAGTCAAACTATGTCTGAGTTTATTGTAACAGTAAAATTCTTTGAAAGACGAACTTACAGACTAAGGTGCATGAAAGAAAGCTGAGGTGACTTTAAAGAACCTTTGCAGTTTTTGGACTCCAGTCTGATTTATAGATATTTGTATTTGTTTGTCTTCTCTTCTGGGGCTTCCAAAAGAGGGAAAAGAGTGACACAATTTCTTCCATGGTTAATTCCAGTACTGAAACATTTTTCTGGAGTTCTGGCATTGGTGAATGTTATTATCCCAATGTGTATTTAGGGCACCTCAGAGGGCAACTGTTGAACCCATTTCTGTAATATTTGACTTTGGCTTTGCAGATACTGCCTGTTCTGGGCACAGCCCCATTTCCCAGCAGTGTCTGTGCCACCAGCTCTTCTAAATGCTTTGATTTGGAGTTATAGTTAGACTGCAGTCAGCTATTTGAACAAAAATTCCCATTTTCTTCATCAAAGTGTGAGTGCTAATAACAGCTGCTAGTTTGCCTGATAAGAATTTCTTAGTACTTGCATGATTTTCTGGATGCCTTGAAGACAGCTTTTCCAAATTTCAAGCGCAAATTTTTGTGTATGAATAAGCACACTTACTTCATCAGGTCTTACAAAAGTCGAACCCCCAAACCTCATTCAGAAATTCAAAACGTGTCTACCCTCTTTCTTTCTCTAAAGGGATTGAAGAAATATTTATTTTATGTTAATTAGCTATCTGCTGAAACTTGTTATAACAAGACAGAAAGCAAACTTCCCTTTTGGTGAGCAATCCTGTGATTGCACATTTATTAACAAACTATAGTTTGTAAATATGAAAAAAAAAAAAATCCCAGAGTGCTTAAAACATAATTATTAATGTAACAAAGCAAGGCAAGAACAGCATCCAAAGAATTCATGTTTGAAGTCACAGATAATCCTGTAATTGCTACTTCTTGGTAAAATTCTGACTATGTGAGAGAGAGACTTTATTTTAAAATGACACATACACATCAAAGACACTTTCCTTGTCTTTCATACAGTTTTCTTTCAAATAAAGAAACACCCACACAGAAAAGGAAAAAAAAAAAGTTCAGTTGTGCTAGCAGTCTGTTCATTTCTGCTCAAAGTAAATGCTGGTTTTTGGCAGCCTATAGATGGAAATGTGTTTAACACTGCAAAGGTGAATTGCTGCTACAGCAAGGACTGGAAGTGGATGTCAGCACAAGGGAATGATTGTCTGGTTTTTTGTGGCTGGTTCTTTGCTGAAGGGTTTTGAACTAGCCATTGCCAAGCTTAGAGCAATGTTTGTTTCCTTCAGCTGCTGATCTTCATAAAAGCATCATGCAAGGAAAATTTGCCTTAATGGGGATGTGAACATTTTGCAGGTTTCAGTATTACAACTGGAATCCTGACTCCCACATGCAGAGAGGCTGCTAGCAGGGCTGTCTGGTCAGCTTTCCTGAGAGTAGCAACCTTACTATTTTGAGGTAGAAGATGTCAAGAATAATCTGCTGTGAGGATTTTTCTCCCACTGTGATTAGCCAGGACTTGAACATCACCTGTACCAAAACTAGTGTCTTAGAAATTAAGCACCCATATTTTAATAGGAATCTGTCTACTGACACCTACACAAAATAATAGAGGATAGCCTATATATATGATTTTTTTATCCTCCTATCATCCTCTACTCCTGTATACTGCAGGGTATGCAACTGCATTTTCATCTCCACAAAATTTTACAAAACATTTATAAATGTTCTGTTTATTGGAATTTCTCGCTTTTCTTTAAGTGATTGGCAGGAGCTGGTGGAAATTTGGTGTAATCTGAGTCATAATTGTGCTTACTTGCAACTTATGTTGGCTTACATATGGTGGGCTAACCCAAGTGCCAACCAGAGCTGCTCTGTCATTTTCCTCCTCAGCTGGACAGGGAGAGAAAATATGGCAAAAAGCTCCTGGGTTGAGATAAGGGCAGGGAGAGAGTATTCACCAATTACCATCACAGGCAAAACAGACTTGATCTAGGGAATATTAGTTTTATTTATTGCCAATCAAGGTGAAAATTAGTTTAATTTATTGCCAAACAAGTCAGAGTAGGAAAATGGGAGCTAAACACTAAATCATAAAAACATCTTCCCCTACCCTTCCCTGCTTTCTAGATTCAGCTTCACTCCAAAATTCTCTGCCTCCTCCCCACAGCGATGTAGGGGGATGTGGAACTGGGGCTGTGATCAGTTCATCACATGTCCCTACCACTCCTTCCTCCACAGAGAGAGGGCTCCTCACATTCCTCTCCGGCTCTGGTGTGGGATCCTTCCCATTGGACACAGTTCTCCACGAATTTCTGTAAGGCAAGTCCTTCCCATGGGCTGCAGTTCTTTATGAACTTCCCCACCATGGGTCCCTTCCACAGGGTGCAGTCTTTCAGGAACTGCCCACTCCAAGATGGGTGTCCCACAAGGTCACAAGTCCTGCCAGCAAACCTGCTCCAGGGTGGGCTCCTCTCTCCACATGGCTGAAGATCCTGCCAGGAGCCTTCTGCAGTGTACACTTCCCATGGGGTCACAGCCTCCTTTGTGCACATCTACCTGGACCTCTGGGCGCTGCAGGTGGATCTCTGCTCCACTGTGAACCTCCTGGGCCAGCAGCAGGGGAATCTTTGCTCTGGCACCTGGAGCACCTCCTCCCTCTCCTCCCTCACCGACATTGGTGTCTGCAGGGCTGTTTCTCTCACATATTCTCACTCCTCTCTCCAGCTGCAAGTGCTCTTGTGTGACAACTTTTTCTCCTTAAACACATTATCCTGGACTTGCAACCACTGTTGCTCAGCCTTGGTCGGTGATGAGTCTGTCTTGGATCTGGCTGGCAATGTCTCCATCAGACATTGGGGAAGTTCCTGATAGCTTCTCTCAGAAGCCACCCCTGGAGCTCCACTGCTACCTAGGCCCAAAAATCCAAAGCAATAAGTCATTGCTGTCTCTGCTAAAGACCCTTTTTGGAATTCCTGACAAAGGTCCATCATAACTGTGGTAGTGACCTCGCTTCCTGCAGTTCATGTTGAATATAAATCTTTTGTGTACTGATATTTGTTTCTTCTACTGCCCACCTTCTTTTGTCTTGAAACTGTAAGATTGTTTCAGCATAGATTATTTCTTGTTTAATGTGTGTCATCATATAACCAAGTTGATGTTTGTTCCTACTACTAAAGTACAGGTGGCAGTAAATGACATGTTTTAATCCCAAAGATAGTGCCCATTTAACTTTGAAAGGCATCTGGGGTTTTTTTTTAGGTTTGTTTTTTTTTTGTTTGTTTGTTTGTTTTTTTTTTTTTTTTTTTTCTTGTGCTGAGCATGGATACCAGCACTTTGTGGCTGTGAAGGAGTTATTCTCTTGTTTTCCAACAGGTGGTAAAAACCACAAAGGTGGTATGGAGCACTGGGATATAGGTGAAGTGTTTGGCCAGTTGTCTCCCTGACTGCCTAAAAACATGTTTCCAGACTACTCTTTTCATTAATCATTTCCAGAGAAGAGGGGAAAAATATGTTTTCTATGGGAAGGTTTGGAGATATGTCTTCTGGTTCTCTTGCAGCACCACCAAGTGATTGGAAGCAGGAAGCTGCTCAGATGTGATAGAGACAATGGAGATGAACATCTCCTAGAAAATCATAGGCTGCAAAGTGAGCTGCAAAGCCTTCAAGGACAGAAAGTAACTAAATAAACTCAGCTGATTGTGTATCTCTGATCTGGGTATAGGGACACTGTGTTAGAGAGCTTAAAAGCAAGCAATATAACTGGCATAACTCATCCTGTTAAAATGAAGAGGCGTTTGTAATGGCAGTGGCACTTAGCCAAAGCTAGGGGCTATAGAACAGGATCTTACTAAGCAGTGTATCAGAAGACCAGTATTTCTTAGTGATGGTTTTCTTGTGGTTATAAACCTTGTTGCCAACAAGGTTGCCTTGAAGCCCTTCCCAAACTGGAGTCTTTCTCATGACATTTCTGCAACTCTTTCTTCCCAAGCTTTTCAGGCTGTCATATGTGCCATCGGAGTGCACTGCTGGGGAGACAGCAAAAACCTCTTTCAAGGAAATGTGTATGCTTGCAAAAAATTGAGTGTGACCCCATGCTTCAAACATACAGTCCTGTTGTCATAGATATCATCATGAGGAAAACAGAGATTTAGAAAGGGAACAAAGAGAAACATTTATTTTGCTATAAAAAATGACCTTGGAAATGTGCATATCAATTAAGCAGCATCTGCCAAGAAGTTTTTCTACAAATAGAAAACTAAAGAACTTGCATAAAAGTACTTTTGTCTTTCTGAAAGAAATGGCTGGATGCCCACATGAACATTGTATCTTCACCAAAAATGTGTATTTTTAAAAATCTCTTATCAGATATACTGGGATGAAATTAGTCTTGAGAAAAAGTGCTATTGAGAGCCAAAGGAAATTGCAAATAAGAAACTCCACAGTTGCAAATGCTAGTTTAGATCTTTTCATATGAGCCTGCTGAGAAAGAACAGAACTCTTGTGCCTCTTCAATGTTTTCATAACTCTTCCAATATCCAGCTCTGAGAGTGAGAGGGCTGTGGGTATTCACATTGTGGGTATTGCAAGAAAGCAATCTTACAAGTGCAAGAAAGCAACAAAGGGTCTGAAGGATCAGAGCTCTTTCTGGATAAACTAACCCAGATCTTAGGCAACCATAGCACTGTGTCTTGACAGAATGAGCTTATATGTACTGAAAAATTAGGTGTACTTATCTGCAGTGGTTTGGTTTTGCATGTCTTTTTGTTACACCTCTATTGAGCTTTCTGATAGAAATAAATTTAAGGAATTTCATTCTCGAGAGTTAAAAAGTGGGGTGAATGGGACAGATAGTCTTGAGACTGGTTGGTGACCCTGGGAAATGGAAAAGGGAGGGAGAGACACTAAAGCAAATTGTGATGTTTCAGTTGGGTTATGTGATTTTTGGTATATCCATTTTAAGCAAAGCAAATGATTACTAAAGGCCAAACTGTATTGTAAATTGCACAACCAAAAATCTTAGCTTTAGGTTCTTAGCTTCTTTTTTAACTTGTTTTTTTCCTTTTGAACAAATACATTGTTCTTAATCTGTTTCTCAGGAAAGGAGGAGGAAATAGGCAGTTTTTATTAAACCACTATTTGGGATAACATTGTCTCAGTTATGAGGGATGCTAACTACTTATCATTTAACCTGTGATTGCTGAGCACAGGTTGGTGGTTTGTGACCAAAGCACACAATTTGGTAGATTAAACTCTGTCAATCACCCCAGTGACTAGGTCAACAAATTCCACCTTATTTTCCACCACACATAGAGCTTTGCCTAATTTCTTTTCATGTGAAGGACTCATGAAAGCTGGGAGACATGTTGGATGGATTCTGTTGATTTTCTTAGTATTTCAGTTTTAACCTCAATATCCTGAAAAAAAACAATTCCATGTCAATAGCTTCAGTCCATTCATATTTTTAAAACTGAAATTTCCTTTACCAAGCAGAATTAATCATAAGCTGCTTTGTGCTTGTAGTTGATAACTGTTCCTGTTACATTCTCCTAATATGTGCCTGATCAGATTAAAGATCTGGCAAAATCTTAGTGCCACATCTAAATGGTTTTTTGAATGCTTCCAGGGATGGTGATTCCACCACTTCCCTCAGCAGTCTGTCCCAATGCCTGACAACCCTTTCAGTGAGGAAATTTTTCCTAATATTCAATCTAAACCCCTGCTGATTCAACTTCAGGCCATTTCCTCTCGTCCTATCACTTGTAACTTGGGAGAAGACACTGACCCTCACCTTGCTATACCCTCCATTCAGGTGGTTTTAGAGACCAATAAGCTTTCCCCTGACTCTCCTTTTCTCCAGGCTAAATATCCCCAGCTCCTTCAGCCATTCCTCATTGGACTTTCTCTCCAGACCCTTTACCAGCCTTGTTGCCCTTCTCTAGACGTGCTCCAGCACTTCAATGTCTTTCTTGTAGAGAGGCCCAAAACTGAACATAGGATTCAAAATGTAGTCTCACCAGTGCCAAGTCCAGAGGGAAAGTCACTGCCCTGGCCCTGCTGGCCACATTGTTTCTGATGCTGGATGGCAGTTTCACTCTCTTCAAGCATTAGACCCATAGGTAATTCCCTGATTCCCAGGAATGCAGATTAGATTTGCAAACTCTGGTCTCTTCCCACAGCCTGAGGGAGTCTTTGTTGGTGCAAGGAGTTGTTTGTTGGAGCTGGTAGCAATATGGTGGCATTATAAACCAATGATCAGCAAAGAAAACTTTTATTTGCCTCATTTCCCAAGAGGAAAAACCACAGTTAAAGGCTAAAAACATCTTGATATTTTATGACGCCAAAATCTGCATCGTTTTACAAAGAACTTATTGCAAATGGAAAAATGTTTCTTTGCTGTAAAAGAAAAGGAGTGGAATGAGATGAAGTTTTCTTTGAAGATAACTGAGCCATGAAAGGTAGAGCATTTCCATGGGAGTGGCTTACAAACAGTGCAGGTACAGTTGTGCTGCAAAAATGGGTGCTACCTGGCTTCATCTGCCAAGTCCAGCAACTTCCTCATTTGCAAACTGCACTGGTTGAAGTACCCAGTTTGTTTTCTACTTGCTAAATTTTTCAAGTGGAGCTTTGGATTTGCAAGCAAGCAAAAAACACACCCCTTTTCTTTTCTGTTCCTTTTCTTCATGCTGGGCATTTTTCTGTCAAGGTGTCCTAGCTGGGTGGTAAGAATGGCAGTAAGAATACTATGCATTTAATTGCATGCTAGTCAGGCATGAGAGAGCATGCAGGAGGAGCTTTAGCTGACTTTTGTTTGTCAACACAGTTAAATATGTATGTCACCTTCTCAAAAGCAAAGGAAGCCAAGGCAAAATACTTCTGGCCATGAGTCTTAGTCATTAGCATAAAACATGAGAGTTTGGCTGTGAAAACTAAGATGGACTTGTGGAGATTTTAGATGGATGTCAATGGCCTTTATGAGGAGTGGGAAAAGCTCTTTGTGACCTTGACACTCATTCCTAACTCACAGGTCTTTTTATGATTAGGGAATTAATTTAATTCAAATTAGCTGTGGAATGGTTAATGGAGTAAATTTGACTTGTGTTCCTAAATTCTTTGGAAAGCTTGGTAGCATGAGCTACTTTTCTAACCTTATGTTGTAATTTTCAGCAATTTTTTTTCAAGCATAAAACTAGAAAAATGCTTGATTCTGTAAACAGAATTCAGTTTTTGTCTGCAGAACTGCTGCTTTTATTTCAAAATCCATGTTCTTACAAGCTCCTCTTCCTCACTCCTTATTTTAGAATTTATGGAAGTGTTTGCATGTGTGGTACAGTAGAGTGTGTTTGCCAGAAAGCTTGATAGCTAAATTCCTGGCCATTCTGTCTATTAATCTTCCAAGACAGGATGATTTCTCACCACAAAATGCTGCCGTGTCTTCTCGTGTTTTAGAAAATGACTCGTATGATAGCATGAATATCTCCAGTCTAGCTCAACCAACTGGTTCAAGTCCTATTAAAATTTGATTATGCCAGCATAGATTACCTGGTGAGCAGTACACATTTACCCCTTTCCTGGGATATTTTTCTGGGATTCCTGTACCACAATCCCTCTACAGACATTTAGGTACATTTCCATCATGGTGCTGCGGTCAAAACAGTAACCACAACTTAGTTCAGTGCTTGAATCTGTCTTTGTCTCCTGTCTTCCTGTTTCCATTTCAATCTGTTTTAATATGTGAGGTTAAAATAAAACTCTTTCTGGAATAGATGGCAAATAATTGGCTTCAGCTTCTCTCCTCTTTCCTTTCCTCACTCAACCCACCTGGGCCTATGTTTATTGAACTCCATACATTGTCAAGACAGTATTTGTAAATGGAATTTAACTGTAGGTGAGCAGTACAAATGTAATAATATTACACAACTCTTGTTTAATTTTGAAAGCTCCATCCTCTGCAACAGCACTTATAATGGACGGTTCAAGCTGAATTATCCATTATTGCTCCCAAAGTTTACAATTAAACTATCGATCAAAGCTGGCAGAAAATTCTCAAGCAGTCTGGGTGTATACCAGACTTGTTTTAGATGCAGGCTGAGGGAGAGAAAGCCAGAAGCAGCCTTCAGCTAATCCTCTTAGTGCTAACTGTCCTGGATGCAGCAGTGATTATGTATCGTGCTTATACAGTTTTAATAGTGCAGGTCCTATGCAATTTGCGACCTCTATTTCTGCCTGGAAAGATTGGAGCTTAACAGGTTTGGATCCACAGGGAACCAGCTTCGGCTTTTAGGCTTCTTCAGACACTGCAGAATGCATCTTTTCTGGGGAATTCCACAATAAAATGACTGTTATTTATCATTACAAACCTCTTTATCATTTAGTCAATAAAAGGCCTCTCTCTCTCACTTTTTTTTTTTTTCCATGGTGTGCTCAGAGTCAGAAATCTGTATTAGTCTCCCCTGGCCTGAAGGCAAGAGATGTCAAATGCTAAATCATGATCTGCCCTGGCTTTCTGGCTAAATTGTGTATGAAGGCCTGAGGCAAAAAGGTGCACATGCTCATTATTTGAAACAGAATGATTTTTTCCCCTTTCTTTTCTTTTTTTAAAAAAACATATTGAGACATATATGGTAACACACATACAGTAAGCTTCTGAAAAGTATCAAACCTGAAACAAACCAGCCAGAGCTAAATATCTCAAATATATATGTTTGCAGATTGGTAAATAGGAAAGGGATTGTCAGGAAAAATCAGATGGTCTTCCTCTTTTGAACTTTTTGTTAGCGGTGGGGAAAAAAGTGTTAGGAGTTGACAGCAAGGTGACAGATGTGGTAAATAATGCATCTGGTGAATTCACCCTTCCTTTTTTGGAGAGGGGAGGAGAAGTTTGAAATGAATCTTAGTTTGATATTGGTCAGGAAACCCTCATGGAAACATATTTTAAAACATCTGATTGTTTTGCAATCTGTTTTGTGTGTTTTTTCATCTACTTACTTGTTTGCATTTTGTGATAGATCACCTTTCTTACAGGGCATTTTTACTACCCCAGGTTGACAAAGAGACTTTTGTGAAGAGGATTTAGGACAGTCATCCCTTGGGTAAATTTTTGTGTGAACATATTTGCATATATTTGCCAAAGTCCTTCAATTCTGTAAGTAGTCTCTGCAGGATGTATCATGCATACCAAAATATAGGTGGAAAACTTATTTAAAGGGTCATGTTTGTCTTTGAAGCAAATTTAAATTTGTTATTTATTTATTTTGACACTAGAGAAATGTTCAAGATTGTTGTTTTCCAGTATTTGTTCAGTAGAAGGTGACAGGGAGCTTCTGTAAAAGCATATTAAACTTCACTATTTCCACACTGTGGACTAGAGTTTCAAAAGCTGCAATGAAATCTGGGTAGCTCCTCTGGAGAATCTAAACAATGTATGTATTATTTTTAGTGCTCAATATTTTGTGTTCAACAACAAAACATTCTACATATTTATGCTGACCACCTGCTCTCAGTGTGAACATGAAAGCAACCACAACTTGGAGAAGAAAAAAGGCTCTTGTGTAACAGGGACATTATGTTCAGCCAGCAAAATTTTTTGACATTGCAATTTCAATTTATATTCCAGAGACAATTTATTCAAGTGTTTTGTTGCTAGTTACAAATGCTGGGAATGAGACAAGGCTGCTTGAATTCAGTTTCTGGAGGGTTTGGCGAAATTATATGATTGGATCAAAGCTTTCAGGGAAGACCCCTCAATGGGATGACATGCCACTGGCTGACACCTCCACCTAAAAAGCAAACTCTGTGAGCTCAACATCCTTTGAGCCATTCAATTTCCAGTCCTCAGTGGAGGGCTGTAGTTTCAGATATATCTTAAATACAAATTGGTTTGTTTTAAAATGTCACTGATTTATTAGAGCTGTTCTAATATGCAATTTTTTAGTTATGACTGAAATGGTCTGCATTGTCAGTGTGATTTTTCCCAATTTAAAATAATGCATTTTGAGAGCCCTTATATCCTGGTCTTTGTAGTCAGATAAAAAATGAGGCTGCTCTGTACACATCACTGGTTCTGTATTTCTTCCAGAGAAAATGATGTCCTCTTGAAATTACTTGAGCTCTTCCTCAGCTGTCACATATATGAGAATGAAATTAAGAAGAGGACTATGGTTTTCAAAACCTAACATGGTCCCTTCCATTTTTAAAAGTTCAATTAAAATTATCTTTACTAATTTAACATGCAGAAATCATGCCTGACATTGATCAGAACATAAGCGAGTGAAATGAATTGATGTTTTCATGTTTGTCAGATTAAAAACAAACCCAAATACAACAAACCAATATAAATCAGACATTCCACACATTAACTTTTCAGCAATTTCACTTCCTTCAGATTATGGTAGAGCTTACTAGAAAAGAAAAGTCCTTATTAAGCACAACACTTCAGAAGTGTTAAGGGGACTCACAAGTTTTAACAGAATCTGCTTGCTTCTACTGTTTAAGCAAGAAACGGTTCTGTGTTCCTTCCTTCTGCATGTAATCTTCCACATTTTGCAAAGTTTGACTTCTCTGCTGCCTTTTTTTTTTACAAGATACCACATCCTCTTCCTCTAATACATTCCAAGTTCTTCAATGGAGTTCTCCTGGAACATCATGGAAATGCAGAATTTAAGAACCATATTTGTCTCTGCCTCCTAAATTTTATTGCAGAATTCCCATGGCTGTTCACTTTGCTTGATTTTTTTTTTGCTTCTATTTTTTCTTTTTCTTTTTTTAAATTTTTATTTAAAATTCAATCTAGTGGGACCACATATTACTGCAATATGTCATAATTCTTTTTGTACTGTGGTTGTCACTCAACTCCACTGAAAGTATAACAGTTTCACTAAAACAAAGAGGCGAATTAGATCCATAAGTTCTTTTTTCGTTACACAGGAGCAGAAAATACTTGGGACTGACAGACTTTTAATTGTTGCCTCCTTTCAACTTAATCACTGTGTCTAAGTTTCTTTAAAAGCATTTTAAAATTTACAAACAGAGGAAAAAAATAGTAGTGCATTTTCAAGATGAGTCCTTATACTGACATCCTTTGTCATACTGGGGGATTTTATACCTAGTTAGAAATCATAAAAAATAAGATTTGTAATGTAAAAGCTAACCAACACAGAAGTGTATCTGTAGGAAGCAGGAACCACAGTTATGTAGTCTGAACTCCCTACATGATTCTGAAGTCATATATTTCATTAGAAAATATTATAACTGTTTCCTCCTTTTTTTTCCTTCAGCTTAGCAATGTGCAGGAAGCTAATCTCACTGTCTGTGTACTCCAAACTGAAGGTGCCTTCAAGAAAATGAGTACTTCGATGAATGAGACAGCTTACATACTTTTAATGATGTGCTTGTTTTAATTTATTTGTAAGTTCATGCTTCTGTAGGATCCATCTGAATCTTATCCCCCAGCTATATGTGTAACTCAGACTTACTTCCTGTTTTAAGGTCATTCCTAATGCAGAAAATTGTCATTATATTGGATATAAATGCAAGGAGGGATTTTAATATGTTCATGAGCTTAGTACAGATTCTCTTACTTCAGAAGTCAGCTTCTGTATACTTCCCATGCAGGATCTCTGGATAAATTTTTTTGTTAATATCCTTATACAACTCAGAGCAATAGCCTGAGTCAAACAAAATATATCAACCATTCCTTCTCTATTCTCATGGATTTTCTTTGTTTATCTGAAAAATAGATTTATTTTGGCTTTTTAATTTATAGTTCCTATAGCTTGTGCATGGTAAAGTCCCATATATGAAATGAATAAAGAAACGTCACCCTGTCTTTTAGCTCAGCAAAACTCCATCACTGCAAATAGAAGCAGTATTTCTGTGGGAACATTCTGAGATTTCATTTTTTAACTATAGTCTCTGCAGCATTTGATACCACCCTGTCAGTTCCATGATTGTTCCATGATTGGGCTAGTCAGGACTTGAATCTGTCAGATGCTAAATGTCCACCACTGTTGTCCTGTCAGCCATGGCTGTGTTCACAGGGCTGATCATGCTCCAGACTCCTCTGCATATGTGGGATCATGCTGAGATCTAGATGTGACCTGACCTTAAGAACAATGTGAGCACGGGAAATGGGACAGACCGGAGGGTTCAGCAGTTTGTATCACATTGCACAGATGACAGCCTGAGGACTGTGCACATCACCTGGGAAAATGTTAGTGGTCAATCTGGGGTTGCCTACCATGCTATAACTATAATTTAATGCCACTTGCTCTGGAGGAGTTCTGCTTGGCTCCACTTGTGCCATCTACTCTAGAAAAAGAATCAAGATGACAAAGCCGTAGCTTGTTGTAAGGATAGAAGAAGGCTTGGAGGGTGGGAATCTAGCTCAGTTTTTCTTGTGAAGGGCTGTGGAAACTTTCTTGTCTCAACCTGAGAAGAGGGGAGGGCTGATGGGTGGGAAGAAGGGAGACAGAAAAGCTGGTAAGCTGCTTTGGTACCAGGACAGGAAGCAGCAGGGAGGAATTTTTTTAAGAGCTGATCTACCAGCTCTGTTGAAACCATCTCTGGCACATTTTTTTTGTGACTTTTTTTTTGGTAGTAAGGGAGCAGTTTGTCCTTTAACTCTTCATGTTCTGTATTTTATTTTCATAATCCTAAATTATACGTTGTCTGAGACTGGTGCTTTCCTTTATTTCTAAATCACACAGCAAGTGTGGCCATTCTCCCTGTTGCAGCCTGCCAAGTACTGCTGGATTACAAAGAGCGAGCAGCAGAAAGAAGAATGGACAGTTATTGACACTGTGCTTATAGGGCCACTGGCAGACTTGCTTCCTGCCACTTGGGTACTGGAATTGGATTTTAAAATCAAACATTATTTTCTGTAAGGAAGCATTTATTTTCAGAGTCCTTGGCACACAGTGGCCTGAATACTGCAATCATAATTCTGGCAAAACTCCCAACAGACATCTAAGTTACTTTTTCCTTGATTCAGGTCTGCAGGACTGTGCTTTTCAATACAAACTTGTCATACGTACGTGGCCTGATTCCCAGAAGCTCTGGGCAGACCCATTGTATGTTGCCAACAAAGGGAGTGGAGAGAACAAGACAGCTTGAAATGTAGTTAATGAAAGTATTCATGTTGCTTTCATAATTACATTTATAACTGCATCATCATAATGTGATGTGTTGATTAGTATCCAGAGCAGTTCATATAATTAAACTGAGCATAGGGAATTAGCAGAGTTAGAGAAACACCATGGTGCTGTTTCTACCACAATTCTGTTCACCGCTGTTTGATGGATTGAGAGGTGACCACAGTGTGAGAAGTGATGGAGAAGCAGTGGCTCCCTTCCTTTGCATGCTGGTGTCATCCTGTGTCTGCAAAGGGAATTTGCTGCTGCAACATCAGTGTGGTTGGTGTTTGGGACTGGCAGTTGGTGATGAGCATTACCTGGATGTCTGATGTTGGCAGCCAGAAAGCACCCATAAATCTGCTCCATTTTGCCATAGATGTCTGCAAAGTATGCCATGAGCTGCTGCCAAAGATCTGTATTCATCAACACACTGCAACTGGAATGCACTCTAACAATTGGTCTTTCAAAATATTAAACGTGAGCAAAAACCCCACGTCACTCAAAAGGGGAAATTTGTGCATTGTCTCTGGTCTAGATTTCACCTAGCAAATGTATTACATTCTCTTTTGCCATGTACCAAGTTACAGTTGTGTTTGGGAATTGTTAGCAGGGCTATATAGCATGTGTAAAGGACTTTGAATGTGGAGTTTAGATAATTGCAGTCATTATAGAGTATTGACAAATACTGGGTGTGAACAATATTTATGTTCAGTGAAGTTCCATGACAAAGACAACAGTCACACGAGTCTCTGCTAGTCCAGCCAAAAAAGCAGTTTCTGCTAGGGAAAAGAAGTGACAATATCTCTTTAGGCTGGATATTAAGAGATCTGGTTTTGGAGATTTTCTTCTTTGTCTCTTCTAAGACCATTGACTCAGTAACCTATCCACTAATGGATAGTACCACATGATTCAGAGCCATAAGATCCAATGGCACGTTGTTTTGCAAACAACAACAAGGAAAAAGACACAATCCAAAGGCAAAGTTCTACTTTGTAATGCTTTCCATCTTGCCATATTATTTATAATCTCCTTTCAGATGTGTCGTATGGTGATTGCAGTTTACAAAATGTTTGTAAGGGGTTGGAGAGAGTTCAAGGAATTGTGGCAAACTAATCAAGTATCTAATCTGCATTTTATGTGCATGCTTGAAAATAGTTCACAAATATAATAACTGTGTTGTAATAATCCTCATAGGTTTTGATAAAAAGATGTGTTTGAAGGCACTTTGTATATGCATGTTACTTGTTTCCTGGCTATATTCTGAACTACATTGAGATAGCAAAGCCAAAGTGTTGGCAACTCCCTGATTTAGGTTCTACTTTTTACACTCGTGGGTATTTGAACTCATGGCTGTTTCAATTTTCTGATGTTCGTGG
This sequence comes from Acrocephalus scirpaceus scirpaceus, assembly GCA_910950805.1. Taxonomy (NCBI): domain Eukaryota; kingdom Metazoa; phylum Chordata; class Aves; order Passeriformes; family Sylviidae; genus Acrocephalus; species Acrocephalus scirpaceus. The sequence continues at coordinate 39,147,267 of OU383773.1, read as the reverse complement.
TAAATTTGCATTCCTTTTCTGGAATATTCCTTCACATTCTCATTCAGAAAACGTCTGCTATGTAATATTTATAACACAAGCAGGGACACTTGTGCTAGTCTGTCAGCTTTATTACACTGACTTGACCCTCTCATTGCTAGATGTCAGTGTAAAAGTATACTTACTATTACACTTTATTGCACCAACAAAGACAAAGGTAATAAATTAATATTTTTGACTGAGTTGTCTCTACATTTATAGGAAGATCTACTCTACAGTCTGTATACTTCACTTCAAAAATGCATCTGTATTAATCTGTGGTAATGGCACAGAATAAAATTTATTCTACAATTTTGAGAAATTATAGTTTAATTAAATTGATCTACTGAGTGCTTGAAGGTAGCTTGTATGAAATTTATATATAGAGTACACTGTAAGATTCAGTTGTTATCATTAAAAGAATATTATTGCATAAGATAAATGGGATCCACTTATTTCTTTGATTTCTTCTGGTATCATTTTTCTTTCAAAAATGAAATCTGTTATTTTGAGGGAATCTTTCCTACTGTTTAGCAGATTAATGATCATTCATGAAATTATCGGTTCTGCATGCAGTATATAACTTTTGTATGGATTCCTATACTAATATTGTGTGACTGACAGTAACAACTCATCCACCTAATTTTTTGCAGCCTGATTCCAGATATCTTACCTGACAGCATTCTAATTTCTAAGTGCTCATTTTTCATCTAAATTACTTTTTCCCCATACAGATCTTTGCAGAAGACTACCAACAACACAATCCCTGCTACTTACAGGATATCATGTCCTCATATTTTAACCTCTTTTTTTCCCTGGACTACTTGTAATATAGGCAGTTTATCACATTTAGCTGGGATGCTTTCAAAGAGGATGGTATACACCATATTAAAAATACTTTTTTGTTTGGATGTTTCTTTGGTTGGGTTAGGATGGGGTTTTTTTTGATTTTTTGGGGGGTGGTAGTGGTGAAACTGGATCAGAAATTTCTTGAAAATTTTAAAGTTATGATAAAAGTTTTTAGGTGAGTTTCCAATAGACTTTTAAAAAAATAAAATTGTGGTTAGTACTAAAAAAAGAACACAGTATTCTGGTAGGCGACAAACTGTTGTGAGGAAATTAAATGTTGTTGAACTTTTATGACAGACCTCCAAAGTGAAAACAAGTCTTGCATGTCTGCTTCCACTGTCTGTAGAACTTACTTCCAATGTGTAAAATGCTAGGTCTGCAGTAGTCCTGCTCACTGAAGCAAATGGAAAGTTTAGTTCAAAGCCTCCCTGGACAATTTTCAGTCTTTCCTGGTTTTGCTGAGGTTGAAGACAGCAAGTCCCATGTAGGTCCATGGTCCAACAGTGTGGGCTGTGCCTGTCTTCTCAGTCATACTGGCAGATAACACTAATTTGCAATGTTCATAAGGAAATTCCAAGTAATTAATTATTAGAAATAATTTTAAAAAATCAGGAGGCTGAATCAAATTGAATTATTTTTTCAAATTGGAATAATCAGAAACATTTTAATATGGAATTTTTATGGATTGTCATGATAACTATGAATATGTTTCTTCTTCACTGTGGTTTTATCTCTGGATATCCAGATTTCCTGCACTCATACCTTTTTTTTGCTTCTAACATCCACTCATCACACGCTTCATTAACATGTTGAATCTCTGCCTGTTTTTAAAATGCCTTTACTACATGTGTTAATTTGTGTAATTTTTCCTATGCCTTCTGGATTATTTCTCCTCCTCCTCTCCACAAAAGGTCCTAAACCAGTCCCTTTTGTGCTGTGCCATTTCCTTAAGTCTTACTTCTGCTTTGTTACAGTATTTCAGCTTCAGTATTCTGTTCAGCTTTCTTTTTTTTTCCCTTTGTCATTGTTCTGCATCTGTAAAAGTTGGCAGGTATTCCAGAGTTCATTGCTAGTAAATTCTTACATGTCTTTCTCTAATTTAAGTCATAAGATCAGTCAGCTTTTACTGCTTGCGTCTTGTTTTCCTGTGTGTGGCTGTTGCTCATAAGTGGTTCTAACTGAGTTTTTTCTTATGTCTTGCCTTCAAATCTGCAGGCATAATTTCCTTTTCCTGATTCCAGTCTAATTGAGATAGACAGTGTACTTTATCATGGCAAATAAGAAAGAAAAAGGGGGGAAAGAAAAGGTATTTATATTCTTTTCTTGTTATCAGAGGTAAATGGAACCGAATGTTAAATCTTAAGGCTTTGCTGTCCAGCCTGCAGTGTTTTGCATACTCATCATGTATACAGTTCTACAATTTCTTCATGCCTAAGAAGATCTTAAATATACAGTTTCTGTAATTTTTCCACTGTCCCACGTAGCTGAGAGCTATATTGCTAAGCTTTTGTCATGACTACCAGTGCAGAATTTAAATTTGGATACTGTAACAATATTTTGTGGCTTTGCCATTAGCTTCTCCTTTTATAGGTGTGAATCTTAAATGCTATGTGTCTCACTAACAGTGTGATGCAAAGAGGGTATGATTTGCCATTATAGTTCCAGTCTTAAATCCATTCAGCTTCTGAGTCTTTGTGAACAGCTTCATGGAGGTAAAGACTGGGATTATGAGTCATAAAAATGCCATTTTATTTTCTGTATATATATTGTGGTCAAGGAAGAACCAAAGTAATGTTTATAAAAGAACACCCTGGGAAAAGTTATATTGATTTTATCTAGCCTACCCATGCTTTTTCATTTTTAATCTTAGTACTTTCTCTGCTAGACATGAATTTTTCCTCTTTTAGTGTTTTTAGTAGCTTAAATTTACTCACCTTTGGTCAACTCAATGATGGTTGCCACAACTGCTCTCTTAGGTTCCTGGAGCTCCATGAAGATACTCACTGTCATACTTATGAAGAGGAAGAATAGCAAAATCAATTTTACTTAGATGGCAATTGGAAAAAATACATTTTTGTCCTTCATTCTACTTTCAGGATGTTTTATTCAGCCTTCTTTTCTAGAGGTAGTGTTGTCTGAGTTCTGAGTTTTGTGATTCTCTTTAGAATTTACTTCATGTTTGCAATATTAGTAATTTCTTTCCATTAAGGTTTTTTTTTTTCTTTTAATATTTCCTGAAAAAAGAACTAAAAGCAGTATTGGGTAGGTATCATGGCAGTAAATGTCTTCTGAGGCATGAATGTACTTATTTAAAAGATTACTTACAAATTTCATTTAAACTGCTACAGGACTAAGCTGTACACTCGATCATGAAGATTCTGTATTTTCATGGCTTCAAGTTTTAAGAATAAGACCTAAGTGTGAAATGGAGTAAATCCTTTCTCAATATGCAAGGGCCACATCTTGCTTTCCTCTCCTCTCCTGTGGGCTCACAGAACAAATACATTCAAGAAAGTTAAATACAATAGTGCAAAGGTGGATAAAGCACATGAAGTTAGTCCATCAGTTTCTCCAATGAGGGGCTGTGTCACTGACATCAGTGAGGCTTCAAGAGGATTCCTGCAGCTGAGATAAGTAACTCTTCTTTTCCTTTTTCCCCCTATAACCCACTTCTTTTACCTGTGTACTATCTATGAGTGAGAAAAATAAGAAGGGAAAAGAAAGATTTTTCTAAATGTCACCTACCAGGAAAGGAAATGAAACATGAGTCATCTATATGTTTTAGGGAAAAAGAATTTTACTGCATATAATGTGTGTATATATCTATATAAATATATTAAAAAGTTAGAGGCTAGTAATAATCGATGGGCACATATAAGACTGATTTTTCAACATCAGATCAGGCATGACTGAAACTATCCTTTTGCTTTTTCTTTGAGTATAAAAAGCCTTCAAAATGAGAAAGAATATGTAGTTAGAATACATTGTATTCAAAATTGTTTTGATTTCTGACCACGATTTCTCTAAATTTTTTTTTGCTTAGTAAAGCTCTCTTTGGTATTACAAGATTCCAGCCCAACAGTGTTGTGTGACGTTACCCTGGAGCATGAAACAAAAGCTGGAGCTAACTAGCACAGCTCCTCAATCTATAGTTGATGGTTTTTTGTTGTTTATACAGAACACCAGGTCTCTGGATAATGAGGATGATGGAGAGATGATAGCTTGATTATCCCGCTGCTGTGCTTTTGCCGGGAACTGATGAATCCTTCACACTTTTTACTATCTCAGGCCAATGGTACTGGGGAGGATGAGAAAAAATCGTAAAGATGACATGTTTGCTGTCCTGCTCCCTGATGGGGCTCCAATGTATTACCTGGATCTAATTATCTCATCTCCAGTTGACAGAGAGGCTTCCATGGCATGCTTTCCATCATTGGGAGCCTCCGCCAAGATTCCAGTGGGCTGTCTAATAGCTTGATATATTTTTGGACCTCCTGCTCATTGGATGAACAAGCTGAAGTAAATCATGTGTTGACCTCAAAGCATTTATAAACTGTAGAACATTATATTCTCATCAGAGCCATAGGGGCAGTAAACTATAGTTTCTCTGCTGTGAAACATGGTTTTGGTTATGCACTGTGTTACTAGGGTTATACTTAAACAATAATATATCATTTGTGGCACATGTCGCCTTCTTTATTGAAAGGCAAAACAAAGAGTTGAGGACAAAAATCATTACTACTTTAGCAATTTTTCACAAAATGCTTTTGTTTTGTGCTTGACACACAGATGGGACATTGTACTGCAGTGTAAATGATGTATAGCAGCATGACAAATTTCATTTCCTTTATAAAACAAGAATAAGAGTAGTGGATGAATTTGGGGAAACGGTGTTAACTTTTGTTTTTTTATGTGTTAGTGTTAAAAATAAATTAAATAGAGGAATAAATAAAAAAGAATTTAAAAAATTAAAAAAAAAAAAGAGATCGATTCCAAGGGAAAATTCCTATTGGAAACTATTTGAGCCCTTTAATTGTCTTGGCAGATATTGATTAAAGCGCTTAAATGAAAATATTGAAAACAATAAACTCACTTGTGTTAGAGATTTTGAATCACTGTGATAGGGATAATCCATGACCAAGGAAGAAATTCACACAAGGTGTTACGTATTACATCACAGCTGGACTAAGCAAACAATAGAAGATAATTCTGAGGAAAGTAAACTGTATTCCCAGCACTGTTTTCAATCATGGACTCTTTGGTGCTTCAACCATGTTAAAGGAATATAAATGCTGCTTCTCAGTCTTCTTGCTTCAATTTAAGTCTGCATCACCGGGGTGTGTTACTGTGAGAGACATCACACTGTGAAAGGTGTCTGGTTCTGGAGAAGAGTTTTGAATTTGATTTTGTTAATGTGGCATAGCTTTGCCTTTCCTTTTTATAGTGGATTTCAGAGAAACATGACCAAAGTCTTTACTATGTTTCCAACCAGCAAATTTTACTTAACATTTCCTTGTTATTAATCTTCAATAAGACAACAAGAATTGAATGGCTGTAACATGAGAATATCCCCTCATGCACAAGCACCAGGATCCTATATTGCAAAGTGTTGTGCACACATGAAATGGAGCGCAGACAAATGAGAAAATTTCCACTCCTTTCCTAAAACTTTGTGTGAAAGTGTTCTTAATCCTGCTTTTTCTCAATCCTGTTTCAGGTGCAGCTGAAAACCAGTCCCATGGTCCGAAAACAACCCAATTATTTTTCTCTTTGTTTCAGCTGAGGTGCTGAGTTTTACCATTTTCACAATAACCAAAGCTAAGGAACTTTTTAGCTATTTGGCTTTGTGACTGCCAAAATCCTCAGTCTGGACTGCCTTATCTAGATTGTAAGCAATTAAAAATTTAAGGTTTTTCACATCTACCAGTCTGGGGATGCTGTCTTAGGAAGATAATGTCTGTCTGCAAAGTATGGGTCTGAACATGAACTGTCTTTTGAAGTCTTCTTTCCTCTCTGCTACCGAAATTTTGAAATATTACAAATTTCTTTGAAGCAGGTGAGGCAAAGATATCCATGGTAGATAAGTGAAAAAAAAAAAAAAGAGACTAGGAAATTTTTCTGTGAGCAATGAGCTTGTGAAATTTGTGGTTAGGTCCTGTGTGTATTCTCTCGTAGCTAACAGTCAGGTTGCTAATGGTGCCACCCTTACTTTAGTCAAGGCAATTTTTTGGTCTTTTTCTGACAGATTTGTTTTGGAATTAACTTGCAGTATTCAAAGTCTTAGAGACTCAGACACACACACACACAAAGGAAGAATTATATATGCGTGATTTCCCCACTCTGAAAGAATGTGTTGTGTTTGTATAACTAGAACCAGAAACTGCAGAGACTTGCTTTATCTTTTCCCCTATGTTACTGTGTTAGAAACTATGGGCATAAAGCTGGAATAAAATCATGGTGCCCGTCTGCTTTCCCTGCAAATTCCAATCACAAATCCAGTATGATGCCATTTATTTTGTCTACAATTTTAGGTATGAACTGTAATGATTTGCACTATTTTTATTGTTTTGTGGTTAAGGGTGTTTCCTTCTTTTATCCCCTCCTGTCTGTTTCTATTTATGTCATAAGAGCTTTAGTCTTATCCTCAGCTGGTCTAAGTTGACACAGCTTTGCCTACATTAACAGTGCTGCAGTTATTTACATAAACTAAGGATATGGCCATGTATATGGGATCAGCATGAGTCTAGGAAATGACAGCCAGCTTGCAAGGAGGTATCCAGGACAGAAGACTTGTCTTGAAGTACATAATTGGCCCGGACGATAGAATTGTTTTTCTCCAAATGCTCTCCTTTAGAGTAGGTTAAATAAAGTTGCTGGATTTATTTTTACCAAGGTTTATTGAGGTATTTTACCAGCATGTGGTCTGCAAGTTCTCCCAGGGCAGCAAGGTATGTATCACCCCTGCAGCCTGACCTTGTACTGTGTTTGGTCCCTCAAAGCCTAAATGGAGGAGGGATATATGAAAGAGGAATGCAATGGTCTTCACACACCTGGAACTTAGTCATAGTCTGGGCAGACCATATTCACAACCCTAGTCATAGCTGGATCTGATATTTTAATAGCCCTTGTCTCGGATATACACTTAGAAGTCCTTCCTTACATACTAAGCAATACTAGCTTGAATACAGAATATTTGTTCACTTGGATTGTAGGAAACATGACGTTTTAGCGTTTGTCTAGCTGAACACTGCTTAATATTTTCGTTGTCAAAACCAGCTTCCCGAATGTCTTATCTGTGTATTTGTAGCACCTTCTTCTCTGGCAAGATGGAAGAGGTCTGACAAAAAGAAATCACAGCCAGATAAACTAATCTCTCTGCCGTTGTAGGCAGAAGCTATGAATAGACATCCTGAAAATCTAGAGAGACTTCTGGGCTAATTGTTCTGTCTTCTGCTAACTTCTTGTGGGTAGTGCCTTTTGGCCTCCTTATGTGAGCATCTAAACTAAATGGGATCAGACTTTTCATGAACTGGGCTGCAGAATTTGTTGCCCCAACTGCTATTTTCTCTTATTAATGTGCTGTGTAGTTTTGGGGTTTTTTTTGGTGGTGTACATATTTTTCTCAATTTTTCATAAGAGAGCTTCAGTAATGGAAATCTAAGATAAAAAAAAATAGATTTCCTTTACCTGTAGAGTAAACAGCAGTTGGAGTGGCTGTAATCACATACATGAGCTGCTAAAATGCCTATTGAGGGTTTCAGTTAGAAGGAGAATTCTGACAATAATGTTGAGAAGGTGAGATCCCAAGGAGTCCAAAGGATAGCGAAGAAGCTAATAGTAATTATATTTTGGACTTGGAGAAAGAGAAGACGTCAGGTAAAGGAATATATTTAACGTAAGCCATATTTCTTTCTGTAGAGAGATGGAACACATGGAGACCAAGCCCTGTGATAACCATAAATTGCCAGCTAGGCCAAACCCCTAGGAATTACAACTTGCCATGGCTCTTTGCATGGTGACACTTGGATAATAATTTAAAGAGAACAAGTCCTAATTTGTTTTCTTTTTGACAAACAGCTGAAAGTCTAGGGAAGGCTTAACTGCATAGGACATGCTAATAATATCCAACCATGCTCTAGACATGATGACAGAGCAGAGAACCTCAAGCTGGCCTAGCTTCAAAATGAGCAGTGTGTTAAGACTGAGGTACATCTTTCCTTTCAATGCTAGGGAAATGTGTCTGGAAATTTCATACTCTGGGTCTCTGTGCCATGCCCTACACCTCTTCCCTACTGATCAATCACCTCAGGTCAGCCGTCTGCTACTTCTTGACCTGGTGGGTAATGATGAAAATCAGGTATGAGCTGCTATCATTGTGCAATAAAAAGATGGAGATAACTTGAAAATCAGGTGAACTGAAGTTTGTTTTTAAAGGTCAAAGGTTTCTGAATGTCTTTTCATTCCGTGTGCAGTATTGCAAGTACTCTTGAATAGAGATGTAAATAATACGTAAAGTTGGGGCTGTGTTCCCTGGTTTTCCTATAAAAGCAATAGGTACACTTACAAATTCAGTAATTTAACCTCTAGATTACTTCATCTGTGTTTACTCATTGTTTTGTGAGTGCTGATGTTGTTAAAAGATATTGTGTTAAGAAAAGAATCCTTTGTCACTACCTGCTGTTCACAGTACAAATATGATGTAGAGAGAAAAGCATATCAGGTTTCACTATAGAAAAGTTGAGAGGAGTACTACTCCTTTTCAGTTAGAAGAATCAGATCATGAACATCTTAAATCCAGCAGCAATTTTACTAAGTTATGTTGGTCCAGGATCGGGCCTGAAGTGACGTGTTCCTGTGAAGCCTGTAACAATGAACAATCTGCACAACACTGTTCCATTATGGGAGCTTATTTCAAAAATTAAAGCATAATGAAACATACCCTTACATTTTCCACCTGCACCTCAGGTAAAAATAATCTTTATTTTATGCCAAAGGGAACAGATGTGTTTCACAATGTCATGAAAGTCATCATGCAACAACATTTTTTTTACTGCTATTAAGTTTTATCTCATGTGCGTTTTTCCCCTGCTCTTTGACTTCCATTTGCAATGTCTCTTTAGGCTACCAGCATTTGGGACAATTTATGTCTTCTGTACGTATAAAAGGTATACTGTTATCTACAGGCACACCATAGGTACAACTGTATCTACAAATGCCTGCTGAGGTCACCTGACTGGTGAGAATTAGGATACATTTAAGTTAAAGATAGCCAGCCTCTGCCCTATGGAGCTGGAATTGATGAATCCAGAAGGGAAGGAAGGTGATAAGATAGGGAGAAGAAGGGAGCAGTAGCAGGAGAGTGTCAGCACGTGCCAAGGAGCGAAGCAGTTGCTCTAGTCCAGCCACATGGATGCATAGGAGTGAACAGCCATGTGTGCCTGCACCTCATATTTCAGCCCTCAGGATAGACAGCAGGAGGATTCTGGTCAATCTGAACTGCCTAGTCACAGTCCATCAAGTCAGCTGTAAAAACTTCTGTTTCAATTAAATATAAGCTCATTGTATTTTCACACAACAGTTAATAAAATAAAACTCATTAGGAATAAAGCGTTTAGACTAGAGCAAGTGATATTTTTTAAATGTCACAGTGAAAACCACATTTCCTTTAATCAGCATCTGCTCTGTGTTAGGCTGCCTATAAAACGTGGTACATTGTTGACAATAGGGAAAGATGAAAACAAACAAACAGGAAAACTACAAAAGGCATGGTATTAACATCAAAGTGCATTAATCCCTTCCTTTCTCTGGCATTTGAAAAATGATTTTGTTCTTAACCCTAAACAATTTAACTTTCTTTCCACCACTTTTGATTTTGGACAGCAAGGGTGAAAGAGTTATGGAAACAAAGTAGGGGATTTAATGTGAATTGAAAAATTACATAAGGAGACAAAAAAAGATGAGAAGATAATACACCGGTCTGAATAAATGATTTATTTTTTAAAAAATGAAATCAGCAGCCATCATTTTGAAACAGTATACAGAAAAGTTTACAGAGAGTACTGACATTTCTATGTAGTTTCTATTTGTACAAATATTAGTGTTTCTGTAGGAACTTAAAGATAAGGATTTAATGTGAAGAAATGTATGAGAAAATTGTGAGTGCAGTGTGAAAAAGAGGAAATAATCGGCAGTGTGTGTGTTTTTTTCTTATCTAAATATGTAACTATTGTTTGTTATTCAGTAAATATTAAATGTAGAGATGGAACTTGTGTAGGTGATCGATTTCAACAATGAGCTAAATGCAAATGACCGTGAGTCTATTGTATTTAGGCAGTAAGCTGCTAAATACCTGGGGTGAATGAAGGGAGGTGACTTCCTTAATCATCAAACTAGTCCTTGAATATGGAGGATAATCACATCATCTCTAATCCCATTCATAAACACATCACGGTCCAAAGTTAAAATCATTGTGTTTTTGTTCCCCTCTATTCCTGTTAGGAAATATTTCACTGCTCCAATGGTTAGAAACCCTCTTGTAATTTCCAGCGTAATTTCCAGCGTAATTTCCAGTGTGGCTGGTTTATACCTGTTTGTTTTGTGTCAGCGCTGTCCTTCAATGCCAATAGCTTTCTTCCTCCCTGCTGCTTACCCCCTGATACATTTATAGACAGCAATCACGGCACCTCTTAGCCTTTGTTCTGCTCTGTCAAACATGCAGTGCACTGCTGGGCTCCTCTAATAAAATAGGTGTTCCTTTCCTTCAACAGTTTCCACTCAGTAGCTACTCTTTAAACTAATCGATCTTAAACATGTGTGACCACAATGGAGCTTGGTGGTCTGTATGAGTCCCCCTGCACAAATCCTTAAGCAGGGGCTGCTGATTTTTTTTCTGCTTCTGGAAATACTGGACCTGATGCAGCCTGGGATAATACTCACAATTTTCAAGGACCCAGTGCTGACCAGTAGTCATCCTGGTTGCTGCAACTGTTTCTTTCTACTCCTTCACCTCCTCCACCTGATGATCCCATAGTTTATGGGAAGAATCACCAGTATTTCCTGAAGGAACAAGCTTGTATTTCCTGTTGTAAATTCAGCAGGCCCAGTAACAGGCCCAGCCTGGTGCCCAGGTTCCTCTCTTAGGATGGAATGACTTGACTCTGGAGATGCCCATTGCATTCTGTTCTGTGTTGGCTGAGGAACCAAACTTTGAGATATCTGTCAGTAAGGCGAGGCCAATGCTGTGAAGGTGCATACTGCTGCCATTTGAGATAATATCACATTTATACTGGTCACCAGTACCAGACAGGCTTCTCTTGTGTGACCACATCTTCTGTGACAACTCCTACCTCTGGACTGTGTTATCAGCAGACTCATTAACATTTTCCTAATTGCTGATCACTAGAGTTATTCCAGTGGCTGAAGGTTCTGCATGAAATACAGATGTGCAATTTCAACCCTAAAGCCTATGGAGCTGGAAAAAGTTCCCACTGATAAAAGAAGTGGTGCAAAATAACAGACTTTACCAAAAAGAGCTTTCTATTGGTAGGTTTTTTATTTTGATGATGCCTCTGTTAAGGTTTTAACAAGAAATTCCCACAAAAATCTCACATGTACCACTGGTGAAAATCCTTTTTGAGAATAAAAATTAAGAACTACTGCATCTATCTGCTTTTTTCCTATTTTAAACCTAGATGGACTACATCAGACTTATCAGACTATGCCTATGGGAATAGCAGAGGCCACAGGACTTTGAAAAAATCTACTACTGTCAGTACATTTGCCTGAAATATTTATGCTGGTTTTCTGTAAAGTAAATGTTGTCTATTAAAACTACAGTATTCAAATTTTATAACGTGAAATAAGAGACAAGAACAAAGTCTTTCAAGCAGGCTGTAGGAGAAAAAAACCCTTTAATTTCCCATTATTTTCTTCTATCGTATTTATTACAAACTGTTAAGATTATAAATAATTATCGCTAGCTAGTACATATTTACAGGGCATTAAAAGCAGGTAACAGAGGAGGTTTCTTAATTTTGCATGACCCCTTATGGCAGTGAGTGCCAGAGAACTGTGTCTGTGTTAGAACCCTGCTACTTCCCACTACATTTCCTGTCCCGGTAGTAATGCTACTTTGATTGGACATTTTATTTTATTTACTATAAGGAACATGGAAAAGTCTTTGAGAGCTCTTAAGAGCAGTCTCAGAAGTGGTTGCAAATGCTGTGTGAATGCTCACCTGCATAGTTCACACATTCCTGTGTGTATGAGGAGTATGAATGCTCACATGCCTGCCCATAACTCTTGTTCTGGTGTGACTGGTGGCAAGCGAGGACTTGTCCCCCCATCACATCTCAGGCCATACCTGAGTGTTCTCTGTACAAAAAGCAAATCTGACCTGAAAAAGGGCATTGCTTTGAGCAGAGCTTGGGTCAGATGCCCTGCAGAAGTCCTTCATAGATTGAATTATATAAATCTATATATCTGATTATTGCTGGATTTTTTTTTACCTTTCTCTGAAGCACCTTGGTGCTGTTTACTAAGGCAGTATATTGGACTAAATGGGTTTGAAATACCATCCATCCTGGCAAGTCTTGTATTTCCATGTGCAAACAGGATTTATTAGAAACTCAATACATATCGAATGTAGGTCTTCAGGGATCTCTTATTTACTTTGGGCAGGTAAATATTGAATTGTTGTGAAAGGTATTTGACTCTATTTTGGAACATAAAGCAGAGGAGGTTACGTTACTGTATATTCCCTTCTGACTTTGCATGTTTTGCATAGCTGTACAGAGCAAACTTCATAGTATCACAAGCCTCAAAGAGGTGAGCAGGGTTGGGATGTTGCTTTTGTAATCTTGTCAGACTTGTTTGTGAGTTCCTTTCCCCTGCCAGTTATTTCAGCTGTGTTTTCTTTCTTTTTGGAAAAAATCAGCAAATTTGGCCTCTTTTTTTTTGTCAGTTACACACCAGATGAAATCCTGGTGGTTGCAACATTTTGTGGCCATTGCAAAACATCACTAGGAAGCTGAGGCACTTTGCAGGGTTTCCCACAAACCACTCCAATATAAGGAACAGGAATAGGAATGCAAGGGGTGTCAAGGATTGCAGCTGCCTCACACCATGGCTGGAGCCAGGGGAGCCAAGGATTTATCTTTGGATTTGTCTTTTTCACCCACTGGAGACACATTAATGACACGCTCATGGCAACATCAATGACTCCATGTGGAAATGGTTGGGTGAAGCAGCATCCCTAAGATAGCTGTTTTCAAAATGGTATGATTTCTTGATGATTGTTTTTCTTAAAACTTTATTTATGACTTTTGGGAATTTCCCAAAGGGAAAAAAAGGTTGAAATTTCACTCCCCCTTGCACAAGTTTCAATAAGTATCCTAGTGTCCTATGTAATAAAAATATCTTTCTGATATTTTGCCTATTATTGTTGGTAATATCATTTAAGGACTAAAACAGCTTCCTGCAAACAATTTTCAACTAATTAATACTTCCATTTTATTTCAATATAATGCATGTTGCTGTTGCTGAAAGTTTTAAGTTTTTATTACATCTATAGTAAAGAAAATGGAAATATTTGGATACAGTGAGAAGTGTTCTTTCTGCAAGTCTGTAAATCAGCAGAAATTGTTATAGGAAGAATTCCAGCTCACACTGTTCTTTCAGACCTAGAGATTTGCAAGCAAGTCCATACAATTATTACTATCCCATGCAGTAAGATTATTTAAGGCAGAAACTCTTGCTGAAGAGATAAATAATGCTCTATATAAAACTGTACATATCAGTTGACCTGTAGGTTTTTTCTATCTAGTCCCCCTTTTTTTTTTCTTTTCTAGTGAACACTACTCATTTAAAAATGTCCACAGGAAAGAAATGCTTGTTTTTACTGATCAAAATGTGCAGCTTGTCTTTTTAGCCTCCCTGCTAGTGTCATTCTTTGCGCTCTCATCACAACACGAAGAGACTCTGTTATTTACCTTGGGAAACAGGTGACTGAACTTATAAAAATCACTGCAGGACAAGATGTATTGAGGCCTGGCACAGAATGACAAATTCTGGCGGGGTTTGCCAAGAAGAGACATATTGATTTTTAAATGATTAATAAGGAGAATATAATTGTATTTCATTAAGATGGATGGGATTTCATTTAGTCTGTCTTCTCCTTTTCCACTTCAGATGCGAAAGGAAATCAAGTCATCATCAATGGCACCTTGTGTTAGCCTGCCATGGAAACGAGGTCATTGATTGAGTAAAAGAAGTTTCTGAGAGGCTAGCCTGGTCTTTAATGGAGTTACTTGCATAGATAATGTGCCAAAGATAACAGCACTTCGTTTTTCTCATTATTTTGAGAACAGCCAAGGCTACGAAGATATTGATAACATCTCTGTTATGGATTTTGATGCTTTTCAGGTTGCATATTGTCTTAAGCAAATGGATTTGGATATACAAACACACAGGATTTCTCATTTTTTCCTTTTAAGTAATTTGAAGCCATTCCACTGTCTAAGCCTGAGAAATTTATAGGCTGATAAAAGAAGGAGATGGAAATCCTATAATCTGTATTTCTTGTAATTCATATCAAGACAATTGTGCTCTTAATCATAAGTATGCAATTAACTTTTCAGTGGATTTTTATGTATTTTAGGACTGTGGTTAAATCAAACCTTTTCTGCCACTGCTACATGAAATTGAGGGGTTTGTGACATTGTTAAGCAATAGATTAATAAATAGAAGGGAATTTCCTCTCTTGTTTTCCAGCACATGTGCCCAGGATGCTAACTCATGTTACTTCTGACTGGCTGTTGGTTTTATTTTTACGGAAGTTTTTATTCTAGTTGTAGGGATTATTCAACTGCTCACATGGCAGTGGCTAAATTGCCTCTGAGGATGACATGTTAAGTAAAGTGGTTTTCATTGCACAGCCAGTTTCTGTGTTCAAGCATATCAGTAGTTTTTGGGTCATCAGTTACATTGATTACATTGCAGTTTCCATCAGAAACTTCAGATAAAATATTGAAATGAATTTAGTGATAGGTGAGACTGAATAAGAGGTATTTGGTATTAATTAATGAAAGATGAAAGAGTGTAGCAGTTAAGAAATGAATGGGGAATGGAAGGAAGGACACATAAAGGTGATAATCATGTTCATACAAGGAATGCCTGTTCTTACTAAGTTACAAATGTATTACAGTGCAACACAAAATTTGCATATTATTTTGGAGTTGAAGACATGAAGGACATCACTCCTGCAGTTAGAGGAAGCTGGGTTTTCAGTTCAACAACATGGGGGTGGGCGAAGATGGAGGGGTACAAACATGAATTATTAATTAAAAACTAGTAAATCTAAAAGACTAGTTTTGTATTGAACAGGTGGAGAACAGATTTTCAGGTATCATAGATGAGTTAATTATAATATAATAAACTCAGAGTGACTACTCATACATTCAGGCACTGTAAACTGCAGTTCAAAACCACAGTTGAAAATATACAGCATGTTCTCATGTCTTCTAGGGAATAAAACTGAGACAATGGAGTGGAGTGGATTCTGAGGCAGGTTATGAAGGATCCATGAGTTTGTTCCTTGAGTTAGATATTCATTTACTGTAAGACTTTGAACAAAACACATAGAAGTCATGCTAGGATGGAGGTGTTGATATTATTTTGTCTGTAGTACATGTTCCTTGTGAGAATTAAACAAGGTTTTCAGTGCAGTTTCCTGTAAGAGTTAGTTACTCCCTGCAATGTGGAGGCACAAAAACATGCAGATATACACAGCTAATAATGGAGTTGGAGGGGAATTTCTGTTCTGCATATGCTAGGCTTTTTGCTTCCATGGAGGCTGAGGAGACCAGTTCTCGGGATATGCAAATCCGGGGGAAAGGCAGAAATCTGAGGTGCAAAATGTAGACCATAAGTGTTTTCTATGTCTATGTTGGTACTAGTTTTGAAAAAAAGTGGGAAAAATGTTTTAATGAAGCTCTCAGCTACTGCTGGGATAGATTCTATAGTCATCACAGTCATCTTGTTCTCCCAGCTGAAATATTTACTGTTTGTGAAAGCACAGTTTCAAAGGTTGGTAAAATTACCTTATCCATCTGATCTTCTGATGACTCCTCTAGATTGCTTGGTGGGGCTGTGCAGCCCAAGCCTATACAAAAGAAACTGTCTTGGATATGTGCAGCTGTAAAATGACTCCTATTGCATTTTGGGGCACAGTTTCAGCTTCCCACCCCTGCACTGCTACCAAAGTACCCAGGAGATCACTTTGCTGCTATACAATGCACCCTGATTCTCTGATGGGCATTTGCTAACTGATGTCCTGCTGGATAAGAGGAGGTATATATACATTTTAAGAGTTATTACAGAATACCCTAATTCATCAAGGCATGACTTTTCCTGACAGGTTTCTAATGAAACACCAAAAAAGGAACAAAATATGGCAACTAGGAAAAGGAATGAGAATGTAGTTTTGATCCTGGAGCTGGACTGTGGTGACTACAGCAGAAAAGAAATTTTCTAAGAATGTCCTCCAAAATTAAAATGTGGGTTAAAAAAAACCTTAAATTTTGGATTCTATTTGAAAGTGTCTTATTTAAAGCAGAAATTCTACCAACAAAGTTGAGCCTAGGATGCTATGAGGTTTGTATCTGGTTACTGAATCAAGCTGGACAAGTCCTGGAATCTGTGACTCCTGTCTCTTTGGGGTTAATAGCTATGATGAGGCACTGTGGGTAATTTCTCATTGCATAAATTTGAAGTGGTAATTTGAAAAACTTGAAATTCAAAAAGAGGATGGAATAATTTTTGAAGACTCAAACCTTTCTGTGGTATGGGAAAAACATGTAAGACCTGGCTTTGGTAAGGATGTGTTCTCTGGTTTTGCCTCAGATTTTTGCGACGTTCAGCATATCATCTTTGACTATATTAATCTTTTTCTAAGGAAGATCTTATAATATTCTCCTATCTTAATTGTATGGACCCTATTTGTATAAAATTTGTTTGACTGTGTTTTGAATACAGAGCAGTGTTAAAGGTAATCATCACTTGATCTTTTTTCTTGCTTGGTTAAATTCTTTGTTCCAGCTTTTCTTCCTTTTCCTTTCTTCTTATGAAGTCTATGAATATGCATTCAGGTCTTCTCTGTTTTGTTTTGAGAGGCTTTGGCAATGTCTGAGATGATTTCTCATGGGCTCTAACATCAAAACTGAAGGGATGAAGAAAGTAGATATTTAACAAAGTCTTCATTTGATCTGTAAAGTTAATTAGTCACTCTTGACCGTCAGATTAGATTAAAATTAAATATGGGTCAATTAACACTTGTTACTTTTGTTAGCTTCATTTCTGACCAGTCACGCTGAAATTATCACTGAGAGCCACAAGTTTATTTAAGTGGAAGTTAAGATGCAGGATTAGCTTTCTCATTTTTACAAAAATGACTACTGTTTTTGGGTTTTTTTCCTTCAGTGCTTAAATCTGTTAATATTTTTTTTTTTATTTTGGTCCAGTGACATGTTTAAATATGAGGCAGATATTTAGTTTCAGAGAAGACTGGCATTTTTTATATCTTATGATATGTATAAATAGATTGTTTCCCAAGAAGTTCTTAACTTTAATGGTTAATAAACTCTTCTGACCAAATTTCATTGTTTACACAAATCACATAAATTAGCACTTAAGATTGTACTCCAACAATTTTTGAGTTTTGGAACTAAATCTTGTGCTTGGTCCTTTACCTCAAGTCAACCTTGTGCTGCACCTTAACAGAAAAAGATTGTATCCTTGATTTTTGCTTGTAACCAACAAGTTAGATCCTTACCTTCTTTCTGAGTTTCCAGAAGATGCCTTGCATTTATCTGCTCACTTACTGTAAAGTGTCTTTACACCAAGCAAACTTCTCAAGTCTGCAGTTTTCCTTCCTCATATTTCTGCCAAGCTAAAAGTCAGGGTAAGGTCTCATTTCATTTTATTAGGAAAACAGAGTGCAAAATCCACCATTTGCCTATTTGGTTATCACCTCTTCTGTTTTCACCTTCTGAGCTTGTGGGATGTTGCCGTTATTGCCCTGGTTATCATGGATCTCGCTAATTAAAACATGCCTTCAACTTGTTAATATAATTTAAAACCAAACAAACTGAATACAAACCAAACAAACCCACTATTTCAGGTTAGAAATTATTTTCAGTATTTGTATTACATTTTTTCTTCTAATGTTGTTCTGCTTTCTCCACCATTTTTTCCATTCCTTCCTTTCAGTCCATAATTTATTTTTATTGGTTACAGTAAGACTGCAGGCTTTTCTACAGCTGAGCACAGCTGCTAATGTTTTGCTATTGATTCCACATGTTAGCTCAAAAGTGTATAATAATCTGCTTTAATCGTTGCCTTTGGCTTTTCCTCTTCCCACTCTGAGAAGTGCCCTCTGCCTCTGGCCTGGCACGGCCATAACCAGAAACTGATCCTAATTACATCAAACCATTCTCTGCCAAAATGCCCAAATATCCGTAATGTGTTTGAATAACAACTGTTGGGAGACATAACTCCATCCAGCTCCCTGAAAAATGCTTCAAATTATCAACTGTAGATGTGCTGACAGAAAGAAAATCTTGTGGGCATGGTAGGAGGCTAAGCTACCTCTGGCCCGAAAGGGAATACCTCGGCAGTACAAATGTAATGCTATTTAAGTCCCCCCCTGCTTCAAATCCCTGCAGCTCTGAGGAAGCTCCAAATTATAACAGGGCTCCTAAGGGAATGGCACATAATCAGCCCTGCTGAAAACATGTTGAATAGCGCTAAATAAATCCCAGGTCTAATTATGTTACTGAGACTGCACGGGGACTGTGCATCTGGAAGTCCCCCACCAAGTCCTGTGGTGGTTGCACAGTGAAGCACAGCCAGCTTCTTCAGCGTCCGTGGTAGCTCAGCAGCCATCTCCAGGAAGGAGCTGTGAGAGTCCCCTGGCAGTGCAGCAGTAGCCCACATTAAATCACTGCTTATTTAATCTGTCAAACTCCTCTTCTTCAGTCTAGGGGGCATCTGCTGGGGCTGGTGTGAGAAGCAGAGCTGTGGCACTGGGTGGGAATGGCTCATCTGCCTTCAGCTCTTTGCTCCCCAAAACAAAGCCAGTACTTTCCTAAGCACTTGGTACATAGAAATGACAGAAGCAACTTGGGGTTTTGTCTGCAAATAAAGAGGGAGTTGTTTTTTGGGTGCAAGCAAGGGATTTCCCACTGGTTTCTCTGGGGCTGTGTTTCAACTGCGTTGTCTCATGCACCGGCAAACACTGGGAGAATTTGCTCAAAAGGCTCAACACCTCTCACAGTCTCTTCTGTAGAAAATAACTGGGGTTTTTTTAACCTCAGAAAATGTGGTTCCTTATCCTAACATGAGTGTCACCTTTCTGAGAAGCCCTTGCAGCTACTGTCATGATTCTAAGTTGCAAACACATACTACCTGGAGTAGATCTCACTATAGGTAGTGACTCAAACTACATGACAGGTATGGAAATAAAGCCTCTTGTTTAGGATTCTGAATTTTATGTTTTTCATCAGTGATTCTGAAGAAAAATATTAGTGTACATGTATCACCAAGAGGTAGAAAAAGCTATTTACAACTATTTGCATGACTCTCTTTATATTTTTCTTATGTCCTGCTTCTGTTATTTGATTAGTTGGCTGTCAGAAAAGAAGATGACATGCTAATTACTTTTGTAATTATTATACCAGCATAGTGCTGATAGTCAATATTACTGTGGTCTGCAGTCAGATTTCTGTATTGCTACATATTATTATGCATCAATGATTCTTGATGATATATGAAATGAATATTACTAGTCTTTCCAACTTCCTAAAGAGGCCTGAAAGCACCCTGAGAATCTGAGTGCTAATTATAGAGACCACGGAGACAAATTCTTTCTTGTTGCTGCATTAGGAAACAGTAGAAGCCAGAAAATTTTGGATGGTCGAGAGTAGCTCTGTTTAGTGTTTAGAAGAACTTGTAGACAATAATTTGTATTGCTAAAACTTATGGGAAAAAAGGACATTTAAATTTCTCTGTTCTGTGAGATACATATAGCTATTCTTTGATAAAATGCTTCTTTAATGTTGTGCATAAGAAATCAGGTCTTTCCTTTGAAGTCAGAGGGAAAAAGTAAGGAATTAAATTTCCTGTTCTCTGATTCTTCCAAATTTAGATAATTTATCTTAGAACTTTATTAAAAAGAGGATTTTATTTTCTCAGGTTTTCTCTTTCCATGTGCATGTTTTTTTGTGGCTCATGGCATCTAAATATATTCCTGTTTAATTTCTCTAATCTGCAGTTCTACCCCCAGTATTAATACTAATTTAACTTTTGTTTCAAAACATCAGACCTTAGCAAGACTGTATAGGTAAATTTCTATTAAAAAATAACTCAGATGTCTTCCCTACTTCTCTTGAAGTTACCACAGATCAACAAAAGCTTCTTGGCTTGCATTCTGTATTCTCTAAAAAATATTGCTCTGCAAAAAATGCCACTTTTCTTTCACTTGTGGAGGGCTGGTACCATGTCATGTTCTTCTCTCCTTGCCGCAGTTTCTGGGCACCAAATGGAAAAATCAAGCTGGACCTTTTGAGTCTCACCTCGCTTGAACTTCACTCCAGTCCAGTGATACCTGCAGCACCTTTGCCACCAATATTTTCTGCAGCACTATTTGAACTGTGTGCCTGACTAAGCAACAAAACTGCTGAGTCCCCTAAAATGACATTTCCAAGTGGAAATCTCTGAGGCCTTCAAAATTTCTCCCATGGCTGCTTTTACTGATGAAAGCCCTGGTGATGACTGTGGTACAGTAGGGCACTGAGACTGCCAAGAAATTCAGAACTGCCCTGTGATAGTCACTACTTAAATACCCAGTGAGGAAAATGGCTCTGGTGGGTAACATCCAAACTTTTCCCAGCATTGCTGACCATGAAGAGTCACAGTACAAGCAGGTATGGTAATACTCTTAGAACTTTCCAACAAGGGGTGAGAAGTGTTTGGGGGCTGTAACTGCTGGCCTGTCTTTCCTGCTCCTTGCTGTTGTTACAGCCAAACACAGCCAAGGGAAAACCACAGGACTGCATGGGCAGGTTGTCCCCTCAGAAACCCTGACTGAGACACTGAAATTTCTCCTTCAGCTCAGTAGTGCATGGGCTCTTTATCTCCCCAGGCTTTTACAGAACTGGTGTGTTGGCACGATGTACTATTTCTTTCCTGACATTTAAAAAAGAGTAAGGGGATGCTGACAAAGGAATGGAGTCACTTCTGCCCAAGGAACCCTGAGGTAAGCCAGGGCACTTCAGCCCAGCATGGAAAGGGGAGAGATGTGGGTAAATACAGATCTTGTGGAAGAGTTAGGAGGTATCAGATAAAGCCAGAGTTGTTTTAGAAAAAAAATCAGTGTTCACAAAGGACACAGCAATGCACTGAAAATACCCTCTACAGGATGACTGGAATCAGATGTTAGCACAGGTTCAATACCTGGGTAACTTTCTGGATAAAAAACATGGTGGTTATGGCAGACACATCTGTTGAATTTAACATCTCCCAGTTAAAAGCTGGGAGAGCATTTTGGGAAAGTATCTTTATATACAGTTTTTCCTGTTACCTGGTTGTTTCATCCACTTTTGGCCATTGTCAGATAGAGGACACTGGGCTAAACAGACCCATGGCCCGATCCAGTCTGGCTGCTCTTAGGGTCCTGTGTTACTGTGCTTTCCTGCAAATATGTCACATCACACAAAGTCCATAGGGTATCTGTGGAGTTGCTTAGAGGAGAAACCAACAGTGTTTCTTTTCAAAACTGATCTGCTCACAGTGTGGCCATAAAACAGTTGCTCTCCTAGGCTGACAACTTCTCATCATTTGCAATGTTCTTGCCAGGGCCCAGGCTTTCAAGAAGGGCCTCATGCTGCTATCCACTTTGTTAGAAAGAAGTTGATTTTATTTTTAGTGGTGCATGGAGCGTACAGATGAAACAAATCACTCCTATAGACTCTGCAAGATGAATAGGTCCTGCTGAAAACTACAAGGAAGGCTGAATGCAAGATTAATATGCAGTCCCAAGTTATGCTTCCAACAACTTTTATTGATTATTCAGTAGGTAAAAAAACCCACACAATTCCTTTATATAATTCAGACTAAAATTCTTGTGCAATCATTCTTAGAAGAAAATTATTTGTCTGTGAGGAGAGCTTTTTTGGCTGGTTACTCTTTGAGGGGAAACAGGTTTAAAAACATCCTATAATCATTTTAGCGTTATTTGTCAACAAATTCTCAAAATAAGTACAGAATTCACGAATGGAAGAATTGTGCTGCCTAGAGGCTTCTCCATGCTGGAAGGTTATCCTGGGCAACGAGAAAGGACCTGTGATCTATTGGTTTCTTCCACTTCTAACTTTGATTTGTAACTATGAACTGGTGACTCCTCCTGTGAGACAGTAAACGTCTCTGTTCTGAGAATGTGATGGAGAACTGGCTTCAAGAAATGTTTCAAAGTTCAGGGACTGGACGAGGTATAGACTGCAAAAGTAGTGTGTTGTGTGAAGCTTTGACGTTCGAATGATGTCCTATGTTGTTTCTTCAGCTGCTTTGTAAATGACCTTGTTGAAGAGAGGTACTTTCTGGGTTAGAGGGGCTTCTCTCTGTCAGAAATCTCACAGCAGTATGTAAATTGTGAAATTTACACAGAACAGAGAATCACAATATCTTCTCTTTCCTAGTCAATAAGAAGTGCAATTATCATTCATTTACTGCCTTAATTATGTTTTTTTTTAAATTAATATGTGTGCTTTCAAAATCATCAATGCCTGGCTGCAAAGGGGAAATTCTGACTAAAATATGAATCTATAGCACGTCATCTAGAGGATGTGAAAAATTATATCCTGTAAGGTCCAATGCTTTGTATTGATCTTACAGAAGAGACAAATCTCATGGGTCAAAGTTGAAGTGATATGGACAAGAAAAATCAATAATAATTTTAAAAATAGACATTTTTTTCCTTTTCTTTTACTAATTCATGAAAAAATAAAAGAGGACCATAAGACTTGCACATTATGGGTGTTTTACAGATTACTACTGTTTTTATTTTTAACTAATTGTGTTTTGGAAAATATTTTGTGCCAGCATCCTGTTGGCAAAAATGCATTTTCAAAGCTGAAATCAAGTATCCCTATCCCAATAGATCTGGCATCTGTTGTGGCATGGCTAGTACAAGGGGTTTTGGTATCTTGAACACATAAAAATTACAGCTTTCCTTCTTTCTTCAGTAACAGTCAGAATTGCCTGTGACAGGATAGAAGGACCTCTGACATTCTGCGATGCATCTCACTGTCTGGTTTCTGACTCTACTATTCCTGTCTCCCCAGGCCTTTTCCTATGTCCTCTGAAGACAAATCCAAGAGGTAACCAGTACCTGTGCTCCAGCTGACTCATTCTCAGTCTGGTGTAATAATGCAGTCCCATCTACATCGCCAAGGTAATTAAAATTAGCTGAACAAACTGCGCAAATATTTTCTTTTCTCCTGCTGCTCCTGAGGCCATAACCACTAGTGGGCCAGGTAGGCTGTTGGAGATTCTAGCCCTTTAAGCAGTAACTTCCAGAGCTTCTCTGAAATGATGTCTGTGCAAAATGATTTTTGGTGCCACAGACCTCTCTATATTTTCTGACTGCTTGTGCTAATTCATATGTAACAAATTTTAGTCTTTTTAGATGTGGAAAGATTTAGATTTTTTTCTTTGTTTTGTGCAAATAAAAGCAGATCCTCTGGGCTGAAATTTTTTGAAAGCTTTCTGTCACTGAATCCATGGTAGCAGATTTAGAGTAAAGCTGATTGCTTGTAAAACCTTGCAGTCACTGAGGCCCGTGATCAGGTGTCTGGCCACAGGGGATGGGAGAGGAGGCATATTGTCCTATCTGCCCTTAAACAGAGTCAAAATCTAGGAGAAATCTCCTTGGTTGAAAGTATTCCAGAGCTTCACTGACTCCTGGAGGCTGGTTTGGATTTGATCTAGTATTATTTCAGGTTTCTACAGGAAAATTCCATGCAGCTTTACTCTCTTACCCGCTCTTTGCCAGCACACAGAAATTTATCTGAGCGCTGCTTAGTTTTTTTTCTCTCTTAGGAAGATCAGGCTGTTGTTGATTTTTGCCATGTACAAATAAAACACCTCTACCTATTAAAGAGGTCCCTCCGTACTGTTTTCCATGACACTCACTCTTCAGTGTCTACCTTCTTGAATATCTATGTGCTGGCATGATCATATTAGTGCTTTTGTTGATGACTAAAACAGAGGCTAGTATTCTGCAATATATGCCAGAAATAAATTTCTCTTGGCAGGCATCCTGGTGAGAGCTTATCCATTTAAAAAAATAAAATAAAGTTAGAAACCAGATTTGAATTATTTTGTTAAAGGGCTCAGGAAAATGCTTCATATCCATGTTCCTTCTTTCAGTAAGTACTCCCAGTATTTTGTTCCTTCCTACGTCTTGTGTTGTGGCCTCTTGGTTGAAGAGAATGGA
This sequence comes from Acrocephalus scirpaceus scirpaceus, assembly GCA_910950805.1. Taxonomy (NCBI): domain Eukaryota; kingdom Metazoa; phylum Chordata; class Aves; order Passeriformes; family Sylviidae; genus Acrocephalus; species Acrocephalus scirpaceus. The sequence continues at coordinate 39,122,852 of OU383773.1, read as the reverse complement.
AACGAACATAAACTAAACTGATGTTAAATGTTGTTATTATTTAAAGTCCTCAAAAATACTGTACTGAATAGACCACTGTGGAAGGTGTCAACCATCAGGAGTGGTTTTGGCAGCTCCTTAGAGCCTTATGCAAAAAAGCATGCCTTGTACCTTTGCCTAGGAAAACTTGCCAGCTGTAGACCACGTGCATGGGGGCTGGGATCAGGGTAAGAGAATCCCGCACACCTAATTATAGACTTAAATATTGCACAATGTTCATCAACCATTAAAAACCCCCAATTGTTTCATTTCTAAGGTCTTCTAATTGAACATTAGTCACACACTCTCCCCTGCCCTCTACTTGCTTTGGTAAAAATCACAACCTTAAAAGTGCCTGTTTGAAAGATTCCACAAATAGGGAGCTACGTAAGGATTGTCCCAGAGACAACAGACATGCCTTTGGGTGAAGGGTTACACCAGTGTAGCCAGTGGCAGAATCCAGCTAAGATTACAAAGAATCATAGAATCCTTCAGTTTGGAGAAGAAATTTGAGTCCAACCAATAGCCCAGCCCTGCCAAGTCCACTAATAGACAGTGTTCCCTAAGTGTCGCATCTACTTATTTTTTGAACATTTCCAAGAATGATAATTATACCACTTCCCTGAGCAGCCTGTTCCAATAACTGAAAACCTATTCAGTGAAGAAATTTTTCCTAAAATCCAATCTAAATCCCATCTCCCCCTCCCGCCCAAGTTCAACTTCAGGCCATTTCCTCATGTTCTATCACTTGTAAGCTGGGAGAAAATACCAACCTGGCAACACTCTCCTTTCAGGCAGTTTTACAGAGCGATAAGGTCCCTCCTGAGCCTCCTTTTCTCCAGGCTAAACATCCTGAGCTCCCTCAGGACTTGTGCTCCAGACCCTTTAACAGCTCTGTTCCCTTCTCTGGATCTGCTCCAGCACCTCAATATATTTCTTGCAGAAAGGGGCTCAGAACTGGACACAGGATTTGAGGTGTGACCTCATCATGCCGAGTATAGGGGGACAATCACTGCCCTGGTCCTGCTGGACACACTGTCCCTGATCCAGGCCAGGATGCCCTTGGCCATTGACCTGGGCACATGCTGGCTCATGCTCAGCCACTGTTGACCAGCACCCCTAGGTCTTTTTCTGCTGGGCATTTCCCAGCTGCTATTCCCCAAGCCTGTAGCATGTTAAAAGTGCAGTGGGAAGTGGATGGAAGGAGTGTAAAGGAGCAGACTGAAATAGAGAAAGAAAAACAATAGGTACAAATTTCTACCAGTTTCCTCAGGCATCCATAGCAGCTGCTTAATGATACATGTATCATTATATCTTGGAGTAGTTGGAGGGCAGAAGCAGACTTGATTACACTACAGACAATTGTTTCACAATAATTCTGGACCATTTTTCATTAGCTGTCTCCCCTCACAGCAAAACAAGGGATAATTTTTTTCCTAAAAAATCTTATACCTCTAGAAGGTTGTCCAACAGTTAAAGATTTTTAATAATTCATCATGCGAAACATCTTGAGCTAAATACTAAATTTCCCAGCAATAACAACAAAAGATGAATGAAAGGAGCTGAGGTTAACTTGCTCTGATAGAAACAAAAGGGTAAATAAAAAGAACGATGCTATCACTTTTCCATGATTTATCAGTACATTTTTATTACATCCTCTGCTTTGACAAGTTTTGTCACTCAGTCTGTTGAGCCAAACCAGTTCATTCCAAGGAAGCTGATTAAGTAACTGATTAAAACAAAGCAACAGATTTGTCTGCCTGTAATCATTTACCATGACACAAGCATTAGGTGGCAGCCCTTATTGGTGAGTGCAGCTGCTGACATTACCTTTCACAAAATATAAGGACTTTTGGTTTTGATCACCTGTTCTAGATCAGCAGGCCCCAAGGTGATATGACTGTAGTAATGCGAGCAACAACTTTTATGGCAATTACTTTGTTTTCTTTCTTTTGAACCAACTTTAAAAAGAAATGTCTCATTCATAGTAACATTTATATGTGGTACTCCTGACTTCATTAGATGGACTGAATGTAACCAGCTATGAGCAAGGAGCAATTTGTAGGAAGAGAAGCCTTGGTAATTCTTTCAGGTCTGCTTCCCAAGACACACACTCTGATTGCTCCACCTTGGCTTTCCAGCATGGGTAAAGCAGGTGATGGTGGCAGTCTTCATAATTTTCAATTTGTTCCTAAATCTTGTCTTGGGAGCCTGAGGAGGCAGCTGGATACCTAGGATTTACCAAAGCTGTTAAAGAAGTGTAATGAAAGGAACTGAGAGCGAGAGACTCAAACCAACATCTGTGGTTTTCAATATGAAATAAGGAGGCTATCTGGCTATCTGGCTACTTGCCGTGGTGTGTGACTAGCCATAGCAGGCTCATCCTGTGAGATGTTTTAAGTATGGCTGTGATTGGTTAAGTACTAGGTGCTTGCATTTTTAAAATGCCTAAACTCTGGAAGTCAAAGCAAGAAGCCATCACTGTTCAGGATCTCAGTGTCGGACATCCTTACAGGCAGCAATGTGTCCAGGAGCTGTATTTCCAAAATCTGGTTTTGTGAGCAGAAAGATGTGAAGCAGCTACTGCAAATGACAAAAATGATAAATTTTGATTCTTTATCTTCAAGAAGAAAATGCATTTTTCTTTCCTCAAAGGATCACAAATTTTCAAATTACAGGAAAAAAATCTTCTAGTCTTTAGATACTGAGTCCTTCAAATACTGAAATGAGACTATATATACAAAATGTATTCACATTCTCTACTTCATCTTGTTTATCAACAAAATGAAAATCACTTCTGAATATAAGGCCACTGGAATTTGGATGTGTTTCTTAAAATTGTTGATTTAGCAACTGATTCTGAAATCAAATATGTTCTGAAATTCTGGGTCCTGCACCGGTCACTGCATTGCAACCCAGACGCTTTTCTAATCTTACTCAATTCATCATTGCCTTGTTTGAGGATTGTAATTTCAGTAGGTTTTCAGAGGAAAAGAAGATAGCAGCTAACTACAGAACACAGTAAACTGTAAAACATCCTGCTCTATTTACTTTTATCAATTGCCCTAGCAATTGATGCTGTTTCTTCTCTTGCCCTATGAGTTATAGCTTTAGTAAAGCATTGCCAGATTCAAGTCAGGAGGCCTCTGCTGGCACTGCAGAATGACAATTCTTATCTGTTTTCTATAGCCTGACATTTTCAGTAAGGCCTGGAAGGTTTGGTTAATAGGGTTTGTCAAAAGGGAGCTAAAATATAAAATGTTGAAATATGGAAGGAGAGCATAGCAGAGAACCCATGTCACGTTAAATATTACCAAAGCAATTTTTAGGAGACTAATTATTCACAATAGATAACTAAACTGTAAATCTCTATTACAAGTGGGGGATTGAATATGAGCTTCCTTGGAAATCAGTTCTGAAGTCTGCTCCTTTAATAGCTAATGCATAAGGAAAAGGGTAGGTGTGCCAGAGGCTCTGGAAGATGAGAGGTCAAAGGATGAATGGACAATAACTCCTGGATTCATTCCCTCTGCAAGTCCTAAAAAGACATATTTGCATTATAAAATGCCTGATAGACTTTTTTTTAATAGTCTGATATTGAAATAATTCTGATGTAATAATTCTTTATGACTATTGATAACAAGGAAAAGGATGAAGGGACAGACATCCAAAGAGGGGCTTCTATATATGTTTAGGCATTGCTCAGCTGGATTTTCAAAGAACAGTGATAATCAGGTACTTCCTAAAATTTCATGTCCTGCCTTTTGGGTCCCTTCTAGAATGGCAATTGCACTTGCTAATGTCCCTGTGAATTCCTGTGGCCTATTACCTGAAATAGAATGTAGTGGGTAATCTGTGTCCTGAGGCAGTATTTGTTCCTGTCCTTTCTATTGTGAGGCATTTTGTGAGAGGAGAGGAGAGGAAAGGTAGTGGACAGTACCTGTGACAAAAGGCTTTCTGACGTATTCTTCTGTGGTAGTTCATATAACATTTCTTGTTTCTTCTTGGTTCTTGTTTCTTTGGGCTGATGGCCCCCTGAGAATGTTTGTTGAAAAGTCTTCATCCCAAGCCCCGGTGCCAGAAGAGAGAGTCAGAATGCATTGGTTTAGGTTCTCAAGGTTGTTTATTGTTTCTACCTGGTACATTTTGTTCTCACCCAGCTTGGGTGCTTGTTGCTCCCTGGTCATGGCTGACTGCCCACTGACCAGGGTGGTCTTAATCTTTATGCTACGTACTACGTGTTCTATCTTTACAGATAAATACCAATACCTATCATCTATGTTAGACAGTGCACTTTTATGCTAAACCAATCCAAAAGTGCCACCACCACAGCAGAAGATGGAGGGCAAGAAGAAGAAGCAAAAGGACAGAGACATGCCCAGATTCCTCCATCTTGCCTTCTTGAACCCCTATTAAACCCCAAAATTCTACATCTACACCTGGTGATAAATTAATACTATCCTAATCAAACTCTTGTGGTTGGTCTCTGGACTCCTTGCCAGGGTCTCAGATCACCCAGGGCACCCAGAGGGATGCCCTGAGTTCCGACAGTTTCTGTTCTCTAGATGGTACTCAGCCTTATGGATCCCTTTGGATGTTTTTATTTATTACTAAGTAGTTTTTAATAAGTAGACAATGCATTGTGGCAGAAACTGAAAGTCTGACTATAGTTTTCCTGTTACTACCTCTGCTCTGTCTCTTTATTATTGCTTCTGCAATAAATTACATTTGCCCTGCAAATATATGGAGACTTTCCAACACAAGACAACTGCTATGCAACTGAAAGTGTCCTCTTAAGTAATAGAGATGTAACTATGCTACAGGTTGTGTGAACTCTTCCTTCAGATCTGAAGGGTATCATCCAGCTCATTACCAAAGCATACTTAAAGAAGCTCTTGCTTCTTTATGGAAGAGTTAGAAGGCAAAATGTAGTGGAGCATTCTTTTACTCATTATATTATTATATATATATTGTTCATGTTGTTTGATTGGACTGTTCCATGTAACCCCCTGTTTATCCCCAGCTTGGTCTTTCCCTGAGCTGTTTACCGAGTTTCTGTTAACCATCAATCATTTATTCCCCTGCCCCCGAGCCCTGTCACTCTCAGCGAGGCCTCTCCCCGGTTCCAGAAGGTTCTGGGAGGATAGGCCCCTGATAGGATCAGGCTCAAAGGGGTTCCCTCCCCCTTCCGAGGATTTGTCTTTTGGACTGTCCCTCATCCCTCTAACCACCCCGCTGTCCCCCTTGCTTGGCCCCCTGCTTGGTCCTTCCCTTGACTCCACCCCTGCTTAAAAGAGGCACCCCCAAAGAGATCTGTGCTCTCCTGAGGCAGGCTCTCGGCAGTGAAGATACCCTTAGTAAAGGCTGCTGTGGCACCTCACCAGAGTCCTCCCTTCTTTCTTCGCTGTGGTCATCTCTACCATTGCCAGGCTTGGGGAAGCTCTCGCCCCACTGGGTGGATCCTGTTGGCCAGCCTACGGGGTCCTACCGAGGCCTGTGGAGGTTCTGCCAGGGTAGCTGGGACAGGCTTTGGGAGCCACCAGAAAGGCAGGGAATCACTACAGCAAAACTGTTCAGAGCATACCAGGAAGGTAATTTCCTCCTTGGAGTCTATGTGCAGCTTTAATACTTAAAAAATGCAGTAAGATTGTCTCTGGCAAAGCATATGCTCATAAGCAGGGCTCCAAATCTTGGAGTTGTTGGGTATTAATGAGGAATGTTTATGTCCCAAGTAATTGCCTTAGACCTGACTTAAATGTAGACAGGATGAAGGAGAGATGGATTTCTTTTCTTCTCCTTACAAACGAATATGCAAATATGTAAATTTTTATGATCTTACCATACTGCAGAAAGTTTGCAAATTCCATTATTCCTTGCCATAGACATTAAAATGTTGTTTTTGCTCTTCCTATTGATAGCCAACAGTGATCTGTATTACTGGAAGGAAACAAACCCAGTACTTCTGACTATGCAGTGACCATGGTGACACCCTGTATTATGATGGTGGAGGGCCCTGTTACCCGCAAATACATTTGTCTAGTTGATGAATTCTATGGGCTTCAAGCAATAGACCACCAATTCCTGTTGCCTGGCCCTGGGATTAATCTGTGTCTCAGGACTTTGTAGGTTTGGAGTATTTTCAAGTACTCGGCCCTGACAGGCAGGATGATTCTCTTAGTGTTACTATTGAATACTTTGAACATTACCGTAGCAAGCTGGTTATAGATAATGTGCAGTAACTCTATGAAGAACAGCCTTTCTTTCTGTCTTAGGAAGCACAGAGGGATGAACTGCTTGCATCAGGCAGTCACTGCACTTGCACAACAAGGATATTTCTCGAGCTGACTTGCTTATTATGCACCTCTTGTTATGACTGGTGAATCCTAACATATCAAATTTATTTGCTTCACTGTGCATCTAAGATAGGACTATTCATGTCCACAGAGTCAGGAACAGAAATACAGTAGCTCTTGTCCTGGGGATTCTGTCTTGTATCTGTATTTAGGGAGTAGCAAGCCAATTGTTACATGAAGGAATGAACTATCAAGGAACAGCAGAGAGAAAGTGTGGACTCTTTTACTAGTGAAGTAATTCTCTACACAGAAATGCTCCTAATTATTAAGCTGTTTGCACTCTCATACTGCAGACAATTGTAGGGTTTATTCTAGGAAATCTCTGTTCTGGTGAGTCTTTAGATCAGCCTCACAATTATAATATCTATTTTTAGAAAGGTTTCTTAGAATTTATCTGCAGCAGAACTACTATTGATATCTGTCATATATGAACAGTAATTACTGGTGTGTATTTAATTCTTTCTGTGCACTTAATTTATTAGAGTGGCATAATTTGCTGTGTATTAATTTTCATTTTAAAAAATGGCAGTGAAGTTGCACAGGATAGTATAGTAATAAAGAGTAGAGCAAAATGAGTTCAAAAGCAGAAACAAAATTTCTTGAGTTTGAGTGAGACATGATTTGCTATGCAATGGAGCAGTTCCATCAGAGTTACAGGACAAGGGAGTGCTTCGTAGGTAGTCTACAACAGGTGGTTGCTACAGCAATAAAGTATGAAGAGAGGCATGTAATAGAGAAAAGATAAGCCTAGAGTCTGATAAATGGACAGTGAATAGTCTCCAGTGTTTTCATGTGAGTAAAGTGTAGAGATTATCTTCCCCCCTGGTGTAACTGGTGCCTCTGAAATTTCCAGAGATGTTGGGACTTCACAGAATCACAGAATATGCTGAGCTGGAAGGGACCCACAAGGAACGTTGAGTCCAACTCCCGGCCCTGCACAGAGTCACACCGTGTCCCTTAGAGAATTGTCTAAACATTTCCTGAACTCTGCCAGGCTGGTGCCATGACCACTTCTCTGGAGAGCCTGTTCCAGTGACCAGCCAACCTGTAGGGGAAGAACCTTTTCCTGATATCCAACCTAAACCTCCCCTGACAAAACTTAGGCTGCTCCCTTGGGTTCTGTCACTGGGCACCAGAGGGAATAGATCAGTGTCTGCCCCTCTGTTTCCCCCCTTATGTCTGTGCAGAGGCCAGAGGCACAAGAGGGCATATTTGCAGAGCTTTCAGCTGTTAGGAGTGTCTTTAAAGTAGAGGACACAGAGAGGAGGTGAGGATCTCATCACTGACCACTTGGGAAATCTGTCTGAGGCTCTTACACAGCCAGTCATTGATATCTTGATCTGTGCTAGTTCTGTGTTGCTCCATTTGGGAGTCAAATTCAATTTCACTGTTAAAGGACTCATACATATTATTACACAGCTAGGAACTGGCACTTAATGGGGAGGATGATAATGGGGATTCTTAGCTAAAGCTTTTTCTAATATTTTATGGCTGTTGAGGCCAGACAAAAGGGGTGTTTTGACTGACCTAATACACACTGGATTTTAGCCTATAAAGGTGAATGCAGTAAGCATTCTGGACCCACTGAGGTCTAGGAGATCTGAAAAAAAAAGAAAAAAAAATTGTAAATATGAAAATTTCTGGGAATATATGGGTGTAAAGGTATTTTTGTTTGCTTTAGGTTTTTTTAGAGCTTTGAATTTATAATTGCACAGGTGATTTTCAAGTGAAAACTTTTGTGTGAGAGCTTTGGACTAGCTCAATTCTTGACCATTGATATAAAACTGGTATCTTTTTCTCACTTGATTCTGTAAGAACTGCTGCAGTTTGATTATCATGTAACTCTTAATAGGTGTTTAAGAAACTGGTACATCTTTTTTAAAAAGTGTATTTTTTGGAAGATTTTGCAAAAGTAAAGGTGCCCGCTGGTGCCACTTTTTTTTATTTGTTTGTTTGATTTGTGGCAATCTTTGCATTGACTAATACTTGCATAAACCCCATCTGTACTATTTTATTTTGGTGAGGAGCCCTCAGTCAAGCACCAAGTCCCAGCAGTGAGAAGGTGTTAAATAGGCTGTGGATGAAAAAGAAACCCAAATAAAATGTTTCCAGTGATTTTCCAAGCTTTCCTTCTAGGCACTCATTCAAGAAGCTGTTAATGATTTGCTCAGCAGTCCACACATATGCAAGGATAGGAAAATGAAATTTTCACAGAGCTCTTTGCATTAGAAGTGACTTCCTTCTCTGTAAAATAATGTCACAAAGTGAAATAAACTTTCTGAGAAATCTGCCTCTAATCATAGAGTTATTGTGGAGTCAACTCACTCCAGAAGTGTCAGAGAGCCTGCATGAGGGAGGTACAGCCAATCAGGTACTGCTGAATTCCTTCTGGTATGAAGCACCAGCATTAACAAGAGATTTTCCTAAATAGGTGCCTCCTCTTCTTCCTCCAGAAGAGGTTGTAATCCATGCTGCTGTCTCTTGAGACCAGCACCTACTAACATGTTTTGGATATGTCCTTTTATTATCAGGAGTTACTAAAATGTAGGATTATAAATTGTTCTGCTAGACATTATTATCCATATTCAATTATTTCTTTATACTTCAGAGAAGAAAACTAACGCACAATTGCCACAGCTATCTCTTGGTCAAACCCTCTGCTACAGCAAATAAGTCTGCTTTACTACACAATTATTTATTTCAGTGGATGGTTAAAGTTCATTGATCTTAATATACTTACGATATAAACATACAGAATGGCTGAAATGGAGGGAAGAACATTCTGGGTTTTTTCTTCTTTTTTGCTCACACTACGCTTTTTAGTATATTTATTTGCAGAAACAGTAACCTAGTTTTTAAAATAAACTTTGCCTGGAACTAGGAGCAAAGGGCAGAAGATTTTGACAAGGCATTTACATTTTTTTTCCAAAAAATGACTCAGTAGTTTGCATTTGTTAGGAAGAAATTGGTTATTTTTTCCTAAATAAGCCACCACATTCAAAGTTGATTTGTTCCAAGGAAAGGAGCTGAAATTAGTTACTGACATGCAATAACTCATTTCTTATTTTACCAACAGTAATTAAATTGCCTGGAACTGTTGTCATTTAACAGCTTATTAATTGACTAATGTGCATTACTTGCACACAGGCTATAGGTAAAATCCAAGGATTAGGAAAGGAAGAAAGAAAGAGAAGAAAAACCTCACTGCTTTTTGTGACCATTATAGATGAATGATTAATTTATTTCTTAACGGAGTGTCATTTTTGCAAACACTAATAGATTAGGTTTTAAAGATGCAATTTTGTCAGCATTAGTCCTAAAGAAGGAAATGGTAGTCAGCTAGTAATTCTTTGGAGAAGAGAAAAATTAATAATTTGTTCTGCTTTCTTTTAACCATATGAAGGTTATATAGCTCTTTCTTCCTTAAAAATCAATGATTTCTGCTTGGTTGGGTATTTACGTTATAAAATTCTTTCTTCAAATTCTATGATGGGCTGAATATTCTGAAATTTTCCTCCTTTTGTTCCACCAACATGGAAAGAAACTTTGTCACATGCATCAGGGAGTCTCAGCCTAATAAAACTACACACAAAAGTGGTTATAGGCAAGTTCAGCAGCTTTGATTGTGTCCAGTCAAATATGATACATTCCAGTGCTGCATTAGTGGCCTATGTGGGGGGAAAAAAAAATCAATGAGGTCAACATCTAGGTCCCAGCTGAGAATAATCCATTTCATAAAAATAAACTGAGAAGATCTCAGTCATCCCAGTAAACTCTAATTTATAGTGTTGGAGGCTCCTAACAGAGTCTATGACTGTGTGAATAGACAGGAAAACATAGGTGAAGTTTTTAAAGGGTGAAATGTGAGATGGGATTTTCTGAATTACCTAACCATCAAGAGACTTATGACAATAGTGTCCTTCTATGAAACTGGAAATCATCAACTAGAAGATGTGGGAGGGAAATGAATTAGTTATGTGGGCTGCCTCAGTGTGAGAGCAGCATGGAAATTCAGTCCAATGAAGTAGCAGTTAAGACACCGATGAAAAAAACCCAAAATATGAAAGTCGTCATATAGGGTTACTCGGAGAATGAAGGGGAATGGAATAGCTCCAGGACACAAGGCTGAAGAGACCATCCATATTACTCAGTTTTATATTCCATGTCAGGGAGTTGTTTGTCCAAATGCAGGAATCAATAGTGCCCATATCTCCATCTGCTTGGCTTTGCAGGTCTGTGATAAAAATCAGGCGATCCTTAGTACTGTTTTTCCTCTTTTAATGCACAGCAGGTGAATTGTAAGCACTCTGCAAATGCCTACTTTTCTGCATTAAGTAGAAAGGGAGTCTGTACCAACAAATGGGATGTAGAGACTTCCACTGTGGATCTGTGAAGTGGAAGTGCTTGCCTGTCATATCTGGGGACTTGGCCAAGTACTTGGTTCTTAAGTGTCAGTGAACCTGCACCAGGCCCAAAATGTGGTGGGTGGTTTTGGGGTGACCATCATTCCTGTTGTACAAAGGACAAGGTTCACAGGTAGAGTGAAGCCTTTGGATTTCTGTGATCATGGTGCAGAGAGAAGGAAAAAACACCGAGTGTGCAGTCAGACTCCCAGGAATTCGTTAGGCTGTCTTTCAAAGTGCAACTTCATGTAAGTCCATAACGTGCTTGTTTTTATTTCAATAAAACAGTAATTTTGACAATAACTAAGTATGTCTGGCAGAATAGATGGGAAGGCAATGAAACTATTAATAACATTTGGACACTTCCTGCACTGTTTTAATGCATCACAAGTTAGCACAGTATTGATTCAGTATCAAAGTTCTGAGAAACAAGCCTCTTACCAATATCTAGGATCCGATGTTGTAATTGAACTAGAAAATGTTAGATTTCCAGCATTACTGCTGAGAATTCTTCCCAATAAATGTGTGTTTTCCACTGGGGCTGAAATCACTGTGTTAGTTTTAATTTTTTTCCTTTTTGTATTTTTCTCATCACAGAGGTTCCCTTTCTCCCCTCTATGTTTATTTTTAAACATAATGGGACAAACTCTTGCATTTTACTACCTTGGCTTGTGGGAACATCCTTTTGCATACTTGGGTTAGGTAATTAAATCTTTTGTGGAAGGATTAAACTTTGTAGAAAGGAAAATGGGTGGAATTAGAAAATATAATGTAGGGAAAGAGACCCAGTAGGAATCATGGGCAGAAGAATTCTTTGTCAGTGTGTGAGGAAAAAGAAGAAAGATCAGAAAGAAAAAGAGAACCATTGTTATGACACTGAAGCACAAGGAAGTATTGAAGGAGAAATGAAATAATGTGAAGGAAGGGAGGAAGAAGAAGGGCTGTGTATGTAATGGCTGTAATGCGAATGGCTGTAATGAGTGGGTGTTGGTTTATCAAAAATGGATAGTACGCCAGTTTCCATTATATGTGCCTCTTTATTTCAAGATGTCCCTCAGATTTGCATATTCCTTTTATCCACAATCTTACATCTACAGGTATTAACCTCCAGAGTTTGTCAGTAAAACTGAAGAAATACAGAATACACCTTTTTTATTTCCAAAGCTCATTTGGATTTTCCTTCTTAGGTTTAGGTCCACATTGGTCTAGTTCCTTTCAGGATCATAAAGGTAAGCCAAAGTGTGGAGCTTTTTGTTCAGTATCCTTGTCTTTGTTAGATGCCAGTAGTTGTTAATTCATGCAGTGCACCTGCACCTGCTGACAAGTGTCATTCCATTCTTTCCTGGTTAGTGGCCTCAGGTACAATGTTCTGCAAGGTAAAAGACTACTTTTGTTAGACAGCAGAAGATACAGCTATGTAGAAGGGGTAAGAGGAGGGAAATACGGAGTTAGGAATGTCACTGCCACTACAGTAGTACCTTTTGTCAAGTTGCATCAGTGAATTTACCCAAAGGAGGTCAAAACTACATTTTTTCTTCTAGTCTGTGAACTGCCAATGCTGGGCATGGTATGGAGGCATTTGTCTCCTGGTGGCTTTTCAAAGTACCTGTATTTTGCTTATCTGAAGCTATGCTGCTTTTAGTGAGAGTATGTTCTGTGTGAGAAGATATGTGGAGTGCAGAAAATCTTATTTCTGGTAGGAAGCCAACAGTTCTCCTTATCTCTGCATGGTTCATCACATAGTTAATGCCAAGTGGCTGAAAAGCCACAGCTATAAATAACTTGCTGGTTACATGTATTTTGTTTTTGATTATTTTTCCGTAGCTAATTATGTATAACAAAAACAACATGTCAAGTGTGGATAGCCTAGAAGTTATTTATCATTTTTCTTATTCATCCTAGATGGCTTCTAACCAAGAATAAAATATGCCAGCAAACCACAAGTGATAAAATCTAAACCTGTAAGTACCTGTGATCTACTTTAGAATACATGATTAGCGTTTAAAATGCATGTGACACTGACTTCACATCACTGCACACATCAAAATTTCAAAATCTGAAGAACTTTTGAACCTCCTATGATTTCTAAACAAGTACAGTCCAAAAAACATTTGATCTTTCTGACTGGTTGGGCTGTAGAAGAAAAAGGTAATTTCAGTGGTTCAAGTCCAATAAAATTTTGTTCTGAACCAAATGTATCAAAAAGATACAGAAATTATGAATTGTCTGGATCAAAGGTAGTTCCCAAAGCCATCTGGCATATCATCAGGCTCTGTGGTTCTTCACAATGCTGTAGAGTTAATCTACTGTCTCATTAGAGTAGCTGACAAATCTCATTGAAAAGTACTGCAAATCTGTATATCTCTCATCTGTAGGAGCACAAGGGCAAGTACAGACAAATCTTTCAAGAAGGTACCTTAGAAAGGATGCCAACCTCCTGAGAAAAACATTAAAATAAGATTTATGTTTTGCTGGTTATGGTTAATGTCACAGAAATTTATGCTAAAACTAACTTCTCATACTGGTGTATGCACTTTTACACTCTCACACCAGTTGGCAATCTGTTCATTCCCGTTCCAGATTGAAACAAGTTTTAGATAAATGGAGAAACAGAACCTGAAATTTTCTATTCACAGATCTGAATGTCTTGCTCTTTCAATTGCAGGAAAGCTATTCTAAAATACTTTTGGAATTTTACATTACATTTAGCCAAATATCAGTACTCACTTGACTCTGCCAATGCTTGATTCTAGTTTCTCATCTATTTATGAGACATAATGCCAGTACAGTTGCAGTGTTCTGATGGAATTACCTGTGCATGAGAATTTATACTTGTAGCTGGTTTTCCTGTGGTGACATAGTTCTATGTGTCCATAATATCATTATTATCCTAGACAATACCAGACATTAGTTTGCATGTGCCATTGTTGCTGGGACAGGGCTCCTGTCATTTCAGGAATGGTCTGACGTGTTGTTGTTTCAATTCAAACCGAGGAGCTGTGTATTATTTAGTGCACAAGTTTTAGTTGCCAAGGTGTGAAACTCACATGTTCACAAACCAACAAAGGGAAAAAAAGAGAGCACATAACATGGGATTCAGAAATAATTCATGATGATTTAGTTTAATTTGAGTTACTATAACCCTAAAGCTCCATTAAAGCCTAAAATGAATGCTATTTCCTCCTGAGAGCAGAGAGCAATCTGCTAACTTTTGCCAAAATGAGAGCTATTACGGTGTACAACATGAATGCATATAAATTACAAGGTTTATATTTGTTGTTTTTCCTAATGTTAACTTTGACTGGCACAACAAATTAAAAGCAAGAGGGATAGAAAAGGAAAAACCTGCATCAGATTAACAAACATGCAAAGAAGTGTAATTTCTAACTACAAAATGCAAGACCTTCAGACTTCAAACAATCCAAACAGGTTTTCTTTTAATGATTAGGTTTCACTTTTTTCCCCTTTATACTAGGGATGCATTGAAAACTACAGTAGTATTTGGAAATAATTCACTAAGCTGGGTATCTCTTTTTTTCACAACTCTAGTAACACTGGGCATGTTTCAGTTTTCCTACTGTTATTGTTTGGTGCAAGGAATACAGGAAAATTAAAGTAGGCTGAAAATTCCTGATTGAAACCAATGTAAAACATCAAAGAAAATTTTATATCTCAGGACATGACACTGAAACTGTCCTGAACACTCTTTTAATGGCACTTGCAGCCTTTTGCAGGTAAACAAATAAGAAGTTGCTTTCCATTAAGGAAGACAGATGCTGCAGAGAGTCTGTGTCTCCCCAGAGCAGCTGCTCTATCTGAGATCCAAATAGGTCATTTAAGCCCTGATCCCAGAATGAGAGCTGTTGGGTCAAAATGTGCCTATCCAGGGATTAAGTCATGACCTGATAAAAGTAAAAAACAGAGATTTTTATATATACTTAAAACATGTTTTCAGAACATGATTATTTCAGAAGAATATTTTTCCTGCCTCACTCTTTATATTTGATAGAAAGAGCTTCAACTTTTGCTCATTTTAACTCAGCTGATTTTTGCTCCCATAGTTCAGCTCTTTTTTCATTCAGATAGTTTAATTTACCCACTCTTTTATATACAGAGCTACTGTGTTTATGGATAGTGAAATGTTTTTCTATATGTCAAATGAGCTTTTAAAAAGTATTATACTCTGCAGGCATGCAGGAGATGATGTTTAAACATAGCTTTCTCTTGCCTAGACTTCCAGATGATTGAATTTTGAATCTCCTATGAGGTAAAAAAATTGATTATGGACCATTTTGGATAGGGTTTGGAATATAATTCTATCACTATCTATTGATGTGCATTACCAGAAGCATCCTAAAGCAACTGGATGCAGGATGTCTTTTTAAGGAGACTATTGGATAGGCAGTGGCTTACCATTTCTAGTTTCCTGTTGAATATTTTGAGCAGGGAAGGATATTGCAGCACAAGACTTCTTGAATATTACCTTTTCCCTCTTACAGAAGCTTAAACCACTCAACAACATGCAACTGGAAAAGCAATAACTGCCCAAGAAGCAAGGGGCAGGCAGGGAGGGATGGCAGAGACAAGCTGAAGGCTCACCTTTCTGTGCTGGCAGTGAGCTGGGGCAGCTGATGCAGGTGGTAAGGAGGGTGGAGAGACTGCCATTCTCACTGCTCTGCGTCGTCCTATCCCTTATGCCTTGTCTGCCACCAAGACTTCCATCAAAGCTTTGGGCTACAGTGGCCAACCCACAGTTCATGGCATCTCAGATGCCAACAGGAGTGAAAATATGCTTATACCACACAATGAGCCTTTCAAGATGTCTCTGAGTTGTTCAGTAGTGGAATTAAGAAAAAGCAAGATCAAAGTTGTAATTTTCCCTGTTTTCCTTCTCCTGCATTTTAACCCTTTTCCTACTGAAGAAAATGTGAATTTATAATCCTTACAGCTTTGGTCTTTCCCTTTTCATAATTAAAAGGATCAACTTTTAATGTTCTCTGTAAGTCTAAAACATTTCACAAGTCTGGTAATTTCCTTACTGTATTATTTCCAATTACAAAGCCATCAGTCTCAATTCTATCACTGTTTTTGGCTTTCACACTCTTTTTTTTTTTTTTTCCTTTGTAGTTTCAAGTTCACTCTTTTATTGCTGCAAAATCCTAGTATTTTTATTCCTGTTCTAAATCTGACTGCTTCCAAATCCCTAGAGTTCCAAGCCAATATGTTTGGTAATGACTTCATAACAAAGGAAAAGGAAATGAAGCCAATTTGTGTTTTCCATTGTTGTGATAAATGCATATCTGAACTTTCAGCTGGTCTTGGCTTCAAAAAATAAAGTAACCAACTTTACTAGGCGACACTATGAACAAACATAATTTTCTTTGTTTACTTTTTTGTGCTTTTTTTTGTGCTCAGGTGACTTATCCTTCACATTTGAAAGCAAAAGTAAGAGATGCAGCTACAAAATTGAAACAGGATTACTATAAACATGAATCTAGAATAAGGCATAGTCATTTAAACAAAGATTAATGTGATCTTATAGCAGACACTGCATAAAATCCCACAAAGAAAAGCCATGCCCCTAAAGAGAGCACAGAGGTACAGATGACTAAAAAGCCTTTGAAAAATACCCATCACAAATTCAGATTTTGAGGAAATCAACATTTTCTCTGGAAGACACATATTATCAGGGTTTTCTGTCAAGGGATATTTTGTTGACATGCATTGTGTGATAAGCCCTCAGTAAAAGCTACCAAAGTTACCCCTGAATTTTTTTGTGATGTTCTTTTCTTTCCTGCTGTCTCTTGAAGTGACTGTATTCTTCATAAGAGAGGTGATTGCAAAGCCTTTCCCAACTTCCCCTTTCTTCTTATCTTACCTTGGAGCTTAAAAAATGAGATCAGATTTTGTTTTCTTAAGAGTTCTTGTATATTTTACCCATGCAAAGGTGAGCTGAACAGAACACACATGTGTAACCATGAAACTGAAGAAAACCCTAAAGGAAAACAGCTACACTTCAGCAGCACCACCACCCTTACAGCACCTGCTCATGGCCAAGTTTTCTGTAGTAGGAGCCTCCCAATCCACAGTGCGTAAAACTGCTTATCTGGACACGCTGGTTTTGGGGCAGAGCTCCCAGTGACCCCTTTAAAATCAGGGTGAATTTGGTGTTCAGTGTGTGCTGCTGTAGCTCCATGAGCAGTAGACATGCTGGCTGACACAGAGCGGGGTTCTGAATCTCTGCCTTGCAATGCAGCCACGCAAAAGTGACTAATGCAGATGTGCTTAAGTAATAGTATAATAGAAGTGTCCTCAGAGGATGAATTGTACTGAGAACCAGTATACTGATGCTAAATTGTGCACTAAATTGGAGGCTTAAAAATGAGGAAGCTAGTAAAAAAGATGTTAAGGTGAAAAGTGAGGAAATTAAAGTGTTGCAGCTCAGCATGGGGGCTACTTAAACATCCCATAAAATGAGTAATAAATGACTACCCCTAGGAGGGAAAAAAAAAAAGAAAAAAAAAAAAGAAAAAAAAAAGAGAGTAACTCAAAGAGTAGGATTGCAAAGTAATAGGTATAGATAAAGGCAAAATTCTGGAAAATCTGAATGTGTCTCTGTACTGGAAGGGAAGATCTCAGCTTATGAAGAGGATTATAATTAATGGCAGGTAAATATGAGACAGAAATGTGGGGATACTAACAGGCATTTTGCAAAGCAAACAGCCAAAAGCGTATAAGCAAATAACAAAGAATTTGTTTAAATCTACAAAGAGCAGGAAGCCTACTAAAGCAGACAGAGCCAGAGTCAGCTAAAGGACAAAGCACTGGGAGAGGGGGCAGAGGAGGAAACAGCTGTGTGGTAGCTCTCCTGGCTGCTTCTCCTGGCCATGCTCTTTCCTGGCCTAATGTCCCCTGCTCTGAATAGTTCTTTTTTCTTGCCACAGGCCTTCTCAAGTGATTTTGAATGTCTTTCTTTCCTATTTTTCTTTGGTCTGTGGACTTTGCTCCATCACTGGGCACAGTCTATGTCTTGTGTTTCCAACTGTGCCCTGGAGAAAGGGATATTTCCCCAGGATTATTTAAGTCTAGAAGCATTTTGAAAATGGAATGCCTGTAAAATCCCAGACCCAAAAGATCCTTAGGGAATTTAATCTCTATAAATGTTTTGTCAACAGTTTCTTTTACCTCTTTTGTGGCTTATATTGCCATGATTGAAGTGTGGGACCATATGGTATAACATAAGATATTAAAATGATAAAGAATACACAAAGCATCCTTGCAACAGCCTTGTGCATCTGTTTCAGCATCTTGGCTAAATTCCAATATGGGTTATTAGATTCCTAAATTCCCTACTCTTTAATTGTCTCTGTGATGATATTGAATTGTTTCTATTCTAGTGTCCTGTGCATCTGTGCCTCAGTTTCCCAGCTGTACTGTCCTCTGATTAAAGAACCGGTTTAGGATTAACCCTTAATCCCAACTGCTAAACCTTGCTGTACCAAAACAGTCCTTGAGAACAAATTAATGTTTTCAGCCACTCTTCTGTGTTGCTTGTATTCTGCTGGTGTCTTTGGAGGGCTGAAGTGGGTATTTTTCTCAGTTTGAAGTGTTCTGAACAGGGCACTTGAAGAGTAAGACACCTTGACAGAGTCTTACGTCTTAAATAATGTGTTGCTAGCACCTCATTCCTCACTAAGCACCCTTTTATGTAGTGAACGTCCACCAAATTTTAGTATTGGGAATATTCGGTGAGATGTGGAGGGGAAACAGTTTTAAAATACTGTAAGTTTATAGCGTGCAGCCTAATATTGTTCTATTGTTTGTTCTCTGAATATTTTGGGAGTGTTTGGTATTTAATAAGTAGAATGCTGTCTTTAAGTACTTTCTTTGCCTTAAGCTCTTAAGATATTATTCAGGCACTGAGAGTAATGGAAAATCACTAGTTAACAAAGGAATCTGATTTTTAGATGAGGTAACCACTTTATTTTGTAGGGTTTTATTCTATATTACACTATATTTAACAATAGACATAGATCTGGGGATGAATGAAGGGAAGTAGTTGGTTAGTAAAAATGATGATAGATTTCCTGTATAGTCATGAAAATGACATAAAGAACCTTTTCCTTTATACAGGAGAAAAAATAAGCTGTGGTTTTGAAGTGTAGCTTAAGGGAAAGGCCGGTAAAAAAAATGCTGAAAAAAGTTAAGAACATGTGCCAACAGTAACTGCCTGTGTTTGTTTTGCTTTTGGTTAAAAAGTCAGTTTAAATTGGAAAAGTAAAAATTTTCATAATTGGGGATTTTGATAGTGAATGAAACTGAACCTTCAGAATTTCCACAGGTTTTGGGAAAAAAGGAGATTTTTTTATTATTATAAAACAAATGTTTTAATGGTTTGAAATAATATGACTAATAATGCCTATGTATATATATGTGTGTGTCTGTATACATGGTATCCAGAGAAGGTGAGGGCAGGAGGAAAAGAACTTCCAATAACTTGGTAGTCATATAAAAACAAACGTTAATCAGAATAGGTCAAAATTTCACAACAGGAAATGTAGAGAGCCAAATCATACTCCCTGTGCACCATTTGAATCCATAACTACACTGTGCTGTTGGGAGTCCTGGGGGCAAAGGATCTTCCCACCCAGATGTTCCACAGCTGCAGCAGGGCAGGCAGAATTGGCTGCTTCACTGAGGAAAGCACAGTCAGGTAGGGAAAGTGTTTGGCTGAGATCTGCAAAACTGAGGAAGGGAAACACTCAAGTTGGTTAACCAGCATGAACAAACCAAGGTGACTTGAAAATTTCCAGGCTTATTATTTTTTTATAGTAAATTATTTTTTGCTCTGTTGTGGGGAAAAGAAATCAGAGATGTAAGAGACTAGTCAAGAGATAATGTCCCTAACTGATATTTCAGCTCACTCATTTTTCAGAGTTGGTAATATTATGCCAAATATAATTTTTTTTCCCTAAACGGACATGGCTTACTATAAAGCTGGAGGCCAGACATCGCATTTTATTTGTATCTGATCTTCCTCTGAATCAGGAGTACTTGGAAATAGGTCATTGTTCCATCAGACAATCATATCAGAGAAAATATTTAGCTGTGCATGCACTATATACTTTTGATGGAAATGCTTACCTAATGCACATTATGTTGTGCTAAAGAGTAGTTATGTCTTTCCTCTTATCTCCTGTGTTACTCCAAATGTAGACCAGACAAAAAACACCCATGTTGGAAACATATATTCTTAGTTTATACAAATCACATTGATGCAATAAAGCTTAAAATAACTGCTGTTAAAGAAAAACAAAAATTATGGAATGCATTTTATTTCCTTGGCTTCTATTTCTCATGCATTGATGATTATGACTGCTAAAAATCCACTGCAGTATTTCTTCTGTTTATTAAATTTATGGGCTTGAAATCCCTCATAGAGCTGATCAGTTCTGAGCTCTGGGGAACCTTGATGGAGGGGAGAAAAATAATAGTGAAAATATGGGTGACAGAGGAAATAGGTGACAGAAGAATATCATAGAGAAGAAGAAACCTGCTATCAGAATTATGTTTCTAATGGACATTGGACCTCATGTTTCATCTCTTGTGCTGCTTTTTTGGCATATCTGTCTTTCCCATAGAGATGCAAATTTGTTGTCTCATACACTGTGTGGACCACATTCTTAGCCTTGTGGGAGCAGCTCAGTGAGCAATACTTGGATTTGCTCCAACAGAAATTGTCAAATTGCCTCTCTGATCACAACATGAGTACATTCCATGCTCAATGATGCCAGACTCTGGGAAAACAGTGTCTTGTCTCAGGCAGCCTACAAGTCTGTGATGAATCAGTGAGGCTTCAGAAGCCTTCAGCTACCTAAATTAGGGTTGGACTCTCCAAGATAGAAACCATCCTGCAGGTCATCATCCAATGGCTGTTATCCATCCTCAATCCTGTTGGGCCACAGATCCTCAGTACCTTGGAAACACACAGTGCTTTCAGTCAAGAGGGTTGGCTGTGAAGCAAATTAAGCACTTGAAATAATTTTGCATGCTTCTTATTACCTGCTCACTTTATTCACTAGCTGTTTCACACCATAGCAGCCAGTGAACTTTTCCAAATTAAGACCTTCCTTCCTCTTTTCTGCCCCCTCCCCCTGTTATTGTTTTCATGATATGCTATGGCTAAGAGCAGCCAGACCTATGTGAGGAAGAAGAACGTGGGTCAAACCCTGCAGAAGGAGATCCAGGAGATTGCTCACCATGCGAGAAACTGCCATGGCTTTTGACACTTTCTGGCATATTACATGATCCATGAGGAACACACCAAAAATTGAATGTTGATGAGATTTACCTGCTGTTTCCAAGCTCACAATCTATGGGCACTGTAACTACGAGTATGAGGATTCTTGTGGGAAGCCAGAGTCAAATGGTCAAATATTTAAAAATAAACACAGTTTTGTCAATGCTGCTAATGCTTTTCTGCAGATCTCAAAACCATTTTTCAGCCCTATACTGAAGAGAAAAGAAGTTCTGATAATTTATGTTACCCAGATGTTTTAAAATTCAACAGCTTTCACTACCCATAAATTTAATAACATTAAACACCTGCTGGCTCAGAGAAGCAGTTCTTGCCAAAAAGCAAAGCAGGAGCAGAGAGATACACTCCTAATGTGCTCTCTTTCTTACTGTCAGAGCTAAGGCTCTGAGTTGGAGCCCAGCACAGCATTACCCCATGCAGAGAAAGTTTTTCTGCCTCTGTGCTTCAGAGTAGAGGACTCATAACATTTCTAGCCTGCCAAATAATAAAAAAAAAATAGGGGAAAAGAAAAGTAATTTCTGAAAGTTTGTAAGGAGACTTGTCTTAGGCACTTGCTGAAACTCAAAAAAAGGCTGATTACTGAAAACTGTGGAGAAATCTGTTATGAAACATCAAAGCCTGGGGGCTCTTGGGACTGGGAAAGGAGCACAGGTCTGTGACAGTCAGTGGCACATCAGTCTGGGAGCTGTGCCTGGAATGTCAGAGGAATGTGATGGGTCAGACTGCAACAAACAGGTATCATAGTCGTGAATAAGCTTCAAAGGACAGGTTTTAAAATCTGTGGAGAAACTCGTGAAGGGGAGGCTGAAAAGAAAAGGGAAATGCTTGAACAATTGAATGAGGTGGGAAGTCATTTAAGAGTACAGTTTTGGAAGGAATAGCAATGCCCTAAAAGCAGAGGAAAAACAATGAGGAGAGAGAGCTTTAACAGGCTTGGCTGAATAGATGTTTTCAGTAACGTTCTTGCAAATAGAATCTTCATCATATTATCACTAGATTTACAAACCTTGTATTTCCTTATTAATGAGCATTTGCATGGATTTTTATTTGTAGAATAGTTGCTGAAAGGGAAGAGCATAAACAATGATTCAGAGAGGAGTGAGTGTTACCAGATTGCTGTGGGTGAGTTGCTAATAAAAAAATGGAGGAGAAGGACTCTGCTCTCTGGGATGGACTTTGGAGGCTGGCAGCAGGGGAATGGAACACATTTTAGGAAAAAAAAATTCTAGATGTTCCTGTGGTATTTTGGAGGAATTGACTAGGAATCAGGCCATGTTTGCAAGATGGCATTAATAAATAAATGGAATAGAAATGTTCAAAATTGGAGCTCTGAAAGAACAAAGAACTGTCTCCTGTTTGTCTCCCATGAGACTGTACCAGTGAAAAAACTATGTATTTCAGACACTGTGAGCAGCTTGGAGTGTGGACTATGAGCACCCCCTTCTCCCAGCAGAGAGTTGTGTACAGAGCCAAGTGACTGCTGGCTCACACCTCAGTCCTTGCAGAAGGGCTGAACTAAAGCAGTGCTGCTTTTAGGAGCAGCTGATTGAAAAATCAGTGAGAATCACACACTTCAAAACAAGTAATTTGTGTGAATTAATTTTTCCAATGTACCTTATGGTGGACCTGTGCTTGTATGTGGTATCTTAGTTTGATTTGTGACAAGGAATAGACTTAAGGCTTTTGTTCAAGAAACATCTCCAGGTAGAAGCTATAATAATAATGTTTCACAAATAGGAGGCAGTTTATGTTCTGCTTTTGGAGCAAACCAGTAATGTACCTCTGACTCCAAAGGGAAATATATTGTTAATGGAAAAATTTTCTTCATCTCCTCTTTCTATTTAAGGCAGTCTTTGCTGCCAGTTTATCATGAACACATAAAGGTCTAGTGCAGTATGGATTAGACTGAATAAAAACTGAGAGAGCAGCAAGAGCTCCAGATGTTCATTAGTGAAGTGGCTATTGTAAAAAGCCACTGAGGAACTTCATCTGTTCTGCTCCCTCAAAGATTTCCAGTCATTAAATAATTTTCAAGGGACTCATATCAGCAGATTCTGTTGTGCTTTGTGAAACCTTTCCTTTTGAATACTGCGGGCTTAGTTTGCCACTGGCATGGGATAAACAGTTCCATTGCAGGTGCCCCCACTTATGTTAGTGCTGAATTCAGCCCTCTGCACTTGTGCATGCATGCTTGGAAGGGCACTCGGGTGCAATGACAGATGGGAGTCTTAAAACTTTGTTGCCCTTTGTCTAGAAGCATAAGTAATTGTCAGTTTTGCATTGCTCTAACTTTTTTTAAAGTAAATTGGATTTTTTGATTGTATTTCATTCTTACTTTTTTAAATAAAGTGTAGCAGGCACACTTACAGGGTTAGAGTTTCAACTTATATAAAGAAAGTAATTTTTTCCTCCAAACAAGAAGCGTTTATGCCTGTTATTGCAGTGAGCTACATCCTACCATCTACTGTTGAGCCCTATGCTGTAGAGAAATGCCTTACCTACTAAGAGGAAAAGCTAATGTTGATCTTGTTCTGAATCTCAGAATAGCTTTAGACATAGCTAAATAAGAGTCTGACCACCTATTTATTTTGTTTCGTTTTTATTTCTTTAATTTTTTTTTAATTTGTATGTGCATGTCTGCATGACTGAGTGGGATATTTAGAATGTTTTTACCACCTTAAAAAGAGGGATAATCCTCTGGATCACTCAAAGATTTGTTCCCTTTTTGCAAGTCTGTTCTACTTTTTCTCCACCTGCACCACCACCTATTCTTTGCTTTTAAGTACTAACCTTGCCCTTGGTTTTTGCATAATTTCTTACATTTTATTTGTACGAAGAAAAGGCCTTTTTTTTTACTCTAAGAAACTTAGACACAGTTTCTTAACTGTGAACCAAGATGTGCTCTGGAGTTTTGATCATCAGAGCATTTAACTTCAAGGACACCAATAATAGCATTAACCTTAGTACCAAACGTATGAAAATGGATTAGCTATTATGAAAGTTCAGTCACTTTGGTCATCAATTCCTCCTGTCTATTTTCAAAATTGCCATTTTCTGTTTAAAGTCAGTGAAGGTGTTGTAAAGCCATGACACAAAAAAAAAGTTTGTCTTGCTAGTTGAATATACAGTCCTCAAACAGGGACTCTTCTAGAAATGGAAAGAATTTGGGTTTTATTCTCATTCCTTTAAAGCAGTAGTTTCTCAAAGCACCCTTGAAAAAAAATGTATATGTATACATATAGGCAGAGAGAGACATCTCTAGAAAAAAATACAACATTTTCATAACTTTTCATGTCCAAATGAAATAATGCTACATATTGTTAGAGCTGATCCTAAATATTCTTTTCTAAAACAAAGATCACTCAGGTGGTGAGAGGACAGAATGCTATTTTTGACTTATATGCCTTCATGAAGCTACTGCCTCTTATTGGCTTAAAATTGAACAAAATACCACAAAACAACCCTGCCTTTCCTTTTTAATCAAGACACACACTTTCTTGCAAGATCAGTTTTTAGGAACTGTGCATGGTGCATTCTAATATTTGATTCAGAAGGTTTTTAACACAGTCTAAAACTTCTGTTGCAAAATCCCCAACTGTTACTTTCTTTGTTCATTGTGTTAAAAATACTTGGTACAGAGGGCACAACCTTTCCTCAGTCTCTGCTGTCACAGGTAATGACACTGCCGTTTGAGGCCAAATTCAGTCCTTGATTACAATGAGAGATGGGAGAATGTGCCTTTAGGGAGAAAAGTGGTTTGGAACTCTCAAAAGTTTTGATTAGGCTTCTCTTTCATTGGGTGTATTAAAACCCAAGACTTTTTAGCTAAGATAGGAAGCCAGACAAAATCCATTGAGCTGTATCATTACATGATTTCACTCAAAACAACTGCACTGAAGCATACTTGTAATGGTAGAAGCCTCAGCCATACAAGTGATGTTCCTGACAAGTTCCTGGATCTGTCAAGGGAGATCAATTCCACACTTCCCACAGTGTAGTGAAACTAGAGTCCTCACAACAAAATGTATGCCTATGAATGTATGGACATGAAGCTTAATCAATAACTGCATTATTGTAAATAATTTCCTAATTAGGTATATACATTAATGCTCACAAGTAGATAAGAGCATCATGGAACTGGTTCCTGATTTCAAGACTTGTGGCACCATAACATAATTTAGTCCTAAGTAGAATTCTCAGATTAGTTGTTACTTTTATACTTTCACTTCCCTTATTTTGCAACCTGAAAACCATGGATTATTTGCACTTAACCCAACGCTAAGTCCATGAACTTCTAGGCCCATTGTTAAGCTTTTGGGCAGCGCCAGCTCCAAGTAGAATCCAAAGCCTCAGGCTAACTGTTTTCTCTGCGCAGTTTCTGGAAAAAGAAAGGCTCATACAAAGGGCAGAATAATTGCAAAAGGTGGAGAACTGCAGCTAACCAGGACAAAATTCTCAATGAAGTAGTGGTTCCAACTCCTCTCACTTCTCAGAGGTAGGCTATCAGTGTTGTCTCCACAGGACCTGTGGACTGGTACTCTTTCCTGAGGGCAGGGACCCAAAAGAGTTTCTTTTAAAGGGCTGAGCTGGGTTAACTTTCATAAAACACTGCCATCAGGTGAAATTAACCTTTTGTAAGTTATCCTTGTGATGAACGTACTCATCCAGGTGCAAAGGCTCTTTAATCTCCTATTCCCAAAGGAGGTCTGAAAGCACATCTCCCAGGTGGATACCTTAAATCCCAGGCTGTGAGGGAAAAACAGCTTGACCATTCAGGTGGAGGGGTGGCACTCTGCAACTGGAGAAAAATCAGGGGTCTGGCTCATAGACAATATGAGACACATGCTTGTTTATCTTGCATGCTTTGCTTGCCAGACTGTAGATGGGTGTCCTTGTTCTTGGTATCTGTTCTCACAGCTGCTTACACACATTACATTAAACTGTAACCAAACAAATAGCAAAAATAATTTTGACAACGACACATACCTTATTTCAGTGACTCCCCTGGGGGAAAATCTGGTAGGTCTCTTCAGAGATTGAGGACACTGATGATCATGACTGACTTCAGAGGAGACTGCAGGCGCTTTCAGAACCAGAATGTTGCCACAGTAAAGGTACAATACTGGCATATTTGCAAAAAAATACTTGGCTGTGGGAGCTGGTGGTACTTAGTCCTTCCTGGTAGATTGGCAGGATCTCCAAATAAAAGGATTTGCAATTAACAAGAGGAAGTCAGAGTATTTCCAGGCTTGGTATCTTTAGGTAAAGGTTTTTGCCTTTTGAGCTAAAGCCAAAACTTTACTGACAGAAATCTGGAGAGATCACACACACTTTTGTCCAGTCCACAGGATTTGTGAAGCTGACTAACTGAACATTTAGAAAGGATTATTTTTCCTTTTTTTTTTTTTTTTGATCATCTTGTTTGTCTGGTTGATTTATCCTCCTGTCCTCTTTACACTGTCTACACTTTAATCTGTTTCTGGTTTATGGGAACTATAAAAAGTCTTTTACACTGAGAGATTTACTATATTTGAATACAAATTAAAACTATTATCTTTCAGTTACAGGCCAAAGATTGCAAAATAATGCTTGTTTATATCTCGAAAAACTAATCTTCCCCCCACCCCCTGTAATGCCATGTAAATTGTTCAGTTAAAGTAGAAATGTACAGTTAATTTTTGCCAATCATTTATATGTTTTATATGCTAATTTGCTGAAGTAGATAACAAGACATAGAGGAGTTAAATTAGAATGATATGAAACTACAATATACTTTACTGCTGCTGACTGTCTGTAAATGCAGTCTCAGTCTCAACCTCCTTGTGGAGATTCCACTGAAACCAAAAAAACCATGACAGTCTATGTCTGGTTTATATTTTTAAAGTAAATGGTTATGAAAACGTGAAATGGAATTCACAGAAGGCCTACAAAGAGAGGGAGAAGAGGAACACATTACCTTTAGATGAATATGATAACACAAATGATATTTTGAAGCTAGACAAAGAAATACATGCATTTCCCACATACTGACCCTGGTCTCTCCATCTGTGAGAGACTTTGGGTAGCACAAGCAGGTCCTTTTGCAGGGCAGAGAATCAAATGACCCAGCAGCTGGGTGTGTAGTGTGCTCATGCAAGGGGAGTGTTTGTTCATCCACACATTCAGAAATTAATGGAGGCTCAAGGCCATACCAGTAACTTTGGTTTGATTTAATTCCTAAAGGCTGACCACACCAATTAGTGATGGAAGAAAAGACATTCTTAAAGGTCAGGCCAAATCACATCCCTTTTCTGTTTTACTGGTATTAATAGCTGACATGGAAGATTTTTGAAGCTGTGAGAGCAGCAATGAAAGCCACTTTTGATTGCCAGCATTCCGGTTGTGGGTTTGGGGTTGTCTGCTTGCCAAGAGACCAGTTAGGTCACCTGAGGAAGAAAGAATAGTCTCACTGATAACTGATAACACAGCCAATATCCACTGCCTTCTGTCTAAGAGATTTTGTTTCAGCTGAACTTCTTCATTTCTTTTAAAGTGTGATGTTTCACAATCCTGAAATCCTTCCAGAAACTGGAGAAAAAACCTCAATACTGGTTTATTTTCAAAAATTCTCAGTGAGTTGTCAAAATATGAAGCCTGGGATCTTCATTTAGTGCAGAACATAACATTTTCTGCAACATGAAAATCAGTTCATAGTTTTGTCTGCATTTGGTAAATTTATCTGTGGGACATTATGTTGTTGCTGAAGAACACAAATCACAATCTTTGGAACAGAAGGTGAATTTACAGTCTTTGGTTTTCTTTTCTCCTGGTTCCAACCTGTTTTCCTTAATTCAATTAAAAATACTTAAAGTATGTGTGATTTTCCTTTATAGAAAAAAAGCAATGAAAGCATAATGCAGTTGCAG
This sequence comes from Acrocephalus scirpaceus scirpaceus, assembly GCA_910950805.1. Lineage (NCBI taxonomy): Eukaryota > Metazoa > Chordata > Aves > Passeriformes > Sylviidae > Acrocephalus > Acrocephalus scirpaceus. Next base: position 39,094,855 of record OU383773.1, on the reverse strand, counting down.
TTTCTCAATGCCAGTTGCAAGACAGACAAATCTCTTTATCCCTTTCAGGTAATTATTTTTCTCTAGTTGGAAGGTTTTTGTTAAAAAAAAAAAAAAAAAAAAAAAAGCGCTTTTATAACCAAAATTTACAGGAAAAGAAAGGTCAGTCTCCCTGACAGTTTTAGAAAATTCTAGCAAGAAATTATTTCAGTTGGAAATAATGTGTGTAGATTTGAAGTGTCTTAACTGAATTAATAGAAGTTTAAAATACCTGAATTTATATTCAGTAGAAATGTTGATTCTGGATTAATAAAAAATATTACAGCTTGGAAGGAATCTTCAGCATGTAAACTGATTGACTCTCTGGAGAGAAAACATCTAGGATGTATCTTGTAAAAATTTCTCTTAAAACAACTCTGGTTTGTAGGCTGTTTCTGCTGGAGCTTTTCTTGATCGCTGCTTTATACAAACTGACTTGATTCCTAAATAACTTGAATAGACAGGAAGGGGACCAGGGAATACAGATATAATCTTTAAATGCTGTTTCTGCTAGTGTTATAAGAAGTGGCTTAGCTAATTTTGACTGATATATTTTTATGCTGTGTTTTGAAATACTTTAATTTGAAGCTTGAACTGTGAAATAACAGGGCCAGAGGAATTTCCCTTTTGGTTTTTACTGCTTCCAAAATTAACTCATATGGGTAAAGATCTTAAAATCTGGTGCCAATGTGTGGCTTTACTAATAGTATCTATGTGATGTCATTCCTGGGAAAGCCATGTTTCAAATAAAAAGGAAATGTCAACCTTGAGTATTTTTTTTATTAAATCTGTTTTCTCTTTCTCTTCAAGTTCAGCTTAAGCTGGCCACTTCCTTTGTCTGGTTTATTTTTATTAGAAATGGACAGATTCATTAACCGTGCAACTTGGTGGTCAGGCAGTGACTGGATATGTCCAATAATGGGTAATAGCTGTATTTTTCACTGGGAGACCAATGTTTGCTTTGGAGATCGCCTGGGGAACAGATGTAATCTGAGACGGCACCATGTTTACCTCTTGTTTCACTGATATGCCGAGCATGTTTGAAACCAGTGAGAAAGAAAAACAAACATTTCAGAAGAAAGTACCTGTGAGCACTCCCTGTACCCTCCCCCTCAGACTGTGTCTCTGGGCTCCAGCCAGAAACTGCAGTAGCAGGGCTGCTCACATGCATGAGAAGTGCAAGCACACACATGCACATGTACAATTGTATTTCATGTTAGAGTCATGTCCTGAGCCTGCCTCTCCAGCTGATCCCATCAGTCACTGTTTTGCTGTGAGGGTGACCAAGCACTGGCACAGGTTGCCCAGAGAGGCTCTGTGGTACTCAAAAGCAATTTGGACATGGTCCTGGGGAACCAGCTCCAGATGGCCCTGCCTGAGCAGGTGGCTTTGACTGTGTGACCTCCAGAGGTCCCTTCCAACCTCAGCCAGTCTGTGGTTCTGTGATTTTATGTGTATCTAAGCTGTTTGGTGAACTGCTTGTCAACTGATGCAAGTCAGCACCAAAGCTACTGATCAGTGTCTCTCTGCTCATCAGAAAATTTTCTTGATTTACAAAGTTTCATGCAACAGGTTTAATTTTATTTCTTTTTGCTCCTGTTAGTGCCATATTTCTTGTCTTTCCAGCAGTTTCCAGTTTAGTCATGGATATTATAGGTAATCAAGGCCATTTTAAGAAGTAGTTACATAAGTAACTCAGAAAACAATCTGACGATCATAAACAGAAGTATTTAAGTACTACACATGATATTAAAATAATAAGATTCTTGTCCCCTCATGGTGTTTTCAGCATTGTTTTCCCCCATCAAAATGACTTAATTTCACGTTGCAGTTTGCATGCATGCAATAAGGTAAACGAGGAAGCGGAACATTTCATATTGCCCGTTTCCCAAAGCTGTCTTGCTACTCTTTAGTTGTTACTTTTTCCAAGAACTCTTCCCATGGCAGCAGAATAAAACAGTTATCCAAGATTTACACAGTTGCCAACATGTATATTCCAGTTCAGACTTACTTTGTAGAAATTGCTGTGGGCGTGGACTCTGGGAGGCATTGCCCACTTCTGTGGGTTGCTCTATGGCTCCCAGTGAATATTCAGTGGCCAGTGTGTTTCTTTGATGTGGTTCTAGCAGGCACTGGTCTTATTTACTATATCATGGATGGACTGGGAAGGAGTGACTTGTCACTAGGGCTGTTCGAAGTCTACAGGGTTGGTTTGTGTAATGGCTTGTGAAATGAAACTCTCAATGTGCTTTCAGTAATTGGTAACAAGCCACATTTTCCAGGAGGTAAACTCCTAACAGTTACCAGTTTCTACTTCTGCAAGGTAGAGTGGGGGGAAAGGAGAAAGGCCAGGTCTAAGGACAGAGTGAATCACCCTCAATTACAGACAATTACAGACAGGTAAAGAAAACTGTGAAAGATCAGCCTCTCACTGATCCCCTGTGGCACTCTGTATGTGTTTTCAGATTATCTCCAGGAACAGAGATCCCCAGCTGGGTAGGAGATAGCTGAGGGCTTTCCTGAGCAAACAGAAGCTTTTACTGAATAAACACCATGTCGCTGTCACAGTAGTTGGCAGATTTTGAGCCTGCTCTGCAATAAATCGAGTGTATGCTGCATTCAGGCAGAGAGCAGGTCACAAACCTGAGCTTTTAAACTAGCGTTGCCTGCAAGTGGGATCTGGGTTTGCTATAGCTGCTGTGCTCTACTGGATGCTGGAGTGGCTGTCTTGTGACAAAATCTCTGCCACTAAGGAGCTGGATACACCTGTATTATTTTCCAGTGGCAAGCCCCTTCTTTTCTTTCCAGTTTTTTATAGCTAAAAAAAGCTGCAATTGGGTGAAAAAGGAATAGTGTGAGTCAAGCTGCTTCTTAGGAACTTTTTCAGAGTTGATGCTTTTAGATTGACCAATTTCCCACGAGCAACATGAGGATTCAGGCTGGACCAGCAGATGGAGGAGAGAGGTAGGAGAAGAAAGATGGTTCTGTAGTCGGGACATTATTTTCAGTATAAGAAACAAAGATATTATCTAATCACAAGAGCTATGTGTTTGTATGGCTGTTCCTACCCTGTCTACCTAGAGTGAAAGAAACACTTCTCTGCTTAAAAGGCAAGGAAGCAGAGTTCCTCCTGTCATGTTCAGTGACAGAGTTGATGCCAAATGCCATGGTTCTCACTAGTTGGGTCTATTCTATTGTGTTACAGGCTCTGGGGATGTGCTCCTGAGTGATCCATTTTCTAGCTGGTAATGTTGCATTGCTGTTTGTAATGTCCTGGTCTTTTGGCTGGAAGTTAGGAGCTGGCAGGTAGGGTTCCCACCTGACTTCCCACCTGGTGACTCGACTATTGCCTGCAGTTTTGTCAGTGGGGAGAGGTTCTGGACTGGCAATGAACAAGTAGAGTTGTTTTAAAGAGGAAAAGGAGATGGTCAAAAGAGACAAGGGCCTAGCAGAGGCATTGGTGTTACCAGTCATGTTGTTCTGAGGAAGACTTTGCCCATATTGGCACAGCTAGCTTTACTCATGGAATCTGTCACATAAAGAGGTGCCTCACCATCATGACAGCAAATCACCACACTACATATTATCATGGCAAACAATGGGAAAGCATGGGGAGCTTTGGGAGTGTGTCTGCTAGACTAGTGGTGAGCAAGCAATTCCTAGACAATATGATGTATTATGCATATGCGTATGTCTTCTCATCATCTTCTCGTGCTGGAATCACTTGGGAAAAGTTTTACAGTCCACCAAAAGATGTGGTGGATTGCTTTCATGTGTCACGTGAAAGTACTTATCCTTTCACAACTCCAGCCTGTGTGACTGCAGACTGTTGAGTAATAGGAGTCCTCTTCCCATTTCTTTAAAAGATGAATGTTAAAGGCAATATTCAGGTAGAGAATTTATTCTGAAGTCACCTGAATATCTGAATCCCTCTGTCAACTCTGTTGCTCTTGGGAGCACACTGTAGGCTCTTGAGACTTGTTGGTATCTAGATGCTGTTTAATAATTTTATAGCTTCTCTTTTCTAAGGACACTCTCTAGAAAAGGAATGTATGTTGAATCACTACATGTTAAAAATTAAATCACTGTCATGTTTGGGTTTGTAAACAACAGATGAAATAATTTCAGAAAAAAAGACTGAGATGAAACAGAGACCAGGTGATGATTGTAATAGTTATGGTATTTGAATAAAGGCACAGTACATCACACTATTAAAAAGCAAACATGGTTTTTACAGCTAAATTTTTGTCAATTTCAAGTTAAAACCAAGGTCAGATTTTTGGCCTGACTTACACCCCATGTGATTTCATTAAATGTGGAATGATTGGTTCCGTGGCATGTAACTTGGCACTGAAGTTAGTTTTCAGTACGTGGTTTTATAGTTCAGGTGCAAAATACTGCTCTGGCTTGCTTGTATCTAAAGGTTATTACACCTTGGACTGTACTTCTTTTCTTTGTTTCAAAATTTAGCAGATCAGCTGAACTGCTAATTTTCTAAATTCCCCTCTGCTCCTTCCTCTTAATCCTTCCTTTATTGAAAACAGGTTTATTAAAAAATTACTGATTTTTCACCCAGAATGAAGGCTAAGGTCAGTTGAAAATTTTAGACAAAAATTATTAAATCAGACAAATGAATCATATTTGAAAATTGGCTATTTGACCAGCCTTCTTTTTCTAATGTGCAGATCAGTAATCAGAATGTAGTAGCTACCATTTGAGCAATGACAGTAGGAGGGCAAGAGAAAGGAAATTTTCTTTTTGCTTTGTTTTTCTATCTCTGTGCAAAACACAGTGACAAAATACTCTAAGTAAAACTGATACATTTTCTGACTCTGCAGGTATCCTATAATTAGGAAACATAATTTCTTAGCGAATTCTTGGTGCCTAACAAAACACACCTAGCAACGAATTCTTACACAAGAATGTTTTGTTCAAAAACATCATCACTGCACTTCATGCACACATTGAATGAAGTAATGCTAGACCTGCAGTGTCTCTCAGTGTAACAGGTTATTCTGTGTCATTATAGTATTCATTATTAAGATTATTCTTGCCTCTGATATTTGAAGTCAGGAGAACCTTCAAAGGCTCTTACTGTGCTAAAAATGATTCTCTATTTGCTCTCCTCTTGTATTTCTCTAAAAAGTTGCTGACCCATTACTAAAAAAGATGCCTGCCTTGTACATCTCTTGTGGTATGTGAATGCTTAGCAGTCAGTTTTGAGATGTACAGTTAAAGTAATAAAGCAGTTGCCCATTTTCAGTTAGTTTTTAAATATCAGGTGACCTCAACCAAATTTCTGACCTAACAAGCTGCAAAATGTAATTTTAAGCTTAACTAAACAATTAAGAATTTTTAATAGGGCTGTATGCACAATTGGCACCTATTGGATTTCAAAATTCTGTCTGAGGAGAAAGTCTGAACAGGTGAACATCGCAGTGCAGATTGTGACCTGACTGTTATGTTGGACTCTTCAAACCAGTATAGAAACATGGAAGAAATACCTGCAAAAAATGATTAATCACTTGCACATGAAATGATTTCAATGCTGCCTTCCAGGACTTGATCCCTCTACAGCTGAAGTCTTTGTGAATGTTTTTTAGTTTTCACAGGGAGAAGATCAGGATGATGAAATAAAGCTTTAGCCTTCTTTAACCTCTAAGAAGCTCCAGCAGTGCTGGATTGACTTGTCAGTTATTATGCAGAAAGAAAGAATATCTGAAGGCCTGAGATGGTCCTCAAATAGATGGCCCCATTGAGACCACCTCAAATTGTCTACCTGTTCTGCAGATGGCAGAAAATTCCCTTTCTAATGGGATTTCCATTACTGTGGGCTTCTAGTCAAACTGGAATTGTTGAGCGCTTGCCCCTTCTGAGCCTGCCATTCTGTTTTCCATCTGCATATAAGGAAGAATGGGGTATCTAAAAGGAAGCAATATGAAGCCCTCTTTTCAATGTTTTCAAGTTTGATATTTGGTTAATGCTGGCTCTACTAAGGTAAAATTTTTGTCTGAAGCTTTTTTTACAGTTGGGCTTTTCATAACACTGCTGTTCCTCTATGTCTCCTTAAGCTCACACCTCTAAACCTTCTGCTCACAGGGATGGAATGGACTAACACCTGACAGTAACTATAAATAATGTGGTATCATTGATTTCCTTAAGAAGCCAGGATTAATTTTTAAAACTTTCTAACAAATTTCTATAAATTACTATACATCTATATATGTGTGTGTTATTTTATATATATTTGTTATTTTAGCTGGACTAGTTTATGTATATGCTGTCACAAAAGAATGAATGAAGTTGACCCAGCTTTGAGCAGGAGGTTGGATTGAGCCTCCTCTGACCTGAACTGACCTGAGCTGACCTATGATCCTATGGTCTAACAGCTTATTTCTGTCCCTATATCCTGCTGACCTACTGCTCTCCTTATGCAGAGGGGTGTGAACTGGCAAATACCAGGATATTTGACTGGGATGCTTCTCTGAGCTGTGAAAATGTATCTCTATCTCATGTATTTGGAAGTTATTTTCACTGTAGTAGTAATGCTTCCTTGTCACTTAATTGTATCTGTCTTTCCACTAGAACGACACGCTGTGGATGACACCTGTCCCCCAGCTGCCCTCAGCTCATTGTTTATATGACTTGTATTATAAAAATTGCATTTCTGGCTATGTTAATGACAAAAAACCTGGCCTTTGAGATATGATGTGTAATACACTGGGGGAACAGCTAAGCATAAAAAGTAGAAAATAAAGTCACTTGCAATATTTTTTTTCATTTTTTTCATTTGGCTGTGTTCATGCTGAAGTCCTTGTGTTTGTTTTAGCCCTTTTGGGATATAGTTCAGCACATTACTTATACAAAGTTACCTCAGTGGCTGATTGTTATTAATTACTACCCTGAATTCTTTGCATGTCAAGCTGGACTCCAAATGAAATTTGCTTTCCAAAGTAATTAGGAGTTAATGTTGCAAAGTGTGCTGCTTATTGTATTGTATTCTTGTAATAACATATTTACAAAATTTTTCGTTTGCTTCAGAACCTTCAAACCTTTCTCTGAAATGTAGAAAATATTTTTAAAAATGTTTGAAAAGACAGGCCTTCCTAAACTCTATGCGTATTTGACTGGGGGCAAAGAATTCACACATTCCTGTTATTCTGTTACTTTATGGGTTTAAGACCCCTCATTGAAAGTAGGATGTAAGTTTGAACAGAACTTATACTATATTAGGTAGCTTAGACCATGGAGTCACTGTCTATACATCCACAGCATAGATTACTTTCAGACCACCTTGTAGAGATGCTCTTGGGTTTACCACTGATCTGAGAGTTTGGTTTCAGCTTCTTGAAATGTAACTGCTTAATTTCTTGGATTTTTTTAGCCAGCATCTTTCAATCTTATTTCTATGTACAAGGAGAACTGATGAGTTGAAAAAAAAAAGTGATGCTTTGTTGGCTAAATAATAAGAAAGGGAATAACTGCCTAATAAAAGACTTTAATGATCTAAAATTTTCTGAAAACTTATGCTTTCTCCAGAGTGGTGGTGGTTTTTTTTGTTTTGTTTTGTTGTTTTTGTTTTTTAATGAAATAAACCTAAAAATTGTATCCATGGTTGTTGGCTGCATGCCAGCATGGGGAGTTGTCATGGGAAGAACAAGAGTCATGACATAGAGTGTATTTTCATCAAGTTTTCGAAAATTATTCTGTTGTTATATTGTTGCATACACTCAGATGCAAAGCCATCATACATTTTCTTTGCACATTTATAGCTTGATTTTACATTTTCCTTCTCACTAGAAAATACAGGAATTTCTGCCCTACTCTTTTTTATGTTTTTATAAATCCTGCCATGAATGGTCACTGGTAAAGAAATTTCAATGTTTGATGGTACTGCTTTTTGACATGCCTGGCTACGATTTTGCAGTTGAGTGCTGGGTCAGAAGGTTGAAGAAAAAATGCAGTGACCTTCTGGCCCTTCCTTACCTATTTCCTCTAGGAGAGAGACATTTCAGCCAGCCATGAGTCTCTTCAGAAATTTCATTGTGATACAATGGCTGGTACTCAACTATCATGGCCTTTAAATGAACAAATTTTGAGGTGGAAAGTCTGCTTAGAATTTTGCAGAAGAATTTTATGATTCTATGAAAATCTCACTTTAAATGGATGCTCTTCATCAACTCTCACTGTTTTTAGTTTCCCAAAGTGTAAGGCAACTTGTGCACATTGTTGAAAAAGCAAAGTGGCTCGTTAAAGGGCAGACACCACAGACCATTGCAGAAATCCAAACTATCACATAATAATCCACTTTGGTAAGAGCATACTCATAGTTACTGTGAGCATGCCTCACACATCCTTGAATATCACTTGTTTCACTGGGTACAGCAGTTGATAAAGGTGCTGCCAAATATTCAGGGAGCAGAACCTGATTTTTTGTTGCTGTTTTCTTTCACCCTGAGACCTTGTTACAGCCACCTGAAGCCAGCAGCTCTCAGCAGGTACTTTCCCAGACTGCCTTCCTTGTACCCAGTGCTAATAAGGTGGTGGCTCTTGAGGTGAGGCTGACTGGCAATAGAGACGATGGAATGAGGGCCTTGACAGCCATTTAACCTGTAATCTATTCCTTACACTGTGGGGCTCTGAGCCCTGCACACCAGGAGAGCTTATTCCTGGTGTCCCTGTTGTGTTATTTACCTCTGCTCTGAGCAGCTAAGTCCACCACAGCTATTTAGTAAATTATCAGTTTTCTTATTGGCCCTAAATTGCGCCTAATTAAAAATCTGACCTCCACAAAATAGTCGTCTTCCTAAAGACACAGAACATAAACAGGAAAAATCAGCTAATTGCTGCAAAAACTGCTTTTGTGGCACTGTAATTGGACCTCAGTGAAATGAATGAATCCACTGGGGATTCCCTAATGAATGTTTAACTGCAAACAGTAGTCGGGCACTTAAGCAGCAAGGCTGATGGTCCCTAATGAAATCAAATGAAATCAAATAAAATCAAATAAAAGAATCTGGTAATTTACTAACCAGATTTCTTGGAATCGGGACATAAAAATAATATAATTCTGCGTAAATAGAATGTAAAGAAAAGTTATTTATAAAGCAGTGAAAACTTAGGCAGCCTTGCTTGGATTTTCTTTTTTTTCTAGTGAAAAAACCCACTGTGGAGAACTGTATATAATGTCTCTAAGCTTACTAAAGAGCTTTTGTTTATTTTTCTTTTCCTCAAAACAGTAACACTTTTTGTGTTTCCTGTTAATCACATTCTGTGACTTTATTTTGCAGTGTTTTCCAGAGGCTAGCTGTGAAACTGCATGATGTTAGCAATTGATTAAGATCTTTTTCATTTTTCCATACCTTAACAAGGAGACAAATTCTGATGACCTCAGTAACCTGAGCTGTGCTTTTCTTCCAAATATGTCATTAACATGATGCATAAGAATCTGGCCTTAGTGTTCAGGTGATGTAGGACCTCAAGATTGTATTAAAGCACAAAGCAAACTTAAAGAATCTGGGTTGTGGCACCATCACACAGCTGTGTATTATTATTGTTGTTGTTATTATTTGTTGTAGTATATTTAAACCTGAGTTGCAAAATGATGGGGGCTGGTAAATCAGTGAGAGTGTGGGTTACATCAGTTAACAACTTGCAAAAAAAATCTTGAGTGTTTGGGGTTTTTTTAAATACAATTAAAAATGTTTCATGATATTCCACTGTTGAGTTGTAGCATTGATGATGGTGAGCTGCATTTTCTTTTGTGTCTCAAACATTTTAAATCCTTGCTGAAATTTGCTGAGGTTGTGTGTTATTTGGCAAGTATTGCAATTTATCCAAGCAAGAACTGGAGAGAATTCAATTTAATCATGTACTGCCAGATTTGTTTAAATGGAGAAAAAGTCCTACTTATCATTGTGTCTAGTATTCAAATACATATAGTTTGTTTACATATTATAAATAAAAATTCTGTAGCAATATATTTTCAGCATTATGAGTTAGAGTATCTGCTGGCTGTTTCTTGATGTGGGTGACAAATGCACATTCAACCTTCTTATTAACAACAGGTAGCATTGCAATTACTTATTGCTGCCAGTGAAAATATTTTTCACAAATAATTAACACAAAGAGAGTGAAGTTTGCAGTATGATTTAGCTTCTAAACTGCACAGTTAGAGCAGAGTACTCCTCCATCCTGATTTATTATGTGTAACTTGATGGGCTTCTGAAAAAAAGTGAAATATAAAAACATTATTATGTGTTTTTGTATATGGCAGAGGGGCAGGGGATTTGAATTCAGCTTTGCATACTGAACGATGAGCTGTGATATAGACAGAAACCAGCAGTAAATGGCATGATGGCATCACTTTCAAAGTAGCTATTGTCAGAAGATTCACAGAATATTCTGAGTTGGAAAGGACCTATAGGCATCACCAAGTCCAACTCCCAAGTTGGAGTTGGCCCATATGGAGTCCAAACCCACACCTTTGGCGTTATTGGCCATGTTTCAGATACTGTCATGAAGGAAAAGAAGGGATTGAGCACTGGTAGTAGCATCAATTATTACCAATCACCTACTGGTTGTTACCCAGTCTGGTTAGCACTGCTAGCAAACAGTCCCATGTGAGCTCCCTTCCCCTTGCATTGGTGAACCCAGACACAAAAATATCCAACCCTTAATAATCTCTGAGTGAAGTAATAGTTGCCAACCCGACTTGTATAAGTAGCAAGTACTCACACTTTCAGAAAGCAGTCAAGAAGGTGTTTTAAAATCAATCAAAGATCACCAGCTGTTATCTATTCAGGGTTTATTGAAATATAAAAATTAGGTTAATGCTGCCTAAAGTAGGAGTTTCCTTTAAAAATTGGGACAGGAAACCTTAGGGATACATATTTCATGATGGGCTAAATCACAGCTATGAAAGAAATCCCTCATTCTTCAAGGACAGTCTCTTTTTTGAAGACTGTAAAAGCTGAGAGGTGCATGTTGGAGCCTGCATTGAAGAAAATTCATAGTTCTTGTGCAGGAAATGCACCCACTGCCTTGGCTAATTGCCAATTAAATACTTTTGAGTGTTTAGAAGGTATGGTGGGGAGAAAGAGTATGTCTGTAGCTGCATCTGAGATTCTTGTTCAGTACACTGATACTGAGTTCAAAGGACTATGTCCAAAGGAACTTTGATGAGTCCATCCTACATGGACTTCACACACTGGCACAGTTGTTTGGACCCTTACAGTTGTATGCAGAATGACTGTAGTTGAACTGAGAATAGAAGAATAGAAGAACATCCAACATGGAAGATCACCTCTAAAATTCTGCAAGGACAAATGGTATTGTCTTTCTCCATCTCATTTCCAGTTGCCAGATCACAGTTAAAAAATGCAGTTTGACAGTAGTATTATTTGTAGTGTCAGACAGCATTGCACATTTCCCGAAATAGCTTCTTGCATATTTTTTTTCCTAAGTAAAGGAACTTTAAAATTTATTCTGATAATTTGTAAAAGGTTTTGGGGAACACTTCACAACTATACAATTTTCTTCCAATACTTGTATCATGAGGACACAGATACTAGAGAAATACCTAACTCATTGCTTAAGTTATGCTTTGAGGCCTCATTGATAGATGGGTACTTTTTAATTGAAAATTAAACAATTTCAGCTCCTTTTGAGTGAGCACAGCTTTGTAGAAGTGAAGTAGTGTTACTAAAGAAAAGTTGGGGGATATTAACTGACAAAACATTTAATTTCTTTTGAGGATAGATAACAAGATTGAGTAGGTGGTAAAAAAATTAGGGGTATAATGGGATGAGAGGCTATTTGATGTCACTCTAATACTCAGTGGTATAGAACAGTGATAGTTTGAATACACACATTCAGATGTTGTCACTGTATCAATGTCCATTTCAGGATGGAAGCCCAGCAGGTAATTGTGCAGAGTCATCAGAACTTCCCCGTCAGGGCTGTGTTAATTTGTCATCTCTGAATCAGTATCTTCAAAGGTAAATGTGAAGGTTTTCAATATTCAAATGTAAAAATGTAAAGTGTAAATATTGAAAACACTTCAGGAACATTTCTCTAAAGATAAAACTTCAAATGATTACTGAAGGTGTATAAGCCAGATAAAGATTTTTTTTTTTAATGAATGTCATGAAAGATATATAGTTCATATGGATAACATAAAATTAATTTTTTTTCAGGGCTCAAGATGAAAAATTTGAGCATATCTCCTTAGTGTGCTACACTGCCCATGTACCTTGCATTTTCCCAACTTTCCAGTTCACTCCTTCAATAAATAACAAGATGTTCTTCATACACAAGTTAAAATGTTGAGGTTTTTATTTTACTATAATTTTCCATGTCACCAGTTGTAATTTCACTCATCTAATCCAGTGTCAGAAGATGAATATGTCCATATTTACTACCCATGGCAGAACCAATGGCCACTGGGGGCATAGCACTGGGTGTTTCACAGAGCTGCCATCTTCCCTGCCATAGCCAAGGACCTTGGCTGTCACAAGGCAGTGGCAGCAGGTCTCTGTCTCCTCAAGATTGTTACAGTATTTATAAACACAGCAGAAGACATTTTCTTTCTGCAAAGTAAGTTCAATTTTATTGAGATTGTCAGCTGATATTTTTGTATTTACTAATTGATAGAGTGTGAAATTTCCTAATTTTCTACAAACAAAAGCAGTGAGAAAAGTTGAAACTTATTCTTCTGTGTAAATTAATGAATCAGATATGAATGTGCATCAAACTAAAAATCACCTTCTTTGTGAATACTAATGCCAATGCTTCTTACCTAGGGTGGAAAAAAAAAATTTCTACTTCAGTTAACCACTTTTTTTCCTTCTCCTCTCCTCTTTCTCCAGTTTTTTCAAATAATGGCATTCTTTCAAGCCATGCCAGTTTAGAATCCCAGAATATCCTGAGTTGGAAAGAGCCCACAATAATCATCAATTTGCTGACAAGTAAGCATTTTTTGCATGTATTCATTTTAAAGAAAAGAATTCGCATTAGCCACTTGCAAATAGATGAATTCAAGAATGCTGGAGAAGCACGTCAGGCATGGAAGTTTTTCTGCCAGAATTAATAGGTCTTCATTTGTCTTTGATTTCTGAAAGTTTAGACTCACATGTTGTTCTGTGCCAAATGGTTTCTTTGTGTCACCATAGATACTTTGTGGGTCCCACTTTTTTACTCTGTTTTTCAGGAAAAAGGATTTATTATTTTGAAAATCCTCTGATATAGGTTAGAGCTATCTCTCCAAATTATATCTGCTTAAGATAATACCTGTTTATAAAATTGATCTATGACTAATCTGCCCCTGTGTCTGCCCCCAGGAAAGTCCAAAACAAAGCTACTGCTTTGTTTTAGGCCAGTGGAAGCAGTATCAATCTTTATAGGGAAGGTATTTTACATAAGACAAATAAGAAACAAAAAACGTTTTCCCACTATGGGAAAATAAGAGGAACATACTGTTAACAATAGTCTATCTCTTTCTTTTAGCTAGTACAAAAATGACCCTCATTTTGTAACGTTCAGTTCTTCTGCATGTATAACAAAGCCAAAATATTTCATTGTCTCCCACTCCCATTTAGTTAGGGAAAAAGGACTGATATTTTTTGTCTTTAAAGATCCGTAATAGGTATAAAGACATATGACAGAAACAATATTTTGACAATCACTTCACAGCAGTAGGCATAATTTAGTAGTATTCTATTCATCATTTTATATTTATATACATGTAGGTATCTAGGAAGACATATTTGTCTGGATGGTGTACCACCAACTGGGCTGACATCTGGTGTGTGGGTATCTTTTACCTGGACTGTGACCCTCGGTTCTGGGAGGTGCCTGCAGATACCCATGTGTGACCTGTTCACCAGGGAAGCTGGACATTAGGCTCCTGTGGATGCATGACATGAAAGGTGTCTGGGAAAATAAAGGCTTTGAGGGACGGGAATCTCAAACTGATATTCTCTGAGGGGATTGGAAGAGGAATGCCTGTGTGTGGTAATGCCAAGACCAGTGTGTTTGATATGGGCTCTGGAGTAAGCCATGGATCGAACTGGTGGCACTCAACCTTGGAGGCTGAAGCATGGCTCTGCTGCTTGAACACTTGCTGTTCTCAGCCTTGATCGTGAGCAGAAGGGAAAAGTAATTTTCCCCAACAATACGTTACATGTTTCATTGACTGAAATGATGCATTTCTCAGGCAGGTCTTTATTACAATTCCAGCTGTGAATCACTGCTCTAGATTTCCCCTAGCACAACTGAGATCAGAGTCCCTTCCACTCAATGTGTCACTATCAGAATGCTGAAAATCAATCAATGATTACAATTTGTGATTATTTGTGTATCTACAGGAGTAGCATGTATTGATTCCCAATCTCTACATTGCCCTTTATGCTGACAGCCATATAATGAAGAAAAACAATAAGGAAAAAATAAGAGATCAAATAAAATAACTCCTGTATGGTCTATGTTGCCGCAACTGGAATAAAGTAGTAGTAAGCATGCTCAACTCCAGCCTTACCAGTTTTATATTCATTTTATATAGAATCAGGAAATTTAAAAAAAAATATAAAATATAAAATAACCATGCATTAATACATCACACAGAAATTGAAAACAAAAAGGTGAATTTCTTGGTCTAACACCATTGTAAATGCAATGTGAGTGACTTATTCCAAGGAAGAATGAAAACTATCTGCAATCTGGGGAGACTACACAAGGGAGCTGAACAGCATATGTCCACAAAGAACAAAGGAAGAAAATATTTTTTTTCTTCTTCTTCTTCATTTTAGGCTTCTGGGATTAATAAGCAAAAGGAAACTTGAGTGCTAAATTTTTTTATGTTAAAAGGCTCATTTGCAAAAAGACAAAGTAAATGGAAGAAAAATAATTTATGCAATGAACTGCTAATCCAGCTGTTTTGCTTCTGGGCTTAATTGGATTTACCTAGAATTGATATTTGGTGTCAGCATGTGTTATATCATCAGCACAAGCAATAGTTACCAAACATAAAGAATCGTATCCAAGGCAAAATATTAATTTATTTGGCTCATACTTATTGCAATCACTTTTTTATTCACGTATGTTACTACTTAGTATTCCTGCTTGATGCCATTTCATATATGTGATCCAGTCTTAGTTATTTTATCTTAATATCCGAAGCAGTTCAGCAATGTAAAAGACTCACAGCTGAACAAAATGGGCTAGGAAATGGTTATTCATATCTTGTTCTGCCTTCCAGGCAGCTGCACTGGCTATAAAAGTGTGCATTGTACCTAATGGCAGGTGGGTGGCATCTGAATTCTTGAGCAAGACTTATACTGTTGTGTACAGTACCTTCAGCAACAAGAACTTTACTGGTTCATTTTGGCACTGTGGAGTTACCCTCAGTGACAGAGTGAGATTTGCCAAGAAACTTTGCTTGCATATAAATGCAAACCTAAATCTGTGCAGCAAAGAAGGGAAATTGGAGTCTTTCTGCAGTACAGGCTGTGGGAAGGATGTATTTCATTAAAAGCATGCATCTCAGATTCTTCAGAATGGCCAAATTATCTTTCAGCTGCATTAAATGATAAATATGACATTTTTCCCCTTGGTGACATAATAGCAGTCTATGGTTCATTATATGCAGGGATTCAACAGATATTTGGATGTTGTCTCCCAACCTGCAAGGTTTTGGTGATCTGTTCACTTTTCTTCATTTGTGGTGATTGGTTTCCTCAGTAACAGTTTGTCCTGACTCCTCTGGTGACAGAAAATATTGAAAAAGCCAAATAATTAATGCAACAAGTGACAAATAGTCATGAATTGTGCATGTCCTTGTTCATGAATGGTTATCATTATTTGCTGGTGAGTGCAATGGGACCTGCTCCCCCTTCCCCAGCCCCAGCTCCCAATATTATTTAAACAAATTATCAGTGGTGATGCTCCCTCTCAGGGCAGTGGGTGATTCTGCACCTACATGGCAATATATGGTGGGCAAATGGTCCACAGCCCTCAGCACAGGGGATTGATTTTTAACAGTGGAGAATAATGGAGCAGGTGACTACGTCTGAGTATTGACAATCAGAGTCTGGGATGCATTTGATCAGCTGTGCTTATGAAGCCAGCCTTAAACCTGAACTGCTGCTACACCTCAGCAAAGGAGATCAGTGCCTCGCTCCCCATCTCCTAGCTCTTGCATCCTGCCCACCTGTTTGCTGTTATTTCTGCATGAGGTAGATGGGAGAGCAATTGGAGACTGCCTCAGTTGTTGTGGCCCTCAGTCCAATGGCCACTAAGCCCCAGGGCTTGTGGTCCTTTCTCAAAGCACATGCAGAGCCTGGCAGCTCTGCCTGCTGTCCTTGTGCCATGGCCATAGCCTGGCATGCCGGTGGTGCCTCCTCCCGGGGGTGCGGTGAGAAAGAGGTTCCTTCAGTGACGTGCCACAAACTGGGCCCCTTCCCAGCCTCCTGATAAAACACCAGCTGCAACACGGGCAGCATTATCTGAGCCAGCATTGTTCAGATGGACTCGAATTAAGTGCAAACAAGATCATTCCAGAGGTAGTAAGTGCTTTTATTATCACACCTTTTATTTGTTGTGGGCTGGCAAATATTTTCACGCCTTATATGATCGTTGTGAGCTGGCAAATAGGAAAACCAAGAAGGACCATCTTAGAATTTCTGTCACCAACAGCGAGACAAGTACAGCTGCCACACCTTTTTAAGCACCTTAGGTTGATCTGGCTGCCTCACCAGCTGTGTAATGAGGGAAGAATTTAGAAGCTTAGTGTGGCTGGAGCTGCTGCTAATGGATAGTGTGGCCACTGTCTCCTCTCTAAAGCACAGGGAGAGGGTATGTGTTTAGGAGCTGGAAGTCAAACAGGGGAGGACAATCTCTGCCTCTGGGAATTCTCTAGAAGTGTCTCATCTTTGATCTATGCAGGGTTTTCTCTAGGAAGTAAAATTTAACTTCATTTAGAGTCTTATTTTGCTTATAATACAATTAATTGTTAATGCAGCTCCACTGATTCCAACATTTTCCTGTTGAATGGCCTGCAGAGGGAGAGAGGTTTAGTAACTTGATCTGCTGATACTTCTGCTCCAGGGGTGATTAATCTATCACAGTTTGCTAGACAAGTGCCACCCTCTGAAGTCAATATGGTGTGTAAAGGTCGTAAACACTTGAAAAAGGACCTGTGGGGTGTCAAAATGGAAGAGGGAATGTTTTGCCTGGGAATAGCTTAACTCATGGTTAGGATTATAAAGATTTGCTGACACTGGGCAATTTGGATAGAGTAAGAGAATGTGAAAAGAATAATTTTTCTACTTTGTTGGAGAATGTAGGGCTGAAAATATTTTTCATTCCACTAATGTCCTTCTCTTTGATATGGCTCACCCGCATGGATGAGAGCTGAATTGGTCTTGTCTTTCAGAGCAGGCATGAATGAGGGTCATTCCTACCATACCTTTCCAGCCATGGCAAGTACCTCTGCTAGTGATATTTCACAAGTGGGAGCAGATGGCAATGGAAGATTTTGGTAAGTAAAAGACAATTTAGGGACTTTAGGAGGAATTTCTTCACAGAAGGCATGGTTAGACATTGGAATTGGCTGCCCAGGGAGGTGGTGGAGTCACCATCCCTGGAGATGTTTAAGGAAAGACTGGACGTGGCACTTTGTACCATGATCTAGTTGGCATGTTGGTGTTCACTCACAGGTTGGGCTTGACAATCTCAGAAGTCTTTTCCAACCTAATTGAATCAGTGATTCTGTGATTTTGTAAAACAGGCCTGAGCAGCACTGTTTCAAAGAGGCATCTTTCAGAATTCCTGTGTACTGTTTTTCTTCTGTCTTTACATAGCAGCCTCTGAAGACAAGATAGCTTTGAGAGCCCAGATTTTCATCAGCAGAATTACTGCTGTTTATGGTTATGCCTACCTTAATGAATAAATATGTCACTTAATCACAATTAAAGCAAGCAAAATGACCCCTGCTTTTCATTTGTACCTAGGCCTCTAGTGCGTATTATAAAGAGGATTGGGATCTTTGCAGTACTGAATGAGGAACATTTTTTCCTGAAGATCTGAGTAGCTTCCAAACTGGGCTTTTTGGTTTGTTTATTATTTGTTACAGCTGACAAATAGTCCTAATACTTCTATCTCTTCAAAGTTATCATCTTTCTGTCTGCTTGTCTTACCCACAGGTGCAGCTGCTGCCTGATCATTAGCAGAAGTGCTAAGGAAGAAAGAGTGATGTGTGTGTTTATAATATCTTAGAAGTGTTATACATCTTAATTTTCAGGTACAATAGAGGTAATGTGAGAAAATTATAATTAGCTGCATATTTATTTGGTTACTTTGAGAATGTAGGCAATAGTATGCTTGGGGATATGTATATGGGGAACAACAGGAAGGATTTCTGCTTGTATGCCTTGAAATTTGGGAAACCAGCCTAAATAAAAACAGGACAACACAATGGGTTGATATCAATACATGCCCCCAACAACTCACAGGAAAACCTTGCGGTAGATAACTAAAAATGCTGCTTGTACATTCAAGAAATAGTTGTGGTAGAAGCTAGTGCCAACTTTATGTTATAGCCAAAGCTATAATTTATATTTTTGTTTGTTGATGAAAATACCTGTGTCATTTACGGGACTAACCACGTTGTGAGGTAACCTGCCTGTGGTTTTCCTTGACATCTCTGCAGAAAGCAATGTCGACTGGAACTCCATAGATGGCAGCATTTCACAAAGAACTCGAACTCTTTATTCCCTTTTTATTTCCATTCCTTTCCTTTCCCCTTTTTTCCTTTTCCTTTCCCCCTTCCCCTTTCCCTTCCCCCTTTCCCTTTCTCCCTTTCCCCCTTTCTCTTTCCCCTTCCCTTCCCTCCAAGGCCACTTCCCTGATCCACAGAAAGGATTAAGAATTCCTATTGTTTTACAGGAAATAAAAAATACTTGTGGTGTTTTGAAAATCTCTGAACTATATCAGAGTAGTTAGAAAATATTTATAGTATGGAAAATATATCAAATGGATATTTATAGCATTTAAATCATTGCCTCAGATTGGTGTGAATGGGATTCTGAGAGCAGACTGTTTGCATTACCTACTTTTGAATTATTTTGTCAGATCCTAGTGTGATGGGACTAAGACTTCAAGAGAACAATTCTGTTTGCTTATGTGCTGGGGTTTTGGTTTTGAGAGGTTTTTATTTTGAGGACTGAGCAAGTGCCAGGGTAGAAAGTATCTCAAAAAAAGGTAGAAAAATATCAAAAGGGCAAAGTCTCCACTAAATGTATCAGAGTGAATGATTCCAAGTTTTGTAATATTCCTGCTTTATTAATATATTATATAAGACCTACACTGCTTCAAGACAAAAGTCTTGAAATTTGCTTTGCATATCAGAAAGAACTTTGTTTCTGCAAAGATTTGTTTTGAGGGAGTTTTAAGCTTTCTCCCAAGTTAGCATTTATACTGATGTAAATCTCCTTATCCTTGGTGGTTTTTGTATCTCTGTGAACCTGAAGAGAGAGCAATGAACATAATTTTGAGTGACACATGCACAAAAAAGATGATACATAAGAAACAATAATATTGTTGAGTCATAAATGAATACTAGAATTACAAATTGAACCATTTTATCACGTAATTAGTTCTCCAAGAGGACAACATATTTACATCCAATGGGAAAAATAGCTGAGAAATAAAATGCAGAAACGTAGAAAATACAATATATGCAGTTGGTGTAAAATATGTAATTCCTCAGTAACACAGGCATTTGACAAATACAACTATTCAGTTGTTTTTACAGAGGACTCAGGCTTATGTGAACAAACCTGGCCATTTGCCCACAATCCAGTTGGGTTTAGAGTCTGGATGATTGTATTTACACTAATCCCTGCAGATTCTACTGAATTCTTCAAACTGTAGGAATTAAGTCTAAGCATGTCAGACAAATGTGGCCATCATTCTATTTGGTTTGGGTTTCTCAGGGTAATATTTTGCATCCTCTGATAGCCAGAAATGTGAGAAATCTGGGTGGAGTATTAAATATTTGTGAAGAGGTTCCTTCTGAAGTACCTGGATATGCAGAGCTTGTTTAATCTGAAAAGTCAGCATTTAGGTGGGAAGACTTTTTTTGATTACCAAAAACTCAAGCATGTTCCATGTGATTCTTCTCTAAAAATTTGTTATAACCGTTTTTATGAGCGTTGATGTAACTATCTCCTTCCATCTTCATAAATAGCAAATTATTGTAACTATATTGCTGAATTCTCAGAAGATCCCTGAGAATTGATGTGGTTAGGACATTTATTTGGAAGGTGGCAGACCACAGGTAAAATGTCTTATTGACTATTTTAGACATTTAAAATAGGTGTTTCATATGCTAACTTGTGTGAGAGATGGGTGACTAATCACCAACTTATTAGACTTTTTGATGTGTGTCTCTTGCCTAATAACCCACTGTGGACACACAAAACCTTTGTAACACAAGCACTGGATTTGACGAAATGATTCGTTACCAGCTATATGTGGAACACAAACCCTGGTTCTGCCACAGATTTCTCATGTAACCTCAGGCAAGAAAATCTATCAGCCTAAAATTTAGGCACCTAATCTCAGCTAGTCATCTAGGCTCCCACTATAGTCAGTGTGAGAGATAGGCTCCTCCAGAAGGCAGCTGTAAGCCCTAGTTTAGACCCCTATCTTTGAAGAAGATGAATCACCCCCTGCAGCTGCCTGTATCTGCACCCATTGATACTGAGGGAGCCTGGGTGTCTGGACTAAACAAGTTGCTTAAGTATGAAGTAGCTAAATAAAGGTAAAAAGCATTTCACTGTGGGTATTCCTGTGCCTCATTTGCCTGTGTGCACTGAGAGGAATTCAGCCTGTTTGTGCGGGATGATAAAACAGACACATATGGGCACGATGGTTGTGGGTGGTTTGCAAAACTTGGTTTGTCAACATCACAAGCTTTACAGTCTCAACATGTAGGTACCAAGAGGATGATTTTGTCTTCAGATATCAAAGTATGTTCCATGTCTGCAAGGGGAGGCACTCTCACTTTCTGTTAGCCCTATGGATAGACATATAGAGCAGAAGGAAAAAGACATGCATTTCATCTAAAAATGTTCATTTTATCTGTGAATGTTTTTAAAGAAATTTGTGATTTACACAGGTTTTGTATCTTTGAACTAGATGTCAAGTAACACTAAATGCGAACACAGCTATTTCTGTTCAAATCCTTTCTGCTAATGAACCAATCCTGAATCATTTAATCATGCTTCTGCAAGAATGATAGGAATTTAAGCAAAAAGGAAGGTCTGTGTTGGTCTGTGAAGATTTTACTGCATCCTCCAGTTTTGTATTTATTGCTAGCTATCTCAGGAGGGTTTGCTCCTCTTCTCTCTATTAGTCAGCCCTTTTAGAGCCTTGTATTGTCATTTATAAGGGCGTTGTTCTCAGTGGGAAGGGATATGTTTGTAAAGGAGAGACCATGAGCTATACAGATACCTGGTGCTGCAGTCTGGTACCATCATCTGAGGCTATCCTATATAAAGGTCAGAATGACAATGTTAACCACAAGGCCAAAGATGACTGCAGGAAGAGGAACAAGCTTTTATTCTTCTCTTTGTCCAAATGCATAAGATAGAGTATTTTGGATAGGGCAACTGGAATCAAAATGGAACAATGGAAGGAATGTTTTTCTCTTTTCCTTTTTCCTTGGGGCTGCTGTGTTTCTGTGCTGCTGCAGCTAAATCTCTCTTACAAAGTATAGAGGGTTGAGGAAGTGGGTACTTACACGTACATTGGAAAATGCATGCAGTATTGACATAGAAAAACATAATAGATCATATTTGGATTAGATATGTTTGAAAATGCCTTTTAAGAAATAAACGTGGTAACACTAATCTGCAGTGTCATTTAAGTACAAGGTACATGGAAGCACGGAGATCTTTTATGTATTCATGCATTTCATTAATCTCTCAAATGGACAGTTAAAAAGGGCAGAAGCACAGGCTTACATGCCAAAATATATATTTATTTTCAAAAAGAAAGATGTAGCTGAATCTCTTATACTTTGAAATCAGGCCTAGGGTGTCTAATGAAAACTTGTGACTTATAGGCAGGGAACTTTGATGGCGTACCTTACAATGTAGATTGTTCTGTGGAGGTAAAGAACAACTTGCTGATTTAACCATCATTTTTCTCATTTTCATAAGAGAAAGCTTATGATCATGAAGAGTGAATTTCTAGTGTCCTTTTGTCTGTCTCTGCTTTTCTTTCTCATCTGCAGTAAAACAATATAAAAAAGGAGAAAATAATAAGAAAAGGTGGTATATGGACTGAACTAAAGGAAAACAATTTCTTTATTTCCCTAGAAAACAAGGCTGCTGTTTCAGATGACATTTTTGGTTTTGACAAAATTGTCAAAAGAGATTTAACTCCTCTCTTTCCAGATCATAAGATTTCTGTAAAAGCAAGAGTGCCGAGCAAAGGAATTCCTCTGTCTATTATTAAAGACAGATTGGATTTAGCAAACTCGGTGTTATTTTGAGATAAGAAAATTGCACAGAAATAAACAACTTGACATTTTACTTCCTCTTTACACTCTGCCAGAGATAGAAACCACATGAGTGTAGGCATACTGGATTGGAAATACGAAACATGACAAATCTTTGTTTTGCTTTGTTTTCAAACTCTAAGCTGAAGAAATTGCAAGCTTCCCTGTGAATTACATTAAGGTTTCCCTGGGTAACTTGTGATTCTTCAGAACCCTTTTTTTTGTGTTTTTGAAAACTGTTAAGCCAAGCTAGTAATTGTTTATTAGTCCTCAGTGCACAGTTCAAGCCAAATAATTGCAAACATACCCATTCTTATATCATCTTAAAACTACTGATACTGAAGGGAAGCTGTTTCCTCTTAGAGGAAAAGGCATATTTTCTTATTAAACGGGACAGTGAGTCATACAGAGAGTGGCTCCACTGCACTGGAAGTCAGTGGAAGGCTTGCCCTTGAGTTAGTGGGACACAGTTCCATCCACCTGGATGTTTACATCCCTTTTTGTGCAGTGTCAGTGCACTGTGGTGCTTGTTGGAAGCAGAATATCAGAGCTACATACACTGGCTGTCTCAATCCTAAAGTGTGCCCAGTGTTCCCTTTTGAGGTTAGATTGTGAAGGATGAGAAGAAGGAAATTACGATGGAAAGACTAAAAAACCCCTTACTTTTGAAGTGCACATGTTTTTTATGTTTCAGCAATTGTTTACCCTCCATTAGATGGTTTTTTCCAAATTTAATCAAGCTATTCCATTGGCATGATTTTCTACTAGGGAAAAATATTTTTGCAAACTAATCAGTAAATGAGATATTCATTTGTTACATGATTTTTATCTGGAAATATAGGTATAAGTTTTGTTTCAGAAAAGTGTCTAATCTTTCTTTAATTCGTAATTGATTGATGTGCTGCTCAGCTATGTAAGAAGTTATGAAGGATTTTGTATGCTTGTGTTACCATGTACTCTGCTTATTTCCAAGAGGAGCTAAATAGTCTCTGAAGAACTAGGACAGAGTTTCAATGAGCTGGACTGAAGACCTGAAAATGCAGTAGATAGGTCACACTTGGATTGTACCATCACTGTGGGTAAAACTCAGGGACTTGTACTAAAAGGTCCAAACCTTGAGCTTTGGAATCACTTTTAAGTTGACATAACCCACCTGCTTTACCTAAATCATTACTCCAAGCCCTTGTGAATTTAATTTAGCATTCCCCATTTCTGATATTAGACCTTTTGTATTTTTTCCACATATGAAAAACTGAGATAAGGCAAATTAATTCTCAGCCAAGGGATGGATTAGTTAATATTCAGATTGCATTTCCAAATAATATATATAATACCATAGAAAACTATGGATAAATATAATTTAGGATTCTGAAAACCATCTCCAAGATGTGGAGAACTGTCTTACCAGTCCTCTTTAAAAACAGGCCTGGGGAAACACACTGTACTAACAAGACACGTAGGAAAAAACCACACCTAAAACCACTGTATTTTGTGTAAAGTAAAATTTAACTTCATGAATAACTTAAGAAAATAATTCTAAGGCTAGAAAAATTTGTGTCTTGGATGAAGAGGCAAGGATTAGTGTTTGTAGAGGCTGCTACCAGCCATAATATTGGTGGAAAGAATATGGCTTGTTAAATCATGGAGACATCAATGGAAAAAAGCTTTCAGGTAAACCATAAGGTCATTTTGAGACATATGAAATTGAAGTTATTTTGGTTATTGTAGTTTAAAATTATATTTATTATTTTTACAATCATATTATCCATATCAGAATGAATCTTCACTTTCTGTTTCAGCCAATCATTATTTTATGAAGGGAAGAGGAAAGAACATTCCTTGTATTAAAAACCTGCCTAGAAATACCAAAAAATATGCTTTTCTGATGGACTGTGTACTGTCTTGCACACTTTAAGTTTCATTTAGGAAACTTGTAGGAAAATTTTCCTTGTGATAGGATATTTTTAATTGTAACATTTCACCTGAATTAATTTAAGTATTAAGCCGCAATCTTGTTGGAAATTATAACTTAGGTCTGCAGTTTGTTCTGTCTTGGAGATTTCCCTACTCTTTCTGTGGTTCAGAGATGATTGTTTTTGTCTTAATCCAGTCATTATTTTATGACTGTTACAACTCTCTGAATGCCATAAGGAATATATAGTCTGACCTGGAAGACTATATATTCTATGGGAGGAAAAAAATATGCTGTATGTCTTCTTCTGACTGCCATGAGATAGTTTTAGTGGCAGAGCTGGTCACCAGTGAAGCAATTCTGACCGATTTAATTAAGTACATTAAACATTTGGGTAGAAGAAAGCCCAAATTATCACTTTAAGTTAAAGAAAAATGTTGAAAGGAATGGTACTATTCTTTCCAAAGAGTTGTCTTGATTTATAGTCTTTGGTTTGTATTCACCTATGTGAATTGCTGGAGTGGGCTGGAAGCTGCATATAGCTGGGGAAGGAGGTCTTTTCTGGTTGACATCAAAACTGTTATTTTGTATTAGGCTGTCACTAGAAAAGGGGGTGGGTTGCAGATCTCAGCTGTCCCAACTGAACACTTTCTTCACTGAAGTGTACTTTTTGTGGATGGCCTTCACTTTTTCCTTCATGTGTTACAGGGGATAGTAATGCCCCCTTTCTCATTGCTCCAAAGGTACATCTAGAGTCCTAGTGTTTGATGTCATTTGTTTGTGGATCACACTGTGGAACAATGTAAGAATCTGGTTTTTGTAATCAGGGCATCTCATGCAGGTGTTGTGCTGTATTAAGCAAGTGATGACTGTGTTGGTAAGACCCAGACCTCTGAGCAGGCACGAGCTGTCTGCTATAATATGCACAGCAGACACAGGACCCAACTCTATATTCTGATTAAGAAATGAATTTTGACATTCTGTAATGCAAACAGAGTGTTTCCTCCTGGTTCTGTGTGAAGGGTGGAAAATGTTTTCTAGTAGTAATGGACCAAGGCACAATGAATTATCTATAGTAAAAAATCATTGTTGGGCCTAGTTGGGCCACATGATCTCCTAATCATGTGCTCAAGAGAGAAAAAAAGAGACAAGCTCACATGCTAATCATGTATTGTGTTTGATGGTAAAAAAAGAAAGTGGAAAGTAATGGCAGTACTATCCTTTGTTTCTTTCAAATTCGTATTTTATTTATTTTGCTTTAAATTTTTAATGTATGATGTTCTGCCATGTTTCCCTCATTTTCTGCCATCATTTACTCAGTCGGGAGAAAATGTCCACTCTTTTAACAACTCTGTGAAGCTGACCAATTTTTGTTTGGTAAAAATACATAATGCAGCTTATCATATTATTCTAGAAACCTGTTTTTTCCCATGCATTCCAATGGTGATCTCCATTTCCTCTGCTCTAATCAACACCACCAGCACAAGAAAAAAATCTGCTTCCTATTTGAATTTAAAGTCTCCTACATTTTTATATATCTAAGAGACTTTGAAAAAGTTTTTAAATGCCTAGCCATCAAAAAACCACATTGGTTTAGTGGATGATCCTTTTCACAGAAATAGTTCCACTACCTTCAGTTTTACTCTGAGACGGGAATAAGTGTGGTGGGGGGAAGGCTGTTCCACAAGAAAGAGTGGGATTGGATCCAAAAGTAAAGGTTGCTCATCTGGTGCAGCATGTCAGGATTTAAGCAGCCCTGTCTGTTTCAGCCAAGTTTTAGAATATCTTTCCAGTTTCTCATAATAAGTAGCTTTCTCAGCATTTATTTTCTTGAGACTGAATCTCTGGACCTGGAATTCTGAATCTGAGTCTTTTTTATTTGAGGAGGTTGTCCTTTAAAGTCCCTGACCCCAAGTGCCTGATTAAAGCGTGACTGGCAACTCTCATGAACTGTGGCTTTTCTGAGCACCATAAATTAGGGTGATATTCCACTAGAAATACAGACATAAATAAGAATTACTTATGTGAGTAGCGTGAACTCGTCCTTCCTTATTTTTTTATCATGAAGTGCACTTGATCTTATGCAATTGCTTAGAGTACTGTGGTAGAATTGAAATAGAATAGAGTGTTGTATTGCAGAACCATAGCGAGCTATTATGGTCACAGTCTCTCCTCTGACTACTTACAAATTTGCATTTTACTAACAGGAGAAGCATGTGCTAGATTAAAACAAGGAGGGTTTCTTTCTTTCTTTCTTTCTTTCTTTCTTTCTTTCTTTCTTTCTTTCTTTCTTTCTTTCCTTCTTTCCTTCTTTCCTTCTTTCCTTCTTTCCTTCTTTCCTTCTTTCCTTCTTTCCTTCTTTCCTTCTTTCAGCAAAAATTATGCTGTTAAGATTTTTGTGAAATATCTCTCCTTTTCAGGGAAATATGTTTTCTAGATGGATTGCCACCTGCAGAGTATACTATATATCTCTGCTAAATCATTTTCTGTCTCTGCAGAAATAGTGGTTTAGTTTTATAGTATTTTTTAAACAAAATGACTGAGCATTTAGCACAATTATGTTCAGCACTATAATCTTTTTTTTTCTTCTTTTGTTGAGCCATCCTTTAACAGGGAATAAAAAATGAGACACACTGTAAGCTATTTTGCATACATGAATAATTATGATTGCCACATATTGCCAATTGTAATTAGAGATAATAATGCCAGGGTTTTGGAGCTTTTACTCATGCATTGCTCTTCCAAGCAAAACAGAACTTTTGTAACATTCCAGTTAAGTGAACAGATTGGGTTTTCTACACACACACACACATGAAAAGCCTGTTTTTCTCTTTTCCACTGCCTTTTTCTAAAATGATAGCTTTAATTAGTTGAAGGTAAATAAGTAAATAAATGACACTATAAATAGTAGGCTCTTAGCAAAATTAGAGGCACATTAAAGATAACACACTTTTGGGACTTGCAGATCAGTTAGCAAGTTGTCTGAGCATTAGAGCGAAATTGGCAGCTGCTTACAGTTAGCAACCAAAAATGCTGTAGGTAGTGTGTGCATGTGCAGATCATTTAAGGGTTCAGTTTCCTTTATTTACATTCCCTCACCTCTGGGATTTGAGAGAGGGTTGTTGGGTCTTTTCTTGTTGGGGGTTTTTTGTTTTGTTTTGTGTGTGTGCGTGTGAGGGGCTTGATTCCTGAAAACTGCTGAGTTTAGAAACAGTGTTAGGCATACCTGCTCAAAGAGCAAGTTGCTCACTGCTGCTGTGGTGAAAGCTTCACTTTCAGCAGTTCTCGGATACTGTGCATCCACACTGACACAAGAATTTGGCGTGGTGCTAGACTAAAAACAATGCTGTTTAATCAGGTGTGGAGTGCTGGCTTATTACTTTTGCCAGCAGCTTTGTTTTACTTGGACTGCATAGCCTTGTAAGAATTCAAAGCCATTGCAATATTGCTGAAGAAGCTTTCTGAGATGTGTAACTAACCATAATGCTGTATCTCCAGGGTACCGAATGAATGTGGCAAACGAACTGTACTTTGCAACTGTCTCATTTTCCTAGGAAAAATGGACCAACTTCGGGAATTGTTGTTTGGCTCCCAGTCTCAGTGGGAGTTCTGTCTGGGCACAGACAGACTAGAGCCTAAACAATGAGCATTAAATTCGGCCCCTTCATCTCAGGATCTCACAATTCTTTTGGAAATGTTAGCAAATTAAGGTTCACATCCCCCACCCTGTAAAATAACCCTGTTCCTCTTTCACAGATGGGTAAAGAGGATCATGAAACAGGGACAACAAGAGCTACAGATCAGAAATCTGACTCTAGAGTAGGCTGCTTCATTGTCATTGTTCATTATTTTCCATAGCCCTGTTGATCCCCAGTCTCTCATTATGCTTCTCAAGAGTTTTCACAACTGGAGTTGAGGGCATTTGGACGTGATTTTCCACATGGATTATTTGATGCATTTTCCTCATTCTGCATATCCCAACTTGACTTTGTCACTTAAACCCTATTTGGAAGGGTGTTGTAGCCATTTCAGGTTACAAATCCTGATGTTTTGCCTACCACAGAATGATTTAAATGTGAACATAATCTCTGTTCCTTGCCCTGCAGAAGCTTTCATGTGGCAGCACATCTCACAATTAGGCCACACCTAGCTGAAATCTCTCAAAGGAGTGCTCTAGAAACTATTATCCTCTTTAGGGATTGGTAACCTGGCATAGATAAAAATAGGGGGAAAAGTAGACACAAGACTCTCTTAAAATATATATTTTTAATGGAATTTGAAAATTATTTGACTATTGCTTTTTTCTGTCTTGGACAAGGGATGTATCAAAATGCTATCAAAGTAGTTTGTGCTCATCAAATAGGGTAATTTTCTTCTCTCAGAGCAGAATCTATATGATGTCTTTGTATGTTAGACTTATTTTTAACAGAGTTTTACAGGATTTTAACAGAGTTTTACAGGCTTACCTTCTCATCATTCAAGATCTCTCAGCAAGGTTGTTGTAATGGAAGACAAAGTTTTCGAAAAGAGTAGTATTGGAAAAATGGTTTCTGTATTTAACTTGTTTTAATATAGTGTATTTACTACTTACATTAATTCCTAGTTTCTCTTTCTATTCTCCTTATATCTGCTGTTCTCTATTCCCTACATCCTTATCCTCTTCTTCTTCCCTGGGTACACACTTCCTGAAACTTTGTTCCCTTCTTTTTCTCTTAAGTGAATATTCTGTATCATTCTGTCCTTTCACTTACTCCTTTGTTTGCAGATTCACAAATGGTCACCTTCTTTCACTTGATCTTTTCTCTATAGTGAGCTTCTCAAGGTTGTAAGTTCTCTGATTTTCTGAGAGTAACAATTCAGAATCATGTACTTATTCTCTATTTGAAAAGCTGTTTACTATTGTCTGGGCTTTTATCATGTGGTGGTTCAGTATTTTCTTCTCTCTTTTCTTGTTTCTCTAGACAAGTACAGTTCTGTGCTGTTACAGGTAATGCTGCAGGTATGAATTTTCATAATTAATTAAATAAAAATAAACCATGGCACACCTTCTATTTGAATTGCTTGGACAGGTATGCTGGCTTTTAAGGTTTTTTAGTTTATGTTCCACTGCCTTTAAGTTGATTTTCAAACTATTCCTATGATCTTTTTTATTCTGCCCTTTATTTATAGGAGAAATTCAACAGAAGCTTTCAGGGCCATTCCATTGCCTACATTTCAAAACCTCCTTTAAAATTCTCCTTGCCTTCCTAGATTTCTCCAAATGTCATAAACTGAAGTTTATTGTCCACTGCTTATCCTTCTTATCAATATTTCCTCCGTGTTTCTTTTTACTCCTGAATATCCATTTGTTAAGCATTAATGACTTTCTTTATATTGCTGTTGTAATCTGTTGCAACTCTAATCATTATATTAATCTTTGTGGGAAGCTGATTTCTACGGAGATGTCAATCTAGGACTGGCTCTCTTAAGAATTGTGGAAACACAAGTAAAAAGTTACTATCACTTCAGTCTGTTGTCCTGTGTTACACTTATCATCATCTGGAATCAAACATCTGCAAATGCATCTATCCTGCAACCTCAATATGGAGTTTGCTCAACAACTCTTCTTTTCATGTGTAGTGTGACAAAATAACTGCAAAGTTGTCCAAATAGACTTCAGTCTTAACTAGTCAAGAAAACACCTTTTTTTTGTATATTATTACACGCAAAGATGTGTGGCTAATGATTCCTCATGAGGCTGAGGACTATATGGTGCAAGGAGCACCCCAGGGATCAGTGGTTCCTCTCGTCCATTTTAGGCCACTCTGTGCTGCCAAATTCACGTATATTCAAGCTGAGCATACAAGCTCAGTTAAATTAATTCTCTTTAGTATATACTCAAGGCCAAAGACATGGAAGTACAGGCAAAGAGGAGGAGAATGAGTCTAACAGGGGTCTTCTAGTGCCAATTATTTTAGGGATTTTTTTTGAGATGAAAACTGAACAAGGAATCACACCAGATTACAGTGATGATGAGAGAAGGGGTAGTTTAATCTTTCAGTTTGTTGGATAAATGGAAGAGAGAGGGTAAAATAATTTTACAGTATCACAGAATATGCTGAATTGGAATTTTTCTGCTTACATCCATCTCAGAGCCATGCATTGACCTGATGGATCTGCCTATTCCTATCCATATTATTCCTTGTTACCAGAAGAATCAAGGAAATGACTACCTGTGCTCCTGATCCCTTCTGCCAATCATCCTAGGGGCCTGAATTCTCTTCTGATTGTGCTTGGACTTCTCTTTCCTATTTTGTTACTGCTAGTTTGAAAAACCTGTGGATAGTAATCAGAGGACCTTACTAGACTGGGGAGTTTTCCAGTAATGTCCCTTATCTCCCCTGGGAGACAGCAGACTTCCCTGTGAGTTGTGTCTGGTCTGCACATCGAGCCCTCTGTTCCTCTTAGAAGGGAGTGTCCTATTAAAATTCTTCTTTTTCTCTAACAAAGGAGGTTGTGATGAGGGGTACAGGTACTGTTGTTTTAGGACACACCACTATGCCTGTAGGACCTTTGCCCACCTCATCAGTTGTGTGGCCTTCTGATTCCAGAGCCTCATACCTGTTACACAAAGTACCATTCCTACTATGCAAATTCTGAGAAGGAGGAGGAACCTTCCTGCTGGCATGTGCCATGACCTGCTCCCAGCCATCATCTTCATTGGAGCCCTGACTAACAGTCCTTTGACTAATTACCCTGCAGGATTCTGAGTCCACCTGCTTCTTTGCAGCAATGGACGTTCCAAACTCCCAAGAGTCCTGAGACTGTAACATCTCTGAAAGTAACTGCTCAATGTCTTGCTCATTTGTTTGAGTACTACATAGCCTGTACACTTCTTCCTGTAGCTCCTTCACCTGGTGATGCAGCTCCTCAACAACAGCACAGTCCCTGCAAAAGAGCTGTTTGTCAACCCAACCTTGCTGAGAGGCACCAGGCACTCTGGGCAAGCTCTGGCCTGGAGAGCTACACCTCCTATCAGCAGGTCTGTCTGTCTGTCTGGAGGCCTCTGACATGGCTGGGGCAGCGACCCTCACAGCTACAGGGGATTGAACTTTACCGTGTGTCAGCACCACAACCGAGGAAGCTTAAACTAGTACGCTGAGAGTGGGGTTAAAAGGATCTCTTTGCTCTTTCTTACCACTTTCCTCACCCAAACAAAAAAGGGCTCATTTTAGTTCAATGACATCTTTCAGAAACAAGAAAACAAGAAAAAAAACAACCAACCAACAAAAAGAAAAAGCAAACACCCCCCCCCCCCAAAAAAAAAAAAAAAAAAAAACAACAAAAAAACCAAACTAACAAACCCCCCTGAGATTATCTTGGTTAGAGTGTGGTGCTGACAACCCCAAACTTGTGGGTTGAGTCTCCATATGGATTATTCACTTAAGCGCTGGACTTGATGATCCTTGTGAGTCTTTCCCAACTCTGAATATTGTGTGATGCTGTGAAATGATGAATCACAGAATCAAAGGCTGGTTGGGGTTGGAAGAGACCTCTGAAGGTCCAGCCCTTCTGATTAAACAGGGTCCTTTAGAACAATCTGCCCAGCACCATTTCTTGACAGCTTTTGAATATTTCCAAGGGTAGAGAATCCTCCACCTCTCTGAGCAACCTGTGCCAGTGTCTTGAGTTATGTAACTAAAAAAAAGTGTATTCTATTTCATCTGTTGAAAGCAGTTGAGATATTTTTTCTTTATCTCTTGTAACTCCAGGGGGAGGGGGGCAGATGCCTTCTGATAATGGGCCAGCTGTTAAAACCAGCTGGGGCAGTGTTTCTTATCTCTTTCACCACCTACCCATCCTCCAGGGAGATATCTTCTGCTAATGGGCCATTAAGGCTCACCAATAACATGACACATTACAGCATCCCTTTGTGAGTTGCTCTACCCAGTGAGGGGGGAGCCAACCGTTCCTACCTAGATAAAAACTGAGATTCAGGAACCCCAGGTATCCAGTTTTTCCACTGGATCCTTGGAAAAAGACCGGACCCATCTCACCACCACCGGACTTTGTACAGGACCATCTCTGCTCCACAGAACCACATCTGTTACTCCAGGAGGATTTATTTAGACTGCTTCCAACACCCTGACCAACAGGGTATCAGGTCGTATCCCTGACCCTGTCAAGGTTTTACCAGGACTTTTTGCTTGCTTGCTTGCTTGGGTTTTTTTGTACTACTACATTTGTATTCCTTTTTCTTTATATTCCTAGTAAAGAACTGTTACTCTTATTCCCACATCTTTGCCTGAAAGCCCCTAATTGCAAAATTATAATAATTTGGAGGGCAGGGGATTTAAATTCTCCATTCCAAGGGAAGCTCTGGCTTTCCCTGTCAGACAACTGTCTTTCCAAACCAAGACAGCCAGTGTTCAGTCATCCTCACTTTTTCCTCAGTGAAAAAGTGTTTCTTGATTTTCAGAGAGCATGTCCTGTGTTTTGGTTTATACTTTTGCCTTTTGTCCTGTCACTGGACACTACTGGAAGGAACCTGGGTCTTTCTTCTTTACAAAACTTCCCTTCAGGTATTTATATACATTAATTAGACCCCCCTGAGTTTTCAGTCCTCTAAGAGAACAGTCCTATCTGTCTCAACTTTTCCTCATGGAAGAGATGCTCTAGTTCCTTTGTCATCTTAGTGACCCTTTGCTGAACTATCTCTTGTGGCTCCACATTTCTGTTGTCTTGCAGCTGTTGTGAAACAGCCCTTCCCTTTTGAAAAATGTATTTTTACATGAAAACATCCAACTACTTCATCACAAATGTGTGAATAGCTTTTATCAACCCAAATAATTTTCCAAAGGACAAAATATTAACCTTTTCCTTTAGATCAAATTACATCAATGGATTTCTTATGTGGTTTTTTACAGACTACATATTTTACAGGTCAGCCTTTCTGTGCTGTATTGGTACAATCCCTAGATAACTTAAATAAATTTATACAATCACTTCTGGTTTACAAAAGTGCAACTCTGCTGAGATTTTGAAATTGATTATAATATTGTGTCTGTCCTTTTGAGGAACTGAATTTAAGCATTCATACTAATTTGTTTTCTTTGGTGTTGTTAATGAATTTGAGACTCTTAGTATCTATAACATTAGCAATTATTCTTAACGATTATCATTGTTCAGGGAATTTTTCAAAGTATGAAAAATGCAAGTAAGCAGCCGGGTGAGAGAAAAAAACATATGCCTAGTAGTGTTAGTGGATCTTTTATTTAAAATATATAATCCATCCTCATTTTTCTGTATGTCTTGATAAACATATGCGTAAGAGATAGTGTTTGACTGGGAGCTCATCATTTGCCTTGCTTTTTAAAATTAAATTTTAAAATCTCTCCAAAAGCAATTATTCAGTATCCTCCTTTTTCTTATTTTCTAGTTAGCTGTATTTTTTTGCCTGCAATAACAAAGCCATGAAAAAAGACAGCAATCCCCTTGCTCATGTGATATAATTCCACATTCTGAGTGTGAATACT
Source organism: Acrocephalus scirpaceus scirpaceus (assembly GCA_910950805.1). Taxonomy (NCBI): domain Eukaryota; kingdom Metazoa; phylum Chordata; class Aves; order Passeriformes; family Sylviidae; genus Acrocephalus; species Acrocephalus scirpaceus. The sequence goes on along the minus strand of OU383773.1, from coordinate 39,060,846 downwards.
GGCAGATCAGCAGAATGAGCCATCTGCAAGCTATAAGCTGTGTCTTTGCATGAGTAGATTTAGGATAAAAAAAAATTGTCTGACCTGGAAGCCAAACGTTACTTGGCATCTCTACCAGAGATCCCTGCAAGGCCAGCCGCTGCTTGTGCTGAATTTGTGTCCTTTCTAAAATATACATCCCTCCCTCTTGCCATCATATTTTATGGTACACGTACACAAGTGCTCACACAGAAATGCACACACACAGGGCTGCACCATAGGCCACCTCAGAGATGCTGTACTGCAATTTAATGACTATCAGACTTCATAGTCAGTCTCTGTTGGATTGCCATGCTGGTGAATAATGAATATCATACTGCAAGGTTAATCCCAAGTGGCCATTTTCCTGGTTTTAACAGGCTGGGTGTTAGTTTGAAATGCTTGTAAATGTCTACAGTTCATGCATTGTGCTGTGTAGGAACATGCACCTCTAAATCCTCACCTTACTCAGGCCAGTAACTCTTGCTGAAGTCAAAAGAATTGGTCAGAGATGTAGCACAAGATGGATTTGCTCCTGCAGTCTTCCCTCTCCACCCCTCATCCCAGTTATCTCTCAAGCTGCTGATGTCCCACCTCAAACAGAAGGGTTATGCATTCTGCCAGTTTTTCCTTTCCATGTGTTGCTGTCTCCCTTCTAAGCTAGTTCTGCTGGCTCTGACGTCCTGGTCCTCTGAATTATAGCTTGTGCCTTCAACTAATGAAGTTGTTGGCAAAATTCCCATTGACTTCATTCAGAGACTGATCCAGCTGAAATAGTGCTGGCTCCTGAGAGCTCCTGAGCCCTTGTGGCATAAACGTGAGCTGCAGAGCCACAGGATAATATTCTATTATCTAGGGACAAAGATTTGTCCCTAGATAATAGAATATTTGAGACAGGTGGAGTCTATCTTTTAAAATTTTTTGCAAAGTGCCATTTTCACCTAATGCACTCTAGAAATGATTAAGTGACAGTCACCCTTGTCAAATGACACAAAATCTCAAACTCGTGGTAGGAACAAGGAGCAGGAAGCCATTTGCTTTTATTGCCCTTGTAGAGATGCATGTGGGAAGAAACTAGAAAAATATCTTCAAAAATAAATCCCTTTTTTCCCCTCCAGTTTGTCTTTTTGGCTTCCTTCTCTATTCACCCCATTGGGAGAACTAGAATCTGATCAAACCTTCCCAGCTGTTCTGACTAAACAGACTAAACCCTATTGCCTGCATAGGGTATGTTTTTTGATCTCCTGCACCTGCTTAAAAAAAACCTGCCTTGAATTGCTTTAAAATTTTCCCTCCCATTAAACTCAATGTCAGCAAAAACAGATTAAAACAAAAACAAATGAAAAAAAATTTCCTTTCTCCAGCATTAAAAGACATAGAGGTTTACTTAACACGAAATACTGTATTGCACAATCCTTCTTCTGCAATTACAGAGAGCATTAGTGCTGCCTAACTGCTCTTTTAGTACAAACTATAACAAGCTAGAGACATTCTCAGGTCTTGGGACTGTAGATTGTGACATCCTTGCACTACGAAAAGAGAACACCACTGGCTGGTCATGCTATTCAGGTGTGATATAGGCATGAGAGGTACTGAGAGGGAAATATTTGGTATATAAATGTATGAACATATTAACTGTGAAGAACAGACCTACAAAAGAAGGTTTCCAGCACCCCAAAGCAGGAGGTAACAGTGAATCTGGGATGGGGAAAGCATAGCTCTTTGAAGGCTGTTACTGCTCTGATTGGCACCTGCTTGTATGAGCCTGGGAAACGCTGGCAGCACTTGGGAGGGCAAAGTTGGCCTCCTTTATGCTTTTCACCTCCATACATCATAGTGACTTAGAGCACTTCCCCTTAAACTGTGTGCACTGCTGACCATCTATAGAATGGGGCCTTTGTTCTGCCCACACTGATATTTATGCAACATCCATCTTTGTGCTCCATGACATGTAAATGACAGAGTGCTGGGCTGTGGCTCACTGTAATAACATGGTCTCTGTTCTACCTGCCCTCTGGAGACTGAGGCCGTGTTTTGAGCAAACTGGCCGATTATTCTTTTTAGGGAGCCGTAGCAGAACTGCTACAACAGAAGCAGCAACAACTACATAAAGCATGTGTTGGTACCAATACAGCTCTAGGTACCTAATGCTAAGCAAGCTGACAGCTTCATATGAGCATCTTGCTTCCACTCTGTGGAGTACCTCGCTCACTTTTTCCCTTCCATGAGAAGTTAAGGATGCAGAACAACATTTAATACCAGCAATAACCACATCCTGCCTTACAGCAGAGGGAACAGCAGGCAAGTTCTCAAAAACAGAAGCTAGAAATTGGATATCCAAGTAGGTACTTAACTATATGTCTATTGTGCTAATTTCCTAAAGAGCTTAATGCCAGTCCTGGAGTTTGAGGTCAGGCACGACAGCAAGGAGAGGCAGCCACGTTAAGGGTCAAGGGCCCCAGGAGGCAGAAACTTCTGCCCATTCCCTGACTCATTTAGGTCAGACAGTGCTTACCAAGAGTTGAGAAAGCTCATTAAGATGAGGAATAAAAGGAGAGATGTTGGCTTTGGAGCAAGGAGAGCTGCAGCATGGGAAAATGGCCCCTGAAGCTCATGTTCTGTGAGAGATGGTTTCTTTTTCTTTTCTTCTTCTTTTTTTTTCCCCCTGAATTAATAAAGTCAGCCTGAGGGAAAAGCCTGAAAAAGATTTTGGCAGGATGTTAGTGCTTCCTGGGTTAGGAAAACAAGCCAACAGCCTTACAGGCAGCTGACTCTTTAATCACATATTTAGTATCTGGGAGAAAAATATTCTGAGGTAGCTAAGTGACCTCTAGAACCAAAACCTATTTCAAACATTACTCAGAAATTTAGGAACCAGGGCACCTGGTATGAAGCCCATCTATCATCTTAGCTCTTCTAAGGGCTTGGAATGTTATGATTCCCTAAAGTTTGATTTTTTTTTTTTTTTTTTTTTTTTTTTTTTTTTTTGTTGTTGTTGTTTGGTTGGGGTTTTTTTGCTTTTGTTTGGTGGGGGTTTTGTTTGATTGTTTTTGTTTGTTTGTTGGAGTTTTGTGGCTTTTGTTGTTTGTTTGGTTTTGGTTTGGTTTGTTGGTTTTATTTTTAATTTATGGTGTGACGTTTCCTAACTAAGACTTTGGATTCTGTATGACATTCTCATGCTTGAGGATATTAATTTTTGTTTTCTATTCCCAAAGTTCCAGCTGGGCTCAGTTTGTTTCATGGGTATGCAGACCCTTTAACTACCTTTCAAAGCATGGAACCATGAATATAAGTAGCTGAACACGGACTCCTCTCTCCAAGCATAGGTCAAAGTATGAACATAATGAATGAAACAAAATGTGTTATTTCTCTATCCAGTGAACTGTCTCAAAGCACAAAACCACACTGGGCCCACAGAAAACATGTCCCCTTTTCCTTTATTCCACCATTGCTGACAAAAATCTTTCTCAGATTGGCATCCAAACACCTCTGAAAACACTTCAAAGGGCTTCAGGAACATGGGCTATGTGATCCCCAGAAATACAGGAACAGTTGGGAACCAAATTGTGTGTGTGAATACATGTAAGTGAGTGCTGTAGTTCCTAGATGGATGTGCCTACTACCTGTAATCAATTTGCTTTTACAAAGCATGCTCTCACAAGAAAATGAGAAATTACTGAACACAGTTAGCCAGCTTACCCCAGGAGAATGTTTGAATCCCACAAGAGAAAGTTGGCTGAGGCTACACCTAGGAAGTCTGTTCTTGCTCTAGCTATGGAAGCAGGGCCTGTTTTGAGGTTGCGGGGTGGTGGCTGCAGTTGACTGTTTAATTCAATGAAAACATGGCCATATTTTGACTTTTCTCTCTGTTCAGATGGATTTAAAAGTCTGAAAAATTGAAAAAGGTAATAGTTTTCACATATGCAGATGGGACTTAAAATGGTGATGCTAATTTAACCATGTGTGCCACCACAAAACATGTAAAGGGCCCTGTATTCAGAAACCATCTAAGTTACAGAAAATGTAAAAGGAAAGGCTTTGTAGTCTTATTAAATCTGGAGTTAAGCAGTTCAAGTTCTGACCTGAAGGAGAAATAAAATCATTCATTCGTTTCTTTTGGTTCCTAATTTAAAAACTTTCCCAATTACCAGAAAGTGCTGGAAATTAAAAATCACTTTTTTTTTTTTTAATTAATAAAAACACTGGGAAAAGTGGAAAATTATGTGAAATCTCTTACTAGAGACCTTGTTGGAGACTTTCCTTTTATCAAAAGTAATAAAGTAATCTGCTAGAGGAATTCTCTGATGAGACAAAAGGAAACTGAAATGACAAAGCATGTAGTAGCACCATAGAAATTTGGAGCACATATTTTAAAAAGGGAACTTTCTGGACTTCATTTATGCCTTGGAAGCCAGAGATCCATTTAATCACAGGAGCAGAAAATCTAATGCACTGGTAGTTGTCTGTTTTTTCAGATTTCTTTATTTTGCATATGCATCTGAAACTGTTGGAAAGTGTGAAACAGAAAATCACTTTTCAAAAACCATGCCTTTGATGACTAGTACCCCTGAGAAAATTAGGCAAGTTCTGACCACAGCTCCAAGCTGCTGATGCTTCTGTGGCAAAGAAGGGAGGAGGAGGAAGAAGACAGTCAGCTACTGATTCAAACAGAGCACAGAATTCCAGCACAATTCAGCATGAATAGGAGTGATGGCAGAGTGGAAAGCTGACTGCACTGCGTGTGCTGAGATGGGGCAATATCAGATTATCACATAGTAGTTAAGTCAGGAGCAGCTGCTGCCAGCAAACCCAAACCTAGTTTGCTCCTTGGCTGAAAACTTAAATATCAACACCCTTTAATTATGCATTAAAAGATAAACAAAGCTAGCAGCTTTAAAGTACTGTTATTAATTGCACCAAATGTTAGTGAAAGGTTGAATTATTCATAGTTATAGTTCTCAGGGGTTTCTTGATTAAGGGAAATAAGAATTTGTTGTGAGTATCTTGTTCCACATAGCATTCTCAGTTCACCTAATCCAACAAAGAGGGATATATTTTACATGTCAGTTCTGCAAAAAATGCATATATCTGCTAGTTCCTTAGCAACCTTCTGGGATATGCCTGCATCTACTCCCATAAACCCTGCATATTGGAAACTGTCTCCAGTAGGTTTCCAGGGATCAGTGGATTTTGCCACAATAATAATACCATTTATGTGCAGTTAGAGTAAATAATTTTATTTACTTACAGGATCATTGCTGTGTTTTGGGTTTTATTGAAATGTTTCTCTAGGAAAATAATATGCAAACAGACTTCATTGAAAGCCCTCTCTATGAATGAAGGCGGTTGTAAGCTGTACTGGCTGTATACAATTTTATAATAACTGAAAACAAATACTGCTCCTTCAGAAGCCAAGATGTTCTTGTCATAGCCCTGGCCCACTTTTCTCTCTGCATTTTAGCTAGAGGTAGTAGCCAAAATCAGTATAAACTTCTGGAAAGGAAGACTTTAAAAGAACAATATGTCTATATAGTTTGTGCAGTTCCTCTTCAAAAAGTTATCTGCACAGCATAATGCCTCAGATTCATCATTCTGCTATAATTCATGAGTGATCTGAACCTTATCAAAAAACTTCATATTTTGATAACTTGCATATGGTTACAGACCGAGGGACGGTTCAGCTGAGTAATTTTTAGTCATATGAGTAGTGGAAATTAGCTGGAGCTTGGAGTAAGGGTCTCTTGCCTGAGACAGTGTTTTCTGGATTCAAATTGAGCTCAAAATGTTCACTGCAATCAGGAGTGTGTGGGTCTCATCTAGAAGCTTATTCAGTGCATGTCAAAAATGCCTTCACCGAGTGCAGCTGAAGAGCTTCTGTTTAGCTGCTCGTGCATCTGCCTTTTGTCGGTGGTGCTTTGATGGGAATGCATGAAGGTATTGTTGCTTAGTGTATCCAACACTCTTCCACAAAGAGGAGCTTCAAGACTGCACCTCCTTACTTCTGGTGAAATCAATGGAGTTTAACTTAAGTCCTTGGAGGAGTTTTTCAAGGGTAGTAGTGACAGGGCAAGGGATAATGGCTTTAAGCTGACAGAGGATGGGCTTAGACTAGGAAGAAATCTTTACTGTGAGGGTGGTGAGGCATTTGGACAGATTACCCACAGGAGCTGTGGATGTTCTATCCCTGGAAACATTCAGGGCCAGGTTGGATGGGGCCCTGGGCAACCTGATCCCATTCAGGATATTCTTGCCCAAAGTCCCTGCCAACCCAAACCATTCTATGATTCTATTCTGTTTGTGGCATGTGGAAATATAATCTATTAATGTTAATGAAAAGCTGGAGAAAACTTGTCTCTTAAAGTCACTGAAGGTTTTGTTGTTTCCTTTGCACAGTCAAATTCACACTAAATATATTTTTTATATAACATGAGAGGCTCATATTTATGTACAACGTTTTCTTACAAGCAAATGGCAAGTCATAGTAATTTAAGTCACATTTGTGCATTTTAAGGCCTAAAAAGACTGAGCAAAAATCACATAGGTCAGATATATAAACAACTGTTTAAATAAATATGGAGGCTATCTGTAGAGATAATGTATCTATGAAAATATATATTAAATATATAGAATGCATATATAGTCACATCGATTTACACATCCATTTAAATAACTTTTACATGGAAATACATGGGACTAATTTTTGATGTGATGAATGCTCTGGCTGTCCTTTCACACATTTGTGTAATAAGGGTGAAATTGTATTCACACTTGCCTTATCAAAATTAATAACATGTTTGACAGCATGTGAATATGATCTTTAAGTAGCTTTTAAATATAATGCCAGTTTCTACACAAAACAAAGAAGGATTTAGTCCAGGGTTGCCTACTTTCTCCACCAATTATTTGGTATTTCTGTGGCTACGATCACAAGACGTGCTTGAGAGAAGAGAAATCTCCTGATGTGGTTTATAAAAAAGAGATGACAAATTTCTAGCAGTTACCATTTCCTCCAGTGATGATGCTGGGCTGGGCATGAAGCTGAGTCCCCAGACAACCCAATTATTGCAGCTTCTGATAGCTCACTTTAACCAGATCTGTAATCCTGTTGATACCATTCCTCACCTAAGTGGTTGCTTGGTCACCTTGGTTTAAGCAGCTGGTTCAGATGATGAGTCTTCTTAAAATAAATGAAGTCACAAATAGCTGCTATCAATAGCTTGGGCAGAAAAGGATAAATAGGAGACATGCAAGAGTTTTCATGTGATTTGATATTGAGTTTGATTGTGCTCATGGCGGTGGCCAGCGTCCCTTGTGTCATCATTTTCCCTTACACTGCCACTGAGGGCTTATCAACCAGATAAGAGTGTCTGTGCCAGCTGCTGTGCCAGCTGGCCCCTTGTTGACTTCTTTGGCAGATCTGTGCTGTGCAATGATGTGGTGCAGAGGTGCTGGGATTCAACTTGCCCTGAGCTGTTACGTCCACACTGTGTGTTGCAGCATCGTGCGGAGATACTGGCTTGAGTCCCATCAACGGTCTATTGCAATAGTATTGTTCCACCAGCTCTGAGAACTCTTCCCTACATTTTCTGTGGTAGTTTTGATCATTGTTACTCACACATTTCCCATTTTTTATCATTTCAGAGCATTATTCTGTTTTAGTTGTGACACAATCAGACAAAGACAAACTCAGGCCAGCAAACAATTACTGAGAAAATCACTGTCAAAACCTGAGCTCCACAACAGTACTCAGGAAAGCACAAAAGTCAGTGTGGTTGGCAAACTTAATACTATTAAGTTTATTGTGTAGATTAGAGTTTCTCCTGTGCATTTTTTCTCATTTTGTAGTGTTGCATCCAGACCAGAAAAGCATCTTATTACGGAATTACCCTTTCTAGCAAATCACTGGAGCTCCTTGCCTCCAAGGATCATGTGGTTTCAGGATAGACATGCTCAGAAGTGGGTTTCAGCTAACTGGAGACATCCCGTGTCCTCTCTGGGAAGTTAACCACAATCTTGAGCTCCTGTGTCAGGGGAAATGATAAAGGATTGATTGACCAGCTTTGCCCTGAATAGGGATAACCATTTTCATCCTAAACTTCCACCCAGTGCTTTGGCAAGCAGAAAGGCTGTACCAGTGCCAAACGCATAATTACTTCACTAACAGTGATGACATGCATGCCTGTTCTGCATGATCCTATTTTGTTGCTACTTCTGTTGGCTATGAACAACTCAGATAATAGGAACCTTATCCCTGCATCTGTCTCTCAGCAAGGGGAGCTTTAACCTAAGCTTTGAGCAGGTCTTAAAGAGGAAGAGAAAAAAATACATCAAAATTACAAAAAGCAAAAGTACAGGAACAGGTACTGACTTGGTAAAAAAAGAACAGCATGTGCTGTCTCAAGGGCAATAAAGGCCATATTTCTGTACTTGCACATACATGAAGACCATTGCAAGGTGGAGGCCACCTTTACTGGTGTTGTACTCATCAGTCCACAAGGGCCTGGCTTCTGCTACTCTGTTCTCTATTCTATTCTATTATCTTCTCTTCTACTCTTCACCAAAGGAACACTTAATAAATAGCTAAAATAAATAAAACTTAGCAACAGATTATTCTTTCTTGCTGTCTCATAGAGAGATAATCATGCATGCAATATGCAATTTTATTTTAAGGAGCTTTCATCTATTTCTTTTGTGATCTCAGTTTAAAAATGTGCATGGAATTAATTCATCATCTCCAAACAGGCTCCTCAGATGAGGACTTCTACCTTTTTTTATATGTTTGAGTATAATGTTTCTGCAATTAACAGAACTCTTTCATAATCCAGTTCAGCTCACTGTTCTATTCTAATTTCTCTACAGGTTTTCTTCACTGCTTATGCCTGTGAGTATACGTGTATTCAGACACACCCAAATGCATAATGTATCAAGGTAGAAAAATTATTCATTGTCGTGCACAAAAGGGGTCAGTGTCCTGTAGGTGCCATGTGCGAGTTATTTAAAATTCACTCTCTCTTTAGCTCCAATGTTTTCTCACCTGCTTTGTTCAGTAGAATTCACATTTTTAAATGACCAAGCAGGAAATATATGTCCTTTTTACTAAAACTTTTTTCCCTTCTGTGCAGCAGCAGCAGCTGCCTGCCATGTTATTGTTTTTTGTCGCTAGCAGGCTTTTTGGGTGTGTGCCAAGGATTTAGTGTGGGGAGCAGGACGATTTGCATCTGAATGGTGAATGGCAATGCTGGGCGTGGGTACACTCAGCCACACCAGGTGAGGTAGAACAGCCACTTCCAGCTCACCTGGAGTAATTAATTCAATAAAAAGTTAATTACAAGGAAAGGGAAAAACAAACATCTATATAACAGATGGTAAATTTTTAGTATGATGAAAACTGAAAGGATTTTCTTTTTAAACACCAGTATGGTGTGCCCTAAGAGGTATACAAAATTCTCTTGGTATATACTCAAGTAATTGCATATGTTGTTTCTGTATACTGGCTCTGCTGTGCTTTTTGATAAGTATTTCCTTCTGTTTAAGATATGTGTGAGTTCTTCATAAAACTTTTCATTGACACACAGTATTTCTGGCAGAGTATGTTTGTGGCTTGTTTGCTGGAGGAGTTGCAAATCTTCCATGTCAATCAGTCACTCCTCCTCTAGAAACTTTTGAACCTGAGAGTCAGGACATCACCCAAATTGCAGAGAGGAGCAGTGCCTTATGAAAACTGAGGCTGGGTTGCAAAGGAAAGCTTTGTCCACTCCTTTATCTGGAAAGAGCCATAGTGTGGAGTTTAGCCCTTTCCCAAATCGTTTGGCTGACCCAGCAGCTGAGGAGCTGGCTGGCCAGTCAGGAGGTGAGTATGTAGCTGGGCAATTTACAGAGAGGGAAGTTCACATGCATCTTCTGCTTAGCTGACAAAATTGAGTGAAAATATGGAAGAAAAGAAAGAAAAATATGCTGAGATGGGGACAAATCCATTCCTTACTAGAGATGGGCAATGGGAACACGTGTTGATGGTAGGGGTCATAAAAGTTAAGGTAACAGAGCTTGGCTTTTAGTTGAAATAAGCTTGAGAAATTGTGTTTAATGATGTCAATTGTAGAATAAACTCTTTCTTGACAAAGAGAAACTTAGTGTACAGAAGAGAATTTAATTGTGCTAGAATAAAGTTAAAAAGACTAAAATCAAGATTCCTTGCTGTCTTGCAAGCTAGCAACATGTTTATAATGATTACTGGCTCAAACATTCAGAAATGAGAGATACATATGAATGCACATGAATTTTGGAAGAATCATGATTTTTATAAAATACTGAGCCTCCACATAAGAAAGCTGAAGCACTGACCTCAGTTCCTTCTTAGGTAGTCCTTCAGCATCAACTGCTACAACTGATCCATGTATTTGAAGTATTTAAAAATGAGAATATTGTGTAGTTATTGTAAAGTTTTGGGGTTTTTTTTCCAAAACTTACCTAGTCATTCTTAGTGCATTTTGCGCTTCTTCCCTTTCACTGGGTCCAGTAGAAAGTTAGCTTCTTTTCAAGAAGCCTAATGGCATCAGACAAAAACATGTTATTGAGCAGGCAAAAGAAGAAAACCTTTGCTGTTCTCAATGACAGGTCTGATCCTACACCAGTTTAATGCTTTCCATTGAGCCAACACACAGAGAGCATTTATCAAAATTGAAGGCTTCCAGCTGGAAGAACTCTATTCAGAATACTGCCAAAATTTTCCATCATTTTCAGATCTAGATCCCCAATAGTAGGCTTAGGAAATCCTGGTCCTATTCCTGTCAGTAGACAGCCTCAGTGTTCTCTATTGCATAAGGGATAAAAGGAAGGGAGGCAATTTATTCTACAAGATAACAGTTTCCTCACATGCTCCCACCCCATCTCTAGGTAATTAAAAGTTTCTGGTGTAGTTAATCACGCTGATAGCGTAGACAGATTTCAACCATAGACATGAGTGGCACTTCTGGCAGTGTTGATGGCACAGCCCAGGTGTATTTAGCACCCTCCTGGGGATCCTTCTTGCCCTTGCTTTGCTGTGGCTCCAGGCAGCTCTGACACCATGAGGACTCTGCAGCAGCTATCAGATGAGATGCTCTGCTGTCTAAGAAATGGCAAATGTAGGGACATGCTATAGCAAAACCACGTGGTTTTGCTGCTAACTGCATGCTGAATGATTTTGACATGAATGTTTTACTGGTACATACAACGAGAAGACTGGTGACACTGTGTCTGCCCTCTCTGATGCAGATCTTCTATTCTCCACAGAAGATGGCCAACAAGGAAACCTCACACAGTGAGGCTTGATGTGTGCTCTGTAGCACTCCTACTGTTTGCTACTATCACACACTAAATTTATTGAATGTTGTTTGATTTTTCAACTGGAACAAATAAATCTGTCAGTATTTTAACTTGAGTTTATTCTACATGCAGCAGTTAATGTTCCTTAAGCCTTTGTGTTTGATATTGTACTTGGAAGCTCACTTCATAATTATAGGTGGGGCTGTTGGGCTCCTTGTTATTCAGGCTGTTCTGGACCTGAACCAAGGTTTTGTAATGAAGGAGACAGTTGTCTCAGGGACCCTTGTTTGATTGTTTGTTAGATAGATCTACAAGATGGTGCACAGGGCAGGGGATAGCATGTGGAAGAGATTACTTTCATTGTGAAGGCACTTAAGCATTGCCCACATCAGTAGGATTCCCTTTCTGCCAGTACCATCAGGTTCTCACAGTTGTTTTCAGGGAAAATTTCTGATTGTGGTATCCTACTTCTTTTGTCTGCCCAAGATTAGAACAAGGTCAAGAGAAATACATCATGCTTACAGCTGTAAATGGTAGCATTCTGCACTTGAAAAGATCTATGAAAACCAGTAGCATCTCAGATCAGGTACCCAGAATGTGATTTCACATAAGATCTCAACCTTTCTGTGTCACACTTCCTTATTTGTAAAACACAGAAAATCAGTTGTTATCTCAGGAGGATATTATTAAAAAAAAAAAAAAACAAAAACAAAAAAAAAACAAAACAAACAAACAAACAAAAAAAACCCAAACCAAACACTGATACCCATAGAGCACAATAATGATGGAGGCACAGAAAAGATTGTGAAAAAAATATTTTAACATCTAAATAGAGTTTCAGCTGCAGAGCTGGGGACCTCACACTGAGTAATAAGGAAAAAGAGTTATTGTAAAGTCACCCATTAAATGTGCCCCATCCAGTCTGTGCTGGATAAGGTGAAACTCACTTGATAATAATAGACTTTAATTACTCACATGCTGTTGTAACACATACAGTGTGGCTGAATTAGATATATAGATATAATCTGAACTTCCAAACTTTTGGATGCCTGATTTTGCAACCCAAGTAATACTTCTTTGGCACAATGAGATGGAGGGAGATAGGGATGTTTATGACAAAGCGTAGACTCCTATAATCACATATATGATTTCTAGTGCCTTTTTTACCCCTACAATAGCCATAAGATTATAAGTGGATGAAACAGAGAGAAAAAAAAGGCCTTTTGGTCATATAAAATACTGTAGAAGGTAATGAAATAATACCAAAACCCTGTATTTTTAATATGATAAAAAACCATTTTAGAAACACCCTCAGGAAATCTTGAACAGTATCATTAGATATTTCATGTGAGATGTATTTATTTTCTTATGAAAATTATTTGGGTTACAGGATTACCATGAAACATTGATCAGAAGCCTGTCTCTATTCAACCGGCCACCATTCAGGTATTTAGCAGAGGAAAATCCCTGCTCCAAAGGACCTTAAAACTAAATTATACATATTCTGAGTTGGTAGAAAGGCTCAAATTGCTGACATAGGCCTGTGCTGTGCAGACAATGAGATTATTAACTCAGGGCATATAGCTATACAGCACAATGTAGATAGCCTTTTGGGCTATCTTGAACTCCGGAACAATCACATTCAGCCAGTATCTTCAGCTTCCTTTATGCAGCTCAGCTGTGTTGGCAAAACTGAGCAAGAGGCAACAGAGATGGGAAAGGGGAAAGAGCAGAACCAGGATGGAGAGACCTAGTGAGCCTAGTGAACCAGGCCTGCTGCTTCTATAACAGCCGAAGGGATGTGGGATAGGTTGAAATGAGTGAAGAAAATACAGTTACTACTGGGATGTTGATCTTGGTGTCCTGGACATCCCATGCATCCTTACTATGTCCTCACTGGTGGTGACAGCTGCAGCCATCTGAGTTTCCAGGGACTGGGAAAACAGGCAAAATAGGCAGCCACTGTGCTGGCTACAGCAGCCTGCTGCCTTAGGCAGTGTCAGGGTTTGCTGTTGCAGCAGGGCTGGGAGGAAGCAGCCCAAGCAGAGAGCTGGTTGCTCATACTTGTGCTGAGTTCCTCAGCACTTGCTCTCTAAGTGGCCTTGCAGAGCTGTGCATTGTGCCACAGCTGAGATAGCAGCACCTCTAGTCCAGATCCTTTCACCTGTATAGCTCAAAGATCTGCCCACGAAAACATGCCTGGTGGCCCTCTTTGCTCACAATAGATAGTTCTTGGTTGAGTTTTCCCTACAGTGTGGATTTTGTAAACTGCAGTTGCCTCCCACAGCCCTAACTGATGTATATGGTCCTTTGTTTCTGCTTTGTTTTTATTAAATTGCTTTACTGGGAAATCTTATCAGTGTTCATGAAACTTTAACTGTAATGCATTTGTTTCTGCTTAAATGCTTTTTTGCAAAATGCTATTTTGTTTCTGCTGCTTGAAATTATATTTAACAGTATCCAAGCTAAGTTTATGCATGCACATTTAAAGAAGGAGCCTAGATATAATGCATTTTTAACCATGTGAAATATATTAGTAATGGTACTTACAGAAAGAAAAGAAAAATTGTTTTGGCTTGCATTCGTTCCATCTTTGCAGTGTGCAGATAAGTACCATACCTTTGACAGTGTAACTATATTAGGTTTGCCTCAAAGCTAGCAGTCAGCAAGCCTTGTGCACAACAGCCTTAACAGGTGTCTTGTGTAAGGGGTGCTGTGGTAGCAGGAGCTCCACACACTTTTCAGTCTGTTGTCTTCCACAGCTCATAATGGTCCACGCAAAAGTAGGAGAGACAGAGCATGATAAGCATCACCCTGACTGAACACTTGAAGAATGGGATATTCTTACAATTAGCAGAAATCACAAGGGAAGAGGGGAATATTAAAATAGAGCCGTAACCTTGCCCTGTTCCCCCTTCCTCCAGAATCATTCAAGGAAAAAAGAAGTGTCCTAATTTATTCTTTTGGTTTGGTTTTTTTTGGTTGTGGTGTTTTTTGTTGTTCTTTGGGTTTTTTTCCCCTTAACGTGCTTTCTGTGCTAGAATGGAATCAGCTAAAGGCAGAAATCCATCTAAAGGTGGCTGAAAAAAAGGTTAAGGAAACAAAGACTTCTTACACTGTCATAACTGTAATGGTAATGAGAAAGGATGTGGTAACATCTCAAACAGAAGACTATTATTACATGAAAACCAACCAGCAATCAGATGTGGAGCTGGCAGACTTCTTTACTTAGCTAAAAATAAGCAAGCTGTTCTTTTTAGTTTTTCCAACTGCATTGAAACAGTTTGGTAGCACAGATAGAAAAATGAAGCATTGTTCTGGCAGAATGGATGATGCTCTGCACGGCACTTGACTGCTGGTGTTCAGCCTGGCGGCCAGGCTGGGTGTCAGCCTGGGAAGGATTGAGCCAAGCAGGGACCTTTCCAGCTGCTGTATCCTTGTATCTCACTAGCATGGGCAACCCCTCCTGCACTCAGCTGGTTTTGATGTACAGGAGAGACTGGGGAAGGCTGGAGTTGCAGGTTTGGGGGGTGGTGGGTGAAGCTGGGGACAGTTGCCTGCTTCTCTGGAGGCCTCAAGGACATTGCCCTAGGCCTGGCTGAAGTCTGAGCTCTCTGCTCACACAGCCTCCAACCTCCAAAGGTGCTTTGTGTTATCCTGTGTCCAGTTACTGACAGATCACACTTCATTGTTAGAAATGCCTCAGCCTTCCTGGCAAAACCTTCCCACCTAATCCCACTGGGAAGTCAGGAATTACACATTTTGCTAGTGAAAGCTCCTCAGGGGCCAGCCCAGTAGTTGTCTGTGAAACAGGTACAGGATGTGGTCCTGTGAGCAGGGTCAGCACCTGAGAGCAGTTCTTCCCCAGCCAGTGCCCTGTGAAGTTGTCTTTGGCCCAAGGGTCCCCAAGAATATTCCTGTGCTCAGAAGGAGGGAGGCAAGTCTGCTTGCTATCCTGTGCCTACCAGCATTGCCACTGGGCTGATGGCTTGGACTTCCAGGATTAGGGTGTGTGAGCTTTTTGCTCCCTCAGGCAGCAGAAGGAAACAGAGCAAGCTCTTCTGCATCCTGGATGAGTGTTTTAGGGACTGCATGGATGCAAAAAGCTTTCACGACAGCAACTACATGCCACAAAAAGGAAAACTTGAATCCTGCATTCAGAAAGAGTGAAATGTGAGCTGTATGCAATCAGCAGGAAGAGCCACGTGCTGGTAGTTGGGAGCCAGAGGAGAGGGAACACAGCTGTGGAGACCTAGAGGATGAGGAAAGATTTAAATCCCACCTCTGTTCCCAGTACCTTTTGCTGGACAGTCTCTTAAGTACAGACATGTCCCCTCCCCCACCAGAGGCCCTGCTTCTGGTGCCATTCTGTGGCACCTGAAATAAGGGAAGAGATGGAAGAATGGTTGGTACTCTCTAACTGGAGGCATTGCACTTAGGTCTGAATGGCACAGGGGTAAACACCTGCTAGATACCTGAACCTGCGTAAAGAAACTCTCCTGAGCACTGCTAAGCACCTCATAGGCAACCCAGTGACTCATTAGGACTGGACTTGTTCCTGGGTTCAGTCTTTCACACACATGAATAGCTGATAGACCACGCCTTTGTGCATCCTGGTTCTTTTATGTTGCTTTTTTTTTTTTTTTTTAAAGCTATTTCAGTTCACAGTTTATACAACATGGTGTGTGTGTCCTTGTCCCAGGGCAGATCTTAGCAGAATAAGTACAATTAAGGTTGTGAGGCACATGAGTCCTGTGGAAAGAGGAGGCAGAATGCAGAGATACTGCAGACAGAGCCACACATTTCTGGCTTTTTCTCTGAGAAAATACTACTTCCACTTATCATCAAACAATATAGTTCACTAAGCAGATACTTTCCCCATGAGGAAATGTAAAGTTATAAAAACAGCTGTCAAAAACATAAGGTCCAGGTTGAGGCAAAACACTTGCCAGTGTCAGACAGGAGCAACTTTGCAAGCCTGTGTAGACTGAGCTGGGATCCAGACCTTACTATGAAATATTTCTTGTATGAGAGTGCATTTTTAAAATCCACTGAGTCCATTTCATCACTGTTTCAAAGAGAAGAAGCTGGATTCCAGCATATTTTATCAATAAAAAATCATATGTCATCAGCAGTGTGATTTTTTTTTTTTAATGGCTTTACATCATCTCTGGGGAAAGTATTTACCTCAAGAACTATTTTGCCAGATGATGAGTAGTACTTGTACTTCTTTTCATTGTGTCCAAGCCATAACTTTGCCTCATTTGCATCTACTGACTAAATGGTTTAATTAATTTTGTGTTGTGCTTACTGACTAGTTTTAATTAGCAGTTAAATCAGTTCAGTTAACGAAAAAATGTAGGTGTTTACATGAATGCAAATCATGATGGGTTCTCAGGGCTTGATTGGAAAAACAGTTCCACACCATTGGTGATGAATTCCTGCAGGCTTTATACAGGAACTTCACATTCCTCCTCCAACAACAACAAAGAGTAGGGCTTTATGATTCATTAACTGGCCCAGGCTTTCTTTTTCTCTTTCCTTCCTTGCTGATGTGGAGAATGAGGAATCAAGGCAGGTCAACTGGGGTTTCAATGCATCATTCTTAAGGGCATGCACTCAATACGGCACGAAAGGACAAGAGTGTCTTTGGGTTAGTCTGTGCAACTGTGTCTCCCTCCAGTGTCCAATTTCAGCCATTATGGCTGCTGGCGCCATTTTTAGCCACGTATTTTCCTCTTGGCTGGGTGCTTCCTTACATCTAGCCAAAGTGGGAGTTGTGAAAAATGGACTTTATGACAAGCAACTTCTGTATTCTGCTGTCAGCTAGACTATGGTAATACAAGCATAGTGCTATGAACATGAACATAAGGTCTTATTTCTATTCTCCTCAGTCTAATGTATGCTTAAAGGAATTCATCTTGGAGAAGCCCTCCTTCTGGGGATGTTGGAACAAGGACCAATGGGTACTTTATTGACTTATTTTGAATTAGATGTGTAGAACAACACAGGATCAGCATGACTGTACTCCACACCAAACTCACACAAAATTGAAAGAAAATCTCCTGATTGTTGGTATAACAGCTATGATTTGCCTGTACTTAAATGTCTATGTTTGCCTGTCTCCTGTCTGTCATTAAGTTGAGCTCTTCCCCATAGGGTGTAATAAAGTCTGTGCTGCATCAACTCTGAAAGGCAAGATACACAATAGATGAGGATAAATTTGTCCTGAGACTACAGTTACCTTACTCAGCTTTCCCAATAACCTTACCCAAAAGGGAAGATCAGAGACATGAAGATAATTAGTGAGATCATCAAGAAATGACTTCATAAATCCAAGCCTTTCATTTGGAGGAAGCTGGCAACCTGCCCCCCTAGAAGAAGGTGTTATTTCACTAGTAACCGTAGATCAAAGTCATCAGGGATAATTATTTGAGGAGCTAAGTAGGTAATCAGTTTGGGAAACAAAAAAGAAAACTGAAAAACCTCAGTCCTTGGAGCCTAAAGAAAAATTAACTGGAATGCATGTGTCTATAGTTTTGTTGTAAAACTAAATTTAATTTCATAAATGTAATTTCATAAGCTATTCATCAGATGCCTTGTTGAAGGACCCTGTGCCAAACTCTCTTCCCAAGCCTCAAAAGGAGAATAACTCTTTCTTGTTTTTTCCTGTGCTTTACCTATCCCATGGAAATAGAGCCCAGTCCCATCCTCATTCATGGGCACTCTGCCTGTAAATCCCAAAATAAGATTAAACTTCTTGTGTTAGCAATTCCAGTCTCCAGTGCCACCCATCTGACACTGTTTAGTGGTTCTTACACTCACCATGAAGAGAAAATGAGATCATAGAAGAGAAACCTGTTTCTTGGCAATTTTGAGGAAACATGTCTTTCTTATCACATAAATTTGACAATACAGTTGCATTTGGGATGCAGGTGAATGCTCCACGAGCCAGTGGGCTCATCTTCTGGTATGTCCTCCCATGGTAACTTCTTCCTCTAATGCCATCCTGCTATGTGTTCCCCCACATCAGGCATTTGCATTAATCAGCAGGGGTCAGGAGGCAGCAGTGCCTACCCAGTGCAGAGCACACTGCTCTCATGGCCCCCTTCACAATGGTCTTGAAATGTCAGGAGCATCGAGCCATTAAAAAAGCAAATTCATCTTTCAGCCAAAAATTACAGACCAGTGCTTAGGGGACCTAATTCTTGTCTTTGTTGGTTTCAGTAGTGTGAGAGAAGAAATATCATCCACTGACTCTTGGCCTTTTACTGGTTTTCTATTTTTTTATCTAATTATTGACTCAGAAGTCATGTGGATATATCTGAGGGAAGTGTTGTTTCTTTAACTCCCCAGAATATAAATGGATGCTTTTTGGAGCTGCTCCTTTTTAAATTTGTTATTTCACACAGAGATTTCTGAAGAGTCTTGTACCATATAGTTGCATCTCTGATCAGAAAGGTATCACCTGGTCCTTGGATTCTTTTGGTGTTACAAAGCAAACTTGTCATCTAGAATAGATCACATGAGGGCACTGCATAGCATCATTTACAACCATGCAGGAAGTTGAAAAGAAAGGCTCAATCAACTTCCAAAACCAGCAGAGCTTAATAGGCCAGCCTTTCATTAAGTGAATTCCTAAATGTTGAGCAAATTCTTTCAGATGTAGGCAACTAATGGCTCAGGATGCATGTGATGCACTTGTCATTACACAGACACTGATAAAAATCCTTGAAGCTCCTTTTTTCTCAGAAAGTTTGAATGAGTAGAAGGGAGGAAAAAAAAAAAGAGAATTCTCTTCAGTGGTTTCTTTCATGTCACAAGAAGGAGGGTCATGTGTTTTAGTTTAACTGATACATTCCAATAAAATGATTTTCAAAGGGACAGGACAAATAATGACCATGTTACACATGCTGGCTGGTGCAAATCAGATGGAGCTACTTTTCCCATATACAATATATTTATTATTTTGCAAGCTGGTTATAATTCATTTAAAATGTCTTTTTGTTTAATTTTATCTAATAAACTAATATAATGACCCAATGAAGTCTTTATGGCTGCTAAAATTTGGATCAATTATTTTAGCGTCTATTTTCATTTAAAAATTGAAAAAGAATAATAATAATAATAAAAAGCTGAAAAACAAGTCTTCCAATCTAGGCCACACTATCTTTTTGTAAATCTAGATGCCAAGATACAAGCTAGAAGAGACTTGTAACTCACATATTTCATGGATGGCATTTAAACTTGCTTACATAGTTACTTGCAAACGATTCCCTATAACGCCTATACTTTTGTTCCTGACAGAAAAATATGCTGCTGCATTAAACCAGTGTACTTCAGACTTGACATTTGCATGGGCTGAAAAAGTTTTCTTCTTTTACAGAGTCTCTTAAAATGAGGTCCTCCTCTCTGTCTAGTCACTAGAGATTTTCATTAGTATCCTGACACTTTGTCTCTCAAGTTACCGCATTTATCACTTTCCTTGTCTTTTGAAAGGTGATATGACGTCTTTGCCCCTCAACAGCGTAACAAAATGACAAACTAAGCATTCAACTGGCCTTTGTATACAAGAGAATCGGGGAGGATAAGGAGGAGGAGGGAAGAAAGATGCAAAAATAACCACTCCAAAACAACAGCAACAAAAAAGAGTTTGCCATTCTGCTGCTTAATTACCAGACAGAGCAGAGAAGCTTAATAGTCCAGCACTGAGTGGAAGGAGCTTCACAGCATCACAGGAAACAGTATGCAATTAGTCAGGGTCAGGATGCCCAAGATCAGATTTGCTTAAGGCTAAAGAGAGACAGAGCAAGGCTATGGTAGTGTCACAATCTGCAGCCCAGTTGCCTCCCTGAGGCAGGATGCCTTTTGCTTCAGTTTCTAATTAAACAACCAGGCAACCAAGCATGTCCACTCCTGGTTTACTTGTGTATAGCTTGTTTGGCATTCAAAGACCTGGAGTGTTTAGGAGGGTATTTACTAAAGCAGAGGGTTAAACTACAAAAATAATTTTTAAAAGTGGTGAATACAGCAAATATTTGTCAATACAATGAGAAATCCTGAGTTGATGTCCTAAAAAAAAAAAAATCCAGCATTTTAGTTTCACTTCAGAAAGATTCAAAGTCCCTCAGGGGCATGATAATGCAGACTTTCCCCTCTGATGCAATATAAGCCCAAGGGTCTCTGCCTGTGGTCGGTCAGAGGAGCCTGGGGAGAGAGGGTGTCAGCAGGGCAAACACAGAGTGATGCTGCTTCTGGAAAGGCCTTCCACGCCTGAAAGCCTGACCTTCCTGAGCTGGGTGTTGTATTTCTGTCTTTGTGCCCAATAGACATTTCCTTCATGAGTGTGTCTAAGGATGTTTTGAACCTATTTATACGTTTGACATCCCAAGCAGCCCACTGATAAAAGTTTATCTGTTGAGAACAAGTACTTTCGATTGTTCTAAACCTTATTCCTGTTGTCACCAGTTGTGGTCCCTAGGTTATGGAAAACAATATGCACACACATATATACACACAACTTAGAAGGAAAATAACCTATAATAATCTTCTTTATGACAATCATGGTTTTATGACTTTTAACATTTTTGATGTCACAAATTATTCAGCCTCTACTCATAAGGAAGCAATGCCATGCTTCTGATCATTTGTACTGCTCTTGTCCCTACTGTTGCAGCTCCCCTGCATACTTCCTGAGGTGTTGGTTATCCAGAAGCAGATGCAGTATTGGACACAGCACTGTTACATACAGTGGCATATGTTTTTCCCATATGTGTTATTTTGGACTTATAACCAAAGCATTCCATCTGCCAATTTTTACCCAGGCATCCAATGCCATGATATCCTTCTGCAGCTGTTCACAGTCAGTTTGATGACCACAGATCACTTTGTATCAACCCCAATCTTAAGTCACCTCATTGTTGACCCTGTTTTCCAAAGCATCCATGAGTAGGTTGAACAACAGATGTTGCAGAGTAGTTTCAGTGGAATCCCAGTGTGTTCCACTCCTGGTTTCCCCACATGATGTGTTCATACTACTGAAATCAAATACATTTTGTCTATCAATAAAGCAAAATTAAATAATTCACTATAGAATATGTGAATTCCTCATCATTGCTATAATGGTCTAATTTTCAAGTTGCTAGGCTTTGAACTATTCTGCTGTTGAGCTCTTGAACAGCATTTCTGGTGGCCTGCTTCTTCCATACCAAAACCCAGAGTGCTAATTTATTCTCACAGAAGAAAACCAGAATCATAAGACTTTGGGCTTCAGATTGATTCAAGACGAATTGCACCTACATGTGAAAACATGCAAAACAGAATAACAATTAGTTGATTTGGAGCAGGAGGTGATGAAAATATTGGAAAAAAAGGTAATTGAAAAACTTAACTATTTTTATTTCAAAGGAAATAACTTTTGGGAGTATCCTGTGACTTCAGAAGAAAAATACCACATTATCTGTATATTTCCTGAAGACCAATTTGTGGCACAGATACTCAAGTGTATTGCCCTTCCATTAGACCTATAGATCTTGAATAGGTGGAAAAGCAAACCTGGATTTCCTGTATACAAGCAGAGGAGACAAAATCTCTTTAGGTCAAATCTCCTGTGTCAAAGCCTTTGGTCTGGTTTGTGCTTCTGTTCACCCCTGATACATTGCTCTGGTGTTTAGAATGTATTTGGTTATCTGGTAATATTTTCCTCTGTACAAGAACAGTGATCATCTTCCTAATGGGCAGCATATTAATATAAGCATATTTATATTTGTACTAAAACACCACAGTCTCAAAGTATAATCTAAAAGATGGTTATGTGACAGATTATCCCTGACAGGATTTAGGAAAATGTCACATATCAGACATACAGGCCAACAGTATGTAATGGGACTGCTGCCTCTGGCAGCTTAGTTCTAGCAGATTTCTAATCACATGAATTTCAGGATGATAAGAGGCTTGCACAAATTATTTATAGCTTTTGAGGGCTCCTCTACACTTGAATGAAAGGCATAGTTACTTGTATTCCTTATTTGAGGAAGTTTTTGTACCAACAATCCTAAAATTGGCTGTGTTGCCCTTTTAATCTTTGGAGATTACAAGGCAGATGTTTCCTACTGTTTCCAATGCAAGGTTTTCACAGATTTAACAGTTTAGGTGACAGTGTGTCTTTGGTCTTCTTTCCCACACACCCCCTGCCCCTTTTCCTGTTAATGCACTGTTTTGTGACCACATTTAATCAACCAGCTCATTTGTACTCCTCATCTTTATTATCCTTGCTTTCATATAATATTGGCAGAAAATACGGTTCTTGGGCCAGATTGGACTTTTGATTGCCTTCCCTCCCAGATATTGCTAGGAAACATAAATATATGAGAAAAACTTTCCTGCCTAAAATTGATGCTTCATGCTGGTGTTTCTTCTAATTTTCTTTGCTTTGTCTCTTGGCATCAAACTCTCACTAGACACCTGAAAAAAGGGAGTGGTGAAGAAATCCTTTTCTATCTCTCCTCCTAAAGACAATGGAACTCAACAGTTCCTTGCTCTGTCAACATTATGAATGCTTCCAAAACCCTGCCAGAAGAGTGCTAACTTAGGTCTTGGCCTGTGAGCAATCTCTTTGCCCAAACTTGCTAGTGACTGAATGGCTTAATTCAGCTCTCAAAGAAAAAGATACAAGCCCTAGTTGGAGCCCATAGCATGATTATTTGTAGGAAAACCTTTAGCCTGGATTCCTTCCATTTTGTGTCTTCCTGATCTGTTGTACATAGGCTCGATCTTGCCCTTGTAGAAAACAGAGGCCAAACTCTTCTGCTATGCTCGCTGGCATGTGTTGCTTGAGTTAGTGAAAGCAATATCTGCAATTTGCTCAGAACACAGGATCCACCAGCTAAAACTACTGGTTGACCATGAATTTGTCACATTGCTGACATTTACTGCTAGCAGATGCTTCAGAAAAAGAGAATGCAAACAAGATAATGCATCTGGTCATATGGGAAGTAGCACACAATAGGAAGGAAAATTGTTTTCTAGCTTTTCTTTTGATCAATGTATGCCTTGAAACAGAGAATGCGTTTGTCTTGTGCTTAAGAATAGTTAACATCTATGGTTTTCATGGAGGAGCTTGATATCTTTTCTTGGAAGATAAAAATTGTCAGACAATCAGAACTAGAAACAACACTGTTACGGAGCGCAATACATGGAGGGATCTTAAAAATTACTGATAATTATTCAGTGGGGGGAAAAAAAGTATTTTGAATTAAAAAAAAAAAAGAATACAGTTGTTGTTTTCTAATGGGAAAAAATTGAGAGACATTTTTCATCTGTCACTGTAGGTTGTTTCAGGAGTTGAGTTTCATCATATGTTACCACGTGCTGTTTTGCAGCCACATCCGTAAGTTCCAGGCGAGCATGTGATTACTTCTATTGACCTGCATGTCACAATGCATGAATGGCTGCTCTGTTTGACATGACTCTTCAGATCAGGCTTGGATGCATTGCCTAATTGACTGTCTGCTTGTACCCTTCTCTTTGGGCCTGCTGTACTCATAGTCCCTCTCTCCCCCACCAGTCCATACCCTTTCCTCAGATCTTTGTTTAGAAGGCAATGAATACGAAGCTGCTCTTTGTCTCATTAACCAAACTGTCTGAGTTTCTTGGCTGGCTTCTTGTTATGTGACAGTTTTGATTAGACCATAGGCACTTGGGGACTATAAATACACCCAGTCCTCTGTGGGGCAAATGGGCAACATTTTTGGTGGCAGTTTAATTGGTGGATCCAAGGAAATGGGACTGGCATTTTGCTTAATTGAACTAACTTTGAAAATGCATGACCCTTGTTTTTGTCATAGAATAGTTTTCACATGCTCAAAAGTGCAGAATTCAATGTCTTCATCACTCATTTTTCTCAGTCTCAATAGGGCAAGACCATTTGGAAGAGTACAAGATATAATTAATCCTTCGTGTTCAGACCTCTTTTGCTGAATCTTTGGTATTTTTCTTAAGATGTTACAGCCTGTCTGGCTGCTACACTTTGTCCACCTTGTCCTGTACAAAGGCCTGTAAAGAACAGGCATGTGGTTACAAATTTCAACCCCATTATAGACCTGGGTTTGATTGGAGGAAATGACCTGGAGCAGAGAGGTTCTTCATCTTTTGTTGGGCATAAAGTCACAGTTTCAGCGGCCAAACCTGTCTTTAGGGATGGAAAAATAATAGAGAATGTGACAGCATTTTTTAGACCTTTTTACTTAACTGGTAAAATTAAATGCCCCTTTACTCACGGTTTTATGCATAAATAAAAGCTTTATAGAAGGGTTATACATTTAATTTGGTCAATATTTCCTAAAATATTGTACTTGTTTATGCTGTTCTAAATAGAAATTATATATAAACTATATGTTACTCATATTCTTAGGCTTTATGGCTACAAAAATGTTGCTACCCATATGTAATGGAACACCAGGATATATCTTCTGATAAATCAAAGGCAGTAGAGCCATACAACTGAAGGATTTGCAACTCTGCTCCATTGATGAAGAGGAGACTTCAGCAGATGTTCAGGAGATTTGCTCCATGTAGGAATCTCCATTTATACAACCTGCTATGCCAACATTCCTAAGGGTCTCTCCACCTGAGAGTGCAAGGGAGATGACCTTCCCTGGGAAGAAACACTAAACACTAAACTAAAATTATTTTTTAATTCAAGAGTTTTTTAGGCAGAATTGAGAAACTTATAATGGATAATACAGCCCAATTTTGGCATTTTTTCTTAAACGTATTATGAATCTGAAATTGTTTTCAGTACTCTGCCAGCTCTGTGTAGAGGGGATGCTGTATCAACAGGAAGAACAGAGTAAGCCACTGCAATAAGTCTCATCAGGCAGAAACATGTTTTAGTGAGTCCAATTCACCCACACAGACAAGGTGCCTTCTTTCTCTAAAAAATACCTAGCCAATACCTCAGACAACAACAGCAAAAACTAGTTAAAAATAAGAGGAAAACAGAAGAAGCTATATTAGGCAGAAAGTTAGGATATATTTTTATTTCCCTTTGACTCAAGAACTTAAAAATAAGGACACTCTTCCAGAACACCAACATTTGAAGCAGACCTGATTCTCCTCTTGCCCTTTTCACACTAGGAGGGTGTATGTGCATACTTTTTGAGGGAAGACTGCATCTTCTTTGCCACTACAGTATTGTAAACATTGTACAAAGAAAACAATTAAAGAGCAAGGCTTACTTGTGCTAACTCCTGGATCCTATGAAGTTTGTGACAAAGTTTCCACCAGTGCTGAATGTCTCAGGATTTTGCTGAGTTTTTAATCAAACAGAATCATCATTGAAACTCAAGATTTGTCAGAGGATAGACTTAGCATGAATCAGATGTTGTTCTAGGGCTAGGAAGGTTGCTACTCCAAGTGTGTAGTTTTCTGTAGCTCTCCTGTGACTATTTGCACATATGGATGAAATATAACCTACACACATTTGTGCATTTCTTACTTACCTATGAACCCTGTGGGTCAAGCGTTAAGTACCATACAAACTATAGCTATAAATAGAATGGAAAATGTCCTTAAGAGAAATGCTTTTTTTTTCCCCTCCCTTATTCCCAGCTGAGTGATTCTAGGATTTGTGGTTTGGTTTTTGTTGGTTTGTTGTTTTTTTTCCCTGAATAGCTGATGGCTTTCTTGATTGGAGTAGAAGGGAACAGGCATTTCGCTCCTTCGACCTTGTTCTGTGCTGTGTTCCACTCGGTTTGCTCACACTGAGTTCACTGATATGGTATGGGCATTTCAGCACCCAGCCTCCATTTACAGGGAGACTTCTCCATGGATCAGCTCCAACACAACATGATGGTAGGACAGAGAGTTCAGATCATAATTACACATCTGTTTTCCTGTGATAGCCCCCACCCCTATCCCTCAGCTTTCTCTGTTCATAAAAGCAGGGTATATGAATTTGCCTTTAAAAAGATGGTCTGCTTTTCCAATGCACCAATTCTCTTTCTGATTGGTATAGAAAATGTGCTGTGACAGTGCAATATGCACTCAAGGTTATTCTTACTGGTAGTAAAAAGCAGATTATCTCTGAAAATATTTGGGGTCCTGCACATATGCACATCTCCTGCCAAACTAGAGGAAGCAAGTGGAAACAAACGCAAGCAAACTTCAGGAAGAGTAGATACAAGTTGTTTCTAAACCTTGAGCAACAAAAAAGAATACTGTTAGTCTAAACCACAAAAAAGTTGGAAGGAAAGACAAGACAAAAAATATCTTAGCACAATGTGTGTCATAGGTGATGATGCCTTTTCCTGGTCTTGGAAAATTGAGAGTCAGACACAGTTAAGGGAGAAGGGGTTTTACTTTGATATTTTAATAGGGATCCTTATTGTTGCAACACTTTGCCAAGGTGCACTGTGGCACATTCCACCTTGGAGAAGTGGTCTACCAATAAGGATCCTTATTAAAATACCAAGGTAGAACATCTTATTCTTTAACCACATCTGGCTTTCAATTTTTTAAGACCAGGAAAAGACATCAGTGGTATCCTGTCTCAATTGCAACTCCATCATATGCTGAGAGATTGCAGAATGTGTGGCACGGAGGAGCCCATGTCACACCCAGTAACAAAACGATGAATGAGGAAAATGGGAAAAGAGTCAAAGAGCTAAACTTAGTTCAGGGAAGACATACACAAGTTGAAACTCCAGCCTAGCCAACAGAGTAAGGTAGGAAACCAAACACAGATTTTTTTTTCCAATTTATTTATTTATTTATTTATTTAACCATGTAACATAACTCTGGTTTTACTTATGCCAAGGTGGAGGAAGATGCCTTATTGTGGAATGGCATTGCACAGATACCCCATGGCTCTTTCTAGAATTTTTCTGGGATGAATGTCATTTGGGTCCTTTTTGGTTTATAGATAGAATATGAGATGACAAACCATCTCAGGGCAGTGGAGAAAAGCTGTCAGTTATACTGAAAATTCAGTGGTTTTGAGAATCACAAGAGAGAAGATAAAAATGGTGGTGCCAAGAGTCTGGGGGAACCTCCACAAAAAGAAACAGTAATTTGGTGAACCAACTCTTTCTTTTCAGCAAAAATATCAGAGAACTCTCTATAGGAATACTCTCTAGAAGGCACACAATCATGCTGCAGCTGAGTTGCTACCAAATGAATGTAAAAAACCACCTGAATGCAAGAGGTAGTACTGCATGAAGTGAGAGTCTTTGAGTCTGTCCTGATGCTTTTAACACCTTTACATTTACAGATGAGTATGACACCAGCAATGCTTTTATTTTCTTTGTTATCCTTACTGCTTTAAGTGAGAACTAGCTAGTTGGAGTGGACTCAGTTATTTGCAAAGCTGAGCCAGAATTTTATCTAATGGCTACAGGACAGGTAATTTCTGTCACTGCAACAGGTAGGAGCTAGGGTACCAGTACCTATATCTGATATTCCTACAGATTTTTCAGGTGACTCTAGCACGAAGCCAATTGGTGTGTTCTCTCTAATGTACTCCAAGTCAGGATAGGTCCTTTTGTGTCTGAACACTCTCTGCAAGAGGACATGACTTTCCAGGAAATACACCAAAGCCCCAGAGTGCTGGGGCTATAACTTTCATGTCTGTGGAGGTTTTGTAATGAAACTTGAGGGAACCCTTGCTAGACTCTGAAGACAGTGACCCCAAGGCCAAGCTGCCCTACTGAGCCTTTACTTGAAACAAGGTCAATGTTACTCTTCTATCCACTGGGACATGGGGACATGTCCATTAGAGTGTGTGTGGTTCTCTGCTTCTGAGACATGGGGAACAACAGAGATGTTAATAAATAAACACAATTAAACAAATCTCATGAATGCATTGTCTTCTCTCTTTTCTCAAATTCTTTACATTCCAAAATCATATTGGAAAATGTGAGGCAAATGCACAATAAATGAGCTGCTTTTTGGGCCATGCTGTTTCCATTTCTATGGCTATTTGAAAAGTGCATGAATGCAAAGCACTTTTAAACAGTCTAAAAGTTAATACAGGAGAAACAATAGAAACACATTTATTCTTGTTTTATTCAGTGTCAGTGTTGCTGAATTTTGCCTGACCAGATGTTACAGAGTTTCAAATCTGTTCAACCATAGCTGTTAACAAAACATCCTTCTTTCACCAAAACTTAAAAAAAAAAAAAAAAATTACACATTTATTTTAGAAGATCTCTTTGGATTTTTTAATATAAAGGAAACAAAGATGCAATTTACTCCTTACTAGTGTTAGTACTCGTTGTGATTTCTGAGAGTACTCATCACAAGGCTTTGGGTGTGTGCTCTTTGCACACTATTTGCACAATTATTTCACAATTCTGAATGCTCAGTTTTAACTCAGTGATACTTGTCCTGAAATTTCAGGGTTTGTTTTTTCCTTGGTTTTTTTTGTTGGGTTTTTTTTTTTTTTTTTTTTTTTTTTTTTTGAGGACACATGTTCAAGATAAGAAACGATTTTTCAGATAGAGGCTGGAAAAGCTTAAGCCTTTCCTCTCTGTGTGGTAGTTTCCCTTCCCTTTCTTTTCCCGGACAGAACTGACAAGCAGGCATTGTCCCTCCAGTGAGCTCTGCAGTATTACTTCGACCCTAACCCATCAATCTGCCTCAATTGGATAATGATCTGTAATCACTTTCTTTCAGGGGAGTCTATAAATTTGCCAAGGCCCCATTCTTCTCTGAAGGCCTCCTTATGTTCACTCCCGTTTGTGCAAATGCTCTCTCTTTTACAGCACTAAATAGCCATGCACATGGCCCTTTCTGTTCAGAGGCACCAGGCTGCTCACTGTTGATTTTCCATGGCTCTGCTCTCTTAAAGGAGGCAAAGCTCTGCATGCCAGGACTCGGCAGGGTGCAGGACGAAGGCACACCACTTCAAGAGCAGCCGCTTTTCTCATTAAGACTGACCCATCATTAGGCTGCTTTGTGCTGCCCCTTGTAATCGATGAGAGGACTGTGTAGTGTGAAAAAGCTAATAAAGATGAGCATGAGGTGGTAGAGAAGGGGGTGGGGGAGTGAAGACACTAACCCCTGTTAACAGAGAAGCCGTCCTTCCCCAAAGCTTAGCCACATGAGTGAGGGGCAAAGCTCAGGATAGCTGGCAGGGTGCAGACTCCTCTCAGCCATTTCTTTGATTGTCTTGCACTTAATTCCCTGAGCATCCTTGTTCTCTCCTCTTTATTGGACCTAAGAATTAGAACAAGCATGAAAGAAAGCTCATATTCTCCTTCCTGAGCCTCCTTCCTCGTTCTGATTAAAGAAGATCAAAGGCTGAGGAACATCTAACTGAACTTGAGTGCAATACAAGTGAAAGCCCACATATGTGCACAGAGCACTGGAGAGTTTTTTCCCATATTGTCATGAGACTTTCTGAGGTTCTAAGAGCATCCTGGAAAAGGTCAGAGAAGATGAAAGATACTAAAGTTGCTAATATGTCTTGGGGAAGCACCAAGTGTATTCTTGCTCTGTGGCATGTTGGATACGCTCTGCAGAGAACAGAGGGAACAAGGAAACAAATATGTCCAAAAAATGTGCAGTGTGGAGGCAGTATTGGTCATGGGAGAGGGCAAAGATGATAATTCTCTGCCTGTACTGCATAGACAGCAGCACATCTCTAGAAGTGCTGTGCATATGGACATCACACTAGAAATAAGCAGCAGGAATCTGCAGCCAGGACAACGTGCCTTAGTGAAATGAAAGGATCCTCTTTTTTGGGGGAGGAGGAACGGTGCCTGTAACATTGTGTACACTGGTGAGAAAACATGTGCAGAGTGGGGTGGCAAAAGTGTAGTGTCAGATGTTGTACAAATGTGGGAGAGCTCAGAGAGGGACAGTTTCTCCCTGCAGAACAGGTGGCCTGCAGAGCCCAGACCACTATTCAGAGCAATGCTTTGCCTTCACACATGCTCTGTTTTGCTTGGTGTGCCTCATGGACAGGAAACAGTCCACACCTCGTCTTCTCTCCACTGTGTGCCTCCTTCCCCACTTCTCCCAAGGACAAAGAAGCAGAGAAAGGGCAAAGTAGATTACTCAACCCCACTGCCTGAGTGCATTTGTGGCTGGCTTTTGTGTGAGAAACGGTACGTGGAGTTAACCACCTGCACTCTCATACCTGTTGCTCAAGTGAGTCTTTGATGAAGGGCTCAGAAGTTTTCAATATTAAGTTTAGGTTTATTTTCTTGACATATACAAAATTACAAGATTATAAACAAGATTTTAAGCTTGTAATTGAATATTTTCATATTCAGAAAGTTCTGTCCAGAATCTCATCTTCCTTGTGACTACAGAAAATCTTAGACTCAGAATTAAAGTGAATTGTTCAAGTTGCTCATGTGCTTAATTAGTACATTAACTGATATTAGTGAATTATGCTTCTATTTTCTGTTTATGGGCATCATTATTGTTGAGAGAGTGGAAGCCTCTCTATTCCACTAAACACCTTCATCCCAGCCATCATGCCCTGTTTGGTCCTTTACTCAAGCTGAGTGCTACAAATATAGTCTGTGCCAATGCCAGATTTTGGAATGGCTTTGAATAGACTGTGTCCAAGTGGAGAAATATCAACCGAGTTGAGAAATGTATGGGATTTGTGGTTTTTGTTTGCTGAGGCTTTTTTTTTGTCTTTCATTCTTTGAAAGAGGCAAATTCTAAGAGGATTGCATAACAGAAGTACCCACTTCAAAACAAAAGCTGCTTGGCGCAGTATCTTCTGCTAACATTCTGCCTCAGCTGTGCCATTCAATGCATTTCACAAGGGATTTTGTGTTGCTGTCAAAGAGAAGCTGCACAGATTTACTTGATTTGAAACAGGGATGCCTGGCAAGTTGTTATAGGCAATCTGGATGAATATGTGTTGGCATTTGCCTTATTTTCATTCTCTTCAAGATTCCAAATGATAACCATCTTGAAGGTAATTTGTTTTCATTGCATTAAAAATTCCATCGGAAAGTTGCTTTTTATTGTAACTTGTTAAATGCTTAATTGATATCACGTAATAAAAAGAATCAAAAAACCCCTCTGGTCCCTCTCAGGAGCTCAAGTTAGCTGCAGTGGAGCCAGCTCCATTGCCATTTCCAAGTTGTTCTGTAGTGATCTAGCAATTCATCAGTGTCAACGACACATGGGAACTCTCATGTTTGTAAAAGCCTGCAAGGGATCCATGTCCTACATTTCAACAAAAATCACAAAATAACATTTCAAGGTGGTCAAGGTTAGGGAAACATCAGGCACATAATTGTTAGCCCCTCTCTGAAGTGGATGGTAAAACATGGAGAAACAGGCAGAAGCAAGAGGTCAGCAGCTGCAACAGAAAGGTGAATGCTCTTTTGAAGGACCTAGAAAATTGGAAGCGAAATGTAATTGTCAGGATGCCAGAAGCATTTGGCTTCTGCAGGAGGAGGAGTGGTACGAGAACCTAAACAGGCAAATATGTTGGTACATACATGTCACAGAAATCACAGTGGAGCAGACACAGAGGGACCAATGAAGATCATCTGTGGTTCATTGCTTCATCTTCACTGGCCTGTGTCATGGCAGGGACTTCACTCTCTCTCCCCATGATCCCACCTAATTGTTTATCTTCTGAGAAGCTGCAACAAGGCCACAGGTGTGTGAGCTTGAGTCTGCCTCATGCTTCACCATCTGTGTGTAAGAAGACAAAATCTGGCCTGTAAGGACTGCATCATAAAATATGAGATTCTTTGCTGCCATGTATTATATTTTATGGATAATTTCCTTGGTACACAAGGTAGCATGAGAGCAAATACACATCTCCAATGTGTTCAGTATTCTCATTTAGAGTTACTGAGATTATGATCTGCTATGGTAGGTGGCCTGATATTTATATAAGTCAAAGTCTTTAAGATGTTTTCTACAATTCTTCTTATTTTTTACTTTGCAGGAGATAGTCTACATTGTCTCAGGCTGATCAGGCAGTTTTGGGTAAAATGTCCAAATGTTGTTTGCTATTTTGTTATCTAACTTACTGGTAAAGTTGAATTGGTTTTCCAGGGGGAAGGTTAAAGGCACCTGGTTCAAGGATGAGAGGTTTTGACCATATAGAAAAGATCTGGGACAGCACTTGTCAACTTGGACTTATTTTACATATTACCACATCCTTAATACTTAAAAAACATGGCAGAAATGTAATTTGGTAAAACAGCTACACATGTTGTCTTCTTTCAGGACACAACCCACAGAATGTTCACAATAATAATACTTCAATATTCAAAGTAAAGACAGTAATGAGGAATTTCTTCCTTCTGATCCATCAATGTGAACTGTTCACTGAGATTGCACTGATTTCTTGACTGAATTTTTTGTCAGCAATTGCTGATTAGCTCACTAGAACATTGAATAGTTCTGATTTATCTATTGCTTTCATCATGTTGCAGAAGTGAAAATACTGAGAATGTGCTAAGCACTCAAGTGCTAAGATGTATTTTAAATATCCATCAATAGGTGAAGTAGAATAGTTTCTAGTGTATCCTGTCTAAATCAATGTCATAGAGTTAAAATAGCAAACAGTTGCATTGTGAAAAACGATGTACAGATTAACTTCATAAGGAATGGCTTTGTGGGATCATGGTATCCAGTGATATTAATAGCAATCTTCCTGAAATTCTGAAGTCCTTTTATTTATTTCAAACCTGTTTTCTGTCTGTAGCAGTTTGTGTTTCTGCATTTTGCCTGTTCTTCAGGTGGGTGCATGTGTCATGTAATCCTCTTGCTCAGGATTTTGACTTATGATGATTGCTGAAGACAAATCTCTCCCTGAAGATGTCAGACCTCATGGCATGGGATGGAGCCTCTCATAAATCTAAGCTTGTAGTGCAGCCTAGCAAGAAAGTCCCGTAATAATGCAATTTTCTCCTTTTGTTTGAGGAAAATAACACTGTAATAATGTCATCTGCTTGTCATTGGGTGACTTTTTAAATACTTCTTGTAATATTAATATGGTTCCTTATTCTAACAGATATATTAATAGCAAAATCTTAGAAACTCATGAGTGGGACATTTACTTGAATCTGGCATCATTGGTTACAAAGGGTCAAAGCTGTCCAAAGTCCAGGGATGCTGTCTTGTACTTATGTTTCAAAATAAGTAAAAGGTGACTTCTTTTCCTTCCAAAGTTGTCTTCTCCTGGTCTGAAAATCTCAGTTAATAAAATGCTGTATTCTGAAATCTACTTAATTTCCACCAGGAGTTGCATGATGCTGTTTTCTTTTCAACTGACTAATTATTATTATTGTAGACACGTTATTTACTCCAAAGTGGTTTGGGGATAATTGATTAGGTTGCACCGTGTCATGAAAGAACAGATGGCAGGCTAGTCTGTCAGTTCATCCACAGCCTATAAGAATGCTAAGAAAACTAAAATTGGGGGGAAAAAAAAGAAAAAAACAAGAAGAAAAGAAAAAAGAAGGTGACTAGGAGGAAATGAACTACGCTGTGCTTGCAACACAAAAAACTTCTTGTTGTGGGTGGTCCTTTGGGAAGGTAATCAGAGATCTGCAATATGTCCACCACAATCAACAAAAGGGTTCAATACTTCTCTGCAGGGAATTGGGTAGGGAAGAATTTGTTTAAATAAAATTGCAGGGTTGTAAGAATGTTAAACTAATTCTCTAATGTTCTGTGCATTGTCTGGGGAATTTTGGCTTTGCATCATTTGCTGTACTGAAGTACTGAAAAAATATTCTATTAGAAGTGTTTTGGAATGTGTTAACATGTATTTTAGCTTTGGAAACCCTGACTGTGTTTAATGACAACTAAAAATGCCTTTAGAAAAGCTACACTCTCATGTATTCTCTTCCTGAAACCTTTCCCAAATTCTTAGAAGAATTCTTTATCTTTATCTTGCAAAAGGAGTTCAGTTTGCTGTTATTCAGATTGGTCAGCACCTGCATTTTAGTGTGTGTGTCCATGTTAATTATTGGTGATAAAATACCATGGAAAAAAACTGTATGTGGGTTGTTGCATATAGGGGAATATAAAATCTTGAACTGATTTCCCTTTAGCATTTTTTATTTTTGTGTGTGCAAATGGGGGAAACTGTAAGAAAATGGGAGGAAGAGAAATATTCCCTGTCCTTCCCAGAGTGCACCAAAATTACCAATTATATCTCCAAAATTCAAAGATCCCAAAAGAACAGGTCCAGAAGAAAGTAAGTCATTTCCATGAACGTGTTACTAGACCTGCTTCTCCTTTATGTATTAGGTGGTATTTCACTTTGCGAAGTATCATTAAGTAGCAGCAAATTGAAAAGGCAAGACCTCAGCCTCACTCTTCCTGTGAGGTAGAAAACAGGGAGTGTCTCACTCCCAGCCAGCAGTCTCTGATGAGATCGCTCCCAGCAGGACTCTCTTCTCCCCCAGTTTAGCCCATTTTCTGCCCCTCAGCATCCTATCAGCCTGGAAAAGATCTGCTATGCTGCTCCCACAGAGCAGCAGGGAGGAAGACTTACCTCACTATCCTCTTTCTCTTGTCTCTAAGTAATCCTGTGTGAAGAAAGGAGAAAATTACATCATTACAGGAGTTTCTTGCTAGGCAGCATTACAAGCTTAGATTTATGAGAGCCCCCATCCCGTACCATGACTGCAGTTTTTAAGGTGCTGGATAAATAAGTTTCTTGCTCCTAAAATCTTAAAGCTCCAAATGGGAAGGTGGTCACAGGGATTTGTCATTAAACACAGACAGGGACATGATTAAACCTTCTCCATCTCAGATTTTCAGTTTGTCTCACAGTGTATTATCCCTCAGCCCAAAGACCTTCCCCCCCTCAAACGTATAATTGTGCTTTCAATTAAATAATTCCAGTAGAAACCAGTTATATTTTACTTCCATGAGGTAATCTTCTCTTGTAACTGTGCACTGGCAAAGTTCTGCTTCTTATTTTTCTATGCATGTTGGGTTTTCACACATCTGAAACAGCTGTTATCCCAGCAAATGGCTTTTCTGCTGTCTGCATGCCTTCCCCAGCACTGAGCAGCTCCAAAAAGATCTCTCCTCATCACCTTCACTCACCTTTTCTGTTTAAAGAAAGAAAATAACCAGAGTCTGATCACTGCACAAGTGTTTGAGGCCTTATCTTTATCAAAAATTGTCAGTGAGGATTAGTTCTCGTTGGATTGCGAGTCAAGGATTAATTACACTGACCACAGATGGGCACGGTGCAAAGAATGTCGGTAAACTCCCCACACAGCTCCCAGAAAGTACTTTAATTATGGCCTGCATAAATTTCTATTCCAGTTTTCGGACTGCCTTAAGCAGAGACTACCAACTGTCCTAAATTGCTTGGTGGTTTGTTGAGGTGGAAATGTATCCTCTGTGGACTAAACTCATTACTGGGAGGTTTATTAGCAAGAAGGTAGTCTAAGTCCATTAATAAATGAGGAGTGAGGCAAAATCAATTATGATTTTAATATGACTGAACCACTAAGCTGCTTTTTTTGAATCTATCATTTAAAGGGGAATAAAAGAGTATGGGCAATTAAGAAGCAATGAGGATCATAGCTGGTGTCGTTATTGATAAATGCAGGTAATGTAAATACCTGGGAAAATTAAATGCACAGATCAGCAGTACTTACTTCACCTTAAGGAAATTTGTGAATGTACTGAACCACTAAGAGGTAGTTTTCAAAGACAGTTGATCCCTACAATAAAATAGAGTATGTTTACATTGTAAAATGCAGAGGGAGTGAACATGGGGAAAGAGAAATATGGTCATTTAACATCTAGCAAATGTAATTTGCCTGTCCAGTAAAATGACAGAGCTATTAGGACAGAAAATCTGAACACTGGTAGCAAAGAATACTACATAAGTAGGAAGTACCTATTTCAAACTGTGTCGCAGCATTTTGTGTACTGAGGTGGTTCTCAGCTGTATGAGAGAAAGAGCAGACAAAAGGAAGAGGACAGAGGTTATATTTCTGAATGTTAAGAAAACATTAGGATATGTGCTTCACAAAAATTGCCTTTGGAAAACAATGCCAAGTGTCAGGGATGGGAACATTGTTACATGGGCTGAGAGTGGTTAAAAGTTTCTAAAGTGAAAGTAGGAATGAATGACAACAGGTTTTTGACATGGGGAGTTTGAGTTTTTGGGGGAATTGTCATATGGTCTACTTTTCTACAGCATCTTTTTTTACAGTCTGGACAACTGAATAAATAATATGTGAAGCACGTATTCCCAGTACCAAGCAGATAATTACAATTAAATCTGTTCTATCTGTGCTGTGGCTGGATTCTTGGGCTGGTTTGGTCAACAAACTTGATTAAAGTGAGGTTTTTATCTATTGTCCACAGATACCAAGGAGAAGGCTCCAATTATGTTCACTCAATAGGGGTCAGTCTTGGAAAATCTTGCAAGACTTGAAGAATAGTCATGTAGGGAAATATTTTGTTGATTTCAGGAAAACCATTTTCAATAAATCTTTAAAAGGTAACATGTCTTTAATTTTCATCACTTCTTGTTGCTTTATTAGAAGGTCTTATTGAACTTAAGGGTAAGATTTTTCCTTTTAGGTCATTGAAATTATGAAATTTGGACTGCTGACATTCTTGATGGGTTTATAAGGAAATATGAAAGCTGTAATTAATGGAATGACATGTTATATCAATTTTCTCTACCTAAATATTAGAAGAACATTTTCTTTGTCCTGGTTGAATGGTTTAGTTACACTGGCTGAAATGCTTATGTTCTTACTGTAGTTTTTTGCTGAATATTTAATTTAAAAGATTACTTCCTAGAACTATTTCTACTGAAAAAAGCCTGGTAGCATGAAAACTTTCTAAAAGTATATGTAACATTTATGGCTAAACCTATGAAACCTATGAAAAAAGTTCTGTTACTGGTTTAGCAATAAGGGTCAAATTCTTCTGGCTTGAGTTTTGTAATCTCAGTATTTTCACATGACAGGACTTTTTACAGCAACCAGCTGATTGCTCTTCACAACCATAAACTTAGCTCTCTATGGAGAAATCAAAACATCTGTGAGTTTTATGCTGAATTTTGCCATCAACCAATTGAATTCTGGAAAACATAAAACTGAATTAATTTCTATGATAAGAAGCTTTTCTCAATACCAAGTTAAAGCCAGTGGGGATCTGTCCCTGAAAGTGTTGAAATAAACTAACAATAAATCAAAAGCTATGCAAAACAAAACTGGAAAATTTTATCAAGCTTTAAAAAAAAGTGTACTGTTGTCAACAGTCTTGGAGATGATGACTGGAAAGGGGAATTTTAATTAAGCAGCTTTGAATAGGCCAAACCTTTTGAAAGGCTGTGAGTTAGAAATGTGGTTTACACCTATTCACATCTTTTTGAGCTTTCATTGCAAACATCCCTTCCAGCAAAAAGATCCTCAAGCACAGTTACTCTGAGTGGTTCTCACCCAAGGAAAATAGCAGAATGTAGTGAAATCACATCTTATTCTCTGATCATAGTTCATGAATCAGGTGCCTCAAAACAGCACCCAGAGTGCAAATATGCAAATATGGAATGACCCTCTGATTTTGGTCACCATCTTTTTAAATGATATTTGCCATTTTTAGATAAGCTTTGGTGTAACATCTACTTTTTTCATATGTACAGATTTCTTTGATGTAATCTCTCCCCAGCCATTGAAACTTCTATTTTTGACTTATTTCTGAGTTAATTACTTTTAGAAATGACACATGACATAAACTTGACCACACCCGTTGCTGTGTACTATCAGCAGGATAATAAAATAGAATTACAGAATCACAGAATAGTTTGGGCTGGAAGGGACCTTTAAAGGTCATCCCGTCCAACCTCCCTGCACTAAGCAGGAACATCTTCAACTAGACCAGGTTGCTCAGAGCCCTTGAATATTTCCAGGGATGGGGCATCCACAACTCCTCTGTGCAATTTGTTTTACCAGTCCTACTGTAAAAAATACTTTCTTTATATCTAATCTAAACCAACCCTCCGTTAGTTTTAAACCGTTGTCCTTGTTCTATCACAACATATCCTACTAAAAGGTTTGTCATCATCTTTCTTATAGGTCCCCTTTAGGTACTAGAAAGTTGCTCTGAGGTCTCCCTGGAGCCTTCTCTTCTCCAGGCTGAACAGTCCCAACTCTCTTAGCCTGTCTTCATAGGAGAGGCACTTCAGCCCTCTGATTATCTTTGTGGCCTCCTCTGGACTCACTCCACCAGGTCCATGGACTCAGGACTCCAGGTGGGTTTCCAGGCTTGCTTTCCAGCCTGAGGCTGCTGTCCTCCTGGTGGAAGCATTTCCAGGCCCCAGCATCATTTCCCTGTCTAATATCTTCACACCATCCCACTCCTGTGTATCAGTTCAAAGTATTTGCTGGTGGTATGAGCTGGTACATGGGCTCTTGTTTCTCATGTTCTTTGAAGGAATTTCCATGTGTTTTCCACAGAGATATGACATTGCAGCAGGGAAAAGGGTTAAGGGTTGTCATCTTGTTAAAGGACAACCACACAAACTTCTCCACAACAAAACATGCTCTTGTTTGCTTTCCAGATGAAACATAGAAATTAAACAAAGCAA
This sequence comes from Acrocephalus scirpaceus scirpaceus, assembly GCA_910950805.1. Taxonomy (NCBI): domain Eukaryota; kingdom Metazoa; phylum Chordata; class Aves; order Passeriformes; family Sylviidae; genus Acrocephalus; species Acrocephalus scirpaceus. The sequence goes on along the minus strand of OU383773.1, from coordinate 39,021,956 downwards.
ACCCCATTTTCACTTGAAAGCTTGGTACTTGCTTTTCAATTTTTGTGTGTTTTTTTTTTTTTTTTTAAATTCTGAAATGAAGTACATTTGAAAGCTTTTTTGTGCACTTTGTTTCTTGACTGTTGACTACAGTGTTGGCTTCACAGTCAAATGATGATGCTGCTGCTTACAAAGTAGTGCAGGAGCTGATGGTGACGAAAGAAGTTGAAGTGGAAGCTAGAAGGGACAATAAAAGGTATTGTGAGGTCAAGCTAGAATAATTGTCCTGCTGCCTCCTCAGAAATCCCATGTACATCATATACATAAATTTGAAAGCATTAAGTGAAGTTATTTATAATTTTCATATATATATTTTCATATATATATTTTTGATCACCATTGGGATTTATTATCAGTGTTGCCCCTGCACTCTTGTCATGGTTTAATCCCAGCCAACAACCACGTCTCACTCAGCCACACATTTACTCCTACACCAGAGTCAGAGAGAGAATTGAAAGGGTAAAAGCAGGAAAACTTGTGGGTTGATATAAAGACAGTTTAACATGAAAAGCAAAAGCCATGGACATAGACAAAGCAAAGCAAGGAATTAATTCACTGCTTCCCAAGGGCAGGCAGGTGTTCAGCCATCTCCAGGAGACCAGGGCCCCTTCACAACTAACAAGTACTTGGGAAGACAAATACCACCATTCCAAACATCCCTCTTTCTTCCTTCTTCCCCTCAGCTTTATACACTGAGCATGATGCCATACAGTCTGGAATATTTCTTTGGTCAGCTGGAGTCATCTGTCTTGGCTGTGTCTCCTCCCAGTCTCCTGTGCAGCCCCAAATCCCTTGCCAGCGTGGCCATGCAAAAAGCAGAAAAGGCCTTGTCTCTGTGCAAGCTCAGGTCAGCAATAACAAAAATATCTCTATATTTCCAACCCTGTGTTCAGAACAAATCCAGAACATACTCCCATGTTGGCCAGTGTGAAAAAAATCAACTCTACCCCAGACAACATCAGCACAACTCTGTACCAATTTGCCCTGAAATTGGTATGCAGTCTAGGGCAATTTGCTAAAGGGAGAGTGGACACTGATCCCACAGGATGGATATTAGAGCTTCCTGATTTACAGATAAAATGTTTACCTATTTACACTTTGGTCGTTCCATTTAGCCCTTCATTTAAATTTTACCTCTTTCAATAGATGAGAGTATTGGGCTGTTGTGAGAATTATGACACAAGAAGTATTCAGCCTGATTGTTACCATACTGTCCAAAAATAACTTTTATATGTTGATTTATACAGCACATAATGTGCATATATGAATATATATATGTACATATATATGCATCTATACATCCGTGAGACAACTCCGTATTTTTTATGAAAGATCAAAGCATATGTATGGTTAAAAGACATGCTCATCCTAAGACATAGCAATACAAGGAGCTACAGGAAGCCTTGGATAAAACACCAAGGAGTTTGCAGAAAAGAAAGGAGAAGTAACATGTGCAGTTGCCTTTGCAAAGGCCCATGCCCAGCTCAAGTGTGTAATGAATATGTCAGAAACCTGATTTGTGCATTTATTTTGGAAATAGTTGCATCACTTCAATGTTCAGCTTTCTGCTTTGCCTCTGCAAATGAGATGACAAAGATTTCACATCTTGTGCTGTCTAGACATCTTCTGAAACTCAGTCTTAAATTTGGCAAATATCTTTCCTGAATTAAGGGTCTTTGATTTCTGTATTTTTTTTTAATAGAGTGATTGTATTATTTTGTTTGGCTACACACACATTCCCCCATGCCCACACTGAGCCCCCCACCCTCTCCCCACGCCCTTCCCTGCCCACCCCCCCAGTCTGTTTAACTAAATGTATTCTAGATATTTTGTAGAGGTAAAATATAAATTTGTATTATTCAGAATGACAAGTTATTTTAGACAATATTGTCCTATAATTCAAGCTGTGCAGATGATACCTAGAATGTCACAATAGCCTCTGCAATCAAAAACATGACGATTCATGATGTCTGTGTCTTTTAGAGACACTTTGTAACACAGGGCCAGACTGGGAGTTTAAGTTTAGAAGGAGCATTGTTAATCTCAGGATAATTCTTTATTTATATCCTTTCTTTTACAGAGATTTTCTAGTTGGGTGATTAAAGCATCAAAAACTGTTCTGAGGCTAGCTCTATTTCAGGGCTCTAAAGGAACTCACCACTGAATGAAAATCATTTCAGGAACAATTAGAGGGAAGGTCCGCATAAATTCTTCCTGTATCCAGAGCATTAGCATCACCCAAGTGTCTCTTGCTTACAGTACGTTGTGACAAAGTAAAAGCTATTTCAGCTGTTATACTGTGATGGCTGTTATTTATGGAACATAAAAGGATACTGAAATACAAAAGGGTTTGAAAAGACCAGGGTAAGATCAGATAAAAAAAAATGAGAAAGAAACAGGCATCTTGGGATGGTAACAACCCTGCCATGTACTGACAGGGAGGTTGTATATTTTTAGAATATACTGAAAGGAATGGTGCTTTTACTTAGGTTTTTATGGTTTACCATGAGATGCAATTTTCTGGCCTTATATGCAGTTGTAACAAAAGTCAGAGAGATTTTATGATAGCTGCCAGAGTTCATAAATGATGGCATACACTAAAATATTTATAGAACTGTAAAATCTTGATTTCTCTCTGGTTTAGCAGATGGGGTCCTAAAACTGGTTCCCAGATTGTCACATTTCTTTACCCTTTGATGACAATGAAGCCTGTTATCACTTTTTTCCCCCCTCTGGAAAGCAAGTTCACTAGTGTAATCAATTCATACCTCTATCCAATTATACTCACCAGGTTCTCATGAATTAAGATGTGTCAGCCATATAAGATTTGTAATTATTCAAGGCAAAGGGCCTGTTGTTAAACACCAAGATCTGAGGAACTTTGCTATGTCTCTGACCAATGACCATTGACTCATGTCAGTATAATTGCTGGTGAAATCTGCTTCCTGGTGATTAGGCTGCATCCACCCAGCACAGATAAATGCTACTTATACACCAGAAGTAGTGAATTTAGCTACCTGTTTGGTGCAAAGCAACAATATAGCACAGCTATTTGCTTCTCTTCATGATGCTTTTGTGTCCTCAGAGAAAATGTCTGTAGCACTGCTAAACTCAGCTGTACCTCAGAAGGAAAACTAATGGTTGGGGCAGCATAAGCAGAATAAATAATCTCTGAAGCAGAGTTTTTTCATTGCTAATCAAGATTTACTCCACATTAAAATTGAAGATGCTGAAGAGAAAATATCAAGTAATGTCCCTTCTCTATTGTATTTTCATGAGAGAGTTTCTAGGCTTTTGCAAATAATGAATGAATGTACAGTACCTACACATATACAAATTTTATTGCAATAATTGTCTAAATATTTACAAGATAGAAAAGCAGAACTGGACCTGGTGTCCCATTTTTCCAGAAAAACTGGAAATATCTTCACTGCTGAACTCAGTGCATTAGACAAAATATAAATTAGCAAAACAGGGGATCAAGAAGGGAGGATCAAGAGAAGTAAAAATGGTATGATAAATATTTTTTACAGCCTAAAGCCATCTCAATCTAATGTAATTTCTCTGTATTTAAATAAATGCCACAATCTGAACACCAAAATAATTATGACTCTAAATGCAATTTGGTTTTGGCATATTATTAGTAGTATCTACTGGCTCTATGCCTATAGAGGTGGAAGACATGACAACCAGGCACACAAACCTGAATGCCATGGAGAATTGTAGCAAGTCTGAATACCAGAGTTCAGAGTCTGGTCTTCTAAAAGATCCCAGCAAAAAGCACAGTTTCACCAACAGAAGCAAATCCATTTGTAATAGCTGAGAATATGGAGAAGGCAATGGGTGAGATTATTCTGGGATTTTGAATGATTTGTTTGTTGTTTTCTTTTTTTTTTTTTTAAGAGAAAAAGCTGTATTTCCTTGCTTACAATTCTTAGCTGCCTGTCTTCCCACCTTTTGGGTTTTCTTTCCCTTTCTCTATTTCTATCAGGAGAACATAACAAATAAATGATAAATAAAAAGAAAGCAGGCAAAATACAGAAGGTAGAGAAATAGCTCTTATTCAGATTCTGTAGGCAGAGCTTTTATGCAAACTGCAGTGATTAGTATTTTCATTTATGTAGGAAATGTTTATTTCTTCAATGAAGTGACTCTCATTTCCAAAAAAAATCAATATTTTTTCTCTCTCCCTCTGTTCCTCTCTTTTTATGTATCTTCTAGCATCTTTTTGTCTGACCGTATCCCACAATTTTTTTAAATAGGTAGAATACCAACAGTAAACAGCAATGTCTCTTTTTTTTTTTTTTTTATGGCATTTATGAGAATTATCTTATTGAGTATTTATAAGGTTTGGTCTATTTATGTGGATATGAGAATTACTTTAACCAGATGGCCTTATCTAGACATTGTTTTGCTTTAACTTCTGCATATGTTACCTCACAAGCTTGATTTCAAGTCAGACATTAAGTATTGAGGAAGAAGGTATTGAAAAAAGAGCTGGAAATTCACTGATGGGTGCATTGTCAATGCAAACCTATCTTTGATATGCTGATGAGTTTGGTTTGGTAGGAAAACCTGAGGCTCCTAATTTCCTTTCCATTTTTCTGTTGTCTTTTGGAGATAGAAGTAGAATGTTAGATGGTAGACAGCATTACATCTGTTACATGGAATGTGTGCAGTGGTGTTTTCCTACAAAGGTGACATATGACCACATGAGAACCAAAAATTCCTGACCATTGGCTCTAAATCTGCTTGTCAGAGCTTTCAAACATCTGCGAAATGGTTTTGCTTTCTTGGTTTTGTTTCTTTCTTATCAGAAAACAGAGTGTGAAGCCTGGATTAGAGCTGTGATGCTATAAGTACGGAATATCTCTTTATCCAGTAGTGGATAGTGGAACATATTCATCATCAACAGTAGGAGAACTGCAGGTAAATTTGGAAATGCATTTTCCTTTGAGAAAAGGTGAGTTGAGATTGGCACTAGTCAGCTAGGTTTCTTTGATGTGGTTAGAGTGAAGACCCATACAGCTAGCTTCCATTTCTTCAGCTGTGCTTTACTGATTCTTGGGCATGGACTCTGAGGTCATGAACATGTGTATCTGGCATACCTTTTCCATCAGTTATGGTCAGTTTGGGCATATGAACCTGAAAACCCCAAACTGTGTAGAGTTTCTCCACCTTTAGCAGGCTCTCAAAAAACAAACAAAGAAACAAACAAACAAACAAAAAAACCAAACAAAAAACCACCCACCCAAACAAACAAACAAACACCCCAAAAAATCAAAACCCAGCTCCTTTTTTGGTGCTTGGCTGCATCTCTAGTGAACAAAGTAACTTTTGTAGAACTGTTAATTTTTTGCCCCTGAATCCATTTTTCCTGAATCCCAGCTGCTTGTCTGAAGTTAAGTTGGTTGCACCTTACTCCTAGCTTAAACAAGCTGTTTGGTTTCCCTGAAGAGAAAGCCAGCACTGCCAGATGATGACTTGTCCCATCCTGAAATGCATTTTATATAATTTGCTCAGATTATTTGATGGGAATTCAAGTAATTTATGTCAAGTAAGAGGAATATTTTTAGGTGTGTTGGAAAGTCTAAGGTTTAACTTCTTGAAATACTACATGATCTTTTTATCACTCTGGATACCCTGATTGCTGTGCAATTTACTGCGTGATGTTATTCATTTGAGGCATTAGAATAAAGGATGCTACACATTTGAGCAACTCTGGCTCTATTTTCATTGTAAAAATAGATTGTGATATTTGGCTTTGTTTCCTTTTTGCCTCACTTTGTTTGGCCTTTAGTGATTTTCTTCACAGTAAGATACTGATTGATCATGAAATATTATATTATAATTGTATATAATAATACTGTATAATATAGAAGAATGAAATATAGAAGAATAAAGGACCATATAATATATACTATTCTGTGTATATAATTATGGAAAATTTGTTACCAAGAATAATATCTACTATCACAGCTTTTATTTGACATAGTTTTGATAAAAATCTTAAGATTTTTGTATAATTTTTAATTTTGATCTGGAACATTACTAACTTCAGTCATGCACACACCCCAAAATTATGAAGTGTCTGGATCTTTCACACTAACAGAGCTATATACATGGAAAAAATACTGGAACCTAAGAAAATCTGCAAAAATATCTGTCATACAAGTATAGATTAAACTAGGAAAGAATACTCTTGAAGTATTCAAACCGGAAAATAATACTCTTAATGTATTCAGACTAATGCTACAATACTGATTTGGAATACAATGTGTTATTTCACAGCTGGTACATATAGGCATATTTTTCAAACTTTGGTCTAGATGCTTTAGAACAAAATTTTGTATCACATGATTTTTCATACATTTCTGCTTGTGCTTTGAGGTGTGAATTCAGCCCCTGGTGCACCATGTGACAAAAAAGTTTTCAGCTTCAGCAGTACATCTGGAACAGATAATGTGATGAAATGTACTAGACTATGTATGTTTGGGTGGTTGGATGTTCAAAAAGTACAGGTGCAGAACACACGGAATTCTGAGAGAAAAATAATGTTATGAAATATAATTTTATATCTAGATAGGAATTGTTAGCATCATTTAACAGTCATGCAAGAAAAGCAGTCAGTCTCAAAAAAAATCCTGAAACATTTGTAAAATTGTTTTACATAGTTTATTGTGGTCAATACGGTATGGAAATTTAAACAAAGTGTTCTTGCTGGAAACTAATGAGAAAGTATGAATTGACTAGTGGGCATTTCATCCCATTGGTGTAGCTCTAGGCTGATGCTCTTACTGTGTGCTAGAATTACTATGTTCCTTTCATAACACATTTGTAGGTGGTGAGATACTAAACATGTTTGTGATCTTGTCTTAAATAAAAATTTGAGAGAAAAAAACATACAAAACCCTGCAAAGTCAGTCATAGGCTTCACAGTTAAGGTCAAAAAATGACTTTAGATTTCGTGGATAAAACCTTGGTCCAAGAGAAAGTTTTAACATTGACCTCAACTGAGATTGAATGCACATGGAATGTATGCAGCCAGTGACTTCAGAGGTATCCACAACCCCACACAGGAGGGGAAAAACTTTGACCATTTATGCTCACCATGTAATTGATTAAATAACATCTCTAGACACTTCATTTTTAACATGACTAGAGGTGAAGTAATTACATTTCAGCCAGCAAAGAGGTGAAGCCCTTATGCTCAGTCTAACAGGAAACAAGTTTCCTAGACTGAAGTATCTGATTATCTCAACCATTTTTATATAGTTTAGCATATCTGTTCTTTTGCTGGAAGTGCAGTCCTTTCTTTGCCAATATTTCCCATCCATCCCTGGGAACAGTGCTGGAGCCAGTAAATCAACACAATTATTATTCTATTACATAGGACATACAGTGATTTACATTTATATGCCAACGTTTTCTTCCTTGTTGCCCCAGCAAGAGCTGGGAAATGATTTATAAGGATGCAGAAGTGCTGGCACAGTTGTTATACAGCCCCAGCATGTTTGCAGTGCACAGCATGGCAGACTATTCTGGAAGTGTTGATGCACAGGTAAGGCAGGATGCAGCCTGTGTGCCAGCGGTGCCCTCCCAGCTCCAGTATGGGGCAAACCCAGGCCCTGCTGCTGGCAAATATATTTGGCATCCATCTTCCTAACAGGTCATTCCTTCATGCTGTAATTTGGGGAGAAGGATTGTTCAGTTCTTGTAATTAGTTGCCTCTGTTGAATTTCTAATGGACCTGTGGGCCATAAAAACCTTTGTGTTATGGAACAGTTGGCAGCTCCATTTCACATGTTTGCTTTTTCTTCTCCTCTCTTCCCTGCCCACCACCCCTATAGAAGAGGCTTGGAGACTGAGTGGATACACAGAATAAAAATGTACTTTGTTATGGAAACTTCCTCCTCCTTCAGAAAGCTTGGCATTCTTGGGAAGTTTTGTTTGTGCTTGTAAGTATTATCAGAGTAAATGAATACTATCAAATCATCAAAATCCACATTTCAAAGGTTAGCATTCAGGAGGAATAATCCATTGGAAAGCCAGATTTTGAGCATTGTATTCCCTCTAAAAAATTCAACTTAAGTACCTTAAAGATGTTTCATATTTCATGACGTCATGAAGTGTGGGAGTCTACCTAGTCCAAGTGTTGCAATACTGATCCAAATATCTCCTTTTTCTAAGCACTACCATTCATAAAACTTGAAGGTTTGAGGCTGAGGAGGGCCAAGAGTTTGGGACAAATCGGAATCCTGCTACTTTTCTGCACCGCTCCGCATATTGCCACATGCAAATCTGCTGAGGGGGCACTTGATCCCTTCATCTACATCATTAATGAAGATATTTCATTATATCTGGTCCCAGTATGGACCTGTGAGGGACATGACCATCCAACCACTTTCTTTATCTTCTAACAGTCCACTCATCAAATCAATTTCTCTCCAGTTTAGAGAGAAAGATGTCATGGGGGAGCACGTAACAGGCTTTAGAGAAATCCACATAAATGATATATGTAGCTCTTCCCTTATCTGATGTAATCGCCCCACGACAGAAGGCCACAAAGTTGATCAGACAGGACTTGGCCTTGGTGAAGCCATGCTGGCTGCTCTGAATCACTTCCTTGTCCTCCATGTGCCTGAACAGAGTTTCTAAGAGGATTTGTTCCATGATCATCTTTCTCAGGCACAGAGGTGAGGCTGATAGGTCAATAGTTCCCAGTGTCTTCCCTTCTATCCTGTTTAAAAATGGGTACAATGTTTTCCCTTTTCCAGTCACCTGGGACTTCACCTTAAAGTACTGGAATTGTCTACCCAGGGAGGTGGTGGAGTCACCATCCCTGGATGTGTATAAACAAAGACTGGATGGTGCCATGGTTTAGTTGAGGTGTTAGGGCTGGGTTGGAATCAATGATCTTGAAGGTCTTTTCCAGCCTAGTGATTCTGTGATTCTGGGATTGTTATGACTTTTCATACATCATGGAGAGTGGCTTTGGAACTATGTCACCCAGTTCCCACAGGTCTCTGGGATGCCTTCCAACAGGTCCCACAGACTTACGTACATTAGGATGTCAGGTGGTCGTGAGCCTGATCTTCATTTGCAGTGGGAGGGACTTTGCTCCTCCAGTCCCCATCCTGCTATCCATCCACTTGAGAGGTGTGGGAAGAGAGGTTGTCAGTGAAGACTGAGGAAGAAAGTTGTTGAGTACCTCAGCCTTCTCCTCATGCCTTGCTATCAGAATTTCTGCACTGTTTATCAGGTGGGGCACACATTCTTTTACCTTCCTTTTCTGGTTAACATAACTGTAAAAGTCCATCCTATTATTCTTTGCACCCCTTGCCATGTTCAATTCCAGCTTTGCCTTGGCCTTCCTCACCCCATCCCTGCACAACTGTATTTCATCTCTGTACTCTTCCCAGTTCACTTGCCCTAGCCTAAACTGTCTATGCATTCACTTCTTTCCCTGTAGTTTGACCAGCAGGTCCCTACTCAGCCGTTCTGGTCTTTTGCCTTCTTTGCCTGATTTCTTGCCCCTGGGGATTGCCAGCTTTTGCAATCCATGAAAGACTTCCTCAAAGATCTGCCAGCTCCATTGTCTCCCTTGTTCTTAAGGGTAGACTTCCAGGGGATTCTGCTTACTATCTTCCAGAAGAGCTGGGGCCTAAAGTTCAGGGGCCTAACTTTAGTCTTTACCTGACACATATTCCTCAGGAATACAAACTCCACCGGTGCATGATCTGTTGGTGACCGACATATTTGGGTAGCACTCTCAAGCACACAGTGATTCTTTGGAGAGTCTTGTACAGGGTCAGGAGCTGGACTTCAATGATCCTTCTGGGTCCCTTCCAACTAAGCCTGTGATTCTCATCTAGGATTCTATGAACATCTAGTTCCATCCCCCCTGCCACAGGCAGGAACACCTTCCACCAAACCAGGTGGCACAAGACCCATCCAACCTGGCCTTCAACATTTCCAAGGATGGGGCATCCACAGCTTCTCTGGGAAATCCCTTCTAGTGACTAACTACTGAGGTTATTACTACTAACATGATTAAAAAAAAAACAACAGAAAAAAGAGCTTCCTACATAAGATATAGGTCAAGGCGAAATGTTGCATTCCTCTCATCAGGAGATTAAGTAGATACATAAAACTCAAGCACAAAAGCAAAGTACTGTAGCTTCCTGATTTGAGGAACATTGGTATAAACTTGAGAAGATTAGTCCTCCTTGAGTTTCAAAAAACAAGGGTCTAGATTTTGGGAGCATTATTGCTGGAGAGGTTGCCGCTTTAATGCAGTGGGTCCATTTTAGTCTTCACAGAGAAGGCTACAAGACTTAAGCACTCAGGGCTTAAGTAATTTGGTAGAGGAGCAGTGATGATGATGATGATGAAAACAAACGGAGGCATGGAAATAGTGCACTACCCTATCCAGACTCAAACTTCTGCAAAGACTTTGTGGTTATAACTCAGGGAAGAGCTTTGGCCCACAAGTGGATGAAATTAAATAATGCAACAAGGATGGGCTCATATTTGGGGCAAATCCCCTCCCCCTCGACCATGCACAATCCCACCACATGTGTGTAGATTGCATACACTTATATTAGGACTAATATTTTATTTCTGATGGCTCGGTATTGTGAGCAAAACAGGCTTTTGTGACTCCCCATAGTAGTAAATAACCTCCCTGTGGGTCCTTTAAAATACCCCAACTCCTTCATTCAGCACTGAGAGATCTCCAAACACTTAGTTCATAAACAACCCAAGCATTTTAACACACTTTTCTCCTTCTCCCAGGGGATGTTCTTGGATTGTGTTCTCTCCGTTTATTACAGCTTTAATCTTACAATGTGAACTGGGACTTGTTTACATTTTTATTTTTAAAGAGTTTTTTTGTGTATGTGTATGTGTGAGTGCATGCACTAAAGATCTAAATTGACAGATGCCTTTTTGTAGGACTGAAATGACATATCTAAGTTTTACTGCTCTCTTCCCTGTATTTGCATTTTTAATTACTTCATCATATTTTATTAGTGTGTTACCTGATGAAGAATTCCAACTAATTAATTTCACCTGGAATTATATATAGGTATATGAAAAATTATTCTCGGCCATTTGTGGCGACCAGCTGTGTGTTAAGAATATCTGATCCCCATCTGAAAGATTAAAGGAAAAAAAGTAATCAAGAGCAAACAGCTGATTGTAAAAGCTAGTCCCTTTTTTTTCCTCAAGCCCTAAAGATATTATTATTGGCAGATATCCTTTATTACTCACCCTATATACTACACAATAACGCAGAAGTGTGTTCTAACTGAACATCATTCAATCAGATGACTTTTTCTTCAACCATTTCAGCCCTAATTTGTAGTAAAGCTAATGTTGTTCCCACCCACATGCAAAGACTCATTTATTTCCATTCCAGCATGACTCACAGAGGTATAACTTCCTTTTGACCAATTTTTATATTTTACCACTTGAATTTTCTTTGTCTAGGTGGAATTAGGAGAAGGAAAAAATTTGATTAAGAATGTAGGCATTTTACCTGTAAAGGAAGATGAAAGAAGATAAGAGGATATGAAATGTGACCTGGTCCTGCAACACAGCTGAACATACACACACGTGCGCATGCACACGCTCTCTCCGTGGATATTCCTGGTTTGATTCTTTGTCTGTACTGACAACAGATGGTGTTTTAATAAAGTCCAGTAGGAATATTACTGTGAGTAAACAATCCAACGCATGCCAATTTCATAATTGCTGGGTACTGATACAGCCTCTTACCTGATGAATCCAAATTGGGAGGAAACCAACTGTGCACACACCTACTGGCAGCAGCCAAATCCGCAGCTGTGGTATGCTCCAGCACTGAGCTTCACCACGGAAGGTAAATTGCAGCTCCAATCATCTTTCTTGGCACCGGGCTTGGGGAACAGCTGCCATCTGGCTCGTCATCAAAGTATGGTCACCGAGTTTCTGGGAGATGAAATAGCTTGCTTTTTTACCTTGACATGCACTAAGATTGCAATCTTCATCTTTACAGGTATCTCTTAAAATAACATTCTTGGCTTCCTAAGCCAAAGATTTACCAAGTGGGATTTTCTTCCTTAAGTGATTCCCACGCCTATAGGGACTTGAAGTCTAAACCTGTTATATGCTAATTAAAGATTCACACCCACATGACTTGTCAAAGAGATAAATCTTACTCATTTCTTTTCATCATTAACAGGGAAAAAAAATGTAAGTAATACCATGCCTTACATTAGCAGATTTATGTGGAAATGTTTGTTTTTAATAGAAGTAGAGATGCAGTTAGAAGCATTATTCCCACCACTGTTGATATAACCCAGTAAGGAAATTGCAACTTGGCAGAGAAGAAGGAGGTGAAAGGCAAAAGAGGGAATTCAAATATTCAGGACCAGCAGTCCAACTAAAAGTAGCTGTATAGACAGCACTCAGCAAGTGACTGCTTATTAAGTGTATTTGATCATTATTTAAGTGTATGTGAACATTATTTATATATTCAGTCCTTTAAAGATACTCTTCAAGTCAATGGCAGATTAAATCACAGAAGAAGGAAGTGAGTCCCCTCCTTTATGGCATTATTTAAGTGCTTAACTTCTGTTCATTTCTAGCAGGCCCCAATGCTGCACAGATAGACCTCAGAATTAAAAAAAAAAATATTTCCATTAGTAATTCCTAGTACTGAGAATTTAGTCTTCAAATTCCATGCAAGAGACAAATCTTTTGAAATTTTGTTTTAGCTTAGATTGGGACACTGATTGAAATCCCAGAAAAATCTTAAATAGTTAAAACAGCTCTTTAAAATCTCCAGTAAATGTAATTTCAGGTAATTATCTGACTTTATCAAATTGCTTCTTGTTGATGAGAGCTAAATATACTTTTTTGTATTATTGCCTTGATATATTGTATCATTGTCTTTCAAGATATTTTTACATCAGTGAATCTGTTTTCAGATGGAAAATTATTATCACTGGAAAATTTTGAGCTGTGATACTATTTACAGGCCTTTCAGGGATCAAGACTTTTTCTTAGTGAAGACTACCAGGCTCTCATCTTAGGATGAGAGCAGTACTCCTTTGTTCTGGGTTTAGAAATTCTGTTGAATTCCAAACTTGAGATGGTGGTTCACTTTTTCTTCAGTAAAGGCTTTTTGCAAGAATTTGAGTAAGAGAGGCAGAGAAGGCTGCTCCTCCCACTTAAATGCCTGCCTTGGAGTTGCAAGGTTCTGTTCCTGTCTGGGAGTTTGCAGTCATGATTGTCTGTCTAACCAGAAGAAGATCAGTGGATGTGGATACACAAATAAGGAGTCCTGCTTCTGCACCCAAACTTTTTCTTACCAGGCCATGGAAGGTCTGCAGGGACACAACTTCTCTGGCATACAAGGCTAAAAAAAGTGTGCATAGATGTTTTTTGGACCCCTCTAATGAAGGACTTTCATGCTGAATACCTTTATGATGATTAGTCCAGCTGTCACTGCTGGGCTGGGTTAGTTTTGCATATGCTTTCTATTTCATGTTGTTCTCTCTACAGATAGGTTAACAACAGTTTTTGCCTTTTTAATTCCCTACTGGCAATATATTTCTAAAAGAAAAAAAAGAAAAGGCAGGTGAAAAGGGGTGGATAAATGCTGGAGGAATAGCTATTTTTTACATGCTAAATAAATGTACAAGGAAGTGTTTTGGCAAGAGCTCCTGCACTGTTCAGTACCTCCAGCAGAACTGAACAATATCTCTATGGGAAAAAGGCTTGGTGGAGCTCCAAGGCACGTGTTCATGGTAGCTGCCTGACACAGCAGTCTGCCTGCACAGCGCTGCTGATGGACAGAAAATGAAGCTGTCATATGGAAATGCTTAGCAACTTTCTTCTGGAAAAGAACTGCTCCCAAAAGAAGTTTATGTAGAAGATGAAAAATTGTTCCCTGTGGGTTTCCCTAGCTCTGAGATTAGCAGACCTGGAGATGTTGGAAAGGGCTGACCTCTCTGTCACAGCTTGGCCACACCCATGCCTGGGTGGAATTTCAACACAGTAGCTGCCTGCTGGATTGGAATCTCATCAGCCCATGAAATTTCAGGTTTTCTGTGAAAGGAAAACATTGCAACACTTCCAAAAAAATCATGGGGGCTGTGGGATGTGGTGGTTTCAGCTGTGAAGCAAATTGGATGCCTGTGACAGAACTGCTCATCCTGTCCCTTTATTCTTTCCGTTCCCAAAAGTTGAGATCAGAAGAGTTAGAAATTAAGAATCAGGTCATGTCATCTCCAGAAAATATTCCAGTCAAGGTTATATGTTGCAGTGCCCCATTTTTTGAAAGCCCTGAGAACAGGGAGTGGACATGCCAAGGCAGTACGTGCTATACACTGACAAACACAGATTCACAAAAATTGTATTTTCTTTTCATTGAGAGCAGAGGTTGTGAAATCACTTTCTACTCCAGGACCTGGGGCTCTAAACATTGGCTTATAGTAGAACAACTTAATTTGGCCCTGAGCCAAAGAAGGAACAATGACAGAATCTGAAAATGGATGGGAGAAGCAGTCATAAATCTAGCACTTAAGTAAGGATTGATCCAGCATAGTGATGAGAGGTGTTTATCTCATCCATCAGCAAGCCTTGAGATTGCCTGACTTGCAATCCATTCAATCCTGTACAGGAGTGGTTGTCCATGCCTTTTCAATATCTGATAAGAGTTTTAGGCTTATGTATGGGATGCAATATTCAAAGTAAGCTTTGTTGGGATATTCTGAAAGAGCTGCTTATTATGTAGGCAGTTCTGTGTCCTATCTCCTCCTAACTTCATGGAAATTTGTAGCAAGTTCCTGGCATCAGTAGCTGCTGGAAAAGGGTTAACATTTTTAACACCAGAAACTCAGCCTTAGTTTTCCATAAGTCAATCCAATGCTGTCAAATCTGATGACCTTTTTTGTTGGACTGCCATTTACAAGTATGACTAAATTATTCTCCAAAGCTGAATTGATACCTAAAGTAGATATATATTCCTCTAAAAGAAACAGAAGATATATTGCCTTACCCTTCAATGCTCCAACCAACACTTGGGCTTCAGAGGGATTGGAGGGTGCCCATTTTCACTGTTCTTTAGAACAACTCTCTGAAAAGTCTTTACAACCTGAGTAATATTTTTTGGATTTTGGGATACAAGTATCCTGTTTCTTTTGGTATAGGTCCACTTTCACAGAATCACAATATCATCAAGGTTGGAAAAGGCCTCCAAGATCATCAAGTCCAACCTTTCACTGATTACCACCTTGTAAAGCAGATCACATCATTGAGTGCCATGTTCAGCTGCTTCCTGAACTCCTCCAAGGATTGGTGAATCCACCAAATCCCTGGGCAGTCCATGCTTAACCACCATTAAGTTTCAATACTTAACCACCCTTTCAGTGAAAAAAATTCCTCCTGATGTCCAGCTTGGGCTTCTCCAGGCACAGCTTGAAGCCATTTCCTCTTGTCCTGTCACTTCTTACTGGGAGAAGAGTCTGACCCCCACCTGGCTACAGTCTCCTTTCAGGTAGTTGTAGAGAGTGTTAAGGACATTTCTGAGTCTCATTTTCTCAAGACTAAATACCCCATCTCCCTCAGCTGTTCCTTATAGGACTTACTCTCTAGACCCTTCACCAGCTCCATTGCCTTTCTCTGGCCTTGCTCCAGCACATTTCTAGCCTACTCGACTCTTGCTGCACAGCTCCAGAAGAAATGTTGTCAATACTTTACCTATAAAACCTTTCTCATGTTTATTTGTGGCTCAACTGCAATATTCAGAGCTTCTTGCGAAGACATTTGCAGAGTTACACAGCCACAGACTCTGAGATAAGCTTTGCTTTACTGTGCCTGGCCCCCATTCAGTCACACTTCCTCCATGCCTGTGACCTGTTGGTAAAGACAGTGTACACTTCACAGTTAAATGGGGAAGTATTTAAAAAAAAATAATATCAATCTCCACCCAGCAAAGGACATGCTTGGTTTTAAATACATCAATATTGCTTAAAGGCAACTGGACTGTTTGGATGTACAAACTGAAATATGTGCTTAGAAGTGAAAAGCTCCACAAAACCAGAAAACAACTTAATGACATGCAACTTAATGACTCTTTTAAAAACAACAGAAAAAATCTCTAAACAAAACAAGACCAAAAAAACCCCCAAACAAAAAACAATTCCCCCACCAAAACAGCCTAAGACCAAGACTTTTATTTTTCAAGCCAGCTCAACGCCCAGCATGGAGGTGAGATTTTTCAAATAGCTCAGCTCCCATTTATGAGCTTAAATACAGGCCAGATTTTTATAAATGCTCACAATCTAGTGTTTAGATCTCTTTGGACATCTGGCCACTTATTTTTATGCCACAACTAAAACCTTCTAGAAATCTGGTCCCAATGGTGTATGCTTGGTGCTTTTGAAAATCTCACCCTATAGAAACTACTTTTGTAATGGCATTTCTTTTCCCCAAAAGGAAAAGCCATGAGATGTAATTATTTTATGTACAATGTCCACACTTCAAGTACAATTGCTGTCACTTCTTCTTGTGACAGCAGTTAAAAGTCCCAGACAAAATAATATTTTCTGCTGGTCCTCCAAGCATTTGGGACCTATATGCACGCAGAAAGATGGAATAAAGTTCATTCTATTATTACATGATATTTCTTTGAGATTGAAACTAAAGGAGGAGTTGCAAACAGAAACAGGCAGCGAAAAGCTACACATAATTAATGAATATCATAGCAAGATCTGAGTTTGTTACGTTGAGTGCAATGAAGAGTCAAGTGTCTCAGAAATAGACAGAAAGATAAAAATAACTTCATCTGAGATAGCCTTAAGACTAGCCATAGTCAAGCTACAGAATCTTCTTTTCCCTTGTAAATGTAACTGACCCTTTAATTTTCATACTTATCCCTAAGTCTACATTTATAATTGCTATCCTGCTCTGAACAAAGACTAGCCAAGATACTCTGACAGAAGCACCTTTCCTTCTCTCTGCAGTACTGCCTATCTCATTGGGGCTGCTGCTGTCTCTGCACAAGCAGAATCCAAGTGCCTAAATATTAGATATAAACATAACAGCACCATTTAACAACCACTTGCACAAAGGGTGAAGAAGCATCCTTAAGTGCCTAAACAGTCTCATTTTTACAGAATCTACAATGGAGGTTCTAGGATGGAGCTTGCTAGATGGTTAAAAGGTCTCATTTTCCATCTGAAGTGACACATAATGAAAATTAAGTAGCATCCTAATCCATCAGCTGCTGTGTCTTCTTCTACCTCATTCCTAACCAATAATCATGGAGACATAAATACTGGAGAGGGAGAATACCTAGTGGATCATGCAAGTCATATCCTTGCCAAGGCACAGCCGTTCCCTCCAGTGACCCTCCTCCCGGACAACTCCCAAAGCTTTTTCAGCCTTCACAGATGGCGGTGGTTTCATTGCACCCTGTCAGAGACCAGGTCCACAACAGAAATATCTCCTTCTCCTCTGGAGTCAGACTGATGATGCTCTGATGACATTCTTCATACAGTATTGCCATCTCCCCATCCAGTGCTGGAGCACTAGAGCACACAGTATGATGTCAGCACCTACCAGGCCCAAAATCCCAGAGGAGCAGTGCTGGGCAGCCAACAGCCTGTTCCTGGAAAATCCTACCTGCAAGCTTTCATCTCTCCAGCAGACATTGTGGAAATGCAGGTGGGACACATTGCACCATGACTGTCCCATGTGCTTTAACATGGCCACCACACCCGTCTGTGCACATTAAAGGGTAAGGAGAAAATAGGTAGATGTCACCCTCTTAATCTCCCCCCCACCAACCATCTCCACTTATGCCATGAGTGAGAGAATTCCACCCGTACCTTGTAAATCCTAGGTTTTAAACTATGGGCCACTGCCAACTGTTGTCCAGCAACGAGGAACTCACCTTTTCCTAAAATTCAAGACTCACTTTTATGTGGAAGTACT
Source organism: Acrocephalus scirpaceus scirpaceus (assembly GCA_910950805.1). Taxonomy (NCBI): domain Eukaryota; kingdom Metazoa; phylum Chordata; class Aves; order Passeriformes; family Sylviidae; genus Acrocephalus; species Acrocephalus scirpaceus. The sequence goes on along the minus strand of OU383773.1, from coordinate 39,003,929 downwards.
TAGCCAGGATCCAAAGTAGTCATTTGGTAATTAAAATGCACCCTAGGGAACATATAGGCAATTAAATCAAAGCGAACAATTAAAAAAATAAATAACAATTACATTACCTAACTATTAAGGGTAGAAGAACCTATCCAGGAATCTCTGTTTACACCACAAAACTTATTTATAGCCTTGAAGTGATGTTACCACATGCATGCAGGGTTGCCCTTATCTTAGTTGGACAGAGCACTGTGGAGCCAAAACCCTGCAGGGCTTTGCAGCCTTACCATTCCCACATCTGAGCCTCGGATGTGATGGGCCTGGGAGGTAGGAGGGCACCCAGCAGCACTGTCATTACCCCAGTGCACAGTCACTGTCAGTCAGAGACATGGGGTGAAGGCCTGAGGGGGAAGGGGTGTGGTGCAGTCAAGAAGGAAAGTCTGCCTTTTGGAAAATGGGAGTCGATTAGTAGGTTGGAGTTCTCGCACATGACTAGAAAACCTGAGCCATGTACCCAGTTTGGAAGTGTTTGAACTTACTTCCCAGGAGGAATGATATTTCTGCCAGCTCATCTTTCCACCATGAAGAATGAGACAGTCATCTACATTCAAGAGACTGATTAATAGTTCTAAGTAGAAGAAATCATATCTTGGCTTAAAGCAAGAGTTTTAAAAACCTGCTTGACTCAATGCTGTGGGTTGGCAGCTTTGTATGGCAGTGGAGGAAGGTGGTGTTCATGTGCTCCATGCAGCAGCATTTGGTATGACTTCACTTTGATTACTGCTCTGCCACTCACCTCAGTGTTGGGACTGTTGAGAAACACAGTTTCCTCTGGTTTTTTGTATGTGGACTTTGGCTTTGTGTATTCTGCTCATTGAAATGAATACTCTCCAAGTCCCTTTTAATCTCCAGTTCTTAGGTTTGCTCTCTCTCTCTCTCTCTCTGTGCTCCTCCACCCAGCTCTTTTGCTGTTTTCTACCAAGATAACACATTTTGTATTAGAAACAAAAAATCCCCATGATGCTTTCCTTAAAAGAAAGCTATTTGGCTTATTTTCTCCTTTTGGTGTGCTTGGTCCACCTTTCTCCAAGCCAGTAATTTCCAATGTAAAATAAAACCAAAAAAAGTTCCAGTGATGGAACATACAGTACTCAGGACACTCTTAAATGGAGTGGGAGCATAAATTTATTGTTTCGTTACATAAAAATTGATAGGTTTGATTGAGTTGGGGCTTACTTTTTAGGTTTTCTTTTGTATAAGCTTTTGTATAAAATAAGCTTTTGTATAATAGCAACATGGCTGACAGGTTCCTAAGAAATGGTGCTAGAAGATATATACCATCTTTCTTGCACATTTCTGTAGATACTGACACAAGATGTTTCATCTGTATCTATATGTAACTGAAAGGGCTTTCCTTGTTCCTACAACACTGCTGCATGCTATATGTTGGACTACTCCATAATAAGAACAATAAATGGGGATGCATTTCTACCGTAACCAATATGTACAGAAACTGAGCGGGTTAGGAGTAAAAAGCTAACCAGTAATTGTCTTGTGATTGAGGTGACCCATGAAAAGCGATTTTGAAAAATTGTTGTAAAATTGGCTTTATCCTAGAATGAAATAGCTGCTTAGTGCTAGAGCAATTGTTTAAGATCACTACAGTGAAACTATTGATAATGCAGTGTTGGGATGGTCAGCGTGTCACAGAGTGGAGCAGTTAGCCAAAAGATATCAAAAATTCGTGCTAGAACTCCCACCTGGAGCTGACTTGAGAAAGAGACAATTTACTGTCATACCATCCAGTTTCACTGGGAGCTGTATTACTGGCATATGATGAGGACAGGACTTTCTTTCTTTTATGGGCTTCACCAGCTCCTGTGGCTGTCTCATGTGGAAGGGCTGCTAATAGAGACAAGGTACAGAGATCCGAGGGCTGTCACTGCCAAAAAAGTAGGGAAAACCATATCCTTAAAAGCCAACATTTCTGCTAAGTGTGATGTCTTAATGGGTGATTACTGGGTTTATTTCCTTGGAAGTCTTCTGAAAACATTTTTAAGATCTGAGTAAACTTTATAGTCCTTTTTCAGAGACTAGTTTGCATTCTGAGAGGAACTGCCACTAGGACAAGCTACCTCAAGGTCTTTGTTGCTGAGGATCAGGGGCATAGGGTAGGATCGGTGTGAAAAAGCTGCTAGCAAAAGCAGTGGCTGTTGGCTCTGAACATGGAGGGCCTGCAAGAGACCTTCAAATTTGCACTGTGGCACCCATCAGGGAGTAGTGGATGGGTCTTCCAGAAACAGCATTTGTCCCAAGCAGAGCAGCACTCCAAAAGGTGGCACTCCAGTCCTGCCCTCAGACAGACCCTAGTCAGAGTTTTACAGGATGGACAGAAAACTTATGCAACATTCACAGCTGGACATCATTTGTTTGCCAGTGCAAACAAATAGAAAAAACCAAAACATACCAAATAAGCTACTTGTACCTGCGTATGCAGCAAACACCTTATTGCATTTTCATTTACAAAATCATTTAGCTTCATCAGCCGTGGGAAGCCCGGCTTCCTTCGTGCATTTCTTCTCAGAGAAACCAGACCCTGAATACCACAGTGACACAGTAGACGTGCAGCAGGGCATTGGTCCCATCACATTAGGCTCCGTCACATCACATCAGTTGATGTGACTGACAGGACCCGACGTCTCATGTCACAGCTGGGCACTTCACCCAGCACCGCGAGTTACAAAGACGCACTTCTAGCAAAGTAAAATAAAGATGAATTGAAATGATGTTGGGTGGGGGAATACTCTTCAGGTCTTCCTGGTCAGAGCAATCTAAAAGCAAGTTGTATTCCAGTTTTTAATTGGAGTAAGATGGGTGAGATTTATGAGATACAGAGAGGCTCTACATAATTAGCTTCTTCAGAAAGGCTGATTTTATTAAAATGCAAAAGGAGATTAAGAGGCAGTAGCTCCCTCAGTAAATACCTTGTAAATGTGTGTGTATTTAAGCTCAGCAGGCATTAAGCTAGCTGTTATATGTGTTTGTATGTTGTATGTGGTTATATCCCTTGTACACAGGTAGACAACAAGATAAAATGCTTATGGACACAAGGAAAATGGCTACAACACTGCATTGCATTTTATATTTTGAAGTGTCAAATGTAAACAACTCACCCTCCTGCATGTGAAAAAGCTGCTAACATCATATCCAGTTGTACTGGAGGGTGAAATGACTGCCCAGTCCCCAGACTGGGTAACTTTTTTAAGCCAGTGGTGTCTTCTTTTCTTGTTAATCTGCAAAGTCCTCAAGACTGCCTTCCATTTCCATTTGTTTTAGAGACAGACATACTTTCTTAATCTCACTCTTGCTCCATTTTTAAATTTGTTTTTGTGTTCTGACTCTTTTAAAGAGTGAAGTTTCTCTTCTGCTTGTTCGGTGTGCAGTGGAGCAAGTTTGTATCAGCTCTACTGTGCTGAAATACCCTGTACTGCTGAAACCCTGAAAATAATAATATGTACATAAATAGGTATGTATTATATAGTGTGTGTATATATATTTCCTGCTGATATTGCAATGATAAGAATATTTTACAAGAATGCATACATATATATGTACATATTAGTAATTGATAAACATTAGCACCTCATGTTCATCAGAGGTTTTGCAGTACAATTATTTATAGAGGGTTAGCGCTGCAATAATTTTCTATGTATAGATTGCATCCTGTATTCTGCCTAGATATCCCATGTTCTCTTTTAGCCTACATTTACATGGTGCTCATTTACATTTTGCCTACATTTACATTCTGACACCCTTCCCCCCCATTTCGTGTTCATGCACCCTTTTCTCACAGTCCATTCAGACCCATCCCCTCAACCCTCTTCAACCACTCTCAAAGTACTTTCCCCTTGACACTCCAGAAGGTCTTCTGCTTCCCCCATTCACTTATTGCTTACTACTGCAATCCCTGTCTGTGGAAATGAGGAGGGGGGCCCCTTCCCTGAGTCAAGCCGAATTTCCTCACTGCAAGCGGTGGAAGTGGCAGCTATCATCGCGAGGGTGGTCAGCCTACCTTTCCCTGGGAAAGCCTTCTAGAGAGGAGAGCCAGCCCCACTGAGATGGGCTTGACACGTGCCCTGCAGGAAATAACAGACAGTGGCTGCTCTTCAGGAAGGAGGGAAAACAGCCTGAACTCTGAAACAGAACAATTGACCTCAGCCTTTCAAAACAACAGTCACACCAAGCCTATGTGAGAAGGCTGGTAAAGAAAGCTTCAGGAGTGTGAAAAGGCTCTTTCCCCATCCTTGTTTATGTGTATTTAGAGCAACTCAGCCTGTTGGCCTTGATACCTGGTGGCTAGTTGAAATCACTACACATCACGTACAGCATTTCATCAGAAACACTGCTGTATGAGTTTCCCTCCCTTACATTCTATTTTGATGGCATTTAAAACTATGTGTTACCCTTCCATCAGTAAATGCTGATTTCCAGTGCATTAACTGACTAAATACTCATATAGAAATAAACTCAAACTTGTCTATAAGTGGCAGCTTTTAATTAAACACTTATGTGTTCTGAGACTAAAGTGTGAAGTTTTGTTTAAGATTTGCCACAGGAACACTAGGATATCTAAAGTGTGAGTGAAATATGTTATGTCTGGAAAAAATATTCATGATAATCTGAGTATCTATTACCATTAAACACTAAAACACAGGTTTTCATCTTATTGGAATGCTTTTCTCTGTTTTTACTGTCCTCCTGTGGCTGCTGAAGAAAAGATTTGTCTCTAATACTTTATTGATAGGAAAGTAAATGTGGTTTCTGCAGCCAGACTCATGCTGCTGTACTGAAATCTGCCAGGGAATATTCCTTAGGATTGGACACTGACCCTCTGTGCTCTTGAATTGTTAGTTTGGGCTCTTCCATTGCTTTGGACTTGCTAGCATCACCAGCCAATATCACCCCGAGCAATTCCTAGGCATGTTTCAGGAGATTGAAGGGGCATAGATAATTTCCAGTGCCCTGCCTGTGTGCAGCTGTCCTGTTTTAGAAAGTAAGAGCTCTTAAGTCTTATTTCAGGTAATCCAGGACATTTTGTGCTAATGGTGTCATCACCAGAGCATGGTCCCCTGTCTGCCCAAATTGCCTGTGTTGTGCCCATGTTGGTACCTGAGCTGACTCCAAAGCTGAGTTGTTAATTCGGCTGCTGCTGCTGGCAGCAGTGGGAGCTGCCAGATGCTCAGGGCTGCTGTCACCAGGCCAGGTATGCACAGCTGTATTTAAGAAGCTGAGATTTGTAAAGTGATGATTTATGTGTATCTGGTTCCATGAAGATATATACAGAGGAATACAGAAGGCAGGTTTTAGATTCAACAGCAGAAAACAGATATGGAGCAGTGATTTGTGAAACACTATCAAGTTGCATGCTGAGAAGAGGAAATCACCTCCCTCGCTCAATTGCCCCGGTGTGTTAATCTGACAACTCTGGTAGTCAGCACTGACTGCAGTAGGTTTCTGTCTGCAGTGCTTTGGATAAAACAGCAGCTCTTTTGATTTGTATTATCATGTACACTGGGATTTTCCAAGATAATCTATACAGGAATGCATAACCAAATTCAATAGTATATGGTGATTGTATCTCCCTTATGATCCTTTGAAAAGCCTTTTAGAATATTATTTGCTGCAGTATATAAATGCTCCAGAAAAATATTTATAGTCAAATATTGCCTGATTTCTTCTTAAAGCCACCTTACTAACACCTCAGGACAAAATATTATGAAGTTGAAATTGCACTACACCTTCATGCATATGCATTTTTATTCAGTAATCTATGATGTACACTTACAGTATTTCAGATGGCAGGGAGATTCTTTTTCCAAAATAGGCATGAATATAGGAAATTGTGTAACAGTTAACTTTTTTCCTGATATGCTCCCCACCAAATTCATGATGATGATATCGTGATTGTAAGCTCTGTTATGTTTTTGGGGTTTTTTTGGTGTTGTTTTGGTTTTTTTTTAATTAAACATTTTAATGATTTTTTTTTTTTATTTCCAAAATAGATATTACTAAAATGGAAGTTATTGTCAAATTTTCTGCATTTATTTTTATAGGAATGATATTAGGTCTGCCATAACTTCTCAGGTATTATTTTTCCCTTTTTTTTGACATTTACATTATATTTCAGATGAGCCTTTTTAGACATATTATAGGGTAAAAATACAATTTCAATTTAACTTAATTTCAGAGAATTTGTTATAGTTGTAATCATTTTATTTCAAAGGCTAAGGATATATTTTCTGAAAATTTTCTTTTTTAAGACTACTGATTAATGCCTACCTGATAATTAGAGATGTAGAAATTTTTTTATAGAAAGTAGCCATTTTTATTTTCCTTTAATGATTTCAGTGTCAGAAAACGACATGCTGAACAGTTAATAAAGTTACAAATCCTATAATTCTTGTTCCTTCTATTTATCATATTCACCTGAATCTCATGTGTTCTGCTACATGTCAGGGTGTTTTAAAAATTTCCTGGCATTTTTATCATTAGTTATTAGAACTGAATATTCCTCTTTTCTTGCCTATTGGTGGATCATTCTTTATGTCATGGAATTCTTTCAGAAACAACCTTCCTTCAAAACTTCTTTCAGCCTCTGATCATTAGAAAAATGCTGTTTTTTTTTTTTTTTTTTAAATTCAGATTGACTAACATTAAGTCAACTGATTCTAGAAAAGATGAGGAAAAACCTACATGAATATCCTATATTTCATGATTAGTTGTTCCTGTAGATTTTTAAGGTATCACGAAGATCAGCATCACATTAGCTGACTTAAAAAACCTATTTTTAAGCCAAACTACAAAAGGACAAATTTAATATTTTTTACAATCCTAAAACCTAAAACAAAGCAAAAAAAAATTTGAAGACTTTTATTTTCTAAGAAAGACCTGAAAAAGGTCTTCAAGTGACAGAGGAAATATTAAAATATATTAAGAGATGATAGGTTTTTAAAAGGGAGAGTTATGCACAGGAATTTTTAAAGCTCTATAAGGCCGTCTTGCTCTTTCTCTCTGAAAAAAATGTGGTTAATCTGTCTATCTCAAAAAAATTTCATTAAACAACTATTCCTACATAATTTTGAGCTAGTGGAAGACAAAGAAATACTAGGTAGAAAGCAAATATCTAAACTCATTTACTGATTTGCATCACAAAAGAAGAGAGTGAAATTAAGTTTATTCTTGGTGTTCTAGTGGGACACTCTCCTCCCCATTACAATTAATTTGGCTAATAATCAGGCTAAACTAATTTTCTCACCCAGAAGAACAGGTGAAAATCAGAAGCATACTACAGTATGACAGCAATTTGTGTTTCTTCATTACACATTATAAATACATATCACCCAAATAAAAATGAATGAAAGTTGTTGAAAGTATAAGTCATGAATGAATTATGGAGGCCATTCCAAATATGTGCTGACAATATGTCTTGCAGAACAAGAGCATTGATATTGCCAATGTCCAGCTTTCAGGAATCTTGAGTCAGGCCACTGAATACTGAAGTCAATTACAACCCCAGAAGTTTACCAAAGGAAAAAGAAAAATGCTTAGAACTTGTATTTGCTTGTCTTTTTGATTGTGGGCCCTGAAGAGTCAAATGCTTACATTTTCCTCTACAGTTGTATGATCAATAAGTGCATCATATTTAAATGAAAGTCGAGAGAATCTTTTAAACATTTGATTGTAAGAATGTGTTTTCAGAAAAAAAAAATACCCAAACATGTGATCTTTATAAAAACAGTAATAAAACTATGAGAGCTAGAAACGATGTGATGTAAATATTAGGGATTTCCACTTTAGTATGTTGTACCTTGCAGTTTTCAGCAATTTTATTAAGATAATTGATTTCCTTTCTCCGTTTTAAAGCCTTAATTAGTGAACCCTTGTTTCATTAATTCAGGTGAATTCAGTGGAGTCCAAGGGTATCTCTAGATTTGGTACAGACAAACCTAACCATGTCTCTATATTAAAATATCTAGCCCAGATGTTTCACCCTGCTGGTCAGAGGTTTTGCCTCGGTTGCACCTGTGCGTGCACTCGCTCTGTGTGAGTCTATGGGAGAAGTGCTGATGGATTGCCAGCACCAACAACTCCTGCATGTCAGAGAAGGAAATCATTGCTGATGGGAAAAAAATTCTCTGAAGATTCCATTTAAACACACCCAGGGACCATGAAGCTGGGACCATGCTGGTGGTACCTCGGTGGCTGGAGTAGTCTCACCCATACTCTGGCATCCCCACAAAGGGCAGCCTGAGCACGCTTCCTCTGAACCCACCTTCCTGCCGACACTCTCTTGATCCCGTGCAACTGCAGGTTGTTCTGTACACCTCATCCCCAGTAATGAGGGCATTTTTCCCTGGCTACCTGACCACACGGAAGAGAACCTTCCCCGTTAAGGAAGGTATGCATTTTACAGGAGGCAGCTTGACTTTAAAAAAGAGTAAATCTCTTCCCCTGGATGCTGTGAACCAGGATGGAGAACTGATGTCTGCGGAGGTGACACGGCAGAGTAAGACACTCACAAATTATGAGGGCAGATGTCAGTTCCAAGTGACATGTTTTCCATAACCTACTGCCTCTCTTTGTTTATCCATCAAATACAATCTATATAGCAACTGCTCATGTATTTAGTCCTGGGTAGAGCATAGAAATGCAAGTCAGACCTCAAATTTAGTTTGTCATTTGCTTTCTCAAAAGGAGATGTGATTTATGTTTATAATAAAGTATTTGAAATGTCATTTAATAGGAAAACAAATGGCAGTTGGATTCCCATGAGCAAGGAGAGGGGATTGTGAAACTTTGAATTAAGCGGTTCTATCTTATCACACTTTAAGTTACATATTTTTATTCTAATTGTAAAAATTATCTGCCTTGACATATCTTTTCCATTATTTTTGTTAAAGGGTATTCATCAGCGGTGTTAATGATGACACAAAATTTTAATATATGCATTAAACATTTAAGTTTTAATATGTTAACATGACACAGGATGTGAATAATAACAATGTTTTATATATGAAGTGAAAACATATTTTATGTTGGAAATAGTTAGAATGCCTGGCAAGTGACTTATATCCATAACAATTTCATTTAAATATTGCTTTTGCACCCCATCTATCTTAGATGCAATTTTATAGTCCTTTTTAAAAATTCATTTCTGCATGACCTCTTTGAGGCTGCAACTTAGTGCCTCTAGCCTACATATTCAATTGCACTTGTACTTGTTCCCATTCAATTACCTTTCAAAGCAGAGAAACCAGCAAGTGCCTAGATGTGAACTGCATTTACCATTCTGGGACTTTTCAGGAATTACAACTTCTGTGCCGTTACACAGTAATAAGGGTAAAAAGCAAGAGAAAATCCATCAAATTGCTAAAATATGATGGTCTAGCAGGTTTGATTTAGATCTTCATAATTTGGGACCTCTTGGAACTGCCATGTAGTTCCTAATATAAGATTATATTCCCTTGAATATCAGAAGATTATGATGCATATATACAACAGATTTCCTTTTATTTCCTCATATCCTACCTTCTGACTTGTGGTTTAAAAATGATTGTCCCAATAGCATCAGGGAAAGGGATGTCTTTGAAAGGATATATTGTAAAAGGAAAGGAAATGTTTTGGTGTTTTAATGTGCCTAAGTGGAAAGTAATTTACAAAAATCTCTGCAGAATTTTCATCCTCTACAGGCCTATTATCATATGACCAAAGGCTGCTGATGGAACGAAATCTCTGCTCTCTGACTTTATGTACAGCATAAATTCAAGAGTAGTTCCCATTCATGACAGTGTATAAGCTTAAATAGACTTTGTACCCCAAAAGTTCACACTTTCAGTCCGTTAGGGCTGGGATGTGTATTAAAAAAAATATAAATCAGAAAGCAGGCATTCTGGAGCTCCAAACAGGCTTCTCTGTATGGTGCCCATTCTTATGATCTGGCTGAGAATTTATGACTCTTCTCTGAGCACATTTCTCTCAGAGAGTAGCAGACACTGCGGTCCAGCAGCAGGCTGCCTCCACCCCAACACCTCCAGCAGATGCAAGATGTCAAGGAAATTGATCAGGCAAAACACCAGGGAAGGGCAGCAGATGCTGTACATCCCACCTGGAGAAACCCTCGCTGCAAAAAGGCAGAGATTTTTTTCTCTGCAGTGAATTCCAGGTGAATGAGGCAGTGTGATATAATAAGCAATAGAGATAATAAGAAAATCATAATTTCAGAAATGAAGCTAAAAAGCTAGTACTGAATATGCAAATATTAACATGCAGATGGTAAATATTTTTATCTTTAGAAATACTAGCTATAATTCGCTTCTCTGTTTATTTGTGTCTGGTATGTAATGTCAAGCATTTAAAATATTTATGGTCATGCTGATTCTAGTCCAGCTCTTTGATCTTTCCTATTTGTATCTTTTAAATGAAGTTCCTTGTTAATAACCTAGAGTAAATGCATTTTAAAAGATGTGTTTTCCTTCTACTTGCTATATGTATATGTGTATGTGTATGTATATATATATACACACATTTTTAAGAGCACAAATTGATGGGTTAACATTTATTTTGAAGAAAATGTTTTTTGTCTTTATTCAATTTTTTTAAAAATTTTTAAAGCCTTGTTTTAAAAAAGGGTGCAAATAAGTTTATGAGGGTCAGAAGAATTGTTCTGCCTCTGCAGACAATTCACCTACAAAGGTTCAGCCACTGATGGAAAATTGCGAAATGGAACTACTACTTTTTTCCTGTAGTGAATAATTTATGCTTGGGAATGGTTTCATCACCGAACACTCTTCAAGTCATTAAACTGAACTGAAGAAAATGGGGTGAAGTCATCATCAAGAAGGTCAATTTATGGAAATACTGTTATCTCTTTCACAGTATTATTAATACCTACTGACACCTTCATGTTCGGCAGGGTAAAGCCAATCATTAGCCAATAAGGTATAAGTAAGGTCTCAAGCACATGCTCACAATGAGAAGATCATTATTGTATAAGGGATCTGAATGCAGCCGGTATGAGAAGGGAAAGGCAGCAAGACAGAAGGAAGAGGCAGCTCTTGATCTTAGAAAGTCATAAACATAAAACCTGTTTTTGAGCAGGCTGTTGTACTTTTTGTCATGGATCTGCACAATGCTGTTGTTACTAACTGCATATTGGTATCTATGTGGCAGATCGCTTCAATGTCTGAAGAACAGCCACTCTGTAATTTTAAGAAGAATTAAACTTGGCAGAGGGTTAAAGGGAGAGGCTATTTGACTCCCTTTGAAATGTGTGTAATTGTAATATTTACAAAGTTCTTTACTAATGTCTAGTTAAAGCACATTGGCACATGGGAAAAGTTTCCTTCTGCAAGTCCTACTGTTTTCAAATAAAATGACTTGCATGTAGATTACAGACGTGTTAATCTTTGCAATCTGTCTGTCATGACTTAAGGTTCAGATAAGGCTACTTTCTTAGCAACATTTTTGGCACTGGCAATCACAAAGAGTGCAAGTTTAAGAATTTTATTGGCTAAAAAGGCTATTCCACTGCATGAGTTTAAGAGTATATAACACTTCAGTGACAAGGTTATGCACAGTACCTTTAGAAATACTTCTGAAAATTCTACATTCCAAAAAAACCCCCCAAAATTATAGCATTACACCTGTGTATCATAATATTTAAAATAAACGTACAATTGATGTACACACCATGTTTTATGAGTTTAATAGGCAACCAGTCCTACTAAATTTGACTTGCAATCTTTGCAAATCTGCTGATCATCCAAGTGCACTTCTCCAGGAAGAAACATAACAAATCTCAATCATGAATACAGTATTCTCTTTTGTAACCAATACAAATCATGCCTTTTATTTCAAAGTGATATAAACTCTCCCTGCATTTTCTGAGACAAGTGAAAAGAGTTTATCCAGTTTGTTTGTTTGTTTGTTTGTTTGTTTGTTTGTTTTAATGAAGCCTTCCACACTGGAATGTAAATCCCAAAGAGACTATCTGCAATTGACATGATCAATATGAATTTCTGAATGCATTGAATCTTTTCTGTAAAAGTGAGTTACTTAAAAAAGTAAATATGAATTTTGGGTAATTTAAGAATATAATTTCTATGGGCTTTAGAAATAGCATCATAAAAATGCAAGAATGAAAATCATCTTTAAAACTCAGCTTTCCCTGCTTTGAGAGATTGTCAGATATTCTCAGACCATCTGATTTTTGTCTAATCTGTTCACAGAGGTCTTCAGTTATGAAGTAAAGAAGCTGCCTAGGCAGCCTCTTTCAGTCCTTAAAAACCTTTGCAGATGGAAGGGTTTTTTTAAATTTCTAATTTAATCTAATTAAACATTTTTTTTCCCTTTTGAAAAATTAAGGCTGTGATTTCTTTTTTACATTGGGTGAACATGGAGAATAACTGATGACTGTGCTCATTATAGAATCTTTTTACATATTAGATGATTACTGAATTGCTCCTCACTCTTTTCAAAACTAAACAAACCCATTTCTTTCGACCTTGTGTCACATTCTTAAATGTCTAAGTGGTGCTCTTGGTCTGCACTCTAGTTGGTCTGCATCTTTTCATAAAATGCCATGCTCAAAACCTGAATACATATTTTAGCTGAAGTCCTATTACTGCTGCACAGGACAGAATAAAGACCTCCATCCCTAACTTATGGAATGCCACCTAGCACACTCCAGAATGACACTGATCTTTTTACTTGACATAATGTTCAAACATATTAAGAGGTTTTAATTTGTCATTGCTGCCAGATATTTTTCTGTTCAGCCATTTCACATTTTCTGTTGGTTTTCTTCCTTCTCAAGCATACCATTCCTTAGAATTTCATATTTTTGGTTTTGGAGTATTTCAGTAACATTTGTAGAATTGCTGTGAGTACTAATCTTGTCCTCCCAAGTGCTTGGAATCCCTCCTAGAAAGAAGCCATCTGCCAGTTTTATGTGTACTCCATAATTCATTATCCAAGTCAGTAATGTGACTGTTCAATAGATTGGTCCCAACACAAATTTGCTGTGTGAGTTTTATAGCAAACTGCTAAAATGGACAAATTTTAGAGTTTAATTTGTTTGGAATCCTCCACTCCATTCATTCATTCATAATGGCCAATCTACCTCAATATATGAATGTTTGTATCCTTATTCCTTTACGAAGGTCGGCATCCACAAGTAGCTGTGTCAGAAGCTATGTCTTTCATAAATTGCACATAGAAAAAATAGTGCCATTACTTTTTTTTTTCCCCCTAGCTTTTCTTTAGTTCCTTACAGGAGAAAAATGCTAACTTGGTAAGTTCTTTGTCATGTTCTCTTTGACCAGATTTATGACACACCTTTGCAGAGACTTGGAAATAACTTTTGGGTTTACCACTGAAATTATAGCTCATGATCTATAATTTCCTACAGCATTTCAATATGAACTGGTAAAATTGTTACTAGCGGAGTTTCTATATACTACACAAAATGTTCTTTTCTTACATACAGCATAAAGTAATTTTAAAAAATGAGAGTGTAGATGTATGCATGACACTTGTTTTGCACTTGGGATTTGCATTCAGAGAAACACGTAAGATTGCTGACTCATAAAGTAGATTAATTTAGAGGGCCACTGCTTACTAATTTCCCCCACTAATTTCCCCACATTGCCACTAGTAAAACTGTACAGGAATAATGCACCTCATTCGTTGAGGTGTTTTTGTAAATATTACTGACTGGCTGTCTCTCTGGGTGCTCAAATGCCTTTTCATATCTGGCCTCTAATAAATAATGAAATGTAGACGTTGCCCTCAGCTTACCAGTTCTGCTTTAGCATTGCCTGCATCCTGCCTGTCAACTGGATTTAGCATATTTGCATAATTATGTTTCATTCATTCACTACTGGATTTTTTTAAACAAGAAAGGGAAAACCAAATCAAACAAGGAAGCAGGGAACAGCCTATCTGCATGAGGCATTTAAATGCCTCCTGCTAGGCATGTTTGAGCAGATCCTATTTATGCATTTAGTTTGAAAAAAAAGTAAAACATTTAAGGTAATTAAAATAATTCTGAATTCAATTTTAAATCCTGCTGGCATTATTCGGTATTCTATGAGAACTGTCATGCAAAGTTTTTTTTTTTAAAAAGGAGGGTAAATAATCTTTTTCCAGTACAATGAAGTAGTCCTACTGCTACCAAAATGTGCAACAAAACTTCTGGGGTCTTTTGGAAGAACAGCAAGTAGCTTCAAGCTTTGGTATAGGCCTGGCTCTTAAAAAAACTCACAGCAGTTCAGTGACTGAGAATCCTCTTTCACTGCCAAGCTCATGGTGACCAAAGCTGCATATAATAAAAACTTTGCTTCTGCTAACTTGAGGATCAAAAGCTGGGAACAAATCTTGATATTTTCCACAGGAACAGGATTATTTCTGTCATTGAAAATTGGGTGATTCCAATGCGGAATCAAGCAAGGGATTAGTATAACTTCGCAGGGATGTACGCTGGAAACACACAAGAGAAAGAGAATAGCTTTGCACAGATGTGAAAAAAAGATTACAGGGGGGTAGTCTAGTAATGAGACAAAAAACATTCCCTTTTCAATGGATCCAGAAGGAAAAAACAGAATAGAAGAAAATTAAAAGGTAAGCAGGAAAATGCAAAAAAAAGTAAGATTTTTTTTTTTTTTTAGCTTCCAACATCTTCAGGCCTAAAGCTGGTTTCTTTACCCCCAGACCATAGAAAAAATAGCTCTTACAGTAGCATAGAAAATAGACTTCATCGTAGGATCCTCTGTTTCAGAACATCTGGTCTGTCCTTTGACCTTTCTGATGGGATTAACTATCCATATACAAAAGCATCTTCTCAATGCATTTTTAAAAATCTTGACTGACTCATGAAACTCAACAGCTTCTCTTGGCAATGTATTCTGGTGTTGCATTATTTGTATCACTAGAAATTTTTTACCTGAAATCTAGACTTAAGTTGCTCTTACTTGAAATAATTTTTTCCTTTATCTTCAGTGGACATGAAAAGATGTTTTTCACTCCTTTATAAGTAGCCAGACACTTACCATTTTTCTCCTGCTTAGTTTTCTTTAGCAGTTGCTTTTGACCACCACCGGCAGACTACCAGTGTTTCCTTACATCCCATGTGCTCTGAGCTCCTTGCAATTCTCATTGCTTCTTCCTGGCCTCTCTCCATCTGATCTGAATCTTTCCCTACTGTGAGGCTGGAGTATGTTCCTATATCCTGTGACCTCTAGGTAGAAAAGGGAAGATATGGCTTCTCACACATCTTTGATTTAAACCTGAAAAATCAGAGTGGTTTCGTTATAAGCGACAGTTTCTGTCCTCACAGGAAGGTGATGTTTTGCACTGTTTCATTGACATAAGGTGTTCTTTTCTTCAGTTGCTTGTTTGCTACATATATTTGTCATTGTTTAACTAAAAATTTCAATGAGTATTGAAGAAGTGACCCTGACATTTTCAGAAATGACAAGCTGGTTCAAAATACAGCTACTCACCACTCCCCACATTAAAGGCAGCAATAAATTAATACTTTTATATGCTCCAAATAAACCAGTAAGAAAAAAATGCTGAATATGAAACTGAGATCAAATCCCTTTGGAGAAATTCATATTTGGTACTTTAGAATTTCTAGGACTGTCATGTCTCATTTTTGAGCTATTTCTAACACTAAGTATTAAAGCAAATTTATCTTCTGAAACATGATAGGGAAAAAAATGGTTTTGTAGGATTTCATGGGCATTGTGTCTTTGTTAATCAACACGAAATACATTGCATTTACCAGTAAGAAATTAGAAATTAATTTATGCATATTTCTTTTCTTAATTGCCACTCTTGGAAGCTCATTATGTTTATGAAAGTCGAGCAGTTCTTTCTGGCTCACACACATCACTCCCCATTACCCAGTGCAAGCAAAAATAGGTGCAAAGTAGGTTCAAATGAGGTTCATCACACATACTGGAGGTAAAGATTCTCCTGCTATAAATTAGCTAATAATGTATTTGACGATACAGAGAGCTAAATGAATGTCTCATGTCTAACAAACAGCTGTATTTGCACTCCTACAGATAATCGGTGAGCACTCAACCACAATGAATTTATCGAAGGAAGGAGGCTGATAGTTCTTTACCGTAAGACTAAGTCAGAGCATATTAATGTAACACACAGTCATACATGTGCCCCCAAAAATGTGGGACACGTGTGCCAACCATCCAGCCATGCTGATCTTTGGTACTCTGTCACCTTGCTCACAGTGGATTACTGCTGACAAGTTGTAAGTCCAGATTGGCTGGATTCTGCCATGGGATCTGATCCTTTGTGATGCTGAATATTGCTTTAAGTGATACAGACTGCAGACTGCAAGTCAGCACTTCATGGAAAATGTTCAGGAAATTGCAGAAATAAGTCCAGGGGCTGCCACCCCCTGACACAAGACAGGGAAAGCAAGAAGTTACTCAGAATGATCCCCAACTCTCTGTTCTGATTTTCTCTAGTTGCTCTTGTCATCAAAAAATACAACCAAAAAGATGCAAAAATTGTAATTAAGGGGCCATGCTATGTGTGGACCTCGTCCTGCGGTTCTAGGCATGAGATTGTTGTGGCAAAATTTAAGAAGACAGCCTTTTCTGGCGTTGTTTTTTGTTTGTACAAACTGGACCCAAGCTCTGCAAGCTCCAGGGTTCTATTGTTCATTTTATTAGTCTTTCCCAAGAAATGTAGTTTTAACCATTGAGGAGAAAGAGGAAAATAGTTTTGTTTCTCCAGAGAAGCCAACTACATTATGTTTATGAAAAGAACTGTGAGGTCTGAAAAGCTTTTCTTGTTTAATTCTTCCTTTTTACCAGCTAGGTCTACAACTTTCAAGCTCACGTTTCTGTAGGCAGTCATGCACCCACATGACACAGCTGACTGTGCACGAAACTCTTGTGGTTGGCAAAATAGCTTATTTCTATCATCTTGTTTTTTGGAACTCACTTTTTCATGCATGCAGAACAGTTAAGAGTCTCCAGGGGAAGACTGGAGTCCCAGTTGCTTTTTATCTGGATGTGGGAAGAGGGAGAAAATGCCAGGCTCTTGGGCTTATGCCCAGTTGTCCCAGAAGGCCAAAGCTTAAGCTCAGGAATTTAAATATGAAGCAACCAGAATCCTTCACATATGGATGCTTGGTGTGGGAACATTTTTGGGAAGTTCAAAAGCAGGTTAAATAGTCCATTTTTATGGACTATAGGCATATACCTTTTTTGCAATACAAAAGTAAGATAGCTGTCTTTTCTTTTCCGGCCTAGTGGCAAACTACTCTTTCTGTTGGTCTTTCATGTTTTCTCTGCATTTCATCAACTGGAGGCAATTTGCAAAGCTTTCCTCATGTCCAAGTAAGTTAAGAAAATAGCCATTAACGTTATAAAAACCTAGGAATGAATGAGTAAGCACTTGTAGCAATTCTAGCTGGGACTACTTTATATACTTGTGAATCAGTTACATTGTAAGATGGGAGTGCAGGAAGAGAAGCAAAAAGATCATATTTGCTATGATTAACCGCGTTCACAAAAAAAGATATATTTTTTAAGGGCTACGAGGGGGAAGGCACAGCAAAAGTATTATGTGGTTTAGATTCAGGGAATTTGGTCTTGAAAAGTGTTTTCATATGTCACTTATCCAGCTTGTCTGAATGGAATTTTCTTTTGCAAATGATCTAGTCTGAGTCCAGGATCTAAAAGATCTAAATGATCTAGTCTAAACGATCTAGTCTAATCTGAGTCTGTGGACAAGCTGAGTCCTCATGTCTGCATAAAAAAAGTACTATGAGTTCCAAACTGGACTTTCTGAAACTCATTAGGCTTCATTTGCTGCCTTTAATAACGACTATATGAGACACAAAACAGGTGCAGACAATTGTTAGAAAAGCAATGATCAATATTGCCGTTTTGCTTGGCAAACCCAAGCAGGGTGAATTAGAGATGGACTGGATGGTAATATGGGAAATAATGGAATGTCATTACATTAATCACTAGCAATGTCTGATCTCAGCTGTGGTATATGGTCATATACTTCAAAAGGATATTGGCAGGATTAAAGAATATTTAAGAAAGAGGATCATGATAAACAGGCCTCAGGTAATTCAAACATCTAATGAGGAAATAAATTTTCCCCTTTAAAATTAGACTAGGGAACGTAGTGAATATTCATAAAAAAGGCTGGGAGGAGTTAATGTGTCTTACAGTGCAAGGAGAAGGAAAGCCCTTGTTGAACTATAAGGTAAAAAATGCACCTCGGATCGAAACGTGCCTAGGCAATGAGGCCCAGAAGACATGGAATGTGAAGAGGAAATTTCTCTGAACAGTAATAAAAATATGCAAAACTGTTTCACTTTTCTTCTGAAAGGCAGATTAAACCACACAAAGCTGGGTGTGAACACTGAATTCTTCTAACTTAGAGATCAAGATGAGAACTAATTCCCTGCCAGAGAGCCAGAGAGCAGGTGCTACAGTGGTTGAGCCATGGTCCTAATCTGATATTGTCTGGCACTTTGTCCTTTTCTGAAAAACACTCTCACTGAGGACAGGGATTAATTTTTGCATCAGAATATTGTTGCCAGCACCAAGGAATGAAAGGGAACTGGCCAGCATCAGTGTTGGAGACTGATGAGGCCACTGATCATTTGGCAGTGGCACTGGTTCAGGATGTAGAATCACAACCATCAGAAACCTCCAAAAAAATAGCCAGATTTGGGTTTCTTTGCAAAATCTGGAGAATCTAATGGCCCTTCAAGCTGAGGCTCTGATTCTGGAAAGAACTGTGCAATGTGGTAGCCTGTGATGGCATGAACATAATGATTTCCAGAGTCCTGGATGCAGCCATTTCCATTTGTTCCTGCATTCACATGCCCACACATAATAGTTTGTTCCTGACAGCTACAGCTCCAAACAAAGCCCAATTTAATATTAAAGCATGATGTCAAAACTGCCCAACTCCTCTGAAGAGGCAACCATTGAAAGACTACTGTTATTTCAGTGTTGATGGAGCGTAAGAATTCAAGTACAAACCATTGTTTTGGGTACGGTTACCCACAAATAAATAGTGAGATGTCATGCCTTAAAACTTAAAGCTTTTGTTTAAGTAGAACAGAAAAACTAGGGTAGAAGGAAAAACTGATACGGAGACCACAATTACATACTAGGCTGCTGGCTGAGCCAAAAATACACCTGTCTCAGCATTCAGTCCAATCTCCCTGCACTGGGCTGCCTACCAACTATTCATAGCAAGTCAAATTTTAGCCAGAAAAAGGCTGTGAAAGGACTTGTGTGTATGTGTGTTAGTGGAATATTACTACAAACAGTATTTACAAAAATAAACAATAAAAACATATTTTGAGCTACTGTAGGTGATTTTTTCAGGGTCAGGAAAAAAGAACTCTCCGTGCTGATTGCTAAAAAGGAGGGCATATGCCCCCTAATACCTTTAAATCTTATTTCTTGTGAAAAGGAGCTCTTACTATTTTTGTTTCTAATCTAGGCCAAGTTCTGAAATCCTTGTAAAAACCAAGGGCTTAATAATGAAACAAAAAATAACTGGTAGCTTTATTTTTATATCAAAAGGAGATAAGGATTAAAAATACTAATAGTGTCTAACTGAGTATATTCCAGTCTGTTTCCCCATGGAATTTAAAAAAAAAAAAAAAAAGAGTTTGTAATGATTAGGAACAAGACTGTATTGCTTGGCACATGAGGACCTATGACCTTGACCACGGTCATGACATTCTTGCTGAGCTCCAGCTGTCCTCAGAGGGTGCCTGGCTTCAGCAGAACATGCAGAATAGGATTGGTCATTGACACAATTTACCCAGTCACTTCTTATTAGCAATTGTCTTTCATTAGAACCATATAAAACATGAAGAGATGCTTTCATCACTATGTCCTGAATTTACATTCTATCTAAACATCTATTTTACCCCCAGGTTAGTTCTCCCATTGTGACTACTTCTACACTGAAGGAGAAACTCCAAAGTTGCCCCAAATTTTGTAGACTGTATTTTTAAATTTTTTTTTTCCAAAAATAGGCTCTCACTTCTGTATAAAAATTTGCTAAGATACTGAGTATTTGGCAGATAAGAGGTTTTTTTGCATTTTGAAAATTATTGGTCATTCCCATGGAGATGTCATGTTGAGTCCCCCTTATATATGGGTGATGGTAGTTGCCAGTATCATTTAAGAGGTACCTTTTATTTACTCTGAAAAACCACATTATATTCAAAATCCCTATAGATCTCTATAAACAAACTCTAAAAACTTTTAAATTAATAACATTCAAAGCAGGTCTTTGCTATATCCTGATTTTTCTGTAAAATATGCACATTAATAAATTGCAAAGAAATCATATGTACAGACAAAATTGCTTCTAGTGCATTAAAAAAAAAAAAGAGTTTGTAATCTTTATTTGTGATATTCACGTGTGATATTCACTTGAGATTTTTTGGTCTCGATACCATACTGAATTTTTTCGTCATCTTGGAAAGCCCATTCGGTGTATCCTTCTTGAAGGATACCTTATTTAAATACATGGACACAGAGACACATACACACACATATTTTGTTGCTAAATTTCATTCATACGAAGGGAGGTGGCACTTGAATTAAAATATGTTCACCTTCACTGCATCCCTTGTATTTATTCCCCATCATTAAAAGGTGGGAGATGGATGGTAAAATGGGTTTGCAAATCTCTTATTTCTCCTCAATATTGTAGCCTCAGAGCCCATTATCAGTTTCAGAAGACGAGCTAGGCTGAAGACAGACATTTTCTAATGGTCGAGAATCAATGGCCCATTTGAGAAGAAACCATGAAACCATGAAGACCACAGACATACTTTCCAGCACATAACACTCCCTAGTCTTTCTACCTTTTCTGGACTTGAAGCAAACTTGACCACCAATGTTTGTACAGTTTGCTATAGTTTACCTGCCATTACTTGCATCCATAATGCTGGGAACTCTTTCTGAATGCCTTCTGCTCATCTGTCTTCCAAAAGAAGATGCCACATATATCAGCAATTAATGATTTATTTGCTAGTCTCTTGCCTGCTTATGTCCTTCATCTACTATGTCCATGCATCAGTCCTACCAGGTGTCAGCCAGGTGAGACCAGAGATGAATATTTTCATGCATGTCTCCTGTTTCTTACTACTGACACTTCATTATCCTCCACAATGCCATTGCAGAACTTCCATCAATGCTGCACTTTCATTGCTTGAGGTTGTGACATTATTGTACAGAGCACGTACCAAGGAAAATGCAAACCAGTTTGCTTCTACTGGGGTCTAGAGGAGCCTCCTGTTAGAGCTGGGCTGCTTGCAGTGAAGTGGTGCCAAGCCCTCTTCCCTACCAGCTGTATGTGTATCTGAATACTGTGAAAAACTGTCCTCAACGAAGAATAAAGTGAGTCTGACTTGCTCCAGAAAGAAGGCTTTGATACCACAGAGTCTTCCAGGTGTGATTGGATTTACTGCTTATGTACATGATCACTTCCAGGAAGAAAGTTTGTTTCCTTTTTTGCAAGTACTTCTGTATTTACATGCAAGAGAACATCTGGGCCCAAAAGCTTTGACCCCGCACCATTGATACAATGTAGATTTCAGATATACTCCCATTTAGACTCCTCTGAAGGGCACAGGGATTTTTCTCCATTTACCACCAGGTTAACTGGCCTGGCCTCTGCAACCTTCTCAAGTACTCCTGGAAGAGAGGAATGGCCAAAACAATCTTCCACTGGGTGGCTTGAGGGCAAAATTTGTGGATACTAGGATAGTAGAAGATGAAGTGGGTAAACCTCTGAGGAACAGACTCCAAGCTCTGCTCATATGACAGCTGTTTTCCCAGCATATTCTCTAACATTGAGTCAGAAGAAATGTTCTTGAAAAGGAAACATAATTCCAAATAGTTTTATGCACCATCATTCATTCATTCTGATGATAGAATGGAAAAGTCAAGTGCAGGGTTAATTACTTTCATTTCTGAAATGGACTGTAAATATGGCTAGAAGACGTAGAGCAGAAGAGCAAACGTAGGCCCTCTGTGGTGGTACATTAATTTTGCTGGATTAAGATTACCAGTAGAAACAGAAAAAAATCTGGTTATCCATATTGACTCTGGTTTCCATGATCAATGGCTTATTTTAGTGAAGTTTTACATAGAGTGTTACACAATGCAGGTATTTATGATGCAGTCAACTACAAGATGGGAGACACAAAAAAGTTAATGAATTTGGTCTGCAATGCTTAAATATTCCTCCTGTATCCAGACACACCACTAGGGTGATAATGTTGAAAGAATCAGAACTACATATGTTTCTGGATTTAAAATCTCCTGAAGCTTGGCAACAGTCAGATTTTAAATTGCAAGGTTTTTAGATTTGGAGGAAGGTTGTTTTGGTCCTGGCCTAGGTCTAGTATTAGACAAAATTCAAAACTTGAAGACTTGAGACTTTGATCCATCCATTGCATAAACAGCCTAACACTTGTCCCTGAAGTGGCATTTGGAAAAGGTCCACCTATTCAATGGAAAACATTCAGGTCTAAACATCACAATGAAATTTGGAGAAGTATGATATAACTTTAAACAAGTACACTTTTCTATTCTTTAGATTCTTTCTATTCTTTCTATTCACTGCTCACTAGCAGCATTTCTCAAATCTGTAGTGTATTAGCTATGAGCATGGATTACATAAAAGCATATTAAGATGATTAAAGAACAACTATGAAATAAGGTATTGCTTGCTCTCTTGACTTGCTTGTATACCTACTTAATGATACTAGCTAGTTAGCTGCTTTAAAAAACAACACACAAAACAACTGCTTGTTGACGTGACTGCAGAATATATTAGGACACCCTTTCATATAAAGGATGACTCTTCTTGCTTCCTGCCTCTCCATAGGATGACTTTGCCTCCTAGTAAAGGCAATTGTGAAACCCCCACTAGGATGACTATGATTTACATTAAGTTTTAAATGTTGAGGAGAAGTTCTTTGATCCCTTTTTGCAAATTTTGGCCAAAGCTGCCAGGCACTGACATACCTGTCTGTGGGATTCTGATGTTTTTGATGTTCATAGTCTGTGAATTGTGCTTTGATTTATGGAAGCTTAACTAAACCAGTCAGAGTCTGCCAGAAACTGCAAGTTTCTGGTTAAAATATGTATCTCATGACATGTAAATGTTTTCTGCTGAAAACGCTTTGATTCTTTTGCGTTTTCTGAAGTGTCATCAACAGGCCTGAAAACTTGGCTAAAGTTCAGGGACTGTAATGAAAACTTCATCACAGCACCAACTGTCACACAAGCTGAGACAGCATTTGGGACAAATAAGCAAAGGATCCTTAACCTGACCTCCATCTCTTCTGCTCATGCACATATGTTGTAATGCCTCACACTAATTGTGGGAAAACTAAAGAGGCTTGGAACAGGAGAGTTTACCTGAAACCTGAACAGACTTTGGAGGGGGTCCTTTAAGGACCTAAAGTTACTTGTTCCTGGTATGATTGTGATCCAATGCTGAGCAGTTAAACCAGCCAGGTGGTCACCCTGGGCTTCCTCTGTAGTCAGCAGGCCAGTGGAAGAGAGTGGCTCTTCCCCAAGGAAGAGCAGAAGGCAAATTTTGGCATTAGCATTGCAATATTATGTACCACAATCATATTAGCACATTGCACAATACTAGCACACTGGCATTGTTAGTATATTAGAATTACATCAATATATCATTAGCACAGCTTCTTTTTTACTCTGACACCAAGGAATACAAGGGGTAACTTGACCCTCATGAAATGCCCACATGTGGGGTATAAGAATAACCAAGTGTGGCACGTGCAAAAAACAGCGTCCTGGCAACTGGATGGCCCTTTTCAAAACATGTCTTATTGTACAGGTAGGGCTGTGGCAAGTGGCAAGGGTAGCTTAGAGTATATCCTGAGCTACACTTTGCCAGTGGAGATTAAACGATCAGAATGAATGGCTGGGTACCTGGCACTTCTATGGATTTCAAGGCTAGATAGTTGATTCCCAGATCCCTAAAGAGGCTGAGTGTTAAAAGCATCTCTCCAGAGGAAACAACCCGCTCAAGGGCCACGGCAGGCTGGGAGCTGGGCTGCGCTCACTTCTTTCCAGGACAATAGCACTGTTTTCCTTCCTTTCATGCTGCAAAACAGATTCAGCCTGGTTGCATTAAATTCTTACGTTCATGTTCCATCAATTAGCTTCCCTTTCTTTATATTTGCTCTTCATTGTTCTGCTTTTACTTTGTTTCACTCCCCGTACAATTAAAATGTTTAACACTGTTCCTTCCTGTGGTCAGGACACATTCGCCCGCGTCCGTGTCGCGCCCGCCCCTGGCTGAGCCCGAATGGAAGCGATTAAAGCAGGAACCGCGTTGTCCGTGTGCCGCCCTCCTCGCCGCCGCCCAGCCCCTAACGCGGCGGCGCCTCCGACCTTTGCCGGGCCCCGCGGCCAGGCAGAAGGGCTCGGGGGGACATGGTCTTTCTGCGGAAAGAAAGGGGCGATGTATTTATTTGTTTAGTGCAGTGTCCGTGGGCACGGGCACGGCCGCGCACCCGCAGCCCCACCGCCGCCCCGCTGAGGGGCCGCTGCCGCCGCCGCCCGGTAGGTGGCGCCTCAACACCGCCCACCTGCGCGGGCCCGGCCCGGCCCGACCCGGCCCGGCCTGCTCGGCAGGATGGAATGAAATGAAATATTAAAATAATAAAGCGGATGAGCAAAGCTGCCGACCGCTCCCCCTGCGCGATCTCTTCTGAAAAGCGGAGCGGCAGGATGGGCCTTGCAGCCCGCTGCCGGCGTGAGGGCACCAGCGCCACGGTCCGGCTGGCCCGGCTGTCCATCCCAATGGACTTGTGGCTTAAGGAAGAGCTATTAAAAAAAATGCGAATTAAACCCACTTTAGTCTCGGGTCAGCGGGGCCTGATAGAGCCTGCCCGACTGCAGCACTGGTCACTGCTGCAGCCGGTGCCCGGGCATTAGAGGCTCTCAAGTATCCCGGGATCACAGGGTGTGTGCAGTGGGGCTATGGTGGCACACGCCTGGTTCAATGGAAAGGTGAAGCACTCCCTCTTCGGGATGAGAAACTGCTGTCCCAGGAGAGGCTGCTGGGCTGTGGCCGCCACCTGAAGCGGGGAAGAGTTAGGCACCATGTCAAGTTAATGTGAGCCCCTTGCACCCTCTCCGCAGAGCTCCCAACTCAGCTTCCCGCCTGCCTGGTGCCACGGCCCGCAGTGCCTGCCTTTCACACAGGTGTGTCAGTCCCCCTGAGCGCAAACCAGGGCTGCAGTCTTCACTCGAGAAGCCAGGACCTCCTGTCTCTCCTACTGTTTTTTGTTTCCTGACTGTAAAAAGGAGCTACTGATGTTTTGCCTCCTCCGAAGTCAAACCCATTAAATAGTGTAGGACAGCCTTCTATCATGGTGATGAGAAAAGTAAGGGAAGGAAGCTATAGATTTTTAAAAAGCTCTTTTTTTTTTTTTCTTTGGGTGTGTTTGTTTTTAATTAAACACAGAAGTTCATTAAAACACACTGATAAAAATCAGATTTATTTAGGGATGTTATTGTTATCCTGTATCAGTTTATAATGTATCTGCATGGTGAGGTAGTCAACTGCAAGATGTGTGAGAGATTTAAATCCTGAATATCCGTGTTTTGGTAGCAGGCAGGAAGGAAGTGAAACAGTCAAGGTGTTTTGGTGTTTTTTAAATTTGACAAGAGTCACTATGCTCTTCAAAGTATTCACAGCTTGGTGTCAAAAAATACTGTTCTGGTTCACTTCTCCTTGAAAATCCTCTTCTGCAAGCAATGAAAGCAGTTGTCCCAAAATGATAGGATATTTCTGGAAAGAGAAAAGTGTTTCTGTTGCGACATCTGTGCTTTCACTTTTGTATATTTTTACAAAATATATTTTTACATAAGGAGCTAGGATGTCGGGAGGAAAGAGTGCTGGTATCACATCTTAGTTACTAGAATATTGACATCTCTTGCTTCATTGATTTTTTTATTACAGTCCCAAGGTTAGAAATAATGATTGTCAGTGACAGCTTCTTTGCTGCTTGCTTCAGCTTCAAGTGGAAATTTCAAACATATTTTATTTTAGATTATTTCTCCCCGTCTGTGCAAACTCCCTGCCTTTCTTTCTGCAACAGGAATAAGTAGTTTGTAAAAAGCCACCTCTTGAAAAGTTCAGGGCTGCAACATGCCAGCATAAAAGATAACACCAAACCAAGCTGCCTTTGTCAGTGCTACCGCTGCTGTCTTGGCATCTGTCGACAAAGAGCCGCTCCAATCTGGGATCCCTGCTGGGGTGAGATATGGCCACGTCTCCAGCAACGGACCAAGCGACACCAGTGCCAGAACGCTGCGACCATCTGATGCAAGTCGCTCCTAATGAAAGTCCAGCATGGGGCTAAATGAGTTTCCTCCACTGCTGGGTGAGGGGCTAATGATAAAAGCCCTCCCTGGGCTCGCCACTGCTGTCAGTAGCTTTGTCGGGGCATATGGCAGTTCGCTAACTGCAGCTTGTGTGAGGTTTCCTCTCACCGTGTTACCTCTGGATTTGGCTGGCGGGCTCGGCTGAGACTCCTCTCTCTGCCTGCTGCCCGAGTGGTGTGCGGGTGCGTGGGTGCTTGCCGCGGCTGAAGGGCGGGGACCCGTGGCGCGCTATCAGATTGGCACCCGGTGACTGCTGCTATTGCTGCTGGAGGAGCGCAGCTCACATGAAATCTCTACCGGTTTGCTGTAGGAAAGGCTAAAATTTGCTAGTTAGTGCGGTTAGCTGACCTCCCTCGCAGAGACATCTCTCCCTCAGTCGTGTGGGTTGAGGCATCCTTCATTTTCCGTCGCAGCATTCACAGGGTTGTAGTAGTAGTAGTAGTAGTAGTAGTAGTAGTAGTAGTAGTAGTAGTAGTAATAATAATAATAATAATAATAATAATAAAGCAGAGGAATAATAATAAAGAAAAAAGGAAGAAGAAAATAAAGTAAATAGGACAGTCAGTTATGGCCACAAAGTCCCTAGGCAGCTCACAAAATGTTATTTAAAATAATAAAAGGAAGAAAGTAGATTCTGTCTTCTAGCAGTTAGACCTTTCATTAGCAAAACCAGTGAGAAATTTGATGAAGTAGATTAAAAAAAACGAAAGACAAATGCACACATACATGCAAACACACACAAACACACAGACAGATCCTGCATTGAAAGTATGATGAGTACATAATAATAAAAAAACCACCACCAAACCACTGTAGGGAGAGAAGCTTACTGGCTCACATTCTTCTAGCAGTTTCTTTCAGCTCAACTTTTTGTAGTTGATGTTAAATGTGAGACCTGTAATTTATTTTTTTTTCAAACATAGCAGCAGCAGCATGTTTTGTGCACCTGTTTGTTTTATGATTTGCTTCTCACAACAATTCCTTTGCTGTTGAGACATGATTTGAATGACAGGCGCTGCTGAATCAGCTTGTAAATAGAAATGGAGGTGGGTTTGATGCATTTTCCAAAATAACCTCCCTCTTCATGCCTTGTGTGACTTGCCCCTTGCAAGGCATATTTCATTCCTCTTCATCTCCTGCCATTCAATTTCTCTGTTCTGTTTTAATATTCTTTCTATTACTATTATTTCCACATTCTTGTGTTGCTCTCTTTGTACTACACTCCCTTGTGTTCACACCTCAACAAGATATCAACAACTTAGATAACAGCAGAGGCATTCATAAGTGAAATGTTTAGTTAAAGCATAATAACCCTGCCCGTGAGATGCATTCATGGCAGGTCAAAACCTAAGGCTTTTCTTAGAGACCTTCAGTTACTGGATAGTCACTGCTCCTGACAAACCACACCAACTCCATGGTGCCCTGGGATTAATAATTCCCCAATACTGAGTTAGACGGGCTTTTTACCTCTAAGAACACCAAGCAGCTCAATGGAAGGCCATAACCTGAAGCATTATGGGAAACAAAACAAAACAAAACCCACAGTCCAACAAAACAAAACACAGCCCTACTGCTGCAATCACTGTCCATTTTCTGTGAGTTAGAAACTCTACTCAGTAGAGTTCTGAGTCAGGATTTTGGCATGCTTTTGGGCTTTGCCAGGGATGTACTTGTATAAATGTGTATGGCACTCTCTATGCATCTCAAAGCACCTTAGGCCTGTTTATCATTTCGACTCTTTATGACCCCTGGCTGGGTAGGTTATGTCAAAGACTGGAAAACTTAGGCACTGAGGCTGTGGTCTTTAGGAAGTTTATTACTGGTAAGATCCCTTCCAAGATCTGTGCCTAAATGCTTGAGGCACTATTGAAAAAGGGGTTTATGTGCCTTAGCAGATTTGTCCTGTTTCATAAGCTTCTTGCTGGCATTACTGTCAATCTTGAAAGCCAATGGGAGTTCTGGATAGGTCAGGGAGGTCACACAAAGGTCCATTTAATTGTATCAGATCGAAGCAAAGTACAGATGGAAGCCTGCTGCGTTTTTCTGGCACACATTCCACATGCCTTTTAAAGCTAAATCTTTGAATTTAGCCAACACATTCATTAACAAGCACCTCATGTGGGTTTCAGGTGATTCTTCTGTTGGTGGTATTATCGAAATGAATCAATTTTAAGAAGGAATTAGCTATTATTTGAAATATGTTTTTGTGAAAACATGGGAAGCTCCATCAAGTACCAAAAGCATTATATCCCATTTGTCATATTACTGTGATGAGGTATTCAAGAAATTAACTTTGTAATTTAACTGAAATAAAAAGGAATTTTATGTGAAAACTTTTTTTTTTCCTGTTTTGCTGTTGATAGATCCACATGTATCCAGTAAAACAAGAATGAATGGCTTTCATTATCTCTTGGAAGCTATGGGAGAAACAACTGAGGGGCTATACAACCTATGAGGGATTCTCAGAGCAGGCGGGCCCCAACGAGTCTCTGCCTGCATGGAGGCAACCCTGACCACTACTAAAATGCGTGCATGCCCAGCTGACGTTCTAGGGGTTCTGGGAATGTCTGCTGCAAGCTCTTCTCACTCCAGTCCTGTGTTTGCTGTGCTTATCACACAGCACTGCCTCAATGAAGGCTTCAGGTGTCCTGGTGCAAAGTGCATCCTGTGGAGAAGGTAGGGTCTGTCTCCAGCTCCTGCTCAGGAAAGGCTGTCTCTAGGCAGCCTGAGCCATCTGCCAAAACACTGCTTACACAAACTGTGCATTTGAAAGACGCTTGCAGAAAGGGGAGGGAAGCTTTTCAAGTAAGCTTGGCTTGTTGGAGCAAGTTTATATAAGGACTATAGGGCAATTAACTTCTTGACAACTGCTTTTTCTTGATATGCCCTACATAAACAAAGTTGTCTGAATGCAGAAAAATGAAAGTTATTTTTAGTGAACGTAATAAATATGCCCTAAAAGGTGTCATGTAGTTTGCCCCATTCACCTAAAATCTCAGGCTTTTTTATGGAAAAGGCTTCCCTAAATACTCTCCACCTTTTCCATTCAAGAAAGTTTAAAGGGGAATGTTAAATTTAGACCCTACCTGATTCCCTCATCCTCACCTCCAAACAATTTAAAAATACTCATTTCAAATGTACTTGCAGAGAAAATTTTTGTTCCAAGTCACTTTACCTTAAACCCTTTAAGTTATGAAGCATCAGCTTTTCATCTCCCCTCCACCTTTGTACTTTTTTACCATTTTCTCAATAGTTCAGGATGTGTGGTAGATTATTCACGCTATTTCACTTTTCTCTTCTGCCTTCCAAAGTCAAGAAAGGTTTGAAAATTGAACACAGGGACGCATAAAAGGAATGGGGGGTGGTGGGGAGACAATACACAGGTGAAGGTAAGAGTAACATAAATAGATCCACGATGTATCCTATTTATTGCAATCATAACAAAGATAATAAGAATAAAGAGTAGGGAAATTTTTGATTTAATCTATTAATATTGTTTTTAAATCCATAAATAAACATTTAAGTCAGAAAACAGAAATTTAATCTGATTTCAAAATTTCCAGTCTAAAATATTTGGAAATATATTCCTAAATTAATTTTATTTCAGTAACTGTTTTCAATGAGATTATATTTTAACTTTGAAAAAAGCCATTTGTTTTGACTTACAATTTGATTTGCATTATTCCAAAGGCTCCATCAAAGGTGTGGAGCCATCATTTGTGGTCTCTGTGAGTGTTGTTCTTGTGGTGGTGGTCACGTTTACAGTATCCACAAGCACTTTTTATTCCTGGGAGGAAGACTAACTTGTCTGTAAGATAATGAAGCCTTTTAAACAAGTGAAAAAAAATTAGTTAGTTTGAAGAAACAAGATGACAGAAATAGAAATACCGGTACTTTATATGGAATAATGCTTGGCTGAAAATGTTTTTTATCTGAGTAGAAAGGGGAAGGCTTTGGACTATGGATAAAGTTTGTGAAATTTTATAATTGTCCTATGCTCTGGTATGTTACCAGCCACAGGAATGGGATGGAACAAGTTCTTATTCCACTGCCTATACTTTTTCCTGTGGCCTCAGTAAATCACTTAACCTTTGTCCCTAAATTTCCTTATTCAACAATTGGGAAATTTAAAACTTAATTTTCTGCCTCAGAGAAGTGTTGTGAAATTTAACTAGTTAATGTCTGCAAAACGCTTTGAAGCCTCAACAAATAACTAGTTTGGATTTTTTTTTTTTAAGTGAGTAATATCACAAATGCAGGGTGAAAATATATAAATAATATAAATATACATAACATTCTTTCCACCCCTCCACCCTGAAATCAGCAAAAAAGTTGAGTGTGAAATCTGTGTTGCTGTAGAGTAGAAAGAACCAATTACTGTATAAATCTGCTTTGGAACACACCCTGGTAATTCACAATTCTATCAAACAATCTTCAATCTCCTCATTTTGCATTACTGGCATTTATGATGGTTCTACTATGCATTTTTTCTTCGCATTTTAACTCCCCTTTTAACAACAACTAGTTTGTGTTTGCCCAGACAAGTAAGAACATTTTCAGTGTAGGATATGCAATGAATTAATTGTTTGGTGGGTTTGTTTTTTTCCATGAAAAGTTTTTCCTTCTTAGTAATATCTTGTATAGTTTTCCTCAGTGTGCTGTCAGCCCTACATTTATCAGATACCATTTTTTTTAAATTCAGTAAGTATGCTATTTTCAGTAGTGCTGGATAAATGCTTTAGAAAACTGTCTACAAATACTCATTTGAGCTCTTAAACGAACTTATTTCAATTATGCTAATGCATATTTCATGTATACTTTATCTGATCATTCTAGTGAATGATTTATTGGTAGGAATGTTTGTCCAAATGAAAGATTTTAACGTCCAAGTAACTCACACACACACACACACACACAAAAAAAAAAAAAAAAAAAAAAAAAAAAAAAAAAAAAAAAAAAAAAAAAAAAAAGTGAAATCTGCATTTCTCATTATAAGAATCTGTACTATAAACCCTGAGTAAACTCAAGGTCAATGTGTTACATAAACATGAACAATTAGCCATAGTCCAATAAAATTCATTCTACTTTTGTTCATTTGCAGTCAACTAATCCTGAGTAGATGGTAAACTAAGAGTGATTGAGAATGATTTTTAAAACATCAGAATATTTCCAACAGGTAGTCAATGAAAGAAAAACAGCATTCCAGTAGTTGACAATTCACAGCTGCAATTCATAGAATAAACCACCTGCAGATTCTCTGGTCTTTTATTCTATTTGTCTTATTTGGATACTGAATTTGGTACAATAAAATTCATGCAGTTTATCTCAGCAACGCAAGAGAACAGCTTATTGAAAATGCACAGTTATCCATAAAGTACCCTTTGGAGAAAAGTTGACTTACCCACTGGATAGAATACATTTGTGAAAACTAGTGCTACCTATAACATAGTCCAGTTGAATAACATATGGTTTTCTCTACATTTAGTTTCAGGGTGGTTGGTCCCAGCAGATGCATGGCTTATTTGTTTAGATAAATTATTATATTGAAATGGGAAAGAGAAATGATACCTTTACTGATGAGTGACATTGCAGGATGATGTTTAAACTGTTAGCAGTGCTAAGAATCAACAAAACATTTCTATACTTCGTTCTAAGAAGAGCACATATGTGCAGAATAGTTTGGAGAAGTCACAAGTACTCTGAATAAGCAGTCTAATACTTACAAATCCCAGAGTATTTTTTTGACAATCACGATTTTCTAATTTCAGAGTAAAATTAATAATCTCCAAGGTAATCAATTAAATTTCTCCCCTTAAACTAAAAACTAAACAAAACAAAAAAGCCCATTGAACAGGCAGGCCAAACAGCACCACTCTCTGTAATAGTTCATATTTCCTCATGTCATTTTATGTTCAGACTGTTACAAAGTGATGCATTCGAAAAGGTCCAA
The DNA here is from genome assembly GCA_910950805.1 of Acrocephalus scirpaceus scirpaceus. Lineage (NCBI taxonomy): Eukaryota > Metazoa > Chordata > Aves > Passeriformes > Sylviidae > Acrocephalus > Acrocephalus scirpaceus. The sequence continues at coordinate 38,971,463 of OU383773.1, read as the reverse complement.
GAAACATAACCCTTTATTATCTCCTCTGATAGGAAATTAATCTGCCATTATAATTCCTTTCTCTCCTATCCTCTGTCTCATTTTGCACTTTAGAAAGTAAGTCATGCTTCTCCATTGTGTGACAGCTCTGTCATGTGGGAATTTGGCCAAGTTAAGAAGCCCAGATCTGCAAAGACTGCACAAGCAGTTGAGCGGTCCTGTTGCCATCAGTGGGATTGCTCATTATGAGAGTCACATCATTGCCTTGCAACAAGGACAGCAAAGGGCAATCAAGAAATGTTCAGAGGTGATCAGCTTGTTGAGGGAAGAAAAGAGACATTTAATTATTTAACTGAGAGTTAGACACCTGGTGCTGCCTCAGAATTTGTTTCATAGCCTTAAACCCTCTCCAGCATTTGTGGCTTTAGGTAGTCCTTCCTGTATTGCAAGACAATGGAGGAAAGGTGAAAATTACATGTTACTAAAGGACAACTTGATTACTGGAGTCCTTAAGGATGGATTGATGCAGTAAATCACACCAGGCATATTGAAATTATTTCAGTTGGGGGATTAAAAGGAGTAATTTTCTATAGCTTTTGGGAAAAATTAATCAAGTTCTCCCCTTTCCTCTCTCACCTCCCCTGCTGCTTCTATGCCAATACATTGTTAAGGTCTGGGTACACTACAGGCAAGATGGGAGATAATTCCCTGGTGTGTGGATCACAAGGAGACTTCAGTGTGAGAAAATGAGATACCAGAGACCTGAACAGACAGAGATCCCTGTTAGACAAGCAGTATATTTCAGCCCTTTACATACTTGCAAGTTTGATCAGGACCTGCTTTTTTTCCCTAAATTTCGGGTCTTTGTGGCTGCTGCTTCTAGTTTCTAACTGATTACATTGTTTGATCTTTTTTAAAAGTTAGGAGTGGTTTCATTAATAAACTGGAAGGTTTATCTGAGAATCATCAGGATTAACTTCTACAGCAGTTGAAGGTGAAGAAGTAATGATAGTCACCAGGGATAACCTAGTGAGGAAATGCTGAAAGTGGAGAGACACGGGTTGCCCAAGGAGGTAAGTCTCAGCAGGCAGATAAAACCTCTAGTCTGAAAGAAGATTTCTTTTCCCATTGACTTGGGGGATGTTGAAGTTAATCTTTCTTTAAATCACCATTCAGATGTTTCATGGAGAACTGGTATTTTGATTTGTGATGACCTATCAAATGCTCTGTTTGTGGAGTCTGACTGTCTTAAATTCTGAGTAATTTATTTATTTAATTCCCCCCCCAGAAAGAAAGAAACAAACAACATTTGCTTCTTTCTTAGACTATTTAGTTCCTTTACAATTGCTTGCAGCTGGATCCATTAAAAAAATAAAACACTCTCTTCTTTTTAAATCATACACAAGATGATTACTCTGACTACAGTGATCTGCAACTGCATTAATTTAATCAATGCTATCTTCATTTCCTTCCTTTCCCATTTAGTTACATAATGTGAAAATTAGCCTATTTTGGTATTATTATGATGATTTTGAGCTTCTCATTCTTCTCTCACATAGTTCTGGCTGCCCAAGATGACCTCAGAAACAATCAAAAAAGACTTAGAAGAAGGAACTGTTCTCTTGTCCTGGCAACCTTTTGTGGGAGAGTACCAGTGTAACTCCTGCTTCCTGAATGCTTTCTGGTGCTATTCTGGGAATGAGGGACTCCCACTTACTCTGATTAACTTCTGATTAATGTAAAGAATGAAAGTACTTAAAAAAAGAGATGAGTTCTATTTCCAGTGAATTGCTTTGTGTATTAGAAACCAGGATATGGTACAAACAGGGAGAGAAAAAAAAATCTCTTTGGTATTTGGTTCTAAAAAAAGAAAGGCAAATTGCTATTCAGGCTGTAGGCTGGGTTGTATGCCCATCTATTTATTCATAATAGTTTTGAAGTGGTAAGAACTAAGCTGGTGGCAGAGCCAATTCAGGGCTTCTAGGTAGAGTAGGCAGAAAATTAGTTTATTGATCCAGAAACGAGGGGTAAGAACAGTCACTGTGTCTGTAAGGCAGGAAAACCTGGACCTGGTTGAGAGAAGCATGATTGGATCATAAATTTGTTTGCTGCTTCTTGGGTGGCAGCTGCAGCTATCCTGTCGTCCACAGAGGTACAGATAAAAATGGGCACTGGGGCCTGTGTCATTTCTCTGTGTCTATGGCAGCCTGCTACCCTGAGAAATTGCTTTTTTAACCTATGTCTAGAGCATGCCTTCCTTCCTGACTGAACAGGTTCTTGTAGCCCAATTAAGAGCTGTATTTGTGGTATTAACTGCAGCAGGCCAATATTTGTGTTGGTACAATATTGCCTGTGATATGGGAGGGCTAAGTTCAAACCATGGTTCTGCCAAACAAAGATTGCACTAGAGTAGAAAAACAGCCCCTAAACCAATCCTACACTTACTTGACATTCAGTGAAGCCTGAAATCTCAATGTACATTATTCCACACCAAAATTGTAACCTTGATTATCTTTCCTACTTTAGAGACTAAAAAAGTTGGTTTTATTCATCTGCAGTATCACAGACCAATTTCCATTATTGTGCGGGATCACGTTAATCTGAAGGACACAAAGGGAAGGCACCTATGTTGCAGTCAGGCTATGGAAGAGCAAATACACAGTGAAATTCAAAAAGAAAGCAATTCTTTCTTTCAATGTGGTTTGTGTTGACTCTCCCATTACTATTTTGGAAGATAGTATAAGTTTGCATTATGGGAACAAGCAGGAATCTCAGTGGAACTGGATTTTGGCACTCTGCAGATTGGGTTTTTAATAAACATATTTTATTCAGGTTTTCCCCCAAATCCATGAGTACACAGATAGCAGAGTTAGGACTTAGCTAGGCTATGGAATCTGGACACTGCTTGAAAAACTGGAGAAAAAAGACATCCTGGACATCTGTAGTTTAATGAAGAGATCATTTTGTCCATGTTTTTCCATTTGGGCAGAGGTCTACCTGAACCATTGTAGGCAAATTTGCTCAAATTTTTAAAGTAATAGTTCCATTTTTCTCACCTATTTATCTGCATGATACTAAGAACTGAACTATTTAAGTAAAGAAGTGAAATAGCCTGATGAAAACCAAATAGCATACATGTTTTGTTCAGGAGTGATGTTTAGGCAGCGTAAAATGTATTTGTACATTTTACTCCTAGTCTGCATTTTACTCCTAGTACTCCTAGTCTTTGCTATTCCCTCAGTTTGGACTTCACATACTCTTCGCACTACTGCTTATAAAAGACACTGGCAGGCAATATCAACCATTTTACATACTTTTAAAAAAATTTTTTATGAAATAAATAACACTACTGCACTGTAACATACATAGGGAGTTGTCAAGATCCAGTTACTGAGGTTCCTAGAAATGCCCCTGCCTGAATTAAGGTGCAAACAAGACCATATGCCAGTTACAATAGTATGGGTTTCATTTGATGGTAAATATGGGACAGAGAGAGAAAGTGAGAGAGAAAGAAATAGGAAATAGGTGGGGGGGACAACAAGAGAGTAACAGGGACAGAATAAGAAAAATATCACCACTCCATGGATCCCAATGATGTTCCATTGATCCACTCCAGCTGGTCTTCTTAGTGGTGAAGGTTCCCCTGAAAAGCATGGAATCTGGGGGGTTAATATGCCCTCAGGCCAGGTAGGAAAATCCAGACATCTCCCTGGGCAGGGGGAGTTTGCCATTGTCTCTTACAACAGACTTTGGGTTTGTTGCATCATGTGCAGTCCTGTGGTGCAAGGAATGACTCTGGGGGGTGCTCTGGGGGGCCTTTGATGGATTAAGGCACCCCCTCAGCTTCCCCTCATGTGAATGTCCCATGGATGTGGCCTTCCTGGGGTTGGGGGTTCCATAGCCAGTTTGTGTCAGGGAGGATGGGTTCACAGCCCCTGAGCAGAGGTTCCAACACACTCAAACTTCCTCCTCCTACCTCGGCTGGGGGGAAATCTGTGCAAATCTGCTCCCAGCAAAGGGGTCTGTCAGCTACGGCCTCCCCTGCCTCAAAGCAAGCCAGAGATGATTCTTAGCAAGGCTGCTGGTTTTTACTCACATATTTTTCCTTGTTTGTTTCAGGTGATTGAAGAATGGGTTTTCCCTTTATCTAATCTCAGCTGTTTGACTTTCAGTCCAAACTCCCAGTCAGGCATCTTCAGGGAGGCTTCTTTGGTTGTAGCTTCTTTATACAGTTTTTGTTAAAATGAGCAAATCTTTGTATCAATGTTTGAGGCATGAACTATTTCAGTCTCTGACAGGAGTAAGGAACCGAGAATATGAAGAATGTAAAGTATCAAGTAAGTTGTTCCCTCTTGTCAGAGTCAGTAGTCTGGACATTATATTGGCAAATAACACTTATGATGAATTGCACAGCTCAATATGCAGCTCATGCATGTATATTGGAAAACTGAATAGAATTAATCTAAGCAATTTTTTAATATTAAATTGAAAATGAGATATCTTTTTTGCCAACAGAATATTACATCAAATTGTTTTCTTTATTGCATTTTTCTTCTGAATATAATTACTCTTTTCCATTTTCTTTAAGAATGCATGGTCCTATTGTTTCTCCATACTAAATATTTGGGCTTTCCTCTGATCTATAGCAATTTCATTTAATTTAACAGAACAGGATTGGAGTTCTCAAGCATTTTATCATTTCCTTTGTGATGAAATCTGATGCAAAATCCATGACTTCTGTAGAAAAATGCGCTGTTATTGACATAAATGTGCATTGTGTCAGGCCTTCACATTTTAGGCATTTTTTATATGTCCTGACAATAGTTCTTGAACTGTGTAGACAGTACTGATGGATTATCCATTCTTCAGCATTTCAAAATGGAAAGAAAATAGTTGGTCAAAGAAAAAATCTTGGTCCCATTGTAATCAACCAATGCTCATTACAAATATTTCCAAATGCTTTTCTTTTGAACTACAATTCAGATATATAGACTTACTAGACTTCTTTATAGCATAAAAATTAATTCCTTTCTTGCTGGAACCACCAGTGGTTGTCTAAGGATCAGTGAGCCTGATTTGGTTACATTGAGTATAGGGTACCCTCAGTCCAAAGCACAGTTACGTTATATATGATGAAATGAGATAGCAAGGTAGGATCATTCCACATGCTGGTGCCTCAGGAAGTCAGCTAGGAGGAGTGCACGAGAGTTCCCTCTGTGCTGGCAAAGGCCAAAGAGAAGTAGGAATTACAAACAGCTGTCGAGCACGTGCTGGTCACATCTAGAAGGGGGCACAAGAGATCACAAGATGGGGTACTAGTGCCAACTCTATGTCCGCTTAGCTGATTTAAAGAATTTGATTTGGAGAAAAACAGCTTGGACTTGAAGATGGCATGTCCACCATGTTTACTTGACACTTTACAAGCTTAATTGACATGTTATTGTGTAAAAATATTATGAAAGTGGTTTGTACTCCAGAAAAGGATAAAATAGTAGGTTTGCTGTTACTTTATCTCTTTAGTATACTAACACAGATGACCACTAGAAGAGATCCTAGAAAGCGAAATCAGATGAGACGTTAGGCTTATTAATAATTTAAGGAAAAGTACTAATTGCCTCATTCACAGAGGAATTACAAGCTTGGGACAGGTAACTCTATCTCTGGCAGGGCATATACTACACAAAAGGTTCTAGCATGAATTAAAGCTTCAATAAGTGGAAGAGGTTACTTGTGTTTATAGTCTTATTCAAGATAATTTCCATTAATGGGATTTTCAGAAAAAGATCTGACAAAGTCAGACCTGAAAAATTCATTATGAATCAAGACTCATTACGAATTGAAGACTCAGCTTGAAAGCAAATGACAAAAGCAATTTGTTTTTCTGGAAGAAGTTGTGTGAAGAATAGCCATTTACAAAGGTAAGAGCAGGATCTGGGAAGGAACCTATAGACTGTCAAGGTTCCCTCTTCACAGCAGCAAGCAAGAACCACAATGGGTCTCAGTTCTGCTGATTCTTCTGTATCCCTTGCCCAGTTTATATGCATGAACCACATAAACTCTTTTTCCTTTGATGTATCCTCAGTGACTATCTTCTGTGGACTGTCATTTGAACTACAGGCTCCATTTTTTAAGTTCTCTTGTCATACCAATTTTTCCAATATTCAGTCAATCGGGTAACAAGTTTAGTAAGAGGCAACACGAAGAAATTTGGTTTATCAAGCCACTAACTCTCACATTGACACTGATTGATAATAATGATGTATATATGCACAGAACATGGTGATTTAAAGAATAAAAAATAGGTAAAATCCTAAACAAAATCCATAAAGAAAAATATGAATGAAAAATTGGAATTCTCTGAAAAGAACTCCATGGCCATAAATCATATTTTGATGAAAGAGAAGGAGAAAAAAGTGTACTAATCTAAGTTTGTCATAATAGAAAAACATATGATAGGATAAAAGACAAATAGGTGTTGGATGATCTAAAATGTTTGGAAGGTTTCTTCCATCAAGATGGCAACAAAGCATGGTAGAAGGGAAATAGAAGTATTATTCAGAATGCAAAAAGAAAACTTCAATAAATATTTCTGTTCCGTGAATTTGGAAATGAGGGGGAAGGTATCCTTCTATCTGCTGATGAGGTATATTACCAGCCTTCTTAATTTCTAATGGAATAGGAGGAACATCTCCTAGAAAATAAGCATCTTTTACACTTGGGGAAGAAAGTATAATTTCACTGCTCTGTTTTGAGGATTGATTGATTGATCGATTGATTGATTGATGAGATATTCTGTAAATGCGATGCACTTTTCAAAGACCTTTGAATCAGTGGTGCATAATATTCTGATTATAGAATCAATGCTACACAACACCAATAAAGAACATGTTAAATGGATTAAAAGTTGGCCACCTGACAGCTTTCAAAATCACAGTCATCAGTGGTCAATGGGTAATGCTGACTCGCTGTTGAACAGTTGTATCCTAACGTTGGGAAGTTACCATAATGATCAATACTGGGTCAGTACTGTTCAACATTTTTGGTGCTGGGAATCAGTAACTGGGAAGTAATGAATTGCAGCTGTGGAGAATCCTAGGTGACCAAGACATCATTGAGATAGGCACACAACCTGATCTGGATCAGTTGTAGCTAAGGTTGTTTAAATGAGCTATTTTGAATATAGCTAATTTGTCCTATCTAAGAAGAAAAAGAGAATTCATGACAAGGCAGGAGTCCCATTCAGATCGAAGTTAGGGTGCACATCTTAACAGTACTAGCCAGGAGGGATAAATTGACTTAACAAAGCACCAAATCAAGATCTTGGGTCTTGTGTGAAGAGGTATTTCAATAAAAAGCAAATAATTGATCATCATACAGAGTAATTCATAAGGATTGTAAGGGCGTAGGATGACTGAGAAATAAGACTCATATTTCTAGTGTCCTGCCTGACTTTGTACTCAATAAATTTGTAACTTAATGTCCCCAGAATTTCAGCTCTTGTAAATTTCCTATGAAATTGTATTGTATTTGGTTCAATTCTTACTTTTTTTCAAAACAGTTAGCTTACGCCTTTAAAAAATCCTAGTCATGATTAGTAAGAACTTCTTAAAAACATAAGCCGAAAAGGGAAATGACTGAAGAATTACCCATTGGTCACCCCTTACTTTTAAAAGACATAATACCTCTTCTCCATCCCCTATGCCACACAAATGCTTAGTACTGTCTTCAAATTCAAGTCCGGGAAGTTTCTGGCAGAAATGCTGAACCTAGAAAAGTCAGAGTTTGGTGAAATTTTGCCTTCTGAAGAGATTACTAGTATGAATATATACTTAATTCTCTCTCCCTCTCTTCCTTTTTTTTCTTTTGGCCTTATTTCACCTTGCCATTTTTATCTCTGCTCTTACTTTTTATCACATCTAGTCCCCCTTTTTTTTATATTTCAGGTGTCAAGTTCTCTATGCAAGACATTTTTTTCCTTGGCATAACTACATCCCATTGCAATAAACAGAAGTTTCCTAATACTTATAAGATTACCAAGCCTCCTAGTAGTTCTGAAGCATGGAAAATTTCAGATGTGTTTGTAGCATGAAGCTGATCCAGTGATGTTATCTAGTGTGCCATTATTATTGTAGCCTACAGACTACGGTTGCCTGTCTCTACATGCAGGTAGTGATGAAGCAGTGAACAAAAGCTCTCTAAGTGAGGGAGGAGACATGGTATAATTTGAAATTGTTAACCATACAACATAACAAAGAGTAAGACTTCTAAGTTTGAAAACAAAATATAAGGTTACACTTTGAAAGGAAGGTAAAAAAGTATGGAATTGTGTACAACAGAATTATTATTATTTTTTAAGGGCTTGCCTAGTTAATCTCATAATCCCATATGTGAGCATATCATTACAACATATCCTTTATAAAAAAGCAGTCACAGGTGAAGGTGGGTAAACTTTGGAGAAGTTTACATGGAGAAAGCTGCTCTTTATTCACATATAAAAGTAAAGAATTTGGTCTGATTTTGGTATGAAATTATGTCTGTCAGAAAGTGGACTGTTGGCAATGCTGTCACTATTTGCACTAATATTAGATGTGGGTCAATTTTAGGGAAGGGATTTTACTGAAAGAAATAATTTATCTCAGTTCTAATTAGAAGGCATTTTTTTTTTGTTTGCTTGTTTGGTTTTTTTAAGTGTAGTTCCAGAATTCCTATCTTATAGTGATGAAAGCCCTTATTCCTAGATTTTTTTTTTTTTGTCTTTATTATGTAATCAGCATCTTCCTGTCTGTCTTGGGCTGATGTTAAGATGTCACTAAGCAAAGGAGTTCTGTATGCAATCCCTTGATAGTCCAGTAAGTAGAATAGCCTAGACTTGGTCTCCTTTTTGTGTAAATAGTGCTGTGATGTGTACAACTCTTTAATGGAAAGTGAAAGAGTCCAGTGTTTCAACAGGGTGCATTTTTCATTTGCAGGAGGAGACCACAGCTGAGATGAACCACGGTTCATCTTATTTATTGAAATCCTTATTTACAAGGTCTACCTTGTTTCTGCTTCCTTCAGGGCTCTTCTAGTCATGTTTTGAGCCAGCAGCAGGTGAGGAGGCGTGTGCTGCAGGAAATACTGTGCTGATAGACCTCAAACTGCCACAGGGAGTTACTGTGAGGACCTGAGGGAACCAGGATAAACCCTGTGATGGACCTAATTCTCCGTCTCACACTTCCTCTGGTTTCTTTAGATTATGGTTTAATGCTGTTGAGGTGTGCCTATGGATGTATAATATGCTTTGCATAAGCGGGTGTGGTGTCATTTCCTCTGCCCAGCTTTGCTAATGTGAACTGACAAAATCCTTATTCCAGTCCTCTAAGAATCTCACTAGAAAAGAAACGGGAAATATATCTCCTTGAACAAAGGGTCAAAGAGACTCATGCAAGCCCAGAAATGGAGATACTACAGTGGGACTTTTTTAAGTTTCCAGAAAGGACCGCTCACCTGAAGAGTGCGGTTATAGGTAAGCATAGGAAAATTTAATACAGCTGTTTCTAGGATAGGTAGAAGAGTGATTACTCCTATGTTGCCCACTTTGGAAGAACAAATGGGTGAGTCTTTCCATTCCATTTTTTCACTACATCACTGAGTAACACAGCTGTCCACAGCTGACAAGGTGTCCAACTGCTTGAGCTGCATAACCAGCTAGAAATTTTTTTCTAATCAAACATACTTTGGAGAAAAAAAAACAGTCCACTACACAGTATAAATTATTTTCTTGGGAAAATTATAGTGCTCATGCCGTAAAGATTAATTTAATACAGAAATTTAACTTTGTTAGTAGATTTCGCTTAAAAGCAAGAAGATTTTACTTAAAAGTAGTGATTCAATGTGGTTAGGATTAGAGAAGAGGGTAATCGAGGAGATGAATGTGAGAAAGGAGTTACAAAAGTCTTTCTCCTTAGATGAGCTCTAGGAAAGTTCTTATATTCAACAAGAGGCTGCCAACAACACTAGTACTCAGCAACTTTCCCTCTTTCAAGAATTGCAGTAGATCCACTGATAACAGAATTTATGCTTGAGCACGCAGCACTACTTAAGGTTAGTGCTTATGAATATATTAATGTTCCTTTCAAATTGTAAGGAACACAAAGACTTTAAACACAATGAAGTGTATTTAAAAGTCTACTGCTTGTTTTACATGTTAGGTTATTCTGTTATTTGGGGATTTTCCTCTGCTGGATTTATGCTCTAGCACAGTTAATCAGCAGGCTGCACACAAAATGGCATGTTCCATGGAAAAACCCACGAGTCAGGTGCCAATGAGCCCTCCTTGCAGTTGTGGTCTTCATTGCATAGCCAGAGTTTGGAAACTAAACTGAAGATTAAACTGATGAACTGAAACAAGGACTGCTGAACAAAGAAAATAATGAGCTAGCTTTTTTTTCAAAACATAGTTTTATTTTAAACAGAAAGATTGAACCTGTTCTTTTTTACTTTGTTATATGTGGTCATTGAATCATAAAGGTCTGCCTTGCAGGGTATCCCAACACCAATGATTAGAGGCTCAAAGTTTAGCTTTCAATCTGAAACTGGTTTTGAGGTAGAAGAATAATGCAAATACCTCTCATCTTCCTAGGGGAATGGGTTTATTTTCTTTTTCAAATCTTTTTTAGACAGCTAAGTTTGTAACATTATCAAACAGCAAACAACAACAACAACAAAATCTTGGAGAAACTTTGACAACACATAATGTGTATTTGATTGCTTCTAAGTTCACTGTTAAAACTTATTGTTCTTCTTCCAGTTTGTAGAAATTATTCTGGAGTAGGGAGACTAAGTATTTTTCTGTACCTGTCTCACCCAGATGGGAAGACAGAACATGATTTGTTCACCTACACGCTCATGTGACGTCGAGAGAGCTGACAACTCTGTGATTATGATGTTAAGCAAAGTTGGGAGGGTGTAGCACATTTTGCGCCTCTCCGTTCTCTATGAGGAGAATGCTACTGTTTTTCTTGTGCTTTGTTTTGCCTCTTCAAATTATAAGGTCTCTGAGGTATGGGTTGATGCTGATTATGGACATACATATTGAAGCATTCACTGGAGACCAGACCCAAGCAGCACTTCTAGGAGTTACTATGTACCAAATAATAAATAGTATTGATGAAGAAATATGGACTGCTAAGAAGTGAAGGAAAATACTACCTCTTCTGCTGTGAAGTAAAAATTAAAAGAGCATAATGTGGTCTTTGCTTCTCCCCATGGGTATTATGTATTCTCATAGCCTTCACTAACCATTTCAGAGCAGGACAGCTGACCTTCGAAACTAAATATGATTAAAGCTGAACAAATCAGGTAATTACAATAAAAACATGACTTGACAAGCAGCCTCTGGACAGAATTACAGTTCTATACACAGCCTTCTCATTCAATTAGGATGATTTGAAATGGTAAAAATATTTCATTTACTTTTGCTTGATATTTGTGGGACACTCCATTTCTAAACTATATTTAAAAAGTTTTTAGAAAGAAGAATTCTTTAGAAAAGAAAAAATAGTTCAACTTAGGTATCGAGTTCTTGTATCTGTAACCCAAGGGGATGTTAACAAGGTAGTACCAGAGGTACCTGGATGCTTTTTTGATCCAAATCTCTTGTGATACAGGGTTTCCCTCCTTAGCATGGCCTCCTTCCCTCTCCTGCTCTTTTTCTAGAACCTGTTTGCAGCTCAGTAACTGGTACAGCTGTAGAGCTGTGCGGAGAAGAGCATGTGCCAGTCTGCTGCCTCTCCCTTCTCTCATTTGGGAGAAGTGCAGGTAACAGCCTCCCAGCTCTAAGGGAACACACAGAAAGATACTGTGGAAGGTGAGAACCAGGGATGGGGAAACATCATGTCAATAGAAGAGGGGGACTCAAAACTAATGCTATGAATGTTGCTGTAGTATTACCACATCATAGTATTGGCATCAGGACTTAGAATCAAGAAAAAACTTCATTGTCACCTGTCACTACTGCATGGCCCAAACTGCACTGATGTTCCCAAAGCAAAGATGAGTTGCAATGTACAGAAAAAAAAGGTGAGCAGAGAAATGAAATCCAGAATGTGCCACTGAAAACATGCAGGTCATGTTTCAAATACTGAAACACGAGGTCAGAGAGGGGAACCAACACACCCTGAACCTGCAAGACATCAATAAATTCCTATGGCCAGAGTAATCTTATAGCATAAAAAACATTGGGTCAAATTCCTACAGAAATAACATCTAAAAGCTTTTTAATCCCATTAAAACCAATCTGAGCAACACCCCATAAAGCACGGAATGCTCAGACATACCGTCGAGAAAGCACCATAATCAAGTCTGAATAGATTAGGCAGGTAATATCATCTGGTGAAATTCCTGGTGCTACTTCCACACATAAAAGTTTCACAGGAACAGACATATGATGGAACCAAGAGTCCCAAACAGGCAGAAGACCTGGAATGGTTTGGGTGTGTCTGGCAAAAGGAGCTGCTTGTGTGGATTTGCTTGGGGCACAGGTCACAGAGCAGTGTCTGCAGGGCTGTGTTTTTTAGCAGTGTCACTGCACCTTGGAGTCTAAGTGCCATTCTGTCCTGGGATACAAGTCATGGCACAAAAGTGTCTGAGCCAGGGGAGGTCCAAACTGGCACATCTGGGGGGCACAGCTCCCCCACAGATCCCACAGCGGCGCGGTGGCGCTGGCATGGCACAGCACCATCCTTGTCAGAGACACGAAAGAACCTGGCACTTTCTCAGCCATGCCAGCACAGCATTACAGTGCTGTAGCTGGGCTGCCTCTGCTCCCAGCAGGAGCTCAGGTGCTGCTGGCCTGAGCATCTCTGCTCCGTGTAAAAACACCTAGTCCCAAACCTAGAGCCTCATTGTGCAAAGTATTTGACAAACGCAGCACAGAAAGATACCTTGCCTCAAGGAGTTTACTGTCTAAATAAAAAGGAACTAGTGTAGATTGCACATTGCTCAGTGTATAAAGCAGTGCTTGTCGCTTTTTCTGCCAGCAATGTGCCAGAAGTCAAGCTATTAAATTGCAGTTAGCAGATGGGCTAGGTACTCCCATTGCTTTTGCAGAGGGCCACACAGCAACCACGGCTCTTCATCATACACCTGACTTTATCAAAATATGTATTATGGTCCTAAAGAATGATATAATATCTCTAAGCTCAGTGAGTTATATGCCCCTCATTAATATACCCTTTATTTTCAGGGAGCTCCCATCTTTTGAAAGGGTGAATATTACTTGAGGTTTTAATAAATGAACTGCTGCAAAGGAACATGTTGCCTTCCTCCTCCTAAAAAGATGCTATTTATATCAATAATACCATTGTGAGTGTTACTCCAAACCTCAGAACAGAACAGTGACAAGTTAACCAACCACTTTTGTAATAACATTTACTGCCCTTTATGAAGTTAACAAATCTATTTTTCAAATTTCAGTCATTTAGAATACAAAGGGAAAAGCCATTTTTTCATATGATAAAATGTAGCTGCTGCTGGAATCAAAGAGTCAACCACATTTTTTTCATTAATTTGATTATTCTGAAATGATTGATAAGATTAATTAAAACTGGTTTGATTCAGAGATCTTCAGAGGACCCATCTACACAACTCTTGCAATTTCCACTTGAATAAAAATGGAACAGCATCTGTAGGGAGACAAATATACCCAGCATGCCTCTTTTCCACTCTAACTGTATGATAGTTATTATGCCTATTATTCTCCTTGTGAAACCTCAGCCCATCAGGAATATTTTGAGACTCTTTTTAGTAGAATGTAGAAGGAAAAAAATACAAACCTATGAGAGAAAGAAAGGAAGAAAGAAGGAGAAGGAAAAGAAGGAAAAGAATGAAGGAAGGCAGGAAAGAAAGAGGAAAGAGATGAGAGAGAGAAAGAAAGAAAAAGATGAGAGAGAGGAGACAAGAACCTCAGAGCTTAAGTGTAATTTCAACCAATTAAAAAAGCTCAGCTACTCTGTATTGAACCTGTGGGGGAATAGATAATTTCACCTCCTGGAACAAAATGCCTTAAAGACTTTCTTTAAAGCTGTGAATAAGCAGTAGTTTTTCATTCCTTCCCTCCCCTTTCCTGATCTGTGATGTAGAGCTAAGAGCACCTAATAAATCAATAGTATTTGCATAAATAAAATCAAGCTTGTATTACCAGATCAAGGCTAAATTCTTCAATATTATTCACATAAAATACTATGATCAGGGAGGGCTTAATCCACTCTCTGGATCCACACATGTTCCTCTTGAATGTGTCTGTGAAAACCTCTAAGAAGGCATTTATATTCCTGTTTTATAATGTGCCCTGCTATTGACTAGTCTTCAGTCTAGCTGTCCTGCTTCTATAAATAAAACATCCTGTGGAAGGGCATGGGTGACCCAAAGTTCCTACCAGTCTCTTTCTTACAGTTTTTTGTCTCAATGTGCTCCCTATGATGATATTTTGTAACATCTCAGTGGAATCACATTATTTAAACTAGTTTCAGTAACCATCAAGAAAATATAATCAAAAACATTGCTGTGTCTTATTGCTGTTATGAGAGGTAAGGACATGATCCAACCAAATTTAAGATATGTGTCTAATTAAAAACCGCCGAACATTCAGCACGCTGCTATTCAGTAAATAGGCTTCAGAGGTCTTTGATATTAAACTTGCATGTAGGTGTTTTACTAAATTGTGCCCCATAAAAAAGGTAGAGAAGTAAAAAGAAATATGTAGGAAACGTCAGGAGACTGAAGTAACGCTTTTGTTTAAATAAAACTGCTCTTACTGTAGCTGTATTTTATGCTGATGGTGCCAGCCATGAAATATTGCAAGGCAGTGAAAACCTGTTCCTCATCCCAAATCAATGAGAAGTTTTGGCATTTACTTTATTGGGCCTAGAATATTTTTCCCAGACTTTTTCTCAGCTGTTCATGTGATTAGAGTAATGCACAAGCATAACAGATGTACTTTATACCACCATAACATTATGGTTTAGTCAGAGTGCACATTAAATCTATCTTTTCAATACTGTGCAAAGATTTCCATATCTGCATGAGTCTACCTTTAGTAAGTGCATGTACTATATAGGCCAACATTTGCATGTGAAAAGTCATCAAAAATTGGGAGAAAAAGTGCCTACCTTGGTAATTTTTAAATAACTCAGGCCATTAATTGGTAACCTTTGTTTCTCCTACTTGCACAGGCATAAATTAATTTTATGGATTAAATATATTTGAACTTTTAAAAATGCTTTTATAGCTTAGAAAGCAAAATACTGTATATGCCATCACACTTCAAAAACAGTGGAAGATATGAGTGTATGTGCCTGGGAACTGATTAGGACTCTAATACCTTGATAGAAATTGCTACTGGAAAAATCAACCTGGTTAATAACTGCAGCACCAGCCCAAAGGTTCCTGGAAGAAAATATTACAACTAGTAAAATCAGTTTTCACAACAGAAAATACAGCATGTTATTTGTTTGTAAAGGAAAGCTTTAGGAAAGCATCAGCCATCAGCTAAAACAGAGAATATGAGAAACCTTTAGTGTTATGATAAAGTTGTGATTTCTTTGAGTAGCATAAATTTCATTACCAGTTTGATGTCTTTACTTATGGAGCTGTAACATAATATTTTAAGCTGGAGTAATTGTAGGTAATTGTCCACTTTCCCGACAGATGTGGTGTTAACAGATGCAAAAGGCATCTATGGCACTTGGGACTTAGAACCAGGTCTGACCTGTGGGGGAGTGTTGTTCTGGTGGGGATGGACTTGTGTGCTGCATGGCTGATGTTTTGCAGGAGCAACTTGTGGTTTAAAGTAAATGTTGACTTTTGGTTTCCAGATGTGACCAGAAGGGAAGAGGTGGATTCTCAGGCAGTGGCTACTCAACACTGAATAGTTTTATATGACACAATACAGTCCTGTGCCACAGGGCTCTGCTGGCTTTGGGACACCTCCAAATAGTGTTACCATTCACATAGGACTGGCATGAAGTAAATAATATCACAGCAGCAAGGGGTCAGATCTAGAGCTTGTGAGAGTTGCTGCTAGTGGTTGCTACAGAATTGTCTAGAGGAAGCTCTCACTACTGCTGGAGAGAGGCTTTTCTGAACTCTCAACCCCTTACCCAAATCATGCAATTGAAAACCAACCAAACAATGAATTCTGTGGTTGCCTTTGCTTGCCTTGTGCTCTCCAGCCATTTCCAACTTGACTTTTCAGCCATGATAAGACAAGGTGTTAAAAGAACAAACCATGAAACCATGAGTTTTTGCATAATTGCATGACTCCAGGAGATGGAGCCTTAACAATGCCATTTCTGGATGTATCTGTACTAACTTCTGCCTCTCTCACTATGCTTGGTTTGAAACTGGCAGTATCTTTGTTGCTGGACTCTATTCTACCAGGAGAGGCCAAAAATATATTTTTTTATGACTCTGAACAGTTAGACATCTTCCCAGATCGAGCAGCACCATGTGGTCTGAACTGAAAGTATTTCTCCGCCTGACTACCTTGCAGGGTAGTTTCACAGGCACATTTTTCTTTCCCCAGTATGGATCTCCTGCTCTGAATGGGCCCTTGACAAATTTCAGGGGACATCTAAATATCTGCTTCTGCTCCAGACTGGAGAGAAATCAGATGGAGAAACTTCTCAGTGGTGTTAATATTATGGAGACCAGGGGCCTAATAATTGTCTCCTGGCAAACACTTTTAGCCTACAATGGTGGGTCCCACCATAGTGGACAAAGGTCTCTTGCTTTGCTTAACCAGAGCATGTTTCAGTATGGGCACTTTCAATTTGGGCACTTTGTCTTCAGCTGCAAAAGTGAGGAACCAGGATATGTGCTGGTCCCTCACTACAACACAGTTGCTTGAGTTTATTATTTTTCACTAGATTTGTGTAGGCTCTGGATCACAGTTCACCTCTTCACTGATGCTGTGAAACATGTAACATAACAGCTTCTCCAAGGGCTTTTATGCCATTAGCTCATGCTTTAGGAGAAAAGCTAAATGGAGCTAAAGGAAATGATATAAGTATATGCCTTCATTTACATAATTTTTTCCCCTATTTTTGAGCATTCATCTGAGTTCTTTTAGGTTTTCAGGATCTTGCCTTTCCCCTTGCATATAGACTTGCATTGATTTCCCTTAATCACCTAGCATCCCCTCCTATTCCTGCAGCCACTGAGGTAGAAGAGCACTTCTGCTTCCCAATAAATGAGATGACAAAATACCTTGAGACCTTTTCCTTTGTAATTGCCCAATTTCTCTGTCAGATAATCAGTTACTCAGTTACCAGCTCACAAGAGCAGGTGATTTTTCTGGTTGGCAGCCAGCTCCTCACCTCTAACTTTGGCTGAACAGATAATAGAGGCTCAACAACTTTCTGTTGTTACCTCTGTCTGCAACATGTGAAATCCCAGTCCAAGGAGGAGGTAAAAAGGGTGTCTAATGAACCCATTCCTAGTGGATATTTTGATTAAAAAATAAAAACAACAAACACCCCCCCCCCCCCCCCCCGTTTCTTCAATCTATATGCAAAAATTCACCACATCAAAGAGGAAAATATTATTTTTACAGTGAGGGCTTCTTCCAGCTGTTGTAGACATCCTATTCGTACACTATTAGGACAACTAGTTTATTCAGATGAACATTTTTACCTGTTTGGACATGTTTCTATCTTGATGCAGCAGAGCTTTTCATCAGTCAGACTGAATCAATCCACCAAATATTGGTGCATGACTAGCAAGTGAAACCTACCCTTAGTCTATCAGGCTTTCATTCCTCCCTGTCTTCAAAGTCATGCACTCCTACAGACTGATTAATGCAGAGGCTGACAGTGGTACTCTTGCTTTGATTTCTTCATGACAGAGTATCCAAAAGTATTTCTTGGCTTGTTCTAGCACTTACTTTCCTTTGTTTAGTGGTTCAGCAGCAAACATGCACACTATTGTTAATTAATATGTTTGAAATTCTATCCTGGCCCACAGCACTGAAAAAAAATCTCAAAAGTCTTTGACTGCAGTAGCTATTAATCAGCCCTAAGCCTTTGCATTTGTCCTAATTCAAAGCATTTGTTTCACAACATATTTTCTGCATACCGCACCAGTGTTGATCAACGTAGGTTTCAAAATCCTTGTTTATTTTATTTTACAGCATGTCAGTCTGGGAAGTTAGACAAAAAAGAAAAAGAAAAAAAAGAAAATAAAAAAAGGCTGTTTATTTGTCTCATGCTGGGGAATTTCAGACTCCAGCAGGGTTCAATGGAGTGTGTGTCACCATCACAGAGCGTGCTAAGGAGGCACACTGAGTGGGAGCTGGTGATGAGAGAGAAGGAATAGAAGAAGTCTGTGTTTGGCAGCGGAGAAGACATAAAGGAAAACAAATAAGAGTCTTTGCAGAGAAGCGTCTTTCATGCTCTACAATGGATGCGTGTTTTTATTGGCCTGCATTGTCCATTCTGCTGCATAAAGGGAAGTAGCCTCTTGCCACAAAACTCAACCCTACCACGCACAGAAGGTGTCAGTTCCACAGAAGCTCTGATGTGTGGCCTCTGAAGACCTCAGGAAAGACACTAAACTGGTATGCTGCCTGGGATATGGGGAGAAGCAATGCAATAAGCTGTTCTCTTCCAGCTCCGTAGTAATTCTCTAAGAAAAAGGAATAAAAACAACCATTATGCAGGTACATTATGGTCACCAAAACAACCATTACGGCCACCCCAGGACTCCTGACATATTAAGGGAGGATCTGGGAAGCATCTCTCTAGAATTGTGCAACCAGAGTAGAGGGAAATTTGAGATGCTTTCTTTGCCTCAGATCTCTCCCACACACATTGACTCCCTGGATAGGGGCTAAAACATTACTGTGAACAATGACTTATCCCTTTCTTTTCTACAGTATTTCTCCATAAGAATAGTTTTTGCCCCTGCAATTAATTGGATTTATTAAGATAGCAGGTATTGTTTCATTATATTGACATGTTCCACAGGGTCTGCTATCTCTAACACTCATTGTACACTAACACTGTCAAAATAATACAGTAATACCTGCCAAAAGAGAGTACATTTTTAAGGAAAAGGTATTTTTCCTTCGCTACCTGTTTTCAGGGAAGTGTAACGGTGACAGAAACACAACTGCAGCTGAAGCTGCAGCTGAGGTTCCTCTGACCATTTTTTGAAGGAGATTAATGGAGAAAATAGGAAAAAAAGTCATCAGTTCACTTGAATAAAAACTAGAAGTTGTTAAAAGCGCATATGCCAAATAAGTAACAGATTAAATAAATAATTAGTTACACACACACCCCAAACCCAAACCAACGAAGCAAAAAGACCCTACCACTAAACACCCCACAAAAAAGAAAGGAAAAAGCTTAAATCCAACTCCAGTCTCGCCCACTATGTCTTTGCTGTTGCAATGTTTGGCTTGCTATGACTCACTGTCCAGCAGCTAAACCTGCCTGATGTTTTGGGAAAGCCTTCCCATCAGCTATGAAGCAGCTGCTCCCATCTGTCACACGGGTCTCCTGCTCCTCTGAGCAACATCAGCACCTCACTCCAAAAAGGAGCCAGTTCCCCCACCCACCCAGAGCTCGTCTGACCTATTCTTACAAGAATGTATAACTTAGTACAGATAAATCCCCTTCACAGCAATTCAATATTGCCAGCTTTCCAAGCAGTTCTTTCACCTCACCTTGGCTATGCAAAATTTTTATGACTTAAATGGCAGGAGATGTTACTTATTTGGCTGATTTCTCCTCTTCCCCTCCTGTGGGAGCATTCAAGGACAGAGTACTTATTGGAGGCTGGGACAAAACAGTCTTATCTATAGCACATCACCGCTTAAAAGCAAATATTGTTTCTAGCTTCTGATTCCCTTTTTCCCTAAGGTAAATTTAACTCTCATTTAGTTTAGGCATTTAGTTTGCCTTTGCTTTGTTCCATCCCTAAAGTGCTTAAAGCAAAACATAATGCTGTATCCCTGTTCCCTCTTGGTGTGGAAAGATTTCTGCATTTTTTTCCAAAAAGAAAAATAGAAATAAAAAACTGGGTGGTTTTTGATTTGGTTTGGGTTTTTTATAGGATTTGCAATTTCTTTACGTTGTACTGGAAGATTCAAACTAACAGGGACACTATAGATGTATCACAACAAGGAAAAATGAACTTCCTGAGGCTCAAGGTACACTTGCAATGCCACTATTTTTAACCTTGCTGCCATTTTTTTGCCATACAGAAATGTCCAGCTGGAGTTTGAATACAGCTTCTACTTAAACAGCTGATTCACTGACATTTTCATCTTAAACATTTTCAGGTTCCTTGCAGGAGAAAGAAGAGTTATATGCCTCTGTATCCACTGTCATGAGGTTGCAGTTCCAGAGCCATGCTTTGGAAAAGCCTAACAGTCAAACAGGATACTAGATTCTCATTTCTGATGAGCACAGTTGAAAGGGGTGGGAGGAGAGGTGTGAATAGGAAAAGAAAGCAAGGAAGAAAACAAAAATATATTTGAGCTTGTGTTTCCCAATGATAAAGGTGTAAAGTTGTTAGATTTTAAGGAGATCATTTGGGACAAAGAAGGAGAGAGAGCAAAGTTGAGATCTATATGTTTTTTATTTTTTTGTTTATCTTCAGTAGTGTTACTCAATGTACAGGTGCAATGTAATTACCCACATCCAGAATTAACACCTGACAATAGTAATAATCAGTACTCAATTCTTACACAGAATATTTTTCACCATAGCAGTAGATCAGACAACAAAATGCAAAATTTGATAAACAAGTCTCTTATTCTAGTTATAGAAAAGGGAATTTTTTTTGGTGAGACAGCAGATGTAGTCCAGATTTCCTAATTTTCTAGATCACTATAGCACTAAGCTATACAAAAATCTATACCTATAGCACTAAGCACTACAAAAATCAATAAACTACACGTTGTATATGACAGTGGGAGCCTTACTGCTTGTCCTTGAAAGATGTTTGTATTGACAGCAAACAGCCCAAAAGACAAAGCCTGCACCATGACAATTCCACAAAATCACTTAAAAAACCAAAAAGAGTAACAATCCTCAGGGCTTCAAACCTTACAAATTAAGGAATTGAAATCCCTATAATATGTCTAATCCCGGAGGCTTTTTACTGTAGAATTATCACTGGTAAATATATAGATTATTTAATTAATCCACTTGGTTTTAAGTTGTCTGCTCTTTTATTTTCCTTCTGTGCCTCACTTTGGTGGTTTGAGCCCCCTGGCACCTCCAGAAATTGCTGAGAGGCGTCTGGTAGAAAGGATCAGAAGTTCACAGGCACAGGTGGATGTGGTGTAAGGAACCTCATCCCCATGTCTCAGTCCCACTTCCACTCAACACTTGCCCCTTGGATGCAGTCTGAAGTTCAAAGGCACACCCAAAGTGGCACCTCAGTGGTACAGTCTTGCCAGCTTTGCTTTTAATGAGATCAGGGTTTCACTAGGCTCTGGAGTCTGTGATTCAAATGCTCTCCTCACTGTTCAGTTAATGGGATCAGAGTAGCTCCATCTGTAATGTGCGGGTTGTCTCCTGGGTAATCTGCCTCAAGGAGATGAATTGAGAAGCTTACACCTTTAAATATGATGCAGTCAAGGAGAATTATAATTATTGCATGTATTAACACTGTGTACAAGGCCCAAATTACATGGTACAGAAAATATGAAATAAAATGGAATATTGCAATGGCCAATAGTCAGGGGAAAAAAAATCTCTCATTTATTGAGCATTATCTATGCTGTTGGAAAACTTTGCTGTGGAGAAAAGAAACAGAAGATCCACTCTCCCTGAAACTACTGGAAGTCCTCTTGGGCCGTGAGGCAGATCATTGTACTTAGCTTGTATGTAGGAGTTGGGGAGGACTCCATCAGCTTATCCTGTAATTTCCTCTTCCTCGGGATCAGTCTTTTTCCTCACTCTAAGATCAGAAAGCAACTTTTGCCTCTTTTGCTGTCCAGCCTGATTAATTCATATAAGTGCAGTTTAGTTAAAATTCCTCATTTTCTAAGAGGATTTTTTTTCCAAGAGCCATCCAAGCATTCTCTGTATTGGTAGAGAAAGGAAGAGGCTGAGTGAATTTGGGAAGTCATCTTTGAAGCTGACTATAGGACCTGAATGCCTGGTTTATTTTTCTCTTACTGGGAAGTATGCATACAAATCCCTAAGCTTTTGAAAAATGTAGCCCAAAGGCTTGACTTGTCAGTCTTAGCCTAAAGGAATGTAGGTGTCATCAATTACGAATACATTTGGCATTTAGGTATCAAACTACTTGATTTGCATGTATAAAGATTATTTCAACCTATAAATATTGGATCTCCTGGTGTTGCCCAAATTGAATACTGAGCACAAAACCTCTCATATAAGATCAGGCTCTGATACCTCAAATAGTCTTCAGGAAACTGAGCATTTACCTACTTAAAGTTGAAGTTAAAGACACTGGAAGTTGAAGAGAAATATGTTTTAAAATATGGGTCTTAGTCCTATTTGTTTGGCCCAACAAATGCTGCTATCTGACAGCACTGATTTTAACTGCTTCTTTCACCATTAAGGTGTCTAAATTCAGCACCACTTAAGAGACTGAGTCTTCATCAAAGAGATTTTCTTCCCGTTACAAGCAGTTTAAAAATCATTATAATTTCCATGATAACAAAACTATCCATACACCTTCCCAGCTAATTCATTCTTCTATATGAATTAAAATATAGCAATAGGAACTTGTGTTTCTCTGCTTCAGAAATCTGCTCCAAAGAACAGAAGCACCATGCTGTATTGCAGGTATGAGTAAGACACTTTCATTTCTTTCCTTGAGGGCTTCCTTCATTCCGCATCAAATAATATTTTTTAACCTGACTCTCACCTTGTACCACACAAATGCCCAAGTCACAATAATAAGCACCTGAAATTACCTAAACCCTTTCCAGTTATTCTAGTTTCAAATATTTTACTGAGGATCACAAACAAGCACATTAGGGACCAGCTGCAGAAAAGACTTGTGTTTGCAGTGAACCTGAGTGTGCTGTGCAGTTTCATTGACACCACGGGGACAAGAGTGGAATACATCAAGTGTGGATGGAAGTTACAGCTGTAATGCATCTGTCTTTGAAAATTACAGACTCCATGTTTGTGAGAAGAGAAAAGAGGGTCTCACAATTGCACTTTCAGGCACAGACCTGTATGAAATTTTCAAAGCCTGCAGAGGTGGCATGCTGAGTTAAAGAACTTGATATGGAAGTAACTAGATAGCAGACAAGATGCAAAATAAAGAAAATAGAGGAATAAGAGCTCTTAAGAAAGTTAAATGATTGCTCAAATCTCTCCTCCCCTTACTGTTCCTGACTTCCCTTAAGTTAAGGCAGGCACGATGAAAGATCTACACACTTTCTTCTAATAATAATTTCCTCAGTAATCAAGGAGTGGAAGTTGTTAAGCGTAGTATGATCGGTTGGAAGAGATTTGCTCCAGCATTTGGCTCTCATGCCAAGAATATAAAGCTGTCTAATAGGAAGTCTTCCACACATGAGCAGGGAGTAGAGCTGAAGTAGCAATCAGCAGCTGATCAAGGCTATCTGAGCACACAGACCAGCTGAACAAGTAGGAATTTCAGCAAGTGGTTGCTGAGCTGTTTTAGACTAGCCCATGCATCTGATCCCACTGGCCTCTCCTCTTTGGGTAAAATCCTGCAACTACTTGCAGGGCTATACAAGGACCACAATGGGAGTAGGCTGAGAAGTAGAATAAACAAGAGAGTGTCTCAAGAAAAGAGGGTGACATTTTGGTAAGACCTGTACACTGGGAAATGGAATGGATTACTTGGTGGGATAGAAAGCCAAGGAAATGTGATCTCTCTTGCTCATTCTGCCATGTTCTTCTACCTCCCACCACGAGTAAGTAACATGTGGGTGGATAAGTGGATCCTCTGGCTTGGTTTAATGCCAGCAATGAGAACATTTGTGAAGCAAAGCCAAGCATGCTGGCAAACATCCATCGATCATTCTCTCCTTCATTAAAGTCCTCTCACCTTGTGAGAAGAAATTGATTACGCTACCATAGACACGCTTCCTCCAGCACTTCAAAGCCTGCAGAGGTGGAAGCTGGATTTGGGCCATAGTGCCTGGAGCTCTCAAGAGTTAATTAAACATAATAGTAACCTATATATTTACAGGTCCCTTTTTGATGACAGCAACAGAATAGAGGTTAACCCCACTTTTCAGGTTCTCCCTCAGGAGTTGTTTGAACTTTGCTCTTCTTCCACCTCTCCATCAGGCATGAACTGAGTTCTGCAAGTCAGAGAGAAATGAGTGCTGAATCTCCAGCTGCAGACATGGACTGCAGGGGTGGAAAGACTGAGTGATTTTGCCAGAGGTTATATGTGAAAACTGTGGCAAGGTGCAGTTGTATTATTTCATCCTCTTTTTTTGTCACAAATTCCCTGCCACCCTCCCTCTTCTGTGATGAATCATGAGAACACCAATACATAACTAAGCATAAATGACATGTAGGCACTGGCTGAAATTCTGCAAAGCACCTTACTGCTGCTGAGGTGGCAAAGAAGGAGGAACAGAAATCCTCCAGATTTACTAGTCCTAAATGCAAACAGCATTTATTTAAGCTTCCACATAAAGATCAACTAAGCAGCTTTAAAAACATCACTAAAACCTTCAAGCTGCATAACACTGATGAAAAATTGACTTGGAACCAACATGCTGCACGGTGCATACTAGCCCTGACAAGGTGGATAAAAATAGCAAGGAGACAATGGTGACGTCAATCAAAGACTGGGTGAGCCAAAGAGTTTTGCAAATACTCCCACGTGGAATGAGTCAGAGATGGAGTAGAGAGTTTGAGAAACACAAGGCAAGCAAAATCTCTTTAAAAGAAGTTTCACTGTGTGCTCAGAAGCCTTAGAGAATTTAAATTTAAAGCAACAGAGAAACGTTGAAAAAAGGGGTGGAAAAGAGTCCTGAAGGTGTTTCAGTTCACCGGCATGGCGAGAGGTTCTTTTACGATTTTTTCCCTGAAAGCTTTTCAAATAAAATGCTAGATGTGACAAATAAACCCAGATCTTTAGGCAGGATAAATTTCTCAACTCATGTTTGGCAACAAGAAACCTGATCCCTATGCCTTCATGCGAGGATGTGATAGGCACCCTGCAGGAACTGATACAGAGTATTGATGTCTTCTATCAGTAGACAGGGACAAGGACAAGTTTGGCAGCTGATGGACAGACCATGATGTGACATTGTATGGTAGTTAAGGGCAGGAAGTAAAAAAATGCACTGCAGCCAACTGGAAATTATGAGAGAATTTTGGGAGGTAGATGGCCATGAAGTTATTTGAATGTTTTCCATTTTAGGAAAAGTGATTTAAAAAAAGGATAAAAGTAAAATTAAAAAGCCCCAAAGTGAGTACTGTATCTCTCTAAATATGCTAAGCAACCAAAATATCTTTAGGTTTATAGAAGCTGGTATTTTTACATCTAAGGTCTAAGGTCTTATATCCATGCCAATTTCAAATCTTTTCATGTTTACTTTGGAGAAATAAAAGACCATCAAGTTTTCTAAAATCTCTAGTTCTGAAAATCCACCAAAAATATGCCTTTTGAAAAATCTGAAAACCTAGACCATTATAAAAATACACAGCTTCTTGACAACATAAATAAAGATCTCTTGGATAAAGGTATCAGGAGTGATGTTTCCTTTTCAAGCTCATTACATCCATGAGTTTGATCATCTTGATCCACAGGGCATAAAGACTGTGTATTTGCATGCACAGTAATCAAAGCAAGTATTTTCCTATCTTCATTAGGCCTGCAACCTAGTTTCTTAGCAACTCCATGCAAATATCTTTCTTGTTTTCCCACCAGGAGAGGTGCACAAATATGGTGCAACACACAAGAGCCCAAATGCCAGCTCATGTCACAATAAACATCTTTCCTAAGGTGAGGAAAGAGGTTTCTTTCACAAATCTTTTATCCACTCTGATTTTTTCCCCAAGTCAGGCCTTTTCCCCAAGTCAGACCTTTTCCCCAGACTCTTTTTGTAGCAGCTGGTTTTACAACATTTGAAGTCTTCATAGTGCAAAATTTACACAATTTTGTCCTGAAAAAGATCCAATCTGTTTTCCATCTTAGAACTAATTCTTCTTTGAAAAAGGCTTCCAGTCTTTTCTTTATCTGTGACCACTTGTGGATTTGGGTCTGAATCTGGAAAACAGAACACCCCTAAGGGAACAGCTAAGAAACAACTTTTGTCCTTTTTTTTTTTTTTTTCTGCTATATATTCATCTTTTACTTATATTTCTTTGATGTTTCAGTCTTTTGCAACTGTTGAGCAAGGAAGATTAAAGACATTATTGCTTTATTAAAAATTCAGTGTTCTTTGCCACTCCTTTCCTGTTTTTTGACTGAAAAGCCAGCCAAAACTAAGATACTATCTGTGGGTAGGAAGCATCTGAACCGAAAAGCCATGGTCTCTAATGGTTACAAGGAAAACCAAATATTTTGGTATATAGGCAGCCTAATTATTAGCTCTTTTAAAGACAGCAAGTACTCACTTGCAATGGAAGACCCATCCTAATATTATATATGTAGTCATGCACCAATTCTTGAGAGTCCTTTATACGGCAGAACAATGGGAAATTCAAATAAAGACTGAAAAATACTCTTTTTTTTTCTTTTAACTTCTGGAATGAATGTAAAACAAAGTTTAACTTTCTTTATGCTGAGTTTTAGCCGTATGAAATTATTTTATCCTTCCTCTACCAAAATCATAAAGTGCTGGGAAATCATAACTGCTATCATATTATGATTTTGGAAGAAGAATTAAGTACCAAACCATAGTTTAAAGAAAGATGCATAGACCTCATTAACTGATCGTGTCAGAACAACTTTACTGCTTCTTGTTGCAGGCTTTTGGCATAACTGAAGGCTTTGGTTGAAAATGGAAGCTTCATCTTGGCCTGGGGATAACCTTTGAAAGATGCAGCAACCTCACAGCAGAATATTGGCTTATCTGCACTGCTAATTTGAATACCACAAGACTGTGACATGTCAGTGTAATACTATGGTAGAAATACTTGGGGGAATTACATGTGGCCCACTTAATAATGCGACTTGTTAGTCAACAGAGTCTTTGCTGGTGGGAATTGTCTGCGTAGAAGTTCACAGAAAAAGGATATTTCTTCTTATCTAACTATGGAAAAGAGAGATATCATTTTATTCAGTAGGACTGATACCATAACTTAAATGGTGACTGCTGAAGGATTCCTGGGTGAAATCTGACCAACTATTATCATGAAGTTCAGTGTTCAAGCAAAAATGATTGCCCATATTTTATAGATATAACATGCAAGGATGCAGGCTATATCTGACTGGTTTCTTTTGAAAAATCAAAAGTTTACTATTCAGAATAGTAACAGTGTTGTAAACTGTCATCAGAATAAGGCCCTTAGGTATTGCAAAGTAAATGTCTACATATAATCTGACTTATGTATGTATTTTGTAAGCAATTACTATCGTTTGTCCTTTGACAGGGCTTTCTGAAACATTACAGAGAAATGAAGAATACTTTTAATTTGTACTATATTAAATTATACTTGTATTAATTATTAAATAAAGATTATTACTAAAACTTAATGAAAGAAACTATCATTATTATATCTGCCTCAAATAAAAAATCTACCTAGTACATTGTAGAGATGATGCCATCCATTAATTAGTTTATAGACCCCCCAAATCTAAGGGAGTGCCAGAAATTTCCAGGATTTCCCTGACTCTCACGTATGTGTGAAGTTTCTGATGAAGTTGAAAGATATGTGCTGTGTATTAATTTGAATGCTTCTGCCTTTACTTCACACATGTAATATCTTCCTCTCTCCAATCTGTTGCAGAAAAAGCATCTGAGTATGTTGGGCAGGAGATGCACCCACCCACCCTCTGTCCACAGAGGATGTCTGAGGGCATGGAGATCCACTGTGCAGAGAGTGAAATCAAGCCACGTGCTGAAACCTGCTGGCCTCTACTGCTAAGCTCTACAGTATTTTTTTTTCTTCTAGAGGACAGGAGGATTTTTTTAGGTGGACGTACCTGCAAAGCTGTGTATCACTGCCCACAAAACTAGCATGGACACATGCAAGTGCTGTCTGAGGGGGCCCCACCAGACTAGGGGAGAAATCCACTGATCTCATCTCTGATCTTTCTGTCTGACAGCTACTTCTCCTCCTGCTTTGTGCAGGCCCTGGGGAATTCACCCTTACTAAAAAAATTCAAAAAAAGTGCATGTAGGACATGCGGATTTACAATTTTGATGTATTCATAAAGTCATGCAAATACTATACGAGTATGTGAGGTACTAGTCAGAGAGACAGTTTCAGTTAAAATAGCTGACATACATATCTGGATAGACAGATGAACTATGCTGGGGTGAAAAGTATAATCGTGCTTTTAATATTCATGGATGGTATATGGCGATAGAGGTCTTTGGAGACAGGACAATACAGAGCCAGATGTGTTTAGGACAGTTGGATGTCACTGGACAAACACATGATGTGATCCCAGAAGCAATGCTTCTCAGGACGTTATTTTCTTATAGGGACAATGTCCTTGATCTTGAATGACTGCAGGTTTTAAGTTAACAGTATGTCAGTACTTTTCGCTGAAATCATTTGACATGACAACTTTAAAATACACAAAACTTTTTCTGCTAAGAAGAAATGCATTAACTACTGGAGCCCAAAAATAAATGCCTCATAAATAAATAGCTGGTAGCATCTTATATGAATTAAAAATACACAAACACATATATGCACATGTATATGTAATAGTAGACACAAAGGCATATGGAAAATTAAATATATAAACATATGCATATGCATAGTTATGTAAGATTCCTACACATTATTGACAAGAACAAACTAGGTAGCAGGTTTACTTATAACAAAAAAAAAAAGACATTTTATTGCTACATTGCTCTTTACTTGCTCTTGTTTTACTGCCTTGTCTGCCTCCTTGAAATGTTCCTTTGTATTATGGTAAAAAGCAATCTCATATTTCTTAACTTATGATTGGAAAATATAGCAACTAACCTGTTTGAAAACGTGCACAATCTGATCTTGCAAGTCATCATAGTGGGAGCTGCAGGTGCTGAGCAACTGAAGAGCTAGTGTAAAAAAGCCTAAGTAGAGGTATCTCTGTCTCTAGGTTTTGATATGGTAACTGACACCTGGCTATCAGACCTTGGACATCTGTTTGACAGTTTTGACTTGTAATTATTGTGATGAATCCTTAAACAAACAGATCATAGTAGACAGTGGAAAGTACACTACGATAAAGTAGAATCTGGTCTGTTACCAGGGTTTATGTGTGTAGGAGGAATCAGCAAATACTTCTTTCTTTTTTAAAATAAACCAGCATTTTTTTTTCTGCTCTTCTACCTCCTGAAAGCATACAGTACAATGCATTTGGCACTGCCAGTTTCAACCCTGAATTATTTGGTAGAATTACAACCTCAAAGCAAAAGATGTTATTTTTGCTTTGACTATGATGCATTTTCTGTGGCACAATCTTGCAAAATAAAGATCCTAAAGTAATACTCCTAACACTCTATTCAGACACTCAGACATAAGCAGACTGAAATCAAAGCAGCCATTTCTCTCCTTTAATTCAACAGGATTTGTGAGGGTAGGACATGCTAAGAATATAAGGCTGTTTTTACTTTGATTCCTTAATAAATGGACTTAGGTTCCTAACTGGAAAGCTGTAACTTATGTGCATAGCAAGGGGGTTAAGGTGGCACAGGGTTAAGGTGGGAAGGCATCAGAAGTCTCTTTGCTCTGTTTCAACCTTCTGAAATTTGATGCCATTCACCAGAGGTCTCCTAAGTGTAAAAGTTTGTCTCCTCTTGTTATATTGCCACCTGCTCAGGGAAACGCTAATCCATTAAGGTCAAGCAGTTCTGAGAAGGTGCTGCAGTGCCTGGGGCAGCCTCTTGAGTTTCACTTCTCGCAGCTGCAGGAAGATGAAGTCGGGATGGTCCTCGTTACTGAAATTAGACAGATCAGGAAGTAAACAGAGCTTGCCTTTCATCTGATCTGGCTTTGAGATGGGAAAGGTTGGGGAGGGGGGCAGAGCAGAGGGTGCATTCCTCTTCTAATTACTTTATGGGTCAGCTCTCCAGACTTTATGTCAATGTCAGACATGCATAATCTGTTTTATTTTTAAGTGAGAGAAAAGGGGAAAAAAAAAACCCCAACCTCATGAACTACTGAAGATTTTAGGGTTTACTATCATTTAGTTCTCAATACCATGACTTTCATGGGGATTATTACATTTTCATTTGGGAATGAGCAGCTAATACATCTAAAATGGGGAAGAGTCATACTGTCTGCATTAATTCTTGCCCCTTTACACTGTGAAACCTTTGTGTTTGTGTTCATTGCTTGGCTTCTTTTCTCTGAAGTGGATTTGAGGATTTTGAAAGGCACTGGACAGACAGTACAGGCTGGAGCCCTCTTTTTTTCACACCTGAACTGCTGGGATAGCAGCCTTATGAAACCATCTCCTCCCCACAAATCTGAAGAGTCAGACACCAACATCAGAAGAGTCAGATGCCACCTCCATAGCAAAGGCTTCCCACGTCATCTCCTCTCTTTGCAGCCAGTGCCAAAGACCCCCCTGCACAAACCACAGCCCCTTTGGGAGGGCACCATCACCTTGCAGGACTCCCTGGTTTGCAGATGGTGACTTTGAAAAAGTGAGCAAAAAAACCTGAATGATGGAAGATCATTGAGGAGCACTGCCTCGTGTTCTCAGCATGAGCTATAACTCGTAGCAGCAGTTCAGATGTGCTCCAGCAAATGAATGAACCAGACTCAATCTTGTTTTGTATGACTGAGAGCCAGTATTGTCTGGGATCAGCTGGGGCAAAAGCAGACTTTTCAACACCTTTTTTGGGTAATGTAGATTGTAATTATATGAATTCCATAGGCACAGGCAGCCTTCTTGCTTCAGTCCCCACTTCTCACACACCCACTTGGAGTCCTATTTTCACAGGGTTTTTAAGAGCTGCTTTAGAGAGCTGTGATAATCCAGGGGATTAGTGAGAGCCAGAGGGGAGCCAGACACATGATGCCCCACAACTGAAACATGCAGATGCTTTGCTTTGATGTGATAAGGCGAAATGAAGCCTTTAAAACCAAGGTGAGGGAGTGTTTTGTAGAGCACTGCAGCATCCTAACTCTACTCGGGCCTTCAGAAGCCAAGATGCTCTGAAGACAGCTGGTCAGCTACTTGATTCAATTAATTTTTTCCCCCCTTGATTCTGCTCAGCCAAAGTTCTCTCCTTCACCTTCCCCCACACCTCCGCTTTCCCAGTGTTTGGGGCAATGGCAGTGAACAAGCAAACTGTATTTTTCTTTTGGTATCCCCAATGAGACGGAAAGATACCCTCCTCCAAAATCAGTTCTGTCTGCATTACATGTAGCCACAAGGAGCCTTTTGACTGGATGAAAATAGGCATTTCTACAGTCCTCTTTCTTCCTCTGACTTGTGGCAGGTGTTTGTCTCCCACAGCCAATAGTTTAATTTGAAACTTTTCTCTCTTCTTCTAAACTAGGCAAGATTCTCAAGAGCCTGCCTTTCCTTCTATAAATTCTCGGAGTATTTCTCCACGAGAGACAAATGCATGCAGCAACACTTCTTTTTGCATAATTGTTTCTCAAAGTATATACAAAAAATCTCCAATGTGCATGCAGATGCAAAGAAATACATATTTAATCATGTATCTCTGTGTCCCTGTACATATATGTACAATTAACTGGGGGACCAGGACATTTGCTTGTCAATTTTCTTTCATGCTAGAAATCTGTATGCATGCAGTTGATGTCAGTTATGTCATTAGGCTCAAATGAGGATTATATTGTGGTGAGCATTTTATAGAGATCAGAGGAAAAACAATCTCAATGCAAAGTAGTTCTAACCTACATAGTGCAAAATAATTGGATAAGGTGATGGAATAAAACTTTTTTTCTTGTTGGAAGATGCAATTTTCTAAGACTATGTTGAAATTTCTTTTCTCACCTGATATTAAGAAAGCACAAATATTTAGTAGCCCTTGAAGGCCATAATTTATAAATTCACCAGAAACTCTCAGAGTTTGTTTGAATCTCCAAGAATGCACATCATCATGATTGTTTAAAAATATGACACCCTGATTACAATAAGTCTGCAGACCAGATGACAAAGTGTGCTCTAAGGTGCCATCAAGATATGTCCACAAGCCCAGCAGATGGAATTTTTAACTAGGAAATACTAACTTAAGAGAAACAGTGGTAAAATACCATCACAGACCCAGGTCCTGAAGCAGGACATGTTTGGTTTGCTCTTAGAATCCATACAGATTGAATTCTAAATGAAGTTATTTAAAACTATCTTTCAGGCTCATGACAGCTCTGGACTAGAATTCATTCAGAAGCCATAGCATGCTATAAATCTCAGAGTGATGGACAGGATATTGAGAGACACTACTGCCTTCTTCTTTGTGGTACTTTTGCATTGTTTTATCTTTTTTTTTTTTTTTTTTTTTTCTTTTTTCGTCAACATTTCATACTTCTATTTCTCACATCTCAGCTGAGAGTCATAATAGGTAAGATAGAGACTACTGTGGAGTCACTGCTTGTGTGTGTAAATAATTACTGGGGGTTTTGGTTTCATTCTGCATTTTTATGAACAGGTCTTGAAATCTCAAAATTTGTCATCAAATAGAATTTTGGGGGGATTTTGGCCACCTAACTTTTTTCCACCATCTCCTTGGCAAGCCATCTTGTCTTTGGGATGCAGTTGGAGGAAGTCTGTTAAGATTAGTATAAATGATGCTGGAGAATAAACACTTTATAAGAATTTTTATGTTATTCCATCAGACAAGGACACTCTTGCTAATTAGACCCTATCCCTGCACTGCCAGTTTCATTTAAGAAAAAATATAATCAGTACATGGTTGGGATTTTGTCATTATGATTAAACACATAGTGATTTAAATGCAATCCAGAGGAGACCCATCATTCAGTATACCTCTAGGTATAGTTATTTTCTTGGTGCAAGTGTTTGCCTCTTGTTATGTTGGCACAGCCCTAAAATGATCATTTAGTCAAAAATGCTAACTGAATTCTAAACGAGCATCCAGTCAGGAACAGGCACAATACAAATATTTAAAAAAACCAATGTCAATAAACTACCAAACTAACCAGAAGTATTGTTGGAATAGATCAATTATTGTAAATAAACTGCTCCTGATGTCAGCTAAAATCTGTAAAAATGATATTTCATAATAGCCTCACACCAGGAATTCTCTTCAAGATGCTCTTTTTAATCTGCCATATCTTGGTTTCAAACTCCCTGCAGAATAAGAGATTATCTCTCATTTTAATGTTCTAAAGGTACAGTACCACATATTCTTTCAAGAGTCACTTGACAAAGGGAATAGAAGATGTTAGCCCCTTTATGCAGTGGAAAGCTTTAAAAAGCTCTTATTACTATTCTGCAAAATGCAAACAGAGCTCAGGAGGGGTTTCTGTTAGGAAGTGATTTGCATCTCTTGGAATGATTTAAAACTGATGAAGGGGACAACTTGAGTGACTTCTTACCCACTACGGACCTTGAAGGTTTAGGCAGAAAAGGAAGTTAAATATTGAAATCATTTTGCTATTGAAAGACACAAAAGCTGATCTGATGTTTAAGCTTTCTGTCCCTGCTTCTGGGCCTCTGTCACTTTATCATCTTTGACCTTGACTCAGGGAATCACTGATCTCCATTTTATCAACAGCCAGTGGCTGCACAGTCTGCTGATATTGACAGCACATGGTGCTGCTTAAAAAATTGCACTGTCTCACTTCTCAAGAACTTACTTATTTTAAGATTAGATTAAGATTATTTTAAGATTTTAAGATCTACTGGCAACATTAAGATTTTCTTTACAATAAATTCTACATAGCTGTAGGACAATGAGCTGGATTCAGTGACAGAATCATGGGAAAGTAAATAAATAAGTGGGTTTGGACAATTAACTCTGGGATCTCAGCATTTGTTAAGATATCCTAAAGAACAGAAGACTCCTGAGCTGAAGAAACTGTAAATGGGAATCAAAGGCAAATAACAACAGAGAACACATTTAGAAGACTTGCTCTCCTTATAGAAGACAAATGTACCAACAACTAAACCCACAATTTTAGATAAAATTTACTGTATACCAAAAATAATATCTTTTAAACAGAAGCCCATAAGAAATGCTACAAAAATATGCAGAACATCAACAAGTTCTTTGTTCATTAAGTCTGACTTAGTAATCTGTAGAGAAACAAGGTGATAACTCAGATGCTTAAAAAGAATTACTGACACTACTATTTGTTATTTAATACAATTTGATGGAAGTGAACTAAAAATTTTAGCATATGATGCTCCTCTAGAAGAGCAGAGTTTGCCTGTGCCATCTGTGAAGTCAACACAAGCTTCATC
Organism: Acrocephalus scirpaceus scirpaceus; assembly: GCA_910950805.1. NCBI lineage: Eukaryota > Metazoa > Chordata > Aves > Passeriformes > Sylviidae > Acrocephalus > Acrocephalus scirpaceus. The sequence continues at coordinate 38,936,948 of OU383773.1, read as the reverse complement.
ATTGACTTGGTAGGAGCAGAATAAAGCCAGTGAGGACAGAGAAGAAACAAGATGTGAGCTTAACCAGTCACACACACAAAAAAAGAAGCTGGAGAAATGACCCATCTAAATTATCACACAAAGAGCTCCAAACCTCAGTTTGCTTTCCTGGATGCAGTTACTTTAATGATGTATGAAATATTGTCCTAAACTAAAAACACACATAAAGGAGATTCTATAAAGGCCAGCCAGCCATGAACACACCATGTTCCAGTTTTGTCTCCTTCGGGCCCGCCACACCCAGCCTGGATCTCCATCCATCAGCCACAGGCAATGAGTGTCTGGGCCCATTGAAGTCAACATCAAGAATGTCCCTGACTACCACACCATATTTCATGCAGTCACAGTTGTCTACACAAAATTTGAAGCTGCCCCCTTCATTCTTCCACTTCCTGTCTTGTACAGCAGTGCATTTTGAGGTAAACTGGGACTGATGGGAGTCAGTGGAACATTTTTCAGTAAACCCTTTTTGGTGGAGTTGCCTTCTTCTGGCAGCTGTGCCCAGAGATGCACAGGAAACTCTATTTCAGCCAGGAACTTTGTAGCACTGTGGTTAACAGCCAAGATAAAGGAGTCCATAGTTGGTAGGCTGACAGTGACTGCAAACAGATGACATATTACTGCTTCTCCTTACTTGAGATTGCATCCTTATTTTAGCAAGCTGTTGAAGATCAGTTTCCTTGCAGTTTGGAAGATAATTTTCTGTTACCCTGGGCTTTGGTAAAAAGCTAAATAAAAGCACATAGCACAGAGGTGTTCTGAGCTCGATTAATCCCTTCTTGACTACAGCAAACAAAATTAGTAAATAATAATCAGTGCAATCAAAGTAAATTAGTAAATAATAATCAGTGATCAGTGGTTCCTCTTAAAAAATTGAATGTTCAGGAAAGCAAAGAAAATAGGCATTCTGAAGTTTATGTCCACGGTATCAGGTAAGAAGAAATAACACATGGAAAATTCAATATTAAAAAATTTTAATTTTTCAGATGGACCAGGATTTTGCCTCGAACTTCACTGACAAGCTCAAAGTCCCTTGGATTGCATATCTAGGAATTTGGTGGCCATGATGGGGTAATTGAGAATAAAAACAGTCTCTTCTTGGCAGCAAGAATACAATAATGCCACTGTTACTACACTCATTTTTCCTCCTTATGCTGGACTTCTTGCTCATATCTGATTCATGCTGAAAGACTAAGGATGTGCACAAAGATCAGAAAGCAGCATGCAGGAGCAAGGATGTTTCTTTTGCAGAGGAATGGCACTGCATATAATAAATGTCCTCAGCCCTAGTTCATTCAAAAGCATTTCATAATGAAGCCCATTGTTTAATCTTCTCTCCTCCCATAGTTAATAGTATTCTAATTATAATAATTATTATTTCTTAGCATTTACATAACACTATATATCTTCAAAGCATTCTCTAGCTATGAATCACACTGTTCACAAGTTAAGTTACAGAACTAGCTAGGATTTCCGTGCTAATTTTTTGAAAGGAAAACTGGTTTTTAAAGTCCTGATTTTATGATGTGAAGCAGTATAATTAGCTTATATTTGAACCTCAGTATCTGGAACTTTTGGTCTGACAAAGCAGTGTAGTTCCTTTGGGAAAAGAGAAAGACCACAGCCTGTCCATCTGTGGCATTCAAACAGCTTAGAGGAAAACTGAACAGGGCCCAAAAGAGATAGGTAGATTTGGTCCAACAGATTGAAATAGAACATTTAGTTGACTATTTTTAAAAACACTTTCACAATTATGAAAAAATAAAAAGCGAGGAAAAAAATAGAATAACACAGAGTGGCATTTTCAATATTGTAATTTAGAACACATAAATTTTGAAGTAATGGATTCTCCTTCAAGATGAGTATCCAAGTTTTTGTCATCTCCATTAAGTCCAAAATGGTGACAGAGGATTGTGCCACCTTCCTCACCTCTAACCAGTTGCTGTGTGAACCAGGGTCTCAGAAGGCAAATCACTGTCTCCAGCTGAAGAAAGAGCACAAAAAAAGAGGAAATTGTGTTCTTAAATAGAGAAAGACCAGTGCTGGGATTTGTATGTCCAAACTTCAGATGCACATAAGTACCTTGCCAGCACAGGAACACAAGACTCTTCACTCATCCTTGGTCACCAGTGGTCACAAAGGGAGAAGGAAGATTACTGGTGGTCTCTGCACAAGATGCATGACTGACACATCTTCCCAAGCATGTCTGTTTCACTTCACTGAGTGCTGAAGTTCTTTTTCTTAGGTCAGAGCTCTGAGGTGGCTCTAGGTAGATAAGATTAATCCCTTGTGGATGAGAGAAAGCTGCTCATTTGGCTTTACTTTTAAAGAAACTTGTATGTTGACCAAAAAGACCAAGTCTCCCTTCTTTTAAATTTACACTACCTCTGACCTCCCCACAGAAAGCCATGACTTTTCACCTTCTAATGGCCTCTCTGAGAGGCACACAAGCTTGGGTTTGCTCCATAGATGATATTAAACCATTATATTCAGCAATAAACTGGATAATCTGCCAAGAAAATAAGCACTGCTGCCTTTAACTTCATAAGAGATGATTACTCCTGGACTATGTATATTAATGAGTTTTGAATGAGTGACGTTTGATAAAATATTCACCATCTCTTCAACTTTCTTTCATTTCTTTTCTTGTTGGAGCCCTTTCATATTTGAAAATTAATTATGCACACCATATTTAACCAGGGTGAAAATGAGACTTACATGGAACCTTTCCAGCTCTTCATTACATATTTAATTGTTAAAATAATCAAGCTATCCATCACACATTCTGCCACCCAGTCATCTGTCACCTTGGAATCAGTCAAAAAGATCATAGAAAAGAAGTATGGAAACAGAAATTTCACATTTCTTGAGCTGAACAATATTTCTGTTGAGAGGAATGGTCTCAGCATGGCATATCTGTATCATGTTTGCAAAAATAACAAATGGCATCTTCATGACATCTGCACTTTGGGTTTTCTCCCATGAAGCCCAAAAACTATTGCCATGTTATAGGAAAGTTCTTTAGCACAGAAGAAATTCAAGTTCCTGTGTGTTCTCATTGATTTTAGAGCCTGGCTAAAAACACTTTACAAAATGTGCAGTGATCTGACCAGCAGTTAATAATAGCTACATGCCATGGGATGCTTTTCATCAAAAACTTGTCCATGCACTTCACTAAAATACTGGGTAACACAGACCTTGCTTTCTGGTGAAACAGAAACTCTAGAACAGCACCAGGCTACAGTAGTAATCCATCAAACATAACAAGACATTTTGTGGAGCCAAGTCCTTTGTCCCAGAAATCCACAAGGCAACTATAGGAAAGATGGAACCTCCACCTCCTGAGTTTGACCACAGTGCTCTTTTTACTGAGCTTTTCACATACCAAGAGCTTCACGAAGTCTGCTGGGATGTTTCATTTAAATATGGGGCTCAGTGCTGCAGGATCAGAGGCCCTTATGATGCAATTAATGCACAATATTTGAAAAATGTAAAGTACAAAGAATTCATGGATTTTGAATGGACTCTTGGATTTTAGAAAGTAGAAAAGTAAAGATGTGAAGAGGAACAAACTTGTTTTACTTACATGGGTATCATTCCTCGACTCCCTCACATGCTAAATGTTCATAATGTCACCAGGAAAACAATATTGCGCATAATATTTTTTAAATATAGGTATATTTCAGTAGTCATAAAAATATAACCTGGTTTCAATTCACAAAGGAGCATAGACGAAGTGCAAGTTTTAACTTTTCATATTTTACTGAAATTTTATTTCACTGTGTTCTATGCTAGAGACAAAAGGATCAAAAGGAATAACTTATTCTTACAGTCAATCCCACAGAGGTGAGATTTTCAAAGGCATTTTGGTGGGAACAGAGTAGCCCAGTTAGTTTATTTAAGCCCAGGCTAGCTGTGTGTTTCTCCATAAATAAAGTATGATTTCAATTTAATACTGGATTTTACATAACAAAGAGTGGACTTATAACTACACAGGTCCAATGGAGTTCAACCAAACTGTAGCTTTAAATGATTATTATTTAATTCTTTAGCAGTCCCTAGCAGTAATTGTTCATTGCCCTGTGGTCTAAAGGGAAAGTAAGTTTTCTTCTATTTCATGCACAAAGGTAGAACAAATACTATTAAAATATAACTGGAGAGCTTTCTAGGGAGTATTAAATAAATCTCAGCTCAGGCAGGCCATGATGTGTTGTGAAGGTCACAGCTGATATGAGCAGTGAAGTGGCTACTTGCAGGGAAATAATGCATTTGGATAAAGAAGTTGTGCCTATCAAATAGGGATATGAGCTGGAAAATAAAAAGAAACCACCCAAAAACCAAAGCAAATCAAAAACCCCACAGAAGATGCAAGAATCACAAAACAAAAGTCACCAACACCAGCCATAGCTTGAAAAGTATCAAGGACAGAACCAGTGGAGCGAATGATCTATCTTATAAATTAGACTTCAACTAGTGTAAAAGCAGCCAAAGTGAGGGCCCAATTGTTTTTGTAGCCTGTCGGAAATAATTTCAAACCTGACAGGATACCATGGCTCGTAGTGTGCTCTCACAGATTTCAGTGATCATGCTGAGAGATAAGCAGAGAAGCACGGTAAAAACCCTGATAGCAAAAGCACTGCTGCCAGCTTTGCTGTACTAAGAAATTATCATTCATTCCAAGTAGCAGATCAGGCAAGCACTGAATGACTTCCCTTTCCTTCTCTCCCTCTTCTCTGCCTGTCTCCTTGCTACCATCCTCTTTCTTCCCCTTTCCACTCCCTGGGAGGACATGAAATGTTGTGTTTTATTGTATCAAAACCAGCTGTTATATCCAGTAACGACAAACATAGAAAGAATTACACTGTCATCAAACTATCTTATGATATCATTAGTGTCCTAAATTAAAGCAAGATGATTGCCCCAGCAGAGAGCAATCAACCATACACAGATACTAATGCTGCAGGTAGGTTGTAGAGTTCCACTGGAGGAGAAGGTGCTGTGCCCTTGCTCTGTAATTATGCCGGGAATCCACTGACAAAGCCATTTCTTCAGTCACAAATGGTGGAGGGCAGAGCCACACAGTTAGTGTGCCTGTCTAAGATGGGCAGCCTGTTCCAGCTGCTCAGATTCCCAGCTGCTTGGCCCAGCAGGGCTCTGCAGCCTGCCACACTCAGGTGGGAGAAGAGCAGGTCTTGTCAGCCCTGCAAGATCCTACAGTTACTGCCTGGACCAACATGGAGCTACAGACACCAAGGGAAGCCCATGGGAAATTGTGACATCTCTTTTGCTGTTAAAACCCTGGGGCTTCCTCAAGGAGAGCAACAAAAGAGACTGGTAGATGAAGGGATGGGGGCAGAGGCACCTGGTTTGGAGTGCAGAGCCCTTGGGTGGGGGATGCTGTTGGCTGCTTAACCAAATAACTTCCACTTCTGGCTATTACCCTCTTTTTGGAAGTTGCAGTATTGGCCTGCGGAATGGGAATGCCTCTGTTTTTTAGGGCAGGAAATACTTATTCCCTCTGACTTATAACCTCATATATTTGGACTAGTATTTGCATTTGTGCTATACTATGAGGCCCTGTCCAAAACTTATTCCCTGGAGATGAATGTTTTCCTGGCAGAAACACTTACTAATTCCACTAAAGGTACAGTTTGAATCAATTTAATTTATGTGCACAATCTTCAAGCTGGTGGGGAGGAAAGAGAGCCCTGCCGCCCCCAAGAAAAACACTAAACTGGGATTGTAGAGAACTGAATTCAGCTCTTGGCCTTGATGCAGTTTCAACTCTCAACAAATTACTTCATTAGCCTGTACTCACTGTCCCAAGTGGAAAACAGAGATATTTTCTTTGATCAACATATCCAATTCTAAAGTAGCTGTTCAGGACAATAGTCATTTAACAAATGCTTTCATTTCTAGAGTCTATCACAATTTGAGTCCAATAGCAATTTGGCTGTCTAGCTACGGTGCTGTAAACAACAACTGTGCTGGTGGGGCTCATGTGCAACTAGAAGATGGGGTACAATTCCATTTAGCTTTTTCTCAGTAAAGATGATCAGCTGAAGCTTTCTTGCTTCACCCCAGGTCCCCAGCACTACCTCCTCAATTCAGTATCCACCAATTTAGTGGTCTGATACAGGTTAAATGCCCACTCTTTTTTTGCCCACCCGCTGGATCCTACAAGCACATGTACCAACACTAAAAGGTTGGAAGATGAAGAGCAGGAAAAAGGGAATTATTTTCCTTCCAAAATTTTACACTGCTGGTGCTTGGCAGTGTACTGCTATAGACAGGCAAAAGAAATACCATCTTTGTTTTACAGTCAGGCAGTGAAATCACAGAAATATTAATTGCTTTGCCCCGGGTCACACAGGAATCTATTGCAGGGCCAGAAATTTGACATAGATCTCCCATATCTCAGATCAGTGTCTTAATCATGAAATAACCACAAGAAAGTTGAATAGTTAGGTTATCTGTGGAAATGGAAAGGGAGTTTATTGCTGTGGTCTATAAAGAGAGAAATGGCAGCAATGCATTTCTAGTTCCTGGAAATCTTTGTTAATTTATATTCTGATCATGGGGAAAATGGCACTGAGGGGTTCCCTGTTTATTCCCTTTCAGTTACTTTCATATGAGATTTGCAGAGTTCACAGGCTAAAAGAAAGGGCTTGCACAGTTGAGGACTGAAAAATCATACTCTGATTTTCACTCTTAACATCATCAGTAGCCAGGAAGAGTTTTCAAAAATATTCCAAAAGTCAAAGGTCCAGAAAAAGAGATTCCTGTTTAATTTCTCTTACTCCTGCTGGTGGCAGCATGCTGTCCAAAATTTGGAGGCCTAATTTCTTCCAAACTTACCCTGAAAGTAAAGAGAAAAATTTTCCAGTTTAATTCAAGCTAATTTATAAGATGGAGTTTCCTTGTAGAATACATAAATATTAATACTAATAATAGAATAATAATATTCCTTTGCACTTGATTTCAACCAATTATTTAATTTTATTAATCCAAACAGAGCAAGAAGTATCACTTGCCCATTTCACTTGCCCATTTCACTTTCTCTTTTTGTCATGCATCCTTCTGATTCCAAACTTCCATTATCTTACAGTCTGCTGTCCTGCAGGTGCCAGACAGGCCACAAAACTGCAATGCTCAAACGCAGGTGTGAGGCAAAGAGTGAGATTTTTGGACACTTTTCCCCACAAACACAGTTGCAGGAGGCAACTCTCTGGCATCCACCAGCACTCACCACACTCAGGCCATGGTTCCATTCCCGCTGGAGCAAAAAGCCTTTTCACCTCAGGGCAGAAGCAAAGGGGTGTGATGCTGCCAGGAACAGGGCTTCTGTCAATGAAACTCTTGGTCAATCCCTGATTTAGCTGATCCAGCACTGGCAGGTCTCCAGTCTCATCAGGAAAGGAAACGATCATGTGGGCAAAATCCCTTTCTCTTTTCCAGATTTTGAAATAAATGCTCAGGGTTTGTCCCTTAGACTCATGCTGGCCCAAAATTTCATCCAGCTACAAAGTAAGTTCAGCTACTTACTACATAATTGTTTTCTCCTTCACATATTTCACAGGTGTATGTATTGGTCTGCTCTCTATTCCACATAATGTAGTAAAAAAAAATGAATGCATGTCTCAAAATACTGGCTGGGATTTTTTAGGAGTATCAAAAGGCAGACTTTATTTTGAGCATCTACATCCAAGACAATGCTGAGATTTTAGTTTATGGCCCACTCTATGGTCTTGTGTTTGCAGAAACCAGCAACACAACGACAGAAATCCTTCTTTATCTCTAGGAACTATGTACTTACTGCTTGCATCCTACAGAGGCCCAGCATTGAAAGGCTCCATATATGGCTGGAATTCACCACAGGTAGGTGTTTCTAATACAGTGCTATTACCTCCCTGTTACTACATGACTTTCCCTTTCCTTCTCCCCATTTTGAAAGAGTTCTCAATTCCTTTTGTGAAATAAATATTAAGACAGCATGATGACAACAAAGGTTGGGCAGGCATAACAAAATTTAAAAACTGTAATAATACAGTAGGAGCATTGCAGTAGTGTATTATCTTTCAACAGATATTGTAGAAGAAAGCATTAATTAAGCTTCAATCATTTAACCTTTGAGGTAGGTAATATTGCTGTACACACTTCACTAATGAGTAAATAGAGGCCTTGGCATGTTACAAGCCTTGTCTAAAGCTGCCCAGCAAGTTAGAAGAAAGGGAAGAGAAGCAATGAAATTAAGAGCAGCAGAAAGTATTTCTAGCATGACATCATGCAAATTTTCTTCCCTACTTCCAGTAGCTAGCACCATTGTATTTCCCAAATTATGGGGCTTTTACCCCATAATTAATTATGGTGGTTTTATACATATAACCCATGTGTTAACCATCTTCCTGCCATGATGTAGGAGTTTCACTCTTTTCTCTAAGTATTACTCCAGATTTGCCCTTTTCTTCATTTGCCCACTGACTTCCTTCCCACCCTGCTTAGTCTTCCTTGCTTTTTTGCTTCCGTGCTTCCAAGCTGCAATCCAAGGCAGCAGAGGTCAGAGGAGCAATTTTCAGGCCTCCTTTGCAAAGGTGCAGGTTTCCAAAGGGATCATTTAAAGCCTGAAAATATGGCAACAGATCAGTCAGCTTCCTTTTAGCAAGTTCCTAACTGCAGCATCATCTATGGAGAGGAGACCTCTGTATGCATTTTACTTGCTCGATCTGCACAGTCACCTCTTGGGACCAAGCCACGTTCAGGGAAGTCACTCCCCAGGAGGAGGAGAACAAAACAAGGTTTGATTCCCCAAAAGACCACCTTCATGTAAAATTTCCTCAGTGCCCTCCTGGAGAAAATTGAATAGGAATGCTAAGACGGGCAACTATGTCCACAACCAGCTTATCTTTACAGACTGGACTTTTCAGGATCAAATGTAAGCCTTTTTCTGAGGCCTGGAGTGGTTCCATAAGGTTGTGGAGTAAGGGGTTGGGAGAGACAAGCTTTCCTTCCAGTTCATACTTATTTGTGTTTGTATTTGTGAGCAAAATTCTGCACTCTTACATGAGCAGCACAGGTAATGTGCCTTGGAGATACAAAATCAGTTAGCCTGGCACACCTTAGAGAACTGTACAAAAGAGAAATGCTAGCAGGAGTATTATAGGAGGTAGGTAATGAACGAAAACTGTCAAGGATCTCTCCCACAGTTATTCTAAAATTTCTTTTTTTGCCTAATCTCTGCCCTAGCCAGTGAAGTTTCCTTCCCTCCTCGTTTTGATTCAATAGCCATGACAGAAGTCCGCAGCTCCCCCTCTCTCCCATTTATTCCAAGACATAATGTAGTAATTATACTTACATTTTTAAAGGTAGACATTTCTCCATAGGCCCTATCAACCTGTGGCCTCACGATTATAATTACTTGATCTACAGACTGTTAATTTTTTTATCTTTCATAGGAATAAAATAGCACAGGAATAGGACACAAGGAAATGCAGAGAAGTTGCAGACAGATACAAGTTAATGTTCTCTAATGACTATGGCATATGACAGGAAATGAAAATGTCAAGGGCATCAGAAGGTACAAGATTTTACTTATATTTTTTCTTAATTTCGTATTTGTCAACATGTCAACAGACTCAGTGAAAGGGATTAAATTTCTAGGTGGCTTCCTGGGTTACATGCAGCAAGAAAAGCATCCAAGTAGGTTTCTGTTTATTACTTTTCCAATTAGATTTGCATGGCATTGATGCTTGCTCTCAGGAGTCTATTTGCAGTATTGGGAAAGGGTGTGAGTGAAATGAGGCCAAATCCACGACAAGTTTCTACTTAGCCTAGTTTTCCCTCAGTTACTTATGACATTTCTGTTTTTCCAGCCTGTAAACAAGATGAGAAACCAGGAAAAGCAAGAGTTGGTAATAACAGTGCTTACTCTGGCTGGAAAAAACTGGTCCAAAACAGCAAGCCTGGCTTTGATTACATGTAGTAATCAAGCTGTGTTCATAATTACTTGACTTAATGTCTCAGGAAATGTTAATCTGCACATGGAAGTCTTGCTTCTAGAAGACTGTATGATCCGCTGACATCAAGTAAGAAGTTAGAGAACATTGTGCTTCCTTTTTTCCATAGTAGTTTCATGCTGGGGGAGGGCTAATAGAGATAATGGAAAAGATGGTTAATAAATGGCATTTTTATCTTCTAGGCCAGAATGGTAAAAATACTAAACAAAACACCTCAAACAAATCTTATTATCGAGTCAAAGAAGCTGGGTGTAACTCATACAGGAGGGCTTAGTGTTTTCCACAGGGCTTAAAGTACACTAACCTGACAGTGCTTATTTTTAAACTCCAGAATTTAGTGAACTAGAAAAATATTTTGCTGAAGATACCACAATGTAGTAAAAGTACTTTGATATGAGGGTGGATCCCAATGATGACTGCTTAGGGTAAATTGTAAGTTTTTAAAAAACTGTTTCCTCCATATCTCCTAAAGAAAGACATACATTAGGTGTCAGGACTGTTAACTATGCCACAGTGAATTACACAGTGAATGCTTCAGGACACTACAGCCTATTGGGGGTGGAAGGTGCAGGGAGACTAAAGGAGCTCAGGGGACTTGTGTTGTCTTGTTTCCCTGGCAGGTAAGTATTGTGGTACTGCAGAAACTCTCTCAGTCCCCATCAAGAGTTTGATTACATTTGGCTAAGTTATTTTCATTTGATGGCAAGTACTAGTTTCTTTTTGTTCTCTGTGAGTGTCTTTCCTCCTTTACAACTGTTCTGCTTCCCACTGTGGCCGGTTAGACACACAAAGAGCTTGAGGAGGGAATGGGACAGAAATTTGAGGAAAAATCATAATCGTTCTGCAACATAGGTGAAGAAATGCTTAAGACTATATTTAGGTTTAACAGAACAGAAAAAGTGTGAGTAAAATCTGGCAATCTGGAGAATAAACCAAAGAAATTATTTGTGATTGTTTTGACATGTACTTGAATACCAGTTTTCAGGCATTTCAGAAACTTAGGTGCTATTTCATCTTGTCAGCAAAACTTAACGTGTTTCTATAGATCAGAGTTATTTTTAGCTATTTGACATAGGTATGGATTTTCTACTGAGAATTCTGGATTTTCGTTTATTGTCAATACATCCTAGGCCTCTTCCACATGATCAGCTGATGGGTCTCAGCCATGGATGTGCTTGACTGACTGCACACCCAATTCTTTCCATTCTGTTATTTCCAGGTAAGAAGCTCTAACAAAAAGCACCTGCAACTGTTGTTTCTTCATGGGTAAATGACCAAGCACTTCATGCTACTGCTCACATCTTGCATAGTATTATTCTCCCTCCATTGATTAAGACTCCCATCCATACTGCTTTTCTGGTATATGTGCTATATATCTCTGCAGTCAAGGTTTCCCAAGGTTAGGAAAACCTCAACAAATTTCATTAGCACTCTCTTGCTTTATATGACATGGTCAATCATGCAAGTATTAAGTAAAACCTGTCATAAGACTGAGCCTGCAGGAACCTGTAACTGCAATACCTACTCTTTCAGCACAAAATACTGTCAGATGCCCTTTAACCTGTTCTGCCCCACCTCAAAGCTCTTGACCAAATCCTCCCTTTATGCCTTGGTAATTTTCCACCCCTATGATACACAAGTCCATGAATCTTCTGCACTTCATTTGTCTAAGAAAATCTTACCAAGAAGTAGTATCAGTTGAGTGTGGTAATAATCTACATTGATGACCCTCTGCTGCATTTTTCTCCACTTTCACTCATTTTTTTCCACACTTCATTATTTTCTCTGAAAACACATCCCAGTAATTTTCATAATCAAGAGTGCTAGACCGGTAGTTACCCAGATTTTTATTTTAAAACCATGAATAAAATTAACACATCATGACCAACTAGTTTTTAAAATTCAGATTATAAGGAGTAAACAATATTTTTCAGATAATATTTCTGGAAATAAGCAGCATGGAAAATAGTTTCCCATGGGTGTCAATTGTGGTTCATAAAATTTTACTCAGTTATCCAAGCATGTGATAATTTAAACTGATTCAAATCATACTGTTCATGGTAGAATCTCCCCCATGTGTGTTATAGGTGAACAGCATTACCGCACACGGAGGGGGTTTGGCAAGACTAAAAATATCCTTAGATTTAAAAAGTAAATAAAAGGACCTGGCTGAGACCTCCTCAAATCCTTTGTTCTTTATAGCTAGCAATATAAAAACAAATAAACAAACAAATCAGCCCACCTCAGAGGTAAGCCATGCACAGAACTTTGTCCCCACATATTTCTGCCTAGAAAATATCTCTGCATTTATTTGCTCTATGCAAAATGCTGACTGGCACAGCAACCATAGAGTGACTAATATATCACTGTAATCAAGGACAGCTGGTTTTCTTGTGGAGTTACCAAATTCTCTTCAGGAGCCCTAGCTTCTAATTATCTCTAACTAGGAGCAGCCTCCACCTTGCTTTCCCTCCCCAGCAATACAAGAGACCGTGGCGCAGCACCCCCAGCCTCCAGCTCTTGCTCCCACACCACGGGAGGCGATGTATTAAACATACAATGCATGTTCTAATAAGTGGAGCCAACAAGAGCTAAAGAGCTTGCAGCTGCTGGTACCACCTGTGTCCCTTTGCTTCCAGCCAGAACAATCTCCTCTCTGCAGTCCCTAGTTGTGGCGAGAGATAAAAGAGGCAGAAAGTGAGAGTGACATGTCTGGCTCGTGTCCTGCTCTCGTCATGAAGGAGCCAGTTGATCTGGAAAGCTTGCTCCTTTCCTCTGTGCATGTGGATGATTGGGCCTCTTTCCCCCACAAGCAAGAAAACACAAGGCAGCCATGTATGGATTTCCTACTTATTCCTCTCTGGACTGTGCCCCACATGTTTGTTGCCATAGTTCACAGAAGTGCAATTTCATTAGTCATCCCTGTTGGCTTCCTGAGTCATGAGGATTGCTGTGAGATGGTAAACTTGGCTTGAGTAGGGAACACACCTAGTGGGTAAATGTGGCTTTGGCGGACTGAATGGAAATCCATCCTGAGATCCATTTTTTTTTAAGAGACATTTTTATAAAGGCTGCTGACAGAGAGCTGGGGTATTTTTTTAACCTTCCTTTTTTTTTTTTTTTTTTTTTTAATATCCTCTTCTTTTTTCCTTTGCCTGACTGAGTGGTGATATGGATGCTTTTCAAAGTTTGGAATTATCTGTTGGCCATTTCACTGCCTCAGGACAACTGGCATCCATTCAGGGATCAGAAAGACCATCAGTTGTTTGGATCTTTTTCCTTTCACATGGAGTTTTGTTTTGCTTTTCCCTTTCCATGTATTTCATTTTTGAGTTGGCTATTTTGAACCAATGCCCATCTTGGGCCAGATTGTGCCATTAAATCACTGGCCAGTATTGTAGCCTGGATGCAAAGCAGGGTTGGCAGAAATAGGCACTCACATAGATTCACACTAGATTATTACCAGTATTAGTTATCAACAGTGAGAAACGAATCTGTTCTTTACATAATTTCTACTGTATTCTCAAACTAGGCTCCCCTTTCTTAAAACATTATCTGCAGTTTATCCACTCATTTTAGATATCCTCTCTTAGCTGGCATTCCAAGCATGAGTGCTGGAGAAAATTCCCCAAGTCACATTTTATGAGCAACACCTGCACACCTACAGTCTTGTGCTTCTTACTTCTCAAATCCAGGGACTTTATCCCTTCCTTTCCCTTATATCATACGGAATGTTACTGCCAGGCAGGACTAACAGGTACAGCAGAACATCTCTCTTTCTGGTCCAACATAGACTTGGTTCCTTCTGTTTCAGTTTAACATAAACTAATGACCCAAACTGCAAAGATATTTTAGCTTTGTAGTATAGACTCTGGGTTCTTTGAGCTCTCACAAAGCTCTGGTTATAACACCGTTACTTCCTGTTGACGCATCTTCTCTTCAACATAGGAATACTGTTCACAAATATTTTGAGAATTCCTTGTGCTTGCCCAGAATTTTTGAATCCACCACAGCATTGGCAAGGAGGCTTTTCCCAGAGGTTTTTCCTCTAGCTAGGACAACTCTGAGTTTGAATGTATTTCTCCCACAGTTTAGAAAGGAAGCAATTGGATGTGGAGCTATGATATCTGTTCCAGGCATGGCAGCAGTTGTTTTCCTATTACCACTTTAGAGTAAGTATTCATAGTAACCACACCAAATTATCTAGCACAAGCAAAGGAGTAGATGAAAAGGCTTCTCTGAATTTCCTCGTAGAAAAGCTCTCCCTCCTCACTGACTACACAAAGAGCCTGGGACTCCTCACAAGCTAATTTAGCAGGTGACTGAGGTTGGTGGTATGAATATCCTGCTGTGCCAGTGCCTGTTTACTACTCTGTGTGTCGTTTGTTCCACAGTCACTGTCACATGCTTTGTTCTCCTTTGTGAAATACTCTGTAAAGCCTTAGATGCTGTGAGAAAAGATCCTGGCATTTAATGGCCTGATTGATTACAACTGGTCTTGGAACAGAGGGAGCACAAGGGGCACATTGAACACATTAGGGGACAATGTTATTTGATATTCCTGCTAGTAAATATATCAAGCAGAAAGTGACCATGGTAAACAAACAGTCTGCTCTGTATCTGTACTATTAGTTCTGATAGTAAAGAGGGAGTAAAAAGTTGACCCTCCAGCTTTCCCTGTTGTCCCACGGCAGCTCCCAGAATTCGTTTTTTTGTATTTGCACTGTAGCTCATTCCTTTCAATCATTGCAATACTGGCATTAGACCAATTTCATTTCTCTTGGCCTGTTTCTTGCTTATCCTCTGTATGCACTGATGGTCCAGTCCTATAATGTGGCAGATGCTGTCCTGAAACAGAGCAAATTGAACAGCATTGCCCTGCTCTTTCCAGGAATGAAGCAAAAGATGGCCCAGATTTTTCCAATTGTTACTAAGATATTACTTCTCTCTCTCTCTCTTTTTTTTTTTTTTTTTTTTTTTTTTAATTATTGTTATTATTTTTCAGACATTGGACATATGCAGTTAACAGTATGTGGCAACTGACACTGGAAGTCTTCCAGAAGGTGTTTATTTTCTTTAGGAAAAATTGACCCTTTAATTGTGTTCCTCCACTCCTTTTACAAACACAGTATTTATACAAACCACTAAGGGAGGCAGATATCCATCCATCCATCCATCCATCCATCCATCCACCCATTCACATTTCTGCACAAAGATGGTTTGCATATTTAAATTCAGATGTGTTTATTAGTGCATGAGAGTGAAAATATTAACGTACAAAGATAGGTGTAACGCAACAAACCACATTACTACTTTGAAAATGCAATGCAGTATTTAAAATACTGTTGACATGCTGACATAAATTTAGAAATGCTTAAAAGCATTTAACATTTCAAATACATCTTTATTCCCCCTACTTAGCATATGAAATTATAGATTCAAAGCTTAAACATGTTCACATTGCCATCTCCTGTGTTTGGGGGATTTAGAATAGTTGTTCTTACAGAGGGCTGCAGGAAAATAATTTTTCAATAGCTCTGTTGTGTGGAGCTTGACTAAGAAATGGCAATAACTGTCATTAGTTACTCACTAGTCAGTGTTTGGGCAGAATTGTTAATGCTATTTTCAAATCTCTCTAGTTTAATTATTTTTCATTGTAATAATGTTAACATTGGCATTCCATGGAACTGGTACCTTGATGTGCATCATGCACATGCATTGATTTATTTGTGAAAGATTCAGGTCATCTCTTCTTTTTCTTGTGTGTCTGGATGTACTCTTAGTCTTTCCCTGCTTCCAGATTTTCTTCTGATCATTACTGTATGTGCAGTAACGAGGCCAAGTTAATGAGGTCTTATTTTAACTTATGCTTCAGCTAGTTCCTTGTCAAAGGAAGGAGGGACCTAAGGAGCTGCTGCTTGTGAAACCTTAAATCATGGATCCAGGTAACTGCCTCAAGAGACACTCTGAGGCAGCAGTAGAGTAGTGTGGAGCAAAATTTTACCTCACATGAAGGTTACAATTGTAGCATGGTGAAAACACCCATCATTACCTCTTCTCAGCCAGGCTTTTCCTCTCCTCTTCACATGGGCTCTCTTAGAAGAGAAGAATTAGTGGGAATCTTTTACATGAGACTGTCTGCTTTCCACCTAAGTCAGCTGCAGAGAGACAGCCATCAAGTCAATTTTAATCTTATGCTTTGTATGTAGGGTATACAGCAAACGTTTCAAAGCACTTCAGTAATTTAGGAGTGTAAGCCCTGTTCATTTGTCAAGTGTACAAAACTCACTACTAAAGAAACCTGGATCATGGAAGAGATTTTCCTCATCAATATTATGTTTGTAAGTTGCCTAGAGTAAGTACAAACAGCATGATGCAAAATGGTATAATTTGTTCATACAAACAGAAAATTCTCCTTTCTGCCAAAGATTGATAACATATGAATCTTTCACTTACTCTTGCCAGCTTTTATATTGATTTTAGTATGGTATTTATCAGTTTGTATATTTCACTTGGATTTTTAAAAGATGGACTCATCTGTATTGTATTTTATTCTTAAATGCATGGGTATATTAATTTCCAGACTGTATTTACAACAAGCATGTAAACATACATAACCCAGAAAAGACTGCTGAAAACTAAGTTTTGTGTAGCTATTGCTAGATACAGCTATGTGTGAGTAAGTAGTTATCACACATTTAGCTATTTTGTGTTATGTGTATCCTTCTCAAGATAAAAGAACAGGCAGAGCAGCATTTTCACGTCATTACCAAAGCCATGTTACAGCAAAATTATTCAGTAATTATAGTACACACTGAGATACTACTGTAAAAAGCTGGGGAAAAATCACAGGTTACTTAGATAATATGGCATAACCAGAAACAAAGATTTGTTGTGTTGGAATTCCCATTTTTTGTAGCCAATATCTGTTGAACTGATCTTGTTATTTCAAAAAATGCATTTCCTTATAGAGTCATATGCAAGTCACCTGCAAAGCAGACAGTAAATTCAGTCTTCCTGTGAGGTAATATTCATAGAGAAAAAAAAAAAAAAAAAAAAAAAAAAAAAAAAAAAAAAAAAAAAAAAAAAAAAAAAAAAAAAAAAAAAACACAAAGATAATTATATGAATCCTGGGCCTGATTCACTGCAGTAACATTCAAGCCAAGTAATTCAAAAGAAATTAAGCCAGCACTATATTGGAAGAGATTCACAATGGTAAATTAGGACTTCTTTTGGCATGCTCATGTGCAAGAGGGAAATTTGCTTGTTGGATTCTCCCCTCACTTTCACAACATAAATCTGCAGTAATTCCACTGAAATCAATGGAGTTCAGCCAGGTTAGAATGAAGGGGAGATGAGAATCAGATTCACAAAGCACAGTTTGCTGTGATTTAGCACACAAACGAGTGCCTTATAATCTGTTTACTAACAATGGATGAAATATGCAAATTGTCTTTTTGGAAAGCAACCGTGAAAACTGAGCTTCACAAAAGGAAAATGAGGGGTGCGAATGTTCTTAATTCCAGGCACTCTCATCCACAGCCAGAGGTTTGATACACGCACACTGTCTAAGTGAGAAGAAAACTGCCAAGTCTTCACAAAGCATGCAGAAGTAAGGTAGATTATAACAAGATGTCAGACCATGATGTGGAACGGCAAACATCCCTCAAGGACACTGGGATAATCCAGCAATCAGGCCCTGAACAATGTCCCTCCAAGCAAACCCAGGCCATGCCATCTCCAGTAAAGGCTGCACCCTAAATCTACTGCAAAGCCCTGCAAATGTGACTGGGTCCGGGTGGATCCAGAATCTGGTGGTCCAGAGCAGGAAATGTTCACAAAAATCCCCCACTTTTATGTTTTCAAAACCACAGAGGATTCAAAATGGTGGCAACTGAGAATCAGAATGTGTTAAGTGACCGAACAGAAGATCCCAAAATAACTAGACAGTGAAATTCTTTCATATTCATTTACCCATGAAAGGGACAGGAAGAGTTAACTTTTACTGGCTCTGAGCAAATGCTCATTTTGGATTTCTGGATGCAGAATGAGCCTGGTGAAACTGTAAATCATAATTAGAGAGATTATTTCCTTATGCTAAGTCTTTAAATTGAGATTCCTTCTTTGGATTTCCTTTTTCCTTATAATTCCTTTATTCTGATCCAGGCTTAACAGAGATATTTATGTTACCTGTGAGAAGACACTGTATAATGACATTCAAGACTGGGCAGAACATTCAACACATGGAGAGACTGGGATTTGTGTTAAGCATATCCCAAAGCATTGCCTCAGGAGCACTCCAAGTTCCATAGGAGCTCGCAGTGAAGGAGGGCAGAGCTTATCTTTTCCCAGCAAACTGATGACCTCATATCCCTAATTCCTGACTTCTGTTAATTTCCAATAGGTGCAAGGACCGTCTCACCGTTTGAGATAACAGGGAGGAGAAGAGAGGAGATGTCTCAGCTCACAGGCCTACAAAACTTACACAGTATGAGGGCTGGAAAACAGTATGAGGGCTGGAAAACAGTATGAGGGAAACCAAAAACCTGTCACAGCAGGCTCTGGAACCCTATTGCCCAGAAGAGGGCAGAGCTACAGTATTTTTCAGTAGATGGTGGTATTCTTGCAGACCTACTTCTCTTTTGTCTGTCTAGTCTGCTGTGTGGGCTGAAGAAATTAAATACAATGCAAACATACAAACAACCACAACTTTAGAAAAAAAAAATCTCATGTATTTGTCTCAATCCATGGGCATAATCCACATAATCCTTTAGCACTTTAGCCTGTTGGAGTTCTTAGGCAAGCATGTTTTCCTGTCTGCCTAAAAATTATTATGGTCAAGTAAGTGAACTAGATCCATTTCACTGCTGTAGATCTAGACAAAAGGCCTGTCACTAGTAAAACCTAACCCTTAGGATGGAAAATTCTGATTTTAATGAAGTTCTCCATTTCCCCCCCTCAGGTAAAATGAAAACTATCACCCAACTTTCACCTTATTAGTTTTCTCCCTACTTTATTTCCTTCTTTCCTTTTGTTCCTCCCAGATGATTGAAAAAGACCTAAATACATGATTATTCATGTATTTTTTATTAAAGAATGTCTAACTCTCCAAAATATTTGAACAGATATTTCTATATCACTGAAAATGCATAGCAGAAAATACAGTGAATTCTTGCTCAGTTGAACCTAGAAATCATAGTATCAATATTAGTATAATGATAATGAATGACATACACCTAGAGAATAACATGTCTGTGAACACAGTTCTTAAAAACATCCATTAAGAACAAACACTTATCCAACTTTCTTAGCTTCCAAGAATTTTCACCTACTGTCTCAGAGTTACAGCTGTGATAAAAAGACACCACTTTTTGCTTTAAAACGAGCAGAAATTCTGCTCTGAAGAAGGCTGTGATGGTAGTGAAATCTCTGTTTGCCAGGTCTTACGTATCTTCCCTTTTTTTGCAGTTGTTCTTGCCATAGAAGCCTGCTCACCAGCCAGCTCTCACTGGCTCTTGCAGCCCAGTTAATGCCAACTGTCACAGGATGCAGCTCACCAGGGGAGGGTGTCTGGAGCCTGGGTACTCCAGCAAGAAGCCTGACCCAAACAGACCTCTTACCAAGTGTTGGATAGTGAAACATGGCACCAGGAGAGCTCTTCGAGGTTCTCACTATCCTGTGATACTGATCTCCACCTCCTTTCACACACCTTTACTCAGACGTCCTTTTAAAACTAAGCAGAATCTGGCATAAAGTATCTGATATAAACTCACACTTCTCTCTTGTACACTTACCACTAGATTTTTGCAAATTGGTCATCATCAGGGTCCCCTTGAAGCTGGGTGGAAAACTGCTGTGACTGCAGAGGGTCAGCAGTCAGCAGATAGATGACAGACTGCCCCCACACTTTTCAGACAGGTGTGTATGAATCTGCACTCTTCTTGGAACACCACAAATATTCTGCTCCACTAATGCATTAGAACTTAAAAGGTAAGAGAAAAGTACATACAGAACTATCTTACTCTTAGGTTGCATCAAAGCCCTTGAAATCAGATGAGGTGTTTCCACTCCCACCTCCAAGTTTAGCACAGACCAGGACAACACAAGCATCTTGTTAAAATACTTCCCTGTGGCATTCTGTCTCCTAGAAAAAGAAAGATGATGCCACTGATGAGCAGTGTAGGAGACCTACTACATATTAGGACTCCACCAATTCAGAAAGAAATAAATTAGGATATTAGAAAAGTAGAGCAGACCACAAATGGCATGGAGAGAATGAATAGGTAACAATTATAATTGTTTCTCATTATGAAGAACATGAATTTATTACAGCATGTTTAAAGCTAACAGAAGTAAATATTTTCTCATTTGACCTGTAATTATTGCTACATGAAATTTTGGAGCCAAAAATAGTAAAAGGGATAAAGCAACAATTAGAAGTGAACCTAGAAGAAAATTCTGTGAGGACTATTAAACACAGAGGTGTGCCATCGTCTCTCATTCTGGCATGTTTCTATGTGTTCAGGGATTTTAGGGTGACAAGCTCCAAAACACATATTCAAATAATAATTTAGAGCAAAATTTCACAAAAGGGAAACAGTATTTTCCAATGAAACCAGACCAGCCACCATCTTCAAAAATGTGTTTATGAAAACTGTCTGAGGTAATGCACAAAACCAAACCTGGCCCCTTTAGAGTGCTGCTTACAGAAGAAAAACATTTATAAAATAGCATTAGCTTCTGGCCTTGAAATATTTTCCAGAAAAATATCTCCCAACTACTTAAGTCAAATAGCCATTGAGGTTCCAAATTTTTTGACAGAAACTGTTAAATAACTTTACTCACAGCTCACTGTTTCTCCAAAGCAACAGACACAGTGTCAGAAGATGAAAAGTTTAGGAATATCCCTGTTAAAACCTAACATGCCCCGATTCAGCAGCTGTTGCTTCGGAGGTATCTGCAACACCATGCATGCCAGGTTCCTCAGCCTAAACCTTCCTCCAGCTTAAAAATCTGGACCTACCAACATTTACACAGCAAAGGACCTCTCCCTCCTCACATCAGGAGAAGACTTTTGCTTCCCTGCCTCTTCTCAGAGGGAAGAACTGGTAAGAAAAAAGAAGGCAGCATTTTCAGAAGGAATAATTTAGCATCCTTGAAATTCAGTGGGGGCAAATGTGAGCATCAGTGAGATGCTTATTTAAAATGAGCATCCTCTATTCTTGGCTCTGTTATAAAGGCAGAGCTTGCAGAAAGACTAGTTCATTATTGAGAGACAGGCTAGACTGAACAATGGGGACAGTTGACCTCAGACCACACACATACAGTCTTCACTTGGTTCCCAGATGAACTCTGGATACAGAGTAATCACTTTTCCTGAAAAATGAGTCTCTTCTCTCCACAAAATTATCCCGTTCCTTCTCTGAGCATCTCTCTCAGTGAGTGAACCAAAAAACACATCACAGGTTTTCAAAAAGTGGATCCAGCAGAAATGGGACACCTTTTTATCTGTATGCCGGGAACCTGATTTTGTCAATTATACGCTGTATATAAAAAGCCTCTGCTATCTGCTTTCCCAGTACTCTGGGGAATGCATATGAATAATTTTAAATGAGGAAAATGCTGTTGGGAATATTGTTTTATTTGGGAATTCTAAATTTTGAAACACATCTACAAAGACTATTTTATAATTAATAATATTTATTTTTTTATATACACACATATATGCCTGCATTTTGGATTAAAATAAATAGAGGAAGGAGACTTCATTTAGATTTCCACTACCACTAACATAGCTCTTGAAAGACATGACAAAATGCTTTAAAAAGAAATATCTTTGGACAAAAGTGGTAAGTGTGGGAAATTCTCTGATCATTTTCATGCAGGCCCAAAGTGAGTGACGTATGAGTGACAGACGTGCTATCTGTGGAGCAGAAATTGTTCCATTTATCAACTATATGCTTCCCCTGCAACATTATAGTTACAGAACAGGAATAATTCTGGGAAGCTCTAATATATGTCAATATTAACAAAATTTCCACCTGGCTTTTTTAGAAGAATGAGAATGCTAATAAGCTGCAAAGAAAAAAAAAAACAAAACCTTTTTACATCATGAGAGTTACTTTAGGGTGATAATTTAAACCTTTGCAGTCTTCTTGGCCTCTTTGCTGACACCTCACCATTTGCTGACATAGTTCATTCTCTTTTGAACTATGTCAGAATAATTTGTCTCAGAAACTTAAGAGTGGTTTCTTAGAGACTGCTGACACAACACTGTTATTCTTAAAGGAACAATTTTCAGAGAAACACACAGGGGAATTTTACTGTTTCCAAATTGCAATTGTTGACCAGTTCTTTTGTCTTTCATGCAATTCTTTTTGGTGATTTTTTGATCTAGCAAACAAATTGAATTCATTTTGAAAAATAAATTACAAACTGAAAGTTTTCTGAGCTGTCCACACAGTGTTTCATCTTCCAGCATATGTTCCAAGTATATCACTGGGACTGACATCAAGAAAGAAGGTGTTTGTCAGCTGTCACCACAAAGTGGTTTTTGAGCTGGAGTATTATTCCCGAATGCCCTTGCATAAAAAAATATTAGCAACACCTGATCTCTTACTAGTGACCAACACTTACTAATGATCAGATAGAAGTTTCTGAGACTTTTTTAATGCTAGCCTTTTCTCTATACAGATGTTTTTGTATTAGAAACTAAGAGGCCAGTATTTATTTTTTAAATCTTAGCAAAGTCTTCTTCTATTTAATTTTTCATCAGTGGAAACAAAATACTTGTTATCCGAACTTTGTAACATTCACATGTATTAATTTGCCTTCTTACAATGCTGCACCACAAGATGTTCTCTGTCTTCCCTGAGCTCTGGATTATTTCTCTCTCAGCTACAAAATTCTGTAAAACATTTCAAAACAATGCTACAATAGTTATTATGTTAAAAGACTTAAATACAGCCATCTCAATCTACAAAAGGCCCCCATTGCATTATGTTTCTCTATTCATCAGCATTTAGTAATGCATTTAACTTTTTAGAAAACACAAGATTTTCCTTGAAAAGTAATACACAAATTTTCAAGTATTTTTTCCTCTTAAAATGCATCATGTTTAGCATTTGATTTACAATATTTTTTTAAAAACCCACACACCCCTTCAAAAGAGCTCAGAGTCAAAACATTAAAAACAAAAAACAAAACCCACCACTTTTAGTGGAGAGAAATAGATGACAGATTAGCCAAACATGACTGAATCTGCTCTCTAACTTTGGTTATAAACTTGAGATTTTCTATTCCAATGTTGAAAATATAAATACATTTATGTTAGATGTAACTTTCACCAGAACTTCCTGACTTGCCATCAGCACAATTCAAGGAACTTGACCTCTACATGTCCTAATGAAAATGCTTAATGGTGATAACTCATGGGAAAACAACAACAAAAACAACAACAACAACAAAAAACCCAAACAAATAAAAAAAACCTATTTCACTAAGGGTCATATCAGGATGTCTCAGTCTCGTGAGCTGCCATCTACAGATGATGTCTAATGCTGATGAAGAAAGTACTGCTCTGAAGGGAAAATACACTGCTGTGATACAGCCTCACATTTTTCACAAACACATATATTTAAAGTAACTTGCATTAATAACTAGGACACCTGTGGTAAAATACTATAATGCAAAATATACTTAAGCTCAAAAAAAAAGCCAATGACAGAAAGAAGTTTTAAAAATATTTCTTTATAATATCAAACCTACAGTGGTGTCTACTGTTAAATATGTTCTCCTTCAAGATACGATATTCCTCTACATGAAAACAGGCTTACTGCACAAGGAATTGGGAATGCCCTGGTATTTATATAATGGGTTAGAAAAACATCCAATACAAACTATTAATTTTACCCTTTCAAACATTTCCCAGCTCCAAATTTCTTCTCCATCTTGAGATGACTGAAACTAAAGAGATCAAATGCTTACAGTCTTGGCTGAGCTGGCAGTTTTTAGGTGTCTCATGCTGTACACATGCAACCATGACTCACAGTTTGAAATTACACTGGGACAGGAAGCACTTTGAAACCTCAGCCTGAACTCTGGAATACTTAGCAAGGAACCCTGCCTTCTCTTTCTTCATTCACCCTGGACAAAGCCAGTAAAAATTTGCCTTCTGACCTTGGTGATACTGGTTTGCTTAAAAGCCTCAAAAATCCTGTCTTTGCATTAGAGAAGTCTTTTTATTTTGTCTCAGCCATGCCTCAGCTCAGTCTCACCAGGCTGCCACAGAATTTCCTGGGCTATTGGCATCCCTGCTGCCACTGCCCCAGTCTTGAGGATCCCGTGTCTCTCCTTAGCTCTGCTTTCTGGTGGCCTCTGCACTTATACTTCCATGGGAAGATTTTATCCCAGGAAATTCCCCAGAGATAGAATTTGATATTACCACAGTCTTTTTGTATTGCATTAGAGAGTTAGGATGGATAAAATTCTTCCCTTAGAAGCAGAAAAGCGGGTACATTTTAATGCAAATATTAGGCCAAATAAAAAAATTGCAAATCACCTCAAAAAGTACCAAAATGTAAATATGTGTCATTTTTTTTCAGCATTGAACTTTGATAAACCTTGCTTAACTCTCACAGAACTCCTTATACCTCCAAATTTTCACCAGCTAAGATCTTGAAGGTCATCCAATATCTCAACTGTTCAAACAATTGCCATGTTAGCACATATGATTCACAGCATGCAAGTCTGCAAATAACGTGTGTTGATGTAACTATTTATTCCATATGGGGTTTAAGATTCAAAACTATCTACACACTTGAAAAGGATAAAAATTAATAATAGGGCACATGTTCAGTTGTTTCCATTTACATAATTATTTACCCATAAAAAAAGAAAATTATAACTAAATTGAGTCAACAGTTTTGTACTAAAAACTATTTTGTCACATTATTTTGATACAAAATTGAGACAAAGATTTAAATATTCAGGCATTGCAAGATACAAGTGCATGACAGAAAACAAATAGCCTTGCTGTCAAAATTTAAAATTACTTTAACTTCAGGTAGAATTATTATTAATATAGACACAACAGATCAGATCTCTAGCTACGTAAATCAGTGCAGTCTCATGGAAAATATGCCTCAGAAAATTCATATTGCTGTAAACAATCTCTCTACTTGAGAAGCACAAGTAGAATTTTACAGTCATTTTTTTAAATCCCCAAATTTGTTGTAACTTAACTTTGCACTGCTATGTATTACAAACAGTATAGAAATTGTTGGCAAGGTGAAATTTTCAACAGATTTTGTATCATAGCAAATAAAATAGGCAGTAAATAAATATTTGAACAGACTTTGTAATCATATCTTATAATCTTTTACAAATAGAGATTTCATCCCGAGAAATTCAATGGGATTGATCACAAAAATATTGAAGTGCCTTACAAACACATCCTTACAAAACATCTCCAAGGGGAGGAGGTATTATTTCCTTTTTATGGGAGATAGAACAGATGTAGAAGCACAAGGACTTGTACAAGGCGACACCAAAGGCATGACATAAACAAGAAATGAACTAGAATTTGCTGGGTTCCCATCCAGGGTCTGAAACAGTACCACAGACTTTTGTCTTCAGTGAAAGTCAAGTTCTCATTTCTGTATAATTTCCAGTGAATCCATCATATTAATTAAAATAGTTAATAGTGTTCACAGAAAAAAAAAAGCTGCATTTATAGGCTCTGATCTGGTGCATTCTTACCACAACGGTAAGAGACTTTCAAGGCTGATTTCCCGTTCTCTCACTTTTTAGAAGGGATTTGCAGAAATCATATTTTTCCTCCATTTATACTCTAAAAGAGGACAAGACTAAATGTCTGTCTCACCAAACACTCTTTTTCCAATTGTGATCTGTTTCCTATGCCCAAGGCATTCACAAAAAGCAGAGGAAGCAAGTTTGTGCTCTACAGTCATTCATTTGCATGGAATTTTCAAAGGGTCTGCATTGCTGGTTCAAAATGATCCCTGTTCCTAAAGAAAACCAAAGCATTCCTGAACAATGATTCAATAGAGTGCTTTCTGCTACCTGAGGATGTTCTGAGGAGTGTCTCTGCTGAGGGTTTTTGCAGGATCGGTGAGAGTGAGCCGCTCAGTTGGCCCTGAGAATGTGTGGGGAAACCCCAGGTCCATCATCTTTCTGTAGCCATCTAAATGCTCAGAGGGTCTGACATAACATGGGCCTAGGAAGAATTGCCATTTTAATCTCAGGGTTTTAACAGATGTTTTAAAACCTTGCAGCAATGGTCTACCTGTGATGACTAAAGAGATTACCTGGAACAGAGGCTGGACAGAGTTAAAGGAATAGAGTAGGTATTTATTAAAAAGCCTTCAAAGGATATACCTTGGGCAGTACAAGAACCTGGATGTGGCTACACCCAAGATGGACCCAAAATGGACACCTGGTCATGAGTTTTCACACTTTTGTAAGTTTTAGTCCATTTATATATTGGGGTTAATTGTC
The DNA here is from genome assembly GCA_910950805.1 of Acrocephalus scirpaceus scirpaceus. Lineage (NCBI taxonomy): Eukaryota > Metazoa > Chordata > Aves > Passeriformes > Sylviidae > Acrocephalus > Acrocephalus scirpaceus. Next base: position 38,910,378 of record OU383773.1, on the reverse strand, counting down.
CAACGACAGCTTCAGGTTATGCAGTCCCATCCTCCCAGATTGCTCTCCTCAATTTGCTGCTGTTTATAACTTTTGGGCCTGAAGCTGCAACGGTGTCCTTGGTTCTCAGGTTGGAAAAGGATTGCTTTGTCTAACTAAACTGTGAAGAGAACTTGCTAACACTTTATATGAAGTTCAGAGTCACACACTAAGGCAGTACAGAATCTGGAAAATATGAAAGCAGAATATTAAGGCATCACCTGTAAAACAGAGGATAAACTCAAAGAAATTCCTTGCTAGACAAGATGCTAGCTGAAAAGAGCAGAGTGATAACTTTCCTCTTGGATCTTCACTGATAGAAGTCTAAGTATCTTCCTTATTATCCCAATGAATGGCAAAACCCAGTAAATTTTATTTTAGGTATTAAATTATTAAGAAATACACAGGTTTAAAAAAAACCCCACCAAGCTCCTACTGTGAGAGTGACAGTATTTTTAGTCTTGACTGCTGTATCAGGAATTTTCAGCAGTAAGAATTCATATTTCTTCCCATTCTGTGAAATAAAAAAGGCTTACAATTCTGTGAAATGTAATGTACAGGTTTAATAGGATTGTACTCTTGCCTAATGTCACAGTAACAAATAAATGCAATAGAGAGTTGCTGACACAATAGAAAACTGCTAGTTCAACACAAATGAGTCTCTGTAAATAAATCTGAAGTAATTTCTCTATACATCTTGACTACTGCTTTAAGCTCGGCTTACAACCATGGTGAGGGTGTGGGGTAACCTTACAGCAACCTCCTTGGTGTGTTACAGCATATTGCAACTCCAGAGTGACCTGGTGGTTTGACACCAAAATACCTTGTCTAGGCACAAACTCCTCATTGCAGCCCACATGTCAAAAAGCACAGAATGGCACATCCTGATCTGATGGAAAAGGGATTACTTAGGCACAGTGGTACTCCCATAGAGTGGTATTACATAGAGCTGCTGCCACAGATTTGGCAGCACATAAGCTGGGTACAAGAAATTAAAGCAACACCTTACCTCCATAGTCAGCAGGTTTTGGCACTTTCTGCCACCGTTTCCTTTCTGGCACAGGCTTTCCTCAGACTGGGAGATACTGCAGCAATTATACTGTGCCAACGAGCGCCAGTCCTGCATTTTGGCTACAATAACCCACTGCAACATTATGGACTAGGGACAGTGTGGCTGGACAGTGCCCAGGTGGAAAGGGATCTGGGGGTTCTGGTTGATGACCGGCTGAACATCAGCCAGCAGTGTGCCCAGGTGGCCAAGAAGGCCAATGGCATCCTGTCCTGTATCAGGAATGGTGTGGCCAGCAGGAGCAGGGAGGTCATTCTTCCTCTGTACTCAGCTCTGGTGAGGCCACACCTGGAGTGCTGTGCCCAGGTCTGGGTCCCTCAGTTCAGGAAGGACATTGAGATGCTTGAGCGCGTCCAGAGGAGGCAACGGAGCTGGTGAGGGGCTTGGAACACAAGCCATGTGAGGAATGGCTGAGGGAGCTGGGGTTGTTTAGCCTGGAGAAAAGGAGACTCAGAGGTGACCTTATCACTCTCTACAACTTCCTGAAAGGTTATTGTAATCAGCTGGGGGTTGGTCTCTTTCTTCAGGCAGCAACTGACAGAACAAAGAGACACGATCTTAATCTGCACCAAGGGAAATACAGGCTAGATATGAGGAAAAAGTTTTTTACAGAAAGGGTAATAAGGTATTGGAATGGTCTGCCTGGGGAGGTGGTGGATTCACCATCTCTGGATGTGTTTAAGAAAAGACTAGACATGAAACTTGGTGCCATGGTTTAGTTGAGGTTAGGGTTGGGTTGGACTTGATGACGCTGGAGGTCTCTTCCAACCTAATGATTCTGTGATTCTGTGATTCTGTGATACTGGGAAAATACCAGTTACACATACCCCAACCACTTTCCTTCCTGCTTATGCTGAGTCTTTCCAGTTTTAACGTAACAGCATCTCTACCACATGCAGACTGGTCAAGCGGAAAACATAACATAACAAACAAGCAGACAGGTTTGTATGTTATTCATTGTATAAAACCATAAGAGAGCCTTATCTTCAGTAAAAATAAAGGCAGGGTAATAGGACCAACAAAACAAAACAAAACAACAACAAAAAAAACCCAAACAAAAAAACCTCAAGCAAAAACACAAAATTGGCTGTTGTGAGTATGAAATGGTAATGGATAAAGCAGCTGTCACCTTTTTTCCTCAGCCTTCTCTATATTGGTATGTTTCTTATTCTATCTTATCCCTTATAGGATACAGTTCAAAGTAGCATGTAAAATTAAGCAAATTGTATACTATAATATTTTTCAATTCAAGATATTAGCTCTCCATCCACTCAAAATGTTGCTCTAACATAGAAAAACAAATATAGAAATTACCTTTTCTTTTCAACATGCACAAGAACCTATTAAATAAGACGGCCAGCAGCTCTCCTTAAAGGGACACTTAGGCATGCCAGGAGGAGCTGGCATTTTCTTCAGAACACACACTGGATGGTTTGTTCCAGTTGTTTACTGTAAACTATATTATATAGTCATAGACTGCTACCTGATATTCAAAAATGATATAATTGTTTTTGTAAAGGAAATCTTCTTATATATTGCTATCATGGCTTTCCTTCTGTGGAAGGTTGGCCTTGGCCACACACTCCTCTCCCATTTCTACCTCTCTGGAGGATAGGGGGGAAAGAATTAAGATGGAAAAGCTTACCAAAAATTATCAATAAAATATTCAATGTTCATGGGTAAAACTAACTTGATTTGGTGAAAAGTATTTTTTTATTAAAAATCAATTAATAAATTATTTTATGAATTTTTTTTATTGCCAGCTAAAAGCAAAAAAAAAAAAAAAAAGTAAAATACTCTCACCTTCTGATTCTCATTCTTAACTTCATTCCTTAATTTCCAGCCCCCCTAGCCCCCCCAAGGTGTCTCCAGTGGCAGCAGGGGACTCTACTCTCACCCCTGAAGCAACTCTTTACCCTCCTCTCGCTTTGATGATCAGGAGGCTGCTTCTCACACTTTCTTCTCCTCACCCCAGTGTTTTGCCAGTGCTTCCCACTTGACCACGTTTTGGCCTTTCTTAAATAAAAAGCAAAAAGCAGCAACCCCTTGTGAGCAATCTTCAATGATCTGCTTTCAGTTAACTGCCACTAGGGAAATGACACGTAGGAAATAAGGAGCGGCAGGAGGACCCAGTCCTTGCACTGTTTATTGACAATCTGCCTGGGTGGTTTGATTAGCTGAGGAGCAGATGCTATTTTTCCCCCCTTTCTTGGTCTTTTTTTGTTTGGAAAACTTGAAGCTGATTGCACATATGCTTAAAGTTTGGGTATGCAGATTTGGAAAAATCTAAACATGTAAATACATTTCATGAATATTACCAAGTAGGCACCAAATATTTATTCTAACCATCAGATTTCCACGCACGAATGTTTAGCTGATACAAACAAAGGGACTCAAATGGTCAAATTCCCTTTAGGTTATGAAAGGAGTTTGTCTTTGTTTCTGTCCTGGTTTAATTGTCTTTCTTGGTCCAGATGCCTTCATTGAGCTGCATCTGCAAAATATTTCTTGGATGAGGTATGACTAAATCCTTCCTGTGTTATGCCCCCTGTGGCCAAGACCCAGGCAAGCTGAACACCCTCACTGCTCTTCTGGAGGTACAACTTGTGAGTGCTCAGCACCCTAAACTGTTTGAGGGCAGTTTTGAATATCTCAGTGGTGCAAAATTTCACAACAGTAGAAACTGCTCATGGACCACTCCTCAGAACACAAAGTATATTTACATACATGTATCCTTACTATTTTATGGGGTTAGAAAAGAAAGGACAGGACATTAATGTTTCTTGCAGCAATGGATGAGCAAGAGGATGTGAATGCTGGCTAAAGCATCTGATAGGGCTTTGAAGGGCCAAACTGGGGGGATCATGGTTGTAGGGTGGCCAAAAACCTTCTCCACAGAGGGACAACCACAGAGAGCAGCAACCAGAAGGAGAGTCTTTACTAAACACAATCAGAGGACTCCCTATGGCATGTTACCTCCTAGAAGGAAATATTTCTGACTGATCTCAGTATTCCAAAGGACAAAAAATTAAAGCCCTTCAGAAGGCAAGACAAAGAATCATCAAGGATCACAAACGACAACAAAAGCATCAGAACTGTCTTGACAGAGAGCCTCCCAAGGTCATCTCCCTCTGATTCTGAGTCACCATTCTGTGTGACTCTAGGGTCTATGATTTCCATTGAACAGATGGATGCACACAGTCCATGTTTTAATGCCAGGAGACAAGTACTCTTCCTCCATCACAGTCTTTTTATTCTGGAGGGAAGGCAGGGGGGAGAGGTCAGGGAACAGGGCAGGAATATTTAATCAATATTTTTAATAAAAGAAATCACTCTGACATGAAAATATTAAAAATAAGGTATGTACATTTTCCAAATTGCACCAGGAATTAGAATGATACCATTTGTTTCCCTCTAACATTTTATTTTGGTATTTCCTGATCAGCCCAATAGAAGCAGCTATATTTTCTTTTTTCTTATTCTGTACTGAATACACTGACCTGAGTGCATACATTTTTCTAACTCTATATACAATGGAGGGACTTATGGTAACAATGTTGGCAACACTCATCTTTAAAACTGGAACAAGTGATCTATCTGAGAAATTAAGTCACAACTCAATTGGACAAGTACTAAGCAGAAATGTTCATTGGTAAAAGGTAGTACATTAGCAATTAGACAGTAAAATTTTGAGCAAAACAAACAGAACTTGACCAGAATTGAAAATTTCATTTAAAAAGTATCAATTTTCATGTCATGCCACAACACATCCCTCCATGGTGAGCCAACTAATAGTGCATTTGATGTCTGTCACACTGGTATTTTCAGATTAGAGTACTTTTTACTTCTGGTGGGTCACACTCTTGTTTGCAGTGGCTGGTTCACTTTGTTTTTTCCTCTTAAATTTCAGGGGGGAAATTCTGTAATCTAATCTGTCTTTGTAAGACAAACTAACCAACAGGAAGAAACTCTTAAGACATATAGAAATAGTAAGATGCACTTTGCTTGTTAATTAACAATGGCTGTTAATTTAATGTAGACTTATGTAGGTATAATCATGGCATTTACTGTATCTTTAATTGTCACAGACAACAGAGACTTCAGAACTCAGAAGGAACTTCTGTGTCCAGAGTCTTCAGATATCTGTGTGGCTGAGATCTGGCTGGATTATACATAATGAACTTAAAATGAGAAGGTAAACCCTTACAAATTCAGTGAGTCAGACAAGTATTATGATTGGAGCTTTTTTGCATTATCTTACACAGAACCAATGGTTACCTGATCATTTGCTCATGGATGTATTTCTCTCCATGTCCATAACTTTCTTTTCTTTTTCCAAGCTGCATCCTTACAGAAAAACTTGCTTCTTCTCAAAATACTTTTGAATGGAGCCTGCTATAGCCGGGGTGGCATTATATAGCTAACCCAGATGGTCTGAATAATACTGAATGATTCAAGCCACTCTAATTGCATAGGATTTTGTTGTAAAAATAGTTTTGTAGGGAAAAAAAAAAAAAAGGAACTAATTCCATTACATTTTTTTTTCCTTTCAGAAAAAGACTTACTGAAAATTGGGACAAGAATTTAAAAAGCAACCAGAAAAGGTGGGTGCAGAGCAATACCTCAGAGAACTGTCTCCTGGATGCACTCTGGCTGAGCAGACTTTTGAAATCATGGCTTAACATGATTTTAAATTTTAAATTGTGGTTTTAAATTGTGGTTTATGTGCAACAACATAGTAAGCAGCTGTCTGCTATGTCTACCCTGTTCTATGTTAAAAATATTTAAGGCTAAAAATTACTCAATTTTTCACAAAAAAAAAAAAAAGGAAAATCAGCTATTTCTTGCAAAACATTTTTTTCTTACATTTTTTTTTCCCTTTTAACTAAAGATTTCAATTTTGAAATATCTGGGGTACTGATATTTCTGACTTCATTTCCCATGAGAAACCAATGGATTCCATAATTCATTGCAGCAGCTCAGCAAGAGGTGAAAATTATATGCAACGTAATCTGTTTGGGGAGAATCATACAGCAAGAACAATGGTGGGATAAAAATCCAAAATTTAACTCTCATGAGTACTGTGGAAGTCTTTTTCAAATAAGTATTCAGTTTTCAATTTTTAGTAAAAAGGCAACATATTCTAAAAAACAGCTGCCTACTTCAAACCAGTCTGGTTAACTCCTGTGTAGCTGTGACAGCAGATACAGTCATTGGTCCATTTATCTGTGTAATGTCTGCACAGAATAATGTCGCCTTTTTTTATTACTTTTTTTTTTTCCTCCCAGTGCTGTGGCAGATTATGGAACTTACAAAACATGTGTCTTCTTAGCCGGTGCAAGAAAAGTTGGAGAAACTTTTGGTTTCTACAGTGGTAGAAAAGTTGTAAACCCACAAAATCCTCTAACCTAACACTGGTAGCTTAATGGTAGTAAACAGAGGTCATCATTAAAGTCTATCTGATTTTATTTTCCACTTACAACATATTCTGCAGATTAGTCGTGGACTGTGAGACTCCATGCCCTGTCCACAGGAGGAAGGATGACTCCACAGTTAGGGCATTAGACCTGAGTTTAAGAGATTTGGCTTCAATTTCCAGTTCTCCTATGGAATCTTGGGCAAATTATTTAATCTGTCAGTTGCTATCTCCCATCCAGAAATACAATAATACTTCTTTCATGGCCCTTGTGGTTTATTCACTTAAAAAACACTTAGGGGCAGGAAGTGCCTTACAGTGAGTGTCTGTGTGCAGGGCCTAGCACTGCAGAAATCCAACCCTGGTGGAGGAGCCACTGCGAGACCACAACAATAGCAACAAAAGCTTCTCCCAGGGATATAAATACACACCCTGGATGGCTGGAGCATGTGCTTGAGCCATAGTGGAAGGCAGGCCCACCAGCCAAAACGGCACATGCAGCGCCTTTGAGGAATTCCCAGACTGGCCATAGCTGTGAGATGAGTCATGCTCCATTTTAGCCTTTTGCAGCAGTTGTTGGACCAGCAGCAGGGTGATGCTACCTGTCACCTGCAGGCTTGTGAAGCCTTGCTGCCTACTGTCTTCGCCGGCTATTCAGAGAGCACTTGACTGACAGGAGCTGAGCAGTGTTTCACCCTGTGGGGTTCGTGACAGCCACAGTGTCTGTCAACACATTCTATCACTGCTTATGCAGAATTTTTTTCCCCTTTTTCCTTTCTATCTCTCCTTTTTTTTTTTTTTTTTCCTGATGTATTCATCACTAGGCTGCAGACACCTAGTTAATCCATTTAGAACCTATCAGCTCTGTTCATCGGCTCATAAACCCATTACCTCGGAGGCGCTGTGCTCAGGGACACAGGTGCCAGACCAGTGCACAAAACCCAATTGAGTTATGTAGCAGGCAGCAAGGCCCTCGGATTCATGATTCTGCCTGCATGGGGAATTGCACGCGTTATGTGGCAGCAGCCACTTTATTAAATATCGATTTAAATCACAGCCTTTAATCAAATCTGATAGAAGACCTTTCTCACCTCCTGTCTCTCCTCCCCCTCCTCATCTCTTCTCAATGCTCCCCCCTCTCCCCCAGCCCTCCCCAGTCCTCTCCTCTCTTACACGGATCTGCCTGATGACAGCAAAGCTCAGGAATGAATAGTTAGCAAGTAGTTCAACAGCAAACCCTTATCAACAGTAATGAGGCATTTGCGATAATCGAGTGATGAAATGTAAATGGGCAGTAATGAGCACAATTACATCCACTGGGGAACCATCAAAGCTGCTTCTTTCCTCGCAGATAGATGAGCTCTCTCCCTGTCGCTGCCCATTGCTGCCTCCGCTCTGAGCACGGCATGGATGCGGCGGGGAGGGAGGTGGCGCTGGGAAGAGCGGGATCTGGCGGTGCCTCGATGGAGGAGCCTGCTGTCCAGGTAGAAGCCGGGCTCCCTCTGTGCTTATTCCACCTTTGATGGTTAGCCTTCGCCTCTCTCTCCCCCACGCTCCCTCCGCCCTCTCCTCCCTCCCGGTCCTTAGGGATGATTTGATTTGCTGCAATGTTTGAAAACTGCCTCATTGTGCTAACAAGATTAACTCGAGCCTATGTCTGTTTGATACACTGGAAATGTGCAGGGTGACTCAGACTGGCTTTCAGCTGGAAAGAGCCAAGAAATGGGATGGTTGCCAGGGAACAAGCCCGACGGCAGATTATGTCATCCTCGCCGGCAAGGGACCAGTGGGGAAGAACACCGAACCGTTCAGGAAAGGGGGAAACTCGGCGTTTCCGTAATCCAGCCGGGAAACATTAACAGATCCCAGAAACTGCTTACCCAGAAATAAACACATCAAACTGCGTAATCTGGCCCAGTTACTCAGTTTATCCTGGATAATTTGTGCAACTAAATACTCCTGGAGAAAAGGCAAAGACCCAGAGTTAAAAAGTTGGGTTGCAAAGAAACCTATGTGGAAAATACTCTTGTGGCTGCTGTGTGTTCACCAGACCGCTCTTGACTCTTTATTTCCTGGGTCTCACGGGGTTTAGCTGCGGAAAATAACCTAATTGTCAGTGTCCTTATTTCTCTGTTTCCCACATTATCAATGGGGAATTATCCCAGGAGTTTGTTTAAGAAGTGATCAGCTAAGGAAGGCTTATGAGTTGTGACTTCTTTTCCTTCAAAGTCACAGTAAAGCTTCTGGTGTGACTAAGCTCTGACAGGATGGCCAAAGTTATGTTTCTGTTACTTCCTTGCATTAAAATCCTCTTTAATTATGCATTCATTGAATCCTAAGAAGAATTCCTATGCAGAGAAATCTCCTCCCTGTGGATCACGCTCTTGAAAGCCATGCATAGTGCAGATGGTCTATGAAGAGCACGCTGCAGGACTTTTGACCCTTGGCAGGTCTGCAGAGAAGAGTGGGTGTCACATTCAGCATGGCCAGAAACACGCCAGCCCCCTAGGGGTGCAGAAAGGGGCCACTGGCTGAGCTGGAGGCAGGGAAGTGAAGTTCACCAGTCACTGTGAACTGAATTTACACACTGCAAAGACGTGGGTCTCATTTACAATAACACCATCTCATAAACTGACTGCAAAGGGCAGGCTGTGTTCTTTTTGTTTTAAAAGCATACACATTCTGCATAATCTAAATGTCTGCAAAGTCTCTGGGATGACTAGAAAGTCTCACAAAGCTAAACAGTAAAGCATGCAGCGGAACAAATTAATACTGGTGGATAGGGAGTAATGAAATAGGAAAGGGCGAATCTTTGGATTGTAATAGGTAGGATCTGAATGAAAACAAGGTTTGTGAACAGAGAATACAAGCCAGAGAGCAACAGGCTCGGGGGCAGGAAAAAAATTTGAAAGGAGACTGACTGGTAATATTCACTAAATGTTTTCAAACCAAGTCAGATTAAGGTTAAACATTCTGAAGGCTACAAGAACAGTTTTCAAATACAACTGATTTTTTCTCTCAGTTCTCCCTTCCCAGCTCTCAGAACTGGAATGTTGTCACACATGTAACTTGGTGGCAATGAATTCCATCAGTTACCACTTGTGCCATATAAGATGGCCTCAAATTGAGCCAGGGGACATTTAGATTGGATACTACGAACAAAATTCTTAAAGGAAAGGGTTGTCAAGCATTGGAAAAGGCTTCCCAGGGAAGTCGTTGAGTCACCATCCCTGGTGGTATTTAAAAGATGTGTGGATGTGACACTGAGGGACATGGTTTAGTGGTGACTTGGCAGTGCTGGGTAAATGTTTTGATTCCATGATCTTTGAGATCTTTTCCAACCTAAGGGATTTTATGATTCTAAGCAATACTCCCTCTCTTCACACTTTAATTTGCTGCCTTCTAATTTCAGAGAACATTCCTCACTTTCTGCATCAGAAGTGGCTCCACATGACCAATCCCTGTGCAGAAACCACATAAGCAATCCAAATCTTGGCAAATGAAGGTCGTCAGCTCATCTGGGGACTAATTACACATCTGAGAATAAATGACCAATGCATAGGTTTAGGAAAGATCCCACAAATGGTGGGATCTATCTCTGGTGCAGCCTGGTGTGGTGTAGTTCACCTACCCACCTGTTCTTAAGCCAGCAAGTAGTTCAACACTGGACAGTCAGAGCGATCAGGATGGTCACCCCTGCTGGCTGCCACAGAAGATCCTCATGATGTCCTAATGAGTTACTTAATACTATAGACTTCTATCACCCTCAGTGTTTTTAACTGTGCTATTGTTGATGCACAGTGCATTTAGAAAGACGCTGGGATCTTTTATTTGTTAGAGATGCAATAGCTGTTAAATTGTATTAGTTATTGACCTTAGCAGCAATAAACTGCAGCAAGAGTAGTCTATGGTAAACACTGCTAAATTATAATCAGCTGGCATAATGCTGGTATTTCTGACTATTTGTACTATGCTCTGTAAAGTGCATTTGATCACAGTATATAAAAGTGTAAGAGTATACAGTTTTGGAATGGACTGGATTTAAAGACATATTCAACTAATTTATCATTTAACTTATAGCTTCACGAAAGCTATTTGACAACAGCCTGGAGGCCACACATATGCTACAGCCCTGGAAATGTAAAGAAGTTCATTTGAATCCCTTAATAATGACCTTGACCTATTGAACAAGGTGTACTTATTGCCAACAATTCATCTCACTCCTGACCCTGGTAAAATGCCTAACCTCTGAATACTTCTGGTGGAGGAGGAAAGGCTTGGGGTGTTTTTTTTTTTCTTTCCCCTGCTGAAATGGGCCAATTTTTTTCCCTGTTTAGCAAAATCTGGAACACAGATCATTAGAATGCTTTTGGCAGCTAATTTGAACATCAGTGACTCAACTTTGAGAAGGAAGCCTTTTTCTGCCCTAAAGAATCTCAGAGAGTTTTCAGACTACAGTAATTGAAAAATCCCTAAACACTCACTCACAGAGGAGATACACATTACTGCAGGAACAGTCTACAAATTGTAAAGTATTCAATTTACATTCTCAGTACCTCAGGGCAGTTGTGAAGAATTTATATCTTCAGAAACCTTTGAACTAACAAAAGATAACATTTCACAGCAAAGTCTACTTGCATAAAAGTTTTTTAACTCCCTTCATTCTTATTCTGAAGGAAGTGTCTTTTGCACTTCTGGAACCACCACTCAACACAGGTACCTGAGATGTTAAAAAGGAGATGGAAATGGAAATGGAGGTGTTAAAAAAATTTAATGGACATCCTGCATCTCATTTAGAACATGAGTTCATTATTCACCAGTCCACACATGATGTATCCTTGCTCTGAACTTGATGTCTTTTTAAATGATACTTCGGTTTGATCAATGTGCAAAGATTCTTAGTTATATTAAGGCCCTTTATGCAAAGGGCCTTATAATATGCAGGTAACAGGCACAGCTATACCCTGGGTAAGGGCAAGCTACACCTCAGTGAGAGCAAGAGGACACCTTTTTGTCCCTATGAGCATCAGCTGGGGCAGTGTATGGTGCCACATCTAATGCAGTACACTGGCTATATCACTCACTGGGTCTTCATCTGCTTGCAGATATTTTATCTAAAAATAAATATTGATGACACTTTAGTAAGACTGAAGGGAGAGTTTTTCTCATTAGGAAGTGTCTTGGTTTTTGTTTTTTAATAGAGTCACTACATAAATTCCACCTCTTGGATCTCTATCAACCATCATTTTTAGTTTCCATTGTGAACCACCCAAAAACTGGTGTATGAATTTAGGTGCCTGAAAGTACCTCAAAGCTTCAATACCTTTAGGCACAACTTTAATGTTGTGCTCAAGCCACACAGAAGTGGGGGTTGACGTCCAGCTGACACTTGAGTCAAGAAGAAGACAGAGACTGATAAGTCATAAGGGTTCAAGCTCAGAGAATCAGGCCCCGTTTATGTAGAGAAAATTGGTAATAGATACAGGCATTGCATTTGCTTGCTAGGAAATGATCTTTCTCTTCCTCTGCCCCTTTTCTTGATCAAAGAACACTCAACATAATTACCAATCTAATGACATCCTTTTGCTTGATTTTTTTCCTAATTTCTACAGAAAAAAAGAGAAGAGAGGAAGGACAGAAAAAAACTTGCTTCAAGCCAACCTTAAATCTCTGATTACCATATTCATGTCCAACACTAAGCATTATGTGGAAACATTAATGAAAGTTTTAAAATGCAATCATTGGTTAAAGTTTTTTTCCCCTTCTCTATAAAGAAATTGATAAATGTTTCTATTAACTAATAACCCAGGAATCAACAGTCTTATAAAACCGGTTTATTCAGCCCAGAAAATTAGGCAATCCATCATGACTGATTTGCTCACATTTTCCCCTGCAAATAAGTGAGATGAAAACTTTAAAACCAATAAGATAATGCACTTAACAAATTCAGCTGAGAGAGATGGATAAACTAAGATGCCACTGGCATCAGTTAAGGAAAATCTGTCGTGTTTCCAATTATTTGAGCAGATTTTGTATCCCAATTTGCTGCCAGACTGCCTGCATCCCCCACTCCCCTCTTTCAAACCAAATCATCTGATCTTAAATCAGAACAAGCTCATCATATCACACTATGGAAGGCCAACAGGGGATAAATGACACCAGATGTTATATGAGTTTTCTTTTAGGCTTTCATTTCAGACTTACTGCATTCCCCATGCTGCTTTTTACTTGTCAAAAACTAAAATGTGCTTTGATAGATAACAACCCTATTTTCTTCACTGCCTGAGCTTAGAGAATACCATTAAGTATTGATATTGATGGTGCTTAACTAGGGAATGCAACCTGGGACCACAGAAAGCAGGATCCTGGGATCCTGAGATATCTTTTGGTCCCACAGATACATTTTCTGTGGGTCCCAGGGTTTTTCTGTTGTTGCTGCTGGGGGTGGTGTCAGGATACACGCTGTGTGATTTTACAGCGCAAAATGTGAGCACTCAGACAGACAGGAAGAGCAAGGAGGGGCAGGCAGACTCAGAAACATAACTCTTAGGCCCATCTGCTGCTGCTGTCTGAGCTGCTGAGGGAGTCGCTATCATACCGAAAGAATAACAATGAACTTCTGAAACTGAACTGAGGCCCGCTGGTGCAAAATCCAAGGCACATCATTTTAATTTGCTTTGCTTATGGTCTTCCAGAGCCATTGTATGCCCAGACCAGTAGTGAAAAAGACTGGGAAATGGCAGAAGCAAAGAACAGCGAGGGGAGAACGAGGCATGCAGAGGAGATGACACACATGGCTGCAGGGTACATGGTACCCAACCAGCCTAGGCCTGAGCAGAGAAGCTTCTCTGTAGGGGAGAAACCTGATGACTCTACCAAGGTGTAGGCATTTTAAAATCCAGCTTGGCCATGCCATGCACTAGCTTTGTTCCCAGGCTTAAAATGGCTGGCTAGTCCTGCAAAGAACCTGATATAAAGAAAATGCAAACCACCGTGGTAAAGGACAAAGAAATAAATTAATATATGTCAGTCTCAATTGTGAAGGAAAAAGCCATTTCTTTCAATGGAGTCACAAATGGTTGTCTTTAGGTACTTTTATAAAGCTACACCAACCTTTCACAATTCCCATGAATATTTTCTTAAGAAAATCCCTAAATACTGAATGCATTTTAACTCTCAAACCCACAGTGACAGGTGACATCACGTCACAGTGGTGGTTCCCATGAAAATGACACAGATCTCTTCCAGCTGGCCAGGTATGTATGTTTGTATGGAGGCAACACCACAACTTCAAATACTTCAGTCTATTACCTGGGAGTAGCTTGCTCATCTCATGGGTGTGAGAGGTGACAGCTTAACCACATTCCAATACACCTTGCAGGTGCAGTGAAGGAGAATATTCACGTGTACTCTGACTGCAGCTGGTGACAAGCAGCTTGCTCCACACTGTGCTGAAGTCAACAGGGTTAAGCCTCAAGAACAAGGGGAGAGATAAGGGTACAGTCAGCATGCATGACAGCAGCAGAAGTTCTCCCTTACAGGTCAGAAATGCTCAGTCACAGATTCTGAAGCAGAATTCAACTCCATTTAAACATCAGAATAATTTTCACCCCTCACCTCTTTCTGCTGCACTGGTGCTCTGCTGCTGCCTGTACATTTCTGCCATGATGAGTCTGCCTACTACCACTGATAGCATCACCTTTACAACTCATGCAAAATGTGCTTGGTGAGCAAAATACACCAGTAAGCCAGGAGCTGTCAGAAACCATGACTTATAGCATTAAACTGCATCAGTTTGGTTTGGCTGATACTCTGAAATATCAACCTACCATAGCACCACTTGATACTGAGAATGAGCTGGCCTCTGCTCCCAGCCCAGCAAACCTTTACAGGAAAGTAGAATTTCTCACCAACTGACTTGTGCAAAGAAGTGATAATGTAGAACACTTAGGGAATGGGGAGGAGGCCTGGCAGCAAATACATCAATATGTTTAGGCACATCAGTCCAAAGATCAGTGTCCTTTGGAGCCTGCTTTCACTCAAAGACTTAGGCGAAACACAGTGTAAGGAAAGGAGACAACAGCAACTCCTAAGTCTGTTGTGACAACAAAAGAAACATCGCTGAATACCTCACAGTGACAGCAGTTGAGCCAGACTTGACCTCCCTTAGCCATTTGTACCAACGTAGGACATCTAGTGGTAAGCAGCAGCTTGAGCTGGTATCTTTATGCTCCCCTCAGCATTTTTTAGTTTGAACATGAGCATCATATCAGTAGTTTGTCCAGCTTCTTAAGTGTATTTTATGTCTTTCATAGAAAACTAGCAGAATAGGGTAGAAGGTGACAAGCTGGCTGCTAAGCAAAAACAATTAACAGTGGAAGTTATTTAGGCAAAATCATGACAAAATCCATAATCTCTTCAAAGTATTTGCCCCTCTCCCCCCAAAGATGATGAAATAACCTTTTAATTTTTTCTAAAATTCTGATTGTTATAAACATGGTCGGATATGCTAGGTAGCAGACACAAGGAAGGATCTCCCATCCCATCCCATGCTCCCTCAATTCTAATTTATCATCCTCCCAAGCACCTGCTCACATGCTTTGTGGAAGAGGGACAAATTGCTGCTTTTGGATCCACAGTTACAAGACAAAAAGCCTGTGACTCAGCAATCCCCCAGCATCATCAGGAAGGGCCACCCCTCCAGTCACCAGAAATGTAAAACCTGCGGCCCCCCAGCAGCCAAGTTGAGTGTGGTTCAGAATGGGCTGTGGTGAGAGATACACAAGAGATGCCACCTCTCCTTCCCCACCGTGTCAGAACAGAACAAAATAGGCTTGGAAATGGATTGTCCTGCACACAGGCACTTGGCGTTTTCAGACAACCTGAGCTGGCTCTCTTAGCACCTCTAGACAGCCCTCCTGTAAGAGTTTGCTCTGTGTATGAATTTCTCTGATGGAAATTTTAGCCTAAGATGAAGATTTTAAGTTAAATTGGAAAAAAATACCTGTGAAAATGTTTCTGGAACTTCTTTTGGTGGGCAGCTCATTCCTCAAACCGGAAAGGAAATTTATTTTCATAGCATTGAAGTCAAAGTGGTTTGAACTGCAGAAGCAAGTGCTGACAACAGACTGCTCTCAACCAAAATCCAGGCTGAATATTACAAGCAGAAATTAGGCAGTCAACACTTTGGCATGACGAATTGATTTAAGAAAATCAACACTCTGCTGACATATAAGTCATGAAAGAAGAGCAAAAGTAATCAAATCCATGACTTGTTTCACTGTATGATACCCAGCACAGCTAAATTCCACCTACCCCTTGCTTAGGCCACCACAAGAGTGAAATCTCCATGTTGTGTCACTGGCCTGCCTGCCTGCCTGTGGGATCAAGACCCTAATTTAGTTATTGCATCCATTGTGGTCTTTCTGCAGAGTTATTTCCTTTTATATTTTCTCTGACCTAAGACATGCCATTTTCTGGACTGAAGATAAAAGAAACAACACTGAAATACCCCCACTGGTAATGCTTTAAAATAAAAGTCTGAGAATTAACAGCAGCCTCACAGGTACCTTTGGAGATCATAGGAGCAACTGCAAATTTCCCGGCATACAATTGTGTGAATGTTTGCCTTCTCATATCTTTCCAGTTGAGAATGAGGCAGCCAAGTAACGGGATTTGAATGCATATTGGCTTGCTGCCTCTGCTGTTTTGATTTGCAGACTGGCCAAGCAGAACGCAATTAGTGGTTATTGACACCTTTACAGGAAGCACTCATAAGGGAAATTGAAAATGTCCTTTAAAAGATGGAAGCAAAATACTGTATCAAAGCTTGCTGGTAAATAAGACGAGCCCAGAAAAGTGCTCAGTCAGAATATTTGTATTTCTGTATCATTTAGGAAAATCCTATTATGGCTTTAGCCACAGAGACATCCCTGGTGTGCAAGATAGAGGCAGTTCATAAAATACATAGCATTTTCAGCTTGAAAATAGGGCAACCTATTGCTTTCTGTAGATGGCTATGTTACACCCCAGTTCCCATCAATAGAACATAATCTCATTGCAGCAGGCAATACTCAATATCAATGAAACACTGGTATTGTAGGCATTTGCAGACTGCCAGTACCTAAAGGACAGAAAGACTTTGTGTTTTTACAAGGGCCAATATCTCTGGAACACATTTACGAAACAAGGCAGCACACCAAGGAGGCAAATGAGTTATATGTGTGTGTCCACAGAGCTGTCTGCAGGCGTTTGTTTGCTCTTTCTCCCCTCTCTTTCTCTCTCTCTTCTGGTACTTTGCACCGTCCCTACCTTACATACTCTAAGTTTCACTAGCAATGTCAGTTATGCAATTAGTCCCCTGCCAATTAATGCCAAATTAGATGCCTGCTGTCAGCGTTCCCTAGCTCTGACAGGGAGCTACCATTACATATGGTAATAATCTGTAACCAGGATAATGCTCTAAGGAGTCTGCATTGTTCTCTGGATGGGGGGATAAAAAAGAAAGGAAAGCAAAAGAGAAAGAAAAAGTATGTTGCACGTTCACTTATGCCATCAGCAGTCAGTGCAAAAATAAAATAAGTTTTGTTGTGCAGTTATCCCAATGATTAAAATATAATAGGCTAATGAGATTACAAAGCTGATTGTGAACAAGACCAATTGTGTTAATTGGAGGCTCCTGAATGGCAATTTGAGCTGCTGCCGCCGCTGAGTTTTGAAATATAATCAGTTTTACTAATTTTATCTGATTTCTTAATGAAGCTTGCCTTGAGCAATTGTTCTATGTGTTCTTTAGCAAACAGCGTGTGTCATAACTGCTGACATTAATCTTGATTACTTTAGTTAAAATAAATAGTTATACTTGGGCAGCTTTCAGAAAATACATCAGAGTAAATGTAATGTTAGGAAAAGATGAAGTTTTACTTATATTTGGTATTTTTCCTATATTGTATTTGCAAAGTCCCAACAGTGAAACATCTTTCTTGTGTGACCTGATCTCTTTCAGACACCCGTATCTTTCACCCGCCCTTCAGAAAGCATTTTTGACTTCCACAGAAAGAGGGATAAAGACAGTGTTACAAAAAAGACAGTGTTGTTACAGAAAAATGTTTACTAAGAGAGGGGAAAAAAATTCACCAACAAAACCCATCTCAGAAAAAAAAGGGCAAAAAGCTTTTTCATGCATGAATCTCGAAGTTGGCACACACATTCTCACCACCTCATGGTCCAGCTGCCAGTACTAACACTCGAGCCTTATAGAAATGCTCTCTCTCATATAGCTTATTTATTTTTATGGAGGATTAATATACTTAGAATGGCTCTTTGGAGCTTTCACAGTGAATTTGATGGGATGCTGTACCATACTGCTGCTTACAAAGGGACACATAAACATTAACAAAAATAAACAGTAGGAAAAGGGAAATGGAAATATAAGTGTAGTCTGAATTAATGGTAAACATAGCTAGAGATTGTTCATATTTCAGAACTCCTATTATATTATGGCCTTGCCTTTAGAGGGATAATCCTTTCATAATTAAGATAATGGCTAACTAGTCTGATAGGTATTATACATCTTTTTGTGCCAGTATGTTTATATGACAACATAATTTGCATGTACTTATTACTGGACTATAAAATCTGTGGATTTTATATGTAGTTGCATTGATTAGGTACTTGGATGATAAAGAGAAACTATTTGGGGAAAGATGATATAGGATATATTAAACTTTTTTTTCACTCCCTCTGTATGGCCAGCACTGGTTTGTTAAATTAAAAGTGTTTAATCTGGCCTGGATAGTAATCTATGTCTAATTGAGATTTAAATATGCATAATAAACAATCTATTTTTTAATCCACATGCATGCAGCAATCTCTTTGTCATGAGGTTTTAGAAAGAATTGAGGTGTTTTTTCTCTAAGACGTGTTTTCTGGAACAGGGAAGGTCATGGCCAGCACTGCAAGGATGGAAAGCGGCTTCAACACAGCACTGCTGAGGACCACTTCAAGCAGCAAATAGCAGCAGCATGTTCTTCCCACAGACATGATGACTGGAAGTCTAGATTTCCTATTCAAGCCATACTTCCACAATATTTAAATTCACTTCGGCTTTAAACACCACAGTTAGAAAAGATGTCATCTTTTTATGGATGGCTTTGATTTTTATGGAGAAGCTGACACCTGACATACAGTGTTTTCACTCCCTGCCCCTCAAAGTACTGCCTTTTATTTAAAGCTGCTACCTCTCCTGCTTAAAAATAGAGCCAAAATTTTTGAGGAGAAAAAACCCACCTCCAACAAACCATAAGATGTTTCCAGAATGGCCTTTTGTTGAAATAACTGTAATTTGTAATCGTGATTCATAACCATGATTCAGATCCTCACCCAAAAGGCACTGTCCCCATCAGCCCAGGTACCTCAAACACCAAACAACCTTTTCCAGACACTTTTTAACTCTCCAGTGAGTAGACTCAGGGCTTCTTTAGAAGGCCTGCTTCACTTAATGAGAACGAAATCTATGTGAATTTGAATTTGTGTATTCTCAATTCTGCTTAATAAATTTGAAAATTTATATTTAATGAGAATCTACTTTTACCCCTCTCTGCCTTCCTTAATGAGAGCTAATTGAATAGAACAATCTTCATTTGGCAGGACACATCACGGGGGCTTGTCTATACTTAGAAATTTACTGAGATAACTGATCTGAAATGGTTGAGAAATATCCCTACAGCTTTTCTGCCCAAATAACTGTTTCAGAGCAATTATTTCAAATGAGCTATTTTTGTAAATTTCAAGTGTATACAAGTCTCAAATCTAATATCTGGCTGGCATTACATGCCCAACTAGTTTTTATGGATCAACCTATTTGATCTGGTGAGTAAGTCATACTGCAGGAACAAAAAAAAAAAAGTAACTTTGTTAGTAAAAGCCTTTATGCTAATGCATGACACAATAAAAAAAGAGAATTACTGTCAGTGAAAATTTAACTATATATGTCCTGGATATTGATTCTACTGTACTAGGGGCGAATTCTAGCCCGATATACTTTTAAAGGTACCGTAGAGGCTGCTTTTTATTAAAATCTTTCACATTTTGTTTCTGATTAGGACTCAATAATTTATTTCTCAAGTGTTTTCCCTGCAATTTAGGGACAGCTAGGCTGCTGTAACTTTCAGAGGCGCATTGGCGTGTGATAAGCCTTATTTTAGGTACTTGCTGTGCTCAGTCTAAGGATGGTTACGAAGTTTCAAAGCTCACCAGTGTTTCTTTGGGGTCTGGCAGCACACCAAAACGGCATACTCTGCTAAAACAGCCTGGATTCAGCAGACGTGGATTGATCCTTTCTTGTTCTGTGTGAGAACCATTTCCCTCAGCATGACCACTGCTTTAATCTTGTGTTTTAAACATAAACAGAATGGCAGATTTTACAGTATAATCTGCTAGGCACAGCAGCCTTTTAGAAGAATGAATCATTAACCTAGAAGCTATGTTTAAGTAAAAAGGACAGACAACAAGAAAGGGGAAGAGAGGGAGAGAGATTGTTATTGTTCATGATTTAACACACAACTGTGATCCACTCGCCTCTAAAATGCATTGCAGGAGAAGAAATAAACCTCACTGTAAGCAGGGCAGGAAAAGGTGTCAATACAAAAGAGCTTGAGGACCATGGGGAGAGAGAGGGAGGAAAAATGATTTTTAAAATTTTCTCTCCTGCTGCATTTTTGAAATGTAACACATAATTTTATGGTAGTAATATTCTTGTCGCCATGCTGGTGTAAAGAAATAGAAGAGAAGGCATGTTGAGAAAGGCCATGTCTCTCATTAGAACAACTGATATAAGTGGGAAAAAACAAGGAAGGAAAATATTCCGGTTTTCCTTATATTCAAGTCAAGCCGTTTAATAAAAACTTTCATTCCAGTACAACACCAGGTCATTTCTGTTTAGAGGATAACTAAACTGCAACTAATGCTGGTTATTAAACAATTTGCAGAGGGAGGCTATCTGAGACACTTTCTCATTAACACTACTCTCCACCTTGCATCCGGCTGAACAAATTAAATGCAATTTGCACCATTGTAAAAGTTTATTTTGCATTGTGATGTTATTAGTGTATGCAAGAATCGGAACCTTTGCTCTTCAACTGCTCCTGAAGGTGGCTCAGAGACTAAAAGGTGAAGCTGACACTGCTCATCTACTGTCTCCTTTAATAAATTTTCCTCTCATTTATGAGTATAAACATGTGTGTAAATGTATTGACATCACAGGTGCATAGGTGGACCAGTAGAATCTGTTTTAACCTTGTTATAAGGTATGTATATTTGTTCATCATGTGTACACCTCCTTGATTACAGCAAGAAGGGTGCCAGATTGACCCATTATTATCTTTACCATTTTGACTACATGTTGCATTTTCAAATTAGACCCCTTAGGAAGAAAGCATGGGAAAAAAGGAAGCATTTCAACTTGTGTTTGGGTATTTTTCAGAATATTATCTAAATCCTTTGTGTAACTTGAACTTGTGCTGCCCAGTTGCTCACTGCAGTTGGTATTCCCAAATGCACATGCAGCCCATGTGAACAACAGTTTTTTTCTGCCATTTCCTGGGAATTATTTTATACACCTGAGTCACCAGAAATGACTGAGCTAGATCAAAGTAGGGAGAGAGTGAGGTCATCCGCTTGGGTGGCTGTTCTCATGTGTCCCAATATAATTTGTTGATGCTGTGAAAAAACATGTTACTGTGACAGGATACATCAAAAGGAAGCGAAATCTGTTTTTAGGGAGATGATGTCACCAGAAAAGCTTAGGCATGGCCAATTACATGTATATACAAGGAGCTACCTGAAGAAATGTCCATGGCAGTCTATAAATGACATCCTGCTGGCCTGCCTGTGATGGAGGCCCATCATCAGATGGATTTTTTATTTGCTTGGGAGAATGAGCAATATCTCCTTTTTTTAAATTATTTTTCATTCAAACTAAGGCATTTGTAAGCAAGAAGCAAACTCAGACCAGATGGGATCTTATTTTTCATAATGCAAAGACCAAATTGTTATTTAATCCTTCCAAACTGACTTACTGTGTCAGGCATCTCTTTTGTTGCTAATGGTAGGAACTGAAGAATTTGGGGTTTACCACCCTATCCCAGAACACAGACTGGCCTACCTCCCAGTTCTTGTAATTTCTTTAACAAGCACAAAGACGAAGCCACAGATCAATCATGTCTTGGGTGTTAGAAGTCTTTCACAGAAGACATGCAGGCCCTTGCCTTCCTATCCTCCTTCAAGACATCTCTACACTTTAGAAAAAATGGTGGCATTATGATCCCTTCCTCTAGTTCTTTATAATTACTTCTTTTTTTTAAGTGCTGCAACACCTGCACTTCTGAGATGCTTTGCTAACCTTTTCCTTTTTATCCTTAATTTCTCAAATGGTTCTGATGAAAACAGGTAGCTGTTATTTTTTTCAGGCAATATTTATTTAAATTATGTCATATAGTCTATATTTAGAATTTTCTTTCAGAAGAAAATATTGTCTCGGTTTGTATCTACATGTAGCTAAGATGTCTTTGTATTTAGATTATTTTATATAGCTAGCATTTATGCTTTGTCACATTGTTTTTTATACTTAATTTTCTTATTATTACATTAACATATTTTTAATGCATGACTGTGGCTTCCTCTGTAAGCTTTTAACATATAAAGGAAGCTTATTTTACAATAAATAAGAATTAGCTAATTTCACGAAACAAAAGGGAAAAAAACCCCAAAAGATTAAGGTGGGTCCAATGTCTAAAATCTGCCTATAAATGCAATCTAGCACTCACACAGACACATAGTTCTAACTCTAGAAGAGTCCCACTGAAATCTAGGACAGAGGAACTGTATTTAGAACAGTTTTTAAGCATTGTTGTGACCAGCTGCAGTTGTAACAAGTTTGGCATTCAAGCACAACACAACTGTAGAGTGATTTTATTCCTGATGCCTTTTCTCTGTTGGACAAACTGTAGTCAAAGCACAATACTGCAGCAGAAGGATGCTGTGAGACACCTTGCTGGGTACCTGCTTGAGACCTGGGTGCAGCCAACATCAGTCAGATTGCTTTCTTACCTTCCTTTTCCTCCAGAGTTAAATCAAAACTCACAGAGTCAGGAAAAGATAAACGTATTTGGAACTTGGGAGCAGAAAGGCTGACTCATTCTTGTTTATGATGCTTGCCTGGTTTGTTATTTAGAACACAAGAGATGTACCCAGCTAGAGTTTTCAAGGACATGCCAGGCATGAAGGGTTGCCATGCTTCAACCTTTCTCATGGCATTATATGAAACTCTGTAATTCCTTGAAGAAAAAAATACACAGAGGTCACAGGAGTTTGCTTCAGCAACTGAAACCTGCTTGCTGTCCTTTAAACACTTGCATTTGAAGGAGGAGTGTTGATAATTATCTGGATGAGGTATGGAGCGTTCACAGGCTGTTCATAGATAAACAGTGAGGACAGCTGGGTACAGAGATTAATCCAAAGGTGTGATCTGATGGTAAAGTGAAAGGCAAGCATTTTCTATAGATGGCAGACCCCAAAGTTGTCCTTTATCTTTCTTCCAGAAGAACTTGTGATCTCATGGAAAAGTAATAAAAAGTTAACAGTTCTTTTAACATCCTATAATCCTACAGTACCTGTCACCTCAGTGCTTCGCAGATTTACTTAATCCCTATGTTTTAAAATGTTTATGTATTTTACTGCTGTTAACCTCTTCCACCAGGGCCAGCTGGATTATTCACACTGTGGAACAACAGAGTTGGTAACTTAATTCCACTCCAAACTTTTGCCATATGCACATACACCAATATGCATAGATGGGAGGACACCTTTTTACGTTTCAGATCTCATACCAAGTGTAATAATTGACCTGTTTTCCTGACATGGAAAAGCTGAATCCATATATTTCCTATCTGCTTCGTTCTGTGCCATTTCTTTTGATTTAAAGAAAGTTTGGAATTAATGCAAATGCCTTTTGATAAATACAGTAATCCTCTATTTTCAGACTACGTCTCTCATATCTTCAGACTTCATGCTTGAGTAAGAATTTTTTTTTATTACTTCTGTTTATGTGTTCTCCCCATGTTTTTGTCTCTGCAGTGCCATGATGATTACAAACAGTGTTAGTTGCACACTGAAGTTTTTAAAAAAAAATCAAATCACTGATCATTTGAAATCACAAATAAAGAAATAAAAAGTAAAGCCAGCAATTTTTTACTTCACTTTAGAATTTTTGACTGCAGAAATTTTGTTTTCAGGAATTATGAAAATTTCTATCTTGATTTCAATGTATTCAGTTAGTTCTTCTCAATGAATAATTCAATCAGAATTAGAAACCAGCTGGAAGCTTAAAAAAATCTTGGTTTTGTTTTTAAGTAATAACGCATACAGTAGATATGAAATTGAGTGAAAACAATATCTGTTTAAGGAAATATATTTTTCCCTTCTATATATCCATTGAGTTAAAGACAGATTTATTTACTTAGTGAGACCTGTTTTAAAGTGGAGAGTTTTTCCTTCAATTGTAAAGATGTTGTGAGGTGTTTATAAATATTTTCTAACAAAAATACCAAAACAAAAAGAGTATTCACCTAATGAAAAGGACTTATACCATATATTCTAACAAACAGGATTTATCTAGGACTTACTTAGGACTTACCTTATCCTAATCAAAAGAACTTATACACATCATATTCTAACATTCTGAAATGTAAAAAAGTGTTAAGTTAAATTATATTAAGCTAAAAACTTGGCTAATTGAATGGGCAAAGATATAAAATATCTTTCTGATCAGCAACAAATACACAAAATGAGCAGCTTACTAAGTAGGTTGCATTTAGTCACATATTTGACAGCTTACCAACCAATCAAGAAAGGGAAAGCTCTCTAAAGGGACAAAAAAGGACAAATGTAAACAAAAGCAGAAGATAACTTAAACCAATATAACCTCCTTGAAGATTTAAATAATGATTAAAACAAACAATTTAAATCCTCAGGAATTAAGTCAGATGAATGAAAGCTTTGAGTTTGTAACCCTTTCACACGTATCCCAGTGAGACCCTGACACAGCCTGCAATACCCATGATGGTTCATCACAACTGCTCTCACTTTGGAGCTCTCTCCTGGTAATCAAGCTTGACAGGCTCCCCTGTCAGCCACACGGTTTAGCTCTGGGCCACAGCTGGATTTCACCCATAGCATTTAAGGAATGTGCAGTCCCAGAGGTTTTCAAGCTGTGACCCACTTTTGGGTGACAGGTGACACAAGGCTGGGAGCAGCACTGCTACCATGGTTGCTGGTACCCAGAGATCCCTGCTCCTACTGAGCCCTAAAATCACTGTCAGGCACCCAGAGCAGAGAAACGAGACAAAACTATTTTCTGCTTTTCTCCTTTTCTCCTCCTAAGGGTCTGTAGTGGCCAGTCTTAAAAAGATGACCATGATCATCAGGTTCAGAGCTATTGGCTGGACTTTTCATGCTCCTGGCAATGAGGAGATCCCTGTCCATTCCTGCCCAGGATTTCCTCATAACTGGAAGGCAGCAAGTATCACAGAAAACAGAATCAACCAGCTTTTGGTTGGACAATAACTAACCAGTATTTACCCTTTCTCAAATATTTCTGTCTCAAAGGGAGCTGCTACAATGGCTGCATCAAGGGAACTTGGAGGAAATGGCATCCCCAGGTCTTGTGTCTTTCTTTCTCTTCTGTTTCAAGCCAGCCTTGCTGCTGCAGGCTGAATTTCTCTAGCAAAAGAGTGAGACCTACTTGTAATAAAGTTAACCATGGGGTAGTTCTGGTGGAGATGTGTACCTGCAGTGTGGTGATGATGATCCATCTAGAATTTCCTTTTTACCGTAAACGCACCACTTTCAATTCATTGCCTGATTTTTTTGGGCTTGAAAACTGAGTAAGAACACAGTCCAGATCTCACAAAAGCCTCCAGTCAAGGGGCAGGTTCGATAGCTGACTATACAATAGAAGAAGTCTGTCTGGTTTTATTTCTGGTAGATGAAGTCACTTTTTGAAAAATTGAATCCATAAAACTGCAGGGCATGATACAACGATAATAAATGCATAGAAGCTTTCATATTTATTAATTGCACATATTATAAGATGGAAACCAGCCAGAGTAGTTTTCTAAATTAGGATCAAGATTTTTTAAAGCAGCAGCTCTTTCAGCTGCAGATCCTCATACAAAACCCACCAGCAAAGTTTCTGTGCATCAAGAGACTGAAAACTGTGTAAGTATTTGAGACAAGGTAACAAGATTATCATGTGAAGTGCATAGCTGCTTTAAATTACCATGTTCATATAGACAAAGATGGAATTTAAAAAAAAAAAAAAAAAAAAAGTAAGAATTGACACTTCTAAAGTCTTTTCCCAAACCAGTCAATAAAGAGCAACTTCTAGACATCACTTCCTTGGAAATTATGTGCAAGCTTCTATTTGCTGTTCTGAAACATGAATGATAAATGGCACAAAACTGCTTTTATTCCTAGTTTAGAAAGTAGAAACTGAGGCACTGAAAGGTCATTTAACTTCTTTAGAACTGACAAAGAACTCGGGAGTACAACTCCTGTCCCTGCTTTCAAGATAGTCCAATAATTTTCCAGAAGTGGGAGATGTTACTGTGATGACTATATTGTTTCCCTTAGAGTATAAGAGCAAGTCTTCTCCCACAAAATTTTCTTGATATTTTTTGTTAAATTCCCTCTTGAGGCTGTCAACAGGGCATTTAAAAGCAGAAATACATAAAGGAAAAGCTATGCCACATGGCAGATATAAAAAGCAACTAAAGTTCTAAAGGTTCATGCAAATATTAAAATGTACCTCCTGCAGTTAACTTAGTTTTATTCATAGTTTCTGTTACACTGACCAGAGGTGTTTCATTGTTTCCTACAAAAAAGGATGTTTGAATTTTTTCTTTTACCTTTATCCTAATAATTAGTCATGACTGACTTTTGGAGATATGCAGGGCGAGACACCCCAATGCATTTTCTTTTGATGGTCCTTGAATTAGGCTCAGTGCTAAAAAAAACCCACTTCCCTGCACCCCTCCCCTATATTTTTAAATGAATGTCATCCAAATGGCATTGCCACTCAAATCTTACAGTGAAATTCCTCACATGCTGATAGTGCAATGTGGGAATCTCTAAAATTGTCCCCCATAGGCTCGAATTCAGCCCCTGAAGGTTCACTTGAGTTTAATTTCACTAATCACACAGGGACAGTTATTTTTTGCTCTTGCTCAGCTTCTATTTCACTTGCGAGCACGCACACACACACACACACACACACACACTCATTCACTCACTCAGGCTGCATCCCTCCCTTTCTGTTGCACTTAAGTCCAGATTCACTCTGACCATTCCCGCTCACAAGCGGAGAGCGACACAGCACCATGGTGCCTAAAGACCATAGGTGGGTCCTTTGCTTCAAGCCAATTTATTCACATTTGCAATGGTAAGATTGATTTTTATCCTGCATTTCTGAGTTTATTTAGCTGATTTCAGAAATTGCCACAGAAGTGGGGGCAGAGATCGTCTTCAAGGTTGTTGTCATGCGGAATTTTATGTCCTTCATTTTCTTTCACTTTGTATGCCTGTCACATCGGCTTAACTGTGAGTAGCGTACTAGCCAGTACCTCTGGCATACTGTATATTAATAGAATATTGATATAGCCCAAATACTGTTGTGGGATTCATCATTTGGTAAATCCTCTGCCGTCTGCAGTTTTACAGAGCTGTTTAATTAGCAATTTTACAACCTTCTATTCTCTCATTAAATTAATTAATAATTAAGTTCAAATATAGGCATCTTTAATGTCATAATTATATTTCAGTTTTATGGTCACCAGAGTTTAGCTCATTAGGAAAGGTAGTCATAAACCATAACTCTATTTAGGGGCTAAGGCACTGATGCTCAGGTAGTTTGCTTCTGTGTGGTATTTTTTATCCTTCTCACTTTCTCCTCTTCTTCCCCTATCTCCCCCCTCTTCCCCCTGATTCTCCTGCTCCCCTCCACCCCATTGCTCACTGCTAACATTGGCTTTTTTTCTTTCCTGTGGCAGCCCTTTCTCATTCATATGTCATGTTAAAAAAAATCCCTGTCACACACTCTCACAGCCCTCCCCTCCCTGTTACTTTCTCTGTGATGCTGTACAGCGATGCTGGCCTGCTGTGGGTCCTACTTCCTTGCAAGCCCTAGGGACCATCACCTCCAGTGCTGGGTACCCAGCAGTAGCAAATTTTGTGTAGCATCCTACCAGGAACATTGTATTCCCTTTTGACTGTGAGATTTACCAAGGCACGGGATGTAGTAATGACATTTCACACAGTATGATAAGTTGTGGGTTGTTTTATATGTAGTGGATTTATTTCAGTCATTATCACTGATTAAACCAGCTTAGTTGAAAAGGCAAAGCAAAACTTGGCTTTGAAATTGTTCTTATTTAATTTTGTTTGTGCTCACATAACCCAGGACAGCACTAATTATCTCTTTAGTGTAGCTCATATTTCTAATGTAATTCATATGTAAATTGTAATTTAAATCATATGGGAATGTTTGTGTTCCTTGCATATTCTCAGCAAAGAGCACAAAGAGTGAATTAAAACTGTTTGGAAATGAAAACTTTATGTTGCCTGTTTTGAACTGTCTTTGATTTCTTTTGGCTTGCTGCTTCTCTAATGAATCATGATTCAATTGGATGGCTAAGGCCAGTGCATTCAGTCTCCTCTCTCTGTATTTATGCAGCTTGTTCACTGGCCTGCTTTTCCTTCTGAATTTGGAACTTAGGGGGGAGCTTTCTGCCTGCTCACTATCTTTGAGAAAAAAAAAATTATAATATGGCTGTTATTATTGATAAATAATATTTTTTATTACTAGAGAACCTACGAGCATGGCATGGCACTATCTGTGCTTCTTTGCTACTCAAACAGAGCTGTCCCAGAATGTTCTTTCTGGTAGCATATCTGAATGATATTAGGTTAAAATTTTAATCCCAACCCAAACTTCCCATCTAATTACCTTAACTTTTTTTTTTCTTAATGCAATATATGCAATATTACTGTCCTCTCTAAAAGCCACTGCTGTCCAAAATGAAGTGATATTTTGATGGCACATTAAAATTTATTTGTGCGAGTAGAACACAGGACAGTTAAATGCAGGGGACTCAAACTTCTGAAGTTTCAGGACAGGTTTGCTTGCTGGATGCTGTGGTACACTCAAACACCAAACACCAAGAACCAAGGTGGGTGCCAGGAAGGCGAGTGTGAAAGCCTGAAGAGCCATGGGTAGCAGGTGCAACTGTGCTACCAGCTCCTCTGGAAGAGAAGAGGAAGCAAAAGACTTGAAGAAAACAGGAAGGGTAAAAGCTCCATTGGAAGAATAATTAGACCTAAAGAGCTTGCAAGTTAGTGAATGATGATGCCAGCTACACCTTTCTTTGCCAGAACTGCCCTTTACATTTCCTAGACAAAACTGAACTCACCACAATAGAGAGATAACGAATGCCTGTTTGTCATCCTGCCAGCATAGACCTTTCCTGGCCCACGCCAAATGAAGTGGTCTGAGCTGTACAGACAGACAGATGTATCAGGCCCAATGTCATGGGTTTGCCCCAGCAAACTGTGACCTGACCTGCCACTGCCCACACAACAGTGTGTTTGCAGGGCTTCCCCAGGTTTGCTGCAGGGGACTCAAGACATGCTGGTCCTAGAAGCGTCTTCCCATGGACAACTGCTGCTCAGGCTGGTGTGCAAAGCCTTCAAAGGGGGAAAATCCTAAACTCCCTGCCAGCCTCTCTGTTGTTCATGGGTATTGCTGTGGCCAGAAGAGAGGTAAGGCTTTGAGGACACGTATTTGTGTGTTAGTCCCTGCTGCTATAATGCTGTGCTCTGGGACAGGTGACCCTGCTCACCGGTGAGAAACATTGCATGTGTTAAGAAAGAGGCAGAAGGGTCACACCAGTGAACAGGCACACCTGTTTTGTAACATCCAATCTCCTCAATGGGAAAAATGCTCTCTAATTTGCAGTAACCATCTTTCTCAGGCTTTTGGAACCCCTTCCTGACAAGCTCAGCCTGTCAAGGTTGCAGCATCAGGGTGCTACGTAGCACAGCTGAGCAGACCACTGGCCAGGCAAGCAAGAGGGACAACTGGTCTGGTTTGGCTGTGACCACAGAGCCCTCCAAGAGCCAGGTGCCCTCCAGGGAGGGACACTGCCACATTTAGGGCATACATTTAAAGCTCATGTGCACACACACACACACACACACACACACGCACACGCACTCTCCGTGACGACACCAGAGCTGTCCGAAACTATTTTCAATAATTGATTTGCTGTTTAATTGAACATCATGACTGACTAACATAGCTCATTACTTTACTCATTAGTTAATTATCGAAGAAAGTAGGACAAGTCAATAAAATGAAAGGCTGTAAATTCCAATACTAATTAGCACCATTTCCTCAGAGACATATTTAAGGGCAGATTGGCTACCTGAATGTCCCTGGACCTTGTAGATGAAGGGAAAGGGTAGACTTACCATAAATCTAGATTGCCGGCAAGCAAGGCTCCTCAGCCATAAGTAGTCAAGTACACAAGTGCTGAGCTACCACCAGGCACCCTATTTGAACTGCAATATTGGAATGCAAGCAGCAGAGAAATTCCTATTTTTAAAAGAAAAGAGGGGGATGGGGGTGGTGAGGGAGGGACTGCTCACACACCAGAGAGGATCCATATTTAAAATAAATTATGCAAACTGAACTACTTCTGCAGAGCACATTTGCCTTTCTAAGCTCTCTTTCCTGGTCTCTTTACAAGCATATACTTATCCACCTTTTTTGACAGTCCAAATCCTATTCAAAACATCAGAACATCCCTTCAGAAGTGGACACATTTTTAATGTGAGGATTCTAATTTATATCTTCTATTTGTGGTTTTTTTTTCTTTTTTAATAAACTATTCCAGTAATGGAAATTATATTCTCTTGTTATTGCTTTGAATTATCATTGTACTATCCATCTTCTCAATTATCTGTATTTTTTTTTTGTATTTTTGTAATTTACAGCAAGTCTGATATACCATCTGAGGCAGAATTTAATGGGTCAAGCAGAGCCTTAAATGAGCTAAAAAGTGATTTAAAACAAAGAAAGATAGGCTCAAAGAAGACTGGGAGAAAAGTAGACTAAGAGAATGCATGTATATGTATGCATGCTTGCATGCATGGCATGTAATTTATACATGCATGAGCACATATATATATATACACATATATGTATTAAACTTAAATAATAAGTATATGTATGTATATAAAAAAATGCAGGCACATACATACAGCCACATACATACACACTGAAATATGCTTATATGGTGTTCTTACTGCTCAGAGTGGGGAAATTATAAAATTCCTTAAGTTCTCAAGTTTAAAAGCCTGCAGGTCTTTCTGTCTTCCTTTTAAAAATCGATACAGGAGGAGTCAGACTATGGAGCGGTTCTGTTGATATAATGGTATATTGTTCAACAGCTTGTCTAAATTTTTATAACTGAGGGATCAAGACAAATATATTTCCCTAATTCTTTTTATTTGGAGGCATGTCCTCTGTACCTTCCTCTCATCAAATATCCACTTGCAAAAAATTAATTTCCAGTTAGGTGAATGGAAAAGGAGATCAAAAGATTACCTGAGCTCAACTTAAGGGAAGAAATCACCCTAAGAATAGCTCTCAGTCTGGAGCTTTAAATATTTAGCATTTCTAAAAATACATTAATGGATTAATGTAAAAAAAGCTAACAAATGTCTGTTACTTGACTTACTATATTTTGTGCCTGAAGTTCTGATTATTAAGCCACAAGTTCTGATTTATTTTCAAGTGTTTTAAAGAGTACCTTGCCAAAATGTTCCAAATATTGTATGAATTTTTTAATCAGCACTTTTAAGATTTTGACTTCTGTGCTAATAAAGCAAGACTGAAATTTTAACTTGGGGAAGAAGGGGGAAATGTGGTTGTCTTGCTTAACAGAATGGTCCTGGAAGAAATAATGCAAGAAAAATGCTTTGTTTTGGTAAAATAAAATTTTTAAAAATTGATATTTTATTATCCATGTTTGGGAGCGGATATTCATTTGGGACATTCCCTTTGCATTAGTGAAGGAATAAGAAAAACACCACCATGAAAAAACTGACTTGTGAAGAAACGGAGAGGAAAAGATTTCCCCAATTAGATGTTCATTCAGCATAGGCTAAAGCATAAGATATACACAGCATACACAAGCACTGCACACTCACTAGGAGTTGGAAATTATAAAGGAGAACATTCAGAAAAGCAGGAGCTGTCATCTCTCTTGTTTCCAGACAGTGTCAAGCACTCTTTGATCCTGATAATTTCTTTTTTTTTTTAATGGTTCTGGTTATGTTGCCTTGGGAGGGCTGACCTGAAACAGAGGCTAGGCAAAACTAAAGAGTAAAATTAGGATTTATTAAAAGGTCCCCAAAATCCACCCTGGGCACCACAGAAGCCTACGCAAGGCTGCACCCAGGGTGGTCTGCAAGTGGTGGCAAAGATGGCTCCGCAGTCATGAGACTTTGCCATTTTATAAGTTTAGGTCCATTTGCATATTGAGATCCAATTGCCCAATTACAACCCCAGGCAGTGAGGTCCCATCTTTCTTGTTCCACCCCTCAGTCCATCGTTGTTTGCGTTCTTGGCTTGAAAGTTGTCCTTGGTCTTCCAGCAGAAATGGATTTGTTTTGTCTACCTGCTCCGTAGAGGGAGCACAGTACAGTTCCTAATACGAGGCTTCATCACTAGGCAGCACGCACAGAATCTGAAAATATAAAAGCTAAGGCATCAGTTAGATCATGCTGGATCCCTGGTTATGCTTGAACACCTTGGCTACAGGGCCTTGGGAAGAGCTCCCCACTGAGCAGCCAGCATGCTCAGCCTGCAAGAGCTCAATGTGTGTGATAGGTGTGGAAATGGGGAGAAGGCTGTGAGAGGACCCCACTTCAAGATTTAAGTCATGCTTTAGAGCCACAATAGCTCTAAATGTACACACATACGCAATTTTTACATTTTACACTGTAATTTGTCACACATAATATAAGGTAATTCTCACTTGCATTTTTAACTTCTTTTCTTTATCTATTCTCAAACAGTCCAAAATTGGAGGCAGAAGTTGATTACTGAGTGCAATGCTCTGAGCCAGTTGATGCAAAACGTGCAGCCAGGAAGTGCTCTGGTGAATTTGCAGAGGTCCTCTCTCCAAGACGAGGCCCCCAGGCCCCTGCAGCCTTTAATCAGCTGAAACTGGAGTGAAGCTGTCAGCTCCTGCTTGTTTTCTGTCAGCTTCAGTCCCACTCAGAACATCCCCGACAAACGCACAGTGCACATTTAACAGTCAATCTGTTGGGCAAGCTTTTGATTTTGTGGGAAACTTTCTAAGGTTCCACTTTGTACGAGGGAAAACTTGCTAAGTTATAAGGGAGGAAAATGAATAAAAGCATCCTTCAATCAAACCCTTTTGTTTTATGGAAAGAGCCAGCTGTTATCTTTTCTTTAGCAGGATGATGGATTGGCTTAGTTCAAGGTGATATCCCAGTTGGTGCAAGACAGAGCAGGGGTTATCAGGTGATGGTGACATCTCTCTTCCTCTGTCAGTCAAACAGTGCTAGCCTTCCCACAGAGCTGCAGCAGGCTGTTATTATGAGGGGTATTGTCATATAAATTATTCACACTGAAATATTTGTTCAGCTCTGGTGTATTTGAAGATATTTTCCAGCTGCAAAAACTTCCCCAAAGACCCTTCTCCCAAGTTACCTACCTCTGGTGTTGCTGCAACAACATGCAAGTGTTAAGTGTCACTGTCTGAGACGAGTGACTTCAAGCAAAGCTGTTCCTATACCTTTTAAAATACCGAATGTATTTCAAAATAAAGCAATGTCCCAGATGCAAACAAGAATTCTTTTTATGTGTAAATTATTTGAAGACTTTTCCCTTATCCCTTTCCTTTCTGATGCCTGGTGACTTTTTATTTTTGTGAGTAGTTTATGGGCTAAACCTATAGTTTGCAAATTAAAGGTCCTTCCTTCTCCTCTTGGGAGTTTAAAATCTCTACAATAATTTCTTCACAGAGCTCATTCCTGCAATATTCCTGCATAAATACAGCTGAGTCTTTCCTAATGATGATAAAAGTAAGGCCATGGCACATCTGAGCAGTCTGGAAGGGTACAGAGAGAAGGAGGACAGACAGTTTCTTCTCAAGTCAGATCAGTCCCTAGCCTTCAGTTTCCCCACAATCCCCATGGTGATGTAACTGCAAGGCGGAAATTATTGTAACATTGCAACACTGAGCTCCAATAAGCACACCGATCCCTGGGGACCCTGCCCTTTGCTGCCCCACAACATGGAAAATTTCTTGAATAGGCTCCTCCCTTAACCCCACTACAAACACAGTCTTCCCAAGCAGAGGACAGAAACTTCTTTGAAAACACTCTAAGAGTTAAGAGTCCTCAGAAGACAGCTTTGGATGCCTTCAATGCCATCCTTGTAAAATGGGAATGGAAGCAGTTCAGGTCTCCTAAAGGCACCATATGAAGATTATGGCAACCTCATTCAGAGAGAGATTAGGAAATTAATTCTAAATTAATTAGAAGTTAAATTAAGCATTGGATTAATTAATATGTATGTAGCACCAATATATAACTATTTATTACTACTAGTATGAGTGTTGTTGGTGTCACTTCTACTATTTTTTTTAATTACTGTAGCACTTAGAAGCCCTCACTACAGAAAAGACCACTGTTGTACCAGCAAAACAGAATGGTCCCCTCTCCAACAATGGCTGTACTTATAGGAGCAGTTCAGGTCCTACCAGTACAGAGACTTGCCTAGTGAAATCTGGAAGGTTATTTAAAGGAAAAAAACCTCATTCATTCGTATTTTTCTGTTTTCTGTGGAAGTTAGGTGCCTAAGATGCATTAAAACCCAGGTCAGTATTAGGCAATTGCAGCTGGTGAAAAAGAATGTACACATACACTGGCAGACTTAATAAACTGGAACAGAAGGCACAGCTTTTGGAAAAAATCAGCAGTAACAAACTTTTGCAGACTTCAGTGAAGGAACATTTCCAGTCATCTTTAAAAAGAGAAAAAGTTTCTCACAAAGTTAGCCTACCCATCTTGCCAAAAAGAGTCAAAGTAAAGCCACCCATCTCTATTAAACAAGAAGTAAGAGGCAGACAAATGAGAAAATAAATGTTTATGCATATATATATTTGAAGAATCCTTCTTTCCTGCAGCTGACATTTGTCACATTCTCACTGCCTCTCCCAGTCAATTCTCTCCTTCAATTAACCAATAAGTCAGTTTGTTCCTTCTCCATCAGAAAAATCCCCTGCTCAGCAAAAAATGCATCATTTCACTATCAGATCAATTCATCCTTCCTTCTCGCTGCTCAGTCGATAATCTCTGCATGTCCTAAACAACAAACAGGTCACTGGAAAGAAACCTGCCTAGGAAGTTTCTCTCCTATTATTTGGCATGCTGCCTACATATGGTTGGCTTGCCAGGCCCTTGCTGAACATACGAACACGGCAAACACCCAAAACAATACTGTAGAGGATTGGATTTTAAGACAACAAAAAGATCTGAACTCAGCTTATATGTCCAATAACAGTGCAGCTCTTTGGATAACCAGTGGAATTATATGTTAAACCAGAAATGCATGCAAAATTTCACAATATAAGAATCAAATTAAAATTAAAGATGTGATGAAAAACTGCACCATTTTTAGGCAACATAAAGCTTTTACAAACCATTATAACCCACTGAAATGTTTTAATTTAATTTGATAAAGGTAACAAGAAGTGCCCATACCCAAAGCTCTAGACATCCAGAGTTTGCAAATAGAGACAGCTATGCAAAAAGAAAAAAAATTGTCTTCAAATAAAGAATGGCTGTAAACCAGCCACTTTTCATTTGACTTCACCAGAAACTATCAATAAAGTTCAATACATTCAAGATGTCTTTTCAAATCTAAAATGTAAGGAAATACGGCATTAGAAAAACACAAGTTCTCTGAGACGTTGCACCTTCAGTACAAAGCACATACACAGGCACAAACCCAGCCCTGAGTGAAACACAAATACCATACACCTAGACAAAGTCACACAGCTCAGCAGATTATTGCATGAAGTGAACAATATGAGATGTTTAGATTATATAAAATGATTACAGGACAGAAAGACCAAGGAGCTCACAATCCCCAGAACTTCTGGCAAAGTACAACAAGCACTCTATTTGATAGTCAGGGAATAAATTTTGTGAGATTATATTTTGGAGGGCTTTCTCCAACGTTTAGAAATATAAATATTTAAAAAATGCACTGCTAAAGAAATGGGTCATCACTTAATTCTTTTTTTTTTTTAAGTTCTGCCGAGTGGGTTTTTTTGGATTTGGGGTTTTTCTTCCTACTTCAATTGTTTGATCTCTGTAACAGTGAAGCAGGATATGAAATTTGTTTTATCCTTCCAACTGTGTATCAAAGCAAAAGTGGGAGTTGCAGCTTTTTCTCTGTGATCTATTAAGATTTGTGAATATTTTCATAACTAGAGCATTATTTGCATATTTATGAATAAAAGCCCATTAAATACCAAAGAGTTACCATTCTTGCTCAGTAGCTTTCTTAATCTGTTTTGCCATTAACTGATAAGTTTGTCTTGGGCAAAAATTTCCAGCTGAATGTTTTATTTAGGGAAGAATGCAAATTTGGGACAAGACAAACTATTCATAAACTCGTGCTGAATTTTGTTAGTAGGTCACCTGAAATGAAAAAGAAAGAAAATCACAAAAGTCAAACCGCTCCTTCCCCCTCATTTTAAACAATGTTTCCAGTTATTGCCTCAAAGTGATTATTTTCCATTCTACAGAAAACCGGGTCTCAATTTAACCCAGTTAAATACTTTCTGAGCAAATGTGACTTATAGACACCAAAATTTCCCTAAAAACACCCAGGGAGTTGTGGTCTCCTTTGAGAGCCCTGATGTTTTTTGATTGCCTTGCAGCTGGGAACATCATTTGCGTCAAAGAGCTCCTGGTGCAAAGGCTCCTCCCTGCAAGGATGTTGTGTCTTTATTTAAGCACTGACAGTACCTTTGCAATGAGGGGGGAGATCCCACAGCACCTCCAGTTAAATTCTTTGGAGGATAGGGGAAACCTTATTGTTCTCTACAACTACCCAAAAGGAGGTTGTAGCAAGGTGGGGGCTGGTCTCTAAGGTAACAAGAAACAGGATGAGGGGAAATGACCTCAAACTTCACCAAGGGAGGTTTAGATTGGATATATGAATTTTTTTTTCAGTGAAGGGGTGGTTAGGCACTGAAACAGGCTGCCCAGGGAAGTGGTGGTATCGCCACCCTTAGAAGTGTTCAGAAGATGTGTGGGTGTGGCACTCGGAGATATGGTTTAGTAGTAAACACAGTGGTGCTGGGTTAACATCAGGCTTGGTAATCTTTTCCAACTTAGCA
The DNA here is from genome assembly GCA_910950805.1 of Acrocephalus scirpaceus scirpaceus. Lineage (NCBI taxonomy): Eukaryota > Metazoa > Chordata > Aves > Passeriformes > Sylviidae > Acrocephalus > Acrocephalus scirpaceus. The sequence goes on along the minus strand of OU383773.1, from coordinate 38,873,312 downwards.
ATTCTATGATTCTGGAAAAGAGATGGAGACTACTGTTGTAAAAGATGCTACAAAACACACAAACATTAGAAGCCTCTTCAACTGAGAAGCTAGACTAAGATACAGCTTCTTTGAGAAAAAAATATCTTCACTTTTGAGACCACTTAAGTCTACATGCATAGCAACTGGCTCATGGATCAGGCACAATGAGTTACAGTGAACAAAGTAGCATCAGACTGGGGATCTGTCACTAGTGGGGTTCCACAGGGCCTCATCCTCAGCCCTGGGCTCTTCAACATCTTCATAAATGACTTGGATGCAGGACTGGAAGGAATACTGAGCAAGTTCACAGAGGATACAAAACTAATAGGATCTGTTGAACTCCCTTGAAGGCAGAGATGAGAGACATTGACAAATTAGAGATGGGCAAGCCTCAATTGTATGAAATTCAACTAGGGAAAGTACTGGATTCTGCACCTGAGATGGGACAGCCCTGAATGTATGGACAGACTGGGGAATGAGAGCCTGGAAAACAGACCCATGGAAAGGGACCTGGGGATCCTGGTCAGTGGCAAGTTGAACACATGCCTGGCAGCCAGGAGGGCCGACCCTGTCCTGGGGGACATCAGGCACAGCATGGCCAGGTGGGCAAGGGAGGGGATTGTCCCGCTCTGCTGTGCTCTGGGGCAGCCTCATCTCAAGTGCTGGGGGCAGTTCTGGGTGCCACAATATAAAAAAGACATTAAGCTGTTAGAAGGCATCCAAAGGAGGGCCACACAGATGATGAAGGGCCTTGAGGCAAAGCCGTATGAGGAGCAGCTGAGATCACTTGGTCTGTTCAGCCTGGAGGAGACTGAGGAGAGACATCATTGCAGTTACAGCTTCCTTGTGAGGGGAAGAGGAGGGGCAGACACTGATCACTGTGGTGACTTATGACAGGACCCAAGGAAATGGCCTGAAGTTGTGTCAGGGAAGGGTTAGGTTGGATATTAGAAAAAGGTTCTTCCCCCAGGGGATGGTTGGGCACTGGAACAGGTTCCCCAGGGAAGTTGTCACAGCACCAGGCCTGACAGAGCTCAAGAAGATTTTGGACAGTGCTCTCAGGCACATGGTGTGGCTCTTGGGGATAGTGCTATGCAAGGCCAGGAGCTGAATTCAATGATCCTTGTGGATCCTTCACAGCTCAGCATATTCTAAAATTCTGTGATTCAGTAGGAAGTGAGACTGCTGGACTACCTAAAATCCATAACATATAAGCACACATTTCACATACAGTTCATACTGTGGACATGTATACATTGAGTCTCATTTGAGGCTGAGATATTTATTTTGGATAACAGCTGACTATATGTACCTTAAAACTCCAGCAGAGGGAAATAATCTCTCCTTGAGCTGCCCTGGGTTGGATAAACATGGTTTTCACCGTGTTACCCCATGGCTGTAAAAGCTGCATGGTGAGGAGGGAGGGGAGAAACAATCTGTGCGAAAGATTATGGAGGGGAGAGAAGATCGAGGGACACAGATCTCCTGCCACACTCTTTGTGATCATCACCCAGTGGCTGTCCCTTAACCTGGGAGGAGAGAGAGACAACAGAGATGATACAAGGTCTCTTTTGGACTAAGCGGTTTACTTGTACATTGTGTGGTAGCAGGGAACAGTACCCATACATCATTTGACCAGACAGGCATTTTAACACTGTTGCCTTTGAAATCCTTATTTTTGTTATCCACAGGACTTATCTGAATCTTCACTCCACTACTCCTTCATCCCTGCCCCTTCCAGCTCCCAGTAGCCAGGAAGGGTTGGGCCAGCCTGCCCCTGTCCCCGTGGAGGGGGTGGCAGAAGGCTGGCCTTATTTACCTTAGCAGTTTCCCCGTGTAATCTGGGTAATCGTGTGGCTAATTGGCAGCACGGAGGAGCCCCCCGCGCCGCGATTCACAATGCCAACCTATTCATATTTCATACAATAGGGTATTTAAGTCATCCCACGCCTTGCCAAAGCGATTGCACTCCCTTTGTTCTGATGTTTTCGGCAGGAGTCTCCAGCCCTACTCGGCCTTTCACAGCAGCATATGTCCTAACTCTTGCCTGCTGCAGCTGGGCAAGGGTGGTTGTTTTTGTTTTGCTCTTCAAAACCAACGAATCGATTATGGCGGTGTGAAAAGTGGGTTAAAACAGTGCCCACATGTATGCATACATTAGCCATTTGCTACATTGCAACTTCACAGCAAGGTGACTGACGAGGCAACAGCGCTCATGCTCTTCCATTTTGAATGGGCAATCTGTTAAGCATAAAAGGAAATAATAAACAAAAGATTGACTGAACATATTGTTTGAAAAATGGCTCACCATGCTATATCAAAGTGAAATTAAAAGTACCTCTACCCCATTGTACTGCAACTGTAAAGAAAGATCAAATCTGTCTTGTAACAGAAAATTACAGGGTTCATATGTATGGATATAAAATATCAAATTCAGACCATATTTCTGCAATAAAGATATTCACCTTTATATGTTGCCTATCTCACATTTGGTGTGTAGTGGACTCAACAGCCTAACAAATTATAGGATCTGATCTTGCCTTTGAACAAAAAAGCCCACAGTAAACTCCTGCAGTTCAGGATTTACTTCTAATAAGGTTGTGTTGACACGTGGATAGGAGTTGGCAAGGAGATATTGCCTTCCCCTCCTAGGCTGGACCATCAGCTCTCTTCCATCCCTGGCTCACAATAGCAAAAAAGTCAGTTCTCTCCAGAAACTCTTTTGCAGCTTGTACAAAACAGGTCTAGTGACTCCACTTCTCTCCCAAGGTGTAAGGAAATGACACATTATAGCAATTGCCTTAAAATTAATACTACAAGCTTAGGCTAAGGTCTGGAACAGAAATTGCTTCTTTGTTTTTATGAACAACCCTAAATGTGTTATAAAGTCATTTAGGTAATTAAAAAGAAATGTAGTATGACATGCTAGAAGATGTCATTCATTCCTGATTCAAGTTCATGCTACTTCATGGATGTACTACTGGTGCTGAAACACGTCAGTCATGTTTGTTCTCATAAATGCCTGAGCCATGTTCCTTGACATGTGTTCAGCACAGAGAAGTTCACATCTGTGCTCTTCAATTGATTACAATCAATTTTCATTTTTTACTCCTAAAATTCGGGGAAAAAACAGTTTTGAGCCCATTTTCCACACAAAGCTAAGCTTTCTATGAAGAGTTAATTAATTTACACACGTGTAATATTTTGCAGACATATGAATAGTATTGTATGGTGTAAAGAACACAATAGGAAAAATTTGAACAGCACGGTCAGCTAGTTTTTTGAGTGCTTAGCTGTAAAGGTAGAAACCAAATTTCCAAAAGAAAAGTCAAAATCTTGAGGGAAACAGAGAGCACAACACAGATATATTTAAAATTTCATTTTGATTATCAAAGTTAGAACATCTTGTTTCAAAATACAACTTTCTAATGTCAGAATTTTTGAAACCCCTTTATTTCTCCCCACACACACAAATCACAAAATAACTAAAACAAATAAAGCTTCTCAAGACTAAACTTTCAAGGCAGAATCCGGCACCAGAATGTGCAGCAGCAAACTATCCGTACATCTCCCACTGAAGTCAAGCAGATTTTTTTCAAATTGCTAGCAATAGAATTTATACCACTTGAAAATGACCCTAATATAGCTGAATTTGCAAATGGTTGCCTCGCCCTGCACCCAAACAGCAGGCACACAGCTACAGTAATATAAATGTGTTAATCCCAGCACGATGTATTCCCACATCTCCCTGTATCAAATCATTCTAAAGGTTTTCAACATACAAGTTAATTAGCTACAACGAAGCAGCAGAGTAACATCTAATGAAGACCGAGGCTTAAAATACCATAAATGGCCTGTTGTACCCTTTTCCCCATCTTTAATATCAACATATTCTTTTGAAATGGGTTACAGATATAGTTCAAGTATAATTTAACAAGACACAGATGGCATTTAATGAACAGGATTATTTTGATTATATGTTAAACATGGTGGTCATTTTAAAATATGTATTTTCAACAACATCTACTGGAACACTGCTGCTGTATTAGCACCTCAAAATGCTATTACCATACGTTATCTATCTATCTATCTATCTATCTATCTATCTATCTATCTATCCATCTTTCTGTCTATCTATCCATCTTTCTGTCTGTCTGTCTACTTGTAATGCTGAGCAAGAAGGTGACACCATTTTTATACACTCTAATTACATACATTGTTTCTCGTTTTTTAAAATAATCAGTGTATGGAAAAGCAGTTGTATACATTTTACACACACAAAAAAATTAAATCTCTGTAAAACTAATTGCATAAAATTATACAAACACAGATGTCTGCAACATACAACTTGCAGAGATAAGTTAAAAAACAACATGAGAATAAATTTAATTACCTAAGAAATATCTGCTACTTTCAGAAAAAAGAAAGATGCATGTTTCAAATTTAACTAAGGAATTAAAACCCCTAATTAATTAAATTAAGGTCCTGATCCTGACTTGAAGTGGAAGTCAATGAGAGTTTATCCATGTGAATCTCATAGCTGGAGTGGGACTGAACACTCCCTTTTGCTGTCTATCAAGGGTGACACTCATCTTGTAATCCCACCACTTCATTAACACCTTTCCAGCACATTATCTTTGCCCTAATCCTTCTGTCACTTTGGGGATTCAGGATCATTAGAGCATTGAAGGGTCGATGTTATTGCCGTTGAGGTGTGAATTGATCACTAAGATGACAACTGGTGACAAGTATACTTTATTAGTCTGCTACTTTGCCTCTTAATTGCCACTGATTAGCCTGTCTATTAAAAAGGAAATTTGGCCTCCTTCTGCCATTGCCAAAGATTACACTGCTTCCTAATAGGACCACTGCCCCTAAAGGAGCCCATTAAGGTGTATAATATTTGCCCTGCTCAATGGAGCTATTTATGTGAGTAAATACAACAAGGTAGGGCCTGGGCCCTTAAACTCACCCATTATGTTTTATTTAGCTTTTGATTGAGAGAGTTTCTCTATTTAAAAAAAAAAAGAAATCAAGTGTTTCTGACTGCTTCTTTACCTCTCCAAAATCATGAACAGGATCTTTTTTTTCCCAAAAGTGCTATTTTAGACATGACTGTGCTTACTATTTGCATAGATTTCCCAGAGGAAGAGCTGGCACTCCAAACATCATATTACATTTAAACTACACACTAAGAGAAAACAGCAACAACAACAAAAAAACCCATACCAAACAACCAAACACAAAAACCCAACCAAAATGCTGCATCTTGCCAGATTTCACATGCTTCAAGTTTTAATTTTTGTTGACCACAAGAATTACACTTATTGTTTAGTTTTACAGAACTCCCTGTTTAAAAAGGGTAAAAAAAGAAAAAGAAAAGAAAAGAAAAGCCTTTTCCAACTAGATAGCTAGGATAGTAGACAGATCTTAATACAACATAAATGTACTATCATGCTTGCTTGATACTGACAGTGTTTGGATTGGTGATTTTGTTTCGAACCTGGGAAAGCATATCAATAAGAGATCTTTCTCAGCAGCAAGGGAAAATGAATGCAGAACACTAAAAACTCTCTGTTCTCCTTTTAACCACTGATAAAAAAATAACAAGGACAACAAAAAAAACCTACTCCCAGATCTCTTATTCCTACTCCAAAACTCACAAAAAAATCAGTCTCTGTATTACACCCCCTTCCAAACCCAAGTGTTAAACATAACTAGCAAAAAATAAGGACTTTAAGAAATGTCTAATCTTGGGTTTTGTACTAGAGACATTATAGTATTACTCTAGATGCTCAGGATGAATATTTGACCTTCCTGAGTCATCTGAAGTGTTCCAGATTATTTAACAGGGTCAGTATTTTACATCCTAATTTTACATCCTGACACATCTCCTATGAAGAAAAATTGCTACATAAAATTCAGATTGACTCTGACTTTATTTGTGGTCAAAAGAAAACTTCAAACAGTTTGTGCAGTAATTTGATCCCTCCCATCCTCTTCTATCCATGCCTACATAGAACTTTTGCAGAAGCACTTGGTTTGCTTGTCAAAAAAAGCTTGAAGATGATGGGAAACTTCAATTAATTTTTATTTGATTTCACTAGAGAAAAACAACAAATACCTAAGGTATTGGTTGTCCAAGAGTAATTTTACATGCATGGTCCTGTTGAAAAAAAAATTCTTTCATTTTACTTCCACAGGTCCATACAAAGCACGTCTGCTCCTGACTAGAATGATGTTTGGTCTCTGGTCCCACCGTCTTCCTCAAAAAGAGAACCTGATCTTGATATTTGGATGGAAGTCCCCATAGACCCTGCTTTAAGCTGTAGCTACTTTAGCTTCACTGGGTTTTAAACTCTTTTAATTGAACTAATGCACAGCTCATAAGTGGTCAACATAATTTCAATCTGAGTGACACCTCAGATTTCATTAACCAGTACCAGAGCAGCTTGGCTTACCTGAAACAAATTGGCCTGTGTGGAAATAATCCCCACACCAACTGCAAGAGCTTTGGGGTTGATGAGCAAGATGTCTAGGAGACAGAACATATCTGTGAAGTAAATGGGAGAAAGTGAGCACAGTCAAGGTCACTCCTGAAACAAATGTTAATGCTTGCTTTACACAGCCTGCTCTCACAAACTTAGCCTTGGGGAATACCTGTCATCTGGCAGCTTTTCTGGAAACAATCACACCTGGATATCCATGCCTAAAGATGGGCACTAAGAAACAGCTGACACAGGAAAGGCACTGAGACAGACCAGTGTAGTGAGAGGCAGCTGAGGTCTTTCCTCACCATCACCACGCTGATGACTCAAAATTTGGTTCCCACAGAACATAATTACCTTCCTGCAATAGAAAACCAGTGAGCAGCCCTTCCTGGAAGGAGAGTGGCTGAATAACCGTAATCTGCTCATTATGATTTAGGTAAATCATAAGGTCATGTAGTTTTTCATGGTTAAAAAAAAAAAAAAAAATCAGGTCACTGATTCCTGTACATCTGAACAGCTTTTCCAGACATTTGAGATCTTTCTATTTTACATTAGAAAACATGGATTCTCTGTAGCACAGCCTTCAAGCTTTAGTAGAATTAAGTTTCAAACAGCAATTTCTGTGGTTGAGCCATTCCATGCTGTTGAGTTCTTTGCCCCAGAACTCTTTACTCCAGATCAGAAATGTATTGTCCTCTTGTGGAAATTTCTGCTCTATTGAAATGTAAAAAGTACACAATTATATCTGTCTTGCAAAAAGAATAAAATTGTATATATTCCAAGTCAATAAAATCCAAGTCAATAAAAAAATTCACAGAAACATCTTTAAGGAAATTTTTATAAAAGAAGATAGACCTTAGATCTTGCATGATATGGCAAAACAGCAGCTCAGAAAAAAAGGGTGCTGAGCACCCTGGAGAGGGGACACTAAGTTTACTGCAGTGGCTAACTTGATGGCCCAGACAGGATTGCATCATGGAGAAGCAAATAAGTGATATTAACTCTGCATATGGTAATGAGAAAAATGCTACTGGAATATACTTTGACGTGCATATGTAAAAAATGGGTCAAATAATTGGAAAAATTTAGAAGAATCACACACATAAAGGACTGGAAAATAAGACCAAAAAATGGGAGAAGACTGTAAATTTCTCCTGGAGGAAAAGATCTAGTATCAAAAGAGAAATTAAGACCTCCTGGCTAAAAGCTGGGAATAGTTGTACTTTGAGATGAAAGAGAGCATATATTTTTCAGGAGGGTATATATTCTTTTGCAATGACTGAACAGAGACTGTTCAATAACAGCTGATCCACTCTCACAGGGAGAGCTGACCGATTTTGTGAGAGACTTGCCCTTTCAAGCAGAGCATCAGCAGAGGATAATGCACCACAGCAGCTCCAGGGTCCTGGTAGTAGAGGCCATATCTGATGACAGCAGTGATCAGGTCTAGACTTAGCATCTCTGTATGAAGTATCCTTAACACTACACATTTACTTCCACTGCTGGAATAATTCTGGGGTTTCTTCCCTCCCATATTCTTGGCTCCCCAGCCTATTGTTCCAGTGTATAACAACCAGGCAAAATACAGCTACTACATATCCGAGGCCCTGTCACATATAGCCCTATTAAATGAGCCTAATGATGCCACAGCACATATTCACAAAGAAATTAAGGTAGTCTTTTCTTTAAAAATATGCTGGTATTATGCAGTGGTGTTAGCAGGACTTGCAGTCCAAGAGATAGCTGTTTGGATAAGTAAAACACATGAAGTCTGGTCAGATTGATAGATTAACTAAGAGCTCTGGCATTTGGATTAAAGCAGTATAGAAATGAATCTTATATTTGACATTTAAAACACTTTCAAAGGGAACCTTTTCCACTGCCTGCACTTTCTTAAATCACAGCAGAAAGAGCTGCCATGGCAGAACAGTGTGAGAAATTACTATCCAACTGCCTCTCTGTTTTCCCACGTTATGACTGAAGACATTAGTCCCTGAATCATTTTACATCCAAGCATTATGTGTAACAACACTGTGCGTAATAAACAGACAATGCAACAGAAAGAAAATTTGAAAATTCATTTCTCCTTTCTTTTGGACAACATCTAAAATATAAATGTGGGTTGTGGCAGCTCCAGCTGAAAGAGAAAAAAGAAAAAAAGAAATGTTGCTTTCGAGGGCCGTGACTAAAACTTTAGATTTATATAGTCTGACTCCCATTTCCTGCATGACCTTGGCAAAGTCACTTATTGTAACATTTTCAGAAATGGATGCTATTTCCTCAGGCTTTCATTCTACTTCTCATCTCCAGAGTATATGACTGTTTTGCATGTACAACCAATAGCAAAAGTAAAAGTCTCAAGGGACTCTATGGAGTTTCTGGATCTTGATCCTTTCAGGGCTTCAGAGCTGTTTGATGTAACATACATATAGCATGATTTGTTAGCTGTTTCAGGACTTCTCTGACAAAACTTTGGGTTTATGGACTGCCAGAGTTTTTGAAGCCCAGTTTGAGACAGCTAAGTCATCCAGATTAAGTCAGTAAGAGACATAGTATTTCTAAAATATCAGACCTTTTTCCAATTAATTTCCTCCCATCACATGACATAAAACATCTAATGATTGAAGGACACAAAACTGAAAAGTGGGTGTTTCATCTCTCCCGTATTTCTCAGATCAGGGCTCTAGCTATTTTTGAATGGTTGAGGAAGAAGAAGTAAGGAGATAACCACTAAACATGTTGAAGAACTTCATACTTGGAGGAAGTAAACTGACATGTTTTATGCATATGCTTTATATATGAAGGACTTTGTAGATTTGCTAGGAATTTACATTGATTTATAAGAAACGTCCTCTCAAACCCAGATATTAAGGTTAAATTGGCAATTGCAACCTCACTGTTCTGCAGCATTAAAAGAATAATACATATTCTAGGACTGAAAGAATCAATCTAGATAGGAAGAACTATATCAGACTATAAATTCAAACTGACCAAAGTTCTGCTAATCTGCTAAATTTGCCATTGTAGGATATTTAAGTATGGTGCATATGTGTTCCTTACAGTCACCAATCTCTCTCTTGCTCATGGTCAAGCTGACCATGATATCAACTTTCACAAACACAAGAAATAACATTTTGGTGAATATTCAGAGAAGTTTGGCAGAGCGTGGGAAGTAGAAGTGTTCTAATAGACCTTGAAAAACATCAGACTCTCTGTTGATGTTCATTTCACCAGCTTTAGAAATTCTCTTATTCTTTTCTCAGGACAGTTTCAGTAATGCCACTTAGGGTTCTCACTGAAATTTTCAGTGGATGAGCTCTACATTTTACTGTGCCCATAGGAGTCATTTCTCATTGCCATGGTTTGAACTTTGTTTCCACCTTCTTCATTTCAGTTGTGTGCACATAAATTATTCATTAGCTAACATTTTTTCCCTTCCTTTTCCTTCTTTTTAGAAAGAATATATGTAAGCATGGTATCACTTAAATGCTCTATGTAGTTCTTGTAAGATGTTCTGTTAAGTCGAAACTATGCCAAGGTGAAAATAACTCTTGCTTTACATGCCAGGTCAAAAAAACAGCTTAATTTTTCTGAGCATTCTGGTCATAAGGCTTTCTCATAGAAGTTGAAAATGGTACCAAACTTGTGATGAACCTATTTGTTAGTTCCTTTGAACAGCTCTAACCACCAGCAACAGGACAGGCGACTGTCTGCCACTCTTACCAGAAAAATTCCACTGGGACAATAATCAGCAAAGAAAAGACAGTGCTCACATTTGTTTCAGTAGTTAAACCAAAAATAACTGGAGTGAAAGCTGTCCATACAGCTGACTATAATATTGCACACCTATAGTGAAATACTGGCAAGTAACTGCATCAGTCACTGTGCTTGCACTGATTGCCTTTTACACTAGAAAAATTGAGTTGTACCAAGATTAACCAATAAAAGTAATTAAAGCAGATGAATAAACTATTATGCAGGTATGAAATACATAAAATTAAAATATTGGAGGGGTGGAAAAAACAACACCTGGAAAACAGCAGAAACCTACAAAACCAAGATCTGAATAGGATCAAAAGAACTACCTGTGGCATTCACATAAGATTCGCTCAAAATATGATGAAAGATATACTCTTTGTGAAAAAATTTAAAATAGATACTCAGTTCTAATAGCTTTCTTAACTGCAACCTTCTAATATTTTGGAAACAAAGAAACTGCAGTACACTAAATGTTTGAGATGAATGTGAACACAAACTTTCCAACACCTCAGTAAATACTTGAAAGAGAGCATTACTCCAGTATCTGTAAATCAGGGCACTTCAAATTAACCCCACATTCATTAAAAAGCTTGCTGATTTTATGTTTTTGTTATCATTCTGATACAAGCCTGAGAACAAAAGTGCTTAACAATTCCAGTCAAATAGGATCAGGGCATTAATTCTTGTTTGGTTGCAAGAGCAACATAAATCATCTGTTCCAGGCTAACAATTTAAAGAGTGTAGAGCGCATTATGTTAAATAAAGTATTAACACTGAGTTAGGAACACCTATTAAGGGACTTTGAGAGTTCTGGCTCACATTACCTTACACCATTTTTTTAAATAACCTTATTCCGTCTTTCTAATCCCATAATTATTCCGTAACAACTTTGTCAGAAAACTCCAGTTTGTAACCATATGTAGATGTAAGACATCATGTGAACTCCTTCAGTTGAATTCTTATTATCAGCCTGACCCACATTAATGACTTCTAGATTTTAATATATACATATATGACTTTGTAATTGCAAGATGATTAAATAAAGTGTACTTGGTAATCTAAATTTATGTGTTTTTTGAAACAAACTGCTGAAGTAGGGAAGAAAAAAATCAACTTCTATTTTTGTGTGGACATATATGCATCCACATGTATACACACACATTAGTACATACTTGTGCATGCTTTCACTCAGTCATTTAGCAGAATGGCTTCTTCCCACTCCCTTTCAAAGTCTGTAGATCAACTATCTGAGGCTCTTCTGTCATGGCCTTGGTTTTCTTTCCAAGACATTTTCTCTTGGTCTATTCCTAATTAAATTTCAGTGGACGTAAGAGATCCGCTGTTGTGCAGACACACATACTAGATGTTGCCACAGAACTCATTGAGAGCTTTGGGTGCTGAGGGTGTAAGAGTTCCTTAGCATTGAGGCTGATGTGGTAGCAGGAGGGAATGATGGGTGGTGCATTCATGAGCTTATGCATTGGCTTGGCTTGTGTATCAGATCGGACAAACCATACCCATTCTCATCCTCAGCAGAAGAGGTACTGCTACCCAAATTACCTCGCTCTAAGATTTTTTTTCACAGCCTCCTTTACCAGAGTTTTTTTTTCTTCTGTGACACCTGTGATCTCTTTGAGTCAAAGAGGCAGGATTGTGCACGTATGACATATCTAGAGGGCATATGGCAACTATATTTGTTTATGTAAATACTTATCTACAGAGAAAAAGCTCTCCAATATTACAGATAATTGATGTTTAGCTGGAAATCAGAGAAAGCTTTGGAAATTTTTCCAGCTGCAAAATGTTCAGATGGTCTAAATTCAGTAGTATGGAACAAACCTAACAAAAATAGTGTTATGTTACAGTAGCCATCAGAGATGGCAAATAATGAAGAACTTTATGAAATAATGAACTCTAAAAAGGACACATCTTTCTGTCTGTACTTTCTGGCCCTTCAGTACAAGAAAGACAGGGACAAACTGGAGAAGATCTTGCTGAAGAGACTGTCCCATTTGGATGAGCCAAAGATTGGACCTCTATGGAAGACTTAGACTGGACGACCTCCTAAATTCCTTCCAGACATCCTCACTCTATTACTTTGATAGTCTTTCCAGTACATCTCTTCATTAGACATTGTTTGAAATATAACTGGAATAATGATAAAGAGAAAAAAGGTCTCAGGGATTATTCTGGTCTGTTCCATTTCTACCTTTTCCTTGGCCAGATTTTCCATCTGACATAAACCCATAAAGCTTTGAGCTAGCTAAGAATGTAGCACCCAACCCTATTGGATTTAAGTACATTTGTCGCAGAAATTGATTGGAACAATTAGCTGAATAAATAGATATAACATATCTTTTAGTGCCATAAAAGTGACATGACTGCAGGTAAATCATATGAATAATTACAACCAGGAGTCCAGGTTTTCCAATCACTTTCCATGCATACTTTGCAGGGCCTTCTGGTGACTAATTTACATTTTTTTGTAGAGAAATTAAAGAAAAGATTTGCAAAGATGGTCAAGCTGCAAGGTACCAATGAATTAACAACAAAAATAAACATGACACTTTTAAGAAACATTGAATTTTGCTTCATCTTTGTTATGTCTCACAAGTATTAATGTGAACACAGTGTCAAGAGAATGAATTTTTATGTCTGCAGCTGAGATTAATTCATTCATGAAATGAAACCACTTTTGTGAAACAAATAAACCTTTCTTCAGGCAGAAGTGAAAGTAGTTTATAAAACCTTACCCAATCAGAGAAAATAAGAAAACTGCATGATTGAGATGACTGCTCTGATAGATTGTATGAACTATTTAATTTTCAAAGGAGTTTTCCAAGCAGAGAATCTGTGGGAAAATCAAATATGAGCACTGTTTATATGACATGTAATTGAAATATTTTCATTTAACATTTTAGACATAAAATTCCATTTTAGGAAAAAAAAGCTCAGTTCTATTGGAACAGTCCATTGTCAATTTATAATAAAAGCTAAAATGGTCAAGAAAAATAAATGGAACAAAGACAATGTGAAATTTTTACCCTTTTTAGTGCATGGCTCTGTCAGCTTTAGAGCTGGGAAGATCCTGAAAGTGTCTGGATATATTTTTCAACACCTGTAAAGAAATTGTTTTCATGGAAATTTATCTGACTTCCCAACCAGCTCTACATTTCACAGAAATGCTTACGTTTCTATGAAGTAGAAATTCTACAAAGTAAAATTTGCACTGAAGAGGCTAATCATTACTGACAAAAAGAGGACTACATTTTCTGAAAACAATAATCAGTTATTATGATCTATCTAAATAATTTACCAAAGAGGTTGTGTCTCTTACATCCTGTAATAATTTCATTCTTGATTTTTGATCTTTTTATCTCAACATTTTATTTTTGTATACATATAAGTGTGTGTGTATATATCTGTGTCTTGTTCACCCTCTTTTCATATATTTATATAAACTAGAGGAACAAACCTTAGACAAACTTCAATAGATAGGAAAATTTTTTATTACTGTTTTGACTGACCTTTTCTTTCTCCCATTTTTAACTTGTTTTATTTCTGATTAGCACAATTATTTCCCAGTTCACCATAATTATTTTTCACCTTGAGTTTTCTAACAATTTTGGTACGGCCTGAACTGGACAAGTCATGACTCTATGAACATGAGCCAGCATGTTCTCTTGTACAGGGTGTTGTCAAACAGAAGGTTTGGGGAACACCAGGGTAGGGCTTTTGCACCTTTCCTGTTTCAGCTGAAAATTACTGTTGTGAAACATAGCTGAATCTCTGCTTTGAAGAGCCCAAGGGAGAACATGCATATTTTTATTTCAGAGCTCAGTCCCAGCTTGGCCAAGAAATCCAGAAGTGTGTCCCATCACCGCTGGTTTCAGTCCCTCTGAACAGGAACTTCCCCTAGCTGTGTTGAAAGTCCCAGCTGTGAGCAAAACCATTTGGAAGTGCCAGGGGAAATAAGAGACAAAAAAAGGGGTTTTGCATTTGTCTGGTCATTATTACACCAGACTATGAACTAATGTTGCTGATTCAAAATGCTTTCGGACACCCACTTTATATAAATGTGCAAAGTTTGGTGGAGTACCTAAGGATTGTCAGCCTGGAAAAATAGTGAGGATTCACATGCTAGATCATTAGCTCCAGCTTCCACCCACATTCACATCAGGCCCTCAGCTTCTGGATGAAACCAGAACAAGTTGCCAAGAACAACGTACAAGGGATAGCTAGATGTTTTCCAGCCTGGGGAAAAATCTATTTCAGATGGGTACACTCTGAAATTTGGACCACAGTGCAGATCTCAGTTTTTGTTGTCTGGTCTCTGCCTGTATGAAACACATGAAGAATTCAGATTCTTACTTACATTTGCCAAAACAATGCTTATATCAAGTCAAAGATGAGCAATTTAAAATAAACATCGCTGAATCTTGGTCTAAACTGGAAAAAATCCCCAAACAAGTAAAAGCCAGTAAGACTAACTGTAAAGCAGAGGGATAGAGTTACTTGAGCAGTGTAACATTAACAATGATTATGGAGCAAAGATTATGGAACTCCTTTAGCTTCCAGAACTTATTCATTAGACCCATGTATTTTCTTTAGTTTCATATGCCAAACACATACGTTCATATGCCACAAACATATGTCCTCAGAGACAGGGAACTTCTTTTTTTGTATAGACTTCTGTAGACTTAAGGTGGAGTTCTCCTTCTCAGCTGAAACCTACATGTTAATGTGAGAGACCAAAATGCTCGTGTGCCGTAGAGCCCTAAGGGAGTGAACAAAGATGTCCTTCCCAGACCCTTCAAGTCACCACAGATTTGACTATGACACAGAGATAACAACACTGCAATTAAGTTCCCTTTAGCTATATGAAGTTTAAACTACTGTTCAAAAATACATATAAATAGGGAGGAATGGAGAAAAAAGTAATAGCATTTTTTCTGCTGACATAGGAATTTTTAACACATTTGCATTTCTGTGCATCAACAGACACATCTGTGCTAGTTTCCTTTGTCAAATAATGTCACGGAATGTGCTTAGTTTGTGTTGCTTGCTAACACAGGAAGAGAAGGAGCTGAGGCCTTTTTGAGAGTGTGTTCATAAAAGGTGTGTTTATTCTGTATATTACATCAGTTTTCCACTGGGGATGTTTTTGTTCTCAGCATTCCTCTCCCTGAACCAATTTGGAATCAATGCCTGATCTTCTGCCTCTCTTGCAGCTTGCTTTCAGAGTGCTCTCCTTAAGGAAATTATGCATGGAAATTCCTTTTTAGGAGCATTCACTGAAACCACAAGTCTGTATCTGAAATACATACTACTGAAAAATTTTGCCCAAAGCTTTGTCTTGGCTATATAAAGAAATTATAGGTGTGGACCAATTTTTGAATGAGCATGAAAACTGCTTTTATGTGCATATGAGAAAGGCCTTTTGAAACATCTTGCCAAAGGCTTTTTTGTCTTCTGGTTGTTATAAGAAAACATGGTTGCCCAAAAGAAAAAACCTGATCATGGTTCCACCTTAATCAGATTCATGATCGTGTCCTAATGCAATTTGTCCTAATCCATTTCTAAGGGAGACAACCATTTATGATTTGGAAAGACGTGTGGGAATAAATGTGGCTATATGGAAATCCCCTGGGTCCTTTATTTACTATATTTTACCAGTTCATAAAAAAACTAATTACATTTTAGAGAAGGCGGCATTATAAATGCGATGTATATTCTAATACAAAACCCTTCTACCCGGGTGTCCTACAATCAAACTGTGCTCAGTTTGCTGTCTCACAGTGCATTTTATATCTCTGTGGCTGGTTTTAGAATAATGATGCCATGCTTAACACATTATAATACTGATCACACATTTCAGCACATAGCTGAAAGTGGTGCTATGCTTGCTTTGTTTGGGGAAAGAATGCCTTCTGCTTAGTATGGCAGCAAATTGCCCTTGCAGAAACAGAGATAATTGCTTGACACCCACGGAATAAATTAATACTTGTGCAAATATCTGTACATTCATCCACACACAAACCTCTATATTTTTATGTAATTTAACTTATGTGCTCCAGAGAAGGAAGAGACAGGTCAGTGTGTTCAGGAATATGTTTATTTACCCCAACCCATGCACATTCATGGAAGTGAAGGGTGGGATGGGAAATGGTACAAGAGAACACTTAAGAGAAGATTTAGCTTTCTAAAAATGAGTTGTCCCATTGGAATTGTGTGAATAAAGTTAACCATAACTGTTTTGAGAACTGGGGTCCTAAAATAATACAGAGAAGTTCCAAATGCAAAGTGGTCTAGGTTTATTTGCACTGAAATTCTTTCATGTACTATTTCCCTCCATACACACATATTAAAATATTATAAATGTTATTGTTAAGAAAAAATTTGCTATAAACATTACCGACTATAATAAATGCCATAAACCTGGGGCAGGTCAGTAGTGTAAATAATCAGAGTCTTTCTATTTACCCATTTGTAATAAATAGGAGATGGCGTAACTCATGAAATTATAATTATCCAACATTTCATCATTTGTTTTTTACTTGAAAAGTTTGGAATAGAATGTTTTTCTTTTGCACGCTCACATCTGTGGATGATAATTTGTTCTTTAGCTAGTGAAAACTGAGGTCCTAATTCAAAGCTTATCATCTGCCATAACCTTTTTATCAGGTGACTGGTTTCACATACTGGAAAAGTTGTGCTGATGCAGAAACTATGGTTTTATATGGACCCAATAAAGGACTTTTGTTGTTTGTTTGCCTAATGAAAAATAGCCCTCCATTGAAATTAAAGTTTCATTTTATACAGGACTGCAAGATAGAAAAAATTGACTCAGTTCCAACCTGGAGCTAGCCTTAAATAGTGGAAAGAATAGTGAAGGAAAATTCCATTACTTGCTCAAAACATTGATCTTATTTTGTGCAGCTATAATGTTAAATAAGACAAATGAGAATAAGATAAACTGAAAAGCTGACAAAAATTAAAATTTTTTCTGAATCCCACAATATCAAAGCAATATTTCAATATGAAATTATTTTTAAGATTTTCTGAAGAAAAGTCATATTGGAAGGAGTTTTAATTTTTATAAATCAGCATATTGAAAAGCAAACTTTCCTCTAGGTGTCTAAAAAAAATAGAAAATTAGGTCCTTTTTCATAAGACAGAATGTTAGGTTCTCCTTTTCTGTTTTAATTACTTTTAAACACACAGAAGTGAAATATATGCCCTTTGTTGTCTGGTCTCTGCCTGCATGAAACACCTGAAGAATTCAGATTCTTACTTACATTACTTACTTACAGAAGATCTTACAAAAGATCTTCTAATCTTTTGTATGTGTGCCATAAGACTGAAAAATAATTGATGGACCCCTTGAAACCTAGTTACCGTCAGTATGAACTTTGGCATTCAGAAAACTTCATGCCTTAGCAGTATCAACAGTCAGAGACTCAAGAAAAACTTCAAGTGCGACAAAGGTGTATTATAAGAGCAACTTTACTGGTAAAACAAAAGGACTAAGATTAAATGCCTCCTGACGCACAAGAAGAGATTGAAGTAAATCATAACAACTGTGCGAAGTTTAGTTTCCAAGGAAATACAGTTTCCAATACGTTTACAGTTGAATAGAAAAGGAGACATAATAGATTTTTGTTTCAATACGCTGCAACAATAAATCTGCAAACTGAAGTCCTAATTAATGTATGAACCAAACATTGCAGCAACTAAATCCGTTTCCTTTCAAATTACCACATACACAAAATTGAAAGTGC
The DNA here is from genome assembly GCA_910950805.1 of Acrocephalus scirpaceus scirpaceus. NCBI lineage: Eukaryota > Metazoa > Chordata > Aves > Passeriformes > Sylviidae > Acrocephalus > Acrocephalus scirpaceus. Next base: position 38,855,260 of record OU383773.1, on the reverse strand, counting down.
TCTCCTTGGATTTTTGTTGCTGTTATCACCTTCGTTTGTTGTGGGATTTCACTTTTTTCTTTTCTACATTGGATCTTACTTTTATTTGAAGAATCATTCTCCCCATGTATTTGGTTTCGGTGTTTGGCGTATGTTTCTTACACACACAGCACACCACGTGTGGGCCTGGACACCATCCTTGGTCTAGACAATAACACTGGGCAAACTTTGTACTCACATGACAAAAAAAACTTTTTAATGTTGAAGAATATTACAACAAGTACAGAATTGGTGTGTTCTGAGCTGACAGGCAATGAGTATTCAAAAGTAACAAATCTAATCTGAGAGGAAAATAAACTGGAGAAATTTTGGAAAGGAAGTTTCAATGCTTTCTGAAATACTGCCTTCTTTACACTTGATAACAAAGAAAAAGGCCCAGGTAACCAAAAATCAAAAGGCTTTTTTCTTTTTTTTTTATTTTTTATTTTTAATATTTAATTTTAGATTTATTAAATCTGAAAGTTGCAGACATAGTTTTTGCAAGCTCAGCATGCTCAACAAGTAACTTTGAGCACCTTTAACAAGACAAGACTGATTTTCCTATTGGGAAGATTAATTTCTCATTGCTGTTGTTGTATAAGTACAGGCCTGTTTTCCTTTGTAATAAATAAAGCTGAAGTCAACACATGTAACCACCGGTATAATACGTGCATGTTGTGAAACTTGCCCTGACTCAAATCTGTTTAATGGTTTTCTACTGAAAATTCAACATCTGCCAACACCACACAAATCTTGATAACTGATGTCATCATGAACCCATTAAGCCTTGGTTTTTAACATGTTAGAAAAACAAAGGGTTTATGGAAGACTGCTAAGAGAGGGCTAAATCCTGGAGCCCTTATTCAACAGTAGGAATTGTTCTTTACGTAAGGTGTGAGTAAGAACATCTTAAGCCTGACAGAATGTAAGCAAGCTCTTGTTCCACATTAAATTTAATTAACCAAGCCATTCATGAAAATGACACCGTAAGATACGAAACCTGTCACTGCAAATCACCTTTCGTCACTGAGGCTGATTTGGGAATGCATGTCCTGCCACACCAACTACTAGCTTTGATGTGTCACAGCTGTGATTCTGCAGCAAGGAAAAGCCATTTAAATAGAGGGGGAGCTTTGGAGGAGTTAGGCACTTCCCCCTAAGGATCCCAAACTTCTCAGCAGAGGCCATCCAGAGATATACACTAAATAAAAAGGTGTTCATACTAAAATCTCATCATATGCCTGCAGGATCCCTGTAGTAGTAGGTGAGGGAAAAGCTATGTAGTGTTGAAAGAGTAAGGAGCATCTATCCATATAAAGGAGGAATCCCAGCTTATCCATAAACCTGTAAAACTGATAGTGCCTATCCAGCAGTTTGTTTCTTGAGCACAGAGGTGGTTAATCAAAGTTACAACGTAAGACCTGTGGGGGAGGGAAAGTCATCTAATTAATGTGCCAGATACCCTTGCCAAAGCTTTCGCCAAGATTAGGTTCAGATTGTAAAGAAATCTCCTAGAGAAGGATAATTCTCAACACCTGTGGGCACTTTTATTAGCTGCCTGCACAGAATAGAAAACCTTATGTTAAAGCATTTTGTCTCTGCTCTACCAAACTGACCCCACATGCTTTTATCTGGACATAACCATAAGCAGATTTTAACGCAGGCTACGTTTGCTAATGGGAGAGTGTTCTGTGGCAAATCCACTTGAATAAAGTAACCTGTGGATGGAAGCAATCATATAAAGCTGTTCAAAAGGGGACGCCGTCAAAACAAGGGTAGCTTTGGGTGCACAGAGGAGGAAGAAAGGGAGAGAGATCACCAGGATCTTTAACATGTCCAGAGGAGGCTCCCACCTAATGCAACATTATGCTAGATACAGGTCCAGACCACCAGGGAGAACCTTGGCTTTGTAAAGGGGAATAGAGTAATTCCTGCAAACCTCTAAATCTTTTTCTCCTGACAAAATTTCAGCGCTGTTTTCTGTTTGTTTGTTTTGGAGTTTCTGGTTTGTGTTTGTTTGTCTGTTGTTGCTTTGGGGGATTTTCTTTTCTTCCTTCTCTCTTTCTTTCTTTCTTAAGCAGTTGATTCTACAACATTGCAGAACAAGGTTCAAAAGTTGAATGCATAGCCACAATGCTTCTAAGGAAACAAAACCTCAGTAAACACCTGATGTGTTTAAAAACGTATTAAAATAAATCTAGGAAATTATTATGTTTTGGTACTGCATAATGTAACTCCTCACGAAAAGAAATTCAAGTAAATTTGAGGTATTTTTTTCGGTATTTGGTTGTGAAATAATTTGTTTTTATCTGAAAGGAACAGTTACAGCTGTCTGGTGGAGACTTATGAAATCGTTATTCACTTTTGATCCAGCGATATGTATTTTCAGCACATATAAACACATAGACACGTGCACAGACATGTGTAACACAATTTCTGCAATGATTCGTGTTAGCAAAACATGAATTCTCAAATGTTCATCATTCTACATACTTTAAATGGTCTTTCTTTAATCTGGTTTATCCATTTAAATTTTATTTCTCTGTGGTTCAAAACACTCACCTTTTTTCTAGCTAGAAGAACAGCAAGAGGGCTCTGATTTCCATTCTTTTAGTGCTAAGAAAATGAAAGTACCGGCAATTATTAAAAAAAAAAAAAAAAAAAAAAAAAAAAAAAAAAAAAAAAAAAAAAAACAACCAACTGTGACTTCAGAAAATATAGTGAAAATCCTTAGATTTTTCAAGAAATAATCTTGAAACATTGTCCTGAGCTTTGGTGGCTGCATTACTGCTCTGGCTGTATTTTCTCATTCCTGCTTCAGCTGCACCAGAATCCTTTAAAATAAAATGTTCAAGACAATTCACAGCCCTTATTTCAGGTCAGATCCACCCCTCTTCACTCAGGATAACCAGTACCTCATTCTACAGGAGCCTCAGTCACCTAAATGAGCGATTATCATAATAACGAATGAATGACCAGGTATATCAGAAAACTGAAGTGACTCTAAACTTTAACTCATTTCTCCTTGCATTTTTTTTCCTAGCAAGCATCACAAAAACAGTGAATCACCCCAAGTATCGATTGTCCTTTACCTGAGGTGGGGTAATTTATGGCACTTATGCACTTGTGCAGGCAGTGTTGCATGCTATGAATTGCTGCATGACATAAGAAGAGCAGAATTGTGACAGAGCCCTGCCACTTGCAGACATTTGCAAAGGAGTTGCAGAATCACATGCTCATGTCATGATCCTAAAATTCAGGAGGAAAGACCCACCCACAGCCTCAGAGTATTTGCCACTGATCTAATGGCTCACAAGCCAAAGCAATTCCTGGGCAAATAATATATATTAGTTCCGAGATGATACTGATTTTAACTTTCAGGAAGATGAATATAGTCTTAATTTCAACTAACTGTGCACACTTTAAACACTATAAATCTCTATTATTAGCTTTTACAAAGCAGATAATGAAAAAAAAAAAAAAAATCAAGTGCAGTGGGATATTCTTGAAAGTGTTCATGCTTGTCCAGGAAGGTAAAACTGCTGCTAGGGGTCTGAGCCACAATGAAAAGAGTGTTCCTGCACTCTCCACAATCCAAATTCAAGATGATGGCCTTCTCCTGCCATTATGTTACAACTTACAATCTTTTTAAACCTATCCCTAGGATTTTACTTTGAAAACATTTCTGTGTATGTATCTGAAAAAGTACAAATATTGATCACCTTTTAAAACACTGAACTTAATACCTAACACACCATTTTCAGTACAATGAATATCAAAGACAACAGTGCAGATATCTGTTAGCATTTCTGGTACAGGTTTCCCTAGATAAGACCTAACTATTCATCTTACTACAAACAATGGAATATAAAATGATGCAGAGAGACGTAAACTGTAACACACTTTTGTGTTCTGTGGAATTTGCTCGGGCCCCAGCCCTAAAGAGTACATTCATCAGAGTTTTACACCTGACTAGTTTCACCCATTGAGAGAGAGTTACTCATGCGGATCATGTTAAATGCGAAAATAAGTGCCTGCAGGATCGTAAGGAGCAACACAAGCACAGAAAAGACAGCACAAACCTGATGGGAAAATCACAGAAATGTTCCTCCATGAAAATAAAAAAAAAAAAAAAGTGAGCCTGCCATAATAGCTTCATCAGTGCAAATTTGGCAAACAGAACCATGGAGGCTGACTGCCTTTTTTCCACTGTAAGCCTGACCTGTAACTCATTAACCTACCACTAAAACAGTATTCACCTCATATTCAGTTATTCAAAGAACTCAAAGGAAAACTGGAATGAATTTTTATTCCACTTCTCAGGAAAAAGGGCAAGCCATGCCATATGTGCAAAATTTTGTAAACACCAGAAAAAGACTAAAAAAGAAACTATGAATGACTTATTGAATGTGCTCATACAGCACTCAGGGGGTTTTTGTCCACATTAGCACAATTGGACTGTAAGTCTACTTACATATTTCATTGTTCTCACACAAATTTAAATCAATCTTCCTGAAAACAAAGATTGCAAAAGTTCAAGACCAATGATAAAACTTGTTCACTATTTCCCTGGGTACTCACCCCCTGCCCCATTGCTAACACTAACATTTCAGAGTATTTCTGCAAACCCCACAATTATACCAAATCATTTTAAATCTTTCCTAGAACCTGAGTTCATTAACAACTGTTAGTTTAGGAAGTCTTAATGAGAGCCATTTCACCAAATACTAACATTGCTTTCTATTTCATGGGATTGTGCAGAATTCAAGACAGCCTTAAACTTAGCCCATGGTGGTTGTTTTTGAATGGGTTTATCAGAGTCTGTCTAATTGAAGACAGTTCTATAAATAAAACATCAAGCCGTTTTTATTCTTCCTGTTATTACCCTCGTTAAGATAGGATAAGAGCACAGAAAGGTCAGAGTATGTGAAAAATTGTGAAGCTTTAGATTAGACCCCTTACATGGGAATAAAACCAGTACTTCCCAAATTCCTTCAGGAAACTCAGATGAGTGGCTCACTGGACAATATCTAAGCAACTGGATGAAGAATTTCACTCCAGCTTCTGAAACAAGTATTTGTCATCTATTTAAGAATTTTAGGGTGTTTTCTTTCCTCTAGTCTTTGTATAAACCTTCTAACTAAAGCAACTTCTAAATAAGGGAGCATAGGTCCCTGCAATCTTGGAAATGAAAGTTGAATTTTATTTTCCTTGATACAGTGCGGTTTTTCCTGTCTTCAATCTCCCTGTTTCATCCTTCCAAGGTCCCCGAGTTTTCAGGTTTCCCTTTGACAGTAGCAAAAGGCACCTGTAAGTTACCAATGCACACAGACTAACCAACCTATTACCTTTCGCTTGCTCTCAAAATTTTCTAGATAACACACCACCACTAAACTCAAAGATTTCTAACCTTTACTTTGCTGGTTTTTGTTTAATTTCAGACACGAGAAGACTCTGCTTGCCTTAAAGCCTGACTGGTTTCTTCCAGCCTTAGTAGCTGATGTGAAGAAAGAAGATACTACTTCTTACAACCCTGGACAATACTCTACAAGTCATCTTGGAGATTGGAAAGACTGTGGATTTTTCTGGGAGGAGTGTTTCGTCAGCTTTTATTTTTATGCTCCAAACAGATGTAATAAATTCTGCTCAAACACAGATATGCATAACTCTTACAAGTGACTAGTTTTCAGAATCGATAACGAAAATGCAACCTATTGTGATTTGTGTTTTTAAGCTGTAAAGCAGAGGCTGCTCAGCACTGAACTCACAGGCTAGAGGCAAACCCCTCACACAGGCAAATTACAGGGCTGGATGCACAGCAAGAGCACCCACTTCATTTCTTCAGGATTTTTTCTACTGCCTGGTCCAGTTCTATAAAATAGGAACTTCAAATGGAGGGGCAGGACTAATCCTATTCCAAGTTACATGTGCCTCATTTCAAAGCTTTATGCCCGAGTGCTATCCACATTCAGACAGACACTGCATGTTGCTCGCTCTTCATATTCACACACTTTTACTGCTTTGATTCAGTTTAAAAAACTTTATAAAAAAGATAATTTGAGATGCTGTATTCCTGTTTCCTCCAGTTAGGCACAGTCAGACAGACAATATAAACAGTTTCTTTTGCCTTTCCTCTTCTAAGGAATGCTGGTTTCTAATGGGTTAAAAATCTGCTGCTAAACACTGGCCATTTTAAGGTGTATTCTTCTCCCCTGCTGATTTGCCCTCTGACCTTCTGGGGGCCAGGGTGGCTGCAGACTTCATTTTTACTCTATTTCCTGGTCTCTCTCCTGCCTGTGCACTCAATGCTTCCACAGCAGATTAATGACAGCTAATAATATCTGATATATCTGGACATTGCCACATAATGAGTTGCAGTCCCAGTGGGTGCCCAAAGTGTCACTACTAACAAATTCACCAGAGCAGCACATAATTAGCATGTAAAGGGAGTGATCATGCAGTAAATCTGGAGGGGAAGATGGATAGCCCATGAGAAAAAAACTATAAGGGAAAACTACTATTCTTAACACTCATTGGTAAATGTATGTTTCTTGCCATGAATATTTTCTTGATAACAAACTGTGGACAGCTTACCTTTACAGTAACATTATTCCTTCCACGGCTGATAGGCAGAATTTCATTATGCCACTGCTAATGTTACAATATTTCTGCAAAATGTCACCATATGTAAATTAGAAGAGGTTAGAGTTTCCATCTTAGTTTTCTTTCAAGATGCACTGCCCCTTCCTGCTATGGCCTAATTCCCCTTTCTACTAGTTTACAGACATGCTAACATTGACCCAACCTTGCAAAATAAAATTGGCACTGTAGTATCTTCCTTCTCCAACAGCTAAATAAGAAACATGAAACTCCACTCATGATGGAGCAAAGATAGGAGAATAGAAACAAACTTACACGACGAGCTTTTATCCAAAGTATAACCTTTCCTGACACATCAGAATATACCAAATAAAATAAAATGGGATGCATAGACAGTGTGAGTTTCCTGACCTGATCCAAACACGGGTCTCTATCTTGTGTCCATCTGGCTGACCATCACTCCCTAAGTGCTGCCTGTAGTTTGGGTACTGGAAATGAGGCTTTCCCAAGAGGAGGAGGTCGACAAGGAGCAGATGAATTGTCCTGATGGGCTGCATTCAGCCTGAAGACCCCTAAATGGGACGTCTCTGCTCTAGTTAAAATCAGTCATTTGTCCTCATTAGAAACCAATGCTCAGAAGTGTTAGAGACTTCATTTTGGTTTCAAGTTGTGTCTTTTACAAGCCTTTTTCCTATTTGACATCTGTGTGGGAACACTTGCATTTACATCTCCAGGTCTGAGGTTTGTTTGAGTAATTGACCAAAACCTGGTTAATTCCAAGTACAAGGGTTCGGGGTTTTTTTACTTATTCTTTTGCTGAACAGAGGGCTTTTGGCCCTTCAGGGCTTTTGGCCCTGAAGGCTTCAGACTTTAAATTCTTCTCATTCACAAGGCCCTTCTGTCATTTGAGAGGGGAAAAAAGTTAGGAAGGAAGCCCCACTTAAAAAACAAACTGAAATCCCAACAAGCAAACAAAAGATTCTTCCTATAACTCAAATATTTTACCATGATAAGCAATTACTCAAAGATGTGAAAAATGCATGTTAGTTTAGTTACATAAATTTAGATAAATTTGTATAGATTTATATAGCTACAGAAATTTATAAGACCCTTATAAACAAATACATAATTTATAATTTTAATAAGTTATATAGTTATAAGTAAGGTATAATTATAATACATTATCCAAAGATTAATTATATAAATTTATGTAAATAAATAAAACCATAGTTTAGCCTAGTTTCATCTCTATAACCTCCTTCTGCAGAGACAGTGCTTGGCTAGGAGAGCCTTGTGGTCCTCAGGCTGAGCAAGCACCAGCTGACAGAACCAAATTTATATCCCAGGCAGGAATTGCACAGAGCTCAGGCACCAGCCGCTGTTTGTGATGTTGGTGAGCATTGTCAATAAACCTTGACACTTTTAAGAGTGTGAACAGCTACCCAGCAGCGCAGGGATGCACCCTGAAAATAACAGTATCTGCTCTGGCCCACAACTGCATTCCTGTTCCTGTCCTTAGCTAAGTGCTCATGAACCCCACAGATCAGCTCGTAAGCTCCAAAAATTTCTGTGGGTTATATCTTTATGGGATTTCACACTGGTTTGTGTTCTGCTAAATAATCAATTTTTGGAGTCACATAACTTTAGTTTTTTAGACTATTTTTTTAAAAAGAAGATTTACAAACTGGATGTATAAACCCTGGGGACTTAAAAACTGTACAGTTAATTAAAAAGCAAGCATTAAAAAAAATCCTGCAAGTTTTTATATTTAGAAAGACAACTTAATTGGATTTTGGAAGGAAAGAAGAAAGAAAAATTAAAAATCTTTAAACCTTTCCTGACAAATAACATCTTTAATTTTGAATCCCTTGTTCTATTTCCTGGCCTCTGCAATCCGTATGGTAACTCGCAAAACAATTACTCAAGATTCACCTTTTCACATAATTTTTTTGAATACAAAAAGATCCAAATTAATAAAAACAAAACAAAGCAAAACAAAATAAAATAAAACAAATAAAACCAAAAATTAAAACAACTCTTATATTGTTTATCTTGTTTTTAATAAAAGAATGAAACTCGCAGCCTATCCAACTCCCACAGGGGCATTTTTTAATGCAATCTTAATGATAATTAACTGACAGTGATTGATGGCTAGTACTGAAGTAATAGTAGATACAACTGCCCAATTCCATCCAATTCATTTTTCTATTTTTTACAAGTCCTTGTTTATTTCTGAATAATATCAAATGAATTATTTGTCCAATTATAATTTCACATTTAAAGTTCATCAGAAATGCATTTGTCCAATTGTTCTCTCATTTTGCTGACTGAGATTTCATGTAGTCAGATTTCATTTTGTGTCAGGTTTAAGGAGGGCAACTACTTTTGCCTTGGAAATACATGAAAACATTCACATACATTTCCATATATTTTGTAGGCAAAAGTATTTCTGCTGGAAAATGGGCCTGGCACTGAGGCCATACAGAATTTTTGAATGTGTCCATGTGGAATTACGTTGAAGGGAACATGAGTCTTTTTTAGCTTTATTTCAAAATATTGTTTTTAGCATTGTAGCCACCTCTAGGGGTATTTTTTATGCACTGAACATTTTTTCTACAAAATCACCTTTGCTGGGAAACTCCCAGAGTCTCACATCCAACTTTGGTCTTGTTGAAACTCAAAATCTCTCATAAATTCTCTAGAATGATTACATGAAATTACTGCAATTTGTTCTTCAAATCTACTGTTTTAAATAATTGTTGCCATTATGCTGGTTGTGTCAGCCTTAAAATTTTGTATATATATCAAATATTTTAAAAAGTTTTTGCAGAGGTCTCTTGCTTTACTAGGAAAATGGTCCTTTTTGAAACGTGTATATTACATAGAAGACCTCATGTTTAAATTTCTTCTTCTGACAGGTGAATTCTCTCCAGTATTTTATCACTTCTTGCATTTAAATGATATTATTTAAACTGCTTTTCTGAAAGACTCTCTCTTTTCTTTTATTGGTTGAAAGAAAAATAAGTTCTTTTTATACATGCAGCGTTCCCTTAACAGCTTCACTGCCCTTTCAGCGTGTCATTACATATAACAAAATGTACACACAATGCATCCCTTGGGAGCTGAAGCTTATCACGGTGCAGTACTTTCAAAGTGAGTGTTTTATACCATTTGGCACCCTGAGGAAATGTGAGGTGACACCACTGATCTCTCAAGAGAGAACTCACTGATTTCTTGCTGCTCTTGCTGATGAAGAAATTAGTCAATAACTATATTTCGTAAATTCTAGCAGCCTTTTCTTTCCTTCTGTCTTTCTCATAAGACAGAGACTGTGGTAAAACAGCATCTGCCTGGGCCTCAAGGCATGTTCAGTTCTTGCCTACCTTTATGCCCTCCTTGATGAGAACAACAAATCAAGTTCAAGCATCCTGTACTGAGGGATCCTTCACTAGCCAAACACTACTGAGCCCTGACTACTAGGTAAGGCTTCCATGGAGGTCTATCAACAAGCCTCAATCATCCATACAGCTTATTGCTCAGGGACAAGGGATGCCTCTTTCTGCCCAGGGGCTGCCTGCTGTCACTGAACCATCCTTTTCCAATACAATCAGTGATCATTTGACACTTCCAGACTTCCAGGATTATGGCCAATAAACCTTCCCCACTATGAGAGGAACAACCAGTGCCATGAATCATGCATTTTTCAAGCAATAGAGAAGATGGGTAATACATAAATACCTCCTTATTTTTGAGGAATGCTTTCCTTAAGAATAAACTGGGAAGTGTTGGACTGTGCACAAGAAAAAATATCCCTGCTTCACATGGAAATGGCATCATTTCACTGCTTCAGAGACAACTACAAATGGAAAAAAATATTGCAAGAAAACTGAAGGTGTTTTGTTGGGGGTTTTTTCCCATTCAGCTGAAGGAACAAAGGAGCAACAACAAATGATTTTGTGTGAAAAGAAGCCTTTCTTCCAAGTGAACTGAAGTTAAATATTTTCCTTGTCACACATTGCAAGCAAAGTAAGTGACACAGAATCATAGAAGAGTTTCAGTTGGAAGAGATCTTAAAGATCATTCAATTTTTTTTACATAATGAGAAGCAGCAAAAATAGGAAAGACTGAGGAGCTCCACTCCACTTCCCCCAATTTAAATTATTAGAGCAATTTTGACATCTCTGAGTAAATGGATGACTTAAGTTCAAAACCCATCAGGTAAATGTAGAAAAGGAACTAAGTTCTTCCAAGTCTTTACCTCTGTGTTGCTGAAAGGTTGAGAGGCCAGGGCAGCTACATATTCTGCATTGTAAATTTTTAGTCTCAATTTCTTTCATCAGAGAAAATTACTAACGAATATGACACAAATCAGTGCTTTTCAACAGGCTTTCTTCTAATTTTTTGTACTTCCACCTACGATATCTGTATAAGTAATATCAGAAACATATAGTAATGAAGACAACCATCCAATTATAAATAATCTGTTATCTGACACAATGTCGAGTTTCTTCACAACAAGCAAGAATTCTAAAATGCGTCCAAGGCTTATGGAGAGAATGATATGTTCATATTCCGTGGTACTTCATATATGACAAATAACACGTGAGACCATTTTTAGATCTAATGCCACAGGGTAAAAGACACCCTTAATTTTATGCTGGTGGGCCATTATAAAACAAAAGAACAGTTAGACTGACCTTCCAGATCCCTTTTTGAACTATCTCTTGATCTCACCAAAGCATGGGTACAGATTTATAAACTTCTGTCAATGGGACTACCTTCACGTTTTGATTTGATATTTTTACAGCTTCAAGAGAAGGTGGTTACCAGGGTACTTCTTAGTGAGATATGGAGTTTACAAAAGGCTTCATGGGTTTCAGGACAGAATCTAATTTACCTATACAAGCAGTTGCTCTGCTGCAAAACCTAGAGAGACAATCTTGTACTGCAGAATCACTACTGTTCTCTTCATTGCTAAATCAGGCTTTAGCTCTTCTGTTCAACTCTAGCTCCACAGAGCAAGGAGAGAGGAAAGAGAGGGACTCAATCTCATTGTGTCTTGTCTATGGTTATTTAGAGAAACATCTTTGAGAGGAGACAGCAGGCACCAAACCACACTGGAAACAGTAGCATTGATGTTCACTAAAGAGCACTGTGAAGGGCGAGCAGTAAGTTAGATATTCCTGCACCTAGTTTTAAACTTTCGTTTCTGAAGACTTGGACCAGGACTGTTCTGCTACTTCCTGTTACTTGTTCCCGCCATGCAAGCAATGGAAAATGAATATGTCAGCTATGCATAACCTGAAAGAGACCAGGAATCCTGTTGTGATCCCAGTTCAGTTTGCAGAGCTGAGATTTTACAGATAAAAAGAGGACAGTCCTACAACTACACACACCAGGAAAATGAACAACACCCAAAGCCCATGTCATTTTCTCTGGGAAGTTTCTTTTCAAAATAGATGTATTTACCTAAAGACATTTTCTCCTCCTTGAATTTCTGATAGGCCTGGGAGACAGCTCTCCTATTTGAAGCAGAATGCTTACAGGATAACACAAATGTCTGCTCTGATAATGGGAACAGTTTATTTTTACGTCCCTTTGTCCCACTAAGTTCCAGGCAGGGTTTTCTGACACAGTTTGAAGGTTGCTATAAGGCAAGCAACCAGGCTCTTTCCAGAGTGGACAAATTAACTGATTGAAACCCCTGCTGGTGTCATGACTCCATATATACAATTCTACTCTTACTGGACATGTTGCTTGCTAAAATAATATCTAGGGACTAGATACCAGGTACAGAAATTCCAGGTTCAGCATTGTTATACTCGTTTACACAGGTACCCATGGATTTTGAGCCAGTGTTACTTAGCCATCATGTTATATTGGGGAATTGGAAGAATGGAAATCAGCCTCTACTAAACTTGGAGTTTCATTTAAACAAGCTTTGTTTCAGTGCAGGAAAATTTGTACCAGTCTACATCCCAATTACCCCGACAAATCTGCCATGATTTGTAATTACATTATTATTTTAAATTAATCCATCCATGAATTACAGTTGTCTTTTGCTTATTCACTTGTTTAGGCTGGTCTAAAAAAATGAGCAAAGCTTTCAACCATTTATAATAAAGGCAAAATGACCAAAAAGACCTACTTTTTTTTTTTTTTTAGTTTGCCTTAATGAGTTCATCCCAAAATATATATGCAATAATAGAGGAAATTAAGTTATAAATGTAGGGATGTGCTCCAAGACACCATGAAAATCTGCATGCAAATGCATAATAATCACAAATCTACATTATTACAATATTAAAAAATACCTACAATTAAATTATCATGTGGAAATAATCATAATGTTATTGGAAACTCAATTATTGTGGCAACCCTTGTCGGGGAATTAGCAGGCTATGGCAAAGGCAAGTCAGACCTGAATTCATCAAATATATATTATCACAATATTACATGTTCACTTCGATTCCATGCAAAGACAAACATCCTCACTCACTAGTATCTGCTCAATGCATTTGTATTATTCATGAACAACTCTGTGATCTATTATACATACAAAACTGATTGTACGCTGCTTGCCTGGGGCTACAATGCAGAGACACAGAATTAATTTTATTATATACACATGCATGATAATTGTGTAGAATTCGGTCAAATATCAAACTCTGCTCCTGTGCTCCATTATTTTACTTTCCAAAAAGAGGTCTAAGGTCAGCAGCAATTTCTCTTTGGTGACAGTGAAACTCTTTGTCATTTAGAGTAGAAAGTTCCTGGGTACTAAGGAGCCTGGTGCTGTGATGAATGGTCACACATTCCCTTTCCTTTCCAACTCCCACTCATCAAAGGGAAAATGTAACTTTTATTGAGATTCTCAAGAATTTCTTGCTTCTCATGCACACAGAAGTCACTTTGGGTTGTGGACTTAGAGACTTCATTTGCCAGAGATGGAGGTCACTTTTTTGTTTGTGTTGTGGACTTGGCTAAAACTGTGTGAGAAGATGATCAATACAATTAGGGAAACTTATTTGCAACTGTAAGAACCTCTGTTATTTTCAAGACATTTAAGTAAAACCTCTAAAAATGATTTCACAAAACCCTCTCCCCTGGTTCAAGTTTTCACTAAATTTAAAAAAAAAAACCCCAACTAACTCCCCTTTCTTTAATAGCACAAGGGATTTATGGGAAGGCCTTCTCCAAATGAAAAAGATTAGACAAAAATTAGTAGAATTAGAAGAAGGACAAAGATTAGTGCCATACAAGATATTTGTAGTTGTTTGAAGACACCAGGAGATAGAAATGCATCAAAATTAAGAAGGAGCGTGAACAAGTCATACCTCAAAGTCCTGGCACGGATTCAAATGACATTGAAAATCAGCAGGACACTCAACTTTAATATATTACATTTTAGGTGGCAACCAGGTTTAGGGGAGTAAGCTGTCTGTATAAATTTTGGCAACAATAACTATTGTCACTCAAATTCAGAGATGGGTACCTACTCGCACATTGCACAAAAATCCGTTAGCATGCAGCTAGCCTAATGATCCAAAAGAGTTTTTTCAGGAGTGAGAAGTAAAAGATTATCTTTAACTGAGAAAACTGAGAAAAGAATCTGTCCAGTGTAACGTGCTGCATTGAAATCAAACCCTGAAACCTCTCATCCTTGTAGTTGCACTCCTCCATCCACCATCCAAGGTTTTGGCTATCACACTCTGAATCTCTAAATTTTAAAACTGAAGAACACTTACTCCTTGCCGAATGCATTTGGAGTACAGTCCCACTCAAACATATCCCAAAACCATCTTTGCATTACTGCACTCTTTCAAGTCATAAGCAAAAGAGCCTCTCCAATGCATTTATATTCTAGATTCATAATATTTATAGAAGCCACCTGTAACAAGGATTCTAAGGGGTTTCTCCTAATCTTCTCATCATGCAAGAAAGATTTAAACAACCTCATCTTTAAACCTATTTTTGTATGCTTGTATCGTGACCAGAGTCCATATTTTTCACAGTTCCAAGAACAATGCAGGGTGATCTGCATTTAGTAGTACACGGCTTGCAAGTTTACCACAACATCACTAATTTATTATAAATCCATAAAGCTGTCACAATCCTAATTAAAAAATGTGATAGACATATAGGAAAATCTCAGGATGAAGGAACTGAACAAATCCCTTGCATAGCTACACCACAAAAAGTAAAAAGTGAATGTGTTAAGGTAGGCTGTTTACCTTGGCTGACTCATGACCATCAACAATAGGAACAACAAAACCACAGTTCTGACCAGTCCCCAGGGCAGCAGTTTAGCTAACTGAAATGCTGGAGATGCAGAAGAAAAGCACTTGTGTATAAAGAACATCTCAGTAATTCATTTTGTCACTCAAGTGTATATAACTCCATTCCATTCTCTAGGCTGGCACAAGCTACAACTTTTTTAGGGTTAGCAACCATTCCAAGAGGGCTGACGCCTTCTAAATATTCCACTTATTTTCTGCCATTTCAGAAATACGTGAGCAGTAGGACCTTGCAGCTCAGGCAGTATCATTTACCTTCAACCTTCACTGTAAAAGTACACAAGTTGTTGGGTTGCAGGGAAGATTTCTGACAGAAATAATTAGTTTGGCAGGCTCTGGAAGTTGGCAAAGATAATGAGGAGAAAGGCCCTACTGAAACTGGTCATTTTGTCATCATTACCTCAGTTCTTGTGAGGGCCATGAGTTGAGTTCAGATAAAAATATAAATGTTAAGAAATTTTTTGGACCTCACCCAAATTACCAAACCTTTTAAGAACATGGGGAGGTCAAACAATCTGAGAAGAAACACTTTTATTCAGCCTCAGACTGTTGCTCAGTCTGATATGCCTGAAAACACCTTCATGAGTTGCCTATGGCATTCTGGAACTTTCTCACTGGCCTTCAAGTCCCAAAATACCCCAAAAACATACAAGGAAAAAAACCATAGCTGTTAAGCCACATTTTCCAAGCTTCTAAAATAAAATCATTTTAAAACTCATATTGCTTTTAACTGGTTTGTCCAACTCCACTTAATAACTACACCAGAGGCACCAGCTGAAAAGCAAATTCTAGCAAAGACTGATGTTATTTACCCAGTTAATATTTATTTTGCATGTATCCATAGAAGTACTACATGGAAAGAGTGTGAACACAGAGTAACTTTCGGCTTCATTTTCCTGCCAGCTATCAGACAACATTTCTCATGCACAAATCTTTTGGTATTTAATATTCATAATGCAGAAGCATCTACTGATCCCTGTTAGGATCAAGAAACTTTATGAGATGTTGTACATAACAAATATTATCACCATTCTGCCACAAAGAATTTACAGTTGGACAGATTGACAGACTATTTCTGGTTGTTATGTGAAAAGTATTTCTTAATTTTATTCTAGTCACTCCTTAATGCAAATATGACACTATAAGTAGCTCTATGCAGTAATGCAGGGCGTTCTTGCAGCAAGTGCAGGACAATGTTGTACTTCAGCAGCCACATAGGCAAAGCAGTTACTTTGTTTTTAACAGGGATTTTTAGTAGTGGGTAAAAGTGTTATATTTTCATTGATCTATTTTATTTCACTGGATTGTTACATGATAGTATTAGTCAACCTGAACACACTTTAAAAGATAATTCTTATTCAGTTCAAAAGAAAAGTTGGCTAACATTAACAGCAATATTCATTTTGACTGTCTTCCTAATGGAAACAACTTGACATTTGATTTCAAAATGCAGCCATATTTTTGAGATGTGACCCTTCTGTAATACATCTTTCTCCAAAGGAGGTGATATCGTAGTGGTTTGCCTGTGCTTGGTTCACATAATGCTTTACTCTTAACCAACGACAAAAAGGCTTTTCTAGTTCAAGAAGTGTGGGGCGGGGGTGGGATGAAATTTAAAAATCTTTATATGGCCCTATTTGCCATGATCAACTCCTTGAACCCTTCTTGAGAGGCACATGAAGAAATACAGGTTACCTTTGAGGCAAGTTTAGTATTTAAGAATTCTTTATGAAACCTGCATTTCTGAGAGAGAACAGCTTTCCCAAGGCTGAGCAGAGAGCTAGATGGGATCAGAGCTCAGGAGTAATGTTTCCCAGTCACATGTGACCACCAGCTCTCTTTTGTAGCCCACTAAAGGCCTCTGGCAACCTGAATTCCCCAAATGAGGCAGTAGAGGATGCTCCTTCAAATATCTCCTTGATGCCAAGGATGTTTCTATGGTAATTCTGCATTCAAAGTTACTGGTTCGTGCTGCATGAGAGGCTACACAAGGGCCCAAGGAAATGAATGAACCTATCTAAGGTTGTGCATACCCAGGGGGCTTCCATAATTTTGGGTGCACAGAAGTACAAAGATGGAATAATGACAATGTTGTGCTGCACTTCATTTGTTGAATTACTTCAATACCTTGCTCACAGATGTGTGCATGTGAATCTAATCAACCAAACTCCTTGTAGACAGCAAAGATTATTTTGAGAGATTATTCCTGTTTCTGCTACAGAAAAAGAAGCACCAGCCTTTCATAACTTCTTGAATACAGGGAGAAGTGTGTGCGTGCATACGCCAGCACACACACACCTCTCTCTGTATATGCGCCAAAAAAAAGGCAAAAATAAAAATTTTCCTTTATATAGCACATTATTCTCATAAAGATAGGATGATTAAAAACAGACCTGCCTTTTTATGCAGAAAAAAATCCCACACCAATTGTTCATCTAGTTAATCAATTATATATATATAAAAACCCAAACCAAAAACAACAAGGGGAAAGGAAAGCTGGCATGATCTGAAATAAATGTCTGAAAAAAAAGTGATTTTTCCATATCCCTTGAAATCCTAGAATAGGAGACTTTTCTGTGTCTTTTTTTCTTGAATCATATTTTGCTTCCAATCCTAAAGCAGGATATTCAGCTATTCAATTTGCTGTTCAAAAATAGTGACTCACATTGCCTTTTAAATACATACAAAAAAGTTGCATCTTTTTGTTTTCATTTTCCCTGCGTGTTTGTTGCATACTGACATCAAATTCCCTGCAGGCATCCTAACCTTGCAATTGGAGAAACAGCGCTCCAGGGTTTTCCACATGTCTAATACACCTGGATAAAATGTGCTAATTGTCACCAACTTCCACTAAATGACAGCAGTAAGGCACAAAATATGCTTGATTTGCAGATGCTAGTGCCACTGGGAATTAGCAGTGGATTAATAATTGTGCAGACTTTGAACATTCCCCTGGCACTGCCAGCCTGGGTTTCCAGTGCAACATCAGACTACAAGGCCTTTGTTTTTAGCTTACTTTCCTGAGGAAATCAGGCTTAGGCATTTGCACTCTTTCCCTGTGTGTGTTTGGTTGTCCTACCTTCCCACAATAATTTCTGATTAATCTGAATAAATTTTAAAGGAAGGTAGAGGTTGCAAACATACAGTGTCCTTAGAAGTTTTGTGACAAACAGGCAGCTAGCTAGATATAACCAAACTTGAGCCTAAGTGTTTCAACTATCCTGGCTTTTTAAATTCAGGTAGTTTTGCAGACAAATAAACCCTAATTTGGTTGGCTCTGAAAGTAGAAGGGAGGTGTGCCATATCACATATTCAGCAGGCATCAGCCTTGCATTCAGCCACATTTACGTATCAGGTGACATACTAGGTTCCTGGTTTGTGGCGATCTTTTTCTTTTTTCAAACCTATCTGCTAAAAAAATCCTTCTTCACCTTGAGGCTTTGAATGGGCACTAGGAGTCAGCTTCTTGCACAGGTTCACTCTTGCTCTTTTTTCCTCCAGATAAATTCAGGGGCCAATGCTGTCCCTTCTCTCCTCTCCTCTTGATCTGCTGTGCTGCTGGTTCCTCGCCACTTGGCGCACACGAGGACACCACCCCTATGGCATGCAAGCTTGCTGGGGGCTCTGGTGGCATCGCAAAGCTCAACTCTGCAGGCAGCGACATGATTACGGTGAAGGTGAGGGCGAGGTTGAGCAAATGTGTTTCAACACTTCTTTCTTTGTATTTATCACTGTGCCATAGCATTCCTGCAGCCTGGCCTGCTGCTGCTCCAGCTGCCTGTGCAAGCTCCTGATGGAGCGCAACAGCAGGAGCCGTCGGTACATAGCTAGCTGGAGCCGGTACTTCTCCTTTTCCTCCTTTTTCTTATTTTCTAAGGTCTCCATTACTGTCGTGGTCTTCATCCAAATCACAGGGCCCAAACTGCAAGGGGCCATTCTGCCCTTGATGCCGCTCGCTGCCCGCCGCGTGTCAGTCCCAGCCTGTGCGGCCCTGCCGGCCTCTCCGGGCAGCATGGGGGCCTGCAGCACCTCGGGACCCAATTTGCCATGGCAGCAGGGGCTGTTGGCATGCAGGGAGGCAAGGTCCACAGGCAGCAGGTTATCAGCTGCTGCAGGGCATGAAGAGGAACCTAACAATGCATCTCCAGCTGCCAGAGGATGCTCATCCAGCCCAGGGGCTGTCCTCTGTGCCTGGCTACCACCAACCATCCCTGGGCCAGTCAGGGCTTTTAGCTGGGCCACTGCCCTGCTGGAGAGGACAGACAGCCTTTCTGGCACTGCTGAGCATCCCTTTTCTTCATTAAGGCTGCCTATTGAAGGGCTGGCAGAGCAACCAAGGGATGCTGAGACAGCATCATGAGTCGGAAATCGGTTTTCATCATCGCTGCTGTTTTGGATCTCCTCTTCATCTCTTGATATTACAGCTGTTGTCTCAGCCATTTAATGCATGAGCTACAGAAACTTTCTGTGGACAAAGTGGAAGTAAAAGGATTTCATTTCCACATACACACACAGAGAAGCCCAGTGCAGAGTGACATTTGAAGAAAGAACCCCTTTTTATATTTAAGCAATGGACCTATTACTTTTCTAATAAAGCACAACCCTTGGGTCACTTCAGGCCATTTCTTGTGATTTGCATTAGACGTTCTTCGAGACACAACATTAATCCAATAATAATTAAAATGATATACTGTACTATTAACATTCTCAAATCTTTAAAGGCAAGTGATCTATCCCTGCAGCACTGGCTGTGCTGACTAATTAAACAGAATACAGTTGTAAATGGGCATTGTAAGCACTTCTCTCATTTAAGAACACAGCTCTAACAAGTGTAGTTTGTAGAGATGGGTGAGTTACCGGGATTGATCAGCTTTAAAGGGAGGTGGAGATACCACAAACAGCAGGTTGCATTTAAATGCCCACTCCAAGATTAATCTGTCTGCTACCAGTTTGTTTACAAGGTTGCCTTTCCCCTTCCTATTAATTCTAACAGTAAAGCTATATTAGCAGCACGCTAGCCAAAGAGAGGAAAAAGAAACCAAACACTTACCGAGGGTACTGGGGGGAAGGAAAAGAGTTACAGTGCATTGTGTCTGTGTATCATATTTTCTTGAATGTGAGTCAGCACAATCTGGAACAGAAACATCACAGTGCTGGAGCAGGAGCAGCAACAGCATTACGCTGTTCCACCCAGCAACAACACAGTCAGTCCCAATCATAGAAGAGAGCAGGGCTGCTTTCTTCCTCCTTAGTGGGCATTCCTCCCTGGCGTCTTTGAGCATCAAAATGAATACCAGGATTGGATGCCTCTTTTTTCCCACCTCCAAACCAAACATATGTGATTCACCCATTCTACAGGGATCAATACCTATGGCCCTTCCCTCCCTGACAGTCAGCAAGAAGGTAGCACAGCATCAAAGGAGGATGAGGTATTCTGGACTCCAGGTGTGCGTTTTCCTTCAGAAAAAAACAAGCTTAGATAAACTTCAGATACATGAGCAAGCTAAACATAAAAATGAAGTAATCATTCAACACCAAGCAAATGCTAAACATGAAGACAGGCAGAAGCTGTAGATTGAAGAGGTTAATACACACCCATGTTTAATGAGGCTGGCCTAATCTTTAAAGAGCAGCACTACATCCAGCTGAACCGTCCCACAAAACAATAAACTTTATCTGCACTTCTGATATTCAGAGAAGCTACCTCCAGCATCATCTCTTCTTGTAGTGCCAGGAACAAAATTCACAAATCATCCACCTGCATCTACTTCAATCAATTTACCATAGGGCTTCAGTTGCTCCAAGACTTTCTCTACTCCATTCTCTAATATAAATAGAAGAAAGAAGCAATCCAAAATAGTATCTATAATCTTCCAGCAGCTGGAAAAGAATGAAAGTAGATCCTATCTTCACTTCTATGTGTGCTGCAACACAGATAATAATTTCTTATTTTTCATCTGCACTGACTAGCCTTTCTGATGAATCTGCTAGGATATGCTTACAAACTTGAACACACAAAACCTGGTTAACATTAATTCAAATTTGTACCTTGAGGTATAACTTGAATGCATTTTTTGGTGCAAAAGATAATTTGCACTGAATTTGTAAAATAAACTAAACCTGCTGTGTTTATGTGCCAAATCATACTGCAGACTATATAAATAATACTAGAAGGAGATTAATATCCAGTGAGTTAATATACAGTGCAAGTTTATATCTTGGTGATTCCCATTTATCTGAATCACAAGCTACGGTAATTGAAGAATATGGAATTCAGATAACGGGGATTTTACTGTATTAACACATTGAAAAGGTTTATTGTAATACAGCATTATGTAGAGAGTCTTTTGGTTTCAGCTTCTCTCGTCTCCAAAGCACTGCAGGCATATCTCCCACTACAAAGAGGACAGGGGACTGCTCCTAGGTAATGTACCTGACCTTCAGTTATGTCAATACTTTTCTAGAAGCTATAGCATTCTGTTCCTCACCTTCTACCTTTGTAGCAACTTGCTGCAAATAAGTATTTTCTAATGACCTAACAAGGCATGAAAAAGCAGAGTTTTGGTTTCCAGGGTGTTTTTTGTAGTTCTGTTTGTTTGTTATTTCTTTGCTGCTTTAATTTTTTCAGCAAAATATTTAAGTCAGTCTTCTTTAAAGAGATGGCAGGGGAACAAAAACTCGTTTTGCACACCAAATTAGGGTCATCAAAATAATAACAAATGTTTTTTACATGTAGATCTACACGTAATGGAATATACAGCAATTGATATAATCAACTAAACAATAAAATTCCTATCAAAACTCATTGAGAGTGATGTCTTTTCATAGAATTTTATGACTTCAGCTGTAATCTATGAAGCTTAATAGCAAACAAAATATTCAGTCTATTGGACTTTGAGAATCAGCAAAATAAAAATACTATAAAAAATACCTTTTTTTTATTATTATTGCTAAAATACAAGTTCTTTTTATGGTTAAGGCTGCATGTATGTTTCTATTGTTACCCTTGCCTCCATTGTTCACAACTTCATAAAATCTCAGCTAAAGGACCAGATGGAAAGGTTGTAGCCTCAGTTTCTACCTGAAGGTGAATATATACTAAACACTTCAGCCAATAAATAGAGATGCTCCAGTACAAAGCGGGGAACAAATCAGGTCTTATGACTGGGAAAACTTATGGAAAACTTTCAGGAGAAAGGTATCTTGTGTAACTGACAGACGGGAACAGGGAACAAGACCACACCTCATTTCAATGGAAACAGGTAAACACTTGTTCTGAGATGACCCAACAATCCTATTCACCCAAGACTGTTACCTATGTAAAGTGGGTCCTACAGTTTATGTCCCTTTTATTTGCAATTTGATGGACCAATAGAGACCTGAAAAGGCCTTATGTTAGTTTCTTCTTCAAAAATCACATTGTGCTATTTCCATGATGAAGAAATAGAAGAGGAGAGTTTGCTGTTCCTCCTGAGAACCTGTCTCAGGCAGACTCTGCTCAATACCACTTTCTCACCCTTGGACTTCTTTCCCTGTTTGTAGGAACCTTTCCAGGCAGAAGCTGCTTCATATTTCACAGTGAACGTTTGGGTCAGACCAATACACTGAGAATTTCATGTAGGTAGAATGAAAGCCAAGATGCCTCTGGTTGAGGTTCATTGCCTTTCATTACCACCCATTCACAGGTTGATGCAACTGCAGCAGTTTCAATATGTCAATGGACCCTGGGGAACCACCTTGCACGCCCCTGAGAGGTCTATGTCAGCAGAGGTTTTTAATCCATCACACTCTTTCAGGTAATAGCTACAAGAGGTGCTGGGCAACCTGCAGGCTCATAAATGTAAGCACGTGCAGAAAGCCTCTGTGCTTGCAGGCTCATGGAATGAGTGCTGAGCCATCACAGTTGGGTTTTGTGTAGTAGCAGAAAAGGCCTGGTCACAGGGGAGTCCCTGCAGATAGCCAGGACAAGTATTTCTCCTTTCTCTTCCAAATGTGATGCCATTCTCAAGCATGGACAGATATGAGGACAGATATGAGGTGCTTGGGCTTGTTATTTCATTAAGTACAAACATTTTACTGAATTTCAAAGCATAAGAGCCAAATACATTTACAAACAGCATCAAAGGTGAGATAAGCATTGGTGAAGACAGGTCATTAAAAGACCAAGGCCTGGGATGTTACATTGTTTTGTATTTCAGTTTGGGAAGTCTTTTTAACAAAGAATTATTACAAAATATCCTATTACACAGTAGTGTAATTACATATTTTATATTAATTGCTCTTAAAGATCAAAAGCCTTATTTTATCTATTAATGTACTCACTCACATGGCCTTCTATGAAATCACTGAGAATCACATGTGGGCATCTTAGTCCCAAATTTTTTCCCCAAAGATTCTTTAAAATTGTTTTACAGGGCAGTAAGTGGGGGAAGAAAGTCATGTGTTCCCATTCTTCTGCCTTCACTCCCCAAACAGGCAAGAGTTACTACAGGTTGCTGTGCGTTGCACCTGATGGTAGCAGTATCCCAAGGGGCCAGTGTCCAGACAGGGATTGCCATCATTCTGCTCTAACACTTGTCCACAGCCAGGAGTTTCTCCACTCCTTCTACAAACAGAGAAATGGGAAATGGAGCCCACTGATGGCATCAAGTGCTCTAGGTATTTCAGGGGTCAGGGAAAAGCACTGCAAGACATCTCCATGGCTTTCAGACAGAAGGAAATTAGGAACATGTACAGAGCTGCAGCCCAATTGTGTGTTCTGGAAACATTTAAGAAAAGTAGAGTGAATACATGATTTTACCAGTTAGGAAAAGTTCAATGGCTTTAAACACGAATATACAGGCATTTGAGCAGGCCATCTTTATATAAAGGATAAAAGACATTGAAACAATCTGCCACAACTGGTAAAAATTAGCAGGCTTGCTGCCAGTCTCAACAGAGCTGCATGTCAGAGGTACAAATCTCTAAAGAAGTATGCTCACACTGCATTCAGACTGAGTTTGAGTTGCACTTGCAAGCTTCAAAGTCTTAAGACTGCAGGTGCCAATGTGACCCAAACATTAGGAAGGGCTTGATGACAATTCTCACTGCAATATTTCAACAAGTCTACCCCTAACTATGCTTGGGCTTAGCTATTCCCAGGTACAAAAATGAAAAATGCATTTATATGGCTTTATAAAGATATTTTAGAAGTGAAATATTTTGATTTTTCCTCAAGGCAGCAGCTATTCTCCCTATCATCTATGTGGAAAGCATTAATTTATGATTTCAGTCACTGCTCATCAAGTGAAAGAATAACAGCATCATTGCCCAAACCAGTCTAAGCCAACATTCCTGCCATCAGATCCAGAGTTGTGTTTTTATGCTGAAGCAGCCACAAAGGACTTTCCAAAGTCTTGTTATGAACTCAGGGATCTACTTCAGCTTGCACAATGAGCAGCTGAAGGCTGTCACAGAGGCCAAGATGGCAATGGACAACCCATGGATACACAAATCTGAGATTTTGCTTGATTCTTCTCCCATCTTGGCAGACCAATGAAGCATTCAAATTCAAACATACGAAGCAGACCCAACTAGCATTCAAATGGGCCAAACAGACTGAAGAGGAAGCAATTTAAATGTAGTTCTTAAAAATTTCAGCACATTTCAACACAAAGGAAACCTCACATTTTCAGAATGGGTTAAGGATGCTTCACAACAAGGATATCTGCATTGTATAGCCTACAAATTGGTGGGGGGACAAATAGAAATCTTTACAGCGACTTCAAAAAACCTTGAGAACTGCCAGTTTACTCCACTTACTTTTTCTGTTTCTAATGGAATGTATATGCTTCTCTATAATTCATTTTCATACCAAAAAGGAAAATCAGATTATATACTGAAAAAAAAATGAATTGTGAAAAATAATTTCCCCTAAATGTAAAGTAAAATGAAATTCTAAAGTAGCAAAGGTTCCATTGTTTTTTCCCATAATAAAGTAAATGTTTTGTTTCATGGTAGCAAAGTAAAAAATATTTACAGTGTGATGATCCTCTTTCTACTTTTTAACTTTAATTTTGTAGAATACCCATCATTTTGTTCAGGAAAAAATAAACTGAGGGAGAGAGAGAGAAGAAAATGCAGAAGAACTTAGCATAGACCATCATGTAATCTGAGATTACAGTCTTGCTATGGAGAAGAGATTAAAAAATTGTTCTTGCAGAAAAGATGGTACTTGAAATATTTTGAATAACTTCCAGTATTAAAAGATTTAAAGGTATTGCTCATATACTGCAAGAACTCCATGCCTGGCAGGTGAATACTGGATTACCCAACTTAGCTGTTAGATTTCAGATGTGAAAATGAGTATGTAGACAACTCACGTGCCTAGTTACAGTTAACATCCTGTATGCATTGAGAGAAAAATCTTTTCTTCTAATGAATATGTAAACTGACTATGTAATTTTTGGTAATTGATGCTTATGCTTGCTTTCATTTTGACACTTGATCATAATTGGCAGCTGAGGAAGAGGAATACTCTAAGCTGCAAGAATAATAAACAGAGCATGGTGAGAGATGGAAAAAAACCCTCCAGCATACATGGAGGAAAAACTTTAGGAAATGGGGCTAAGCCATAAATGGATTTAAAAAAAATTGTTTGATGTTTCTACAACTTAAAATGAATGTACAGATGTTTCCAGAAGCCCAGTACATTTTTTTTCTAAAGTAAAAACATTAAATCTGTGTCAATTTTCTGTCTTAGCTGTTAAACCGAAACAGTGTGTGAGGAGAATACTAAGAAAATTACATTTAATACAAAAGTTTTGTTAAAAACAGTTTCACATTAAGCACCTAAAGAGAAAATAAAAAATGGATGCATTCATTCTGTTTGAGCCTAACCATTTCCACAACTACTAAATTGACTCATGAGAAGCTTAACTCTGCAGGTCAGTATCAAGGACTGAGAAGTGTGCACCTACAAACACCTTCTCAGAAATTCTACTTTCTCATTCAAAATGTCTTGTTGCAGAGTGATACAGCTTTAGTAATAATGTCTATGTAGACTCACCTTCTGTATGTTGTCCACACACAAAACAAAACAAAACAAAATTCCCCAAGGTCATTTGGGGCTGAGAAGGTCAGGCTTGGTCAGTCCTTAATACCTCTGAAGCTGCTAATGTGACTGAGATGGATGAACGTGAGTAGGATACTAGCCTGTCTGTCAGCAAAACACATGATCTCAGCAATATGTAGTGTAATTGATCTAAATCTCAGCTGCAGCAGTTAACAGACTCCAAGAGGGAGAGAAGGCACTTGGACCACAGGGCTTGTTGTACTTGACTATGTTCTTACTTTGCAAAATAGACATTGCTCAGCAACTTCGATTTTTGAAACTTGCTTCCAGTGGTTAGTACAGATAGTATTTTCAGGCCAGCAGTTCCATTTTTACATCCAGAGGCTCTTTGCTGAGTCTCTGTCAAAGTCCAATTCATTACCTGATGAATTATCAGCTTAAACTCTATCCCTTTTCTAAATGAAAAAAAAATTTTAAGAGATTAGAAAGTAACAGAAAAAAGATGTATATATATATATATATATATATGCACATAGAATTAATGAAAGATAAGCTTTCAAATGTTTGGAGGTTTATTTTAGAGATGTGTATCCACATCTCATGTGTACTCATTTTTTAAATAAGAATAAATACAGAGGCTGATTTTTACTTAATTGAATAGAGAACAGGCTAAGAAAGAAGAATGCGAGACACCAATCCCACTGAAGTCTCTGACTGAACAGAAAAAAAAAAGCATCCTTCCCAGAAACAGTGAGCACAGATAGTTTCTGGATGTCAAAAGGAGGTAATGCTTCCTTGTACCTCTTATGTTGCCTGCAGCCTCGTCTGCTCAAACCTTGAACCCGGGTTGAACCTCCCTGAGCCCCAAGCAAAGCTTCTGCTAGAACCCCACTGGCATGCATGTTTCAAAATCCTCCTTGTGCCTAGAAGACACTGTTTAGCTGTTATTAACTCTAGTGACATCAGGGCACAGTTTTATCCTCAGTCATATTTTTACTGAGCCTCCTTGAGATCTATCTGAAGAGCATTAAAAGAACACAGAACATAGTCATTGCCATCTGTCAGTGTATTATTTGTCACCTTGTAAGCTTTCCCCCATCCCCAGCACCACCTTTTTGACTCCTGAAGAGATCCCAACACTCAGTGTAAGTATTGTACTAATTAAGACTTTGAGAGCAGTAAGCAAAAACCATCATGTCTGGCCTCACACTTAGCAAATTACTCACAGTTTCTTGCTTCCCTTCACAAGATTGCCTCGATAACAACCATTGCCAGTAGGGATCTGAGGCATTGAATGCAGCAAGAACCCCTAACAAATACATGCCTACATATGTGAACTCCACTTCCTTAGGCAAAAATAAAGAGTCAAACGAGTTAAGGATCTGCTGCTCTCTTATGTATAGTGGTTGTGTATACACTGATGTGCAAGAAGCTTCCAGACTTCTGTCACAGCTTGTCAAATTGCCACAGCTTGTCAAATTTCTGATTTCAGAAGTCACACTACTCCCAAAGGAAGGTTGCTGCTTTGTCATTTCAGAAAGGTGGCACACCTCTAAGCTTCTTTCAGCATAGGTTGAGAGAATGAGTGCATGTTATGTATGCCAGAAGGAGGTGGAATGGGCCAAGTCGAGCAAGTTAAGGCAATCCAAAGCTTTGAGACAGGGGAGAAATAAATCCATGTGGAAGGACACAGTGCAGGCATAAACAACACCCACACAGACTATCTGAGGTCTTGCTTTCTTCCTTGGAAAAACAAACTCCTTTCTGGGCTCTGTTCATTTTTACAGACAAAGCCATCAAGCTTAATGGACAAAAGTACAAGTCAAAAGTACAGGACACTTAATCTAGGTAATTTACCTCATCCTTACATGTTTTCAACACAGACAAGAGTAGCTGCCACTTGGAACAGGCTTCCTCTAACTTCACTTTCCAACGACATTAACTTTCAGATGACTAAGTCCAGAGCAGTTCGCCTTGACCACGAGGCATGCATTAATGAGAGAGACTGAAAGATCAGTCTTAACACAGTTCGAACAGGAACTGTTCTCACCCATGGTGATCCTTGCATGGCTACAGCCAAATAACTTCCAGCAACCTGTGTTTTAGGGGTTTCCTGTGTTCAATGCTGCATCTAGATAACTGCATTTGACAGTCGCTAATGGAACAATTTTCCTAATTCCCTTTTGAAGACAATTATTCCTTTTGGCTTCCATAACATCCCATGGCAATGAATTCTGCAATCTAATTTTATGTTGCATGACTAGCATTACCGACAGAGCAAGCCGCACCTTTCCAGGGATTCAGTAACATGCTGACACCATCTTATTTTTGTCTCCTTTAATCTCATGAGTCATAAGCAATACAGAAAAATTTTCTACAGCTATCTGGAGTTTTCCCCAATATCAAAAAGCTCTTTTAAAGCAGGGGCTGTCAACAGGTAAATGATGTGGTATACTTTTCACAGGATTGTATTATTCACACAGCCCCTTCTACCATAAACCTGAGGATGGCTAAGGCTGTTCAGCAAAGGTAGCCAATAATAAGTAATAAATAGCTGTTTGCAGAAAGAAATGTGGGGCTCAGATGGGACAAGGAACCCTCTCACAGTCCTGGAATAGCCCAAACAGGAAGCAGTGGAATTTCCCTGGAGGGGAAAACCCAGGCGAAACCAATAGGAGTTTTAGAGAGAGAGTGAATAAGAAAAAGAGACAGGAAGAAGGCAAAAAGATTTAGATTTCCATAAGAATTAAACTGGAAAGAGAAGTGGGAAGGACAGTGGAGAGGCAGGTTAAAGGATTGTATTCCTATTGTTATCAGCAGAGAGCAAGTAGGAAAGGAGACCTGGACTGCCTCTCTCCCAAGTCTGCTGCCCTAGGCAACTGTTTACTTTGCCCAAGCCAGCATGAGATGTTATAAAATGAGTTTCCAAAATGCTCTGAGTCACCAGAACACGGATGAGATTCGTGGATTCAAGCCACCTTTCAAGATTATGAATCTCTTCTGAATATCCATTATGCCGATGATATATAACAAAATCACTGCTGTAATGTGATGCACATGTCAACTTTAAGGATACAATCCCTGCTCAGATGGCATCAGCAGAGGGACACGTCAGCATGGTGGATTACCAGAGCAAATGCTTTTGCATGCGAAATGATGCAATATGTTTTGACAACAATTGTTCCCTTATGTTTGTTTCTGTGTCAGGTTTGACTTGACTATCTGCCAGGACAATGCTCAGGATCCTTTGCATTGCTATGCAGAAGCTGATTATGTGATCAATGCTTAAAGCACATAAAATCACTTCCAAGTGATCAATGAGATAGATGTGCCAGAAAAGTCAGTAGGTGTTTGAAGTAATTGACACTAACAGCTAGACCTGGATTTTTCAAAAGAATGTGTGTTTTGTTTTGGATTTGGGGTTGTTTTGTTGGTGGTGGGGTGGGTTGTTTCTTTTCTTCTAATGCACTATCATATAATCTGCCTAGAAATTCAGCCTTAACATAATGTTCACATCAAATGAAATTTACCCGTTAAGAAAGAACATACACAGGGTCCTCCCTGAAGTGGAAAAAATGCAGTCTTTGTGTACAACAGATCCCCTGTGAGCCTTCATACCCTATGCACATGCCTAGAACAACAGAGCAGACTCCAATGGCACAGTAGAGCTAGGTCTGGGCGATTCAGCACAGAACTAAAACCCTCCTCAGTCTTACGCCCCCATCTGTGATGCTGAAGTTTTTCTAATAAAGGCCAACACCCTCATAGAAATGATGCCTATATAGATGGTTGCAGAAGAGGCAGGTTACCTGCTCTTATGACTTTTATACTGCATTTCCAGCCTACCCTGAGCCATCACACAATCTATAAAGTGAGTAAATGTGATTCCCATCCAAGAGACTAAGGCAGAAGGCAAACCCACTCTGGCACTTTCCAAAAGCCCTGATCTCAAATAGAGGCTTCATCTGGCACTCCCACGTTCAGTAAGTAGCCTGGTACCAGTGTCTCACTGCACAGCTTTGCAAGAGCTTTGGGCCCTCAGAGGTGTTTAAGCACCAAAACCAAAAACAGTGGTACCTATACACTTTCAGAAATCTGTCTTTAATTTCACCATCCCATAAATCTCTTTCATGGAGACATCTTTCATCTTTTCTGCTTCACAAGCCAGTTGTGAAGCTTAATTACACAATGACTATGAAATCCAGTAAATATAACAATACAATATTAAGAGCAGTTAATGAGATTTCTGTCACTAACATACTCTACCTCTTGTGAAATATTACTCATATGTTAAAAAAATTTAAAAACAAATATAAAAACAAACAAACAAACAAAAAACCCAACCAAAACTAAAAAAATCACACAGACATATTCAATGTAAAGCAAATCCATCTTGACTACTTGCATAAATAATACGTTATACAACTCAATGGTGTTTGTTAACACAAAATGGAAAGTAGCATAGACTTTTCTGATCAACATGAAACACAGTTTACTCATCCACATGTTGGTGGTTTCTTGTAGTGCCTGGAGTGACTGCCCGTAGTGCTGCCTGAGCAGGGCCCCAAACCCACAGAGTACCTACTTCCCAAAGGCTCCAGCAGCTTAAATACCTCCAAAGAGTTAATGAGAGGTCACAGTCCCCAAGTACTACATAAATTCACTGCAAGAAGATGGACCCAGTTTCAAATTTTGTGTATTTGGTAACACAGTCTTAGCTTACCACTGGGCCCCATGTATAAAAAAGTGTACAGGGCATCATTGCAATTGCAGTGTATTCAGCCAGTGCAGAGCCCTCATACTGCTTTAGCCATTTGTCCATGGTCTTTGACTGAAGTACCTCATTCTGTCAGAAAAAAATGAAGAAAGGAAGAAAAATAAAAAAGTTTGTTCCCTGGCAGAACATACATCTTTCCTATTCTGTATCTGGGCAAATACATTTCCTGTTAAGAATTATGTTATGGAATTCATAGGTTAACAAAACTTTTGTAGAGATTGGGCAGGAGTGGTTTTCAGCACATGAAGCTTGTTACAGCAAGTTCTATTAATATTCACCAAAGAAAAACCTGTTTGTTGACCTAAAGTGCGACTGCTTCCTGTTCTCCTCTTGTGAAATCATTTAGGTCCTGTGGGACAACTGTACTGAGCTTTTGACACAAATATTAAAATTCTATTTAGATGTACAATGTTTTAATGCAAATTTTTTACCATAAAACCAAATGCTCCATTCAGTTAAATTAATAGAATTACAAAAAGATGTAATGATAGCAATTAAGTCTTGAAAATGCAAATTTTATAGTCAAGGACAATTACTTCATTTATAGTATACTGGAATGATGCCAGATGAAGGTAATTTAGATCCCCCTAGCTCACAGTTATATCGTGAAGGATATCTTAACTTCATTAGTACAACAAAGATGGGTGAGAAGTTAGAGAATACAAAAAAAAAAGGGAGATTGGAGAGAAAATTTGACCTTTCTCATTTCATTGCAGTGAGAATACATAGATCTTACTAAAGTATTAGTAATATTTCTTTCTACTCCTGCCTCTGAAAAACGTGGGGTTTTTTTATTAGCAGCATTAGTATGTAAAAGGTCATCTTCATTTAGATACTTAGAGCCAATGTGTTCATGCCACAACAGTTACAGACCTCCCATTATTTCAGTTTTAAGGATGCATACGTAGCTCATGCCTTACTAGGTCTCAAGCCATGGCCTCAGGGGCACATGGTTTTGACTCCAAACGGAGTTAAAACATTTTTGATTCTGCTCACTCATAAAAAGTACTCTTTCCTCCTGCAAACATGAAAGTCGAATACCATTAGTTTTTCATTAGCATAGCAAAGAGTGATCAAGTAGATGCAGAATATGGAGTGATATACTCTATATTTTCTGACCTGCTCGCATATGTGTGTAAAAATAAATAAATAAGAAAAATACTGTGTCATAAATTTACTTCATCACATTACCAAGTTCAAATTTGAGTTTGAGTGACTCTAGAGGTTCTTTCTTTCCTCCAAACAAGTATCCAGGGAAAAGCATATTAAATATTGTGCAATATGAAGTTTCAATAAAAGCCCTTTACACCTAACACTTTTTTTCTTCATGGCCTGCTGTAGCCACTGCAGAGGAACTCAAATCCGAGAGGGGTGGACTCACTGGATGACAACAGGCTCCAGCTCCACACTGGTGTGTGTTCTCCATGCAGCATCATCTTGCTGCCGGAATGTAGCAATGCAGGACCCCTGCCCACATCCCCTTCATTGCAAAACAACTTGCAGGTTTCAGCATTCTTATCCTTCACCCCACTGTTTCCATGATGGCCAGTGTAATATTTTTAAGCAGTAAAATGCACACATGTAAGCCTTACTGGGAGGTGACCACAAGTGAAACTGTTGTGTTGTTCTGACCTGCAAGTCCCCTAAGTTTATTCCTCAGAAATGTTCATCCTAAAAACCAAACAACTATGACCTGACTTTAGTTCATTATTGATTTTAATAACAGGGCTGTGGCTATTTTGTTTTAAGAAAAAAAAAAAAAACATTCTGAAGGAAAAATGTAGGATTTGTGCTTTTTCCTCCTTATTTCTGGTCTGACATACAGACAAGTGCACATGGAGACAGTCTGGCTTTACTTCCTTCGAGACAGTCTTGTGAAATAAGAACAGGCCCAGTGCTTCTTTCCTTCTATGCATCAAGAGGCACACCTGTAGTGCCATCCTTATTTTGCACTGATCTCACCAGTAGAAGTCTGAACATGCTGAAGAGCTGGAGAGATGCCATGGACTTCAACGGCAGGATCTCCCTCCAGGGTCTCACCCCATATTTCTGCAAGTCGAAGAATCTATCAGTCATTCCCATGCTTGAAAATAGTAGATGATATCCTTACTCACTGGAATGTTATTGACTCCTTGTGTGGTTCAGATTTCCTTCGGTCAATTCTGTCATCTGTCATCCAAGAGAAAAATTAGACCTTGCACCAATAAGGACTTTATCCTAGGCTTCTGATTGTTAAAACTCTACTATACCTGACAAGTTAGTATGAGCTTGTTATGTATCTATTAATGCATAAGGACTCTTGTATCATTCTAAATTCTCCCTCATTGTGGATGTTGTTTGGAGATTTGGATAATGAGGAGTGCTTGAATGAGTTAAGCCTGGGTATGTTTGCACTGCATTGTACAACACAGCTTAAACACTCATGTCATTTTATTGAAAAGCATAGATTTAACACTTTAATAGTTTGTGAATCTGCCAAGTCTCAGCTGTTGCAGGGAGAATTGTTTTGTCCAAGCTATTCCCAATGTGTCTCAGTTGTAAAGAAAAAACAAAAACCAAAACCAAAACACAACAGGCTGTGATCATAATGGGATATTGATTAGTCTGGATCCCCTACAGAACGGAACTTGATTTTTTGGTGGACCACTAAAAGGTCATATTGCTTGATTGTTCCACAGCTTCTAAAATACAAGAAATATTGAACCAAAACTGTTTTCAATTATACTCATGTTATCTGATGCCTGGGAATGTAACTAAGGGCAGCATTTGGCCCATTCTGTTAAAAAATGGGGCAATGCTCAGCATTTCATTTGGTCATTAGCAGACCGAACAGCAACTCTGCCTACTCTAATAGATGTCCTGCCCTAAAGTTAATTCCAAGGTAAGCAGTTGTGAATCTCTTTGATCCAAGGGCCTAATTTTGGATGGATCTGACATACTGTGATATGTGTTTAGTGTTGTCTGAAATTTGTGGTTTGGTTTAGCTATTCATACATATTTCTGCAAAATGATATTTACAATTGTTTGTATACCTCAGATCTCCAAACGCCTTGCTTGACCTGACTCTCACAGTGAGCTTAGGTCAGCAATAAGATAATGACTTGCTGTTAAATAAGATTTAATCAAAACACTATGCTGTTGTCAGTGAAATGAATTAGCTCTTTTGTGCTAACAAAGATCCAGGCCAAAAATTATATAGTGATATCAAAATATATTGTGGGAAATACTATACATCTAACTCTTCCTTTTATTACACTGATGTAACTGAGATTATAAACAAAAAAACACTTTTCTAGGAAATCCTGGAATATAAGTGAAGGAAGAAATTGTCCTTTTCTATCTTCTTTTAAGAAATTCAGTTTTCTAGTCAGAAGTCTAACAGAGTACATTCCATTTCTGGCCACTGATACAATTCAAGACAATCATGAAGGAAAATTCTATCAACAAGTCAATTATCCCCTTGATCCTGTCAGAAATGTATGTTAGGTTTATCTTGATACTAAATCTCGCTAAATTCTAAAATGCAGTAAAGAAATAGAGGAGTCATACATTGATTTTAGTCTGTACTGTTCCAGTTGTTCTGCCACTTAGAAATTTAGAGAGCAATTTCTGCAGTGCATATTTATTCTAAATTAGTAGATCAATTCTGAAAAAAAAAGTTTATTTTTTATGTATTTATGATATTATTTATTTATTCCTATTTCCAATCCATACTGCAATGCTTCATACAGAATGCAATCCCTTTGTTACTCCTGACCTGCTTTAAAAGCTGTAAGGATGTGATAATTTCTTTTCTCTTTTCTCATGTTTTCTTCTCCTCTCTTGACGAATGCTTGACAGTAAGACAAATTTATTTCTCATAATTTTGCATTTTCCTAACTTTCTGAATACTGGACTGGGTTTCTCTAAAGATGTGATTGATTTGAAAAGGATTTAAGAACCAGCATTTAAATGTCCATTTTGTCACAAATTGCCTGTGATTTTTAGAGACTTGGTGGTTTGTGAATCTAGTTTAGATTTTCAACTACTACTTGATTTTGAAATATTCAGATAATTCACAAAGAAGACTTTTGAAGCACAAACAAGGCTTTTGGTGTCCTTTAGGCTAATTCTCCTCATTAACTCCAAACTGATGTACTTGAAGTATGTACTTTTTTTTTTTTTTTTAAACTATGTCCTTTGAAGGAAGTCAGTGGGAAGCCTGGATTATGCCCAGGCTTCAAGATTTCCTGATTCATTCAGAACTTCCTGTCTATTGGACAGTTCTCAGAAAATGCAGCTATTTATAAAATTTGATCAACAGTGAAAATCAATATAGTAATATTATATATTATAGTAATATCTATAGTAATATTTTATATTACTATATATAATAGAAAGCCATAAAAAAAGTTTTTTCTTTTTTTTACCTAAGATTAATAATGGCTTTCTTTTAATTTGTTAAAAGGATACATTATAAAAAGAAAGTTTGTAAGACAGAAAAAAACCAGGTATAAAATTCCAGAATGAAGAGTATAGAGAAATATTTGCAAAAGAAGATTACAGATCTTCTGGTACTATCTTGTTCACAGAAACACATCAAGTAATTTCATAGAAGAAAGCTTTCTGCTTGTTAGTTTAAAATGTTCTAATGCAACATTTAGCTCGCAATATTACTGTATCATATAAGGGCTTTCATATACTTTCCAATATAACTTCTGACTGGAAGTATTAGCTGATGCAGCAGCATAAATAACAAAATGTCTAGATTTCTATGGTTCCCAAAGGTCATTTTTATGAAAAGATCAGGAAATATGTTTCATTGAAATTTAAAAGAAAACTATATCAAGTTAAATAACATTGCTACTATAATGGCATAAAATTCAGTGAGATGGTGTACTGTTTAATATTTGACTGTCAAGTTTCCACAGTGAGCCTGAGATATGTGGAAGCATTTAAACTTTTTTAACTGAAATTGTTTTCAATTTTATTTCTTCTTCATTACTTGATTGGTCTTTTCCCCCCTTGCTACAAGTCAGCTTTCTTTTTGGTTGAACCTGGTGTTTTCTGTGAAGTACAACAAAAATTCACAGAGAGCTGTACATCCAGGGAGACTCAGCATGAAAACGCATCCCAAGATAGCCAAAACCTTCCTACTCCAATTCATTTCCTCAATCAAGATAGAACCTCAGCAGTGGTTTAGAGCACAGCAAGGGGGCCACTGTCAGGACACAGCCACCTTCTGGGATTTCTTAGGGATGGCATCATTTGAGACAGATTGATAGCAGCAGCTGTATCAATCCTCAGCCTTTCTGGAAAAGTCAGAGGGTCCAGCTGGCATAATGCCTTTACTCCCAGGCCTGTATTCATGTAAACAATTGTAAAGACAACCAAAGCCACCACCTGCAAAGTCAGAGCAGTCTCTGGCTACACACAACCTTTTGTTCAACATCATGTTGAGTGCTAGGATTAGAGAAATGAAAAGCTTGGCACAAATCTGAAAAATTTGGGGTTTCAGATAACTAAACAAACCAACCCCCATCCCCAATCCTGGGACAGAAATGAGTTAATATACACTAATAATATGTAACATTTGGAGATCAAATGCTTTTTTTGATTTTTTTTTTTAATCACAAACTTGGTTTAGAACATTTCCCCAGGATGGATTTCAATACACTAGTTTAAGAGCTGTTTGGATTCATGAGAATAGAATGGATTTGAGTTTCTCTGCAGTGGCTACAGGAGGCCATGACAAAAAAAATATTGTGTGTTAAGGGCTTTTATTGAAACTTCATGCTGCACAATATTTAACGTGCCTTTCCCTAGATACTTGTTTGGAAGAGAGAAAGATAGCTGTAAATGTACTTGAAGCATTTATTAACATCTCTGATAAAGCAAAGGTCTGAAACACCAAAAAAGGGACACAGAAGTTACCAATACGCATTTAGATGTCCTTATGTCCTTACTCTCAGGGCCATCTAGAAGACAGGTGAGAGTTGTCAGCAGAGGTTCTATGTTATATCTACCCAAGGCCATCTCTCAGGTGGGTGTCAACACAACGGAGGTGTCTGGGGCATCCTTCTTTTCTCCTCACCCCTCTACAATGCTTCCTCAGGACTCACACTGCCCAGGCAGCCCTCCATTCCTTAAAAGGAGAGAATTTTTTAATTGCGGTAATACTGGGCTTTCAGGAAAGGTTACTCAGCTAAAGGGCTCAAGGAGCCTCTGCAAAGGAGGTTTCAAAGGACACAAAACAAGCAGAAAAGTTTCCGTCTCAGGATAGCTACACAGAGTCTTGGTCACAGATAGCATAAAGCTACCTGTGTTAGAGGCAACTATCACCCTGGTAAATTCTGCTCTTTCTTTTCTATAGGTGTATACGTAGTCAGATATGTATCCACAACTCTTGTGAGGGCAAAATTAACTGATGTGAAGAACAATAGATGTCTAGGGGCAAAGGGAAGGCATGACTGTTTGGTGAGGTCACATGGAAGGAATAGCAAGGGACCATGACTTGACCAGTGTGGTGAATGGTGTAGGCTCAGCAATTCAAGCCAAACACAGAAATTAGAGGGTCATGAAATTAATTATTTGGTTTTCAGGGAATAAAATGGAGCTAATAAGTAGTTATATGAATGAACTATTTTCTTTTTTTTTTTTTTTTTTTTTTTTGAATCACCAAGTTTTAACAGAACAAAGAGGACTGCACAGCAATGTAATCATTTCCTTAGTGTTGATCTCTTTTTAGGATGGCATATTCTGTTATGACATGCTGGAAGCCATTAAAGTGTTTTGGGAAAGGGGTAGGTGAGGGACACAGAAATATAAAGACTGGGCAAAGGACTAATAATAGGATGTCCTAGCAGATTAGCCCCCTCACTCTTTCCTGTTGGCCATCAGACTGGTGTGCTAAGCCAGAAGGTGAAAAAAAGGCCAAACTTCTCATTAGCAATGAGTCCTCTGGCTGCTAAAGCTACAAGTCATCCTGGGTGAGGTCAGTTTTCTGTGGTAACTCAAAAGATGATGTTGCTTCTGTCAGCAGAAGCTCAGGTACGGTCACAGCCACACAGGTGTGGACACTGTTCCTCTTAGGGAACCACCTGGAGAGTAGACAGGTTACTGCAGGTAGGGAAAGAGTTCAAGAAATCTGAGAAAGTGGATGGAGTTTAGGGCATCAGCAGGAACACCGTGACTCCTTCCAGCCCAAGGTTACAAGTGAAGGGGAAGCTGCAGTCTGTGCTTGGCAAGGCCAGGCATGCTGTGGAATAATCTGGGCAGCATCAGGTCTCTTTTTCCCATAGTTCAAAGGCCTAACCAAAACATTCTGGGCACCACCAGTGTGAACAGGGAGAGCCCAACAAGTCACTGCCAGTGCTCTGCTGCTCTGAACCGTGGCTTTTTTTTTGCTTACAGGCACTCTGTTGTTTCATGTTTTTATGACACCAGAGTACCCAGTCCTTGACAGGTTCTCCTGGGAACTATTATAAAGAAAATAAAAATGCTTCAGCTTTCAAAACTTTCAAGAAAACTCTCGGGGAAAACATAAGGAAATTCTGGGTTTCAGTGGGCTATTGTACAAGGTATAAAAATTCAAAATGTTGAAAAGACAAAGCTGGGACTTGAATCTTTAAAAACAAGTAATTTTTGAGTGGTCCTGGTGATTAAGTCACTGGCAGCTATTTCTTCACAGAAACAGACGTACCAATTACCACAACACTTATGGAACTGCTCCACCGTGGGCAGCTCAGAGTTGCTACCATGGTCCTTAGGACAAAATAATTCCCTCAAGAAAAAAACCCAGAGTTATACCACAGAAAATGTGTCTGGGTCTGTTCTAGTGGGGAAAAAAGTTTACAAAGATAAGCATAAAGCAATGGATGGTAAGACACAACTGAATGGTGTCTCCCATGGATGAGACACAAGGTAATACAGACTCTCGATACTGAATGAATCTCAAAGCTCTGTAGTGGTACTTGCTTGCTGGGATTGCTTTTCATACTGAAAAGAAGCTGTTTATCACAAGAGGAGGCTACAGAGAGGTGGGAGCTTAGCTGCCTTTCCATGTACACCACTCACCAATCACTACTGTCATATCTCTTGCTGGATCCATTGCACAAGCAGAATCTAAAGACAGACAAGACTGTCAGCATGCTGCACATCAGCTGGATGCCTGATTTGCCTGTGTCACTACTCATCCAAGACCTGAAGATAAGTTATCAGGAAGAACTGAGGGCTTAGACAGGGTGTTAGAAGCACACTAAAATACGTGGACTCTATTGTTACTTATCATGCCATGCCTTCAAGGAATGGAGTGTTGGAAAGAGCCTTCTTTGCTACATGGTAGAGATGCCTAACTTCAGCACCAATGATGGGGAGTCACATCTTTGACCACTCATGCTATTTAGTATTTCAAGTGTTGTCAAGTGTTGGTGACATTTGCTGGCCAGAATTTCTTCTGCTCATTATAGAGACTGGTTTTGTAGTACATGAGTGGGTGATGCCAATGTAAATTCCGTAACTAATAATCAAAGCTGGCCTCACCTGTCTGTGAGATGGGACTTCCAGTGCTGGTGTCACAGGAGTGGAAAAATAATAGAAGCAGCTTCTATCAGAGGGACATCACCAAGTGTGCCAGGTCATGTTACCACAAAACCAGAGAACTCCCCTTCTCCATCTTACTGTAGTCTTTTTTTTAATGAGGAGTGAGTTATAGTCAATTAAAGGTGAATGATAGGAGATATAGGGAATACATTCCCTATCAAATATGAAAAATTACCATATACCTTGTATACAAATTACATCATGAGCAGAAAGTAGCTATGGTTGATTGGAGCAATTAAATGTTTTCTTTAAGAAAAGAAAAAAAACCTCCAGTGAGAATATTTTAGAAAATGACTTTTTAATCATCTGTAGAACTGCTAAAATTACTCTCTCCTAATAGTTTTAAAGTGTTCCTTAGTTAGAATTAACTGCAATCCCTTTGTAGAACAGACAAATACTTCCCTAGGAACCTGTTTAGAGGAAACTTTATTTTTAATCACAAGATCACATCCATATGCTTTTACACAGTTCAAATGAAACTACAGCAGTTTAAGCATGTTTCCTTGCTGTGCAAACACCCACCAACTTTGGAACCACTGCATGGGAAAGAACATGTTCTAAAACCAGTCAGAAGGATATGGCACAGAGCAAGATTCACCCCTCCAGCAAGAAATATTAATACTAATTGAAAAATCAGTTGTTTCTGTGCTATCTGATGTATAGTAAACAGGATCCTTTTATATTAATCCACATTAATAAATCAGCTTACACCTCCAGTCTTGCCTGTCTTGATCTACCATTATCCCTGCAGATAATGCTGATTCCGCATGGGTAAGGACAGATTGGGAAGGGGAAAGGACTCTGGTCACCTTGCAGCAGATGACCAGTCTCTGCTCAGGAACATGATGAGAAGGACAGGTGCCCTGTGGGGGAATGAAAGGGAACTGCTTGGAGAGAAAAAAAAACACAACAAACAAACAAAACCCACAAAAACCAAACAATAAAAAACCCAACAAACTCCTGGGGATGTCATGATCCAGTGTTCCACTTCTGCCTGCCCTTTCACAGGAATGCTGCCTGTTGGCATAACCTGGTCTCAGGGACAGGCATGGGCAGCCAGGGAGCAGCCCCTGCTAGCAGTGCCAGCCAGCACCTGATGTGGTGTGAAAAAGCACACCAAATGAAAGCACGGGGACCAGAATCAGACTCTGAGAAATGGCAGACCTAACAGTGGTCCTAACCAAACCTAAGGAACACATGCTCTACCAGTTGCCCAATTTAACATCGAGAATGTTGCCAAGACTGCTGTGAGAGTTCAAACCATGTGTCAAGGATACTTGGGAGGCTGTGAGAAATAAAGGATGGGGTAAAAAATGCTGAACACAGCCTATTTGGTCAAAGAAACTCAGTGCAGTTTTTATATAAATATAATCTTTTTTAATCTTGGTGGAAAATTCACAATATTATTCCTTTTTCTGCCAACTTCAACCGTACCTTCCCTTTGTGCCTGCAAAACAAAGATAATTATTTTTTACTCACCTGCATAAAATGCTTGAAGAACTCCAGATGACTGAAGATATAAAAATGGAAAGGAAATATGTGTATATGCATGTTTATATATAATTATTATTATTGTTACAGTCTGGCAAGAAAACAAAGATTATTTCTTGCAAAGCTCTGGGGTTTTTTTACAGCTTTAGAAGCTGTTTAATAACTAGAGATCAGATGAAACCCAACTGCTTTTGAAATCAATGAGAACTGGATTATATGTTGGAGAGGAGGAAGCATTAGAAGAAAATGTTTATATTACATACTATTTGTTATCTTAGATAATCACCATTTCTGCCTACATCTTCCAAGAAACTCATTCTGCTGCACTGAAAAATATATAATGATTTCAGGATAATTTCACAGGCCAACCCCCCGAAAATCTAAACCCATTATTGAAATACTTCCAAACACTGTGTCAGATCAGTAAAATCAGGCTGAAGAGGACAAGAGGAGAAATTATCTGACTCAAAGACTGCAATATGTTTTTTCTGTTTTCTTCTCCCACTTTTAGTCTTCTTTAGATTTAGGATTTCAAATTACTTCTTTCTTTCATGCATATTATATAAACCAGTCAATGTTAATAGAATGTCTCTTAAACGTAGCTTAATTGTCTGCTTTTCAGTTTCCTCCACTATAACACTTAGCAGCAACTACAGCAATTCCCTCCATGGACTGAATCCTGGCTACTTTCCTTTTCCAGGAAAGCTGGAACAATGTGTGTGTATTTCATGTGGGGACAGTAAAACAGACATACCATTGAAGTGAACATTGGGGTATTTATATAGTCACACAGTTTGGCTCTGAGCTCACTCATGACATGCACCATATCCCCACAGCCAAATTTTCTGTGACTCAGTTCTTCTGTGACAGCTCCACTGTGCCCATCAGTGCTGCATTGGAGATGTTAAGAGCTGAGCTGGTCCTTACCACTCCACAGCTTCCTGAATTGCCTCCACTTCTTTTACAACAAGGAGAAAAGGAGATGTTGCCTTACACCATCATCTCTTTTTCTTAATCATCTACCTTCTGAATCAAATGGAACAACTCAGCATTTCTCAGCAGCATTTCTCAAGTGATAGCTGGTGTACGAGACTTTCAATCCACAC
Source organism: Acrocephalus scirpaceus scirpaceus (assembly GCA_910950805.1). Taxonomy (NCBI): domain Eukaryota; kingdom Metazoa; phylum Chordata; class Aves; order Passeriformes; family Sylviidae; genus Acrocephalus; species Acrocephalus scirpaceus. Next base: position 38,813,338 of record OU383773.1, on the reverse strand, counting down.
AGCAAAAACTCATCTGCACTGTGCAGGGACTAGGCTTGTGTTCAGGCCCTCAGCTCTTGTTCTTCATGCCTCATAGTTCTTGGTGATGTAAATTATTTTAGCCCACCAGTTTGAGTGCTAGGCCTTTTCAGACTGTAAGGGCATAGTCACCAACACTGTGGGAAAGATTTGGTTTCAGGAGACTGCAGTAAAACTCTCAGAAGGAAAGCATTGGGCTAATACCAAGGAATAACAGTCTGGAAGTGTGCCTGGGTTCACATGAAAAAATATAGTTTCCACTACAGCTTGTCAATGAATACTGAAAAAAGATGAGTGATGATTAAGAGTTTAAAATAATCTCCTTTCCACCCTTTCACCTGCCTCCAGTCAAACCATAAAGCCAGCCATGCCCCTGGCTTGCATTATAATGGAATTATTGTTCATGGAGGTTTGGCCAGTCAGCAGTCAATAGTGAAGAAATGACAAACGTGTGTACAAGGGAGAGCCTTTGGAAAGAAAAGAGAAAGGAAAGAAGAAAATTTATTATTGCCAGTCTGCTGATGAATGCAGGCATTAGAATAGCAGATGTAGGGTGTGTAAGGGTCTGGAGAGTGAAAAGCTAAGTGTTGCCTCAGAGCACCAGGAAATGGAGCCAGGGTTGTGAAAGCCATCAAGCTTGCCTGCACTCTGCATTCCTTAATGTACAATGAAATGCTTTGATAACCGAAACCAAAAACCCTAAAATGGCAAGCACTTCCTGCAAGAATCCTTGAAATAAGGTTTGTTGCTAAAGTGGGGTAGTTGTCAGTGTAAGGGAGAAAGATGGGGGAATTGGAACTCTGCATGCTGGAATGGGGACATTTGCTTCAGCACGTGGGACTGCTGCTTGGGACACACTGAACAGCAAGAAAAGTACTGGAAGGATGCAGTCTTAGCTCCAAGGTAATGGATAATCCAGAAATAGCTGTTTCTCTTCCTCAACCTTTTTAAACTGCCACAGGAGACCTCTTTCCACTCAGAGCTCAGTTATTCTTCAGCATCGACTTCTCAACACACCACTTTGGCTTTCACAAGTAATCTGCTGGACAGGTTAGAAAACCTGTGCTGAATTCCCTCGCCTCTGATGTTTGGCTTCAGTTAGGAGAAGATTTGCCCCAAGACTAAACATGTGTAATATTAAGTGTAACCTTTTTTTAGCTTTATTGTTCTTGCTCCTAAATCTAAATTATGTATACCTTGGGTGAGTTTATGTGTATTTGAGTGAGGGAGAAAAACTCAAATGGGTATGGAAAATGTGGACTCCATTCACCCTACGTACACTGTAATATGAACAGACTCACAGAGGTGTGTGGGCATATATAGACTTAACCACATCTACCGTAAAGAGGAAAAAAATGCTGAGAAGCATTTTGTCATGTTTTCCACTTGAAATGTGTGAGCTGTGGAAACTCAAAATGATCACATTAATGTTCCTTCTGGTAGTTTTTTTCTGATGCTATTTATTTTTCTTGTGCTATTTGTTTGTTATTGAGAACTCGACAAGTTTGTGAGGTGGGTTTTTCTCCCCTTTTGCCATATCTTGAATATATGCACACATTTGAATTATGACTTTCCTACAGGAACTAACAGCTGTATGTGCAAATCATGCATATAAATCAATTACCGAGGCCTATGTACTATAAATGCACCCATTAATTAAGCAATGTCAGATGCTATGAACCATGAAGTTCATTACATCTTTAGCATTCAAACCAAGGATTATTTGAAGAAGCAATACTACGTTTACCTAATAGTTAATGAAATTAAGCCGGGTTGTTGCCAACATTCTTATTTTATGCCTAATTCAGTGTTTAAATGTTTATGAATAAAACACTAACTGCTGAAAGCAGAAATGTTGAAATGTAATTACTGGTAAGTTATAACGCACTTGAGGACTCATTATACCAGACTTGGGAGTTTTAAGATCACCAGTGTAACACAGTCTCCAAAAACACAGATTTTTTATGGGCTAAAAGCTGGAAAGACATAAATGCTGTTGAATTTGTCCTGGCTGAGTGGAAATTTTGATGATCGTGGTAGCATGATTTATGGGTATAACATTTTCCAGTCATTACGTGGTTGCATTTCACCATTGTGACATGATTTGCATACGTGAATATCTCTGCAAATTAACTTCTGATGAGAGCTACATCTGCCTGGATTAAGAAGCTCCTATCTGAAAACCAATCCAGATGCTACCCTGAAGGACCTATTTGAAAAAAGGCAATCTGCAATGTCATCATATATAGTTTTTCCATATGTATGTCCTGATTTAGATTTAAATGTAAATATTGCATGACAGTATTGGTAACTTTGTTAGGGTTTATTCTGCAAATGAAGAAGCACTCAGTGATGTCAATGTTTGGATTACCTCTACTGTGTATCATGCTTTCTTTCCTCTATTTCAATAACCTATCAGACAGCTACATATCAAGAGCTAGACTGGTATCTATCACAGTGTTTCAAAGCCATACTTAGCCAGATGAATTAAAAAAAAATCAAATTTAAAAGGAAACAGTACAAATGAAAGAAACAAAACCCTAAGACTCCCTAGTAAAAACATGGAAAAAGAACTGCAAAAATCTTTAGCTGAACATCATCTGCTGCTGCTGGCTCAGCATTTCCTAGGATCAGGGTTTTTTTCTGCTGGAGGATATGTATCCATAGAAAAATGGTACAGAACTCTGACAGGGAAAAGTTGCATGCACACTATGAATGCAACTGATACACACAAGAGATAAAGTCAGACAGTCAGACAGACGGGGGAGCACAGAGGGAAAATGAAATTTTTTTTTTGCAGAATAATGGTAAATCACTATCAGACTCTTCCTAAACTCTTGGCAGAGCCCAGTAATTGTTTTGCAGAACAGTAAAATAGGAGCTTGAAGGAGGAATTTAAAGGAGAATCATGAGGCAAGATTGTGAAGGAATTGTGAAAAAAAAACCCACAATTTTTTTGAGTACTGCAAAAAACAAAAGAGGGCCAAGAATTGGGGTGTGCAGAAGCCAACATACGCACTTGGTGTGGAAGACTGAGGCAAGTGTGGAAGGGATAATTGGAGAGTAGTAACACAGCCAAAGCAACAGACTTCTCCTTGGGGTGGCCTTCCAGATGTTCACTGAGGGGTTGGATTGCTTTGGACAGGTTCTGAGAAAGCAGCACCTTCTTCAAGATGCAGAGTTTTGTATCTGCAGGGCTCAGGAGGGAGCAACACAATGCCCTGGAGGGTGGGCAGCAGTGGTGAGACACTCAGGGATATGCTGCACATGGAAAATGAAGAGAATGAGAGCCCTGTGGACTTCAGATCTGAGACACTTCAGAGACAGAAGAGAGGGAGAGAAGCTGGTGGTTTTGGGTAGAAGGAAACAGGTTGAAAGAGGTGAGGTAGCAATGGGAGTCAGTAGCAGAGCAAAAGACGAGTTTGAGATTCTGACAACACTCAGAAACAAACACATGGAGAATGAAGAATCAGAGCCTTTATTGAGTAAAAAGAAAGTTAAGAGAAGAACCAGAGAAAGGAAGCAGCACTGACCTGAGAGAAGAAATATTTAACATGGGATTTGTGTGCTTTTTTAGGAATAGAAGAAATCAGATATTTCTATTTTGTAGAAAGCATTTTGATTTTTACCAATACCAAGTTTTTAAGATATATAGCAGTTATTGCACTGAAAGCATGAGCTTATCCTTTCCTCTCTCCCAGAAATCAACTAACATTGCTGCTGCTTGAACACAACGCTTTTGCTAAAAGCAATTCCAATTAAATTTTTAAATTGTGACAATATAGAAAAATTTATAATGAATTTTACTTTTCACATGAGTTGAAAGCTTGACATACAGAAGTAAATGGCCAAACCCCAAGGAGTAATTAGAAGCTGTTCCAGCAGTTCATATGTACAGACTTAACTAAGGCTTAACTATGCAGAAACCAAAGCCACACAGTGATACTCATACCACAGTTGTAACTGCTTTTGATCCCAGTGTTGTAAACTAAAAAGTAAGTGGAAGTACAGTTCAAAAATGGTTAAAACCAAAAAAAGTGTTCTCTCCTCAATAAGAGGCAGTAAATAACAATGTGCTAAACCACACAAGGTCTAAATGCTAGAATAAATTCACACTCATACACACACACAAAAAGTTAACAAAATACCTGCAGGCAAAGGCAGAAATAAGCCATGCCCCAGGAGTTAAACACGTGCAATTGTATGAACCCACCCCGTTCTTAGACTGAGCAGTGGCTCACTCAGTCTTCATGCCAATGTAGCGCTAAACAAGAAAAGGATGGTGGAGTCAATGTCACAATATATTTATAAATGCCACTTATACATATGCTCTCAGACTGGAGCTGGATTTCTCCTGCAGGTTGGCATGGAGGCAGAGCTATTGCCCTGCTTTCACTCCCCTGTAAAAATCCAAATCTGTTGCTTGAAGCCTCAGAATCTGCAGCTGGTTGTTGCCAAATATAACAAGTTACTTCCTTGGTGGGTTACATCCAAGGATGTTCAGCACTGCTGAATGCAATCACATGTGAAAAGGTTAGCAAGTGAAAGACATATACTTAATCTTACCAGCACTCATGAACAGCAATGAGATTCATTCCAGTGCTGGTAATTCTTAAATTAAGGCCTCTGATAGCAGAAATGAATGCAGACTAAGGGAAGGCAGAAGGGATTCTCTCTCTAAAGCACAGCTGATCTCACAAGTTAAGAAGGAGTAGAGAGCAGCCTGGACAAGACCATGCAATTTTTATCCAGTCCAGGCTTTGCTTCCTCATAAAGCAGCTGCTTTGAGATCCCACAAATTAGAAATGCAGAGTCAGCAACAGCAAGAGAACACATTGCCTAATTGTAAGATCCTCCTTACCAGAAAGCATAAATTTTATTACATTTTGAGACGTCTGGAGGTAAAATTCCTGATATTGTGTGTATATGTTGCAAGGAATTTTCATGTACTGATTGCGTGTAATAAGAAATGTAGGAGATTCTCTCAGTAAGCAGAGTTCCCACTGGCCATATCCACATATCCTTCCCAGTGTAATTCCCAATTGGCTTTGTGAAGGTCTGAAGAAGCAAAGGAGTAAATAAATTCATTTTCTGTCAGATTTACAGTTGTTTCTTCAAGAAGGACTGCCTTGATTGCTGTCTGTCTCTGTCATTCCCAAGCGGGTTCACATAGAAATCCTTAAATGATGTCAAGAGAAGAGGGAGCTAGAGCAGTGACATGTATTGGCTCTCAAATTTTGGGAGATATCTTGATTTTATTTCATCTGGCACCAGTAGCCACTCTTCTGTTCAGCATGGAGAAACACAGCACAATATGTCCTCACAAGGCAAAGGTGAAAAAAAAAATTATAAAGAGCATCAGGTGCTCATTATAGCCAGCAATTAGAAAATCTCAGGTGTTACGATGCTTATTCAAGTCTTCTGGTACTACATTGTTACGTAGGAAATACAGTGAATATCAGGTGTGACAATGCCAAGATTTGTGTTTCTCAACTGAGCTCAAATTAAAAAACAAATAACAAAAAAAACACCTCAAAACAAACAAATCCCACAAACAAATGGAAAAAAAGGCACCACCAACAAAAAAACAATCTACACAAAAAATAAGCAACTCTTCCCCTTTCACTTGGCACATCCAGGTTAGAAAAGAACAAAATACTTACCCAAGCACTTATATTTGTTTTTAGAAAGGTTAATTCTGTGGATTTAGTTGTAGGTGTTCTTAATGTTTTGTTTGCAATCTCTACCTAACAAGTTAGCAAGACTTTTTTCACTATTTTAAGTAGACTTTGAGCCTCAGAAGTCACTTGCCATGTTTACAAAAATGGACTAACGCTTTGTATATTGTATATATTAGATAGGTTCTGAACACAATAAATCCCTGTAACACAGGGCTTTAGTTACAGTTTTGCCATTCAAATGTCTGTGGAACAATTTTAAGAAGTTGCTTCAGAAGGGATACACCTACTGAAGCACAGATATATATCTTTTGTCGGCTTTGTTGATAAAATCTAACCCAAGAGCAAAAAAAGACCCAGCTGGCGCTAATCTAAATATTCCTTCTGTCTTTTGTGGTCACTGTGTTAGCTCTGGGTGCTTTTACTGTTTGATGATTACCTAGTGGTCAATGGTATTGGTCAAAAATACTGGTATTTTAGTCTCATTCCTCAAAATTAGGACACACGTTCCTTCTCCCATTTAGTGTTAGGGTCCAGACTGCTAAAGGAAAAAAGAATGAATTATCATCCTACCTTTAGGGATGCATAGATTAGTAAAACAAGACAGAAAAGCCTGCATTGGCAATATTTCAGCTGTACTTGCATGGTGGATGAAGAGAGTTCTTTTATTTTTTGATATGTTCTTGAGAGGACAGAAAAAACAATGAAATCTTTGGCATTATAATGTAAAACCTTCAGCAGGTGTTCTACATATGCCCAGATGGGTATGTGGATTTATTTTAGAACCAGATAGTGATCTTTTCATGATTCTGTTTAAGGTCAGAATAAATTTCTTTTTTGCTGTTTTTTAACAACTGAAGAACATTTTCATTTACATCTTCACTGCACTGACTTTCTCTCAGACCACATCTGAATAGATGAAACTAATTACCTCTTATTCCTTCAGTTCCTACTCAGTAAGCTTGAGGAGTTTAGACGACACAAGCAGGATCCCATTTTTCATCTAGAAACTCACACATCCAGAGAATTGTTAGCCTCTGTCTCTCTTTTTTTTTTTTTTTTTTTGTTTCATTCTCATGGGATCTGGAGAACAAATGGCTTTTCTCAGAATATTACACCAGCAGCCCTATCTTGTTTATCTTAATCACCTAAGAAGTTTATCTCTGCCTCAGTGGCTTGAGTAATCACTGATTATTTTCCTGAGTGAAGGGGATCCCATCCTACAATATTGTCATGCCCCTTTCCTTTGGTTGCTGTGTAGCATTCATGCCAGCTCCCTGGTGCAGGTGGGCAGAGTTCCAGCTGATTTGGGAGGGAGCAGGGTTTCATCCAAGGGCATACAGTCAAATGCACATCCAGATGTCAGGCACTGTGGGCAGTCATTACTCTGCAGTTTGAAATAACTCCTTCTATGCTTTGCACTCTGTGAATCTCAGCCTGGTCAAAGGCAACTTTGGCTTTAAGGCCCTGTACCCATTTATTCATGTCTCTCTAGATCTCACTTCTCTTGGCCTTGCTCCTCTTGTATTTGTGTTCTCAGTTTCATACTCTGGATCACATTGCATCTTTTCTGTCAAGTCCAGTGTCTGGGAAGAAAGCTGATCTGGTGCTGGTGAAGGAAGGATTTGACTCCTCTTTCTGTAAAACACGGAGGTATTCTGAGACTTTTTGGTGGAAAATGAAATTCTGTTCAATGGTATTCTGGGGTAGCAGATAAAACGTAATTTGTTCCTGGAATATTTACAGTATACAAGAATCTAAAAAAAGTGAGCATTTCAATGACAAAAAAAATGTATAATATTTTAACAGAAATTGTTCTTGTACTATGTCATGAACAACCTCATTAGTTTTTCTTTGATAATTAGCTGTAACTGTTTAAAAATTATTAGCTGTATTGAAACAAAGTCTTTTGAAAGAGAACCAGCATGAATACTTATTGTTAGTGAATTAATTCAGAAAAGCCTTGATTAAGCAATATACACCTAATTTCACATAAAAATGCTGAATTTTTTCCCCAAAGATTAACTTGAACTCCATTCATATGAAGAAAGTTATGTCTGAATATAAATTAGAGCTGTGTTAGAGACAGTCTGAGTTACGTACACAGAGGACCCAAAAAGAGTGGAGTTAATGGCTTCATGTTGTCTTTGTTTAGGTGGGACCTATGTAAAGGCTCAGGAGTGTCTGTGATCCTGTTAGCTCTGGATTTTGCCCTGGTTTTGGCAGGTCACTTTGTGCTTGACTGCTGGAGCACAGAAGGAGCAGTAGCTGAAAATCTCTTGCTGAAGGCAGCTGCACCAATACCTTGATTTTTCTCAGGTCTTGCCCATTTTGTGGTCATTTGTACCCCAGATGCTGCAGAATTAGTACATTCCCTCTGTGTGGCCAGCATATGTTCCTCCAAAGCCTCAGGGAGTCAGTGGGCATGGCAGCATGAGAGGATGAGGACGGGCTGGCTCCAAAAGCAGGAAGGCAGGTGGCCAGCTGCATGCAAGAGATCCTGTTACTCTGTGCAGCACTGTGGCTGCTGGAGCCTCCCCCACTGCCATGAGCACTCAGCCATCGCCCCCATGAGAGCAGCCGGGCACTCTGCGCTGCACCATCAGGATCCCTGGACACGTCCCATATGGCACCACCCTCACTGGCTGTCCCTTACTCTCCTTGCACCCTGGCATCCCCTTGGCTGCATCTCTGGGTGCCCCTGGCGAGGCTTTCTCACAACCAACTGTGCATGGGAAGGGAAATGATGTGAGGATGCTCATGGGGTTATTGTCTCTGAGTCCCTTGCCCAGGTAAAATAACACACACAAGCATTTCTTTCAAGCAAACCCTGTCTGCCTAATGAATCAGGATATTTAAAAGACATACATAGGTTCAATTTCATTATAAAAATAAAATAAAATTGCGAAAAGGAGACAATACAAAAGTGTGTAAGACAGATTTGCAATTAATTCTCCTTTTTCTTCCCTGGAATTCAAACATACCTCTTAGAACAAATGAGCTGAGGCTTGGGACAGTAATAAATCTTTGATTTTAATATAATTTTGAAAGAATCACACATCTCTAAAAGATTAGGGAAATATAACTTTTATTTTAATGCGAGTAGTATTTTACTGGACCCTGGCAGGGTATTAGAGAAATTATCATTTTCTCATTAGTCTAACTGCCAGCTAGCTCTTCTTACTTTCCTTTTCTTCACAATGGAGGGTGTCTCTGATAAAATGCTACTTAATCAAATTAATTAAGAGGGAGTAGATTTCTAAAGAATGAGTTTCAGAAGGAATCAGGCCAGAAACCGAGCATGTTCAACACTTGGAATGCTTTCTCAAATACCAGGCTTCAGTGGTATTTGTTTTCCTGGGTCAGGTCCTAATAGTTTGGCTTTCGGATTAAAGCAGGGAAATTTTTTATTAGACAAAAAGGTGCCATCAAATGGATTTATGAAAATTTGGACGTATTGCTGAACTTCTTGTCAAAATAATTTCCTTCAAGAAGTTCAGTGCTGTCAGTGCATTCATTTTGTAATTAAATGTTTTGACAATTCAGACTGAAGCAATCATTTGTTTGAGAATTCCTTTTTGCTATATAGTTGTGAAGTGTGAAATCAAAACCACATCTGACTTGATTCTTTTCTAATCAATTGTTCAAAATAACTGAGTTTTGTGCCAAACTGAAATAATTATTTTTGAGCTGTCAGAACTGCTGATGAATGTGAAAAAATGAAGGAACTGGAATAAAAGCAGTATGAGTACAGAACTCAAAATTTGTGGGCTACAAATAGAAAATCTTTCATGGATAGTCTATTATAATTTTGCTTATTCAGTTGCCATACACGGCAGTGTTAACTGCTGTGAATGCAGATTAACTCTACAGTTTATTTCAGCATGTATATTGAAAACAATACTTACTATTTCAACTAGGACATATTAATCTGTATCTTGTTCTAGAAAGAACTGTCTAATTGTTAGCTACTTGTGATTAATCCCTCATTATTTAGAATGATCACTGTAAAATCCCCCACAGGGACCACCTGTTGTGCCAGGCTTTGTACAAATCAGGATTGTGAGATATCACAGTCTGGCCCAGATCTGCTGGCTGCTGGGTCTCAGTTTGTTGTGATGGGATCTCACTCCATTTTCCAGCATGTTACAAAAGAATAGAGTTGGAACTAGATCCAGGCCATTCAGAAACCTTCTCCAGAGACAGACCCTTCTTTCCCTCCTTTTCCTCAGTAAAAACCTCTCTTAGTGGTAGGCTCCTGGTACTGATCTACCATAAAGCTCTCTGCCCAAAGCTTTAGAAAGCACAACAGCATTTGGGCCTCAGGACAGACAGTAACAGAACACAAGCTGAATTCCGGGGTGGAGGAGGTGCCTTCTTGTAGGGCATCTCAAATGTGAGATACTCTGTGTCAATCTCCAAGGGCTGGTAGCCCTACTGGTTTGGGGACACCTGTGGAAGAGGTACAGCAGCACTGCTCAGTTTTAAGGCTGCTGCAGAAAAACTTCAGGCTAGACACAGATGCACAGGTCTCAGACTGTCTCTGTCAGATATGACAGCTCTGCCATACCTGAATCCTGCCCATCCACTTGCTTGTTTGAACAACCATCCGACTTTGTCTCCCAGGTATGTTTTTGGGGACAGTATGAGAGTAAACTACAGACAGAGACAAAGGTATACCACACATCCTCCTGTCTCCTGAAGGGTAGAACAATTGTGCAGACCTCTGGTAAACATCATGAGGCTTAGAGCAGTTCCCCTCAGACTCTTAAGTGATCTCACCTCCCATGTTCAAGTCCTCCATGGAGACTCAAGGTCTCACCTCTCACTTTCTTTTAGGGAGAGAAGGTTCCATTTGCACTTAGAGTGATTTCATTCTGGCAAGAAAGACAGATTTCTTGCATAAAGAGGCACATATGTTTAAAATGGTTCCTACCCCTTTTTTGGCAAAGAGACACTGAGGTGAGGGGATGGGGAACAAGGCATTAATTAAGAGAAGAGGTATATCCACAGTTAGTTTTTCCCAAGCTGAGTTCCTGAAGAGAAAGACACCAAAATTAAAGAGAATAGAGCTTTATTTTTTTGCTCTTTAATGGCTCTGTGATTCAGAGGGTGTAATGTGAAAATTTGTGATTCTCTTCCGAAAGGACAGCTGTGGCACATGTGATACTCATGAAAACCACTAGAATCTTGTAACAGCCTCTGAAAGCTCCTCTATCTCCATTTACCAATTTTCTCCCTTCTTCTCCCTCATGTAGCATCCTCAGATTGCCAAGTGTCTAAGGGAAGGTGCCAAGTAGGTTGAAATAAATATTTCCATAGAGAACGAAGTTGTGTTTTTAAAGCATTAGAAGATGTTGCTTTATTATATTCTTTTTCCTTAAGTAATATCAATTCAGTAATGAACAAGAAGTGGAATTAGCTGAGATAAGTATGATACAGCCAAAAAAAAAAAAAAATTGAACAAGAAGTTGGACAGATGGGTTTCTGAAACTAGCCATACAGAAATGAAGAAAGTCATGTAACCAAAAGCAACATACTGCAGATTTTTTGTTCTAATTGTTAAAAAATGTTCCCTCCTACTCTTGGAACTTCTAGTCCAAGTTTGAGCCTGGAGCAAATTTTTGCAGTAAAGTTATAAACCCTTGAAAACAGAGGTTTATAATGGAAACACTGGCACAATTTTAACTACAGTGTTGTGCCATGGGGTGCCTCTATAATAAAAAAAGTCTCTGAGCTTGTACACCAGCCAGAAAAGCTAGCAACACCAAAAAAAAAAAATTGACAGAAGTAGATGAGAGATCAGCAGTAGAATTTTTGAGATGAATTAAGCACATGAAGCCCTACACAATAAAGGATTACAAACAATTTTTCACAGCTTTGAATAAATACAGAATAGGAACCACACTTTGAGAAAATGATAGGTTATTAAGGTATGGAATTTAATATCATTGTCAATCTATAAAACTTTTACAACCTAGTCTTATTTGCACAGAGATTACATCCCCAAAGCTCAGTGCCAAAGACACATGTTAATAAGCTCACAACTTTTAATTAAGCAATATGTATAAGTAGATTCCCATTAAGCTGTGATTTGTGGGCTAGTTCATTACAGTGGGTTCCAGCCACCAGACACATATTCAATACAAATCAAGCAGCCTGCATATTATCCAGCTTAATGTGAGCCTACTTGGGATATTTTATCACCAGTTCAGATTGGTGGTTCAGAGAACTATATTTTTTTCTAAGACTGGGGCAGCGACCAGAACCTTATAATGACCCCATGTTGTTTTCTTAATGAAACTATCTATCTGAATTGTTTAGTTGCAACTGGCAATTATTCATACAGTTAATCATAGTTCTGTTATATACAACATGTATATGACATTCAGCCAGAACGCATTTGCTCTCATTTAAATTAAATGTGTAAAATAAGGCACAAAATAAGGAAATATGGATAATGACAAATGCAACAATAAAAATAATTCAGACATTTTACTCCAAAGAGAATGATGACATTTTCCAAGTCTCAGAATAACTCTCTTTTGAGTTTCTGAATTATGCTAAAATTTCCGCCTCTAGTTTGTGACTCAGGGTGTCAAGTGGAATTTTTTCAATCAGCTTTACCCATGACAGTGTGCCATGCCATTTCACATTTTTCTTGCTTAGATGGATTTCCCATTGATTACATCAGCAGTGAGGATTGTAGAGAAATCTGATGCAATAGTCTTAAAAATAAGATGGATATTCTGCAATATTTAACTTTTTTTTTTTTTTTTTGCAGGAGTTATAAGTTCATGGTGTATTGGATCATCATCTAGGAGAAATTACTACAGTCAGATTTCTGGAAAATAATACTTCATCATAGCATTTTCTTTTGGTATTCCTTCCATAACAATAAGTGAATTAATTAACTTTGCTACATATTTACAGTTATCAAGAGTGACAATTGTTTTTAACAGCTCTATGAGTAAGGATTCTACTGTAGTTCACTGTAAGGAAATATACATTTTATTTACTGACTGACCTTTTCTCTGTAACCTCTCTTTAGCCCCCATAAAACATACACAAAATATTTAGGGTTGATTTTTTAAAATTCATATTTTCTAGTTTGCTACTGAAATATTCTCTGAACAACCAATCTTAGATAACATAACGATAGTACCAAGAGCTTTCCAGTATTTATTTGGAAAACAGAATTTGCCATTGAGCCCTAGGTTCATCTTATTCAGTATCTTTCTAACACCAGCAGCTTAGCCATGAGGTTTTATGAAACTAAGGAGGGAATGAGACTCAGTAGAGGAGACTCCAGGCTGAAAGAGAAAGGAGTGAGCTCCTGAGAAGGAGATGTGAACTACAAATCAAGAAGACAAGGAGAGGAGAAAGATCATAATTAGCCATAGCTCTAAATGTAACAAGAAGAAATTTTCAATCAATATGGTAAGCTGCTTGTAGCCAATTAAAAGATTGTAAAATAGGGACAATGCCATATGTAGATTAGGCTAGTCTCATAAAAAGAGCCTTGAAGCAGTGTTGCATAGTTCATGAATTGATTTTGCTTGAAGGCCGAAGAAAAAGAAGCTGCAATAACCCAGACCTATAGTTACAAAAGTGATACCTCAGAAAAGTCCATTCAGTGCCAAATGAGTCAGAGGAGTTTTATACCAAAGTTTTGCCTTAGCTAACCATCGTACATAACTAGGATCATGCTGGTGCAAAACTATAATGAAGAGGATTTGGGATTGGGGGATTTTTTATGATTACACTATTTCTAAATAAACTAGAGCAATGCAGGTCTGGGAAAACCTGTACCTCTGCCTTCAGCTTTAATCTACCCCTGCATGCTAGCACTTTGCCTCTGCCAACTCTACAGGATGCAGCAGCATATGGAGGAGTGAGGAAAATACTCCAGAAGCTGAAGTGTTAAAAACAGCCTCCTGAAGCCTGCAGAGGAAGCATGGAGTCAAGGAAAACACCCAGACATATAGCTGTTGAGACAGGAGCAACATTACAACCATTAAAATCAAATGTCAAAGAAGGAACAATGCCTATTAGCTTTTAGAAGCCAGAAATGAACAGTTCAGCTTTATCAAACAAATGGGTTGCACTATCCAATTACTAACTTCTGATAAGCACCATGTCAATTTTGAAATTGTACCGCTGAGTCCGTGGAGAAGAAAAAATAAATTCGAGTTATCCACATAACAAGGATAAAAGGAAGCCAAACTGCTACAATCCTGACCTAATTACCCAGGCAAATCACTCCCCTTTCTGGAACCTTGCAGAGCCAGTAGGAACTGTAGCATTTGCTGACAAAGCTCTGACCTTGCAGGAAGCTCCTTTTCTCTCCTCTTCATGTCCCCTCTGATCAGAAGCCTTGAGAAGTCCTCTGACTGGGTCCCTCACTCAAAGCAGTATCTATCTCAGCATCTTTTTATTTCATCATACCCAGGAGTATAAAATCTGGGACTGTGTGTGCCCTGGTCGAGTGGAAGTCTGCAGCCTGCAGAGTGAAAGTGACTCCTTATCCAGCACAGGAAATTTTTCACAGCTTCACAGAGCAGCTGGCACACATACTAGAGGAAACCATTATCCTATTTGCTTCTTAAGGCTGATATCCACTGTGTTCAGGGAACATACAGAGGCTCCCATTCCTTCTTCAGTGTTGTTCAGTCTGAAGTTGGTTGGCAATTCCCATTTTAGTGCTATCCAGGCATGGGTTGAGTTTCTCAGCAGCAGAGTATATAATTGAAAGGGTAAGGATAATGATAATAATAATAATAAAAATTTATAAATTACATTTTATGTAATGTAGTATGCACACACGTCCTGCTTTCTTTTTCATCTCTGTCTAAAATGAGTGTTAAAGTCCATGTTTTATCCCCAGCAAGTGGGCTGTCTGTAAGGACTCCTACCTCCTACCTGTCTTATCACTCACAATATTCATAATCAAATAAGAAACACAGGAGTTCCAAATAAACCTTTAAACCTCACGCACACACACACAGAGGGCAGAAATCCACTTCAGTCGCAGGTGTGTTGGATGAGGGAATGATAGCATCACTCCCACCTGTCCTCACCACCCTTCTCCCAGAGATGACTGCACTCAGAACAGCTAGCAGAGTTGCTCATGTGAATGATTTCTCACCTGTTTTGGCTAAACACGGTCCTGTGAGGCTTGAGCAGCTGGAGCAGAAGGTATTTGCTGCTCAATCTGAAATGGGTGAGGGAAAGATCCCATGGGAGCTTCTCCTGCATAGAAAAGCAGATGTAGATGATCTCTTCAGGTGGCACAGCTGTGCTCAAAGGAGAGTGTGTGTCCACAACAACAGCAAGGGTAGAAGAGGAAAGCTAGAAATTAGCAACCTGAATGCAGCATCTTAGTGTGTGCCCACTGTTTTCTTTTTGGACAAAGCCATGCCTGTACTGGCTCTTTTGACATCCCTTCTAAAATCCCTCAGGCTGTCAGAGTGGCAGAGACAACCCCTTAGCTTATACACTCAGCCCCAGACTCAGGTAAAATGTTGTGTTCCTGATAAGGTAGATACATGTGCATGAGGCCATTTGTTCATAAGGAAAATCAGCATTTAAGAGTTGTTGGTAGGTCAATGTAACATGGTAAGTTTTTCAGTGCTCAAAAAAGAGCAGGGGAGGAGAAGGGAGCAGAGGGGAGTTGGGGGCTGAAACCTATTCCTGTCCACCAGTTGTTAGTGGAAAAAAATCACTTGATGAGACCATTAAAAAATTTAGGCTTTTTAATCTCTAATTTGAAAGATATTACGAGAAAAGTATAGCACGTTCTCTGATATTCAGAGCCTCTCTAATATATTCACAGACAATATCTGTTGAAAAAACCAAAAGCCTTCAAACAGTGATTTTTTTATTCCAAGATAGAAAATAAAGACTTAAGCATCATAAACAACAGAAAAAACTTTGGAAAAGTTTAAAATATAGAGCCTTGCCACTGGAACCTGTCCTGCTCTCATTCTGTACACATGAGCACATATATACATGCGCATTCTTGCACTGATTTTAGACACAATCATAGCTGTTGCTGCTCCAAATTCACTGTGAATGATGAAGTTCTAAAATTCATCTAAACATGAAGAGGAAAAAAATCCTTTCTTTTTTTCATTTTTATTATTTTCTTGTGTAAGGATTCCATGCCTTTGGAGTAGGAGACTATTATAAATACATGTCATAGTGCAGATGAAGAAGTTTTCCAATTTCATTAACAAGTAGCAAGTTCTGTGCATATACCTCCCATACAGAATGTTTTAGAAATATGCCCTATTATGTCTAGTTAAGTCAACCTTGTGTCATTATTTCATATTAGTGTATATGACAGGATTGGCATACCCAGGAGAGATGCATCAGAGCCATTACGTGCCAGCCAGGAAAATGAAAAAAGGAATTTTATGTTTTGAAATCTATGTTAAATATCATATCCTCAAATATTTTGAGAAGGAAAGGTTCTATTGGTAAAAAAAAAAACAAACTGTTAAGGTTTAAGAAAATATTTTGAATAAAGTTCTAGTAAAATGGTGGGGGTGGGGGGAAGGGCCAATTTTGGAGTGTTTATTTAAGTAGAAAAAGACAGGGAAATGAGAATGAAAAGTCTACTGCATGAAGAGAAGAAAGCGTTGCTTAAATGCCTTGCTTTTTAATATATATTTCTTTTAAAAAGACACATTTTATTTTTCACAAGGAAACTTTTTGAAATAGATCTAGATTTTGCAAAATATTTCTTTCATTATCGTACACTATTAATGGAAAGACTTCTGCTGTATAAGACTACACTGCTTTCACTAAAGTGTTAAGCACACATTAAGCAAAAGTGGAAAGGGTACCTGTTTTGGGGAGATCATATAATTTCCACGGAACCCCAGAAATTTAGGGCCACAAGAAAACTCAAAACACCTCCAGTCAACATTTGTACTAAAAATAGATGAACTACATCACTTCCTACATGTTTCTCTTTATTGGTGAGTTGACCTTGATTGGACATCAGTTGCCCACCAAGCTGCTCTATCACTCTTCTTCATAGCAGGGTGGGGGAGAGAAGATAAGATGGAAAAATCCTTATGGGTCAAGATAAAGGCAGCTTGATAAATTGGAAGCAAAGGAAAACAAGAGATTTTATTCCCTACTTCCCATCAGCAGGCTACGTCTGGTCACTTCTCAGGAAGCAGAGCCTCAGTACCTGCAGTGCTTGCTCTGGAACACAAATGTCATAAATAATAAATGCCTTTTGTCCTCCTTTCTCTTAGCTGTTATTTCTGAGCAGGTGCCATATGGTATGGAATATCGTTTTGGTCTGAGTCAGCTGTCTTGGCTGTGTCCCCACCCAACTCGTTGCCCATTCCCAGTGTACTGGCGAGGAGAAGAATGTTGGAGAAGGAGTGTGAGCACGCCCCAGCAATGGCCCAAACACCAGCATGGCAGCAACACCTCTCCAGCTGCCAGTACAAAGAACAGCACTGAGCAGTGAGAGTGAGGACTGCCACGGGAAAATGGACTCCATGTCAGCCAAACACAATACACTTTACAAAGAAAACAGCCTTCAAACCTAGTCATAAGAGAAAACTCAAAACAGGATTCCCCACAGAATGACACTCCAGGGAAAATGAAGGACTCAAAATAGCTTCATGCATAGGTTCGTTGATCTTGTAATTTTTACATCTGAACTGTAATTTTATCTCCTTCTAACACTTGATCTGGCTAGTGAAGATGAATCTGTGGCTCAGACCTTGGATCATCTCCTGCATGTGTAATTCCCAAGAGTTTTGTTGTGTAGCTCCTGACTGCTGTTTAGGAGGTGGTAGTGGCTTAGGAAAGGTTTGAGGCTCAGAAAGGTTTATGACTATTCACATCTTCCATGTGTTCAGACAACAGATTTGAGTGTCTTCCAATGTCCATTGCTGTGGAGGAAATAATGTTGCTGCGTGATATAAAGGCAGCACTCAATATCAAAACCTCTTGCATTGTAAATTCTCACGTCCCCATTGTCTTTAACTGAGCAGCCAAAAAGTACTTTTGCTGAGGATCAGACTCCCCATCTTTAGATTACTGGATAATAATACCCTATCAAGGAGATATAAGAGGAAATCAGAAAAGCTCATCAGAATGTTCAGTGACATGGCAGCAGATTTATGAGAAAAAAAAGATGTCATTATAAAGAAGGGGAAAAAAAAGGAAAGGTCATATTCATTAGGAAGGAAGGAAGACCTAAAGAAAGTACAGGAAATTTTAGATCTACCAGCACTTTGGAGTTTTGTTGTTAAGAGTGAGGGAGGATTTCTCAGCACATTTATTAAAATGAGGTACTTCTCTTTATTTTTACAATCTTTTTATTATCGTAGCAATACATCTTCTACTGCTTCCTTAAGCATTAACAGCAGATTTATTTAATAAAACTGAGGACTGAGCATCACTGAAAATACTCTTTCCAATGGAATGCTCTCATGCTGTGATTGGTGAAGTGCTAAGTAATTTGCTTTTAATGTTAGCACATACCATTTAGCACTATATTTAACTGAATGATGAAAATCACTCATTTTTCATCCCCTTGCTTAACTGGTGCTCAGTGTAATCTATCTACTGTACTGGTAGCCTAGCTCCAGATATATTCTAATAGACCCTGGTCTCCAATCTACAACAAGCATTTTAATTTTTAATTCATAGTTATGCCTTTATCCTTTAATAGAACAGAACTACAGATGGGGAGTATGTTTTAGATAATAAGAGCACAGTAGGTACCCAGGGAAACTACACCACTAAAAGGATTCTTTATTTACACTTTTCAGTAATGACTACATATATATAGCTACACAGGAGAAAATTGTTGCAAAGGAACACTGCATAGGCAGGCAATTACTATCCAACTATAAGTGAGCATTATGGATGATGCTGCTGATAAGAGCACTTCAGAAAACAATTTAAAAGACAATGCCACCCACTGCACATTGACCAACAAACATGGGAACTCATGAGATGCAAGTAATAAGTTAATAGGTAGGATGCTACATTAAAAAAAAAAAAAGTAAATTTGCCTAATATTAAAACATACTTTAAATTCAGCTTTCACAAATTTAATGTACAGGATTGTACATCCTAGATCAAATGAAAGTCATTGGAGACATTTCAATATAACTGGAGGAATAAAAGTGGTCAGTCAAGTCTGCCATGCTGAAAAAAGTTCCAGTACTAGATCCTCATTTGTCAGAAAAATCAACACAGTCCTATTGGAACTTAAGATATGGTGGTTCCCCACATAAAGTCAGTCCCACCATCAGATTCCAACACTGTATTACCAACACCAAGGTTAAAATCTCACAGAACCAGACTGGGATATCCTAAGTCAGTGAGAAACCCAGGGTATAATATTGCCCAAAGGGATTTTTACCATTATAGTTAGTCCTCCTGAAAGGCAAAACTGAGGCCCAGGAAGATGCTGCCCACAGCATTTTGGTGTTGTCACATCGCAAAGGGTTACTGGGTGGTTTCTCTCCAGTTAGTTTCTTTTCCAAAGTTATGTAGAAAAGTTTAAAGTGTCAACAGGCAAAGCAAACATTAAAAGGCAATTTTATTTCTGTTATGACAGAGAGAAGTAATCCAAGTAATATCTTATGCAATAAAAGCCACAAAAATCACATGAATTCTTGAAGATATTCAGAGGTTTTTTAAAACCATTTCTGTCTGCATATAAGTCATAAAATAACCACAGACACACACAAATAAATTGGAAAAAAATAAAAACCCAAGAAAAGAGGTGGAAACCAAACCACTATCTAGCATAACCAAATTAAAACTGTGCTCAGGAGTGACATTTAAACCTTTAGGTTACTACCTAATGTAATTTAAGGCTTATTCAGGTGGATGAGAACTGTAGATTTAATGCTATTAATCAATAACGCTCAAGATATTGGGTAAGATCTTAGAAAGATAAATGCATCTGAAAAACTTTTACCATAGCAGTGCAAACAAAGGGACACCAGAAAATCATATGCTAGAAAAATGTCACTGATTACTATCTTAATTGACTACAGAATTATACATAAAAGATTCAAAATAGCAGTAAGGTTAAGTTTCTTCCCGCTTCCAACTTCATTTTCAGGACAAAAAGGGAAGACTGAATCAGGATGCTGGCAGTCTGCCCTGTATTTCTCCATTTGCCTCTGACTTTGTTGGCCTTGCACAAGTGATTTCACCTTTCTTGCTGTGTTCCCCTTCCCACCTTCTTCTGTTGTCTCTCATAGTTCTTGCCTTTGGGGCACAGACAATTTCTGATACATTTGTATGGAGCCAAATAGAATAGGCACTCACTGATTCGAACTAAAGAGAACTGACTGGTTTTAACTTTAATACTTATAAGGAAGCATGAACATAACCTCCAGGTTGCTTTAAGCTGCTCACAGGGAAGAAGGTTGGTCATATCTCATGAGGTTGCACATAAACCTCAGAAAAAATGATCTCCTGGATCTTGTAAATTTTGCAGCGTGTTGGGACTTGGCTACAGAACTGGTGGATGAAGCCATCATCGTCCTCTTCTGGGCATTCTTGCAGTCTTGCAATTTCAATAGCATTGTGCTTTGAACAATTACTGAAAACACTGTCAATGTTTTGTCATGAAACTTGAAAGACAAATCAGCAACATTTTCCCCACCACAGCTAACAGGTACAAGCAAAGCTGGAAAAGCAGAAACAAGCAAACCTGAGAGATCTAGGAATGTCCCACAACTGGGAAAGGAAAAAAAGTCACATGAAATATTTCTGTTTGCATGATCCAATCTGTGGTCTGCTCCTGTGAGTTCACCACGCTGCACAGCTTGTTGAAGCCACAGAAGAGCTATGAAGGAGGCATTCACAGGACAACACTGCATGGGCAGAGACATGGCCATCACAAACGTAAATCCTATCAGACAGTAGCCATACAACGGATGTGGATCACAATGTAAACAACTCCACGGACCATGTGTTACTGCAGGAACTAGCTCTTGTCAGAGACAACGAGATTTCCTGAAGATCAGAAAAAAAGATGTATAGAAAGACATGATGCAAATACACCAGTGACAATGTATGACCTCTCTCCCCCAACAAAAGGGGTATAGGAGCAAGAACTCATACACTGAATTTATCAGGTTTCCTTAAAAAAATCTGTCTTTTGTGCTCGTGTGAACTTTCCAAGGTTTCCCTGTTAGCAAACAAGATTACTTGTGAATTTAAAAGTAACACAAGGTGCTTTTAAATGAATTTTACTCCTTAGAGGGCATTGAAAAACTGACAGTAATAGGACTCAGCTGAGTGCAGAGATCTTGTGGATCCAGCTACAATGAGCTTTGATAAGCAACAAGAAGAAATTGATATCTCATAAAAACAGTGATGTCTAAGGACACTCAGCGTGTTCTGTAGTGCTCTGTCATCAAATGCCCTGATACCACCTTTGGTCAGGAGCAACTTCACTGAAAACTTGACACAGATGTTCCACTCTGCATGTACTTCTCTAGGCACTGTAAGGGGACCAGTAGCTCTCAGTACACAATAGAAAACACAATACAAGTCTGAGAGATTCGGACTTTTGCACTTAGGCCAATACGTCTGGACACGTACCTAAATATATACACAATAACTAATTTAAGCCTGACCCCAGCATAATTTAAATGCTAGTGCTTGCCTAAGTTAGATCGCACTGGATTGTGTTACTGTATTGAAATTCTGACTGGAAAGTGTGACAGTGCTGGGGTAAAGGACAGCACTTCAGTCTTCAGGATTCGTGCAACAGCTGATGAAACTACCCAGGGATGGAGACACATTGGAAAATACAACTGCAAAATTTCAGCTGTCACTGATCGCACCCTACCATTCCCAAAAGAAACTGTTTTGAAATTATTTGCTTTTTTCTATGCCTCCCATCATTTTATGCTTAGGTACCAGGATTGTTTTTCATCTAGTTATAGAAACTGAAAATAATACCTTTCCACCTTGCTGTACTCTTTTTCCTCTCCCTCAGCTTGATATGTGTAGATGTACAGAGCACACTGTCCTTTTCCCTTATATGCTCCTGGTCTGTGCTCACTTTACACAGAAGACTTTCCTCACTAATGTCACCAAATGCCTGAAAAACAGAACAGACAAAATCAACATATTATTATGGCAGCATTAAGTGAAATATCAGAGGGAACATAGATGACTTTGATTACCCTTCGCCACCCCTCTCTTCTTGCTTTCAAAATATCACAGCTTATAAGCTTTTGTGTGTGTGAAATTTTATTCTGTCATACTAATAACCCAGCTTTGCAGCAGCTTACAGTTTAGCTTTCATGCTTCAGTTCCACTCCTGGGCTTATGACAATTTTTCTAACAGTTCTGCCAAAATATTATAAAGTAAAACTTACTGTAAATGTATTCACTAATACAGATAGAGCAGTGAGATTAACAATTTAAACACATGTGAAATGTGAATTCACCTAATTTTTCTCACTGTAAATTCTTTAGTAAAATAGTGGAATGGGGATTTTTACGCCCGTTGCTTTTCATAATTTCTTCTTATGATGTTCTTGACACATGGAGAAGATATGAATGAATAAAGAATATACACTCAAAGAAGGAAATCATGGCCATGAGGAGGAGATGTTATAGGACTGGAAATTGGTTATAAAGCCAAGGCACTGCATCAGATTCAGCTTGGTTCATTAGTAGTTACCACATCATGTGTCAGATCCTCAGCTTGTGTCATGTGGGTGGCATTTTGCACAAGAGTGCCCTGCCTCCAATTGTTTTCATGTTTTGGAATGCCCATATAAGAGAAATTTTGCTCTGATGAATTTGAGCAGAAATCAAATTTCAGATACTGAGAAGTAACTGAGCTTAGCTCTGTCTAGCTGCTGTTACTAAAATGTTAGCACGAAACATCAGGTTGATCCAGTAATACAGTAATATTTTAAAGAATTTTGTTATTCTCAATCTAGTTTAGCACAGCTATAATATATTTTCCAAACACAGGTACATGTAAGGGAATGATCTCTAATTTCTATTGTATTTTTTTGCGTATTCTTATTTTCTGTCTGCTGAAGCATCTTACAGTCTTTGTAGTGTTTCTGGTTTTGATGCACTGCAAAGGTAGGAAGTGCTGCTACCTCAGGAACAGAGGGAAGCAGGCAATGTAGTAAATATTCCCCACCTCACATGAAAAGTTGAGACTAAATATTGGAATGGTCTTGTGCATCCTACATCCTAGGCAAGTTTCTCTGTACCAGGATATTCTTTCTTCTCACCTAGATACCACTTACACAGAACAGCTGTTACTTTAGTTTTATTCTTTCAAACTAAGAGATAGTCCAGTTTTAGGTTACCCAAAGCTGTTTTTCTCATGGCATAAACAATCATCAGGGCAGGTCAAAAAGAGATACAACATCATGGTAGGACTTCATAGCAACACTTTTGCATTGTGTCAAAGTCAAGAAGACAGGAGACATAAAGGGGGCCTACAGCGTCAGTGAGCTAACAGATACAGAAATATTTTTCCAGTTGCAATAATCTGAGAAAAATATATGGAAATATCATCAGTGTATACCTGTAGTTGCAACCCTAATTCCCCAGAAGTTGGAACACTAATTTCATTTTATAGAATCACTTAGATAGATTTGGAAAAGTCCTTTAAGATCATTGAGTACATCCATAAGCTTAATACTGCCAAGCCCACCACTAAACTATGTTCTCAAGTGCCACATCCACATGTCTTTCAAATGCCTCCAGGGATGGTGACTCAACCACTTTTCTGGACAGCTTTTTCCAGTGCTTGAAAACCCTGTCATGCTGTTGAGAAATTTTTCCTAATATCCAGTCCATTTCCTCTTGTCCTGTTGCTTGTTACCCAGCTGAAGAGGCCAACCCTCACCTGTCTACAACCTCTTTTCAAGCAGTTGTAGAGCAATAAAATCACCCCTTTTCTCCTTTTCTCCAGGCTACA
Organism: Acrocephalus scirpaceus scirpaceus; assembly: GCA_910950805.1. Classification (NCBI taxonomy): domain Eukaryota; kingdom Metazoa; phylum Chordata; class Aves; order Passeriformes; family Sylviidae; genus Acrocephalus; species Acrocephalus scirpaceus. The sequence goes on along the minus strand of OU383773.1, from coordinate 38,789,674 downwards.
CAACTCCAGCTCCCACTTCTGCTCTTCATAAGACTTGTCTCTATGCAAAAAAAAGAGGATACAGGGGATATTTAAGAGTTCACTGGAAAAGCCTTTCCTTTGGTGCTGGTTAACATATACCAAGAGCTCTCCCAAACCTGATCATTCACATACCCAGCATGAAGCACTGAAGCAATAGAAACTCTTTGCTACAACTAAGGTGCTATTATTTACTTGTGTACTTTAAATTGAAGCTTGTAGAGATATGTCAGATTTTTAAACTTGATCAGATGTTGTGCAGAGTTATGTTCTCAAATTAAAGTCCAGGTTGTTGTTGTTGCTGAGAGTGACTTAATAGCAGTAACCTTATGGTTAATCAACCATATAGTAAAGTTCACCATGCACTTACTGCAGTGTAATTATAAAGTGAGCAAAAATATAATTGATGCGTTTTGTCAATCTGTGTAGCTGCAAGGTACTTTTTCAAAGGTTATTCTTTTATTCAGATAAAGTAAGTTAATGCTGTTTTGGCAATTATCCTTTGACTTCAGAGATTTTACTGCTGATTCAGGTAAAACTGCAATAGATGAATAAAGATTATAAGTGTTTAAAAGTGCAAAATACTTTCTGCAACAATCAGTGGCTCTGCCCTTTCAGCATAAAATCGTTCTGACAATCACTGAAAATACAGCAAATCTTGGTGTTTAAAGTGGGTTGAAACTGAAAGATGTATTTTTTAATACAAAAATAACACTTTTAAAATACCCCTTAATTATCATCACGGCAGTTTGTTATATAATACAAGTAGAGAGCTATGGCAGCATTTTTCCCCAGAGCACTGGCTCAGACTGAATGGGTGCAATTAAACCTGCTTCCATTCCTTCTGCAAACAATTGAAGGAAAGAGTTCTAACTCTTCAGGAAAAAAGAAATTAAAATTTCCATGAACATAATATATTTGTGCGTTGATCAGGTAGGTAAACCTTGCTCCTCACCCCACACTCTCTGCAAGCAAAAAAAGAAGCCGGTATGATTTAAAATTAAATATTCATATACAGAATAAGGCTATGTTGCTGTAGTTCTGGTATTTCAGTAATTTTTTGGTTATCTGAAAGCCAATGAGTCCTGCTGAAAAGGTCCAGCAGGGGTCCCATCTCATTCCTTTCCTGGTTCTCCTATCAGAGCACAGACAGCACCATAGACAAGCAGGACACAGCCACCTGAAGGAAAGAAATCTTTTTCTACATGACTCTGTGACTTTCTAGGGTACAGAGCATATAAAATCTGAGATTTGTAGAACATTAGGGAGGGTGGAAATGGCCACATGTTGCAAGGCTGCCTCCTGCATGTCTATTCTGTTGCATCATAGTCTTGACTGCAGCTGATAACAGATTCACAATTAATAGACACAGCTTCTATTTAAAGCTATACCACAATTTACTGGAAAAAAAGCAAAGACCTAATCTTGTACTTGACAGGGAAAACAACCTGAAACAGAAGATATGGAGGAATAACTTCTGCTCAGCTTAGACACATTGTGCTCATCCACTTCATCTGCAGCAGAGAGATTGGCTGACCCACCACAAGGGCAAGGAGCAACAGACTGGGTCCATTTCAGGACAGGGTTTACATGTCACATGTGAGATGAGCTGGATCAATTAAAGAACAAAGCATACAAGCACAAGATTTCTTCGGGAAATCTCTTTTCCTTATTCTCATTTTTTCAGTGAGATGGAAAGTGCTGCCTGTACAACTAATTTCTTTCTTAAACTGATTATCTTTAATTGAATCATAACAGAAATACATACTGATAATAATAAAACAGTCTGGTTTTAACTTCTTACTTGAGGTGAAACTTGCTATATTGCCATGACCCTCAACAAAAGGGCTGTAGGTTTGCAGGCTATACTGATCTGATTGCCATGGATTATCCCTTGGGATTACACCATGGGATTGTCCATGGGAGTATCCTTTAGCTGAGTAAAATGTATGATTCCCAACTGAACCTCAGTGCGTGTTGAGAGAGATCATTCTCCCACTGAATGCAGTTGCAAAGTATATTATGTTTTCAATGGGACAAGATTAAATCCCAGAATTAGGAAGGCAGCATGTGGTAAAGCCTATTCAGCCCACGAGTATGTACACACCTGCTTGCATTAATCACTCTTCTGTGGGACAAACCTTTCCTGTTAATCCCTGCTTTTATAGGCATTTCCAGGAAATCAACTCATGGTTGGTTTGAACTGCCCATGTTTGTGGATGACCTGACATGATGCTGCTGAAAGAAGCCAAAGTGGGTCAGTTTACACCAAGTAATTACCTTTGCCCAGCCTCTCCCCCAGCCAAAATATCCTCACCCACTCCCCACAGCTGACTCAGTTTACAGAAAAGCCAGAGCTGTGCTGTTGCCTCCCAGTGTCTGGTGAGATGAGGATAAAGTCTTGAGGTAGGGTACCAACCTCAGGTACTGAGCTGAAATGATCCTGCCTCTTTCTCTCCTCCATAAACCTTTAGTGACCACTGAAGTGAAACTCTTCATGAAAACAGCACGTGGGGCTTTTGCAGTAAACTTGGCCAATTTGTTCCTTTAATGAAATTAGGGCCAGAAAAGTCTGCACTCACATCCATGCATAAACTGTGCTGGAGTCAACTGCATGGCTTATGCACACACGGGAAAAAATAGGGCCAATATTCATAGCAACACTGTGTATAAAAAAAAGAATTTGTGGAATTAAGAATAAAACATGAGACAATTTGTTGATTTGCCCAGGGAATATAAGAGAGAAACAAATGTGTAGATTATTCTAAGGTTGTTTTTTAGTGTCATTATGAGATCCAAGAACTGTATATAAAAGCATGCCGTCCTTCACATGCTAAAAGTATAGTTTGCTCAAACAATTGTAAAATATTCAGTATTCTTAAGATTAAATATCTGAATATTGCTTTTGAAGGAACAGCTGTCAGCTTAAATCTAAAGTCTAGTTTGTTTACTGGCTGTATTTTATATCTGTTAGAAAATGACACCAAATGGCAATAAAATTGTTGTAAGTATTCTACTGGGGACTATAAATGCCCTTTGGTTACATTGTACATATCTTTATACATAATTCCAGTATATTTTCCCTAGAATTATGTTAAATATGTAAAAAGCCTTTTCTCATAAAGGTAAAAATGCTACATGTTTCCAAGCTGTAATTTAGCATTAGTGTCAAGATTGCTTCAGAAAATAAGCTACAGTTACTGTTTCATTCTTTTTAAGTGTCACTCAGCATACCATATCTGATCTTGTATTCAAAATAAACTTATATGATTTTATTCACTTTTCCAGAAGTGCAGGAGGGTTTAGACATAATTTATAGCATATGGATTGATGTAAATAGCTTAAACTAAGTAATTGGCTAGTCACCTACGCTGTCTTATCCTATTACTGCTAGGTACTTTCCAAGTAATTAGGGAAAACAGATCTCTTTTATCCAGTAAGTTTAAATTGGATGAATCCTTGACATTTGTGAAGGCTTATTTGATAGATAAAATCGTACTATACAAAAACTTCCTCTACAATGCTGAGGTTTACTAGGCCTATAATAAGAAACTGATTTTTTGTTGAGTTAAAGTGACTTATCTTTGCCCTTTTAATAAGAATTCAACTCCAGTCAGCAAAAGTCGAGATAAAAATCACAAAGTTGGTGTTATCACCATGTAGACAGCAAACACGTACCACTATCATTAACTTTTCTGTGCATGGATTTCAAATATGTTTAAAATGTTAAAATTCAATAATTTCCTTTATGTTACAATAACATCAGATTAATGAATACCAAGAAGCATGAAAAGTGATTTATTTTGGGAAGGTCATTCCTTGGTTAGCCAACACTTAAATTGAATTACTATAAAGGGGAAATATATTATAGGTAAAAAGGAAAATGATTTTTACTGCATGTGAATTCTTTGAGTTTTACAATGCTTATGATAAAAAGACTGCACCTACAAGTTTAACCTCTATAATTTTTATGTTGTACATTTAAAAAAAATCTTTTTATTTAACATTTCTAGGGCAATTTATACATGTCACCTTGTACTTAATATTCCTTTTAAAACAGTTAGTTTTACCTCATCCTTATGAAACCTATAAAACTACTTTTCATACCAGAAATGAAATTTCTAGTTATACCAGGAAATCTGGACCATATAAAGAAATCAGTATTTTAAAGAAGCTATTACTTAGAGGATTCCTAGCTACTGTACTTCTGCACACAGCACTTACAAACTGGCTTTGCTTACTGGGGAAAAAAAAAAAAAAAAAAAAAAGAAGAAAGGTAATTATTATTAAAGTGAGTTTTGGCTCCTTGGATAAAATTAGGTTCACATTGAAGTGATTTGCTGAATTAGGGCTACGAGAAAATCTTGCTTTCACTGAAATATAAAAGAGTAGAATGAGGTTGTAAATATGAAGTGAATTCCTTATGAGCATCTAAGGACTTCACAGCAAGATTATGCAAAATTCCTCTTATGCCTGTCAAAGAATATCTGCAGATACAGAAACATATCTGAAGTTAAAGTCACCAAGACTTGAACACATGAATCTGAGGTAGAATTTGTCCATGGTGATTTCAGTGCTGTTTTCATGTTCCTGTGTTTGGCAAGAGAAACACTGCCCCAGATCTCACCAGCCTGCACAGAAAACTCCTCAGTTAGCTGAATGTTAATAATCTATTGCTTATGCTGGTGGTGCCCTCTGAACAATGCCTATATTTGCACACGCTTTTTCAAAGTTATTATAATTCCTGTGTTGTTTTCTGTCAAACTGCTCATTTCCTCCTATTAAACATATTATTTTTGAAGAACGCCCACCAAAACCAACATGCATCATGCTGTAAATTGCACAAAGCATTAAATATGTGATGGAGAGATTTCAGTCCCCAAATGCCTGAATTTATGAGGTTCCACTGAGGTATTTAGGAATAAGTGTTATGGCTCTTTCAGGTATGATTCCTCAAACTTATAGAAATTAAAAGTCTAAGTCTTTTCATTTTGTCATCTTCAGAGTTACATGCCTTCAGAGTTTTCTGAAAAGTGAACAAACAAAAATTTACCCTGAAATAATTACATTTTCACCTTTGGTATGTTACTCTGATTAAAAGGAGGATTGTTTCACAGGAACAAGGTGCATGTAACCCCCTGTTCATAGATGCTGTTGAATTAATCCTTGCATTTTGCAGTTGTACAAGTGCAGTAGCCCATCCAGAAGAACAAAATAAGTGAAAATTGATTGTTTTCTTTCTCTGTGGACGCTGCAGACCAGGTAGATGTATATACAAAGGTAGGACACGTCACAACTGCCACAGACCAGCTCTGTTCTTACGGGTCATGTTGCTACAGTCCCAACACAACATTTCATAAAAATATCTTGTCTCTGGTAAGGAGAAAGAGGCTTGCTGATCATGAAGAAAGAGGAAAGGCAGCTGTCAGTTCTGTGACAGGGAGAGAGAATAGATAACACTCTCTGCCTTTGCCAATGTGGAAGAAAAGCCTTCCCTCCTTCACCACTGCTGGAAAGGTAGGAGAGGAATGAAAAGCAAAATGGGAACTCACCTTGCTTCATTTGGTGAGGTGTTGTACCCATTCTAGACTAAAACAAGTAAGATTATGAAATTATATTATGTAGGTAAACTTCTGGTAAAGAGAAATCTTACTTACAGCAATGGGTGATCTAATGGAAACTGATTAAATTTAGAATAAGAGGACACTTCTGACCAAATAAACTTATAAGGATCCAGAAAAATCTTTCCATTGAGTCACTGGGAGCAAAATACCTAAGACAGACTAGGGTTAAGTAAACTAGATTACCTGAGTCTTAAGGACTAGCTCTAGATAGTAAAACTGAAAACACTTATCCACAACAAGTTGTCAACAGAGGGAGCAAACTGAAAAGATTATTCCAAGAAGCCCAGGCGCCTTTCATCTCCTACATTCTTAAAAATGATTCGTAACATTGCAATGCACCCGTCAGCTCCAAAACAATTTTCTAACCCCACTCAAGTACCCCTGCCTGTCTAGCTGCAGCAAAGGGGGAAAAAAAAAAAAAGTTCCTGAGGGGTGAGAAAAACACCAAGTGGTAAAGCTCAGGTGTATTTTTCCCCATGTCAGCAAACCTTTCACTTGTCAGTATACAGTTTTAAAATTCATTAAATATTCCTAATTTGTAACTGAAGTAGAAAGCCTTGACCTACAAAACACACAAATGTATAATTACATCTGTTATCAGCTAAATGTAAGATCTGTATATGGGCTTTACTGCAATTATTAGTTAAGCACATTTCTTACATGTAATTGCATTTAGATCTACAAGTAACAATTTTGTAAAGCATACATTGATCTCCTAAATTCCATGTGCAGCTTCCAAGACAATGAGGTAAGATTCAGTCATGAATTTTAGGGATAGGCTATGTTATGATCTGGTGTGGAAAACTATAGAGAAGTGGCTTGAGCCATCCACATTATACACTGCTTACTTTGTGGATGCTGGAAGCTTCTCAAAAGCTCACCTGGGAAGACAACACTACATGCTGTGAGAAAACATTTCTTCTCTCTCAAAAGTGCAGAACAGATAAATGAGCTGAAACAGTGCACTGGGTTAAGATTGCCTCAGGTGTTCAAAGACCCTCCTTCCAACGCCTGGTGGAAGCTGAGTGAAACCTCACCACTGAAAAGCTGAAAAGAACTTAAATGAGAAAAACCATTCTTCAAAAAGCTACATTTGCAACAGGCAGAAAGTATGAGTTGGGCTGCTTGGTCAACCTCCAACATGGAAAAGGTGTTTTAGCAAAAGTCTAGGCAATTATTCACACGAGGAGTTTCTTCAACAGACTTGGGCATGGACCTGGATTTGCCAGTTTCTTTGTTCCAGTAATTAGGTTCTACTTCATGTAGGCCACATGCCTTCTCTTGTTTTCTTTGGCCAGCTTGAAGACTTCTGTGTCTTCACTCTGGTGAATCACAAGTTCCCCCGGCAGAAAATTATGTTTGAAATCCTTGAGGACAGCTTCCTTTAAATTAAATTTCCTTTAAAAAGCCAAGTAGGGCAAAGGCATTAAGAATAAAATCTTTAGTGAAGAAAACAGTCTTGAAACATTAACCGAAGGAGGTTATGTTTGCTTATATGAGAATCAATGTTTGCCTCATGCTGGAAAGATGTACTTGAAGCTTCACCTTAGAAGGGTGCAAAAGAAAACATTATGTTTCATCACCACTTGTGCCAATTTTGGTAAAAAGATCTCCGTGGTGATGCTCCTACTTCTTGTCTGGGAAGGCAAAGTAATATTCTTTGACTTTACTTTCTCTTAAATGCCAATCTCTTTTTAAGAGTCTCTCAACACAAGACCAAAGGCAAAAAGGAAATATTCTTCTTCAAAGCACTTAGAACAAAAATGGCAAAGCAATGAACAAAACGTAGCCCACGAAACGAGTAATGGGTGATACGTCTCTTTAATAACATCCTGTGTTGTGTTTTAGTGCACAAGCTGCTGAAATGCTGACAACATCCAAGATTCGATATAAAACATGCAAAATGCCAGTAGGTAATCTGACTGTGCCGTAGCTCTGTGTATCTGAGTACAAACTAAGTGAATGATCATACTTATAGCAACAGCCGTCCATTAAATGTGCACAGTACTTATACCTTGTATATTTTTATATATATAACAGTTCCTGTACAGAATGACTTTATGTGGTTCTAAGTGATATATATTTATAAATATATAAAGTGTGTAGTAGTTTCGATGTATATCTTACATAATTGCCTTTAAATGGCTCTATAAACAATCTGAAATCACTACTTTGCACAGCAAAAACATTAACTCATTGATTATACACTACTGTGTAGGAGTGAGGTCTTCCTATGGAAGCTTTCAGTGTGTATTTCGGGCAGGGTCAGGAACGGCCTATTTTCCTGCTTTGACTGTGACCTAGTTCTGAAATGCATCCCTTCGCCTTCCAAACCTGGCAGCGAGGAGCCTGCTCGGACCTACCTCGATGATAGCCCCGTCAGGCAGCCTGAGGAAGCGCCTGTAGAGCTCCTGGAAGCCGCTGAGGTGAACCGTGTAGACGCAGACGTGAACAGTGGTGCTGCCTTTGCGGCTGGTCGCGGCGTCAGGGATTTCATCCTGGGGCTGGAGGTCGCAGCTGGAGACACCGGGCTGGCCGGCGTGGTCCTTCCAGATGTAATCAGACACTGCCACCTAGTGAAACACAGCCCCCCCCGGCCCCCGGACACGCACACACATACAGCCCCCCACCCCCCACCAAAGGAACATATTTAATTAACTTCTGGCAAGAGCTTAACCGATTTAAAATGATTTTACAATAAATCTGCAAAGCCTGTACCATATGCAGTGCTTGCACACAGTTCTCTGCTACATATTTTTTTATGACATAGATCTAAATAGAGGAGATAGACAAATCCCTTGTGTATATCCTATAAAGTTAATTCTGCACAGATGAAGCTGTAATTGACTCCCGTATTAACCAAAAGTAGGGAGATCAAGCAGGGTAGGTTAAACAATAAAATGGCAATGCTGATTAAAAAAAAAAAAAAAAAAAAAAAAGCTTCCCAAGAATTTTTTGAGCTAGAAATATTTGTATTTCTCTCTCTTTGAGAAGCCTTTGCTCCTGTACCCACAAGCACTTTTTGGTCTCTGATCTCTATATAATATTAAAATAACCTTGTGCTGCTAACTGAATTGTAGATGAGGCACAGTAAATTAGGTGTGTTTTAGGGCATTGTGTTTAAAGCTAGTTTATTAACAGTTACCTAGCTTCCTAGTTTGCTCTAAACATGTTTGCTTTGGTGAGTTTTGTATACCCCTACATCAGTCAGAATTTCCATTTCGCCTTTCTCATGTTGATTTTTTACACAGGCTGAGCAGAATTCAAGATTTCAGATGCACCATGGCACAAGGCTTAAGCACCCTTTATCCTTAACTAGAAATGATGATGAGAAGCATTATTTTTATACTGCCCCTGAAGTGCAAGCATAAGATTTTTAACCCTTGCTTTTGCAAGACCTTTTCGTCATTCATTTTCTCCCATGAGATGCTACTCCTGTTTGTGGAAGGAAGGGATTGGAGGTATTGGTACCTCCTTGCAATACATCAGCATGCTCTTCTCAAACACTTCTATTTAATGTAGACAAAATACCACTTTTGCCGGCCTAGCATGTGTGCTTTTTCTTTCAAGAATGTGTATTACACTGGCAGAAATGATTGGAACTTACTCACAAAGCCAGCTAAAGAAAAGCTCTCATTTAACATAGGTACATCAAACCCTTCTTCTGCATAGTTTTTCTTTTACGTTTTGCTGAAATGAAGAGGTCAGATTCTTACACGAGATCTCAAAAACCAGATACAAATTTTTCCCCTCACTTGGGAAAAGTTAGATTTAGTTCAGTTTGCTTGTGTTCCAGTTCACATTTCCCCAGCTGTTCTTATGCATTACGAGGAATCCCATAACTAGCGCAGTGTGCCAATGCCACGATCCTGACGTGCATGCTGCTATTATGAGCCACTGCCTTAGGAGAGGATTTGTTTTAGGTAAATTAAGGAAGCAAGAATACATATAGGAAATTATCTCCAACTCTCTTCCAGGAACGACAGAACAATAGGATACTTCATTTTAGTGCCAGCTTCCATTTACATCAGCCCTAATCAATTTTTTTACATTTTAAGAAAAGGAAAGGTCATTTGAAATTTAAGGTAAATAAAGACAGTCTGATTTTTCCACACCACAGTCTCTGGGGTTCAAAGGCTTTCATTCAGGAAAACATGTTAGGAACATAGAGCAGCCATAAGGACAGGAAAAGCCCTGTATTTTCTTCTGTCTACCACACAAGACACCTGCCTGCATTACACAGTGCTCCATAAGAATTAACGTGGCCAGTGGTCTCAAGAAAGCAGGAAGACAACTTCCATTGGCACAGTGTTGGCTTGAACACAGACAAGCAGCTGCAAGGGCTGCCACACCACAGCCCCTGCAATGGTCACCCTCCACACTCATTCCAGCAGCTCACTAACAGAACATCTAACCTGCCCAATTCAAGAGCACCAAGGCTTTCCTGGCCTTGTGTCTACTCCCTGATCTAAAGGAAAGATAAATGGTTGAGAGATCCAGCTCAGAAACTCAATCTTCAGGAAATACAGCAAAAGGATGATCTTTGTCGTGATCCTCTCTTTTTGCTAGATGCATTTTCCCTTGCATTGTTAGCTTCTTTTATCCAAAGTTTTCTTCCATCCTGAATCAGTCCCATGTTTTCCCCTGCTTATTGTCTGACCTTTATGTTTACCTCACTTTCATTGAATCTGCTTGTTCCTCTCTTATGTTTTCTCCTATCAGCTAGCAAGGGTCTTATTTACTGTGTGTTTTGCAAACCATGGGTATGAACACCACATCCTTCTTTGCAGCTCTGTTTTGCCCATTTGAGCTGCTGAGGGGCACAAACACGCATTCTATACTTGTTCAGCACAGGGGAGAGCATGGACCTTCCACTACTTTCACACAAATAATTTACCACATATCTTTTCAAACAATACCAGGTCTGAGCGTAATTTACAAAATACAGTTACTGTGAGGAAGTAAAAGCCACGTTACTCAAACCTTTGTGCCTGGGCAAACCTTCACTTTGCCAGAGCAAAGGCCTTCTTTGGAAGTTCCTGAGTCTGGGTGCCATTCCTGGGACACCATACTCATATGGGATCAGGTATGGCATCAGAAGTCTCTGTCTTCCTCCCCAAGAGCAGATAGTTCTGCAACATAGTTGGAGCACACAAACCCTTCTGATCTGTTGTCACATTTCAAGATCTGGTGAACTCCCTCTGAGGACATTTATGTGACTAGCCAAAAGAACATGAGAACATGATGATATTGTTCTGCATGTCCTCCTCCTATCCCTCTTCCCCTTCTGCCACCCCTCCCCCCAAAAAAAAACCCACAGATTGATCATCTGACAACTGAAAGAGAAAAGGCACCACCAAAACAGATGGTGCTGTGATGAGTTGTGTAGTCTGGATCTGGGGCAGGCACTAGAAAGGAAGGAGAGAGGACCCTTCACTGGAGCACCACTCATTAACTCTTCCTCAAAGTCACCTGGTAGTGTGAGTTTGCCTGAAGGCAGACTCTTCAATATGTGGAGGGATATAATATTTGAATACCACTTCCAGGAAGGGGGAGCAGCCCTGTTTGTGGCTGTGGATCTAGAGAACGCAGTGCAGAAGGACCTTTCCATTTCCTCCTTGCTAGCACCATCTGAAAGTATTTGGCAGACAGATGTCCACTGCCTTGAAACTCTCAAAACATATTTCTGTGAAGTGATAGGTCACTAGAGAACTGCTATGGCCTACATAACCTGAAGTAAGCTCCAAAAGTAAACTCTACTGTCATCTGAAATTTCTATCATTAAGTTAATCAAAAATGTCCATTCATTTCTACAGGAATACAACATGAGTTAATAAATCTACCAAGACAGGCTAGTCAAGAGGCTGTGCATATAGGACATGTCAGAGAAACTGAAGTTAGCAATGATCTAGATTCACAAGGGCTGACAAGAAACCACAAAATGCCAGAGCAGTGTACAGTAATCCTTAAATGAAATTCATCTTTCAGCAGAAAAACACATTAAGGATGGTAATTCAATGATAAAAGAGGCAAGCCAGAACAGGTTCAAATGCTGAATATTTCACAACATAACTTAATTAAAGTGGGACTGTGAGGCTGTTAATCGCTTTATAATAGTTCAGCTTGAAATGGGGTCTGATGTGAGTGCCCTTATAGTTTATTTGTTTATATTATTATAATCATAAAATGTTACATCGACCTAATGCAAATGTACAGTTTTTACTGGCCTTTATTATGTTGGCAGATTTTTCTCAATTTGGTCCTCCTGTTTTTGTGCAAGTATGAGAAGGGAAGAACTGGGAGGAAGGGTCATGAATTTAGGTCAGATCAGATGATTCAGTAAGTCTCATGTGGGTTCAAGTCTTATTAATAATTTTAATACATTCTTCCTTGACAACAATGATTTCAATCACTGCTCCTTTAACGTGCACCGTGACGTAAAAATGCACAGGTTTTTAAAAGAGTAGAACATGTTTCTCCTACAAAAAAGGTAAATTATGTCAACCCTTTGGAAATTACAGTGCACAACCTAGAAAAAAGACAAAAATACATTTGTTAGTAAAAATAAAAATGTATTTTTTGTATAAATGTATTATGCCACACCAAGTGTAGGGAAATACGTTATCGAAGTAGAATACATTTTAAGCACAAATATATTGATAAATGTATTTTTATAAATATATTACACAACTGAGGCATAGCCAATTAATATTACCAATATTTCCTAGGTCAGGGTACAGAAAATGCCATGCTAGAGTGTAAAGATTTTTTCTATTGTTTGACAGCTTTTGTGAAAGAAGAAAGAATATTTCCTCAGATTTTTGGAGCTATAGTGGGAATGAGAGGAAGACTGATTTCTAATGTCTTGAAAGAAAGAGACATCAGCATGAAAAAAGTTCTTTTTAAAAAGTTGAGAAACATACGTGTGTGTCCAAACACTTGATTATGATTAGTACTGATTCTTAACTCTTCGCAGCAGCATTATTGCTAGCAATGTCATGTGAATCAATTCCAGGCTCATATATTGCAAAATGTATTAAAAAACCTATTTGAAAACGTCGTTCAAAGAAAATGCATAAAATGAGTAAAATGGACCAAATTGACCAGTTGAGGATGTGTGGAACTGAATGATGGTCATGACAAATAATTAGCAAAAGTTACAAGCTGTTAACTTTAGTCAAAAGGGCAAAAAAGTGTTGACAGAAAAAAAAAAATAGACATCAAAAGTCAAGGGTGCTGTATTTACTTCAAGTAACTTTCATAAACATGGTAAGTGTATTTTCTGTGGTAAGAGTTGTAAATATGGGAATTACTGTCCTGGAGGCAATCTTTGTTAAAACAGCATAGCTTTACAATTAAAAAAACAAAAGCTGACTAGTGCTTACCTCTGAGGGAAGTACTGCACCCCTTAAGCATTACAAACCCCATTTCTGACAAACTGTTGGTAAAAACCTTGCCAGTAACTCTGGTAAAAGAAGAATTTACATGGAAATATCTAAAAACATCCTCCCAGTCCGTGCCAAAGGCACCTTGGTGGTGTCCAGGTTCCAGTGAGGTTATCACTGGACCTCAGCCAGCATTAGATGTGACAGTGGGGAAAGTTTCCAAGCCACTGTAGGAAGGATGGGGCACTTCACAAGTCATGAAATTGGAGAAATGGCAAGCAAAGGCATGAACAATAAAAGCCATTAGGATTGCCAAAAATCATACCACCATGAGAAAGCCACACCAACGCTGCTCATATTTAACCCTTACGTGCACAAAACACTCACACACATTTATGCAAGTGCAGTGTGCTTTGGTGGGTGCTCTCACTCCTGGGACAATAATGAGGCACGTGAGGTCTCAGGTTAGCAAAGGCCTTTGTGGGCTCCTGGTAACTCTGCAGAGAGATAACTCGTTTCTAGATCATCCTATTTATGAACATCATGGACCAGCATAGGGGACCAGTAGTATCCAGGAATTGTTTGTCTCAGTCAAATTATGAATGCCTGAAGCATTGTTGTTACAGTCTTCCCTGATACATTTAACAAACAGACATGGACAGACTAAATGGTGAAAAAAGGCATACACAGAGAATAACCTCTTTGTAAATGACTAGGAGAAATCCCAGAATAGATTTATGGAAAGCTGCTTAGCATCAGAGCACTAGGAAAGAGCAGCGGATCTTTTTGTTTCTGATTTGCAATAACATCCTATTTATGGATATGTCCAGTGAACAGCAATACAAATCTTTTTTAGGGGATGATGTTAATCTCCTGCTTTTAGATATTACAGAGTATAGCCACATATTCTTTAGCTACACTGCACACACTGCTTGTGTAGACTGTTGCTCACCATCCCATTTTTTCAGATCTAAACCTTTTGTGGTTTTAAGTGTCCACACTTCAGTCAGCCACTAAAAAATACAAATGTAGAAATACTCTCTTCCAAACAATAATAGATTTTGGGGAAAAAAAGTCATCTCAAGAATTAAGTCAAGGAAAACTGATATTCAATGCAGCAAAAACCTTAGTGAGTAAAAATTAAAGGCCACAGCGTTCTTGCATTTCCTCGTGCATAGCAGTGTCTTTGTCCATTGATTTGCCCTAAGGAAAAGAGATAAAATACACTCCCTTCCTATTCCAGAGAATCCTGCTATATTCTAAGCCCAGAGTGGGTTTGGTTCAGATGGGCAAGAGAAATCTCTCTCCATGCCTCATTTCCCAGATTTTATAAGGGATGCTGGAATCAGTTACTTAAGAAAGCATCTTGAGTAACTTCAGACAGACAGGATTTTATATACAAAAGTGTTTAGGAAAAGTTATTTTCCCTATGGAAGTCAGGATTTTAATGCATACAAGGGCATGTCTGTGTAAATAAGAGTGTCTGCTATTCATTATCTGCTCATCAACATTTGTTATTCATTACTCATGTGTTTACAAATCTAATGCAGTCAGAAAGCAGAAATAATACTATATGACTTTGGTGACCAAAAATACACCAGAAACAACAAATAGTAAATAGATCCATGTAGTAGTTCATCTTATGGGATAAAGTTTGCCCACAGAAGACATTCTGTGAAAAATTTTTGAAAATAACCCTGACAGATCTCTAAGTAACAAAGCCATTCAAAAATAATATGTAAAAAGAAAACAAAGGAGCTAAGTTTGTCAGTTAATTTCTTGGCAATGAGCACTTTATTTTTATTGTTTGGAACTGATTAAATGCAGAGAAAAGATAGTTACAAGAAACTAGTCTGTGTTCACAGATTTCATTCAATTTGTCCAAGACCATGTGCATTCAAGATGTATGTCTGGGAATGTGACAGGCTTTTATTCACCTGTGACTTACATCAGATGGACAGACCTTTTCCTGGCAGCTAAATAACATTTCTAAGCCTGTATCATTACATGGACAGTTAATCATCTGAGAACCTAAAACTATAATACATTGGACTAGTGTCTTCTAGTTGCATCTTCTTCAGCTTCAGAAAATTTCCTCCTATGCAGGCAATGGCATAGTGTGTCCTTGTGCTAGTGGGGTTGAGCATAGTGTGAAGGGTGCTCTTGTGGAAGGTGTCTTTTGAATTTCAATTTCTAGTTTTCTTTTTTTAATTCAAACAATAGCAAAACTGCTGTAAGGTTTTACTAAGTACCAAAATATTCCCAGTTTGCCTGTTTAGATCCAGCTTTCTTTTGAAGCAGATGGAAGGGGGCTAGGAAAAAGAAAGTGAAACAGAAAAACAAATTCAAACACTTTTAGTAAAACATATGTGTACATCTGTAAAGGGTGGTAGTCCTCTTTTAGAAATACTGTAATTTTGCTCTGATCTTTCAGTAACCTTAATAAGTACACTGGCTACTCCAACATAGATGTTAATTATCAGCATTTACCACAGAAGTATCTAGAATCTCTCACTCACACTACAGCCCCATTGCTTCAGCACTGTAGAGACAAGTAGAAATGGGCTGCTCACAGAACAAGGAGTTAACAGCCTGTGTTGAGATCAGAGGACATTTATGCGGCTACTTGCTTTAACTGTCCATAAATTATCTCATCTGATTTTCCTAATAATCACCAGCAATCAGATTCTTTCTTGCTGACATCGCTGCAGAAATAGGCCACGGAGGAAGAACTGAGAGAAAAAGGTTTCACAGACACCTCCCTGGCAGGGTGGAGAGTAGTGGAAGGGCCTGACATACTTCTGTAAGCTGTGATGTTAAAGCAAATGCTGTTTTCATTACAGAAAAGAAAGGAAGGTAGAAAATGAAGATGGCAGAGGCTTGGGTATTCCTTTGTGATTAAGGTTGACATTCTCCACTCTCATCTCATCCCCTCTGCCCTCTTCACCTCAAGGATGTTTTTTCTGCCTCCATAGGGCCAGCATCCCAACTGCAAGCTCATCAGAAACTAAACCAAAAGTGCCTCCCTCAACTGCTAAGGTATTTTCTTGTCACTTTACTCCTTCTTTTTTCTGTGCCAGGGTTTTATTGTTGGCTCTTGCAAACAGTTTAACATGCCTGTAATTGAGGCTTCTCTAGAAATCTAGGAATGGAAATCTTTGTCTCTACTGTAGCAAGCAGAGACAAAGAGTTAAAGGTTCAGGGAAGCTTGCATGAGCCTTCAACAGGGTATGCAAACCAGTTGCGTCTGTCACACTTACGAAAGTAACTTGCAAGATCAAGCTGTCTCCCAAAGCTCTCTGAGTGTACCAAGAGCCTCTCAGCAATGTCTTCGTCCCTGCTTCAGATAAGAAACCAGATAGCAAGAATTCTTCTCACAATAATATTTTCCACTTGTAGCACACTATTGCAAAAACAGCCCCTTTGTGGTATTTCACCAGTTTTGTCTTCAGTTCAAGCAGAAACCATGAAATGTACAAAAAAAAAATTACAAAGCAAAAATGACTGCTAGGAAGCCTAAGAAATGCTTTATGATACAGCTTAAAGTTTTGTGCAAAGGTATGGCATGATTTTATGCATGCAAGAAAGATTCTGTTCGCACTTGATTTTACCTTAATTAGTTTACTTTTCCTGAATTAAAAGTTACTGTCTGAGATATCCAGAAACAATTTTATTGTATTACTGAATTTGATGTGTTTGGTTTGTAGAAAAATGGTTTAGTCTACTGTGACCAATTGTCTATTATAATGAAGCTTATTATTAATGGAGTATACTCTTATATCCTTATTTTTTCCTTCTCAGAAGATAGCAGAGTTCCTCATCCGATAAACATGTAAATTGCATTTTTCTTTTCACACAGGACAGATTTCAACTTCTGAACCAGCAGTCAACAAAGATTCCCCCAGCTGCTAGGGAAAAAAAAAAAAGTAAGTATTTGTGAAGAAAGGCATAATAAGATCAGAGGGAAGCCTGTCATAAAAATGCACATTGCATAATACATGATGGATCAGTTCTATTATTTAACTTTTGCATAGATATAACAATACAGAGATATGCTAACCATCATAGTCAGCATTAATTTACAGTGGGAAAAATAATTAGAATCTCACTTTTTCTGAAGAATGGAGTGAAAATGTAAACAATGCTTCCCTCCAGGCAAGTGCTTTATCAACTTGACAGGTGCATTTGAATTTCCATGGGTGGGGGACATAATAGGTTATTTATGTGTCATTTTAATAGAAAGGCCCAACCATCAAGATGGACAGGAGACTTTATCAGTACTGCTGTTTGCAACTAATCCACCAATTTAATACCCCATGAAAATACCTGCAACAAAACCTGGACATTTTTCTTTTCCACTCCATTATAGGCAAATCAATATGGGTACTATTCATCTCAAATCTTTGGCTCAGCAGGTGCCCACTACACAGAGCTCCTCACAACACTGGTGCACAGGCACAGCCACATTAACACAGAGACTTTAACTTCTGGTGCCATCAGTGACTCCACAACAGGATCACAACAGTTCACTTGGATCACTAGTTTACCCCCACATAGAAATAAACAATAAAAAAACCTCTTTTTTCTAGTGCCTTTTTTTTTTCTTGCTTTGGTTTAGTTTTGAGAAGAAAAGATCCAGCACAATTTTTTCAAAGTTTCTGATTACTATAATTTTATCTGAAGTAGCCACTCCCTAATTTTCACAAACAATATAATAGAGAGTAGCCACAAGCCAGAAAAACCTTATACATCTCCTAGCTGTAACATGTTTCTCTACACAAATTTGCCATGAAAAAGAAAGATGCCAAAACGTGTACTCCAGTCACACCTTCTTGTGCATTAACTCTGTTAAAACCTGCCATTTTTTTTGTCCTGTGTAGACCTTGAGTAACACATAGACCCAGTGTGACCCAGGGTAAATTTGGTAGCCATGCTACAGTTTCTTCTTCCTCTTCCTTCCTTGATAGTGTCATCTGTACAAGCACAGGTTCCTGCTGTACTTATCCACACAGCTATTGCTGCCACATTTTTAACACATGGCATTTGCTGATAGCCCCCCAGACTTTCACTTGGCGGGGAGGGGGTGTGCGTGTGCCCAGTCAAAATCAGCCTGATCCACATCAGAAAAAAAAGGTATTTTCTATTTAGGAATCCTTAAAAAAAAACCCAACCATTTTTGAGAGATGAAGGTTTCTATTATTGCAAGTCCATCCTCATCCACGTGCAAAAGTCCAGTTTCCAGATTCACGACCCACCAGGGTCTACGTGGACTGGAAGACAGTCCCCAATGAGAAAAGCTTTGGAATGGATCTGAGGAGGATAGAGGTAATGAGATCATCCACCATTCCCATGTCCACTGAGAAGTGTGCTCTAGTTCTGTAGAGATAACTCTTTTCTAAGACAGGTAGAGCTCCAGAGACATTTCGACTATGCAACTGGAAGTATCTTTACACCCCCTGGGTAATTCCTCAGACTAGCTACTCCTGAAACTTTTTGCAAAAGCAAGCAATTCATAAGGACATAAATCTGATTAAAAACAGACCTGGGACATTTCCTATGCTCATTCTTTCAGTCTGCAAAGCTCATGAATCCCTGTGGTTAATTAGGAAATATTACTCATAGTAAGATCCAGTTAAAATAAAATGCATCTTGCCCAAACATAGCATCTTAATAAGTTTCAGAAACAGTCATTCCCCATTTTCCTCCCACAGCTCCTAGTTTGGGGACCATGTTTTCTGATGGGAGGACAATGCCACTTCTCCCTCTTGCAGAGAAGGACTGCATACTGTCCTCTCTCCTGGGGGTCACTGAGATGCTTACAGCAGTGGGGTGGTAGGCCAAATGAAATCCCCTGGGACCAGTGTCAAGCAATGCTTACACTGGGACGAGGGAAGGGAGCCCTGGGAAAGGCACAGTCTGGGAGGGCATAACTTGACCCCTCAGTTCACAACAGGGGGAGGTAATACCTCTTTCCTGTGTGAAAGCACCTTATAGTTCACTCATATATTACCACAAGAGGTATATCACAAGTTGCAAATGGTAAAGTGTGGAAAAGAAACCTAAATAAATTTAAGTTAATCTCAACCGATGTATTAAAAGGCAGCTAAGTGTGGGTAGAAGACCATACAACAAAGAGACAGAACTGCAGCATACTGGGCTGGCAAAACAAACAGACCTGAAAGTCTAAATTTTAACTAAGTTTTATACCAGTATCTATTTCTTTCTCTGCTTGGATAGCAACTCCTTCCACAAATCATGTAAGGAATGTAAGCAGAATGTCAGTTCACCATCCTCAGTACATCAGACAGTGAATATGGAGCAGGAAGATGACAGTTTACTCCCTAACAATTTTGCTTCATTTCTGATAGCCTAATATAGGACAGGTTTCTTATCCACTCACAGAACTAATGAGAAATGTTCCTATTTTATACCAGATTTTTGTTACATTGTGAAGATACAAAAAAAGGTGAACATTGAAAATCACTTTGGTCTGAGTAAAGCTGACTGAGCTTATGCTACATGAAATATGAAAAATAGCACCTATGACTGACACATTTACTTTCAAAAGGGCAATTTTTGAGAAAAATATTAATAAAAACAACAATAGATCTTTAAAAATATAGATCCAATGTCTTTTTACAGTTTGTTTTAAGTAAATTTTATGCCTCTTACAGTGGGATTTATATCACATTGTATAAATCTTTAATTTCAGTGGAAAACATATACTGTATCATAGTTTAGATAATACACTGAAGTAATTTCATATTTCATTAAAAAATATGTTTTCTGTTTTGCATGTGTGCTTGATTCACTGCATCTCTGATGCTTTTATGCTGGTGTAGCTACTTTGATCAAGTAAAATTAGACTAAGGGACAGCAGCATAGGAATGTATCACACCCATACATTTTATGTTCTTTAACTGTAACCAGAACATCTCCCCATTGTCATAGAAAAATATATCAATCTACAGAATGCTAAGCATAGGAAAAAGTTAATCAAATTAGTGTATTATTCAAGAAGAAAAGAGGCAAGTGTACCCAAGAGTAGTGTAATGCCTTCTGAAGTTGGCAGAGTTAACAAAATCTTGGCTGATATTTTTCAAGGATCAAAGCACCAAGAGCTGGTTTATGGGTACTGAAATTATTTTACATTGATTTAACTGTCCACCCCAGGTTTTTGGTACATATAGAAGTGTGAGTTTCCAATCAGAACACAGTCTCTCAGCTCTTTGCTGGTTCCTTTTCTCATTACATGGTATGAGGATCTCTTGTGGGAAGGGGTGAACCCCATTCAAAATAAATCAGAAAACACTCAGCATATCTCTTACTTCAAGCATATGTTAATGGTTTGGTTTTAGGGAAATACTTCCAAAAGGCTGTTGATTTCCAAAGTCTTAGCACATAGAAAACGGGGATGCTCCATCTTTTTCTCAAGTTAAAATATATTTTGAGAAAAAATAATTAGAAATATATTATGAGATCTTTTCTGGGAGTTAATCTGGGAAAGGGTATTTATAGATTATTTTTTCTTTCATATTAAGGACACATTTCCCATCGTCACAAGAGGATCACCAGTCTTGCTTGATTCTTCTCTTATTTAAGCAGTTTCTAGCCAACTGTAACTTGCATTTCTAGTTAAGATTACAAATTAAAGATCAGGCTACATTAGTATGCAATCACCCATAAAAACAGTCTTCTGTTCACCCAGACTATCTGCTTTCTTGAAGCAGGACCAGCTCCAGGCATAACTAAAGCAGGAGGTGCCTGGGACATGAGTTTTCCTTCTCCATCTCCTTTGCCTCCAGCAGTGCCCAAGCAGCCAGACTGATGCCTGCTACTGCAGCCAGGGAACATCCCTGTTCTGGGCTGCTCCTCGAGAGACAGCAAGACCAAAGGTAGCTTGGGAGTCTCCATCATAACTGTGATGCAGCAGCCAAAACCACCCTGCCCCTGTGGTAGCAGCACCCCATTTTACCTGTGCTGCAAAGAAATCTTGGATTTGAGATGCAAGGACTGCTGACAATAGGGTTTGTTCTTCTGGATTTAGCTAAAAGCAGCCAAGTGCTATAATGTCCTGTCTGGCAAAAGCCATTTCTACAGAATGCTAATTTGACTCCCAGAATTGGATCGTGTGTGGCCCCTATGAACCTGAGTTATCTTAAACCCTAAAGTGTGGCCTTTAATAACTAATTTCAGAATCCCATTTCTATTTCCTGGGATAACACTAGTATTTGTGAAACAAATGGCCTCTCCAACTTCCAGCATAAATGGATTTATATATACAATAATTCACTGAAATAGAATGGCTGAAGAACTACTTTAATCTTCTCTGTCTTGAGACAGTGTGGTTCTGTTTTCTAGACTTGTGTTTTTCTCACAGTTTTTTCAGTCTTCATAGACATATTATCATGTAATATGTAACTCTTTACTGATCCATTTATCCACCTGTAACTCTCAGAGATAATTCTATTTCCCTTCAAAGCTTTCATTTGCACATCAGTATCTTCTGCTTTTTGTACTCAGAAAGATGACAGAAAAAACCCATAGAATTACAGAATCACAGAATGGTTTGGGTTGGAAGGGACCTTAAAGATTATCTTGTTCCAACCCCCCTGCCGTGGGCAGGGTCACCTTCCACTAAACCAGATTTCTTAAAGCCCCATCCAACCTAGCCCTGAGCAGTTCCAGGGATGGGGCATCCACAACTTCTCTGGGCAACATGTTCCAGTGCCTCACCACCCTCACAGTAATGAATTTCTTCCTAAAATGTTCTCAAAATTCCTGAAGAGATAGCATTGAAGGTAGAAGCAACCGAATTAGGTTCTGGTGCAGCATGCAACCTCATGTCCCCACATTCTTGTTGATGGTTTGGGAATTTCAAGAGCAACTGCTTATAGAGTCAGCCACCATGTGAGAAGAAAAAAGAAACCAAAATAGGCCTTGGGCATTGTTACAGTCCAATTGGTCTCAGGCAGGAGGAAAGATTTGCAATGGGTTGAAACCTCAAAGATGTTGCACAAGAGATCCAAACTAAGAGCTATGTTACAGAGCAGGAGGGTATCAGGTGAACTGTAAAATTACAACTGTACAGCAGAGGAAAGATGCCTAAACTCAGATGTTTTGAGGTCATTATTATCTTTAATGGTTTAAGTTTATTATTGCCAATACCTGATGGAAAAAAAGAAAGAACATGCTTTTTTCATTACTAACTTCTATGCTGTTTTAAGTTCCACTTCTATAGTGGTTACATATGAAAAAAAAGAAAAGGTACATACTATAAATTTATTACAGATTTTATAGAGAGGTTAGACAGTGTTAGATACACAGGTACCTAACAAATTACTTGATCTTTGTATCTTGTTCAGATAAAGGATTTAGAAGTGGCGAAGAATAAGGAAAAAGCAATTGAAGTGGTATGAACAAACTATGTTGATTTAGAAACCAAGCCAAATAAAAACCATTACAATAGAGTTTCAAAAAGTTATGTTTGCAATTTAAAATACCCATAGGGCAGATCTGACTTACATGACCAACACTTAATGTATAGTACGTGATAAGATGACACATGCAGTTTTGCAACTTGGCAGTAATTCAGAAAAAGAATACTTTGCTGGCCATTAACAATTTCTGAGCAATGTATTCATTTGTTATATATGTCTGTAGTTGAGTTCCTGAGTGATTATAGTTATAACAGTGTCTTCTCATGTAATCTTAGGACACCAAAAGCTGCACAGCAAAATGAAAGTAAGGATTAATAAACGACCTCCCTCCTTGTTCATGCTAACAGTTCACTAAATTCACATCCAGAGTTTGCTTTCTGCTATTAAATGCAAATGAAGAGAAGGTGACACAAATCTACAGGGGTACAAATGATACAAGGACTGGGCTTACACTTTTGTAAAGGGCCTTGAGAGGTGTGTGTGTATGTATGTGAGAGAGAGCAGGGAGGAGAAGCAGTATGAGCATTATGCTGAAATGTTTTAGCATGCTTTAATACACCTTAATAGTCTCATACAGGGAACTCAAACTAAAATAGTAGGCAACAATGAGCAATCATAGTTAAATGCTGGCAAAGTTTAAATAATATATCAAGATTCAGCATTGTTGGGGTTTATGTTTTTATTTGGGGAGGGTTTTTTTGGAAATGCATGCTTATTTTTCAGTGGAGCTGGTACTGACTTACAGCTGTTTGATATTAGAGGCAAGACCCACCAGCCTTCAAACCTCACATTAGAAACAGACTTTGGCCAAGTTGTGTCTTTAGACCTTGGCAATCCTGCTTACATCAGTGGGGGTAATTTGGCCTCTCATTTGAATAATGCAGTGCAGTGATATAGTTCTGGTTTGTGTTTTCTGTGATTGTTTCAGTCTAAATGCAACAACTCCCTGGTTTGTGTGAGAGATGAAAATGCCTTCCAGAGGTAACAGAGGCACGATACAGGAATCATTTGTCTGATCTGACAAATCATGTGGCAGGCACAGGTCACAGCACCTTGCCAGTCTGGCAACAAACATACCTGCTAGGGTCTCTCCTTGCAGAGAAAGGATCAGAAAAGGTACTGTAGATGATGGCAAGGCAGCAAGAACTCAGAGCAGAGGGATCAGCTTCCTGGCACAAGCGAAATATGTGCGTGTATATGATTTTTTGAATGAGGAAATGTCCCTTCTCTTTCTTCCCCAGACACAGTCAAGTTCTAGAGTAATCAAAATTCAGCCCAGACTAGAGAAAAAGACTTTCAGTTGAAAGAACTGCATTAGAACAGGATTAATGTCATAGTAAATATGCTTCAATAATCCACTGATTGTATCATTATTTCTCTGAATTTAGGGAAGTTATGAAAATGGTTGTTCATGCTCTGAAACAGCTTTTACTCCCTTATAAAAAAAAAGAAAAAAAAAAAAAAAGGAAATGGAGTATTAGAATCCTTCAGGAAATAAGAAAAAGTCTTTGACCTATGGTAACTTTCAACATCACATGCTTAATATAGATATTAAAAACAAAATGTCACAGGGTTACAAACATGAAAAAATACTGTGAGCTCTCTGTTTATTTTTGTTGGTTTGTTTATTCCATAAAACATCTCCTTGCTCAATTGCAGTGATAATGATTCTCCAAAAAAGCCTGGGCTGAGAGTCTGAATCCTAAGCTTTTAAGTTAGAATCTCTGCCTGGCTACACATCAGTCAGAAAAACAAACAACAAACTCTAGTCATGATGATGCCCCATCAACACAAAAACAGAATGAATGTATTTGAACTGTAATATCTTTGCCTTATTCAAGAATTTTCATTAGGTTTTGTTTAAACTATCCAACCTTTCTTGTGCAGGCAGAAGAGAGGTTTATTCCATGAAACTAAAGAAAAACAAAACCAAACAATCTTTTAAAGCCAAAACATTTAGCTTAATCCATCTCTAAATCCTATTATATGTTCAACAAATGACAATAGCAACCCTTACTGACCAGAGATGAGGCAATATATGGCAGACCAAGCAGAGTTCCTCCATGGTTAGCCTAAAGGGCACTGTCAGGTTCGAAAATCATAAATCCCTGTCTCTTTGTACACTACTCAAGCCTTTTCACACAGTTCTGGCACAAGTTTATGCCCAAGTTAGAGCTTTGTTGAGACGTCAGAACAACATAAATGAGAGTTAGACCCCAGACACTTACAACAGACAACACTTGCATCATCACCAGTGCAAAAGCAAAGGTGTTTTTATTTTCTGGCAAATTTGACTCACTCATTTTCATGGTGTTTTGCATTCAGCTTGGCAATAAATAAAAATTCAACAGGCACTTATAGTAAATAATAATGATGGAAGTATTGCCTCACTCATGATTGCTTACCCTCTCCAGTACCCCAGCATTTGAAATGTAAACATTCCAGGAGAATTTTGTATTTACTAAAAGATTCTAGTATTTTGTTTTGGTTTTGAGGCTTTTTGTTTGTTATTTGCCATTTTTGGTGTTTTTCTCTCTCTCTGTTCCTCCAAATGCCCATTCTGTTTGCCTTTAGTTCTCATCACAAGGTACTCATTTGGAAGCTACTCAAAGGGTTGATTTCAAGTATTTAGTATCACATACAAATAAATTAACACCAATGAGACATTGAAATCAATGTGAAAACTGCTTTTGTAATGTCTAAAAGCTGTTTATGGCTTCTCAAGCTGGATGTATATGAGTGACATCAGTCCTGGTCACTCATGCATGCTTTTCAAAGTGTAAGCAAGAGGAAATTGAGGGTAAAGACTCAAAAACAGTCATAATCCATTGTCATATCATTCTCACTCATGCACATATGTTTATACTTCTACTTGCAAAAACTGATCAAGAAAATATTTTGGATACTTTACTATTGCTGGACCTCCTTTTCTTTTAGTCGCTCTGTACAACATCTAACTGTGTGCCTCGAGTTTCTTTGCAAGCTCCTCCATGGTCCAGGGTTCTCCAGCCATGAAGCATTCCGTACAGGGAGCCATGGCACCTTGGTCCCTGACCCTCCTCAGCTAAGGATCTCTGCCCTTAGATGAAGAGTGATGAAAAGTGATGAAAATTGATGAAAAGGGACCATTTCAACCCTGGAAGCTCTGCAATAGGTTTCTGCTCTCCCCATGCAGACTACAGCACCTTCTCAGTCACTGGCAGGACATCTGGTCGGTTCAGACATCATGAAACTTGCAGTGCTTTTCTGATGAGCAGTAAGCCTGTGCCACGGGGGGTGCTCGACATCTGTCAGATACTTGATTGCACATCTATTTTCTTTGAAGAATGCTTCTCAAATCCTAAAATTGCCCTCCTCTTCACATCCATGCTGAGCTGGCACCACCACAGTGGTCAGGACCCACTTGTTCAGGTACAGAACAAAAAGGTTATCCTGGCCCCTACTTGTCACAGAGGTGGGGGACCAAGGGATGGCAGAAATGGTTGGGCAAGCACACGGAAGCCATGGTACTGAGAAAGAAGACCCTGGGTTGGCCAACCCTGTCCTGGCGGGCATCAGGCACAGCATGGCCAGCTGGTCAAGGGAGGGGATTGTCCTGCTCTTCTCTGCTCAGTCCTGCTCTGCTCTGCACTCACCTTGAGTGCTGTGTGCACTTTCGGGCACTGCAACATAAGGAAGATACTAAGCTCTTAAAGAGCATCCAAAGGAGGGTGAGGAAGATGATGAAGAGCCTTGAGGGGAGGCCATAGGAGGAGTGGCTGAGGTCACTTGGTCTGTTCAGCCTAGAGAAGATTGAGGGAAGACCTCATTGTGGTCTACAATTTCCTTATGAGGGGAAGAAGAGGGATAGACACTGATCTCTCTGGTGATGAGTTACAGGACCTGAAGGAATGACCTGAAGTTGTGTCAGGAGAGGTTTATGTTGAATATTAGAAAAAGGTTCTTCACCCAGAGGGTGGTTGGGCACTGGAAGAGGCTCCCCAGGGAAATGGTCACAGTACCAAACCTGACAGGGCTCAAGAAGATTTTGGCACATGGTGTGATTCTTGGGGCTGTTCTGTGCAGGGCCAGGACTTGGACTCGATAATCCTTGCGGGTCACGTACAAATCAGCATATTCTTTGATTCTATGATTCTGTGAATTTTGGAGAGGAAGAAAACAAGAATGGATGGAGCTATGACAGAATGAGCAGAGCTTTCAAGAAGACACTTTTAAAGTCAGACATCCCATATCTTTTCCCATTCCAAAGATTTTTTCCTCTGTCACTGGAGCAAGCAATTTGGTGTTGTGGACACCACAGACTCAGATATTCTGAAATGGGGGACACTGACAATACCAAACAATAGACGATCACCCCATCAAGGAGGGCATTGAGGCTGAGCCAGGCTGCATGCAAATACATTGCTCCAATCCTGGCACTGCTGTTTGAAGGGAGGAGTGATCCACAGAGGTCTGCTGCATGCTGATGGAGGTTCTGGCTCCCTCATCCTGCGCAAGGGCCTGATGAAATATGGGGGGCTTATGTCAGTGTCACACCTACCTACTGAGCCAAAGGCACCCGCTGCTATCTGTAGCCCTGAAGGTGTGCATGCATCCAAGGGGTGCTGCACAGACTTAAGCATGAGGTGGGATAATTTCTGCTGATAAAGTATTTCCCATCTGTCCCAAATATTAACAATTACCCAAACCCCACAAAAACCACTTGAAAAGACACTAGTTGGCAAACAGCAAAATTAACTAACATCCTCCAAGTTGTTATTCAAGCTGCAGTACACACAGCTTCAAACAATGCCATTTATAAAGCGATAATGAAAGGAACTAGTCTATAAACCCTTTCCCTAGCAGCAGGAGGGCTTAAGCTCCCAGGTTCACAAGCCCTCAGTTTATTTGAAGCCCATCAGACTTTAGCAAAGAGGAAACAATCAAGGTAAAGAGAGGAGCAATCCTAAAAAGCTTAACAAGGTACCATCGTGTATGTTTTTTTGTCTGCCTATATTGACTTTGAAAGAGACAGAAACTAGCTTTCTACCTTTACTACATTATTTCCCACTTGTTAAATGACAATGCATAGCCCAAGTGTGTTCCATGAGGCTAAAATAAGCATCCTTCTTTGTGAACTACTGAATTTAAGATCCAGTTGGCAAGCTTGCTCTCTCAGGCAAGACTCATTAATACAAAGAGGGGTTTATCTGAGAAAAGTCTAAATTACGAGTTCTAAATGGGTAATCTCAGCTGCAAAAGAAAACAAGGCTGGGGAGGTTTTTATGCCGTGACTGAGCTTAAGCTTCAAGCCTGCAGGCTAGTGCTACTCAGAGTGTTTCTGATGGGATAATTTTCTATGCAAAAAGACTGATTCATTGAAGAATTACTCATGTCATGGCCAACGTGCCAATTTCAATGGCCATTCATCTGACAGGCGCAACAACCCCCTCTGAAATGTTTTAAATGACCAGGTGCAATTTTCCTATTTTTAAATAACCTTTCATGGTTACTCTAGCCAGACAAATGCCCTGCATAACCAGATGAGCTGCTTCCACTGCTGTAGCCTAAGCAAGGTTCAGGAGGAGCACGGCTCCCTAAGGCGCTGCCTAGCTTTGCCGTTTCCTTTTACCTCTCTCATTTTGAGGAAACAGGAATTCAGTCCTAGTGCCTGATGGTAGCACTGAAATGCTATATCAGTATGTTGATCCTAGTGTCACTGGGTAAATTATGCACTTTAGGTCTGTAATCAGGAAGCCTGATGTGCAAAGAAGTCCCTGCACCCAGTCAGTGGAGGAGATAAACACCTCAGAACTGTCAAGGTGATCCCAAATCTTTCTGCCAGGAATAGTGAGAGGTATTCAAAGCCAACAGGAGAGGAGCCTCTAGGATTCATGCAGATGTAGATTGTCTGAACAGTGCCCATTTCAATCAAGGTGTTACGAGACCTAAAGTTTGGCTCCATCTTCATCAGAGCATGCCGAAATCAGAAGCTTCCAACATTTTCTCTTGATCATTTCTCCACATTCCTCTCTAGAACTCTATAATTTTATTCTAAAAACGTGGATTTTAAAAATTCCATTCTGGTTTTGACAAAACTAAGTTTTAAAACATAAATCCATATAACCTGCTGTACTTACATGTCACCTGAATGGCATGATTATTCCTCTCTGGCCACCCGACCTGTCAGATTTTCCATTATTAATACACAAACCCTTACTCAAATGCAACTCCCATTTAACTGTTTAGGCTAATATTTTGCAAGATGAAAAGAACAGCTTTCAAAATACAGGAAAAATCCAGAGCACGCGACCACATTTCACAGGTCAGTGGCTGGGATAGCAGGAGCTGCTGAAGGAGAGCTGAAGGAACAAACTTGCTCAGGGGCATTTTAGCACTCTTGTGATACGATACCCGTTATTCATCAGCATGCAACAATCCCCTCTCCAGATGAAAAACACTACAGATCATGTTCCTAATAAAACAGTCAATTTGCCTCCTTCTCTTTTTTGTTGTTGGAAGGAATTCCTTACAACCTCACCTCCCTGGGGCATGTCTTCCTCTCCCCCTTTGTCGATCAGGAATAAACAAGGCTCTGTTCAACAACAAAGTCTTGCTGGCCGGCCTCAGAGACGCTCACACCAGGTTTCAGACAGACCCAGGAAATTACTGTTCGTTTAGATGCCCTGATTATTGCTAAGATAGGAAAAGTTATGTAGATGGGAAGCATGGTGAGAGCATATTTCTGCCCTGACAAACACAACAGGGTGAAAATCATGACCCCTTCAGGAGGAAACTTCAGCATATAAGTTCTGGACAGTGCTTTCAGGCTTCAGCAGAGGAAGTCTAATCCATCCCCTATTTCTAAGCTTCCAAGGGTAGCTACTTCCAATCCACAGCTGGAGTTTGTAGCCCACTGAGACCACAGGTTTTAGCACACCCATAGCAGGAAGGACAGGTATCCTCGCTGACTCTTATGACCTACATTCACTCTGCCTGAATTTGGTTTTAGCTATGACAACGCTCACCTGTAGGTTCAGGTACAGTTTACTTTGCCTTATGAGCTCAGGTTAAGACAGAAAACAGAATGGACCTGTTTGGGCTTGAGATCAAGTGTGCATCTTTGCAGAACTCACTGCGTAGGCAAAACCTCAGCCATCCCATTAAGTCTCCTGTAACCATTATGCACAGCCAGACCAGGGCTCTCTGTATGCCACCAGCCCCATTCAGTGGGCACAGGGATTTTGCTCTGCCCTGTGCAAGTGTCTGCAGTAGTCTCTGCTGTGAGTGTGTGCAATTTTACATTTCAATATCATTAGTTCCCAGAATATTTGAAGGTCATTACTAGAAAGCAAGCTATCGAGGCTTCAGTTTTATAACATTAAGTGTTCTCTAATGCATCTAAAGTAATTCCGTCTTTGTCAGCAGCCTTATGTGTGACAATTACAAAATGGTAGTAAATTTAATTTCCTTTGAAGAAGAAATAAAAGGCCTGATCTGCGAAACCATCCTTGCAGTTACATACGCAATTGACACATGAGCTTCATGCTTTTGCATATATAAGCTCACAACCACATGGTGGTTTAGAGTTTAGGTTCTGTGTTGGTTAAGAATTTCACTTACCCCTAACCTGACTAAATCAATGGGCATCAACAGTACCCTGCCCAAGCTCAGAGGATACCTGATGCCAGAGTTGTAATAAGATTAATTACATCTTAATTAGAGAATTTAGTAATTAGAGAAGACTGAGATCTTTTAAAACTATATCCTTGGGAAAAAGGAAATTTGTTTAACACCAAGGAGTATAAATCAGAAATTTTTAAACAAATCCTAGTTTTTAAACAGCTACACACACCCCTAATGGACAGCAACACAATAACTTTTCCATAATGTGAGTTTCTTCTTAAGCCCCATATGTTAGAGATTACAGTATGTCTTTAAATCATCAGGGTTTCATATAACATTTTTACTCACTATTCTAATGTTGAATGTTCCCATTATTCAGATATATTGCTAATTTTTTTCAGAATCTTGCTAAGTTACTATTCTTGAGAAGTTGCATACGCCAAATGAGTTACCTGTATTAAATACTCCAAGAGAACAAATGAGTGCAGGGAGTAACCTTGTCTACAGCACTAATGTAACCTTGTTTACAGCACTACCCAACAATCATATGAGAGACCTATTGGCTAATTCTGTTTTGTGCAAAAAATGAAGAGTCAGCTGATTTTTGTTACAAAGAGTAGGAATCACCGTTGTTAAATAAGTGGCTGTCCTGGGGGTTTTCAGAGCTGCTCACATCATACTTCAACCTACCAAGGGGAGGAGGGAGTCATTGAATGAATTACTCCTGCAATATTTCATGAGCTAGTAAATTTTCTATGGAAATTATCCAGCTTGATGAAAATGTCTGTAGTTCAAACCTCACAAGAGTCTGATTTAGAAGAGAAATAGTGCTCGTTTACTGCAGCTTCACTGAAGACAAAGATGGAGAGAACCTGAAGTGTTGAAATGTTAACGTTCCAAGAAAACTAATTATCATATTTTCACTTGCAAACTTCAAGCCTGATGCTAATTAATCTTTGTGGAAAGGCTGTGTATGAATCAAATTATAATGTAAGTCAGATTATACAGGATGAGATGTATAACATGCCCTGCCACTGAGGAGAAACAAAATGGATTGCTTGCACAGAAATGACAAAAAACCCAAAGAGCTTGCTCTTCATTAGTGCACCGATCTGTACCAGCCGGCTGATGACAGATTCACCCCAACGGAGTGTTGCAAACCACCTTGGATTTTCAAAAGTTTGCCTGTGGTCACAAATTATCTAGATGCAAGGAGAAAAAAACTATTTGACTGAGCAAACCTTGATGTGGCACTTGCAGAGTTCTGTTGTGAAAACATCTTGAGGGCAATCAAGTGCCATTAGCAGATGTCAATGGGGCTTCCCATGAATTACTACAAAAATTACAGTTAAGTGTACTCCTCCTCAATCACTGTCCAACATCTCTGACAAAACAGTTTGGATGTCTGTGGAAGTACTAGAGAAATTAACACCTGTCTGCCAGTGTATAATCAGGAGGATGTCAGGAGATTATTAGTTTGGTTCATCTTCACTAATGCCTTTATATAATTAATTTATTGATTACAGGATTAAAATGATTTGTTACCTTTTACTCTGGAAATACTATATTGTGCATATAATGAGGATAGTAAGGAGATTTGAATAAATCAGTTCTCATTTCAAAGGGAAACAAAATACATATTGAAAGGGGAGATAATATACATGCTATAAAAATCATACATCTTCCTAAACACAAGAAGATGTTTACTACCTCTCTAAGTAAATTCTGTGGAGTCTGACTAAATAATTTTGTTTTCAATTTATAGACTTTCCAACCAAAAAAAGAAATGCTGTAAGTAGCTCATAGTACTTGCAGCCACATAGCTTGCATAGTTTGCTTTTCTTTTTATCTGTTTTTATTCTATTAATTTATTGTCATGCAACTTTCAAATTCAGAGAAGCTTGCATAGACGTGGGGGGTTTAATCCCTGTTTTCTCCTTTCTTTAAGTTCTTTTTTCTCTTTAACAAGGAATCAAGCAAGTCCTGTGCAGTGTTACTCTACCAGCTCAATTTCTAATGCTGTTTCCATTAGTTTACTTGTTGATTATATCTGTTCTACAATTGTTATAATTTATTACAAGGCCTCTTTTGGTGTGCACATCTGTTTAAGCAGTTCCACTCGTTAGACCTATCCACATAGGCAAAAGAAGGTTTTCCTTTACCTGGACTGCATTACCTTGTTTTCCACAGCTTGCACTTACATGCTTTCTGATGAATTACTAATCAACAGTTGTGAGGTTTAATGGCATGCCTGGGTATGGTCAGCATATTTGGCTATTCCAGATGCTTCTGAACATCCACATTTCCCCACTTTCTTCTTTTCACCCACCCTCCCTGTGGACTAAATTCTCTAAAGGAATAGAAAGCAAAATGTTTCAGAACCATATGGCTAATTCTATCCTACACTGTTCAAGGCCTTGTCTTTTCATACAGAAATAATTTTGGTTTAAATCTAAAAGGCAACAGAATGCTACCCTCTTTTCTGACCTTACAGTTTGCTCTGTTTTCTGTAACATCCTGTTACAGGGCTGGGCCTTCCCTCTGCTCATCTCTGACTATCAATCTCCATTTAATCTTAAAAAAAAAAAAAAAAAATACAGACTCTGCCTTCAATAATTTATCCCAGATGAGAATCTGACCTTATACACACAGACCACGAAGAAGTTCAGTGAGACATGGCCCTATTTCCTCCCCTCCCTTTTGCTTACACAGATAGATGGAAATTCTGGCCCTAATAAAGTCAGTGCAAGTTTTTTTGTTGACTGCAAGGGGTCAAGGTTTCCCTCCTACAATTTCTGTAGCAGATAGGTGATTACATGTCACCTTAACGTGCTGAGCTAAGTTGTTCTGGACTAGCAGGGTAGTTTGCTTATACTGGCTGAAACAATAGTGCAATACCCCAGATCAACACAGTGATTTATTCATACTGGCATGTAAGGAACTTAATTCTATATTACTGCTAATTTTTCTAGAAACGCTCACAGTCAGGTTTGCTACTGCTTTCTACGCTCCTATGCCACTCTTACAGCAGACTTTGTTTTGATTCTTCATACAATCTAAATTGTTGGAGACGCTGTACTGAGAGTTCCAGTGAGCAACTTCAAAAATTTTTGCAATATGGGTTAAGGTTAGAAAAAAGATATCTAACTGTGAACTTGTAAAACGCTGGGTTTCTAAAAGCTCATGGAAACTAGTTTAGGGAAAAAAAACCCACAGATCAAAATTATAAGACCTTATGAGCAGTAGCTTTGAGTGATATCAGCCATTTGATATTTTGTAAAGATATAATACAGTGTACATGAGGTAGATCTTATAAGGTATAACTCATAGTATGAAAAGGTTTGAAAACAGAAGAGTGAATTAATAAAAAAGAAATTTACATTTTGTATACTTTTGCTTTCTCAACATGTTTTCCTGTCTCCATCTGCAGATGAGTGGTAGCTAAATCAGCAACTTGTGAAAAGTTCTTCTATGGAACCCTGATTATAAAATTATCATGTATAATTGTCCTTTCCCATCAACTTCCCCTACCTTGTATTTCTCTCACTTTCTTTCTATTTTCTTTGGCATGGTTGTGTCTTCTGCACAAATTCCTGAACCACTTTTGCTTTTTTTCTCCTATTACTACCTTGTGTTTTCTGGCTTTTCCTTCAGGCCCCCACAATCTGTACCATGGTATTATCCCTTCCAGCTCATTTCATCTTTTTTTTTTTTTTTAATTTTAAGTCAAACTAACACTACAACTTTTCACTTGTCTTTTGGAAATTGGTCAAGCAAAATTTCTGTTTGTGTTCATGGGAAAAACTCACCCTACAACTTCAAAAAGATCAAATTTAAGATGATCAGATCTGTTAGATTCACAGGCTGATGCTCTTGTTCAAAATTCGGACTGGTCTCACCAGTCATTTTTTTCAACAAAAAGAAGCAAGAAATCACACTCAGAGTAGTGCTAAACCTTCAAACAGAAAATATGCCAATTATGATGTCAGTATATTTTTCAGCCTTTTTTGATCTACACTACAGTCAACTTACACAAGGGGATCTGGAGAGCATGAATGTGGGATTTTGAATTAGAGCATAACTGTGGATTCTACTTTTACTCTTTTAACCATTCAACAGCAGGAAAGCAATGTACCTATTTCCATTTCTTACGACACATTATATGCCACACTTTCCTTGGTCTAGAGCTGGCTTTCAGGTGACTTCTGTTTTTGCCCTTCACTTTTCTCTATCCATCCTTCTTTACACGCAAGCAAGCTCCAAACTCCAGTGTTGGAGCAAGACCATAAGAAGAGACAAATTGCAGCAATCTCAGGTGTGGTACTGCCTGCCTTCATCAGCCTCCACCTGTGCTCCAGCAGCTTTGCTGCAGCACAGATTAACTGGAGGCTCAGGAAGCTTCCTCTCAGACAAAATCAAAAGTTAACCCCCTTGTGCTAAATGAGTTAAAATACTTCCTCTCCAGCAGCCCTTGCAATGCTGCCACATCCAACATCAGTTTCCTCTCCTGCCAGTGCTGATTCCACTAGCAAGGGCAGGATTTTGCCCTCAACTATTCACAAGTAATTAATGCATTATTGAACAGGAATAAATAGATAGCAATTAAATAACAAGTATTAATGACTTATTTATTAACATATTAATAGTTGGCCTGAGAGTAATAAATGCAAATTAGTGTAAAGTGGTACCAAAAATTGTGTCGATAATAGGCCCTGAAGTAATCTTGTGTATTCAAGATAATTACAAATATATTTTCCTTTCAAAAATCCACTGCCGGGTAATTTTTTATGGTTTGCTATAATATCATTTTAAAATTAGAAAATTAGCCCTAGTCTCATTAAAATAATTTTGCAGTGCATCAGGCTTTATTTCAAGTGTAAGTTTCACATTATCTTCTTGCCTACAGACCTTGCATTTTTTTTTCCAGAAAACCTTCTTATGTGCCAAAATTTTGGGCCTATGCTTGGTGTACAAACAGTTTTGTTTCAGCTTAGTAAGCTTGCACAACTTGCACAACTTTTCTCATTGTTAGTATTACTATATAAAAAGTCTCACTGCAAGCAGGGGTGGGACTTTGAGGGCTAAGTTCAGTAAAAATCTCTAAGGGCTGTATTTATTGCTTTTTATTCCTGCTAATAGCAATTGACCTGATAAATAGTTCAGAGGCTTTAGACATGACCAAACTGATGCACACGTAGCAACTAATTCAGTCACAACAAATCCCACTTAAAAGACCATCTCTGGTCAGCTGTTTTACCAAAAAACCTCCCCTTTTTTTTTTTAATTTTTAATTTTTATTTATTTAGACAAAAGTAAACCCCACTTCATACCTTGGCTCTACACTGTTACTTAACATTTGAAAACTGATTACTCAGTGAGGTCAGAAAGACTTTGTCACTTTTATCGGTTCCAGAAAAAAAGTGGAAAAGTCTTGGCTAAAATCCAGGGTCCTGACATCATAAATGATCTGCTAACAACTGCAGATTAAAATATTCCAGTGTGCCACCAGTCCTGATTTTGCCGATTCTAGAATCTGACACACATTTAACACATGACTGTCTCCAGTAGCAAATACTCTGCTCTGCCTCCACGTTTGTAACAGGAATGAAGGAATGGGGGCCCAGGCTTCCTCCCAGCACTGGTGCACAGAACACTGCTTCAGCACATGATTGTTTCTGGAAATGTTTCTGCCTGCCTCTGTAGGTGTCATTTTTACTCCTTTGCAGCTTTCTTCATTAAAGGCATTGCAAATGGCTTTTTCCAGAATAATCAAGGGCCTTTCTGCGAGGTACAGGGCTTTGGTGGCTCTCCCAGCACTGTGCCTTCCAAACCACTACATAAATGTAATCTGTGTACCTGGAAATATAATTCGTTTTGTTGCTAATGAAAGTCCTACGGCACAAATTTATTAAAGGTATACTTTTCCGTGGGATAATAATTGGGTCGATAATATTAAACTCGTAGGCTCATTATTTAATTGCAAGGGCAGATTATGAATACAGCTTCTAAAATGTATTTTAATGAAAAACACTACATCCTGACCTAATCATATCAACCTTATGCTATCTAATTAAGGATGCAAAAAATCATTAGAGTTGCAAAATATTAGTTCCAGCTCCATCAGGCTGTTAGCTGCCCCTTCATGAATATATATATTTTTTTACTCTATGATAAATAGTTAATGAGGTAAAAATGACAAAATTTGCATGTAGGCAAATTAGTTTAATAGACTGATGTCTTCCTGGTCTACAGAAAGTGACCTTTTTCCTATCAAAAGAAAGACTGAAAATACTTTGAAATGATCGCATAGATGTCATTCCACAAATGACAAATCGCTCCTCTGAACAATATAAAAATTATAAAACGCAATAACCTTAAATTCTCATCATATTGTAAATGTGTCCTCTGCTGCTGCATTTATCAATTTAATAAAAGGAAATTAAGCATATTATAAAATACCCATTTATGGGGCAATTTTTAATCCAGCGAATAAAAATGAGAAGCACATGGTTAATAGCAAGAAAATATTGCAAAAATGTAGACCTATTTTTTTCAGAAGGTTTGACTGACTATTTACTTGAATGACCTCCATTTAAAATATATTTTTTATATGGAGTGATGTAAGATATGGCAGTCTCATGCTTCCCTTTATAAAAATTGTTCACAGTTAATTTCGTATTTTATTTAAAAATTAACACATTAATAATGCACACAATAAGACCTAGTGATGTGTCTTCCATACTGATTACTTTGTACAATTAGCCATACAAAAAGAAAGGGACAAGATAAATACCTTATGCAAATCTATGTCAGAAAAAAGGGTCTTTCAGTATTATCTGCAACGCCTAGGAGAATAAAAAGGCCTGCAAATACAGCTCCCAGTCTTGCAGGGAGATGCACCATGTGGAGAATATATTTCTAGAATGGAGGAAGTTTTTATTACAAAACTAGATTTGCCAAAGAGCTAACAACATTTCATTTGATGGTTCCCTTTTTCATCAAAATAATAATTAAAAAAAAAGGGAAGAGATTGGGAAGATTTTGGTTTTTGAAGACTAGTTCTTTTTTCACAGTATTTGTGTTTTGTACAGATAATTCAGGAGTTTTGAACAGTATTTTCTACTCACAAATTTTCCCCATTGTGAGGCAGAACCTGTGACCACTGAAGTAGATGGTAGAGACCATCTCTAGAGATGCCAGTGATGCAAATTCCTGTGCTCTTTTCACATTGCTCATGTCTTATTACATCACATAGTCTGCACCAGTATGTCTCCCAGAGAACAGGAATGTTTAACTCTGTCACAGCCTGGCTTTTGTCTAGGGATGATGTAAATGAAATGAAATTCACGCAGATGTAGACAGAATAGGAACCAGAAATTTGGGGGCTTTGGTAAAGACAAAACTGTGCATCACTTTGCTTTGTTGAATGAAATGTGTGCTGCTCCCTGTGTGGTTTTGGGATTCTTCCCTCTATTACGACTGTACCCTCTGAGGTGCTGGATCCAGCTGAGGCTGGGTCCATTGTAAGGGACCTCAGGCTAAGGTTTCACATTTCAATGTGGCCTTTGCTGGGCTGCATAAGGGAGCAAAACTAGGCACTTACACACATGTATAACCACAGGTCATGCCTTTCAGTGTTGTGGCACTTGAAATATGCCTTACAGTAGCAGTGGACAACCCATTCAGGTACAGACTATTTGTATACAGAGAAGTAATTTTTCTTTCCATTCTTTTCCATTTGTCTTTACCCCCATACTTGCTCCTTTTCTCCCACCTTTTTTTTCCCTTTTTTTTCAACTTATTCAGCCCTTTCTGTTCTGCTGCAAGAAATGATATGCCAGAAATATCATTAGAAATTTATTCAGTACTTAAAAGAGAAATGTAGTTGTTGGCAGTTTCCTCATCTGCTACTTTTTCCAGATGCCATTGGTGCTCCTGGCATGTAAATTAGGTCCACTACATGTATTCTTTGTTTGGCCTTACTTTACTTGTAAGAAAGACAATAGAAACCAATTGTCAGTATATAACCAATTGTTATACTTCAACTTATTGCAGAAAGATTTGAAGTGCAAAAAAAATATGTTCTTTTACTTACTGGGAAAAACAAAATAAGTTCTATCTGTACAAATAGTTGTAATGTCTGAAGCAGGTGATTGTGAAAGCATGTTTACTCTTTCAAACCTTTTCCCTCACCTATGCTGAAATGCCATGTGGTGCTCTACACTTTCCCACAAAAATTAAGCTTACTGAGTATCTGCTTTTTCATTCAGTTTTTCCTTTCAGGGTCCAAACTGTCATCACACGGGAAAAAAAAAAGTGGAAAATAATTACAGCTGTGGCAGATGTTTATAACAGCGACAACTGAGGCTATATATTTATATAAACTGCTGATCTTTCAGAGGTAGTTATAGAGATTTGAAAAACCTGCAGACCCTAATCTTAAGTCCCTTGTTCCAGAGGGTTAGAAAAGAAAAACAAAACAACTCATACATGCTTAAGAGGACTAATTTCCTTCCTATCAGGAATCTGTTCTTTTTTACATTGAAGCAGGAGTTTCCGAACAAAGCATTGTACACAGAGGCATTCACAGATGTATAAATCAAAGTGATGAGAACTTTTCCAATTGTCCAAGAGCTGGTTTGTAAATTAGTCTTAAGGGAATTAATAGCACTGATGCAAAGCTAGAAAGCAAGGAAGAATAAGTCCTTCACAGAAGGAAGAAAATGTCCCTTGGACACTACTGACCACGTTACTTCTATTTTCAATTCTCTGAAAGCAATTATGACCAGAAGCCTCATCTGTGGATAGCATCCCCACCACTGGACCCTTTGCAAACACAGAATGTATCTCCTACACGTCACAGCCTAAGGTCTTTTTATGGGACTAGAGACTAGGGGCTGAATGGAAAAGAAAGAGGAATTATTTTGATAACCAAGGTAGAGTACCTTTCCCTGCAGATTTCCAGCTTAGTCCACACTTCTGGGCAATGCTGGAGGAAAAGGGCCAGGGAGAAGAGCATGGCTCTCATGTCTGACTGACCAAACTCACATCCCCTTCTCAGGGCAGCCTCACCTATGCCCTCTTAAGGAATGAATTCTACTTGTTCATGGAAATCCTCAGTTTGCTGAACGGGCTGAGAAATTATCTGGGATGATACTGACATTTAAACCAGTAGTAAGTCTCTAAGACCCAGTCAAGAACCATCAGTTGGCAGAGATAATTTTTGACAGTGATGCCTCTAAGCCTTTGGTTACTAAGCAGATTGTAACCCCTCAGGATGTTCAGGCAATGCACATCATTGTCACAAAATTCTCCTGAACATGCTGCTTATTAGCTTCTCCATTCAATGAAGCACCCTAAGAATAATTTTCTGGTATCTAGATTTTTAAAATAACACTAAGAAATATAAAGCATTAATTTGGACCACAGACTCTTTTTGGAGGCTCTGTTCACCACTCACCATCCGTCTTTCACCATTGATTCCTCTCCACTGCTCAGCCCTCTTCATAATGTAGCTCAGCTCCTGACTGGA
This sequence comes from Acrocephalus scirpaceus scirpaceus, assembly GCA_910950805.1. NCBI lineage: Eukaryota > Metazoa > Chordata > Aves > Passeriformes > Sylviidae > Acrocephalus > Acrocephalus scirpaceus. The sequence continues at coordinate 38,750,070 of OU383773.1, read as the reverse complement.
AATCTCCAAGTCCAGTGGAACAAAGAATGTGTCTTCCTCACCATGAATACGTTGAAATACATCTAACAGCCAACCTTCGCTGTGTAGCCTAAGGATAGAAATGACATTTGTTTCATCTTTGAAAAGACTCTTAATGAAAAAAGAAAAAAATAAAAAGTCATTCTTTTGTAGACTTCTCTTTTGGTTTTCCCTTCATGACTTTGGTCTCCGCCCACGAGCAAGAAGCTTCCTTCCCACAGGTTCACCAACATATAGCCCTCCTCAGCCCTCTGGAGAATTTGCAGTACCTGAACCGAGTCACATAAGTGTAAGCAGCAATTTAAGCTAATTATTTAAAGATAGCGACTTCCCAAAAAGATCCTGATCTTCCTTCCCTTCAGAAATGTCTGTGTCTTTGTCAAGTGTCAAGTGTCCTTGGCACTGGGCTGGGTAACTAGTTCCAGTAGCATGGTTGGACATGAATGGAAGTCCTGCTGTGCCAGGCTTCAATAATGGGCAAACCACATCATATAGAAGGGAACCACTCACCCTTTTGTTCAACCCCAAGCCTGAAGCCTATGCAATCTAAACTTCTCTTGATGTTAGAAAAGTTCATTTCATTTGTTGGCTTTGTTTTTCTATGACATTTCTGTTCTGTAGTAATGAATTGACTAAGCACTATGCAGTAAAATTTTCTACCACAAGAAAGGCTTGCTGTGTGGCATTTCTTGATGTAGGTGAAACCAAGAAATATTGTGGGGCTTTTGGAAAAGCCTGGTGTCACATTTTTAGCCTAAAATGAACTTGAAAAGATCAAAACACTGCTGTTTGATTCAAATGGGTCCTCTTCAATTAATCTCTTTCTCATTCTACTTTTATTCCAAAAGCAGGGATTCAGAAAATAGAAATCAGAAAATCTGGAATCTGAGGTTTGGATATTGAACTTAGGTCTTTTCTTTTGTACCCTTTTCCAAGATAATACTTTACTCCAAGTCAGCTGTTTCTTGGTGCCAATTTCAATATTTTCATCCTTCCCAGAGACTGGCTGGGTAATCATGAGAAGTGCATGGATTGCTGTGGCACTGCAACCAGCAAAATGCCTGGATTTCTGTGGGGTGTTTAGGTCCTTCATTTCTTGGCAGGTGGGTGGTGAAGCACAGGCATAACTCCTTAGACCCTCTGAACTCTCCCTCTTCTCATGTACAGCAGCACCAGTGACAGTTCTTGTAGCTGGTCCTTATCCTTGGGTCTTGTATTGGCCTGCATGTGATGAACAGTGTGTGTGCCTGGGAGAGGCAGGAGGGTGTTCAGCTAAACCAGAATGAAGTTCACATTTACATCAGCTCTACAGAACACCTTACAGTGCTCACAGAAAGTGCAGAGCAGCATACTCAATAAGTTGTTTAGTACAATTTTGCCCACAACTGAGATTCAATGTGGAACAGAAATAAGGAGATGCACCAACAGACAATTTTTCAACCTGATCTCGGGAGGAGCTTTAGCTCTCTCTTCAAAGGGGAATGTGTACCTTAGGGTCAAGAACCATATCCAAGAGTTTCTGTGATGAAATAGCTATTCTGATCCCAAAATCTGGCAGCCTGACTCAACATCAGATTAGGAATTTATATCTCGGGCTTTGCTGCAAAGGTTCTCTCTGTACTTTTTCCCCACCCTTCTTTTTTGAACCATTCCTTTTTGAAGCTGCAGCCCTAAATTTGCTGTAGTTTCCAAGATGTCATTTTGGGATTTTCTTATCAAAAGGACAGAACAGGAGAAAGATCATCTAATCAAGATGTAGATATTCTAGAAATATAAACAAACTGGTTATCAAGAAATAATAGAAAATGCTCTAAAGTGTGAAATGCAGATCAGTGCTAAAGCAGAATAGAATACTAAAGTAGCTTAAAATACACTACAGAGGAGATTTTTAAAATAAATAACTAGTACTCCCTATGTAGTAATTTACCAAACTCCACAGTGTCTTTAAAGAAAAAGTTTTTCTCCTAATCTCTGGATCTACATCAGACGTTCTTGTGATACAATAGATATATTTTTGCAAGAATAGATTCATAATTTAGAATTATCTTGTGCTTGGTTAAAAAACTAGCAATTTAGCTGGTGAACTTGCTGACCTTCTGTTCATGTTGAAGCAATATTATTTCATGGTGTTTGTGTTTGACATTCCAGGTCAGAAATTTAAGTGGCTTGCCACTTGTCTTGCTAAACAAGACAAAGACCTTGCCATTTATTTAAGCTCACTTAATGCAACATTCTTATTTCAAATTAAGTAAAATTTAATGCAGTTAAATTACTGTCTATTTGCTGCCATAAACATTTTCTATATGAAGATTTTAAGCACATGGTTATAAACAATATAATTGACTTTGAATAAATTAAGAATCATGAAGCCTGTCTTTCAGCTTTGTTCCTTTTGTCCAAAAGTACTCAGCCTGCTCCTGTTACCTGCTCTAATTTCTTTTCTTTGGCATGAAAACTAAAAAACCACTTCTTATACCTCAACATACCTTGTTATAAGCATGAGAGTATTTATTTTTATTGCTAATACAATAAAAGAACAAAACACAGATTACATATTCTAGACATATGAGAACTGGTATAATACTCTTCAAGTTCATTTATTTACCTATCAGAAAGAACAGAAAATATTTAAATTATTTCCTACTCAGAGTCTGATTAAAAAATGGGTTTTTCAAAGAATTACACAAACCAAAAATTAAAGGGTAGTTTTAGTGGTTTAAAACAATTTATTACATCTTAGCTTGAGCCTTTGTCATCCTTTTTTGGAAAACCACCATTTAAAATACAAAACCAGTTTTGCTGTTAACACTGAAAAATACAGATTTTTGAAGCTTTTCCCTGAAAAATGTTTCAATACCAGGAAATTCAGATGCTTTCCACTGGACACTTTTTTTTTCAGATGGGTCTGCATTTTCTCACAGAGCAGAAAACATTTACTCAACAAATTCCTGTCTGTTGCTAATGTATAGTAGAATTAAAAGGAAGGAATTTCCACCAGTGCTGCTTCATTGTTCCAAAAAGTAATGAGAATATCTCTCCATGATAGTTGTACTACAGACTCCCAAGACACACAAGGGGAACCAGATTTATTGAGGTATTTTGGTTTATAAAGACACAAATAGATGCCTACTGCTACTTAACCCCTGCCCATGATTTCATTAGCTTCCTAGCTGTTCACCAGTGCTGCCATGAAGCTTTCTAGCTGTGGCAGAAACAGATACTTCCCCTGCTTGCTTTGGTGGTCTCGTGGGTTCAGTATTCTTATCCCTTCTTGTACACACTGTCGAACACTTCAGTTTAATGGCAAACTGCTGAGTAATTCCAAAAACCAGCACCACCTCCTCCATCCAACAGCCAAAGTCTCTCCTATGGATTGGAGTTTTACGGTACAGAAAATATCCCTCAATATTTATATTGGTTTACCTTAAAAGAGAAAAATATGGTGGATGCTTATTTAAAAATATATGTTTCCTGTGCTGAGCAACAGTCCACTTGACTATATTTGGGATATGGCATCTGAAAAATATTCACACAAAAGGATGCTACTGCCTTGGCAGTAATATTCTCTCCTGAATACAAATGCTGTTACATCAGTATTCAGGAAACAGTGTTATGAAATGCAGAGATATTGTCCTTAAAAACATTTTAAAAGGTTTTAATTCCATCATTATTGGGCTGCTCAAGAGTCCTACCTAGGTCTAAGTTTCCCATGGTGTTGGCTGTAGATGTTAAAGGAAGAGAAAGTTGATACAAATGCAGAGGCTCATTATATAACTTTACTCTGCACTGACTCCAGTATTCAAAATGTTTCCTTTTGTTATTGAGCAAAGAACTTCAAAGACCTTATGCACTGTAACAGATTTTGTTATCTTCCTTTTGCTTTTGTATTTTGCTATGAATCATTTTTAAAATGTGTTGTGCTAAGACAACTTTTTCCCCCCTAGTAACATTATTCCCCCACCCCTTTATTGGAAAACATTACGGGAAAATTGATCCAGAAGGAAAGATACCTTTGATGATCTTGCACCTGTTCCCCAGACAATGAAGATGTTGGTAATATTCTCATAAAAACCTGCCTTACAAATGTTTTAATTTAAATTAATTTTCCTGAGTAATAAACGACAGCAGCTAAAACTTATGAAGCTATTCAAAACTATTAAGTCAATGATTAAGAAGGCATTAACGTCTCAAAAACTAATTAACTAGACTACCAGTACATTGGAGTTGTGTACAGCTCCCAGGAATGTAGGAGCTCTGAAATACTTTAAAGAAATTTAGATTGCCATTTATCTTTTTCTGCCTGCTGCAACAGAGTTTGTTGAAGGGGGACGGAGGGATGGTACAATCAGGTGGAGGGTGTATGCTGAGCTTTTCTGTTCTTACTCCTGCCTGCATCTTGCCTTTGCATGTGGCTTTTTATTGATGCTTGCCAACATTAATCACTGGGTGAATCGAGGGCCAGCACAAAATTCCTACTGCATTATAAACAACTCACTTAGAAAAAAAAATACAATTTCTCTTCAATATATTTGACAAGCTAATTAATTTTCAGTGTCCCACACCTGTCCTTATTGTATGCACAGCTAATGGTGTCTACTAGAAAGCTGACAAGAAAAGTAGTTGGTCAAATTTCATGAGGAACTCAGTTTAGAAAATGGGCTAATGTCACAGAAAAATTATTTGGATTAAATCACGTCATGAAGACTCAGCCACAACAAGTCAAAAATCCTGTATCATCAAAAGGCTGTAAGGCTCTGGAAGCCACTGCAGACTCAGAGATTTTGCACTTCGGATCATATGTAGCTTTCTGAAATTCTTCCATTTCTCACAAAACTGCTTCTTGTAAGGCAAAAGACAACATCTTCCAAAGTACCTAAATGAAAGGTACCCACACTTTACAGCTTAAGCCCTCGTATAGACACCATTTCCTGAAGCCAAAGAAGCAGAGGCCTCTAGAATCTGTGAAAAATCATGATATCAGTTGTGCTCCTGTTCAGGAAATAAGTGTCTCTGTCTCTGACTTGCTGTGCCCAGCAACCCCAGTGCATTGAAAGTTAAGCAGGAGAAAACGCCTCCTTAATTATCTGCAGGTCTGGGCTCTGGGCCTATGAAACTGATATATCTTTTCTGATGTCACTTTATTTTATCTGACAGAAGAAGAGGCATGAACCTAAGCTCCTAAGGGAATAATGAGATTAAGAGACATACCTTAAAAAATACAGGTACAGCACTGTTGATGAGATCATGAACAGGATGGTATAAAGCATGACTGTGATTAAGGCACCAGGAACTCCTGACTCCCCTGCTCTTAGAAACACCCAGGAGAGTTTTGCAGCGTCAGCAATGGGTTTCTCTACACTGTTCCCAAATCTCTGTCATGGAGGAAAAAATCAACATAAGAAAATGTCACACCTGATTAGATTAGAGAGACAAAAAAACATGCATCTCTGCATAATAAGGATTTAAATGTAATTTGTGGGGCACACAGTCTGAAACTTAGAAGTCTGCTAGACAGAATTTGAAATTAAAGACAAGACGTGAAATAAACTATTTTCTGGCTTATTTTAGTGCTATTAAAATCTACCATATAGAGGTGGCTTATTGAACAAAACCCATGGCACAGTGAAAATACTCAAAGTGAAACCTCTTAGCGTATTTCAGGACAAGTGGTAGGGGAAGAAGGCTGAAATATGCCTTTATGCAATGACCAAAGAGTCATAATATTGAATTATTTGTTTTCCAAAAATCTATTATTTTCCTTTTTTATCTTTTTTTTTTTTTCTTCAAATCTAGTTCTTAAGAACTAGCTACTGTATTGACATATTATTGCCCTCTGCTGGATCAATTTAGAAGAATTCAACTGCATATCATGGGTCTTCTACTGCTCAGAACTAAAATAAATTCCTCTCTCCCCTTTTGCCTTTTTAAAGTCACACGGTGACAGCCATGTCCATATTAGATCGTGTTGACACATTTTGCCAGGATGTGAAACTTCACCACCAAAGCATCCAGTGTCTATCATTCAGAGAGGATCTGTGACCTTTAGGCTTCAAAAAACCTGCACCTTTCTGAGCAACATGCCTAGATTAACCCTTAGGAAGTGTCAAAACTTTCTGCACATTTCTGGCTACCTTTGCAATGATGTGCATAGTAAAGAAATGACAACTATAACTCCAGCTATAGAAGGACTGTGATTCTTGAGCACATTTTTGTTCTCTGTTCACAATTTCCAACGCTGCTAGGTTTCTGTCATAGAAATTGAAGGCCCCAGGAGACTGGTAATGACATATAAAGACTAGTCACTAAATCAGATCTATCCATATTTATTACAAAAAGGATTAAATACTGTGGTCCTCTTCTATCTCCCTGTCCCATCTTCTCTTCTTGGGAAAAAAAAAAAAAAAGTAAAAAAAAAAAAAATTTGGCTGCTGCCACTGCTTTCTTACTGAACCAAGGAAAGGAAAATCCTATGCACAGCAGTCACGTCCTGACATTCCTCCAGAGAGGCAAAAGTCTGAATGGCAAATAAGAATAAATTTCTCTCTTATCCAAGCAATTCTCTTTGGCAAAGCAAAAGTGGTGTGGGAGAATTTTCTTTCCTTTCCTTTTTTTCTAACAAAGGTACTCTGTCAATCTGTACACCTTCTGTGGTCCTCAAAGACATGATCCAAGAAAGATGTCTTCATTTTAACATTTGTCAACATCTCTCTCAGGTACTTATCACACCACCACATGTGGTGGTCGTGGGAACCTTTTGCAGTGTCTCCTGTTTTTTATAATGACACACATCCATGTGGCCAAAGAGGTGTTACTGTTTTCTGCATTTTGGAAGCCACAGACAGACAAAGTGAGTGAGGTTCCAGGAAAGCTCTGACAGAACTGGAACCTGAACTGCATAGGAATATTTCTTATCTCTGGAACATCCTTCTACAAGTTGACAGTAAATCAAATCTGAAATAACACATTTGACACAGCATTTTAGACTATGACTTGAACCGCCCCCTGAATATGCAACTGCTCTCTAGTCTTGCCTTAACAATGGAAAACATTAGTTAGTAAACACAGAAACCTTTGTCTCCAGGGCTATCTGTCATGTTTCATAAGTATTAAGGCCATTTTGAATACTAAAATACATTCTAGCACTAAAATAACTCATATTACCACAACACAATATTTTAAAAAGGCTTGATCTAAAATAGATTGGCAAGCAAATCTGAAATAGCCACTGAAAGAACGCCAAGAGAAAAAAAAATTACAAATGCAATAATGAAAACACATGTAAGAGATATAGTTTCATTTTGGAAAGGATACATACAGTATATTGTATAATATTTGAACAAATGAGTTTCTACCAAAGATAATCTTGGTGGGTAATACTGCCAAATTTTCAATATGAAGTACAGAGAACTGTGTACATTTTTAACACTTTAATGAAAAACCAAGTTATTTTACTTGTATCTCACGTTTCCCCCTGACCAAGTGCTATTTGAAATTGATAAGTAATCCAGTCTGTGTAGAACTGAGCACAATTCCACTGAAGTCAATGGCAATGATTTTCTCAATGCAAGTGTGAGAAAGATAAGGCAGACCTCATCCTCTCTTCCAGTTTTTATGAATAAACCAGTATTAGAGGGGAGAAAAAATCCATTTAAACATTTCAGTATTCCTACTCTGGTTATTGAGGAAATACAGCTTTTTTCTTTTAGGAAAAAAAATCTTAATCCAAATAATTAAAATTAAAATTCAGTTCTGTGCATATTTTACATCATGAAATTTAAAAATAATTAAATAAATGCAGGCTGCCCAAGTGAAAACTTGGGAGCTGCCACATGCTAAAAGTATTGCAATTACCTCTCAAGTGAGCTCCAACTAAATTTCTTGATGAGCTGAATTTTAATTTTCAAACTTTCTGCAATGGAAAACAATGTACAAAGAGTGACAAATCACCTGCAGAACACAGGTCAGATGACAAAGGACCAAGAGGCCTGAGAAAACCTGATCCACAGCAAGACCTGTGGCTTAGTGCTTGATCTGGAGTGAGCAACAGAAACATAGATGACTTTGAAAGACCAGCAAGGGCAGAAGAGGAGCCATACCACAACCCCAGAAAAGCTCTCAGCATCCTGCAACCATTGAAAGAAGCCTGTGTCACATACACAGTGAGACCCAAATTTGAAATATGTGCTCTGGGATACTGGGCATTACTCAGATGTGATAAAAGTCTGCAGCCACCCAAGTACAGTTGGGCTACACAGCCAATACAGAGGCACAGATGGAGTTGGGAACTTGGCTCTCCTGTTTCTACATATGATGAAACTCTCTCCTGAAAGATGTCTGTCTTTCGATCTCACAAGTCTTTTTAGGTGTGCCAGTAAATTACATTAACTACCTTGCACATCAGAGAAGTGCAGGATAACTTCTATTTTTTTCATTTTGTCTGTTTTGATGCTTAGAAAAATCTGAAGTGTTAATAATCAGGATTGCTCATTAAACCATCCCCATTAACATCCAAAATTGCAGTAATTCTTTTCAAAGCAGATGCAATCACTCCAGCAGTGGATTTACTTTCTTATCTCCAAATATGGCATGTACAGTGCTCTTAATTTTATGCAGAAACACAGTGACTCCATTAGATGGGAATTTTGTTAATAAAAAGGTAATGTATAACATTATTATTGAGTTTCTTTTTAACTTTCATGTTCCATTGCCAGGGGTGGAATTTCATATCTTTCAGTGATTCACTGAATAAAACAAACTTCTACATCAAGTTCTCATGTCCAAGTTATTTTAAGTGACTCACCCCCAGGAATGAATCCACTACAAACACTGCCAAGGGGTCTAGCACTGTCCATAGTCCCATAGCTATGATAAAGTTTGACAAGAAGGAAGGAAATGAGTCAGACAGCTGCTGACAGCCCCATCTGATCAGGACCATGAGAAGCAGCCCTGCATTCAAGGTTAGGGGTCCCACCACAACCATGGCCAATTCTTCACTGGTGTGCAGCAAGGAGTTCTGGTAGCACAGTTCCACGGTGTGAGGGAAGAGCTGGAATCTGTAAACAAGCAAAAGGAGACTGTTTGTCTGTGCTCCTGAGCAGGCCACTGAAAGAAGGTACAATCATGCACGTTGCATTGTAAAGTTGCATCCCTAGCTGGGTCACAACACTCTGACCAAAAACTGCATTAAGCTACTAAAAAAAGTAGAATTTTCTCCTCCACCTCCTGTCTCTGCACACTTGGATCCCTTCTGACTCTCATTTCACTGGGTGCACATCCAGGCTCTGGGGCCTGTGCAGGAAAGGCTATTGGAAGGTATTACCTTTCAGATGCACCAACACAAACACAGGCCCCAGGAGCTCACCCATCCCTGCACAGCAGCGCCTTTGGGCACCACACAAAGCAGAAAATGTGTTATGGGAGACATAGCTGTTAGCACACCTAAAGTGATTGGAAATGTCTCTCTTGCCACCATGAGATGGTGGGATTTGCAAAGCTCATACAAACACCAAGTTTGCTGGCACTGTAAGAGACAGGAACAGCACGGCATTGTGAGCTACCCACAGATGATGAAATTTGAGGCCAAAATTTCAATCTTAATGAAATAACTTAAATTCTGCTCCTAACTAAAGGTGAAGTGGTTTGATTCTCACCCTGTTCCCTACTTGTGAGTGCTACCGCTACATTTGGCAGGACTAGTGAGTGCTCAGCTCATTCTCATTGTTCAGGCACACAGTTACAGACTGGGATGCTGATCCAGGGCATTTTGGCTTGAGACCATTATGCTTTATCTAGCTGACTGCCTGGGACAGCTGTGACTAGTGGCTTTGAACATGACCACCACTCTCTCATGCATTGCCTCCTTCTGCTGAGTTTCCTTTGTTTTCACAGACTCTTGATGCTTGGCCTCCCAGAAGTTTTAGCACCAGCTGGCTAAGTTGATAGGGGCTGTGCAAGGCCAGAAGTGAGAGATGGCTGGCTTTGCATTAAGATCTAGAAGACCACCTTAACAATTCTCAGCACTGTCCAGAGTCTGCTCAGACGCCCTGTTCAAATTTCAGCCAATAATCAATACCACTACCACACCAGACATAGGTCAGAGAGTTGCATAGTACTGGCTCATACTGCCTGATTCAGGTTTCTGTGACGCTTTAAGGTGAATAGAAGAAAAAAAGTTTCTATCAGAGAAATATTTCCCCTCCTAAGCATGATGGAACTTTTTGCTCTGTAAAACCCTTCTCTACCACACAGAAACATGAATAGAGTCAGATATATATCACCTAGTGGACTTGTACTCCATAGTTGGGGTTTTTCATGCCAGGTAATGACAAGCAATGATTTTCCTGCAACACTCTAGAGTAGTCTAATTCCTCAGCTAAAGTCTATGTATTATACAGTTAAAATATGTCAACTCATTGCAGTACTCACAGTAAAACTGATATATCAAAGTTAAATTCTTATAAGTGTTTTACTCATAGATCACTTTGGTAGCATGAAATATGATGTAAATGCTTCTTCAGTTTTGTGCACTCCTTAGGCATTTTGAAATACTTTATCCAAAATGATAAATTATTCTTCTGGAAGATACATAACCTGCTGAGTATCTCAAATCAGAGAGCGGCAGGCATGACACAAGATGCACAAATGGACATGTCATGTTCTGGGTTTAAAGTTTACATTACAAACACCTTCACCTGATGTGCAAATATCAGATCACTGTACTCTGTATGCAGTCCTTACTCTATTTGTGCAGGGGCTCCTATCAGAGCTTGCATGTTGAGCTCTCAGCATGAGTGTTAGCCATCAATTATCTTCACAGTGCAAAGGACCCACTTTGAATCAAGCTATTTGGAGAAATATCTTAGCAGAGAAAAGAGGGTGGCAGGACTTACTTTGCAACAGGAACTGAGATGGTCCAAAGGAAGAGCCACTGGCTCAAATAATGCAGGTAAAGCCTCAGGAACCAAAGCAAAACTACCAGCAGTGTGAGCAGCCAGAAGTCCCTGGAGCGCCAGCGTGTGGCTCCCAGCTCCAAAAAGGCCATGTACACCATGAAACGGAAATGCTCAACAACCTGCCTGGACAGCTTCACCTCAGCAGCAGAACGGCAGCTAGAAATACATGGAAACAAAATGAAGAGTCATTCAGAAAAGCGTATTAGAAGCAGGAAAAAGACTGCATATTCCTGCTGTACAAATAATGTAGCACAGGTTCTGACCACAACTTTTGATTAAACAATGCATCCGACATTAAAAAAAAAAGTTTTATCCACGGCAATCTAGGTGAGAGGTGACTTCCCCCCAGAAATCATGCTGCCACTTTTATAAAGAAAACAAATCACATTTAAAACTAAGTTTTTAAGAATGGTTTGCTTTCATTTTGAAATTTTTCTCGCAAACTGTTCTCTGAGGAACACTTTATCACTTATTTTCCTTCTGAGAAAATGGTAAAAGAACTTGTCATATTTCTACTGAAAAGTATTAATTTTACTGAAAACCCGTGAACAGCTTTTTGGCATTTGGGTAAGAGCAGTTCAGTCAAATATTTCAGGACACAATGTGGGCTAAAACTCCTCTTTAGTTTCAAGTAAAAGAGAAAATAGAAAGGAACTTGCACTGTAAAGGATTCTGCTACTGAGTGTGGTGTGATTTTCCCTTTAAGCTAATTACTGTAGTGCTTCAAAGGAGGTGGAGGGAGGAAATGAGATGCCAAGATGAAGCCTTGGCATTATGTTTCCCAGAAACTGGAGTCTCTCAGCTGATTCAAAGCTGAGAAGACAGTAGCTTCTTTGACCTTTTGGAACTTCTAACTGCTATGCTTAATTCCATTGATTTAAATGACTAAGCAGCTGAGATGCACAACTCTAGGACTGAATATGATGTCATCATGCTCAAACTGTTATTTATGTTGATTGAGGCTTCTGAAAGTTCAGAAATATAAAGGTCTTTTTGTGGAAGAAACATGCTGGTTTTTTAAAGTGTCGCGTGTGACTGAAGAAGCGACACACATACTTGCACTGTATTTTGCGCTCTGTTAAAGAATTTTTCTGTCTACACATACTTCTTAAGTAGTTGTGTACATTTCTTTCTCCAGCAGTCACAAAGAGAACTGTGAATAGGAATAGAGAAGAAACTTAAAAAGTTTCTGCATTTAGTCTGGGTTTGAATGAGAAGGAAAAACAAATTCTCCAAATTGCCAGACGTAAGGCTGGATTTTGAGGCCAGACTTGGCATCAAATTACTCCTGATCCTCGGTGTTAAGCAGGACACATGGAGGAGAAGGCAGGTTGTCAGCCATCCCCTTTGTTCATGAGAAGCTCAGGCTTTAGTTGCATGGCTGGAGAAGGAGAGGACGGGAAGTTTTCAGGGGCATAGCACCAAAAAATAGGCTTTGGGTCACTAAAGGCCTCAAGTACAAATAACTAAAACTTCTCACAGAAAGATCAGTTGGGCTGAGAAAGCTGATTCTTGCAGTGACTGTAGATTGATCTGTCAGGGGTTTTGAAGGTTTTTTTCAAGTTATTGTAGTTCATTTTGTTTATGTCCTAATCAGACACAAAGTCCTACTTTAGAGACAGGGCCACATCATGAATGACCTTCCTCATGTTGCAATTATTTTCCCACAGCAGCCTGCAGGAACATCACAACACATTTCATTAACATTATGAATTCATAGTCTAGGCTTGTGTGAGAAACAGACAAAGAAAAATGTAAAATAGGAAATATAATTGACTGTGGTATTATACTACAAAACCCATGGAATTCTTAATGTTCTGAACTCTGCAGCTAGATTGCACTACACTTCCTTTCATATAAAGAAATTTTTGTCATCCTTAATAGCTTTCATCAAAATTTACTCTTAAAGCATTCACTCTTTGAGAAAAGTTAATAGGGCAGGATTAACCACACTGTATTTTAGTTAGACCAAAGAGTTTATTTGTGAAAAAAAAAAAGAAAAATAATACTATCTTAGTTCATAATACTTATCTCATCCTTCATCAAACAAGCAGAATTACATAGATGTTCCACCCAGCCTCACCCATGTCAGAAATCCACATCCTACAGGGATCACTGCCAATCTTCATCTCTGTGCCAAGAGCACGAGTAACCATGTATGTTTCAAAAAAAAAAAAAATCTGGATTTAGCTCAATACTTCATTTTATGCAAGAATCATCTACTATTTGGTCATTTAGTCTCAATTTTCTAATTGAGGCTACCTCCAAATAAGCAACATCAAAGTGAAATATTCAATGGACCATCTGTAAAATGTTTCAAGAACATAAATCCTTCCTCCAACCCAACACACAAACAGAGAAGGCAATCACATCGCTCAGAACACTGAAAATAGTCAACCCTCTTTCACTCACAGCAGTCCTGGAGCACCAGAAATAATGAAAAACCTTGGTGACCAAAACACTGGGTTGGGAAGGTGAGTAAAAACCCCTTGCTCACTGCAGCAGGACCTCACAGAGCAATCAGTACTTTCACAGGAGCTACATGAACACACTTGCTCCATCTCTGTCACTCACTATGTGGAAGCTGCTTCTGTATGCAATGTGAGCACAGCATACAAAGTGTGGCTATGGAACTTCCCTGAGGTTTAGGCAGCAATGAAAATATTCAATATGTGCTTCCATCACTCCACTGCTCCACAGGCTACTCCTGCTTTCAAGAGGTCAAAAGAGAGCTGATGTCTTCCCACGTGTGCTGTGTCATCCCTGCTGAGATGCTGGCTCTGTCAGCCACGGGAATCCATCTGCTCAACAAACTTATAAATGAAAGTAGAGAAATTCAGAATGCGTTCACTTACCAAACCCAGAACCCTTCCATGGCACGACCCTGCTTAAACCAGCAGAGCAGCATCTATTATGTCTTTCCTTAGCTGCAGCTTCCCTCCGGAAAAAGCAATAGCAGCCCAGAAACTCCACAGAAACCCAAGCTTGTTGGAAGTCAGAGAAATCAACGAAAATGTGTCCATTGGATAGAATCAAACATTTGTTTTTATTTTTGTCACAGCAATTATCCTTTTTAAGACTTCATGATTTTCATCAAATGCCTTGATCACAATTTCCCGCTCTTAAATGGAAATTAAGCACTTTATTGTTTAACTTGTTGGAAGTCCAGATTCTGAATGTCACCTCTGTGCTAGGTTATACTTCCCTGTGACTGTGTAACACCTTGACATGAGCACCATCAGCCAGTGGTAGAAACTGGTGGAAAATGTAGCCTACATAGTGACTCAGTGAAAGTCCCAGGCCATAACTGGAATATCTTATTTTAAAACAAATTCAGTTGGCCCCAACTTACTTGTGAGTTTCAGGAAACTGTTCCTGAGTACTCATTAATCATGCTGTAAGGCTGTTTACTTGTTGCCACTTCAAAATACTAAGGTTTAAATGACCTCTCTTATTGACTTTTTTGAAAAATGAAGAAAGGAAGAGGCAGAAACATTAAATGAAATGCACCAAACAAGTGGAAACAGTCCCTTTAAATATTTTTAGCTGGTGCTAGTAGAAAAAGCTTGGGGGTGGAGTGACAGTGCTGGCAGATACAGTTTTCAAAAGAGATTTACATAAAGTTGCTGTAGGACAGAGAGCATGAGTATTACCTTCCAAAAACAAAACAACCCCTCCACCCACAAAAAACCCAAACCTTAACCTTTGGGTGAAGACCACATAAAGTTTCAAATGAGAAACCACTTGAGCAATGGATTTATCCATGATTCCTTGGATTACTGGTGAGTAATTTGGCTGAATGTTTTTGTTCTAGGGCATTAGTTTTGCATTTTTCCTTGGGAAATGCTGCAGTAACAAACAGCAGAGACCAAATTACCATAAAAGCAGGTCAATTATTTCTATGGAAATTGTTCAGAAGGAAAGAAACGATGCACAGATTCTCTTAAGCTGCACTTGATGATGATGACAGAAAAGTAATGGCTGATAGAAGGCAGTGTGTACTGTTGGGTGACAGCTTTGTGGCTGACAAACTATGGTGAACATTTGTATAATGCACTGCAAGGCTGGCACTTAGGGCTGATGGCGGGGTAGATCCTCAGCTGATGCAACCCTGCTTACTCCAGAGCTACACTGGTGTTTACCAGCTGAGGCATTCAGGATCTATCCTGAATGTATCTATTATTTACATTGTGTAAAAAAAGGCAAAATAAATGTTTCTTCTTCACCCATACAGACAGAGCAGATTTAAAGAGCAAATGTGCACACAATTTACTTTATGCAAATTAACCTCAGGGAATCATACACAATCCTTACAGATCAAGAATCAGTGCAACACTTTTACCCAGTTCACAGATAAAAAAGACCCCTCCCCACCACCCCCCTAAATGGTAGGTATTTAAACTTAGTGCTTAGTCCTTTATGGCTTAGCAACAGAAATGAAGATGTAGGAAATGCTGCCCAGTGTTACTAGACTGAAGTGTTATCACTTTCAGATCACCTGTACCTGAAGGCATATCTAAAATTAGTACACTAATACATGTAACTCTTACATGTAACTCTTCAAATGGAAACCAGTTCACAGCACCACTGATGAAGCATGAGCAGAAGAGAATATGGTCCGTTCCACTGTGCACAACATAAACATACATATAAAAAAACCATAATTTTATTATTGTTAGAAGGATTTTATTATTATTCCCTCTGCATAATATTTTTATTTTTCAAGGCTCATATTGCATTACAAAGAAATTGTCTTTATCCCAGGCTCTATGGTGATGACACAAATGTCTTTGCCCAATAAGCCAACGGCAGAGCTGCAAACCGAGCTCTGCTGAGTTACAGTCCATTATTCTATCCACTGGATTCCTAATAAAATATTACTTTTTGTTTATTTGTATGCAAAGTGAATATAATCAGGGAGAGCATTTGCCAGGGATGGAGGCACTGTTTTTCCTAGGTCTTTCCAGGACACACCTATGCTTCATATTCTTCAGTTTGCAAGCAACCAAGGAAGCAGGTATCACAAACAGTTATAAGGCCTGCCTAGGGGCTATCTGCTGTGAGAGAGGTGACAAAAGACCTGAGGGGACATTATGTTTATTCCTCAACATACAAATGCTCATAGAGGAATTTAACCTACTGCTTACTGAAAAACCCAAAGTCATCATACAGAAGAAATGCTGGAAATCATGGCACATTCATTTTTCAGGTGCAGCTGTGGTGGGAAAAAGAAACTGCCAGAAGCAAAATCCAAAATCCAAAAGCAGGGCTTTTGGAATTAAACATTTGTGGGAATAGGAAAAAAGAGTAATCCAATAACTGCAATAATTGTTTTCATTAATTGCAAAGATTATGGCACGGGTACGTGACTGCACCTGTAAACACACATGCTGCCCCACCAAGATGGGGAGGAGGAGGAGGAGGCTGATGGTGGATGCTCTCCTTCCAAGGTCCAGGCTGTGCCAGCTCATGGGAGATGGCCAGCAAGCAGTAAACTCTGGATCAGCTACAGCTTAGGTGTGTTTGCATAGCCAAGAGCCAGAAAAAACACGGCAGCTGAACTTTTCCTGCAACACACTCATGGGGTTATGTGCTGGCACAGCTGCAGCCTTGGAGGAACCACTATGCTCCTCTATACTGGGCGGGGGGACACTCTGGGTCAGTGGGCCAAGAAAAATTCAGTGAAGAGGATGGGAAGAAAGTGCTGACAGCTTCATATTCCTCTGGATATAACTGTGCTAGCCTGAAGATGGTGGACAGTCAGCTTTCACTATAAAAGAGTTTATGACAACAGAAAATTGGCAAAGAACAGCAGATTCATGTCCTCAGCAGTCCCTTTACCCAACAGTGTTAGGCTGGCAGAGGAGCCCTTCTCCTGACTTTAGCTAACTAAGAATTTCCTAAGGGAATTAACTGAGACATTCTCAAGAAGAGATTTCTTACCCAGCTGGGGAAGAAAGCATTGCAGAAAGAAAAAATCACAAATTTAAGCAGAGTGGCAATAGTGCTGGAGGACAGTGTGGCTCCTTGCAGAGAGCTGGCAAAACTTTGCATATTTCAGCTTTGAGCAGCATCTGACAATGACAAAGCAAAAATGACAAAAAACCAAATTATTATCATCATGGCTGCAGTTTAGGTAAGCAACTAAAACTTTGCCTATTTCATGCTTAACTGCATTTTCAAGAGCTTGGTGGCTTGGCAAAACAGTCTGGAAATCTTACAAGAACAGACTTTGTTAAAATATTCCAGTCTGGCTGCTTCCAGCTCTGGATGGGTACAAACATGAAGTGAGGAAACTCGAGCGCAGCTTTCAGAACTTTTAAGCAGCTCTGGTTTTTATTTCATTCTAGAAAGGAACAAAAGGCAGTAGACAGCCTCTGTTATTCATCCTCATGACATGACTAGGCCAGTCAAGAAGTAAAAGAAAACATGTAACTCCTCCCCTACTTATTGCCCTCTGACTGCTTTAGGTAAATAAGATGACAATGAATGAATGAGAAAAAGGCACAAAACACAGGGGTGGATGCAAGATGTCAGAGGAGGTATAGATCTCAAAAGAAACAGCACTATCTGTGAAGTTGTTCACCCAGTAAGTAATGCTGAATGCTCAATCTTGTGCATGAGCAATAAAAGTGTTTAGGATCTGGAGAAGAAGTTTACAGGGTCACATTCAAACCTAGTTTAAAAAGAAGTGGAAAACTACAGGAAGTGAAATGTTAGACTTAAAATTTCTATAGACATTAAGGAGAATCAAGATTTAAAACTTCTTGTTTATGTTAATAGGAGCATAGTGCCCTATCCAGAAGAAAATAAATACATATACATTTGTAGGTAGTACTTGTGCCTAAGCTAGGAGAGTCCCCTGTACCTGATGTGTGGAACTGTTTTCTACCTTGACACAGAAAGCATCCCCAAGGACATTTGCTCTGTCTGGAGGAAAAATGCAATCTTCCTCCTGACCAAATACATATCTACTTCTGAAAGCCACTAAACACTCAAACACCATCTGTGAGCTGTGCATTCATCTGTAACACACCAATTTAGCTGGCAGGCCATTGGGAAAAAAGACTCTGAAGTTGCCAAGTTAAAATGGCAATCCAGCACCAGTTGAAACTCCACCAAGCAAACAGGTGAGATTACCAAAAAACATTGGAGAGAGAGATGAAATGTCAAAACAAGAAACAGCCTTGTGGAGAGGATTTAAAAAAAAAAAAAAAAAAAGAAAAATTGGAGGAAGGGAAAGGCACAGCTTTGATCTTTTCCATCCTGTACTTAATTAGCAGCAGCATCACGCTAGGAGCATGGGTCTGTACAGCTGGAGACAAACAGCCACCTTCCTTCAGTGAGAATCGACAGACTCGTGGCTGCTGTGGGCAGAGCAGACAGAAGATACACAGCACACCATGATCCTCCATTTCAGAAAGACCTTCTTCCTGAAGGTCTGGCCATACAGCAATGAAACTTCATCTTACACAAGCACAGAGAAACCATAAGCCCTTTGACTACTGTCTGGTGTTCACAGCAATAGGATGAAACAAAAACTGAATTCCTGCATGCATTGCTTCCTTTGCCACAATTAAATTGTGTGTATGTGTAAGTGCTGGAGTTAAACCAAATGGACCATTCAATTTGTGTGCAGATTTATAATACTTATGAACCATAGGAATAGGCGGGTGTAAAGATAAAAAGAAAGAAAAAAAAAAGTTAATTTATAGGTGTAAGCTTGTGCATAAAAATGCTTCTAAAATACCAGTAGTGTTATTCCAGTCAGATCTCCAGGAGCTTCTGTACTGACCTGACAAAAATGACCTTTTCCTTTTCATTGCAAATTTACAAGGAAAAACTAGGGGAAAAAAAAAAAAAAAGGCTGGAGTCTGTGGGAACAATGCAACATGTATTTAGAGAAATTATGACATTGGAAATTATTTTTTTACTCTATATCAATTAGAGCTTTTTCATTTTTATTATTTTGTGCAGCAACGTGTCCATGAACAGAAGTGTTTGATTCAGGAATAGCCTCCATGAAGAGAATGAAGTATGACGTGACCCAGGTAACACCAATTAGAATACAGTTAAAAATAAATCCCTGTAGATTTAAACATGGCCAGACAAGGCCATTCATGAAGCTACAACAAAGTGTAATACAGTAAAAAAAGAAATCTCACTAACAGAAAATTTCTTGCAATGTTTAGAGTATTTACAAGGCATACATTTTCCAAATATAGCTACAATAATTTTGGAAGAACTCCTCTTCACAGTTTGATGAAAGAGAACAATCTCAGGTTTGCACAGATGACTGATGCTATTACACTGCATATTTAAAAAATGTTTTTGCTTTAATACAATATGTTTTCTCAAAGAAGTAAACCTGTTAGGCCAGCTTAATTAAATTTTTAAGAGTCCTAAAAAAGAAAGGATTTATGTGCATGTGCAGAATACTCTAGGACAGTATTATATTTAAAACACCATTAACCAGTTATCTCAGAAAAAAACACCATTAAACAGTTATCTCAGAAAACTGAGATACTGTACAGATATCTTAAATTCAATTACATTATGAAAAACACAGTTATAGGAAATGTTAAACTGAAATATTTTGAAAAGGTCTTTGTAAACACCACTGAAATTATGGTGGAAATTATCCATACAATTTAGTGAAACAAAATGCATCACGTAATAACAGTATTAACTTTTCTTTTCAGTTTAATGCTATGTTATTATATTTGCTGCCTATTTTAGAAAGTAATTTGTGTTGATGGCTCTGGAGAAAAACCAAGCATTAAAGAACTAATTTAATTCCTTCTGAGCTATGTTCAATTCAAAAATACTTCTCTCAGAATGTCCCAGTACTGCAGAATCTGACTAGAAATCCACCTTGAACTATGTGCACTTTGACTAACTCTCTGCCCAAGGCAAAATGATCCTGCATTCAGCAGGGTTTTATCCCGGTCTTCTAAAGGACTTACACAGAATGTACCTGATATAACTGGACCAGAATGTCAACCATGATAAGAAATTATGATCAAGACATGGACGATACATAATGAGAACCTTATCCATTTTACAGTGGGCTGCTATTGGTGGGGGAGTACCTTTAGGGGGTTGTTTGCAGAAATCAGGTCTTCCGCCTTTAAGGAAAAAATAGAGAAAGAAAAAGAAAGAAAGAAAAAGAGAGAAGGAAAACTGTGTAATTCCTTGTGCAGTGCTGTCCTTCCCACTTGTTATACTGTATGACACAATGGATACTAGCTGTGTTTAAGGTGTTTGGGTAGCCTGTTATAAAATAGGCTGCCTGGCTGCCTTTGGAAGGAAATTTCACGAATTTTCCTTCAGTGTGAAGACATAGCTTTATTCCTCTGGTTCCACAGTATAAAACAGAAATTTAAAAATTGCAACAGCTTGTTTCTCAAAAATCAATGCGTGATTGCTGGCTGCACTGGGAGTTTGAGGGATATCCCCTTATCAGAGGCAATCTCTAGATAACATACTTTCCTCTACAGCCCATAGCTGCATGTAAGACACGGCAAGACAAATGCCAGCTTCCTTTTCTGTCGGTGTCATCTATTGATCCAGTGAAATGCTCTTCATCTGAAACTTCTTTCCCAAAGGGGACATTTGCTATGAGAAGCAAAGCTTTCTGCCTGATGCTAAGAAATCCTAACTTTCTGCTAATTACAGCACAGCACCATAGTAATACACATCTCTAAAAACATAAAAAAAACCCCAAAAACCAACAAATCAAGGTCAAATGAGGCAGATGCCATCCTTTTCCAGTTAGAAATGTTGTTTTTCAATATCAAAAATGCAATATAATAAGCTCATTATTATTTTTCTGTATGCTTTAGATAAAAATGCACTCTGGTCTATTTTTTCCTTTGGGTGTATTTCCTCCCAGACACGTTCAGAACTCCTATCCCAGATGTGACTGACTCCAGCTTGTGCCAGAACCCAAAACAGTGTCACCATGAGAATCAACGGTGGCAGAGAACAGCAAGAAGCAAAGGGATAGGTAAAGGATGCTGGGGTACTGAAAGGACACTGAACCTACAAAAAAAACCCAGAAAAAAACCAGCTTAATTTGTGTATCTACAGAGAGAGGAGAGGGAGACAGCATAGTGTGCTGGCCTAAGACATCAACACCACCAGAAAAAGCTTTATCTAACTAGAGAGCAGAAAATGAAGATGTAGAAAAGACACATTCCTTTAAGAATAAAATCTGACTTGTAAAAATGGATACTTAATCAACATCCACATGGATCTTTGCAGTTTCAAAGAGGTTTTGATATGGCTCCTAGGTAACTGCAATTTCATCAGACTGAAAAAGAACAACTGAGAGAAGCATTTATAAAAGAAAATAATCAAATATTTCATGGGCACTAGAATATTTTGGACTTGCCACCCCCAAACAGAAGATTTACTCAATAGTAAAGAAGGAGCACACACTTTAGAGATGTCAATAAGCTTGTTCCTTCAGTTCAAATTTAAAGTACCACACCACTTATTGCCTCCCCATGCACCATTTCTAAAAAGAAAGCATCTAAAAGACACTCACTTTATGAGTGAGACTTCACTCATAAAATAAGGATTTTC
This sequence comes from Acrocephalus scirpaceus scirpaceus, assembly GCA_910950805.1. Lineage (NCBI taxonomy): Eukaryota > Metazoa > Chordata > Aves > Passeriformes > Sylviidae > Acrocephalus > Acrocephalus scirpaceus. The sequence goes on along the minus strand of OU383773.1, from coordinate 38,728,510 downwards.
AGGAACAAGGAGGCTGACTTTTTAGTAGGTTGGGACTGGGTGTTTCTCTCTGTGGAGGCAGCAACTGAGGTACTTCCCTTCTACCTCTCTTGGCCAACAGGTTCAGAAATTACTAGGGAAGACTGTCAGACAGCCTTACTACATATACTTTGCCTTCCTAAGATACCTGGCTAAGAAATAAACTCCAGTGTTCAGGAGACATTAGACCAAAGCTTCCAAAACAGAAAAATAATGCATTTGGGCAGAACAAAAGGCTTGTTATTTTGCTGTCTCTGATAAACAACAGTTGGCAGGTAAAGAACTTACCATGCAAATTAACTTCTCTGCTTGTTTGGTTTTTGCTTTTTTTTTTTCCCCTGTGTATATTTTTCTGAAAGTGTATTTGTAAATAATACTCTTTGTTGAAAGATTTATTGTTTTTTAAGCTCATGGAAAATATTATTTTAACTTTTTACAATGATATGATTCTGCTTTTTCCTGGAACCCTTAGATTTTTCATCCAAGAACTCCAAATACCTGAAAGACATACTGCAGTTTTTTTGAAGAGCCAGGTTCATCCAGACAATAAACACAAGAAATACTTAAATAACCTTCAGGAGTCACCAAAGAAGTGATTCTGAATTTAGGCTTTAGCTTCCTCTGCTGAAAGGCTGGATTACTGGGGGAAGAACTTGGGGGGCAATCAGTTTGCCAATCACCCTTAATGCTTACTAATTCTCTACCTACGATAGAGACAATCACAATCACAACCCTAGAGGACAAAGTCCCTTTATCTTTGACCCATAAGTTTTCCCACTATTGGTCTAAATTCAGACAGGATTTCACTGGCTTGTAGTAAACTGGGCTCCTTTGACTCCATGTGGTTGATAAGTCATTCAAATAAGAACACCTACAAAATTGTCATACCTTTATCAGATGGAAAAACCTATCCTTGTCAAAACTCAATGTGGCAGACTAACCATGCTATGAGTCTGATGCTGTTCCCGCTCCTACAGCTCTTGATAGGATGATTGTTGCAAGATGCTTATTGCTCCTTCCCTTCTTATCTAGAGTTTTTTTTTTAATTGCAAAACACTGCATAATAGCCACATGCCTTTTATACAGTCTAGTTTTGTTCAGCAAAGTAGCCTGCTCACCTTCCTATGAATTCCCATAAGTTTGGTGTCAACGTATGGATGGGATGCAAAAACCTCAAGAAGTTGGGGGGTAGTCAGGGTGAGATTTCCAAAGACGCCAAAAGAATTTAGCTGATGAAATGCAGCTAAAACTAGACTAGAAAACCCTAAACTAGCTTAAAACCTAAATAGCTAAAAAACTAAACTAACTAGACTAGCTAAAACTAAAGCTAGAACTAAAAAGCACTAGCACTGTGGTTACAGGATTCAGACTACTCTGAAAACCTCTTCTTCAGTTCAGACAATAATGCACTCTCAGATTCTCTGCATTTCACTGCCTCTTCTTCATGCATAATATGTAGCTTTAATAACCTTTATTTCCTTAAGGATCAACCTAAAACTTACATGATTACAATGCATCAGAACTTATATTTGCATTAAAATTTTAATTTTCCAATCTAGTATCATGATAAGGATGTTTTAGGGATAGTTGTAGCCTTACCATTTTTTTAAAAACACTTTACTATTTTTGATTTTTCTTCTGTTTTAACCTGAAGGCATATTGGTTCAGGTCATATATGATGCTATTTTTTCAGCTTAAAGACTTCAAATCCTCAGCGAAAAAAGAGAGAGAGAAGGTTTTGGTGGTTTAGTTGTTGTGTTGCATGGGGTTTTTTGTCTGCTTGTTAAATAGTTTTTGCTTGCTGTGCTCAAGGTTTGAAGGTAAAATTTACAAAGACAATGCTTTTTGACAGTGAACCTTCTGCTACCTTTTTAGAAGCACTCAGCAAATTCCAGCAGCGGGTTTCTAGACACAAAAGACAAATACAACCACTCCATGATTTAGGTTGGCTTTCTGTTTGTGGGTCATGAGACTCACTGCTGAGCATGTCAGAAGTTGGCTGTGGCATTTAATGAAGGTTGTCAGCAACTTCATAGTTCCCATAGCAAAAGAAAGAGTGTGCTCTGGCTTTGGTTTGGGGGCATGGGTTGTTGTGGGGTTTTTTCCCCCTTTTTTCTTTTGGAGCTTTCACTGGAATCTGGGACTGGAGTTAGTGGATAAACTCAGTTACTGCTAAAGAATCAAATAAAAAGTATAGAACAAGCTGGTGCTTTGAAAAACATTGAATTGCATAGGTTTTCTTTTTTCAGAGACATCATTTAACATTCAAAATAAATATTAAATTTCCCTTCAATTTGAAAGTTTAGAGTCACTCATGGAATTAGGAACAATAATCATACTCTATTATGCCCCGTCTCATGTGTGTCTCGAGAGGGCTGTGACTTGTCATAGCATGAAGGAACACAGAGAAATGATTACTTGCTGCTTCAAACAGAAGATGCATAGCTCAGATGCTCATTAATGAGGCAAAGGAAAATTAATTGACATATCTAATAGTTCTTTTAATATAGCCTCTAAGCCTTGATGTGTCAATTGTCAAATTACCCCTGGCATACTTTCTTTGTCTCAGTCATGTGATCTTGTGTCACATTTCTAGGAGAGAAATTAACATTACTTTCCTTGTCCTCTTTCAGCATACTTTCTGGCCGAGGGTCTTAGGCCTCCGGAAAAATGAGATGCATGCAGACCAGCTGCCTTAACTTCTCTCCAGATCAGATCTAACCTCCCAGACCACAGAACTGCAGCTTTGTGATTGCTCTGTGTCAATGATGCATGTTTCCAGAGGCATACAGTGGTTAAAAAACCCACAAGCTTTAAAAAGCCTAAATGCATCAGCCTTTCTACATAACCTTGCCACTCTTGTGCACTGCTTTGACTTAGGTTAGAGTTCCTTTCAGCAAGCCAGGATCCTCTCTGCCTCTGCTTCCCCAGCAATGGTCTAGCCTCAGAATGAGACAGCCTCTACCACCCTACAACAGGCTTTCATGCTTGCTCCAACATAGGCAATGAAAGAGCATTCCTTTTAGAGCTTCCATTCTTTTCACATTATTATCACCCAATCCAGGCTGGAAAAAAGCTGTTTCCAATCATCTGCCTGTTAGTCCACTCTCTGCCTGACAGCAAATCCTTTGATCAAGACTGTTATACTGTGTATATTAAGCTCATCTAAGTTTATGTGATGGAACACTATAATTGTCACTGCTGTTTCATCAGTTGGTGTTTCTGTCCTACGTGAAGTTAGGAATAAAAGGAAACAAAGAGAAGGCATATGGGTCATGTATTGCATCTGCTGTTTGTAGTCCAGGACAAAAAATACATGGGATTCCCAAAATTAAACAGCATCTGAGAACTTCATATTGCAAATTCTCTAAGCCATAATTCAAGAAGCTGAAGAAATCCTGATTTCAGTGTGATTTGTTGAGGCTGGTTTTTCATACATAGATTAAGTGATGAGTTTCAGAAATTAGGCCCTTAGCAGATCATAGTAATAAATCTCCTAACACAGAGCCATACTGGAAAATGCTGCTCTTTGTGCAGAATGAAAATCACTGCAAAACAGTATACCAGATCTTTATGATTTTGTTAAAAAAAATTAATTAAAAATCATTATGATGTTTTTCATTCTATAATAAATAATCTTTGCCATTCTGCTTAGGGTATTCATATCCTTGGGCTTTTTTACAAAAAACATATTTGCACGTTCTGCAGAGTGAAACACACTCTATCCAATAGTTAAGGAAGTACTACAGAAGTACTGCCCCACAGAGCTGCAAGCGTGCAGTAAGTCTGAGAGTAACAGATTTGTTGCACCTTTGAAGGCTATTAGTCCACATACAATAGATTTAGCATGTCTCAGGCACAGAGGAGTCCCTTCTCATGTGCTGTAGAGCAAGACTGTACAGCCGAATGGATGCATCTGGAATTGCCACATGGGCTGTCAGAGATCCAGACAACTTGAACAAATGTTGGAAGTTTTCAGCTTCCACCCAGGCCCAAAAGGAAGAATCTGGGAAAAGCCAGGTTCTATGAAGCTGGGTGAGAAATGAACATAAAATTCGGTAACTTTTCTCTGAATGTCTTTCTACTGTGTGATAATTTTTGAATAATCCAGCCAATCAACACTAAAAATTCAGGGAATACCATAGATATCATTGTCCTGGACACTATTGATTTTGACAGAAACTGAAACAAGAAAGCAGGAAAAACACAGGAGAATGGGCAGAAATGGCAGAGGGGGAGTTTGCAAGCATGAATAAAGGCGTGATGCAGAAGGAGTGTGGTGATCTGTATCTATAACATTTTTCCATGATATACATTGTAAGAAGAATACAATAAGGATGCTGAGGCACAGACAGCAAGAATACTTTCTGAGACAAAGCAAGCCAGTAGTAAGCTGGGGAAATGTCCTTATTGTCCATTTGTTCTTCTTTCATGAAAAATCTAATTCTTTTTTTGCTGAGATGTGGGAATTACACAAGGTAATGGCCAGTGCCGGCCAAGAAAACCTTACTTCATGCTGCGTGAGACCTCACCTTAACTAATACATGAAGGTCTCTTAGAAGTTTTCAACAGCAGAATAGAGAAGCATGAGAGGTAGCTTCCCTTTCATGTGAAGGTTTTCAAAAGACAACTCTGATCCAAAATTGGGATGAAAATGGTGAAAACAAAAAAGTCATGTATGGATGTTTTGGTTAGTGAAAGGGCCTGTTTTGATAATTTTAAGTGGCTTGAAATTATTTTGACCTTTTCAATAGAAAATTAACCCATCTTATACATTAAAATATGGGGGGGAGGGGAAGTAATTTCAAACAAATGCTCTTTTTAAAATATCAAGATGGAATATTTCAAGAGTGCCCAAATTTTTTTCAATTATTCTTTCCCACAATTTCATTTTTTGAAAGTCACAATTTTCCAGTGTAAAACACTTTGTCAAAAAAAAAAAAACAACTTCTCAACCACAGCAGTAATACCACACATTCTTGATTCTGATGGGGTCATATGGTTCCTTCATTTCAGTGGGCAGCTTGAGACAGGCTGTAAAATACTGGTGTGTCACCCATTCTGGCACTGGTCTGGCAAATGTTGTGACAGATCATACAGGGCACTGAGATTGCACTCATAGTGAGAAGCACAAATTGAAAATACATCTTCCATTGTGTGTGCTCCAAAGGATCTGGACTGACCTTATGCTGAGAGACTGTGCTGTGCTCTGGCATGGACAGAAAGCTGCCAGAAGCTGTGTTGGGGGACAAGGAACTGCTTGGCAAATCACTGGCAAAGACAGAGAAGAGGAAAGCTCTACAGTGAGGACATTACCCCTGGTATGCCACTGAAAGGTAAAACCAAGCTTCCCCTACACAAATACAACAGCTAAAAAGTGATTATGGATCTGTCTAATCAGTTAAAAACTGAAGATCTGAAAACTCTGGTCAGCTATCTTCAATGGGTTTTGGAAATATTTTTTCCCACAAATCTTCCTTTCCTCCTTAGTAGCAAATAAGCTGGGACTCCGTTGCAGACTTGGGTAGACAAGGGCTTGGTACAGAGACTTGAACAATAAACTGGTTAGGTTCATTAGAAGCAGAGTGGAATGGCACAATGTTAGAAACATAAGCAGCCAGCCTATGAGACCAGCTCAGTTACAAAAGCATCCACCACCAGTCTGTTTAAATTCGGAATGACAAAGGTAAGGAATTCTTGCAGTGAGCTACAGCTACTTGGGCTCTCTCACTGTAAATAAGAACAAATCAAACATACATTGCTTTTCACACTTCCTTTCTGTAAACAGCACATACTTCCTCCAGTAAACAGTGCAACTAAACTTCAGTTTCTTATCTGACATTACTGCCCTGCTGAAGCCAGCAGACTTGAAAGCTAATTCACACTGTCAAAGTATCTGATCTGTTTTCATTTTGCCTATTTTCTTCATAAGGACTTGATGCTTTTTATTCTACCACTACTTCTGAAGATTTCAGAATTAATAGTATGCTATCTTTCTGGTGCTGTGTAAGTACTAAAGCAATATATTGCTTTTATCAGAATTATCAATTCTGATATGTCAGTAGTAGGGCAAGCAATGAAAGGGCTCTTCCAAGTACAAACCTATTCATTTGCCACTTTTCTTGTATGCATTCTTATCCCTGAATAAAAGGCATCTCTGGTGGGTGAAAACACACAGTCTGTAGTCTTTTCTTGGATATTTTTAATGAACACATGGGGTGAAGGTGAGCTCTGAGCCCAAGACTCTTACGCTATCCAGACCAGCAGACTCAGACCCAGCAGGAAAGACGGCAACACTCAGTAAACCTGGTTCATGCGGAGGCTGCAACTTTATTAAATGTAAACCACATTATGGGCTTATTTAAATTAATGGTCACAGTGGGTGCTCAACACCTCTGAAAGACTCTGCACTAGGGCTAGCTATAAAATTTTCCATTGAGACTCCTGTGTGAAGGGGAGCTGAGACTCCTGACTAGTAGAGCTTGCCAGAAAACTGCCTTTCTGTGGGAATTTTTTTCTTGATAACATGTTCAGATTTTGGTGCTGGAAAAACAGAACATGTCTCCCCCCCCACCCCAGCAGTCCCTCTCATCAGAATCAGTAACCAGCTGTTCATTTGCACAGGCCCACATGCTGTGTGAGGCATTCTTGCCCAGATCACCTCATTTGGATGCAGCAGAGTCCAATGTACCAATGAGCAACGCAAGGGCTGATAGAGGACACTGGACATGGACATGCAAAGAGCTCCTCAGGAGCCTTGGATCCCAAGGAGTAAGGGGAGATCAGACCTGAGTGCCATCCCCTACACCCTCCACCCACTCCAACTGCACTCAGTGCTCTGCCAAAGAGACCCAGGAGGATGGGGAGAGCCATGTCCCACCTTGGTCAAGGGGACCAGGAGACAGGGACCACAGAGCGCGTCACGGACCTGCCTCTGTCACAGTGGGCATGCAACAAAGTGATAGCTTATCTCAACTAAGTCACTTAATCTTCTTCTGGACTTGGTGTTTCAGCTTTCTTAAAAAGATACTGTTTTCAAGGGGGTGGGGAAATGCCTAAATTCCATTAGCAAATTAGAACTGCTAAGACTGGCTAAAGGAAAGAAGTAAGGGGTTGAACAACAACTTGTGACGCTTATAAACAGTGAAAACCTGTACAAAATACTCAGACAAAAACCAAAAGAGACCCTTTTCTGGTTAAAAAACAAGAGCACTGTATTTTAATTTGTTCTTGCAAGAAATAGAAACATCTTAACTGAGTCAATGAAGATTTTCTGCATTATTGTAATGCTTGAAGTGTCAGTGTTCAATGACTGCTTTCAGCATATAAAAATTAATTTCAGACTTTGAAACATCCAAACCAATAAAGCTACATGGAAAGAATGCTTGTCATTGAATTAAAAATTATCCCAAATACAGAGCTGGAGGAACATTTGTAAAAATAGTAGAAATATTGCTGAGTCATTTTAAAAGCAAATAAATAATTATGTGAAGATCATGAAACTGTGGCAACTAGAAGTTTCTAATTAGAAACTAAAAATATTACAATAAAGATTCACATAAATTGGCACATTGAGCTGTGCCAAAAGCAAATATATTTATACACAAATATTTATAAATATCTCAATCTACATTTACGCTTTTATATTTTGTATAACCCTCAATTTTGTAGGTGTAAAAGAAAAAAATATTGAGGATGACCTGGGATCACCCAAAAAAAGGCTTTGAGTTGAATTATTTTATTTTCCTATTTCTGTTTATTTACAATGACAAGATAATGATTCACAGAATCACTGACAAACAGCAACCGTGTCCTTTTTTATTTGCTTCCTAACACTCCTGGAAAGCTTTATAGTAAACAGTTTAGAAGATAATGAAAGGTAAAACTTCCATCTGAAAAGGTTTGATTCAACAAAGTTATTAGGACAATCACTTAGGTTAAGTGTTTAGCCCAGAGGGCAGTATAAAATTTCATCAAAATTCAAACCATGCATAAATGATCTCAAACTGCAGTGTCTATTTATACCACACAACATGTTAGTCACATTTTTCACTGAAGATTGAAAGTAATGATTGAAGCAACTGATAAGGATGAAAGACTGAATATGTGCTATGCCACCCATGTATAATTCAGTTAGTGGCAAACATGGACTAAAAAGTATCCTGCAACAGCATGTGTTTTCCAAATGCCTGAGAAAAACTGTAAACCACTACCAAGGGAAAGGGGACAGCAAGGAAATCAAAAATATTTCACACATACAAATTAACCAGGTAAAGGAGAGTGCTTAAATCAGAGGGTCAGATATTCAAAGACAATGAGAAATGCAAATGTGGATCAAAAGAATATTACTATTTCATGTCTTTTAGGTTTTGTGTTTCTTAAAAAAAAAAAAAAAAAAAAAAAAAAAGAAAAAAGAAAAAAGAAAAGCTTTTTTTAATCCAGAAAAAAAAAAAAAAAGCAGTGCCAGTGAAAAGGGGGTCATTTTTCTTAAGCTGAAATATTAAAACTTTGGTGAATAAAATACAAAGAAAACTTTAGAGCAAAATCTCCATTTAGAGTGCAAAATAGTATCCACAACCTCTAGGAAAAAAATCACAATGGAACTAAAGTTTATAGTCCTTTTTCCAGTTTAAAGTTTTGATTTCATCATTTTGGGAGAAGCTTTGAGTTAAGGATTAAGAAAAAGGTCTGCGATTTTTCATTTTAATCCTAAACAAAGACAGTTGTTGACATCCAGTGAAACAGAAATAACAGCTATGGTACATAATGTTATTTATCAGCTGATTATGGATCACTCCATTAGACTGTATCAGCCATACTCAGACACCTGCTGCAGATTCTGTCTGAACTGTTAGAATTGGATCTGTGCAATTTCACTGACCTTCAGCTGAGGTTCTGTGGTTGCTAAAGAGTGAATCCAAATTCCTTGTTTTGTTATTCTGTAAGCATCTAAGGCGCTGGTTGAACTAATAAAACTGTCGAGTCATGCTTCAGAGAGATTGTACTGTAGCACTGAAACTGCACATCGGAGGATTAAACACAAACCTAAGCTGAAAGCCTTGGTGGGGCTGTGTTTTTGTACAGCAGCATGCTGAGCTAGATGTTAATGATTTCTACCTGCCTTTTTGGGGAAGATGGGATTAGAGGAAAACTTCACGGATATCCTGAGAAGTTATCTCTGAGTAAAATCATGGATTAAAGATGCACATGGAAGCAGTGGCAAGAGGAGAGCTGATATCTGTGGTAGTAGGGTAACATCAGCAGAAGAGATGCCACTGGAAAGTGGAAGGAGGCTAAGTGGTAGAGAACCTTACAAATTACTGGGAAAGATTAAAGTATGACGGATGCCTCCAATGAAAGCTAATTTAGATGCCATTAGGTGCATTATATTTCACATGCAGTCTACAGGGTGATGGAAAGCATTACAACAGGTTAGCATGAAAGTTTATGCTTCAGTCAAAGCAAATTGTTACCACTTCACTGGAAATGGCACTTTCCAGTGCTGACAGAGCTTACCTCAGCTGAAGATCTGCCCCTCTGTGTTACTGCAGCACTTGCTGTCTAGCAACATACTCAGAGAAGATGCTAAAGGTGGTGGAACTTAAGCAAGTTTCTGCTGACTCATTACCCCCAAAAGAGAAATTATAACAAAGTTAATGAACAGTCCAAGCACTGCATAGTATTTTTAGTTTATTTTGCTATTCTACACTTTCTGATTTTTTCCAAGTGGGTAATATTAAATAAAACATTTTTCCCATTTAGCACTTTTACATGTTTTACATGTAGTGTATTGTTGCTATTCTTCCAATGAAGTCTAGGAAAATAGCAGAATGAAGCCTGGAGTTATGTTCTTTTGAGCTGATTTCCCTGTAATGTTAGTAAACAGTTTGATGCATCATGTCACTAGCAGCACTATTCTCTCTTGTCTTCCCCCATTTAATGAAAATCTGTGAAATAAATGTTACAAGGCAGTACTGCTAGCATGACAAATTCCAAGCCAATAAGTCTTGCAGTTGCCAAGATGTAAGCTCTGAAACTTGGCATTTGGCATTCAGAACTAGATAACCTTACTATAGTAACTACATTCACTGTATCTACAAGAGGGATGAATAAATCAACAATAATTGAACTACTAAAAGTGTCTAATTTCCAGAGTAGTGCTTCAAGCAACAACTGAAATTAAAAAACTGTTAAAACACAGCTACATACCCATACAATCTTGTCATGAATTCACTGAAGCAAAGGTTAACAAAAAAGAATGAATATGCATTCTTTTCTAAAAGTAGCGTTCCTTGATCTACAGTAGTGATGAACTGTATAAATGTCAGGTCCCATCCAAGTCCCACAGAGCCTGGCATTCCCAGTAGCAAGAATTTTTTATTGTTCCTGTAACATTACTCAAAGTAGGGAAAAGGCTATTCCTGCTGCATGTGGAATGCAGTCCCTATTCTTGAAGCCTGGCAGTGTTTCCAAAGTTAGCAATGATCGTGAACCCTTGAAATATTGTTGGTATCTCCAGGGCCTAATCCAAAGCCCAGTGAAGGCAAATGGGAAGATTCCACATGGCCACAGTTTTGTGTGGGCCAGGCTTAAAATATTATTTCTCTTGCCACTTGATTTCATAGTTCAGAATTTGTCATGTTGTCAAAGTCATATGTCATTGAATTTGCCATCCACCCGTCTTTTCTCCCACTGTTAAATTTTATTAGAAAAATGCAGGTCTGGAAATCTTCAGGAAAATAACTAGCACAGTAGGTTAAATGGACTCAGTGTTTTAGAGAAACAGGACTGTCTAATAAACAGAGCTTTTAATGTAGCACGATTCCATGCTAATACACAGGAGAGAACCTACCACTGGGACACCAGCCTGCCGTACGCTGCTTTGAAAACTGTCTCCTAGAATTAATTCAGACTGATTAGCATAGCATGGATGCCTTCACCTGGGGAACTAACTAAAAATAATAGCCAATTTACAAATGAACTAGAGTAGGCTTTTTAATCTCCCATGACTCCACAGATCAGTGGCAGTACACTACAGACTCACATCTCTGTGACTGCCACACAGCTGGCATTAAGCTTTTGGGGATACACAATCAAAAGGAATTGCTGGAAGGCACTGAGATGCTGGGTGTAGTCACTCCTTGGGCCACTGTTTGGACAGTCCTGCTATGATCATAATCTCAGGGACTGATTAAAAATACCAAGGAAGCATATTTCCATCTAAAACCACTAGAAGACAATTTGATTTCTAGGATCAGTTACTGACTTTCTTTCAGGACCTCAAATCTGAAAATGCAGTATTTATTCAGTGTTAATCTTCAGGAAAAAAAATATAAGCATTATGGGTTTCAAACCTTTAATTTATTATATAAGGTTTTATTCTGAAAGTTGAGGGTTGAGAAAGATACTCCCACCATGGAGATGCTGGCTCTTATAACTATCTCAAGGAAAACTGGGAAGTGTTTTTATGTGCTTACATATATAAGGCATGTGCAGATAGGGAAATATTTCTCCAGATGCCCTGTGCAGGATAGTGAAATGTGTGATAAACCAGGCTGAATACATATCTTTCACCCTCTGACATTTTGTAGGTCAAATTCTATATCTGATGTACGTATTTTAATCCAGAGAAAGAAAGACATATTCCAAGAGACAAGAATCCTTTCATTCCTCAAAATTCCTGGTACATCTAAGGCTAAATTGAATTGTGGTATGAACATACATCCAAGTGTCTTTTTAGAATATGAGGATCATGATACAATGTTTTGAAATGGAAATTATTCCAACTTTGAAATATTATAAGTTACCAAGCAACCAAAGATTCTCAAAGTCCCCTGTACCACATTTAACTGAAATGCAAGGCAAATAAAAACAGTTATCCTGCATAAAATGATGCACATAATAGTTAAGGGTAGCATTGTTTCCTCTACATAAAGCAAGCTTCAAAGGGAAAAGTAATTTTTGGATTAATGGGCAAACAATGCAGAACAAATTACATTAGTAGTTAGTTAAAAGCTCTGTAAAATAGCTTGCCCTCTATTTCCAAGTAATGGGACTGATGAAGAAATGGGATTTTTTTTTTCCATCCCCAACTCTCTTTCCCTGAAGTGGTTTAAACTTGAGAATTAACAGCCAGGAAAAGCATCTCTTCACATTGTGAGAAATGCATAGCATTCAGTACAGCTGCAAGAAAGAATAGCTGAACCAAGAGTTTCACCACTGTTAATTCCATAAAACAGTCTGGCATGTTTTCAGTCATTAGCCTTCAGCAGATACCTAAACCAAAAACTGGGATAGATTTAGATACCAGGCTGCAAATCTTATGAAGACAAAGTACACTGAGGGGTTACCGAGTTGTTCAAAAACTAAGCTTAAGACAGTGATTCGCACCATCATAAGAATTAAGCATGACAACTGCGAATTCCTCACTGGCTGGACTTCCTCTTAAATCAAAGGGCAGACAGACTGCATTTTATTCAGAATTTTGTAACCAGGCTCCCAAACCTGGCAGTTTTGTTCGAATGTTCAGACCCAAGGCCAGACAAGTGGCAGATCCTCTCTGTTCTCTCCTACTCACCATCCTCATCTCCACCCTGCCCAAATCTGAATTTGCCAGAGAAGGAGATACTGTATTCTACTTAAAGAAGGACAAAATAGAAGGCAAGAAATATTGGTTCCACTAGGTGATTGAGGAGGAGCATTTTGACTGTCATCCACAGTTTTGTCACCTCTGAAACTGAAAACAAGAGTCACAGTTAACAAGGCCCACATTTGCCCAAACTGTCCTGCTCTTTTCAGCTTCACCATCACGGCTTCTTGTTCCCATCCTTTGAGAAGCATCTCAGCTTGTACTGAAAATCTGTGAAAGCAGAGACCCTGCTAACTTCTCTGGCTGTTTTGTCACACATCACTGTATATTTAATAATAATTATGCCTCTGCAGAGGTGTTTTATTCTGATAAAATCAGAGCTATCCCACAAGGATCTTCAGCTACTTATTCATTTTGCTACAGGCTAAACCAGAAAGAGTTGGAGAATTTACTGAAATAACAAAGTCATTTTACATACATATGGTCTATGCTTCTGTGCCACAGCAGTGACAGATAAAAAGCAGCAATCTATCATATTTTTCTCACCACACTGTACTCAATAGGATCCAAAGTGTGGTACCCATTTTGCTACTAATGCACATGTATAACTCCCACTTATTTACTGTAGTGCCCTGAAGATGTGACAGTTAGCTATGTAATGCACTTATTATTTTTATTCATTCTATTCATTAGAGATGACCATGTATGGCACACTTATAGCTTTGCTTTTCTCCACTAGTCATCAGTAATGTCATCTTTTCTAGCTCATGAAAACAAAATGTTTATTAAATGACAAACAACAACCACATCTCTCTAAACTCCACGTTTTACAGCCAGTTTCCCAAGTCTTTTGCTCTCTTATGAGTCTGAACAAACCAAAGGGCAATTCAGCTAAGTCAGAAAGTGCTTTTGTGCTGAGCAGGAATCCAAACTGAATTGTGTGAAATGCCTGTGAGGGAGAAAAGCTGCCAGTGCTGCCTTGAAGATATTTTGACTGCACTCATAACAAAGGCTGCAACAACTTTGTGAGTCCACATTGCTTGGTAACTGGAGACTCAATATTCCCCGTATTTAAGAAAAGTTAGCAATTTATTGTCAAAGAGCTGCATGGTAGTCATACTCAGTTTTCCCCTGACTATTACCAAATTTGAACCTTATTCTTTCACTTTTACCAGATAAGAATTCTCTAAGATGGAAGAAGAGAATAGAGAGGACATTTTGGTGAGGAATTATAAACACCCAATCCTGGAGAGGTCTAGGTCAAACTGTGAACTGCTCCAGCACTGGGGAGCATTTTCGCTGCTCTTTCAGCTCCATTAGTCATAGTCAGATGTCAACCACACAATTCCCTTGACAAGACCTCTGGGAAAATTTTGGGTCTGTACCGAAGTTGCTTCATGACTAAGCTCACTACTCCTTTCTGCTCAAGAACATTAAGGCAAATAAAAAAGAAAAAAAGAACACCAACCAAACAGGCAAACATTTCCCTAGTAATTGTGACTGATCAGTCACCAACAACTCTCAACTGACACTCTCAACTAATTCTTTGTATCACTAGTTTCTCTTCTCTGTTGCTGGAGGCCAGCTCTCAGCCGGAGGAGTTCTGCAGCTCTGGAACCTGCAGGAGGAAGAGCATTGGGCTGCCAACTCTTTCTATCATCCTGAACATATAAATAAAATTATCATCAAGTATAGTTGCACTGAAGTCCATAGGTAACTGCAATAGTACATGTTTCCCATCATCATAACAATATCAAATCCTGGCAAAATTAAGAGAGTGTATACATATTGAAGAGCTTTGCAAAAGACTCCCAGAGAAAACAGCTCTTAACAAAGGCTCATGTTCCATGTATTTTCAATCCTTAAAAGTTTGTTTCCTAATTTTTCCAGGAAGTTTATATTAATTTTTAAATAATACCTTTTGTTGATTTCAATTTTTTTTCCAAACACTTTATTCCTCATTCAATTTTCACTGGCAAAATTTTACCACAATGCACCAGAACAGGGAAATAATTCTTTCATTGCACAAGAGAGAAATAAAAATAAAATCTCTGAATGTGTGCAGTTCATTGGAATCCGCCCAAATATGAATTAAACCATATAATAGAAGAATAAACCGATAGCTCCAGAAAAATTAGAGAGAATAGGAAAGACGTCATTGTCATATTTAATGACTTGTCCATAGAATAATTTTCCAAAAAGTAAACTTTTCCTGTAGAAAAAGCAGGAAAATCTCCCATGAGACTAAAACTAAAGCAAAAACTCCACAGAAATATGTACTGATCTACTGTAAAAATTAAATCCTCAAAGACTGAGAATACGCAGCAAAGTAAACACCATCTAATACCTGAATATGTTAAAAAAACCAAACCAAACCAAGAATATGACTTGTGTCCTGTTGAGACTTGCTTGCAAAAAAAAGTCCCACAAAGACTTCAGAATCAGAGAATTGTGCTCACACAACTAAAGTTTAAGCATTTTTAAGAATAATGTGTAAAAGATTTGAAAACATTCTAAGAAAACAGTGGTACTTCTGATTTCTCTTAAGAGTTCAAGCTTGTCCTGCCTTTAATTACATTTCTAAATGGAATCAGAAACAATGAAACAGGGTTTAAGGTGGACTATCAGAAGTTATTGAGATTTTTTAAGCGTATTAGCACTTTTTAAAGCAAGCAATAAAGGGTTATTTTGCTTTTCACAAAGGAAGTTGAATGTCCGCTTTTAATGGCAGTGTTTTATATATAGTGCATGAAACAGATCCTACTAGGACAGCTATAAAAACCTGGTAAAATTTGACCTTTGATTTTAGGTAAATGTTACATATTTGAATAAAAGGTTGCATTTATAGGCAGCCACAGAATACGCTCTTCTTTCTTTTTTTTTTTTTTTTTTTTTAATTTTAATGAAATCTTTAGAAAAGCTCAAGGGACAATCTAGGGCAATTTTTAACAGGCAATGCTAATTTTAAACAAATTCAAAACACTCAGGCAAGGATTTTCCTCTAACATAGGATTCATCACCCTCCTAACTTGGTAAAATTCAATCTGTTCTGTTTGTATGACATAAACAACAAGCAGTTTCACAGGAATGAGGCAAACCATATGTGAAGGTGTTTTAGAAAGCACAACAGGGAATACACCAAGCAAAGAAGCATCTGCATTTATTTCAACGTCAAATCACATGTGTATTATAAAGGGAAAGTTTATTGTCTTTATATAAAAAACAAGTTTACCGTATTGTGCTCTTTATACTTAACTCTTCCTGCTCCTCAGTATCCTCCTAAATCTGGAAAAAAAATTAATAAAAAGCATAAAGTCTACAGGTGCAGAGGCAGGGTAGTTAAGGGGTCTCCAACCTTGTTCACCCTACCCAGGCTGTCACACGCTGCCAAAGCCTATTTTGTCCTCACCATCCCCTTGCTACCGCTCTTGAGCAAGGGCTGCATCTGCTCCTGATGGGTGCAGGTTAGAACTAAAGCCTGGTCCAATGCCCTGGATTCCAGAAATGCAAGAATATGATGCTAGATAGGATTTACCAGCTTGTCTCCTGCATTAGCAAGCTGTCTGCTCCTGCACTGGTGCTGCACCGACCAGCCTGCAACCAAGCCACCACGGGCAGCACATGGCACTGCTGCGTGGGGCACTGGCTGCCCCCCACAAAAGGCAGTGCCCTACAATTAATTGGTTTTATAGGAGCTGGCCAGAGTCAGCTTAACACATTTGGAGTTGAGGAGAAAATATTTCAAAGCAGCATTTAGCCTGGGTAGGAGCTACAGGCATGTTGTTAAAAAGCTAATTGCATGGAGACAAAGGATGATCGTTACTTTTATATTAGTGTGTAATATTAACCCTTGAAAGCTGTGTTTGATGATAAGTTGTTGGCAATTGAAACTGCTAGTTTTTGTATTTAAACTCAAGCTTGAAGATTACTAAAATCACAGAAAGTGTAAATGTCATTATCTTTTTTTTTTTTTTGTATTAAGACAAATGAAGGTTTTTGAAATCTGGGATCTTTTTCAAATCTCCTCCAGAACTACACATAAAAAGCAATGTTAAAACGCTGAAGTGTTGAAATTATTTTTCACATCTGTTTTTTTTTAATACATGTTCAGGAAATATGGCTTTATACTGACAAATAGTCACAAAGAACATTTTTTTTCCTCAAATTTTGCTTGTTTCAGGGAATAGAAGAAGAGACCTAGAGAGCTTCTGACAGCAGATTTTGGGCTGCAAGGTCAAAATTCCTCCAATCTTTCCTCCTTTTCTCTCAAGGTTACAGATCTCACCTGTATTATTCAAACAATAGTCACGAATAATATTGATGTTGTGCTGCAGAATAAACAGGCTTTTAGCTCCAGGAACAGAAACCTCAGAGAAGGCAGGTGAGGCAATGCTGTGGTGCAAGGCAAGGCCCTGGGGTGGGCTCTCCAGGGAGGTCAGCAAAGCACTTGGTGAGTATCTGGCATCTACCAGGCTGTGACCAAAGCTGACCACCTCAGCAGCAGGGATGGCCCTTCAATATGAGACCACATTTGCCTGTTGTCTTAAACTCCTTGCCCTCACTTCATCTTTTGGACTCATCCCCTTCACCCTCAGCTCCCTGGACCCAAGCAAAAGCCTGCTGCTCTGAGCAAGGCTGCACATGGGCACGGTGGGAAAGGCACTCGTGTCGGCTGCGAGAGCGAAGCTGAAGCCTGTGGGCTTCTGCAGCCACAATGATCTTTTTATTACATACGTGTATAATGCCCACTGTAAGGAGGTTTGACTATGGCCTACGGACGTGAGACACCACTGTCAAATTAATATGAATGGAGAAGGACAAGTGTGCTACTGCAATGGAAACAACAACAACAAAAAAATCACAATTATCAGAAAAATATTTGTGATCACAAAAGAATTTCTTGTTCGTACTCACCGATCTCCCCTTTGGCAAGCCTTAAAAGAGAAGAGATTATGAGAGAAAGAAAAGAAGAGAGAGAAAATCATGGGGAGAGGCAGGGAGGGGTGGGGGAGAGAGAGGCTGAGACAGTGGATACTTTTAACTTGTCACAGTACAACACTAGCTTTTAATTAATACAGGGTATGTACAACTTTGAAGACTGTTGGTCGTGCAGTACTTTATGATAAATACATTTTATGGGATTTTGTTTTTAAAGAGGATTTTGTTAAATAACCTAGCCCAATAAATGATTTACCAGCTGCAATAAAAGATCAAGGAAAATTCTCAGATTGCATCTTGGAGCATCTAAAACTCTGAAGTTTATGGAGATCTAAGCTTCCCCCAGATCTACAGCGCTATTAAAAATTTTTGTAGTAGCTAATTATCTTGCATTGCATTTTTTAAAAGGTAGCAATTGTAGCTGAGAGGAAGATCTGGAAACAGACAAAGAGGAGTTGGTGCCCTTTGATGGAGAAAGTAGGAGAGAAGGAAAGGAAGAGACAGAGAGAAGTGAGTAACAATTGAAACATCATGCTGATACAGTAACAAATGGAATTAACAACTCACAAAGTATCAGATTTCCGAGTAAATAACCTGAATTAACTCTATATTTTAAAAATAGATTATTAATGCATTATTATATTATAATACATTCTTTACATGGCATGCTATGTATAATACCTATATTACTTGACCAAGTGTGGAGTAATTTCATTTTCCTATTTTTTTTTTCTTTCTGATAAATATGATGACCACAAGTGAAGCAGAAAGCAAAGAGATTCCCTCTGAATTCTGTTTTGTTCGAACCTCACAAGACTTGAACATAACAAATAAGTAGATAAAAAAAGAACTGGTCCTTATTTCCAACAGTATGACAGATACAGTAAATAGAATGGGACATTGAAGTAACAAAATACTGGCCTCAGGTAGGACAGGCAGCACCCTGACACATGCCTTGTTACTTTTGTTTTGTACCGGGAAGATCTGGTTCATGCCCTGTAACTTCCTGTGCCCAGATATAACTCTGCCTGCCCCGGGAGCCCTGGCAAAGTCAGCGTCCCTGCAGGCATGGGGCACAGGGACAGCTGGGCTCCCCAAGAAAGGACAAAGAAAATAAATAGAAAATGGAATGGAAGAAAGGGAAGTCATTTTCTCTTGTTCCCCAAATCAGAAGGCGAAGTGCATGCCAACAGAGACAAGTGCCTGTCCCCTCTGCTCCTCCAGATACCTTGTGCAATTGCAAAGACCATGGAGTTCAAAGCCTAAAACCAGGCTGATAAGGGTGGAGTTGGGCCCCTTTCCCAACACTTTTAAGCTGAACAACTTTGAAAAGAATAAAGGATCAGTGCTGCTGACTTGCAAGATAGACAGAACCACAGAATGGTTCGGGTTAGGAGGGACCCTGAAAGCCATCTAGCTCCAAACCCTCTGCCATGGGAAGGGACACTTTCCACCAGACCAGGTGGTCCAGGGCTCCATCCAACCTGGCCTTGAACGCTTCTGGAGATGGGGCACATACAATTAAATATTAATCCTATCACTCTAACTCTGCAAGACACGAAGAGAGAAAGTGAAGTTCACCACTACAGAAAGCAAGCATATTGAGACAGATAATAATGATGATAATTTGGTTAATTTAATTTGAAACTTGAGGTAGGTAAAATGAAACAGTGGGAGCTGGCAAGGATATTTGGGTGAGAGTTGCGACTCTAAAATCTATTCTTATATTATGGCCAGGATGGGGGCGTCCTTAATTGTCCAAAATAACCATAATTAATCCAGCAGAATTATGAAAGCCTAATTATATGAGTGTGTTATTCTTCTGCCTGATTTCTACCTGCTCCAGTACTCAGGGTTAATCACCTCTAGGGTTGAGTTTGGATTACCATTGTGAAAATGCACTTTGTGTCTGTGAGGGCCTTACCTGACTTCCTGCCAATTTTAAAGGCACCAAGGCAAATGAGAGCAGGGCATAGACAGCACCAGAGATGTTGGAGGATGCTTGGCTTGCCTGTGAGAAATTCCTGTCTCATGTTTTGGCAGGGAAGTAATTTCAAACTAAATTCTCACAGACATAGACACTATTCTGATGTTTGTTTTTCTGGATGCTTTATTTGAAACTCTAGGGGCTGATTTGGAGAAGATTATGGGTGCCAGGAAAAAAAACCCCACACCTGGGTTTTGAATGTTCAAAGCACGGTAATATGAAAGATTATCTGATCATTTCATTTAGTAACCAATTGGGTCTTCATTGCTTTTTACTAATTACAAATAACTGTCCAACATTTGCAACTACCTAGAAGATGAAATTCCAGGAAATATAAGTAAATGAAAATATTTCAT
Organism: Acrocephalus scirpaceus scirpaceus; assembly: GCA_910950805.1. NCBI lineage: Eukaryota > Metazoa > Chordata > Aves > Passeriformes > Sylviidae > Acrocephalus > Acrocephalus scirpaceus. The sequence continues at coordinate 38,708,622 of OU383773.1, read as the reverse complement.
TTGATGTAGCCTTTTTAATTTTACTTTTATTTATCTATTCATTTTAAGTCATTCCCCATATTTGTATTTATATAACAGAGAACAGTTATAATATTTAAAGTAACATCCAAAAAAGGTAGTGTATTACTCCTAAAGTGCTGAAAATATTATGCTGGGAATCTTTTTGCCTTTATTCCCCTGACACAGCTTCTCAAACTAATGCAGCAATGTCAAAACTGCAGTCTCGGACAAAAAGGGCTTCCAATTCAACTTCAATCATAAGTAATACTAAGAAGTACAAGAAAATTCCATGGGTTTTGTTTTCTGTTTTGGGGGGTTTTTTAGTTGAATAACTTTCATCTAAAGGTAGACGCCTCTGTAATGCATGTATAGCAAGGCAAAACTTTTGGGTTGTGAAACTGTTTGATGCTGAGATCACTCACCACACAGAAAAGGTATACTTCTCCAAGTCCTCCAAATAAAAATTGCTCTCTGCAGATGTTTTCCCTTCTTTTTGGCTTGCATTGTTCTCCAGACCTGATTTTTCTTCATAACATTGCTCAGGTGGGTTATTCCAGCTGACCTTTAAATGAAAATAAGAAAAAGATTAGAATGCTAAGGTAGTTAGCTGGACACAGCTAGCAAAGAGGTGTCACTTTCTCTGTTTTGAATTTTAGCTCTGTTTTCACTCTATAACAAATGTGGGAAACAGCAGTGGCTGTTTGTTGAATATGCATTTAAAACACTTTGAACAGACTAGCCTATTTCAGTTGGAAAGGACCTACAAAATGCATCTGTGGTTCAGTTCAGGACTGACCAAAAAGTTAAAGCATGCTGTTAAGGACACTATCCAAATGCCTCTTAAACACTGACAGGCTGGGGGCATCAACCACCTCTCTAGGAAGCCTTTTCCAGGCTTTAGGCCACCCCCTCATTTGCTTCCTGCTATCCAGTCTGAACCTCCCCTGGTTCATCTTTGAAACATTTACACATTTCCTACCACTGGATACAAGCAAGAAGATCTCAGCACCTCCCTTTCTGCTTTCCTTCCCCAGGAAGCTGTACAGAACAACGAGGTTCCCCTGAGCCTGCTTTTCTCCAAGCTAGGCAAGTCCTCAGCCACTCCTGGCAGGACTTGCCTTCCACCCCCCTATTTTCCCCTCCTCTGGACACATCCAAGGACCTTCTAAAATCGTGGGCCTGGACCTGCACACAGAATACTTTTTCAGTGAATTGATTTATGCTTCTATAAGGCTGTGACAGACCCTCTCAAGGAGGTGCAAGCTCATGGTGACACCAGCAGTCAGCCAGTCTTCCTCCACCTGCTTGCTTTTTCTAGTGTTGCATACCACACTGTGTCAGTGCAGAAATCTGGACAAGTCCGTAGTAAGCCATATGGAGGGAACTGATCTGGGAATTGAATTAATACTGTTTGGCTTCTTTTTTTTCCTTTTCTTTTACTAACTGGGTTAGCTCTCGGCTGGACCCATTCTGATCCAGGCCACCCTGGCCCAGTTGCCAGCACAAAGGAGAGGGACAGTACCACAACTTTCCGTGCTGGTACCAGTTCATGCTCATTTAAGCTACAATTTGAGCTACAAAGTAAAGGATCCTGATCTGTGCACACCACTGGAATAACACCTTTGCATGCACAGGATCTGATTCAGATTGGCATTGCCTCTCTGAATTGACTACCAGATTCCCTAGATGTTTGGCATTATTGCCTCTGAACGGACAGCCAAATATCACTTCCACCAAGAGACAAGATGAGGTCATAATTTACCAGACAAACACCTGCAGGCAACTTCCATGATGATATCTATTAATATCTTTCCAGGCATAATACCAAACTCAGCAAAGGGTTTGCTAACATTTAGTGAACAAGTCCAGAGAGGACAAGGGGAAGGATGCATTGCTGCAGTCATATCACTTTACACTTTGCTAATTATGAAAACTACAAAGTTTTTTGGTTTAGGTTTTGGTTTTTCTGGGGGTTTGTTTGTTTGTTTTGTTTTCACTCTGTAATCTTGGATTATATAGATCTCATGCACATTTTGCATTTCAGCCACATGACTGCCCAACTTTACTCCCTAAAAGTCAGTGTTTCAGAATGGGTAGTGTGTGCAAGGTACCTTGTCTGCACTGACATTGTCTCCATTAAACTATTCCTGTGCAAAGTAGATGTAGAGATATTATGTAAGACATACATCCCGAAGGTGTTAAGAGTATTATGAGTTAATGTCTCTGAGACTGTGTTTGCTCTTGTCTGAAGTACAATAAGCAGAAACTCAGTCATCTGCATGGGGTTGGCATTATAAGCATAGAATATGTTTTACTTCTCTCAGAAATCACTGACCATGAGCATTCTCTCTTTTATTGCTACCATTCAATACCTTAATACATGCAGTGGTTTGCATACTCATTGCAACAAATGCTGAATTGTTCCTAATGCCCATCACTCAGAATACACTCAGAGAGAGACCTATTGCAACTCTTTAGCATAGATGAATTTGGGGGCAGGGATGGCAAAGCAGAGAAATCTATATTCCCAAAAAGTTGCGGTCAGACTCAAAGACCTTTCTCATTCCTTTTGCAAATAAAATAAAATAAAGTAAAATAAAATAAAATAAAATATTAAAAAATAAAAAGAAATAAAATCTGTTTACAAAAAGAAAAGGGACTGCTGAGGAGAATAAACCACTACATGAACTTGTGTCTTTGTCCTGTCTGTTCTTTACATTAGTTCGTCATTTTTTCCTGTATACAATTGTTAGGTAAAATTATTTTAGAAGATGCTATCCAGAGATACAATTAGGCCCAAATTATATAAATCAGGCCAAATGCCTAAATCTTGAACATGCTAAAACAAGGCTCTCTCTGAACATTAGGATTCACTCATCCCATTAAAAATGAGGGGCTCTCACAACCTCTGAAAGGAGCTTTTGCATGCTCACATTTCTTTTGTGAAGGATTCTCGTAAGAGGCTCAGTTCAGAAGTTTATTCAAACATGTCAATAACTGTAAGCTTGTGAGTCATTTCAGTGAGACCAAAGGGACTAGACAGTGCTGAATTACCCATGGGTTTACGCACCTCACTGAAACCAGGTCACTTTAATGTGGCTTTGAGAGCCACCCACAACTGAGGTTCCTATAAGACCAAGGCATTTTGTTCAAAGGCATTGTGCTATTATGGGATTGTAGGAAATGAATTTCACTGTGCCACTCCCATGGGTTGGGCCGGGTTGCTTTGCCCATTACACCCACTCCATCGGTCCTTAAATCATCCTTCCTCTAGATATAAGGCTAAACACACACACATATGCACACCTCAGTCTGCAGCTAAATTTATATGAAAACTCTGTTTTCTTCAAGTTATTCCTATCTTCCTGAAGAAATAAATCACTTGGACACTTAGACATTGAAAAGCAAAGGAATATCCAACTGGCCAATCTGGTTATGCTCACTAATATAAATCATCACTCTACTAAAGTTAAAAGTGGCAATTTTCATCCCCAACCATTGAGTATTTGTGCTACACTACACAAGTTTTTGGGTACTCTGAGTACTGTGGTGATGTTTTCCAATGGGCAATTAAAAGCAATAAAAATGCTTCAGAGTATATCTAGAACAGGGTGAGACAAATTACCAGAATGATTAATTTGAATGTTCATGTTTGCAGTTCATTCACCGCAGCCATACTGATTTAAAGACAGAAGTGGAGCAACACTTACTGAGAAAAAATTGCAACTATCACTGGAGAATATCTAATTTAATAATATAGTGCAGGGAGAAGCAATTTTCAGGAATACAAAGTCTTCGTTGTGTCTTAGTTCTCAGGATTTGCATTAAATCTGAAAGTTCCAGTAGCATCTCACCCTGAAAGTGTTATCATGTTGCAGATAAAATTCCATGATAACTTCCACTGAGGACACAATATTTGTTCAAAAATTAATGATGTCCTTGGCCAGGATACTACAAATACATATACTAAAATTTTCTAATGGTCTTCTGCACAAGTGCATGAGAGCTTGAAGCTTATGGATACGTATGAAACCTATCTCATGTTTACACATTACTGAAATAATATCATCCTGCAGCTTGATCAAGCTTCTGTTGTTTGATGGCTCGGTGGTCTTTCCTACTCCTCCTTTGAAGTTTCATTGCTGGAGAGATTAGTTATACAGGAGACAGAAATACACCTGGACATGTGAAGCCTTATTGTGGCTATAAAAAAATTCACAGGGATAGATGAAAGAAACAAAACAACCAGAGCAAGCAAGACCACAAACCATTCTCAAATGGCACATGTAGAAGCTCCAGTGGCTTCTCTGTGAGCTTTAAGGGAGATGGTGATGCTCATATCAAGACCAGTACCTTGTGCTGGCCTCCTCGGACTTCCTTCAGCCAAAACGAGCCACAGTGCTTGTCTGTGTTGCCATGGCAATCTTGGTAATCATCTGTAAGGGAAAAAAAAAACCAAACCATAAATTATTTTTATATTTGTGCACAAGGTAAACCTCTGCAAAGGAAGCAGCTGGGTTTTGGTCCCTCTCCCAACAAGATGCTGACTGGCTTCAGGCTGATCATTTTTCCCCCTCCATCTGAGTTATAAATAGGTGGTTATTTCTCTCTCTGAAAGTGTTAGTACAATAAATGCAGAGAAGCCATCAGTTGCTGTGGTGTTGGAAATAACAATTGCATAGATGAAAAATGTGGGGTAAAATAGAAATAAAGAAATAATAGACACAAGAAGAGTGACACAGGAGGGTATTTTGAAGGCCCCAGGAATTGTTCTTCAGAAGACAGAAGGAGGTTAATTTTCTTATATGGGCACAGTTACAGATCACGAATGAGGCACAGAGACATGAAGTACTTGAATAAACTTCTCTTAGAAAACACAAATCACATGCCCCTCAAGCTTCTGAAAAGTGGTGACCTGTGGAATAAACAAAAATGTACTCCCACATCACAGTAAGCAGTGGTGTGGCAAAAATAAAGATCTGTACTACACATTTAATGTATGGCACATGGACAATAAGCCAAAAACATAGTTAACAATTACTTCAATTTTTTTCTTTTTCAATTATTTTGAGTTCCACACAGTAAAAGACAGTCAAGTGTATTTAAAATCACAGTACAGGAAGGATCTGCTCTTAGGTGTTACAGTGGTTGATATAAAATCTATGCATATACAATGTCACAGTTTTAAGCCAGTGTTTGTGTACACTCTTATGGATATATTTCTTACTTTCTACATATATATACTGACATGTACAAGTGTATATATGTTGAGCATTCATAGAGAATGAGGAATTTTCAGATATTTACATCATATAGGGTGAAAGAAGAGGTCTACTGAAGTCAGCAAAACAGCATAAAATACAGCTGCTGGGTATGTCACGTGTGTGCACACATGCAGTACAACCTGTTCAAACTGTCTCTATGTATTTTGTATATGAGATACATGTATGGACCCATAAACCTACATTAAAATATAAATATACCTTTGTAAAGATGGTTCCTGTGGTTTTCTTTTTTTTTTTTTTTCCCAGTACACAAAAATGGGTTTCCAAACAGCCTCACTGAAATGATGAATACTTTAAAAATGTTTTTGGAATCAAATAAATAAAGCAGTAATTATCTTGGAAAAAAAAAAAAAAAAAAGAAGAAAGACAATAAAAAGAATAAAGAAAACAACAATATTCTACATTTAAGAAATGGGAGGGAGAAGGAACTCAAGTCTGTTATTTAATCATGACATGCTCTTTTTATATTTTATTTGTAAGGCTCTGAATGTTCTTTTCTTTCTATACCAGTGAGCTCATTACTTTAATTCCTCATAGATTTCTCTGAACAATTTTTGCTAAGTAAAAACACAATGTAATTCTTCAATGGCTGTAACAGTAAGAAGCTGCTCAAATTAAAGATCAATAAAAAGCAGAGAAAAAATCTGCATGAAAATAAATAAATAAAAGAGGAGATGGGAAACGCCTGCAATTAGACAGTATGAAAAATCTAAAAAGAAATTAAGTTTAGTTGTAATACATTTCCCATTCTTTTCTTCATGAAAATTACTACTGAAGTGGGGTTTTTTTCTGTAATTTAAATGTTAAGCTGCCAGATGTGTGTCTCATGCTTGAAGAGTTGAAGCTTTGCATTATTTAGCATATTAAGATTCACAGAATTTAAAAAGGGGCTCCTTTATTGCCTGGAGGTTCTAATTAAGTAAACCTTAGCCTGGTACATTTAAAACTTGCAATACAAGAGATTTTACTTCCTTTTTTTTTTTTTTTTTCCTCAGTAGCCAAATCTCATCAATATAATAAATATGGAAAATACTTACGATGATACAATTTTTCTTTGGCTTGAGGAATTAAACCTATCTATTATTTTAAGAAGTTTTTAATAGAGGCCAGCAATCAGAAAGACATTTAAAGACTCCAGTCTACTTTTTAATCATTGGAGTTGCTCCTGCTTAGTGGTTGGGGGGAGGGAATGTGTCTTATAAAACTGAGCTGTGTAGAAATTGTTTCTTCCACACACAAAAAATAAAGCATTTCTGAGAGAGAAACAAGAACCACACAGTTCTTTATCATTAAATTGCATTTTACCTTTTTATAACTTTTTTATAATTGACCACAGAAAACTAATAAAGCATTAATTAGCTGCACTATCAGCAATTTGTTCATTGAAGGAGTTAGGACTGCTGCATCAGAAACTGTAATAGCATAAAAATTCCTTTGACATAGAGTACTCATAAATCATACCTTAAATACAGTTATTTTTGCCATTTTAGAAAATGTCAAAGGTGTCAACTTTGTCCAGATATAACACTAAGCAGTGACTATTTTTATAAATTGACTCAAAATACATTTTGTTCCCTGACAGGGGAACATAATATCATTCATGATAAAAATGAACAATTTGAGGAGGAGAAAACAGCACCAAGAAAGAATGATCAAGGACAGGTATCATAGCTGTGACAAAGGCACAGTGGCAGATGTAGAGTCTCTGTTAATAGGTTTATTTGGAAGTCAAGAAACATATGCATAAAAGCAGGAAAATATTATTACACCAGTGCATGGAAAAGACTATAAGATTCTTAATGCAAAGTTATAAATCTGTGATCAGCTATTAATAAGAAGTCCAGCAGAATAGTTTAAATGTCTACACTCATGTAAGACAAATAAGAAAAATAGGGTGGTATTTCTTCCCACCACTGTGGAATGGGCATGACAATACTAATGTCTGGATTTGGAAAATCATGGTGATATGAATGTTATTTGCAGACCTTGACAATGCTGAGAGCAGTTATTTCTGGGTCATACTAAGTCCCAGTCAAATGGTTTAGATACCACATGGATCATGCCTGATAAGGGATACAAAGAAAGGGTTACCTGCACAAAATCCCTGAGCTCTGCTGGGACCTAAGTTTTTAAACACCATGGAAAGAGGTTGGAAACAAAAACGTTATTGCTACTCTGTTATCTTTCTCCACATCAGCCTTCTCAAGGCAATAGCAGAGTGTAATAGCATGACCTTTAAAATCACCCCTTAGAGGGTGTCTTACTGCTTCCTAACCCTTGCAGAATAAAACTTAATCATTTTTTACCCTCTTCATTCAGTCTAGAAGTTATCATCTTTGGTTATGTCTTCTGTAACAAGTACTGTGGTGCAACAGGACTGAACCTGTAGAATGAAACCAAGGGTTTTGGGGATGCCACTGAACAGTGGGGACCCCACTGTGTGTTGAAGATTTCACGTCAGACCAGATTTTTAGTCTGCTCCTGGTATCTGATGGGCCACTAATACCTGATACTCACATCTAAAGCACATCCCCTTGTTCAGCTTCACCCTAAATGCATATAGGGCTGACCGTGTGAAATATTTATTATTTATGTATAGGGAGCATGGGGAGTCTAAAAGATTTTTTTAAAACATGGGCAAAAAGAAATAGCACAGCTAGGAAATTACCTTACACAAGTTTGATGGGAACTTCTGATTTATATGGGGCCAAAGAAGGGAAAGAAAGTGTAGTCTCTTCTGCAACCTCTCTTTAAGTCAGTAGGAAAGGGTTTTAGAGTGGTGCAATCCAAGAGTGGAGCAGAAGACAAAGAAATCACCACAGCAGGGACAGAAAATAAGATGGCGATCCTATTACCTAGTTTATGGTATGGCAAGAGTTGGAAAATTGAAGAGTTTGGATTGTGTGGATTTCAGAACCATAAGCAGGATCTGAAATTTGATCCCAATTGGAAAAACCAATGTAATCCTTTATGCAGTCCTGCTCAGAGAAGGAAAAAACCAGTAAAGTAAGAAGTTTCATCTGTATGAGGCTCTGTCTGTGGGGCCCTACTTGTATTAAAAAAATGAGGCATAAGCAATCTTCATTTTAAAATATCACTTTGTTTCCTTTAAAGTGGCACCCATGAGGAATTACCAATGAGAATAGCTTTTTTTTGGTTTCTTTTGTTTAGGCAATTATTTTTGCATCTGCATACAAATTTTATATAGAAGCAAACAGCACCTCAGTAGGGAAAGAACCTCATTGCAGTGTAAGGAGAAATATTACAATGAAGATTCACTGGTTTTCATAAAATTGTTTCTGAAATGCTTGTGAGCATAAATATAATCCTCTCAACAAAACTACTTCTCACTTATATAAGCACATCTTAACAAATGTAAAGTCTCCTCTCCAAAGGCAATGATAAAATTAGAATGAAGCTGGTTTTGTGTTTGGTATTTTGATATAGAAGGAGCATCTTAATAAATTCTGAATACTGTTCTGAGTGTTATCGGCTGCTACTGTAATAAGCCCCTTGGATAGCCTGATGCCATCTTTGCTTAGACATTATTCTGAAATTTTGCTCTGACAGAAATGTCTTTTGATGTCACAAAAAGAGACAATTCACTTCCCAACATTTCTCCACAAATGCAGGAAGGGTGTTGAATTTGAAATCATAACTGCGAACAATATTGAACATATTTTCAATACTCAGTTTGTTTTAGAAGACAGACATCAAGCAAAAGAGCAAAAGATTACTTCTGAGGTAGAAGATCTGAAAATAGGAGCTAAAACTTTATCCTGGGTATGCTCTAGAAAGGTGATAGAATAGAAAGCTGAAGGAACCACAGAGGTTCTGTTAAACCCCAAAAATGAGTAGTATTCCGGTTGCTTTTAACAGTTGGACTAACAATATTTACGAGAAACATTTCATCTATTTCCAGAGGTTTTACTTGTGGTACATGCATAACTGGGGGCTTTGAAAAAAGGAATTAGGCTTTTTATGAGAGAAAGGCTGGGAATAAGGTGCCTGCTGGGATGAGCAGTGGTAAAGAAAAAATGCAGGCACTGTTGAAGCTTCAAATTAAATATCAGGTACAGTATAAATCCTGGTTTACACGTCATCCTGCAGGAAGTATCTGGGGATTTCAAAACGAAGCTTTTTTTCTCTCCATCATTCTGAGTGCAGATAATGATTTTAGTGGTGACATTACTGACAGGGTTCCATCACAGAAAATCTGTGCTTTAGTGATGTGACTTAATCAGAATAAAAAATCTAAAAAGACAAAACAAAATGTCGAACACCACTAAAAATTATTTTAAACCTCTTTTATTCATGTAGGTTACTTACGTTTTTACTATTTTGAATATTTTAATCTACTTTGCACAATTAATGTTGGGCAAATGAATAAAATAAATTTTGAAATAGATTCTACTAATGTAGAAGCTGAACAAGTTTTCTGAGCTAGGGCTCTCTTTGTATTCTTAGAACCAACATCTAGAAAAGCCATGTTAGGTGTAGATCTGACCAGGACATGTAATGAGAACCCTTGAAAGATTGAAAATTTTTATTACCTTTTTCTATGGTATGCTTAATATTTTGTCACAAACACTCTTTTAACAAAAAATGACACCAGCTCTGTATTCTACTTCTCATGTATCTGTGATAGTCAATATAAATATTCAGCACTTATGAATCTTGACTTGGCAATGCCATACTAGCTCCTACGTCTATTTGTGCCCACTTACCATGAGATACTCAGCACATGCACCTATAATACCAAATGCATAGTTCTAGCCTTCCTGGACAGTCAACAGAGAAGGATGGTTCCAAAGAAATTTGTTTAGAATGACATTTCATGGGTTGCTGTGAAAGGGAAGCTGGAATTGGCTCCAAACTGACATTCATCCAAAATTCTACTGCATTATTTCAGGGAGCCCACAGACTTGAAGACTACAAGCTACTGTTTACACAGATAAGAGATAGCTGTCAGATCTCAGGTATCTCTCTTTTACCTAATATCTTGCAGTTCAGTGTCTAACCATTACCTATTACAGCTTCCTGGTATAGAAGGAAGGTCACCCTCTCCCTTCAAAAGGTGTGATTAATTTCTTCCCACTTGCACTTTCATCTCTAGCCACTGGCCTGGGCTATGAAGAGGGAGTAGATATCCATATAGTTGGTACCTTCAAATCCCTGCCCCATGGTAAGTCAGCCTCTGGCAGTCTCAGCAATCTTTGTGTTTAGGAGAGGACTAGGGGTTATATTACTCAATTCTCAGATAAATACTCTTTACCTGGGACTTAAAAACAAAAAAACAAACAAACAAACAAAAAAACCCTAACAAAAAAAACCCAAACAACCAATAAAAATAAATAAACAAAAACAAGGGAAAAAAAAGAAACCACCATAGCAAGGCTATGCCTTTGGAAGAAATCCCATGCCCCAGAAGCAAATGTTACCTGATGTAAATACAGACACGCACTTTTATGTAATTTAGCTCAGCACAATTAACAAAGGATATTGCTATTAATGTGCTGCAGGAAGAAAAAGTGCTTCCCAAGCACCTAACAGCAACATGTTACTGGATCCATGGATATAAATGACCAAATAAAATGAAAGGATGTAAAAATGTCACGGAAACACCAGCCGTAATCTAATGTTGTCAGTGCACTGCACACACACCTTGTAATTACTAACACATTTGGCCTACAAATATATTTTAAACAGGGGAGACCACTGCTTCTGTACCTTTTTGCCTAAGCTGCTTTTGATCCCTAACAACTGATTTAAACTCTTCCCTCACTTTCTTTGCCCAGTGAAATAATGATATGATATCACAGGGTGAGGGGGAAGGCAAATGGGGGTATTAACACACATGCCAAGCAGAACTACTTGCAAACTTTCAGTAAATTAAGTAATGCAATAAAAGTCCTAACCTGCTGGAAGCATTTTAAGCTCTTCTCTTTTCCTCACAGCTTCTTCTGACACACACGCTTCTCCTCCTTTCACGGCATTAAACTGCTTTTCCACTTCCTTTACAACAGTGGGAATACTTCCCTTATGGGTGTCAGGATCTTTCGGGGAGGTCAGAGGTTGCCCTGCAGAGGAAATGACAAGCTGTGAAATGTAAAAGAACAATTCCTTCCACATGTTTCCTTGCTCCAGGAGCAGTAAGGGGTTGTTGGCTAGCATCACGATGGGATGGGCCAGGCCTTTGCCTTAGCAGCCCTGTCAAAACTAATTTACAATTAAAGACCTGTGCAACTGTTTAAAGCTTTACAACCCTGGCGAGTTTCAAGGACTGCTGAAGCCAAGTGGTACAAACCAACCTTATTATTAACAGCCAGGAGGACAGACAGAAGGAAGAAAGTCCAAAAAGTGTTCTAAATTGTACAGTAACCAGAAAAATTGTACACCTGAAAATGATCTCTCTGTATAATATTTATTTCTGTTATAAGCTCATAGTCTGAGAACTAAAGACATTTCAGTGCTCCTAACTTTTCTTCTGGCTGATGCATAGGGCACAGGAGCCACATGTACTGCTGTTAGACAGCAAACCTTGTAAGGGAAAGAAAAAATAAAGTACAAGGGAAAAATGAGATATTTGTTCATTGTAAAAAAAAAATTAATGTCCTTAAAACCATTCCCAAACAGCTACTTTTTTTTTCTCCTTTTTTTCTCTCATAGTAGAGCAGGGTGGTATAAGGGACAAGCAGACTGTCTGGGAAGAAGATTTTAGACTCAGAAAATCTGCATGTAGGTGTTTAGTCCAAAAACAGCTGAGGTAGTGGAAATCTTTCTATGTGACAAATCTACCCAGCAAAGCAATAGTAACAAATATTTCTGCTAGCCCAGACACTGGGAGCAGTGCATTCATGCTAACGCCACACTGTACCAGTTCTATTACAGCAAGATCATCCTGCTGCTGGGACCAAACTAGCCTGGCTACCTTTGAACACTTTCCCTCAAAATCATGTCTGATAACACCTCTCCCTCAACATAGTCAGGCTAAGTTAAACTCCTTTCTTGATTTTGCACTCCAGAGCTTGGGATATTTACTGCTTAAAAAAAATGCACAGTCAGTCATGGCTCTTCAGGTTCACCAAAAATACACAAAACTTAGCACTAAAAAATAAAAAATTACTGCTTCAGTATCCTAATCCTCAGCAACTGTTCCACCTCCTAGCTTATAAGCACCCTTTTTAGGTCTTGAGTGCACATCAGTATATGCTGACCATAACTTCAGGACTTCAAAATGGCCAACCTTAAAGCGGTATTAATAAGTCAACTGAAATGAAAAAGGTTTTCTTTTGGTTCTAAAAACTACACCGGATAAAATCATCCCTAGCTTTCTACTTGCCTGTTTTATCTGATCACAAGTTCAGATGGGCACTAACTGGTGTTTGTGTGTCAAGTCAGATCAACAGCACAGCTGCAAAAGCAAGCATTTGGATGAAGGTTCCCAACAAATGTGGAGCAACACTTCCCAAATAAGCCTGTGTCTGACCTAAAAGTGTTTGAGCTGTAGAACTAATATATGAGAGCTGTCCATCCTTCTATTTTTTGAGCATGAAAGGGCTGTCAATTCCAAAAAATACTGTTAAGCTGACATTTTGCACATGTGAATCCCCTCTTCCTGTGGGTGCTAAAGTCAAAAGGGGTCTTGCTGGATTTCACTGTGAGAACGTTTTCTTGATGGATTTGTATACTTAGTGTTTATATGGAGACTCACAGTTTTGAAGTTTTCATGCCCTTTAGAAGCCCTTGTTACTTAGATCCAAGCCTACCAAGGCAACATTCCTGGTGGTTGCATCAAATTTTCTTACCTAATCTCCTTCCACTAGAGCTGTTACCACCTTTCACACAACAGTAGATAATGAATTCTACTCACAAAATGTCATTTATTCTCTGACAGGGACTGTTGATCCTATAAGGGCTAACAGATCAACAGCAGAATATTGTCCTAAGAAAAGCAGAGGATGGTGGTGGCAAAAGCAGGAGCTGTCTTCTGCCATGAACCTCTTAGAGAATACCACTTCAAAAGAATGGAGAGAAGATGTGGTTTGGACTAAGAGATACACCAGATCTGACAATGTGCATCTGTGATCTGCAAGGGAGGTAGAATAGGAGGCATTATGTTGCATTTCCCTGCACTGTGCTCTAGACCAGAGAGCCTGTGCAGCAGGGAAGAGCTTTACCTAACCCTATGCTGAGCTGTGGCTTTAAAGAATAATGTAGCCTGGAGTTAATGGAAATAATATGAAGGTTCTGTTTTAAACTTCTAAAACCAAGACAAACTTGAAGTGAAGGCTAAAACACCATCTCCTAACCTGCTCTATTTCGCTTATATGTTGCAGTACCACATATGGTATTGATATATAAGATCACTCACTATTTAGACTACTGCAGTAGACTGAGTTACAGAGCACCCGTCTTCATTTAGACTGCTCTTGCCTTCTCTGGATTATGTCTCGACCTTAATGTCACTCTAACAGAGCTTTCCCCTCCCCATCCCACTTTTTGGTGGTTTAGCAGATATAATACTGTATTTATAGGGTATATCAATGTGCAACAGCTTGCCACAGATCATAAACACATTTTTCTGTTGCTAATGTTGAAGTTGTGATTTTCACCACGTGATCTCCAGTTCTCTAAGGTTTGTTCCTTTAATTGTAAATAGCCAGAAAGTCATCAAGCTAGCATTTAATAAACTTTTAATTTGAAATGGATTACCACATGTTGTGTTTGTTTACCCATTATTAAATCTCTTAGCAACATATCACCAGCAGAAACAGCATACTGTAGCACTGCATAGATACATTAAAAAACAAACCCATGGGGGATATTGGCAGCTAATAATATCTTTAAAGAACGCTCCAAGAAAAATAAATAAATATAAACAATATAAAAAATTACTCTTAAAGGTTTTATTTGTGCAAATCTGTTTGGCAGGAAAATTAGAGATCTTCCATGATCACCTTATCAGCAAATTTCAGAGGTCTATATGCAAAATAGGATGTACACTAATGCTCTTTCTCAGTTCTTAAAAACATGTCTTTCTTAACTTTTCAAACTGAGCATCATGAGTTTTTCCAAGTGTTCCAGAAAGCATGACCTATTTAGCTGCACCCTCTATGTGCATTTCCAAATGCACGTGAAGATTGATGGTAGGACCAAACAAGTTTGATCCATTAAGAGTTTGTCCATAATTCTTCACTGCTGATAGGAGTTGCCTGCAATTCTACCTTTTGGATCTGCTATTCATGGTTTGCTGACTCTAAAAGCAACTTAGCAGATATGTAGAAGATATATGACAATAAAAAAGACCTTAATCCTCAGTATAGAGTATGTTTACACCTCCATGCTTCTCTTATCAAGGTGGTTATATAAAAGCCTTTTGATCACAGTGCAGTTGCTCCCTAGCCTAAAAGCATCTCAGGGAAAACCTCATTTTCTTTATCTCTTAAATCACTACTAACTGTCTGAAAAATACTTCTCCTGGACCGTTTTCAAGTTACGCTTCCAACCTGAGCTGCCCATTTACCATGCTAAATGATTATTGCTTTATGTATTTTCTTTCCTTTCTATAGCCTCTCCTTTCTCCTCCTGTGCCATCTACAGTGCATCACTACTGCTGTTTTCAAGTGCCTAAGGAACCTCTGTCCTGAAGAACCAATTCTCTGTTTCAGATCTGCACATAATATTCACACATACACTACAATCTATGAGTTGGCTCAATGCTTCAGTTCATTAAACAAGAGAGAATACAGAAACATCTGTATAGCAAAAAATGAACCCTTTTTGTTCATGGCAGTCTGATCCCACATGCTGAAAAAAGAAAAGAATGGCAGCAGCATCCTGCCATTCTTCTCATTACTGGATTTCTACCAGTAAAGGAGCGATTTGTGAGTCCATTGCAATATGGTCAGTCGGGTCCTCAGTGTAGCTACGTCAGAAGGTTCACAAAGGCCTGGGAGGATCAGTCTAAAAGGAACATTCAGTGATTTTTTTTTTTAAGAAAGTTTCTGGGGAGGTCTGCTGTACACAAAGAAATGATAATTGTCCTTCCTATGGGTTATCACTTGATTGAATCTTAACAGAATTTCAGAGGAGTAGCATAAGGCATGCTTCTGATGCCAGAACTATGTCCCTGACAAATCTGAAGTCCTTGTTGTAGCCCGGGGAGGTGCTAAAGTTCTTACAGAAGTACACAAAAAACCATCTTTTTCTTTTCTCTTCCTGTAAGCTTGGTGCCATAACAGCTGAATTGTTATTGCTGTAACACTCCAAGCATTATTCAGCCTTAAGCATAGGCCAGCATGGCCATTCCTTCCTCAGCAATGAGGGTGGTTTGAATTGCTCACACCTGAAAACAAAGTTAAACCACCTTAATAAAAAGTGTCACAGAATTCCTGTTATAACACATGTTGGACGCATATCCAAATGAATAAAGTCTAGCTTAACAAGAACAATAACGATTAACCAACGATTAACTGAAATGAAACTATGTGTTGTTCCAGCAAAAACCTGAATGTAAACATCAAAGTTTGAATCCATCACCTTGTAGTCCAGACTGTCCAAAATTTTCTGAGACATCATTCTTTTCAGTAGTGTTTGAATACATGAGAAGTTCAGGTGGCAGATGAACATGCATACCACACTTATTTTGCTTATCTGAATCCTGTGGTAGTTTAATTATCTATGAAGAGGAGGGAAAGAAAAATAAAAAGGTAGTTCAGAATTCCACAAACCCAGAACATGCTTGTTGTGCACTGTTTGTGAAGCCTAGCAGTTCTATAAGATGTTTTATAAGAATTTTAGGAAGTTCTTGCTTCTCTGAACTCCATTTATTACAGTTTTCTCCCATATAATTTTCCAATGTATGTCTTGCCCATGCTTACTGATTAAAGCAGACATCCCAGTCAATGGGAGATGAGCTACAATCCAATTTCAGGATCAAAAAGGAAAATATAGAGAAAATGAAACATTTTTTTAAAATACAAACCTGAAAGTAGAGATTGCATAACCAATGATCCAAGTCCTGAGAAATAAAATTTTCAATTTTTTTGAATCGGTCAATTTTGGAGTTATAATGGCCTCTGAGGAAGGGGCATTTAAATTTTCCCTCCAAAACATTAAAATTGTTATCACATAAGGGAAAAGCTCCCCATCCCACTTCTTGATCAATCCAGGAATAGGTGCCACGAAGAAGGAAGAGTTCAAAGAGGAGTACCATGCCTGGTTTCACAGCTTGTCTATGTGGTAGAACCTAGCAAAGGAGGAAAAAAGATTTATTTGTTACCAAAACATCACAAGAGAGCTGACTTTCTTTTATCATATGAAACTCTACAAACTTCATACCTTTGGTCCAATTTTGCACACTAAAACAATTAACAACTTTTCCCAAAAATGATATATTTGAACAATTTTCCACTCCAACAAAACATGCTGTGCTTTTTCTTGTGTAGTTATTTTATGATTTTTTTTTTTTTTGTCCCCTTGGCCTTCAGAAAGCATTCATTTTCTGTCTTTATTTACCAGTGGTGGAAAAATATTGCCACTAGAAATCTTTAAGACAGTGTAACAAACTAACTTGGAAATCTGAGGTGTCCCTCTGAGGGCTTGCTGAGATTCACCACTGGATTCATCTTGCAGCAGCTTTGAAAAGTTCATCCAAACAGCCAAGAAGAACACTTGCAGACTTGCTCCTCACTGAGTCACAAACTCTTCTCCATCCAGTTGTGGGAATGGTGTTGGTACTTAATAGCCTTCTTCCTTTAAATTAAAGCTCTTAGTAAAAAGTATGTGAACCTCAGTGTAGGGTTTAAAAGGATTTTGAGGTAAAAAGTTCTCAGAGAGAACTGGCAAGCAGAGTTTACACTTTTTATAAGACAAGTATAGATGTTCTTCTATAGGAGGTTTGGAAGAGGGTTACCAATGCCTTGGGGCCTGGAGCAATTGTGTTCCCACGGCAAAGGCTTGAAATCTAGTGGGGAAGAGACACCCTGAACTAATGCACTTATGTAAATATCTCTGTAAGGTTTTGGCAGGTACAGAAGAAAGGAGAGTAAACACAAAGAAAAAGAAATCTGTTCCTATGCCACATTTTTAACTGTTTTCTTTAATTAAGGTGGGCATTGACCCAGGTCCTGTTGAACAATTCTAATACATTCAAAAGGACAAATAAAACAAAACCCACACAAAAGCTAGAACATGGAAGATGACTACCATCATACCCAGGATAACAGCCATGAAGGGTTGTCACCTTGGGGACAAGGGGAGCAAATACATCAGCTACACCTCTCACACAGTGAAACATCTGCTTTACCACTGCTCCTACACACTCTCCTGAGAGAACTGTGACTGCCTAATCTCTTAAATAAACAATCTTGGATGCTTCTTTAATCGAGACAATTTTCTGTTATTTGCACGTTTTTCACATGTTATTGTTCCCATTTCAGTCCTCACAGTTCATAGCAGTAAATGCCTTGGTACACTTACTTGCTCAACATTACCTTGCCTTCCAACCAAGGCAGAGAAAGAGGAGCCTTTTCTCCTTCTCTCCTCACTGTGAGCAGACACGTGCTTGCAGAAGGCCACAATACTCAAAAGCATCCTCTCACTCTGAATATCTTGTAGGATACACCCTCAGTACTTCTTGGAAGTCAAGAATAAGGCTTCCAAATAGAAGAAATCCATTCAAACCAATCACCCACTATGAACAGCCTAAAATGCCAACGTCTTCTTAAATTAGCGGGGATTTCCTCAATCAGACAGCATTGTGCAGCCAATAATCATCCACAAATCATTAATGCTTCAAATATTTCTGTATGTAAGTACACACCTCGATGCAAGGTGTGTGTATTTGAATACAAGCATCACTTCTTTTATACCCCTGACTGAACAGTAGGTAAGATAACAAGCATAGCCCAGGTGCAGCCAAGCTTTTTGTCTCTTTCTGAAGCAGTAAGGGATTTGCCTACACCAATAACTACCATGTTAGGAGATGACAAGTGTTCACAATTGTGCTACATTCTACAACTTTTTTTGAAGAGGTGAATATAAATTATTATTTCAAATAATATGCTTTCCTTTTTCAAGTTTTATATTGTGATTAGACAAAAGCAAAGTCATTTAAGGAAATATTTTAAAATTATAAATACTGTCATTATTATGTACATGTATTTTATATTAATTATGTAAATATATTCTAAGACTTAGTGTAGGCTTAAAATGAAGCAGAAGCATCTGTTGAAAAATGCCATAACCCTGTGGCAGCTGCTATTAAGCCATTAACAGTATCAGGTTTCATTTAAACCAGATTTACCATTTTCTGTAACAGCCCGTGGGAAAGCTAAAAACATTAGGCACAAATTACTGACAAAAGAGATCCTTAATCAAGCCATACATTTCATTTGGCTAGCTGGGTGCTAGATAGTAACCTCTGTGCTACAAATTAAAGGTGATGGTTACAAGGCTGTGATCAAAGACAGTTACCTGCAATATTGAACAATCCCAAAGCACTTGCAGATGAAATCACTGCTGTATCACAGCCCCCTTTTCAGTTTCTCTCTTGTTTCCCAGGCTGACCCTTTTCTTAAGAATAATTCAACAGTATATGCTCCTCTGCTAGCTTGCATATAAACTGACAGCGGTCAAGCAGCTGGTGTAAGGGTAATCGTTGTCACAATTAAAATTTTATTTCTTTGTTTCTGGTTCACAGTTATTCTTCATTTGCTGCAAGCTCTTCTTCTGGACCTAGACTGCAGACTCACTCTTTGGGACTGGAATCACCTGTTTATTTACAGTGACAGGAGCTGGGTGTTTATACCATGCCATGATGGAAACACATAATCACAAAACATAAACAAGGACTTTATAATGCATCCATCTGCTACAGAGTCTGAGGTTGTAAAGACTGTAGGGAGCCCCGAAGCATGAACACTGGGTGACCCAGGTAGGACAGTGTCACACATCTCAGCTTACACAGTCAAATAAAACATACTTGACAAGTAAAAATATTTTTTCTGTTGAATCCATACAAAAATCCCAGCCAAGCTTCTACCTGTTAATCTATGCCATCATGCCAAGCATCCATGTAGCTGCCTCTAGGTCCATGCTAAACCTTTTCCCATTGCCACAACGAACATGCTCTCTGTCACAGCTCACTGTCCTGTACCTGCAGGGTCAGAAAGCCCTGGGAGAGAGGAGAGAGCTCGGTCCTGTGCCACCTGCCCTTCATTAGCCTCCTCCTAGGCTGTGAGCCTGAGTTGGGATTTGGGGCACAGCCAGAACGGCCCTTAGGCATGGATGCACAAAGGCATTTAGGCAGATAGCTCAGACTGAAATCCACACCCCTTGAATGCCTGCCTGCCTGCCTGCCTGGTTTGAGCTGCTGAGCTGCTGTGCTCAGGTACAGAGCAAGGAACAGCCCAGGTAAGTAGAGGAAGAGGATGGGGATCAGTAACTGCTTTCCTTCAAGAGACCGAGAGCAGTGCCTGGGATAGACAAGGCACAGGCAGCTCAAACTGAACAATTTGTTCTGATGGATTGTTTTGTTTCTGAAGAAAAAAAGTACAATCAGCAGTTATATTTTCCCTGCTGGTGGCAACCTCATTTGAGGCACTATCTGGTAAGTTAATCCACAAGTCTGCACCAACAGTGTTGACATTCAAAGAGCGTATACTACCCAAGGACAGCTTCCTGAGTTTTGATGGGTCTACTCTCCAACAATTTATCTCAATGTTTCTCCTTGCTCAGGTCAAATTTCCACTGAGGTCTGTGAGGTATAGAGAGTTTTTACTGTGCTGTGAAAGCATTGAGCAGCCCCTTTTTAATGGTGTAATTTCTTCTGCAAAAAGAGATGCGGCAGAGAATAAATAATGTTGTGTGTGCCTGCGCAGGCACAACTAATACTTCTTAGTCTGCAGTTAACAGTGTTGCATTTAATTGAATTAAATCATAATGAACTAAAATTATCTCCTGCCAGTATTTCTGAATTCAACTGTTTTATATCAGTTTTATTGTAATATATCTTACTTCCCCGTATGCCACCATAGTTTCACTCTATAGAGAGAATGAATTCTATTTGAATATTTCAGTAAACGTAACTAGTGTGAGCTTTTGGGGGGTTTTGTCTAACTTACTCTTGGGCTTTAACCTTGTCAGAGAAGAAATAAACTTCTTCTTTCCTCTGCACCTTCAAATGTTTTCAATTTAGGAAAAAAAATGAACAAAAGTCACACTACTTAATTCATATCACACAAAAATTTGACCAATACAACTCAAACAGATTAAGGTGAATTTAAATATGTAAAGGCAATTCAATATTTACTTATTATAGAGAAGAATCTTGAAAAATGCCATATAAACTAACAGCTCATCATTTCTGACCATGAAAACTGGAGTACACGAATGTCACTGGTGTAAAACAGGTAGAAAACCTTTTAAATAGGAAACAGTTCCCATCACTAACAAATAAATTTACTTTACTATGTCAAAGGAATAGTTCTGGAGATGAGGCTGTTATTGCCCAATTAAAGGGGAGCTTTCACAATCAGATTTCAAGCTCTCCCTGCTTATGTGCAAGGCCAGCATACAAGCAAAGAGAAGGGCATTCTTAGGAAGTGTTTGTGTAACTCTGAAATTTATAAAAGGCCAGAGGGGAGGAAATAGAAACATGGACTGAAATAAAAATAAAATATCATGTTATTAGGGTTTTTCCAAAAGTCCCTCTCTACCACCAGAATGTTCTGGAATAGCTGAAAACTTATTTCCCCAGCTTTCCATCACTGCTTGTCTTCAAACATGTATCTGAATACAAAATAACACACAGGACCATACAGTGACATATCATTCATTTCCTCACATTTTTTTCCCTGTTCTCTAAGAGAATAGGCCTTTCAAGCCTGGCACAGGTCCCTGCAGCTTGCAGATCTCCTTAAGCCTTTAAGCAGCACCACCATCTTTCCTGGCACCTAGCTTCCCTGATAGCAGTAGGCTATGGACCAGAAGCTGTTGGGCCACAGCACACAAGCTCAGGCTCATGATCTACCAGGGGCACAGGACAGAGTATTTGTAAGCAGGCAATTTATTCTCTGCTTTCAGTGGTGGCAGAGAGCAGAATTCCTTCTGGCATGCTGTGCCAAATCATCCCAGTGTCTTCCCAGAGCCACACTGAGTGCCCCAATGCAAACATCCACCCTCTCCCATGCTACCAGAGCAGTGACAATTCCCCATTGCCTGCCTCTCCTCTAGGAGTGATAACTCAGCCCATAGTAAACTCCAGCAGCATCTCATGCACAACTACCTTACACCAGAGGACCAGAATCTGGCCTTTTATCTTCCCTAATATAGAGGAATAATGTTTGCATTCTGTGAGCTTTAGTCTCTGCATCTGTTGCTAATTGTCCTGGCACATCTGCTGCTAATTCTTTTCTGCTCTTGGACCAGCAGGGAGTAGTAATGTATGGTACATCCAGCTCCTGCCTCCCCGAGAGCTTCTGGTGATATACTGGCCTGGGTGGATTCTGACCTCATCTTGTGAGGGAGAAACTGTCTTTGTGAGAGGAAAGCAGGAATCCCAGTTCACTCTCCTGACACTCCCATTTCACTTATTTATCCCTGAGACTGATTTCAGCACGGTGAGAGCATGAGTTTCCCAGATAACATGGACTACAGACACGATACAGCAGAGTTTATTTCTTTTGTGTCAAGAGGACACGTACTTTGCCCAGAAACCACTTGGAGCCAAGGAGTCTCCTGAAGACGTGGCTCGTTCGGCATGCAGGGCTGAGTCACGCAGCAGTGCCGCTGTGCCTGCCCCAGGCTCCAGAGGAGGAGCAGGCAGCTTTCCTCTCTTTCTTGATCCAGCAGCTGCTCCATCTCATGTCTCTTCCCTGATGCTGTTCTGGATTCCTCATCACACCTCAGATGTGCGAGCACCTATTCAACCATAGGCTTCAGTCCAGCTAGGGATGCAAGAACATTCACTTCGCGAGGGAAGCAGTGTCAATCCTGAGTTCATGCTCCTTCAGCATTTCCTGGCTAGTCCAGACTCAGTTAGGCTTTTCTCTCTTTCCACAAGAGGAGAGGAAAACCAGCCTCTGAGAACAAATTAACTTTTCCTTGTGTGTTCTGCTTAAAAATTGCGTGATTAAGCAGAATCACTTTTTGTTCTTTGGTTGCATAAAGTACTCTTTCCATTTCTGTAGTACAGCCTTGCAACTACCCTGCCTATCCTGAGCTCACACATAATTATTTAAAAGGTGAAGGACTTTAAAATCAGGTATGTTAAGGCAAAAAAATAAAAGCATTTTTCTGAGGGTGTTTTGCTGGCTCCCATGACTTGCAAATCTGGACCAAAACACAGTTTAGGTCCCTTTTCACAGTTCCAGACTGTCAGTGCTGGTGAGTCATGGAGATGCTCTTTTTTTCCAGCCACAGAATTTTTTGTTGGGGCTGGCATTTATTTTGTTCTTGGTGTTCTCTGTTGTTTGGGATTCACTTGGAGCTAAGGATACAGGCAGAGGTTGCAGTCTGCCTTCCCGCTGGTTTGCCCTCGATAATATATGACTTTTTTACAACTATTGTATCCTATGGCTCACGTCAAGCTCTCTTACAGATATAATTTCCAATTAAGTAGGGGATAAACCACGGAGTGGTCCAAAATAAAATGCTGTCCCCAGGCACTTTTGATGTTTAACATATGTCTACTAGATTTACCAAAGCAGGCTACGTACTTTCCTCTAGTCAGATATGAGGCATTATAACCCAGGTCACATTTCTGAGGTTTTTGGGCAGCCTGCATTGCTTTAAGGTGATCCAGGATACATACTGCATTCCAGCAGGTGCTTCCAAGAAAAACCTCCACTGGAGCACTATGATCAGACAACATGTGAAAAGTAACTCAAATTAATCACCAAAAAGCAAAACTTGGGATAAGTAGTAACCTTTTAGATATGTAAATAAATTACACGGTGCTAAGTAGACACAACAGATTCTAAGATGTAATAGCTTTGTAAGAATTGCTCTGAGAATGTGCATTTTGAGGAGTTGTTGCAGACATAGCTAGCCAATAGCAATCAAAGACCAGACCCCCAGACAAACTCAGATAAACAAAATAAAAGCAATAAAACATACGAGTTCCTTCTCTTTGGAAAAAGCATCAGAACTGCAGTCTTCAAACAAATATAAGCATCTGTATAAGCTTAGTTCCTGAATTTACCGAAAGGTTCATGTAGCACCTTTTTATCCCAACTACAAATAATTGCATCCAGAGAAAATTTAAGTGGCTCTCATTTTGAAAGTCCTCTGGCACTGCCAAGCACTATCTTTTTTTCTTATTGTATCAAACTCTTATGTTATGTTCTATAAAGTGTCCTAGAGCTAGATGTTCTTCACTTATGCCAGCATTTCACTCAAGAATAAAATAAACTAGGAGGGGAGGAGGAGGCAGGAGAGGGAAGTCTGTGGTCTACTTTTCCTAATGATACCTTGTTTTGTAATTATTAAAAGCATCACAGTCCTTAGACAGATGCTGACATACAGAAAATAATGTCCTTGAAACTGTTTGTTTCATCATATTTTAAGAATTAATACCTTAGGTCATGTTAATCAGTTTCTGATATATGTAGTTTTCAAAATGCACTTCAGGGAAGAAAATGCTGGAAATTACTAATAACAACAAAAATATGAACTTTATTTGTTACATATCTAACTCCAAATGTGAACATTATCAAAGGACTTTGTCATCTGAAGAATTTAGGAAGGCTTAAATAAATAATAAATCCCTCATTCAGTGAATAGAACATCCTCTTGTTCCAAGCAAAAGATTTCAAATTTATTAATTTTGTAGCTATATTTTAAAATGAGTGTCAGCCCCTGCTAGATGACTGCATGATAAGTGTCCTGAAACTTCAGGAAAAGGCACTAAATTTTTCACAGCATTTGTGTTTCATTTTCAGTATAATAAAAATATGGTGCCCTTTTAATAATGAATAATAGATCTCCTGGTATGATTTACATGAGTGGATTAAATGTCATGTTTGAAAAGTTGCTGTTTTATTCATATTGAATTTCCCTCAAGTAAAACAAAATGGTACCCAGCTACAGTTATAATATTGCTTGCCATGCTGATACATAAATATTAACCACTTGATATACTCTTTAAAAATACTCAGTTCTGTGAACTGTTCTGTCAGCAGAGGTATCTTTTCATGCATATGAACAGATTCAGTACTATCCCAAGTTCCAGGTACTCTGGGAAAAATGTGTAGTGCTTACACACTTGTGGAGCTCACCCCTCTTTTGCTGAATGCCAATTTTGAGAGGCTCTCACAATAAGGACTGGTAACAAATGGATGCAGCAAGACTGGGGTTAATAACAAGTTTGGGGAGCTCAGCCCTGACACAATTGTCCCTGTTTCTGTTCTGCAGTGCTGGACTGACTTCCCAGGTGACTGGACAGCGTAATGAATATTTTTTTAAATGTCACTTGCAGGCAGCATCATTGGCTTATAGTGCCCTTCACAATAGCTGAAAATTTTCTATCTGAGCTTCCCATTCTGGATAAAAATTCCTCCTAATTAGCAATACTTTTTTTCTAGAAAAGTGTTTCAGAAATTGTAAATATTTGAAATAGGAACATATTCCTTCAAGGTTCCTACCCTGTAGGCAAAGTTGGCAATTTTCAACAAACTATTTTGGACCTGATAATTGAAATGATAGCTAAATGATAGGTGATTTTTTTTTTTTTTTTAAGAAAAGAAGCATTTTTACCACACTCCAACTTTTATTCCATTTAAGACACAGAATAAAATGAACATTTTGATTCTGAAAAGTGAAGACTTGTTCTTATTGTTGTAATTGTTTCATACAATTATTTTAATGTCTACTGAACTTAAGAAAAGCTAGCCAGGAAAAACAAAAACAACAACAACCAGAAAAAAAAACCACACAAAAACAAAACAAGAAAAACAAACAAACAAAAAAATAACAAAAAACACATACAAAAAATCAGAAAAAATCAAACAAAACAAACACCAAAAAAGAACAAATAAAAACACACAAAACCCAAACAAACAAAACAAAAAATCAAAACCAAACTAAAAACCATTAAAAATAAAAAATTAAAAAACCAAACCAAAACAAACTAAAAAAATCCCCAAGCACTTTCTTTTTCTGAGTGAAATTACACTTTTGCATACTGCAACTCATTTGTGCTCCCCAAGTCATCATTAAGGTGAAAAATGCAATTTGGAGTTGTTAACAATGGGACATAATCCTGTGGAGTAAAACACTGCTTTAAATACACTATGATCAAAAAATATTTACTGACTGCTTAGATCCTATCTATAGTAGGATCTTAGCCACCATGAGACAGCAATAAGGAAGTTATACTTGTAAAATCTTTGTTCTAATATAAAGATGATGCAGTCACAGGTGCTGCCAAGGACAACCTAGTTGCGTAACTGCCTTACTCTATGCACCGTAAGCATCTCATCTCCTTTCCTATCCTCTCCTTACTCAACTTTCATTCCAGACCTGAGTAAAACCTGGCAGTGCAAAAATATATCAGAATTTTAGGAACAAAGCTTTTTCACCACCAGTTAACCTATACTGCAATTTTTTCATCTCAAATTCACACTGAGTTTGTTTTATAATAGGTGAAACTTAAGAATAGCTCTCACTTTGCCTAAACCACACAGAGTTTAATCTATCAAAGCCTAAAGCCCACTTGCATACACTAAATACACAAAAATATCCTAGAAATGCTGAGTCTAAAACAAGTCCCCTTCAGATCATGCAGTTCGTTGCTATGCGTAAAACAACAAAAAGTCATTTGAAACAGCAATCGTGTTTTACCACAATCCAAAGCATTCATACATGTTTCTTTCAGCATAATTTAAGGAAAATAGATGACTTGTGTGACTGTCTGGCCTTACTGAAGGATAAATAAAATTCAACTGGAGCTATTAGGAGCCTCTGTCTAGTATGTAGTCAGAGGTTACTGGCGGAGGTAGGTTGACAAACTAAAAAGGAGGACAATGAAGGAGCAGAAAAAGGGGAAGCTGGCAAGCTGGAGCAAAGAACATTGATTAATGAACAAAAAACATTTTTGAAAGGTCGGGTGTGCAAGTCAGACTAGCCCTGAGGCAGATCTAACTTACATGACCAGCACTTTCTGTACGCAGCAGGTAACCCGCGCTGACACCAACTTTGCCGACATGACAGGGTTATTATTTTTGGAAGGATGTAGTGTTCTGGAACAATTTCTCTAATATATTAGTTAAAATTAGACTTTCCTTCAATATCAAGCATGCATGTCTTCATTTTCACCATGTTTACACTGAACTCCTATTATTATTCTGGCCAGTGGAAACAAAAGCATATTCTTCATTTGTGAGCACTTCTATTTCTCTCACCGTAATATATTCCAGGGCAGCAGTGCTGTTTGTAAGATTCTGTTCAAACCCAGATGCTCATGTGGAGCTCACCACTAAGACTTCACTACTTACCCAAAGTCTTGTGGTAGATGCTAACCATCTGAAGCCTAAAATTTGCCTCCTATCTCAGCACACACCCTAAGGGTTTCTTTCCAACACACCTTAAGGTCGTGCACCACTGCCAAGGTGGAAGAACAGAAAGGTAGAGTCATCCAGGGTACAATACACTCTGTCTCCAAAATGAGCTGGTGAAGAGGGTTCTCTAAAATTATGGCATTAAGATTTTTCTGTACATCACTCAGTAATGAAGATAGGGAATTACCAGAAGGTCGTTGAATCCAACTTCTCCTGGTCCTGTATTTTAAGGGAAGTTGCCCAATTCCTGCACCCCAGTTCACTAGACTAAAAATGAAGTTTGGCAAAGATCCTAATTAAATGTCCCCTGTGAAGCTCCAAAAGAACTTTGAAGCAAACTTGAAAGTGCAAAACATGCAAAGACTTAGGAGACATGTGATGCTGAAAGTAGAAGCAGGACATGCTAGACATTCAGTCCTAGTGCCCAGTCTTCTCAAGACAAGTAAGCCAGATGGGTGCATCCTGCCTAGGAAGGAATCACAGCTCAGTGATGCACTCTGACAGGTGCATGGATTTGTTTTAACACCATGTGAGAGTCCAGTCACAGTTTCCCTCTCTGTACATGCAATTCCTTTTGCTCTGATAGCTCTATTTATAGACCCTGTTCATTATTCATTACAGGTGATAAACAAAAAGCGGAAAATGTGACTTAGCAGGACTTTATGTATAAGAAACCCAACATCTGAAATGATCTATCTGCAAGTAACTGAAGGCATCAGTGCCCACATAAAAGTTGCTTTATCTGAGAGCTCTTTGGGATAGGGGCTGTCTGTCTGTTCTGTATCTACACAACAGAACATGTGGAGGAAATCTACCATTCAGGTCATACCACAAAATAAATGACTGAAAAGGGAAAAGACACCTCATTCTACCAATGCCTCATAGCATGCACCAAAAAAAAAAAAAAAAAAAAAAAAGCCTCACACTGAGAGAGATGAAGAATTTTTTTTCAAACTGTAAAGAAGCTTTTGTGTGCCAGAGAGTTTATCTGAGACCAGTGTTCCAACCAGCACTAGGCATTAGCCACAACAGTGAGCAACTGACACACAACAATCCTGCCATGCACAGCATGCTTAGGCAGGAAAATATGTGTGCCTCGGTCACAAAAGACAGAATAGAGCCTCAAGTGCTTGGGCTCCTTCCAAAATAATCCAAATGCTGCTTTTTTGGCAAATGGGGGTCAATGGAGCTAAAAACTCACAGAAGGATTTGGGCATTCATGTGTTTATATACACCCACTCATTCATTTATTATTCTAAAGCTACTTTACAGAAATCAAATTATATAGCTGACAAGCTGCATAGATAAGAGAGAATAAAAGTAAAATTTAAAATTAGCTGACAACACTATATGATGTAGCATATGTTTGGCACCTTTAAAGTGAGTGATGAGGGTTAACCTAGAGGGAAAAGAATTGCACCTTCCTAAATTGCACCTTAAATTATTAAATAAATTATTAGCATGATGGAATGCATTAAATATATAAGCCTAAAGGAGAAAGGGCGGATGTGTTTTAACTTTCAAAGCAAAGACAGCATATTTATGAAGTGTTGCTTACTGTCTGGATACTTTGTCCAAAGTAGATTTCAGTGTTGTAGAAGTTTCCACCATGACTAACAGGTCGCGCCGTCCTGGCCTGAGGCTGCTCCTCCAGTTCAGGCCACTCCAGCAAGGCACCACCTAAGCAGCTGAGAACAGAAACTTTGAGAGTGTAGAGGCCTTTAGGGACCTTATCTTTGACTCCCCTCAGGCATCTGAGGCGAATTTCTAGTGACTGTGGCATCTTGGAGCAGTCAGCCTGGAGGAGAGAGAAGGCTCAGAGTTACTGATCTGGGCTGGGCTGGCTTTAACCATACAATTAGCAAGGACAAATTTCTTCCAGAAAATAACTACTGAAAAGCAGACAACACGCTTCTTGTTCAACCTGCAATTACCTACTGCTTACCGAGGATCTGCAATTAGGGAGGTCAAAAGTCATAGAGATGACAGATAAAAGAAAAACCAATACAAATGCTACTAATAAAATGTTCAGCATCCTTGGGGGGAAGGTGGAGCTGGTGAAGTATGACACCAGAAGACACTACCCTACAATAATGAGGCAGAATTAACTGGAAAACAATACCTTCAAAAATACAGCATGCTTTTCGAGACAGGCACAATACATGGCGTGATGAGCAGGCTGCAGGCACAGAGTGAAAGACAGGGCAGGCCATGTTTTTATATTAATTATTAGCCTTGCCAGAGCTATTAGTGCTGTGTAACATGCAGACTATCCTTTCACCTTCTGATTATCATAATCAGATTCTCTTAAAAATAGTAATCAAAGTGCAACACGTGTAGAGTTTAATAACAACTCCCTACAGGCACCTTTATTCCAAGTCCAGACAAAAGGAAACATCTGCTGCTTGCTGTTGACAAGATGTTGTCTGAGTTACAGAATATTTAGTGTGGAATAAATGCTGCATACCAGAAATGCTTTTCTGGTGCTTTCCTTGTGTGCTCAGCTACCCAGTGTGGAGGTTTGTGGAGGGGAACAGGCACAATGGCATGATCTTCACCCAACTTTGCCTGAATAATCCTGCTGCACGAGAAGATATTTTGGTGCTGCCCAAATACAATTTGCAGGGTCAGGCACACAACAGGGAGTCCCAGTTAGGCTCCAGTGTTGATTCGAATGGATAAAACTGTTTCTGCCATGACTAATTATGCAGTGCCTAAAATCAGCTGTGTTGTTTCTCTTTTTCCTAAGAAATCAATTTCTTGCATTATTTTGAGAAAAGACTAGTGCTAGGTGTTCTTTTAATGCAACTGGATTTCAGAACCCATGCCACACTTAGGAATCACATGGCTACCTTGACTACTAGGTTTAGTGGTCGCACAGTTTAAGCCTACAGAAGCTAATAATCTCTTCTTTAATCCTGTCTTGGATTTCTTTTGGAAGAGATAGCATATTTCCATATAGATAGAAAGCTTCTGGAATTAAATTAAGCAGTTAAATAAACAGTTGAATTTGTTAAACTTCTTTTGTTTCTGAACACAAACCATACTTAACAACTAATCTGAATGACAATTATTTTCAGCTTAATTAGAAAATCTTAATTAACAATGAAGATTTAACCTTAATATTTTTGGTTTCTGAATCATATATAAAAAAATTAACATTATATGAATAAATAAGACAATCTTTTTAAACCTCAAGGCAGGATTACTGATGCAGGCAGCCTTCGTTATTAAACACATTCTAAATTAAACGCCTCTATGAATTTTATACTGAAATATATTGTGATAGTTTTGCATGCCAAATGTGACATTTTGTATTTTAGATTCATCTTCTGTAGTAACTTCGGAAATGTCATACAAACAAAGATTTTGTCATTTACCAATGGAATTACTATGCATGGCCGGTTAGCCATCGCTTTTCTGGCTCTTCTGGTTGTTTCAAGTCAGCAAGCCATAAAAAATCTTTATCTCTCTGAAACACAGCAATTTGGAAGATAATCGAATAGTGACTGGGGGGCAGAAACGCCAGTCTGAGGAATTATACCACAATCTCTCTTGCATTTACAACCTTCCTCAAAGCAAGTGTCAGTCGAGTAGGGAAAGGAGATAGAAGATTCATCATATTTCAAGCCTGTCTCATTTGCATGGTGGCATAGCTGTCTCATCTCCTGCTGAAAGACTTTGCTTGGCCAGCGCTGACAAACTGTTTTGAAGAACTCTTGCCATGCCTAAATGATTCATCATTAATAGCTTTAGACATTCTCTTTAAACATATGGTTACTTTTGCTGGAAAGCATATTTTGAAACCTGCTGAATTCTATCCTCTTAAACTATGAAAAGAGAAAAAACAAAACAAGCAGACAAAAAAATACAATGGAATGCAATTGATCCAATGATTTAGCAGTTCATCTCAAGGAAAAGAGCACTTATGGAGAATCTCACCTTCCCACAACGTCCTGCTGCTCCATTTAATCCAGTATTCACATCTGCAAGGTTACCAAAGCTGCCTACCATTTCTTCTTCAATTCCACTCTCCTCTGTTTTCAGTAGATGATTTCCCACTCTGCAGAGGTTAGAATGGGAAGAAGAATGGAAAAGAAATGAACTACAATGCATACACAGAAAGCACTCGCTTTGGAAATACAACAGTTTGATGTTTTCCTTGAACATATCATAAGACTTGCAGGGCACCCAGGAGAAACGAAAGTGTGCTAAAGCAGAGAAATAGCTAGGCTTCAAAAAGCAGCATAAAAAAAAATAACAAGGCCAGTATTTGTCAGTCTGTGCCACAGATCGACTTATAGAACCCCAACTTTCAGTGCCTGTGTGTAATCAGCTCTGTCTGGCATTGGGCCTTAGGACCTAGGTTAAGAACATTTCAGTAGGAAGCCATTGCCTCTGCCACCGTTTTGAGAACAGACTGACAGCTTCAATAAATTTGGACAGGTTTTTGGAAAACACTGATTCTTTGGGGCCTAGGTTGCTCTAAACCACTAAAAAATATCTCTGTTTTGGATCCACTAAAAAATCTTACTTCTTTGTTGTGGCTTTTTTCCAAAAAAATCTTGTAATTTTATATGTAATTCTTGCATAACTTATAAATCTTCAGAATATATAGAGGACAAGAGCTATGTAAATAATATACATGCACATACACAAATTTTCAGGTGTATGTGAACCACAGAACCTTCTTTGTTATTCACATAACTTCTTTTGTATTTAACTTCTTTAACTTCTTTTGTATTTAAAGTTATTTGGGGGGTAATTATATCAACTCAAAGTTGCTGGGTTTTTCCTTTTTGAAGAAAGGTCACTATAGCAACACAGAATACCAGCAAACAGTGCAGGAATAGCCCAACACTGGGTAACCCAATGCTGCCTTTCTTAGTGCACAGGATACACAAAAGGCACAGTACCCTATGGAGAAAGCCTCATTCCTAGAACACAGCAGGAACAAATGCACAACTAAGTCGTTTACAATGAGCACCATAAAGCTGCATGCTTTGGCAATCCCATCCCACCTTTCAACACAGCACCATGAGTAATTCCTCTGTTCCTAAGTGCCATCAGCATCTAAATATTATTGACCTTAAGCTTAAAAACATCTGTAGATGCTCTACTGGCTTTGAAACACATCAGCTTTTGCTTCCACAACATGCTTTAGGAGGTCAGGGATGGTCAGTCAGTCACCAGTGCTGGTGATGCTCCAGCCACACTTGCAGGTGGAGCTGGGACAGGCACAAAGACATGGTGGCTCTCAGAAGGCAGGGGCTGAGCAGACTGATCATGGCTCAGGGCCAGCCTAGAGCCATGCTGGAGGTCAAGGGATTCCTCTGAGGAGCCACATGGAGCCAAGGAAAAGCCACTGTATCAGATACACTTGCAGTGCAAGATTGACTTGGGTGTCAAAACACAGGCATCAGAGAAGTCTTTAGGCACAAAAGAAAATGCTATCACGTGGAGTATATTTAAAAAAAAAAAAAAAGAAAGAAAGAGAAGAATCACGACTCAAAACAAACAACATTACAACATTTCTCTAGACTGCATTTCTGAAGCACTCCTTCAGTATTTTCGGACTTGCTTTTGAAAAATTCAGTACCAGTGCCATCATTCCCATTTTCCTCCTTTGTGTGCAGGTGATTATATGAGATGTCTTCACATTTGTAGAGATTAACATGGTTCTTCATTAAGAAAATTACAGAACCTCTGCAGTCTTGCTAAACATCCCAGACCCATGCACACATACTACTTCTGTAACACACAGTTCAAATTCCCCTTTTCTGAAACAGATGTTCCTGTCCCCAAGACTGTAGGATGTTGCTACAAATCAGTTTCTATTCAGACCTTTTCTATTTCTTTTCTTTTGAATATATACACATTTACATCAGTAAAATTACCACTGCTTCATAGCTAAACTGTTTTCCAGATTCCTCCACAGCAGAATTGAATCACATAAATTCCTAAGCAATAACTGAATCAGTTGGAAGGTCTGTGTGGATGCTAGTCACAAGGAAGTACATGGAAATTTTGCCCAAGCCAGGACTGATGAGAAATAAGGACAAGATTCAAGTGCTAAGAAGTGATTACATGAAGCACAGGGTCAACCATCTTTGAAGTTTTATCCCTGAGTTTTAATCACATCAACTTGGGTCCAGCTGTCCTAAACAGAAGTATAACAAAAGATGATTTTTGAATAGCTCTAATTCATAGATCTGAAACATCTGAGAAGTTAAAGCATTCTTCTTGAGCAGAGAAGTTGTTTGGAACTTTGTACTTACTTGGCTTCTCATGATGGAAATTATTTCACTTAATTTGGTTAGAGTTGCATTGACACAGGGGTTCATTAGGATGCCCATTTGCTTGCAATTCAATTTAAAATTAAATACACTTCGTTGTTGATTTTATTACTTTTAAACTACTGTATCTATTGCCTTTATTAGCCTCTAATACACAATTATGAAGGTAAACAGTTTTCATTACTGAGCATCAAACATTTAAATAACCGCATTTGATCTCTTTCTTAGTTGCACCATTTTTCTCCTTTCACTGGGTATTAGATTGAAGACAATAATTTATTCAGTGAAGTAAGGCCTCTTTTGTGCTCAGCAGCATGCTCATCAGCTGTCACAGCAGAACATGGCTTCCTTTGCTCTGTTCATGAGGGTTATTTATTTTGTCTGTTCATTTCTTTACAGGTAATTTGATGTGTGTATTCATCTGAAGGTCATTGATCACAAAAACTTTGCCCCAATTCCTATTTCCTTCACACTCTAATTCAGAAGCAAGGATGAAAGATGCTGGGAGAAGCCATTTGGTCACCTTCTGAAGTGCACTGTGTATAGCACTTAAAAACTACAGTCCAAGCTGGATATCTGAAAACAGAGGTAATCCAAAACAGAGACTTCTTTCAAATGCACAGGCTTAATTTTTCTAGGCCTGAGGTTCTTTGTTTGGGAGGAGTCCCATTCATTAATATCTGTAAAGAACTGAAAGGTCTTTAGAAGGAAAGTACACTAGATGGAATTACAAAGTAGCCCTTATCTGACATACCTTTGAAAAAGTTCATGGATCCTGGATCTCCACTTTTGTTTTTTGTGGTGAGAAGCTCCCTTGTGCTTTGAGTCCCACATGCCAAGAAGAGAAAGAAAAATTAGAATTCATTTCCAAGTGTACAAAAAATAACATGGAAATAAAAGCCATAAATGTGCAATTTTCCAAAGGTTTGCCTTAGGTCTTCTGGTTGAGGTTTTCCAGAAGCAATGAGGAATTTTGGCCACCATTATGTTAATACATTTTTTTTCCATAACTTTTTTTTTCTGTGTGTTTTCCTATGTTTACTGAATTATTTCCAAGAGAAACTGAGCTCTCATCTTGTTTTAAAAGTTTTTGGTACAATGTATATTTGTACATGGTAACATCCTACAGCCCTTATTATTACAAGACCAAATCACACAGTTGTACGTAAGCATACATACGTTTATGTACGTGCCAGTGCATTTGCACACACACAACAAAACAGCACACAAAGCAGTTAGGCACAGACCAGAGAACTCACATCTTAAAGCCTTGCTGTAAATCTATTCCAAATTGTGATGTCCTTCTTGTCTCACCACAAATGTTTTTAAATGTTTGGTGAGAAGGACTGGCATTTTTGGAGGTTACAGTATGTGGGAGGCTAATGCACACGAGCAGGTCTCTCCCCCAACAGCTCCACAGCTCTCCAGTATGGAGCTGGAGGGCTTGAAGTTATTTTTCTCTTGCACAGCAAGTTGAAAAAGTCCTTCCATCTAGAAGCTAGAATCAGCATCTATTAGGCTGTGTTCTCTGTGCAAAAACTCATAACAATAACTGCTGAAGGCTGTACACTCACAAAATCAAAATTCTTCCCTCTGACCTGCACTTTTCAGAGACCTTGCTGAACATTCAAGGGCATTTCTCATGTCTGGATCTTCTACTGGTGTCCCTGAGACTGACATAAAATGTGAATACAACACTACCAATACAGAAGGCACCCTACTGTGTACCCTATACTGTGATCTAAACAGTGTGCAACTATGCTCCACTTCTACTCTCATCAAGCCTCAAAGGCAAAAAGCCATTTTGGTAGGGAGAAAATGCAACAGACAATGGAGAAAAATTCCCCATCAGGGCTCCATATCTGGCTGTTAAAGTCTCTCCTTTCTTCCAAGTCTCTTAATTTTTTGACAAATTTCTGCCTGTTTTCAAGGAAGCTTGGAAATGTCTGCTGAAGACGAAGGCAAAGCATCCTACTTATTTCCAAAATGAAAATTGTCAGAGTGTAAAAACAGACAAAAACAACAAAAGCCTGTGGATTTAGCTTTTAATATAACTTTTTTAACACTGTAAATTTAAAGCAGAAACAACATGGTAAGCCTTAAAGAGCAGTGTGATTTGTGGGTAGTCCCAGCAGCTATCCTCCGACGGATACAATAAATCCTCCAGGTCAAGCATCACACATAAACAAATTACAATTACAAAGGTGGTGTGACTGAACTAGCTCAAAATGAGACCTTCCAGTTATTCATACAGCAATTGTGTCATGGGCAATGCTTCATTCACACTGTCCCTCCACTGGTGAGAACCAAGCCCTCCTGTTCCTGGACAGCCTTTGGTTTAAATTTACTAGGACTCTCTAGAACAGGACCCATTTCTCTCTCATCCCCTACTGGCACTGATTTTCTTTCCCCAGGCTGGTAAAACACCACCTACACCACTTCCCCAGGAAGGGCTGGGAGCTGGCTCTGCTCTGGAGTTCTGCTCCAGCAGAGCTGGTAGCTCTCTGGCTAGGGCTGTCAGAGCCACCTTGTGACACCTCCCACAGTCCATCGGGCTGCAGACACCAGGGAGGATGTCAAGAGGTCTCAAGTGCTGGGCAGAGGCAGTTAAAGCTAAAGTTCAGAAAGTTGGAGTAGTGTTTGGTTCTCATTTTTTCTCCTGGATGCAGTTCTTGGTGATGTCTGTGAAAGCTATTTTTGAGGTGAGCACTTAGATTAAGAAATAAGATGAAATAGTAAACTCACTTCGTGTGAAATATCAAGTAGCCATAACATTGTAACAACATTCTGACATTACCACTCCAGGTTTACACTGAGCCAGTAGTAAGGAAGTTTTCTTTAAAAAAATTGATTTTATTACCAGACTCCCACAGCTGTCCAATCCCCTTGTTTATCTTCCTAATCTTAATTAAATAATGAATATTCAAAAGAAAATATGAATCAGGCTTCTCTGTATGAACTGCACTGTTTTCCATCTCTGCCTCTGAAGTGGCAATGGGAATATGATTTAAAACTATTTCTTCTGGATCCTGGTAAAATATTTGTCACAGTGTGTCATGATAATTTTTAAAAAGCTCTATCATCTACCTAATAAATTTGTTAAGTTTATTCAAATCTTATTGAACAGGAAAAGTGCAATGAGTCATGGTTAATATTTCTTTACCTATACTAAGAAAAAAAAGAATCAAAAATTCAGTGCTTAAGGTCCTATTCAGAAAACCTCTATGAGTCTGTAATACATCTTCTACATGATTAAAAAAACAGGAAACTTGCTTTAAAATGAATTATTCACCACCTTGAATAAATTTCCATCTTTCCTATTTGCAAAACCCCAAAGTCAGTTATGTAAATTTTAACCTACACTAATTACCTCAGGGGTGTGCATGCTAAAGAAAAGTAGATGCAGTAGAAAAGAAAAAAAAATCCCAGACATTTCCATCACCAGGAAGCAATTTAATAGAGGCAAAAAATGTGTAAGTTTTCAAAAACAGAACAGCCCACATATATATTATTTTTTTAATGTGGAATAGTCGTTTCTGCAATATCCCTTGAATCAGAGCTTTACTGGAATAAACCATGTGCTTTTTCTCAATGGCATATACCATGGCACACATGGCAAAGCACTTGTTTCTCATCAGGGCACCAGCATTGTCTAGACTGTGACAACGACCCATTGTTGACAACGGGTGTTCCCAATGAGAAGGCATGAAATGTGGTTTAGCTTCGAGTCTAGTCTTTAGTGTAGACATTGTGGACCCCTTCAGCAGAAAATAAGTGGCTAAAATCTGCAAACTGCAGGTCCAGGGAAAAGTGGGGAGTTGTTTGAAGGCAGAAGGGCTCAATCACAGCACCACTTGGTCCTAATCCCCATCCTGATACCAGGCTCTGCTGTAGCTGTGAGCCAACTCCTTCACACTTCTTTCTTGGTTTCTTCATCATCCATCTTGAGGTCTAATTACACAAATGGACTATCTACTGATTTCAGAGTGTGTCATCAAGACCAGGGCTTGAAAAGGTCCTTCAGTCTGGGCTCAGCCTAGACACACACAATGGTGCACATTGTTTCTACAAAGACAAGAACCTGACTCCACACTACTCATCAGTGCTGACTGGATATTTACAGCATCAAACTACTTCACAAATGGCAGGACATGGTAGTATAGTACTATTCAAAAAATTTTAAAAATTAAACACACATCCTTTCCTCTTTAAAGCAAGCCCACAAAATTCAGTAAAGATTTGAAGCAAAATCAGTTTGGCTTTTATTGTTCAGCAAAAATGAAGCATTTTGGAACACATTTACACACACAGACACACCCCTTTTTGGTCAGTCCCAGCAGTGGTATTACAGCCTTCTGCAGAGGAGCTCTCCCCATTGCAATTTAAAACAGCCAGTGGAGCACTGGCCTTGGTGAAAAGCATACTCCATGCAAGGAGTGCTGTACGGGTCCACCCTCCTGCATGTCTTCCTCACCAGGTCAGGGTGCAGCAGAGGTAGCATGGAGATACAGTCTGTGGGGTCTCCAGCAGCCTCCCACTGCCCACAGCGATCCCACATACAGAGATGGTGCTTCCCCTTCATTCCACTCCTTGAAATATCATGTTGGTACATCACAGTGCAGGTAGTGCTGCCTTTTGGAGGTTTAAACAGATGTTCAATTAAAATCTTTTACTTAGAATTTCCATCTCTTCATCCTAAAATGTTTTTCAGTGATAGAAATCCTGCCCACTCTATTTTTTATGAGAAAATGGAGACGTCACTGAGCAAAATGTCACCAGGACTAGAAACAAAACCCAGATCTCTAGTCACACTGGTGCCACCTCGTTCTCCCCCTTCACAGTCTGGCTGCTGTGTGGAGATTCACTCCCAGTGTGACTTCAGTATCTAATTCACTGTACACCACAAAATAAGTTAAAAAATGAAGAAACATTTGAGATGAACAAAAAAAAAAATTGCAAGAAAAGTTAACATTCTTTTCAGGCAAATTGAAATTCTGAGAGGCTTATCTGCTCCATGTTAACTGTAGCAAGATCACAGGGAAGGGCAGCATGGAGAGGTAAATTAAATGAGTGTCCTTCATTGGAAGCAAAGACTTAAGGAGCTGGATAAGACCTGCTCTGAAAATTGCACTACCCCATTGCCTGTTTGAATTTGTATGACCTTGTCAAGGAGATGGTCACAAACCAGGAAGTAAAGTTGTGCCAAACCCTGGACACATGGTAGTATTATTGATGGTGCACTCTGCCAAAAAATGCACCACAAACTCTTAGATGATTTTCAAAGAGAAAGAGAAAAAGCAACAAAGCAAATCCTCCCTGACTTTCCTTTCAAATAGAAAATTAATTTACTGTTCACAAGAATCAAATTAAAAACTTAGACAATTGAGTGTTTTGTAACAGAACTCAAACTCTCTTTAAAAATGGTACTGCAGAACACAAAGTGAGATTTACTTTAGTTGTGTTACAGCCTTATGCACTGAGTGATCGATACATTATAGGCTGATCATTTTGGTAAATCTGTAAAGCACTGCATTATTTCTAACAATGCAGCAAAGACTGAGCTACCAGTCAACGTAGTATTCTGCTATCAAGGTGAATGCTTTTATAAGAATATATATCAAAGACTCTAACTTTGAACAGATATGGAAACTAGATCCAGCTGTAAAGTAGGTGTGACAAACAACAACCTGAATTTCCTCAAAACTCAAAGATCTTTTCATTCAGGATTTTGATCCAAGATGATAAGGCTAATAAACTAAAAGAGCTTGAATCACTTTGCTTAAGATGCATTGAGAAAACTCTGGAGGAATGACTGCTGCAGAGCAACTAAACTTCTGCAAAACAAAGATTTTCCCTCTCCAGCCTCAAAACAGAGAACTCATTTTTCTCATTTCTGCCTTGCTGTTCACAGAGAGATCACCTGGAGTTTCTTTAGAATCATGAGGTGCTCTTTCAGATGCTTCCTACTTCACATTTGAGAAGGTGTAGCTTCAAAGTCATAAAACCTTTAGTATCCCATCAAAATCTAGAGAGTATTTTAAGTGAATGCAAGGCCCTTTATGAGAATGTCTGACTACCATAGCCAAGCACTGAAATATGTAATGCTGAAATGTCTTTTGCCACTGATTAAGAGACTTTAAGCAGAAACATCTTAACCTGTCAAAGTTCCACAAGTTCGGATGTCTCCAGATTAGCCTAGAAATCATCATCTACTAAGAAGATTCAGATACTTTTAGCCTAAACAGTAAGATATAATAGAATATGCTACCAAGATATGATGGAAGACACTAACCACATTTTATTAGGGAATACATTCCCTCCTGTATAAAGCCATGTAGCATGAGCGATGCCAGTGAAAACCAAAGTGGAATATGCCAATCTATAGATCTAAAATGAACAGTTTACAGTAACAATGAAAAAGTGTTCATAAACCATGTAATGAACTTCAGCATTTTACAACCTTTTTCTACTTTCTGGATACTGACAGCAGATTGGGACACAACTGAAGGGAAACTGAAAGGAAATGTCAATCGGAAACACTGATTTTTTTTTTTTTTTGGTGGTTTTCTCCCACTCTTCTTCTATTTAAAAATGTTTGTCAATTTCAGCACAGAATGTTTTTATTATTTGTAAAGCCTTTTCAAAGTCCCTCATGAAACTTTACTCTTTTAATCCTCTTACTCTTCCACAAAGCAGGTATCTAATATTAGGTCTGTTTTGCAGATAGGGAAAACTTGAGTCATGGCAACAAATTTGCTTGTTACAGCTGCCCAAGAAAATCACGTTCAGGTCAGAGGTTACAATCTATTTCATCTTCCTGAGCCCCTGTTCCTTTTTCTGACTGTCAGCAAAGCATTGCCTCACAAATCTGCCTCCATTATAATTGTAATCAAAAAGTATAGACTTTAACTTTATCCAGTAATTTCCATTTGTACTTCCTTTCACATCATCTTCTGTTTCAAGTGTGCAGACACATTTGAATACCTTATAATGAAGATAGACAGTCACTTACAGTTAGTATATGAAAACTACAGAGATGGAAAAACACTTAAAGTACAGTTTACTGTATGTTTGTCTTAAATACAACAGTGGCAATGATGAGTTCCAAGCCTAATGATTTTTCTCTGTAAAGAACAGACCTCCTCCTGCAAGTCCACATCCTGCTCCAAGTCTCTGCTGAAAGGAAATTGTTTCACATATTTAGCTGAGATCCTTCTCAGATTTGAATGCTGATATGAGCAACTGTATAATAACATCATGTAGTGCTGATGTATCTTTCAGTGAACATGTTAACTTTATTATATATTCTCATCATAACCACCAGGTCCTGAAAACTACATCTTGTCTAAGGGTCTGGCACAGTAATGAGAGAAACCAACTGTGCTTACAGGTTGCCAGCAGGCCGAACAACGGTGATGATTTTTCAGTTTTGTACTAAATAAATAAGCAGGAATGTAATGCAAATGGACTCTGTTTCACAGTATTTTAACGTCTCTCAACTTACACACTACCCAGTTATATTTCCCACTAACAAGATGATGTGAACTCCAAAGCCCCTAAAAAGTCAGGTTACACATGAAAAACCCAACACACGTCAAAAGCAGGAGGTTTGACCAGACAGGCTCCAGAGGTCTGGTTCCTCTCCACTTGTTAATCTGTTCTATGAAGTAAAGGTCAGATGTGCCATGCTGCACAGGTTCCACTCAAGAAATTCAGCTCTACTGTCAGACTGCAGAAGCAGAACTTTCCAGCATATAGAGCAATTCCTTTATCTGCAGCTCAAAATCCACATAGTCTGTTAATGATGCTAAGGTGTACCCCTGTCATAAAAGCTAACAAAAGATAGACTTAGCTACACCTCTGACAACAGTTTAACTCCAAATGTATTAAAAATACAAATAAAACAACCCTGGGGAAAAAATCATTCTGGAAATACATGAGCAATTAAAAAAATGGTTTTATTGTACTTATTTTGTGCAGGTTTATGCCTCTATTCATCAGTAATGCTGACGCCTTCCTTACAATCCTCATCTGAGTTCTGCTTCTTTTAACAGGTGATCAGTACTTGATGAAGTCTCTTAAACTTCATCAGGGGTTGGCAATCACTAATTCTCTTTGAAGAATCATTCCAATTGCCTTGGTTTATTGAACCATAGAAATGGACTTCCTTACTAGAGTTCATAGTAGGATAATGAGCCAGAGAGCTGACCAGTCAGATTACCTTAAGCAGCAGCAAATGCAGTACCATCATTTACAGCAGCTGTAGGAAGCATTGTTCCAGCTCAATAGTATATCAAGAATTACTTCAGTTTTTAATTGCCCTTCTGATCTTAAAGTGTGAAAAAACACAGTAAAAACTAAGTGAATTCATTTTTAGTGAAAAACATGGGAAATATGGAAGATTTTCATTACTTCCATTTAAATATTTACTTAAATGAAAACTCATATAATCTCTGGGCAAAGCAATCAAAAAAGTGTCACAATTTAAGAGTAACTATAGCTATACTGGGAGTATTGTGACAGCACAGTGACAGACTATTTACAAACACATAGAACATCTTTTCCACAATTTTGCTTATGTTTTTTTTTAATTTCCCTGCTCCCTCTTTAATCCCCCCAACTCCTTAAAAAAAAAATAAAATATCTGAGTGCCCAGAAGCAATAAGGTAGGAACCTTAGAAATTTGGAAGGTTCCCAGGCTTCCAACTGAGGACACAGGAGCAAGCCTAATAGAATAAAGATATTTAGAAATCTTGGATTGCCAACCTACAGGATGGAGGAGTCCCCTAGCAACATATAAGGCTTCTACATTGGACTGTGGGTTTGCGCAGTGGGTGCTGACACCCTTCTGAAGGCCACAGACTCTCACTAAGCAGGAAATCAGAAGTCCAAGGGACAGGAACCCAATATCCCAACTATGGGGAAGTTCACCTTTTGTTTTTTGCCCCCAAATATAGGTTTCTTTGATTTTTTTTTCACAAGTCCAAGAGTAGGCTACCTGGTAGAACTATAATGAAGTCAATGAGCTCAGCCTAATGATGGATTTCAAAAGAAAATTATGTGCTAAAGAAGATAACCATAATTCCTACTATATCATGCAAATGAAATGGAAACCATTATACTAACTGACTGCAGAAATGCTTTGACAGTCAAATAATGAGTGTAGCACATAGGTAGCTTGCCTAAAATGAACTCATCCACTTTTAAGATACGGTGAAAATTAAACATTGTCAGCTTTTGTATTCTTGACCTGTAATTCTCAGGAAGAAAAAAAAAAAAAAGGAAGAATAAAAGAAAAAGACTAACAGATAAGGAAAAAATCTCCACCCCAACCCACTTGCACATGACCTTCATTTAAAGCCTTGGTAAATGTCAAAAACTAAGTTTCTGCTGAGGAAAAGTCACCTTCAACTCTGCATTGCTCTTAGGTGTGTATATTCCCACAAGGGTTATACTCAGAATGGACAGTACAATGCTTAGTAGGCTAAAGCTTTCATGAGAGGAGGTTTGCAGGTACTATCAGGATATAAACAACCTTTCAGGTCCCTTCCAACCCAAATCATTCTGTGATATGACTGCGATAGTATTATCCAATGAGGTAGAACATGCAAGAAAATGTGCGTGGGTGTTTTATATCACTGAGGTCTGATCCCACTAGTTAAATTCATGATTGGAAAGTAAATTTACCATCTTACATAGTACTAAATTTTACCCATGTTCTATCCACTACTAATGAAAGGAAAACTGATCTCTCCATCATCATATAAATTGATCTCTGTGACTTGGCAAGGAGTCAGAGCAGTGATGATAACGACCCTGTAAGAGTATTAGATCTAATACCCTGAGGCATTAACCTTTGTTTAACCAAAAGGTAAATCTTTTGATGAAAGACAACATTTTATTACTATCCACCTGCAACAAATAGCTCATTTCTTACTACTATAACTCAACTGCTGGTACCGAAGAGCAAAACTTGCACTTTATATTCAGAGGTTCTTGAGTAATTCACATTGAGGTCATGGATCAAAACTGATTATACAGTGATGATGCTCAAGTCCTGCAAGGTGCTATGTCCTGCACAGTGGGGTTAATGTAGCAGCTGAAACTGGTAGAGAGAGATGGAGGCTGTGAACAAATTAGCCCTGGTAAAGACTACTAACCAAGTTGCAGGAGGAGGGTGAGCAAACAGGAAAGATGTTCTTGGCTTGTGGGGCAGTACAAATCCTTTCAGGCAGCCCATTATTAATTTTTTTTTCCTGAGATAATCAACATAAAACTGAGTAGTCACTTTTATTGTCTCAGTTCAGAAACAGCTAAAAATTCTAGACTTGGTATTTTTCCATGGAATTTAAATTAGTGTATAGCAAGATTATGTTGCCAAAAGCCCATCAAGTGCAATCTCATTCCAGTCACAGCTGTTTGTTCCATCTTCAGCACTCTGTCACATTTTGAGAGTACCCCATCTTTAAGCAAACATGGTAAGTCAGTATTATTTCAGGTATTTCCCTGCATATTTCTTTGTCCTGTAAGATCAAGTTCCACCCATAAGCATCTGTCCCTGCATTGTCTCATGACAAATGGTTTTCTGTGGTGCTCTGAATATCCAGCCTTGGTTGTACCTCCTCAGTTTCTACCACAACACAGTCCCAAGTTTTGATTTTCTTGCAACAGAGTTTATTTTTCTTTATTGAAAGCAAATGTCTTTGGGGCCTTTGAAAACTTTGTGTCTACATGCCAGGTCACACAAAACAGGATTTCGTTCCAAATTTAATAATCTCTAATGTATTTATTAACAGAATATTGACATCTGCTTAATGCTTTCTTTACAAGAATATATCAGATCTCCCCTTATGCATCTCTTGCCAACCTCAGCTCTCCATTTTCGCATTTACAAAACAGGACATGAAGAAAAAATACAGGCTAAAGTTCCAGAGCTAAAATCTAACATAAACCCTTTCTCCAAATAATATTATTTTGAAAAATGCATCTGCCCTTTGAAAAGCTTTGAATCATGGTCATCTCATGCATTGAGCTGCTGTTTGAACAAAAGCCACCCATTTTTTGTAATGCTACAAAGCAAGGAAAAACAGCAAACTGAGGGATAGATAGTTGATACATAGCTATCCTTTTCGTGCCAACACTTCCAGCTATGCTCCAGTGTAAATCAGGTGCCTCATTGGAGAGAATTTTTGGCAGCCTAAAAAGAAACAGCAGCAACTCAAGTGTGTTTCTGAACCTCACTTATAAAACAAGTCCCAGGTACTGTAAACTCACATCTAGTATTTTTAACCCTTGGGCTCCCATGGTTTTTTTTCATTTTGTCAAAACAAAGGAACATGAGGGAGATTTCTGTTAGACTCCCTCACTCAGCCCAAGGGTTAATTACTCAGTTTTGTAGACATTTGAAAATATTATGCTACCTCTAATGGCAAAATTGATAGAAGCTTGTTTCAGGCTCACTTTATGTCATTATGGCAGATTAAATTAACTAATCATAAATTATGCTGGCTAAAGTACATCTGCTACTCACTAAACCTGCAG
The DNA here is from genome assembly GCA_910950805.1 of Acrocephalus scirpaceus scirpaceus. Lineage (NCBI taxonomy): Eukaryota > Metazoa > Chordata > Aves > Passeriformes > Sylviidae > Acrocephalus > Acrocephalus scirpaceus. Next base: position 38,663,937 of record OU383773.1, on the reverse strand, counting down.
AGAGAAGGAAGGGGTTTTTTCCTACTGAATAAGAAGTAAATGCCATGTACAAAATTAAAGACTTTTACAAACCAATAAACTTACATTCAAACAACAGATTCTGAGAACCATGGCAGCAGTCTAACAATGAACCTGTAGCTGTTGTGGAAAAACATCAACACTGCCATGCTGCAGGGGTATACCCATGGATCAAAGAGTAAAGATGTCCATTAAAGAATAAAGAAGATCAATTAAACAAGAATTAGCATGCTCACATTATTGTTAGAGGTCTTTGAATACCAATATGACCGTAGTGGGTTGACTGTGGCTGGATGCCATGTACCCACCAAAGCCCTCTCTGACTCTCCTCTGCAGAAGGACAAGGGAGGGAAAAGGTAACAAAGGGTTCATGAGTTGAGATAAGGGCTAGGAGAGATTGCTCACTAAAGACCATCATTAGCAAAATAGGCTAGAATTAGAAATGTTAATTGAATTTATTACTAACAAAATCAGGGCAGGATAATGAGAAATAAAATAAGGCCTTAAAAACACCTTCCTTCCAGCCCTCTCTCTTTCCCAGATCTACTTCCCCCCCACACCAGCCCAGGGAGACTGGGAATGGGGGTTACTGTCAGACCATCACAGGTTATTCCTGCCATTGCTCAGGGAGAGGAGTCCTTCCCCTGCTCCAGCTTGGGGTGCCTCCAGTGGGAGGCAGTTCTCCATGAACTTCATCAGCATGAGTCCATCCCATGGCAACAGTTCTCCCCAAACTGTTCCATGTCACTCTTTCACACAATGCAGTCCTTCAAGAACCAGTGTGAGTGCTCCAGTGTGAGTCTCCTACACAATCACAAATCCCACCAGGAAATCTGCTCTAGCATGGATTCCTCTCCATGGGTCTGCAGGTCCCACCAGGACCATGTCCTAGCATGGGCCTCCCACAGGATCAGAGTCCCCTCTCAGGTATCCACCTGCTCTGGTGTGGGTGCCTCCATGGGCTGTGGGTGGATCTCTGTAGCCCCATGGTCCTCCACAGGCTGCAGGGGCACAGCTGCTTCACCATGGTCTGCACCATGGGCTGCAGGGAAATCTGAGTACCATCACTGGGAGCACCTCCACCCCCTCCTTCTCCACTGACCTTGGCTGGTGTCTGCAGGGCTGTTCCTCTCAGATACTCTCACTCTGCTTTCCTCTGGCCACAATTACAACTGTTCAAAAGCTTGTCTCTTTTTTTTTTTGTATTTAAATATGTTATCACAGTTGTGTTACTACCATTTCTAATGGTCCAGCCTTGGCCAGTGTTTGATCCGTCTTGAAGCCATCAGAGAATGGTGCTGCTAGACATGGGGGAAGCTTCTGGCAACTTCTCTCAGAAGCCACCCCTGTAGCCACCCTCACCACTGCCAAAACCTGTCCACATAAACACAATACAATGACATGGTGTTTGCAGCATCTAATTCCAACATCAGCTCTTCTATTTTCTGTTCAAAGGGACTGAATACACCATTTCTGTAGGCTTTCAAGGAAGGGATGGATGTATGGATCACCGATCTAGAAGACTACAGATTTTACAGGTATCCTCTTCTTACTCTCTGTATTCCAGAATGCAGATGTGACAGCTAATAACACGTCAGTGGGACTAAATTCCTTAGCAGGTCATGAAAAACTGAGGTTGGAGATATGTGAAAGGAATGGACAGAAAACATGGGTACTCAAGAAGATCTCTTTGTTGCAAAGTAAAGAATGAGTCCCTCTCTGAAAACTCACGGTAGACCAGCTCAATCCATCACATTAAATGAGGATTTGCTTTCTTTTGGACTAATATAAGGAAGAAAAGCACTATTGTATTGTCTTACATATAAATTCACGTATGTAATTGTCAGTTAAAAAGCAGAATGTAATTTTGGGGTGACCAGATACATAGCTTCTGTCTAGGAAACAAACTCTGCTGAACACCTCCAAAAGATTCCAAGTAAGATGGTCAGCCATGTGACCATGGAGGACAGGGTAACAAGGGAGGGTAAACAAAGTTTTGGCACATCTGTTGTGTTCCTTCAGGTGTCACAGAGTCTCATGAAGCTTTGGGGGTATCTGAATAGTCCAAACACAGTTAAAGTGCAAACTTCTCCGCACATTATCACCTTCTGGAAAGGTGCTGCACTTTCTGTTCACCTATTCCCAGGTTCATTCTCCATCAGTCCCTTGGGGCAGATGAGGTTCTTAGTACCATCTGAGTCCTTTTCCCTCACAATTCCCTTCCATTTCACATTCTCTGAAGTATTACCCGCACCACCTTCCATGCGTGATGCATACAGCTATAAAAAAGTCACAAGGAATGAAATATAGCTACAGAATTTAGAGGAAAGCAGTAAGGAGGAGAATTGTGTCCCTCACCATCATGCAGAAGGCAATGATAAGGTTTAGTTCTGCAGTGGAAAAAAAAAAATCTAAAAACTTCCCCTGAAAATAAAAGAAAGCTTAGATCACCATCAGTCACTGGATAACCTATTTTAAGCCCATCAGAGCCAGTGCGCTGTTCTCATGTTGCTAATTAAAAATGATAGATTCATCAATTAATCTCTCTTCCTGTCCTCTAGTCTTAGTATAAGATTTTTCAAAGGGACAAATGGTCATTAGCTGCCCACAAGTATCATTTCAGCCCTGCAAACTTGTGCCTTTGTCAACATGAACCAGAAACTGTCTCTTTATGCTATAAATGACAAAAAGGAAACCTTAGAAAGCTTTGCCACCCTGGTAAACATAACAGATTTATAATGGGGAAATAATCTTCTCCTCTGTACAATGAACATCGCTGCATAAATCCTCCCTGGGCTCCAATCCGAACTTGCTCACTGATGAATAAGCCTCTGTTAAATGTGGCAGAGAGAGATGTCCTAGACTTAGTCTCTTGATTGAAACTCAATTGCAATATTACTACATAGCAGTCAGAGATCCTCCACTATTTAGGAAAGAAGCCATGAAGGCAATCTATTTTTATTCACATTGAAATGGAGACAAAGATAAAGGTCCTGCTGTTAGCTTAGTGAAGTGCCAGTCACATAAAGCATGCCAACGACAATGGTTATCCTTTCCTCTTTCAATATACGTATTGCCAGGCAGAGAAATAGAATTGGGGTGTACAAGGTTAACAAGCCAGCATCATGTTATGAAGCAAGCGATAAAATTGTCTTATAGTTCTTAACTCTGACCTGTTCCAGTGAAAAGCTGCCAAGCTGAATTATGTCATCCTGAACATCCCTCTCAAACTGTTCGATATATGAAGGAATCTCTTCATCTTCAAGCTCCCTGTGAAGGTCACATGCCTTACTGGAGCTGACAGGCATTACAGCGTCTGGAAAATCTTCACTGAGGACACTGGCTGCTTGAAAAAAAAAAGTGGCAGATTAGCTCTCAGCAAATGGGAGCTCATTCACTGGTTACTACCTTTTCAGTTAATATGTTTGGCCCACCAACACTTTAAGTATGAAACAGCATCAGTAACAGAACTGACAAGTGCCAAGTGCCAGTACCAGGAAAACTGTCCTCAAGTGCAGCATCTGAATTCAGGTACAAATTTGGCATGTGCAGCTTGTTCCTTAGGTACTTTTTAAAAGGCATGATCTACATTTCCACTGGCACTTCGCTCACCTGTTAATCTTAAAGGGACTGGGATTTGGAATAACTTTGGCATTCCTTCCTGAGCAGGAGGAATAACTGCAATTGAATGGGAGTTTTAGGTGAAGCCACATCAAGCATTTCATCTTCCTTTCAGCTCACCCCAAATGATTGGATTCCTTTCCCTAGGTGTATGTGTGCAGCTCCTGTCTGATTTATTTGGTCCAGTTCTGGTCTCACCCACACATTCCCCTGATTTCACTGCAGTGACATATGCAGAACCAAAGAGTACATAAATAAAAATAAATCCCATTCATAAAGTCAGCTTCAAAGAGAAATTTTGTCTTTTTTCAGTTTAATTGATCTTGCTATGTTAAAAAAAATTAGATCTTCTCACGGATATCTGCTACGGTACTAATACTAGTTTGAATCATAAATTATGACAACTATTTTTGCTCATGTCTCCACATTAGGATCACTGGAAAATAACAGATATCAGATTGCCCACATCTATCTGTCTTGCTTCACATGTGTGTAAGTTTTATAGATCTTTGTGCCTATCTCATAAAGAAATTGCCATATCTAGTTATTTGCTTCTCTTTGTCCATCCTACAACATGAAAGCAGTTAAAAGAGAGGTTTTTTCCTCACTCTCCTTTGAAGTCTGTAATTCTCTAATGAAGACCAGAAAAGGAAAGATAAAACTAAGGCTATTAACATTTCCAGTTTTGCTCACTGCTCATTGTTTAATGACTTTAATTGTTGAGCCTCCCAACTACTTAAATCACCTCAGTGCCACCAACACACAGGAAGTAGGGTGGATTTTCTATTTAATTACAACAGGATACAATTCAAAATCATGTTGGGGGAAATGTACAGTAGATATAAACAACTCAAACCATTACCTTAGGGTACACATCTCTTCATGTAGCACTTTACAAACCTAATGAAAAGTGATTTGACCTACAACTATTAACTGCAAAAACAAAGCAATATTTACATTTAAATTTACTGTAACATTAAGGGTTTGGCTAGGAGAGAGAAAACCCAGGAAGCAGAGGAAAAAGAAACACTGCCAAAAGCAGAAGATGGAGCATCGCTTGTTCCCCCTGATGCTGTGCTGTATACAACGGGCCATATGCTCAGCTGGAATAAATCAGCTGCTTTACTGTTTTCACAGGAGCACTGCAAGTTTACATCCTGGGAAGTCAGTAGATTCCTGTCTCAGGGTAGAGCAATAGTCAAAAAGGGAATAAAACCAGTTGGTTCAGAAAGATAAAAATGAAGCAATTCATCAAAATATACTTTTTCTTTTTTGTGGGTTTTTTTTTTTGTGAGGAATCATATCAAGTGAACTCAGTTTGGTGGAAGACATTGGACTCATTAGCACAAGTTTTGTCAAAAAAGAGCAAAAGAAGAGAGAGCATTTTCAAAAGCCTTTTCAAGGAGAGCAACTCTGAAAAATAGAACAATAAATTACAATTTAGATTGGAAAGATATTTGATTAAAAGATACATATGCTCATTCAAGCAGTTGCTCGTTTGCCTGAATTGGAAACAAGGAGAGAACAGGGTTAGTTCAGCTGATCTATTCCTTCTGCAGTGGCTTTGCAAAGTAACTTCTCAAACTTGGTCAGCATCAGGTTGGTCCTTGCTTGAACTGATCCACAGGTTGGAGGACTGAGGTGATGCCCCAGAGCAATACTTGATCAAAAGAAAAGCAAAAAAATCCTCACTGTACAGAAATAGCCAGAGTTAAAAATTCTACTGCTTTGTACACAGAGGATAAAATGGCTGAAAACTCATTAATGGATTGATAAACTAATTAAAAACTTGCTGCTTGAAGTTGTTAGCATAGGCATCAAAAGTTTTCATTGCTTTGGACGTACCTAACCTTGCGAGTCATGCTTTCCTTGTAGCTTAAATCCCTTCAGCACAGGCTGTATTTGCAGATGCTGGGCTGTAATTAAAACAATCTCTCCAGCATTAGCTTGACTGCTTGTGACTTCATTTATTTCTATATTTGTCCATCAGATAGCAGCAGTTTATGTACTGAGATGATAATTTAAAGGATATATTCAGCAGCAGACTACACTTCAGGATGGGTTTGATGCATAAAGCTGCAACATGGAAAAATTATTTTGGCTACCTGGTCTAGAAAACCATGTACAAATTGTATCTAAAAGAGTCCAGTGCTGAGGGATTGTGCACCAGTTTCAGACAACAATAATTCTGCAAAATTTGGCACTTCATTTTTTGGTTCTTGCCAAAGAACAATATAATAGAGATTACTTTTTATGGCACTTACGTATTATCATTAAAAATGTTCATGGATCATAATCTTATATTGACAAAAATGCAAGGTAAAAATATGTAGTCTGTATCTTTAAAAACAAACAACCAATGTTGCCTTTTAAGTTACCTTCTAATACGAAATAGCACATACCACAAGAGTGACCAACAGGTTACTCAGTGACAAAATGCTTTAAATATACAATTATATAAATTCTGAGCCATGTTCTTTCCTTTCCTTTGGGGATCATTTATTAATTAGGACTGTATGACTACGTGATTTTTCAGCTCAGTGGCCAAATGAAGAAACGTAGCAGTTCTGTAAGAGTGGAACCAAATGAATCCTAGTTTTCTATGGTTTTTCTTATGCCTAATAAGGGTCAAACTCCCCTATTAGCTTTCCCCTCAATGGAGACATTAATAATGCTTGTCTGCTCTGCTCAACTGCCCACTTCCATAAAACTGGTAGGGAAGTCATACCTGTGAGACTTGCTCCCTGTTAAAACAAAAAGGGTTGGAAGTGACCAGCTAGTTCAAATACTGGGAGGGGAAAACAGAGGCAGAAATAAATACACCCTGATATACGCACAGAGGTGGAAACTGCACAAGCTTCACCTCCCCAGCAAAATCTCTCTTTTCAGGATTTGCTTCACCCAAGCAAAGAAAAGTAATAAATTCAGCTAGAACGGAGTGCAGCTTCACCCACAGGATACCCATCATGGCACTTTTAAGAAATAAAAGCAGCAAGGCACAGCTTGAAGCACATGACAGCCATGGCCTGCAGTGTGTCCCCCATTTGCTGCCCTTATGCCTACACTGGGGACTCTGATGTGCACATGGGGTGTGAGACACACATGCTGAAGCATTTGCTTGCCCCAGAACTGACATTAAGATAGAACAATTGAGATCTTGCTAATAATTTGTGTTAAAGGTTTTTGCCTAAACTATCTGCATGAATTTAGTTGTGATGCTTGCACTTTTCTTCTCCTTGCATTTAAAGTGAGATAAAATGGGTTTCAAAGATGTTACTGATATGACCAGTGCCAGTTCAAGAGATTTTGCAACCCTAGGCAAACGAAAACATTTGCCTCTTCTAGAACAAAGTTGCTTGTAAGCTAAATAGTCATAAAACAAGTTGCAGCTCCTGGAGCTCCAGTGCCGTAGGCAACCGCCTGCTCTGTCTCTCTGACAGAGTGGGCCCGTGTATTGCTGAAATACAACAGGAAGCCTCATACAAATACAAAGGACACAAAATAATTTTGCACAAAAGACATCTGCTGAAGAAGGAGAGGGTGGATAGGCAAAAAATACAAGGGCAGCTCTGAGCTGGGCTTGTGCAAACATCACTTCTGCTAGGATGAACAAGAGGAGAGCAGCATTCATGGGCCTTGTATAAAGGCTGTGATGGTAAAGGTCTCATGAATCAACCAGGTTTTAAGTAATGTCTGTGAAAATAAGTGAAACCAAAGTAAGGCTGTCTGCTGGAGGTGAAGAAATCTCTTATCATATACTTCATTGTTTTTACTGTAGATGGAACATCAATTTGTATTTTCTAGCAAAGCCACAGAAAACACTTTCCTACTGATCTGTTAGTGTAAATCCTTGTATAGATAACCTGAAACAATGTCATATGACCTGTGCATCAGACAAATTGCCTACCCATTTATCAGCTTAAATAAGGATTTAGATTTCTAGATTTGAGTACATAAGCAATGATATTTCCAGTCTTCCTTCCTAAGTGTGGAACTCAACATGCAGTGAAGCAATCTAGAGAAAGCACGCCACTTAAGTTACAGTTAAAACCACATAAACATGACACAAAATAAAAACATTTGGAGAAAAAGACCTTACAGAATTGCATTAAAATCATCATCCCTTTGACTTCTGAGTTCAAGGGGATGGATTACCCTCTCTCCTCCCCACAGGCAGACTCAAAAGAGTTTTATTTTTCGTTATGCAATTGACTTTGTTATTTACCTTGGAAGTCCAGCATCTTGTTTTCTTCATCTAGAAGCTTCATCAGTTTAGAGTACAGGATTTGCTCATCAAATTTCACAGGATCTTAAAAAAAAAAACAGTGAAACAACTATAGTTTCTTCCAGTAGTATTTCAGGAAATACTATTTTAAATGAAAAGTAAAGATATAAAAATACAAAAGTTAGGAAGTCCTTTGACACTTGAAGATAGTTTTTACTGTGCCAGTTTCATAGCTCAGAATAAAATTACAGTCACTTGTTTGATGCAAGACAATTCAAAATAAAAAATATAGTTATATACTTGTAAATGGTGGGCAATATTATATATTGATCTGGACTGAAACTGGTTTATAAATCCTGCTAATAGAGTAGCTGAAATGACTGTTTATATTCAAATTGGCAGCTCCTAATGAAAATCAAAATATCCAATTTATTCCAACGTGATTTTGGATCTTCATTCAAAAATTTACCTTGCTGTCCATAATTCTAACACATTATCTAGTATGAATAGTCATTACAACACACTGTGAATTTTGAATTTGTGGCTGGTTAGTCATTCAAGTTTTCAATAATATCTGCAGATTTTAAAAAGCAGCAAAGGATATGCACACTTACTTTTTTCTATGGACCTAAAAAAAAAAAAAAAAACCCACACTAAATCTTAAAGGTTCTATGTTCAAGCAAGAAATAAGCAACTGGGACCATTTTCTCTCCAGATCTACCAAATCCTGACTTCTCTAAGTTGTCAGTGAAGACAGGCAGAAGACCAAAGAAATGCATACAGGGCAGGTGGACTGAAGTACAGCTAAATGCAGGTTTGAGTGGCTCTTTTTAAGTGCTCAATAGAATCTGAACGAATAAATTTTTTTTACCGTGAAATTTCAGAGCCAAGTTTTTCAGCTACACTGACCTTTCAAAGAAGGTAGTGGCTTCTGCAAACCTCTTCTTAAAGTATAGAATCTTTTACATTTCTTTTAGCCTGCAACATTGAAATGTTCCCTTGGCAAGGGGGTCAAGGAAACCCTAGTGCACCGTTGTTTGCTCTCAAGGCACTATGAGCTCACACAAATTTCCAGAACAAATCTAATTTATCAAGTATAGAAAAGATAATTGCCAATATCTTCATTTTCACAGAATAACCCATTAAAGAATAGTTCGTGGCTGAAGATTTGCTTTTCACCAGATATTCTCTTCGGGCATTGAGCCCAGTTTTCTAAAGTTCTAAGAGTGTAACTTGAAAATGTGCCCTGATTTCTTCATGTTTTTCTGGCTTTGACTCTTGCTCATGACAAGCTGCTAGCTGGAAAGAAAACCAGTATGGTTTCCAATCAGGGGATGACCACTGATTGGTCATCATTGATTAGTAGGACTAAACTTTAGTTCTGACTATCTTTTTTAAATCCACCCACTATCTACAAATATACTTCCACTAATTTAGCACTTCTGCAAGGAAAAAGAGGCCAGACAGTGAGTCTGGTTTGTTAGTGTTGACAAGTCAGAGTGTTTAAGGTAGGAAGGCACCTCTGGAGTCTATCTAGCCCAGTTCCTGCTGCTCAAGAGCCAAGTTGCCCAGGACCATGTCCAGGCAACTTCTGAATATCTGCAAGGTAAACGTTTTGCTCTTGGCAGAGGTATTGGTAAATATAGCGTAATAACTGCGCTACAGAGGTCTACACAGCCAAGGCTGAGGCTGGTACTGTTGCCATTTGACTTTTAATAAGCAAGTGTTATCCCAATCTTTGAGTAAAATTTTTGCCAGGGAGAAAAAGGAGGACCACCAAAAGACAGCCCTTCGCACACCTATCTCAAGTTTAACATGATATACAATTGACCAAAACCAGCTCTCCACTCCAAATCCCAGAAGTTGATGGACTAAGAGCCTGTTCCAAATTCTACTATAAGTAAATATATAAAACCCCTAGCACACAATACGAACTCAGCATTTATGGGTAAGTTTATCACTCAGCCTCTTCAACACAGTCAAGAGAACATTTCCTCCCAACGAGAACTGTATTTCCGCATATCCCTTATGTCACCACTCTGTCTGTACATGATTTCAGGCATACATGCACAGATACATAAATCTAATCTGCTTTTCGTTCTCTGGTTATGAAGCAGATCATGACTCATAAAGCCTTTTCATAAGATGAACCAAGGCAGGACCAACACAGGAAAAAAAAAAAATCTTTCCTTTAAAAACTCTGAGCCAGAAGCTGACTTCCAAGGTATTATACTGCTATCCTACACCATGAATGGGGAAATTATTTGGATTAGATATAATTCAATCTTGATCAACCTTGATTTTTTTTTCACCAGAATACAGTAATTCAAGTTAGTTATATGCAATAGAGCCTGCTTTTTTCAGTCACACAAGTTTTTGTCTCAGAAGTTTAAAACTTCCCTATGCGCTCAAAGTTTCAGATTTTCAGAAGTGAACAACTTTGAGACCGTTTACGATGGATAAATTTTTTTAGATCTGACTAAAAAATCTAGAGAGTGCATCTAGAGAGTCTCTGCAGTACATATAAGCCCAGGCTTTAGAAAAGCAAAGGGGTAGCAAGGTAAGGCAGGAGAGCTGGCTCTCGCGTGCTACCGGCTTGTTAGTGCTTAACAACAGGAGCCGGGCCAAAGCACTCAGTGCGTGGCTAAGCACTTCATTACCATGATGATGTTCTTACTTAAGCCCATGCACATTCAGGCAGGCCCGTTCCCACCCTTTTTTATCTAAAAGGCATGACAGCAGAGGAGAATTTCCTCTGCTAGACAATACCTCCTGGTTAATCTCTCTCATACCTATGCATAACTTCTGTTCTTCCAGCTCTGCAGCCACACCCTCCCACAGGTTGCTATCGCCCACAGAGAGCAAAGCTAAATATCTCGGCTAAACTGGCAAAAAAAGAAAACCAAAAAAGCCTCCTCATGCACTTTTACTCACTCTGGGGTTTCATTCTGTTAGGCAAACATACATTCAACTCCGTAATAAAATTACTCTCCAAGGAGGACTTTGGGAGCAGGATTGTGAAAAAGCTACAGCTTAGCATTCAGTTCTGGACTAACTTCATTAATTAAAAGGAACACGGTGTAGACAATGCTCTCGCAGCGTGCTTCATTTTGCTACAGTAGCAGAGTGAATACAGAACAGCCTCATTTTTACCTGCCCATTAACTCACTGTCCTTGATCAAAGTCTATGTATACTGCCTATCGTGTTCAGAGCAGTTAAGGCTTAGAATTTAAATTGTAAACCTCAATATTTAAATAGAACTGCATATGTGATCTCTGACACCTCATTTTCATGAATGGAAAAGAATATTCTGACACCAAAATTACATACTTAATTCTGCCTCACCTTCCTCACTGACCTCCATCCCACACTGCCTTGGGTTTATTTCCTCACCCATCAATGGGTCAAAGTAATTTCTGCTGTATTCATTTCCTGTGGAAAGCACATGAAGTAAGGGTCAGCGATTATTAGAAGCACATGAACTAAAATGTTAATTTTGAAATCGACACCAGCAAGCAAAGGGGCATTTTTTGCTACTTTACAAGCTTAATTTTTTTAACAAGTCCTCTAAGCCTACTGGTACTGCAATTATCATCTTGTGAAAGGTCAGAAAAGGTAATTCTGGAAACAAGTGCACTTTATGTTACTTTTTCTCAGGAAATAATGAAAAAAAATTCTCAAATTTAGATGGCATAAAGATAAGAATTTTTTTCAAAAATACCCAATATAAGCCAAATTATTCTTGAAACACACCATACAAGTGAATTTTCCATGCTGCAAAGGAATTTGTATTTCACAGCTGACCTCTCCAATTTCAACAGTTTTAAATTTCACCACTGAGGTTTCAACGTCTGGTGCATCTTTAATACTGTATTGAACCAGAGAAGTGTTTAATTACAGAGGAGATACCAGGATGCTGCCTCATTAATCTGAACAGCAATTATGTTCATTTGGACTAGGTAACTAATCCAAGATTTTGATGGGATAAACCCACTCGTTTTAGTACTTGGCTATTTTAACAGATATTTTTATCTGCTCTTTAGAAAATAAACAAATTTACAAAAAAATCACTTGTTACAATTATCATAAAATAATACCGTATCTAGCTGCCTAGAAGGACTCATGGTAAAAGCCAGAAGAATTTTCCTTACACAAGGAGGGAGGGCAGGCTTTTTCCTCAAAATATGTCTTTTCTTCAGCAAAAGTGCTGCACTCTATTAAAACCATCCACATGTTCAGTGGGTTTGCAAACACTCTAAATTGTTATTGAACAGGGGGATAAAAGTAAAATAATTAAGTCCATAACAAATGTTTTAATTGCTTGAATAGACATGGATGCATATCCTGGAAAATACATAAAAGCTAAATGTATGAGGGGGTTAATTCATCCAAGATAAACTACGGTTGTCTACAGTGTATTTCTTTTAGAATCAAAAATAATCCAAGCAGCAGCTCCTTTTCAGAGACTAAATGAAACTTTGATATGAAACTAGGTTTAATTTATATTTCTGGACTGGCACATTTTGACTGTCAGTCTCTGTTCCTTCAATGTAGTAAGTACAAGAACTGAAAATTTGCTTTACCTTGAGGTCTCAATAAAGAAAAAATAAATGAGTTTCATTTTTGTTACTTTATCTGTCAACAACTACTAGGCTGGTATGAATCTTGGCAGTATGTAATCAAAGTCTTATGTACTGCAATAACAGAGCCATTCTACCTTATTCACTGTAATTGTTTTTCTCTAGCGCAAAGCATCATGATGTTATATGAACACCCCTTCACACGTTGGTAAAATAATTCACCTACATGCTAAAAAAGAAAATGATGATGCATTTCTTTATTCAATTACTTCATAGCTGTAAATGTAAATTGCTGGGATGTGTCTTGCAGCCATACAAAAAATATTCAGCTATGGCAGAGGCTTTTTTGCACAATCTTACTATCACAAGAGCTTTTATTGAATTTTAATATCCCATGTGACTCTGGTGTGAAACTTTGAGGAGTAGACTTTTGGGCACTCTTCTGGACAGAATAATTGACGTTTAGGAGGAAGTGTCATGTTATATTTGAGTCTGCAAGGCATGGAAACCATTATTCAAAAAAAAAGATACATTGACAAATACCATTAAATAGGTTGCTCTCTGGTCCTCTTTTTTTAAAAAGAGCAACCTCTCTTATAAAAGAACACTTTGAGGAGTATGAGATATTTTGTCCAGGGCTTTTGCTCTGTCAGAACCACACACAGCTGGTGACAGACAGCTATGTAGAAGGAAAAAGAACCATCAGGTTTGATTTCTTCAGAGCAACATACACACTTTAAAACTTACATAAGCAGAACAAGTGGTAAACACTAGAATCACCTCCTCACTTTGATTTTATAGATAACAAGCCATTTTAAACTGCAGGACTCCAGAGAAAACTTTTATTGAGGCTTTCAGAAGAGCCGAATCACTCAAACCTTAGGTCACTGTTCCGGGTGGGGGATGTTGCTGTTTATGAGTTTCTTGGTCTTTTTTCCCCCTCATCTCAACACACACCTTGAGAAGAGGTGTGACCAGGACATCTGGGCTCTGGGCAGGTCCTAAAATTATTCAGGGGCAGTGGGAGTTGCTTTAGCTTTAAAATACAAAATTATCAATTTTAGTCAACATAACACACTGCCCAAGGCATTTTGCTAATAACTTTTTGTGAGCATGTGAACAGATTACTAATCATTTCACATTTGCTTTTGGAAATATTTGAAAGCATATAACATGTAAATTAACAGTCCACTGAGGAATTCACATGGCTCTGCTTTGTGGTATAAGCACAGTAAATGTTAATACAGAGCTTGCTGTACATATTTTGAACAGCATCATATAGCTTGGTGCTTTCAACAGAGCAAGTTACTTTGACGACCTGCTCCCAAAAAGACCTGGCCAGCTTCAGAAACTTGGGTCTTTGCTTGGATCCAGAGGTTCCCTCAAACCCATTAGCTCAATTTGAAGTCCAGTTCACCCCTCAATTTTTGTTACTTCACTTGGAAAACACAATGAATAATTCAGGAAATCAGAATTGAAATGCAAGCCCAAAAAATATCTATACATTAAAATAAAAATGGAAAGAAGGGTGTTGGCACAACAGTGACCAGATGGGAATTGATACAGTTTAATTAAAGAAGAGGAGTTGCTAATAAAATTAGCATAATCCTTGGATGCAGCCCATGGGACTGCACACGAATTACTAGGACTGGATGAAACTTAAAAGATGGCTTTTAAACTAAGATGTCTGTAGTCAATTATGCCATATATGTCCTGAGAATACCACACAGGAAAGGCATGACTAAGCTGAATTTCTGTGTTGTCCTCTGCTCCACAGAGAGATCAGGTAGTCCGTATCAATTACACATGAAAGGTATAGCACAGAATTTGGATAACAGGCAATTATTCCATTTATATTGTATTACTGATCTAGGTTTTTGGTTTAATGAAAGAATAGATGAAACTCTGTTGGATTTGTGAAGTGCTTTCCAATCAAAGTAAAAATTAGGCAATTATCTATAGCTAGACCACTGACTACTAAAAGCTTGAATAAACAATTACTGGTGCTTTTTTCAGAGTGAAGCTGGTTTTTCAGGGTAAAAGAAAAAAAAAATTGGCATGAGCCACCTTTCTTTAGAAGACAGTATGGAGACTATGATCTGCACAAACTTGCCATGATAAATAACAAGCCCATTTTTCAGACAGCAGCATCGTCAACACATGACCAATGACTTGGGAGAACATTACTGGGCATTACTAAGGCAACTCATAGAAGCCTTTTGCATCAGGTAGAATAAGACAGCGGCATTTTGGAAAGATAAAATTCCAGCCTGAGACAGCATTTTTGGCCCAAAATGCTTTTGAAACATAGTGATACAGCTGGGAATGGAAAAGAGTAGTCCTCCTTTCCCACACCTGATTTAAAGCATTGATTTCAGCTGCAATTCCTATTAGGGAACATCATAGCAAATGCTCTCATTCTCCATTCAACAGAACTGGACTTATTTCCCTGGGGATACTTTTCATTTTACTTAGCAGACAAGGCCCTTTGGGCAGCCCAGACTGAAGGCTCTGTGATAACATATTTCCCCATTTCTTTATGAGCACCAAAGCACTGTCCTGGGGTCAGACTTGAACATCCACAAAGAAGAGTGACCACCTCAACTTGGCCAGGAAGAACCAAGACTTGGGATTAGAAGGAAGGGAAAGCAAGCATTTCCCACTTCCAGCATTTCCAACTACTCCACTTACCCTTCCTCAAGTCATGATGGGTTATGTGACTAGCACACCCACCCACCTGTTTTCATGATTCAGTACCTACATTGATAAAGTTTGATATCTATGAGTTGCTTATTTGAGCCTTTGATTCTACTTTGTACTTTGAAAAAATCTATAAAGAAATCTTAAAAAATCATTCAAAAGGATTAAAGAATAAGAGAGGAGAAAGAAGCCTTTCACCTTAAAAAGAATCTCACAGAATGTAGAAGCAAAGAAAAATCATCAATGAAAACTGCATAAATAGTAGGAGTTCCTGCACAGTGAAAAAGTGAATGACTTTCCAGTGAATTTATAAGTTCTTACATCATATAGGTAGTGATTCAAAAGTGGAAAATAATGTAGGAAAATTTGAAACCTTCACAAGAAAAAATTGAGTTTTTACTCCAAAATTTTGTATTGCTAGAATTACTCATATCCAAATATTATGAAGATGCTAAAAATAAAACTCCAGTCTTGTAGAACATAGTGAATTAATATGAAGTCCTGAAAACAGTGTTAACTTTCCATTCTCATTTCTTCAAGGAAAAAAAATGGAATTAATGTTAGTCAGAAGCTATACTTTTAGTTTGGGTGCTTACTTATTATTACTGACCCAGGATATTGGTCACATTTACCTCAGCTCATGTCCATTCGAGATATACATATCTAACATTATTTTACATATTATATGTATAGGTAAATATTTTCTATGTAAATCTAAAATAAGATTCCTGTGGGTGCAACTTAATTACAGAGTATCAAATATATGGAAGAGTGGTAGGGATTTTTACGCGGAGTCTCTAATTTGCATTAATAGCAAGCAGTAATCAATGAAAATTTTATTTTACGTGTTAATGGCACCTTCCTACTGAAGAGCATTAAGCTAGTGACTGGGCAGCAGATTGTATCTTGAAAAGACAGCTTGTTAAACACTGCCAACACCAGGCAACCCAATTTTAAAAAAAATGTTTTAAAGGTATCATATGTCATTCTCCTTATTCTCAGCAGACATCATAGGCAATGAGGAAATCGGATAACTGTGTCTTATGTTCATATTGCAAGCCTTGAATAAACTCACTTGTCAGCTTTGACAGGACACTGGCAAGGGGGCCGTTCCTGAGCCTGAGCAGTGCAGATCAGCTGCGTCTGCCCCGACCCTTGAAAAACACCGCATCGCACTCATGGCACCCACAATCTTTACCCCCTACTCCACTCCTACAAGACTTACCACCTTCTCTGCTGTTTAAGCAAAGGAACAGCATGGAAATTAGTTCTTTTTTCCCTTTTTTCTTTTCCTGCAGGCAACAGAGGGCACTGTGCCAAGGGATGCCAGTGTGAGACTTGCTACTTTTCCTAGGGAAATACTGTTGGTCGAGGGCATGAGAAAAAGATTTACTGATGATGATGGAGTTCATTTAGGCACAGTATTAGATAATGTGACACGTGTCAATGGGGAAAATGGATACTAAGCTCTCCCAGGCTGACAGGCTTGGCTGGTCCCACTCTGTGCCAGCAAGGGAACTTGCCAAATTTTGAGGATCTGACAGCACTATTACAAAGTAATTTCCAAGTGTAATAAATTAGCCTTAAAATATATATATTCGGTCACATTCTGAAAAAGTATTTTCCCAATTATAAAATGTATCCATTCTTCACAATTCTAACCCTACCTTTCACAAATTCAATTTTAGCACATTACTTAAATGAGTGGTGTGGTATCCCTGTTAAAATTGCATGCAATGGATCACGTTTTGCACACTACATTACACCTTGTGCCATTCTGCTGATTTCAATTGGATTACACATTGTGTAATTCAACGCAAAATTACTTCCAATGACAACCCTTTTATTCCTATGCATACATGGTGATCCATCATGCCCTGCATACCAAGTTTGGCATTTCCATTTCAAAATCCCTGTTGGAATCAGAAAGCATGGAACCACATACATAGAACTTGAATTATTAGATATAAACTTTGCCATTGTTTAAGGAAAAAAAGCGTACGGTTTTGATTCATATTTCCGGTCCCATCTTCTATGCAAATCACTTTGTCCAACACAAATCAGCAGCATTGCAAGTGCCCATTTCCTTCACATGCGGTGCAAACATGAATTTACAGCAGATGTCTATGTTTTCACCTGTACTTACTATCTCTCTAATGGGTTCCTACCACTTCTTTGGAATAAAATTAGACCCTGTTCAAAAAGTGTCAGCCTCTAGCTCTCTATAAACAGACTGAACTCAATGCAGTTGCTGATACTTTTAACAATCTGATATCCCACATGGATCCTTCACAAAGCTCCTTTTTGTCTGTGTATTCCTACATCAAGGTACTTGCCTGGTTACATTCTTGAGCAAGGAAGGCCTTATATTGTCCAGACACATTTGAACAACCTTTGTCAGTAACTGTTTGTTAGCAAAGACTTCTCTCTACTTTAGCTTTTGATAAGGAGCAGAGATGCTCTACTTTACAGTGGGATTTTCCCTGTAGGACACATGCAGCACTGTGTTAGGTACACCCAGCCTAGCTCTGCAGTTAGAGGTGGTGCAGCAGAGATCCACACAGACACTAATTTGCTCCCAGAAGCAGTATAGCCATGCTAATGCCATTCTGTACCTGGGCTAATTAGAAGAATAGTTTCTGGTCTTCAATTGAAAAAGCTTTCTTTCCTTCCTTTTTTTTCTTTCCTTTTCTCTCCCCCCCTCAGATGTAGTTAATCTCTGTGGGCAAATTTATTGGAGCATGATATGAGATGTTAACAGTGGCTGTTGCAGATAAAATGGTAGAATTAATTAGAGCTTTTGATTTTAGGAGATAATCTAGTTTTGAAAAAAGATTTGTGTATTGGGGATAATAGGGGAAAAAATGAATGCTTCTTGTCATCTGGAGACAATTTTAACTTGAATCATCAATATTTAGGGTCAGACTGCCTCAAGCCATTTAGAAGTGCACAGCATACAGGAGAACACAATTAGCCTTTCCTTTATCTTCCTTGCAAAAGCCGCAGAGTATCACAGTTTCCAAAGGTGTCTGTGCAGCCACCAGCTACAAGGTAGGCCATGCAATGGGAGCGTGCTCAAAGAGCCCCATCCCTGTACTCTGCAGCTTGCATGTGCAGTTGACACTGCAGAAAGATCACGTTCTAATTTGATCTGACATATATTCTCTCTGTATGGCTGGGCTGGAAATTTTACCTATCTTGTGGCAATGTGAACAGTGCCATCCCACAGGGCTCCTCTTAGCACTAGCTAGACCAAATCTGTGTGTCACTGTGATGAACACTAAAAAACACAAACTGGTATAAGGCACTTGGACTTTTTCTGATAACAGCAGCAGAGGAAAAAAAGTGTACTGAATGCTAAAATACAATAACATCTGCTTTACAGGCCTACAATAAAATGCTAGGTACAGTAGCCCTATGTTCAGGGATTGCTTGTGACATACATCATCCATCTGTAGTTGAGCAACTGCCCTTGTTCTGCTGTCAGACAAAGATGGAATAATTCCTGGAAGTTTGGTGCTCCTGTCATGACAGTTTGCTGGAAGCTCTTTGCTGGGTAGAGACTTTATCAAGCCAGCCTGAATTTTAGGACACTCTACAAAGTATTTCGGGTTAAAACCCCTCTGGAGAAAAGAGAAAAACTGATATTGGCTCACCTTAGGATCAAGGGTCTGACAACTGAGGAACTGGTAGACACAGATCTTTGAAGATTTGAGTGATATAACCTCAAATGTTTTTCCCTGAGAAATTTGTCTATTAGACCTTCCATTGGGGTGGCCATCATGAAAATCTCTGCAATTCAATGTTTGGTGAGGGGGAAAAGGCAGAAGGGTTGGTTGAATTTAGCCACAAGGAAACTGAGTATTTTAAGAAATTAAAAAAAAAAAATTACACAGTTTAGCAAGTACAAGGCTGCTGCTAGATGAACTTAATTTCACAAGCAATATGCAAAAGAAATGAAGGTGATGGGAGCAGTTAGCAAAAAGTCAGCATAAAATCCAGAAGAGAAAATAGGATAGAAACTAATTAGTTGGCTGAAAAATCAGGAGATTAATCTGAGTAAATAGTCAGGCAGTTCCCCTGGGTCATTATAACATTTAACAACAGTACCAGGACTCCACTGACGATGAAGAGCAAAGCACAGAGTTACTCAGTGGCCTAGTCCTGAACAACAGGCTACCAGTGATGATAAAATCTGGAACTTTGTTCATCATGAAAAATAGATCAGTGAAAGGTATGGAATGGCCTAATGAAGAGAGGGACACACTAAGGATCAGAGCTTTTATTCCTTCTGAAGGTTTGCATGGTGACAGCAGAAAAGGTCTCACGCTCTGCCCCAGTTTCCCCACAAGCAAAGGATGCAGGAGCCTTGCACTTTGAGTCACAAGAATAGTCCCCACCAATCTAATTCGAAAAGTGAAAAAGTCTCCAAACAAAAATACCAAAGAGTTTTAATAAAATTCTTGCAAACAAGAACCAGTCCGCAAACTTTTCCTTCTAGAAGATATTCTATTATGGGAGGAAAAAAAAATGAAAAAGCACAAATATATATGTGAAGTAAGTTTTTTGGGGGCACATGCAGAAAATTTACAATGTCACGGGCCTTTCCACTTGCCATTTAATCTAGAGGTAATGGGTGTTCTGTAGAGGAGCCCCCCATGCAGACAAATAGCCAAATTCCAGGAACATATTTTAAGGCTGTCCTGAACTTGCAGCTGACTGCTCACACTACTTCCCAGTATATGTAGTATGGAGACGTGCAGGAAGACACCTCAAAGTAGGTGGAGGTTTTTCTAGAGAGCACTTCCCTCTGGCAATTGCTGACAGAGGAACAACCTGTGACACTGTTGCCAGGTGGAGGAAATGATAGCAACCCCTGTGGCTATTATTTGCTGCCATTAACAACATGGGCAATAGGTGGAAAGATAATGGAAAGGCAATGCCATCTCCCTGCCTTGCCTCCAAGTGGTTAGCCTGAAAACCCAGCCTGATGTTTATATAGTGTTCTCAATCTGTAATCTGCTAAATCCTGCGATTAAATAATTTTGCTCAAGGTTATAACTGGTTTTAAGTTGCACAGTTTAGCACCAAGCATTAGAATTGACAAATGCCATTCCCCATTGAGTAAGCAACTGAACTTAAGCCTGGGGGCTGAGAGCTGGAAGAGCAGCCAACAGCTGTGAAGGTAGGTAACTCCAAAAAAGAAGAGTATTTTACTAGCATCTGGGGAAGAAGAGGAGAAAAGGGAAAGGGAGCGGTGTAGAGCCTAAAGCAATTTTTTACATGGGCTATGCTGTTGTGCTTAGTGTGTGGGCACACCCTCCTAGAGAAATAGCTTCCAGCATGGAGTGCAAGTCTTGTATTCCAGATGGGAAAAAAGGGAGAATTCTATGCTCTCTCTTGTGAGCTGCATAGTGGTTCCTGGGAGCAGAGGGGCAAGAGAGAATGCTGTGGAAATGTTTCCCCTAACGTAGAAAATGGCAGTAAGTGTTCAACACCATGTCTGGTTTTGCTATAGCTGAAATGGCACCAGCTATGCAAAGCATCTATGAATTTGGATCTAAGGAAGGTAGGCTCAAAGAACTGATCCCTTGGCTTCTGGAGGACCTGAACAGATTGATGCATGAAGGCATGAACTACCTGTAGATCTAGCCTTCTCTGAGGACTGTGAAATATGACTATTTATACATTACTACATTAATGTGGTA
Organism: Acrocephalus scirpaceus scirpaceus; assembly: GCA_910950805.1. Taxonomy (NCBI): domain Eukaryota; kingdom Metazoa; phylum Chordata; class Aves; order Passeriformes; family Sylviidae; genus Acrocephalus; species Acrocephalus scirpaceus. The sequence continues at coordinate 38,643,084 of OU383773.1, read as the reverse complement.
CTGTGTTTACCTGTGCAGGTGGCTTTTCTCTTTCCCTTTCTAATGAAGAATTGTTACACTTGGAAATGGGGAAAATTAGCTCATGAGGTACCTGAAGATTTTTTCCCAGATTTCAGGCTTGAAGATGTTGGCTTATTAGCAGCCCTTGATAAATTTTAACTGGTCCCTGTGATTGCCAAACAAGTGCTGACACAAGTTATACTAAGAATAATTTAATGCAAGGTTAGATCAGATGATCTCTAGAGATATTTTCCAATCTAGGCTTTTTTATGATGGTATAAATGGATGATTACTTTTTAATAGCTGCTTGACTTAGAGGCAGAGATATGTGTATAACTGATCTTTTGGTTAACTGGATGAACAGAAGGTCAAGAAGGGAGAGACAGTGTTGGGAAACAAAATTTTCCAACTCTCGGCAAGCTTTCTTCTCCCATTACAGAAACATTTAGCATTGTCTCAAGGCATTGCATTCCAGGCAAAATGGAACAATTTCTACTCCTTTCACAAAGACTATATTCAGCTAGGGTTTTTTTGAACAAAATGCTACTTAGGATGAAAAATCAAAATGTTTAAAAACGCATTTCAAGCTTTTAAAAAAATGTGTTGTTTTCTTGAGGGAACTATTCATGAATTTCTGAAGAGGCGACTGAAAGCATGGACAGTCTCCAGCGAGCCCGACTTCATTTTTTGCCAGATAGACTATTTCATTAAAAAACAATCAATCCCTTTGTCTGCTTAATCACTGTTCTGACAGTCTGCAAAGGAAAGACGAAGAATTCCTGCTCCATGTGGCACTGCACAGAGTCACATGAAGGCTAAATGGAAAGCCAAACCTAATTTTGCAAGAAGCCATTAGGAGCCGTGGGCTCTCCAGTCCCACAAGGATAAAATCTTAGCACAACAAGGTCCAATGTTTAAAAAACAACTGCCTGAAGGTCTGCTCACCAGCCTGCACTTACCCATTTAAATACCTGGGCTGGTGGCATGCAAGGTACTTAGCAAGCAGCACCTCCAGTTAATTTGATGGGAAATGCTGGCTGATCAGCACTATTCAAAGCCACACCAGTTACTTTGGAACCTTCTTCCTCACTAGATTACTAAGATAACTATTTTCCCTAACATCCAGGATTAATAATAATTCAAAACGGAATAATTAAATAATAAATTGAAAGAGATCAAACCTCTGCAAAAGGAAAGATCCTTATAGCTCAGATAAACCAAAATAATAAACAGAAATTGTTTCCCAAGGAAGCAATTCTTTTAGGTGCTGCATCAAAACTGAGCTGAAAAGCCAGGATCACTCTCCTGGACAAGCTGAGCAAATAGGACTGTGCTCCAAGCATCTGAGCAACACTGGCTGAAAAAAAAATGAACGATGAAGCAGAGGCAAGATGCCGATTGACTGAGGGCATATGGGAGACCTAAGGACAACAATCAATCATGGATCTGTAAGATGTTTAAAGATATTCAATGCAAGGGAGCCAGCAAGGGAACAGCATCTGTGTGCTCAGACTGGCTGCAGCACCTCCAAAACCCGGCTCAATCCAAACTAGGGGGAAGCACTGCCATGAGCACCAGCTCCCCGCACTGCCTCCCGCTGCCAGGGAGCCCCACACAACCTCCTCGTCACAGCGGTGTCACTTGAGCATGGAGAAAAAGCCCGGGTCTCTAAATATTTGGACAGCCCGTGTATTTTGGCAGCATGTTGGATTTCCTGCCCAGGGTTTGCAGGGACGCCTGCTTGGACATGCCGGGATGGCAACGCCCAGCACAGGCCGCGGAGCGTGCAGGTTGGATGGGGAGCACAACCACCGCTGCTGCGTTTGAGGCTAATCAGGTTTGATGTCTCACCTCTTGGTTCAGCATGGGCTTGCAGCCCGAGTTTTTGTTGGTGAGCTGCAAGGGTGCTATCTGGCTTGTCATGTCTAATAACTTTCTCTTCTGAAAGCTGATATGCTGAAAGATCTGTGCTGCTGATGTTAAAAGCTGGATTTTCAATGCCTTCTGTTGCTGCTCTCTCTTCTTTTACTATAGAAAACAAGGAGGTCAGAAGAGCACATTATAGCAAAGTGTATTTCAATGACAAGCAGAAAATTCCTTCTAGTAATTCCTTTGCTGAAAGACTCAAGTGTATCGTCCTCAAATGTCGCCAAAACAGAATTAGGTTAAAATTAACTCTAAAAAAAAAAAAAGAAAAAAAAAAAGAATAAATGATTAAAATAATTACAAATTGCACCCTGACAAGCAAGAGCAAAATTTCGCCTACAGCCATTTGTCTGTAATTAGTTAATTAATCCTTACACAAATTATGAGCAATAACTCATCAAGCAAGGCTCACCCATCAGAAATTCAGCCGACTTGGATTTCTTCTGCTTAGTTTGCTTCAGAGCCTTCTGCTGGAACTTCTGGAGGGAAATTGTTAAATGAATAAATTAGCTAAAGAACGAAGATCATCCTTTATGATCCACAACTAACACAGTATTTTAAATATGGGATGGCATTGAAATGTCATTTAATTTAAATCTCTGCTAAAGGGGTCAAACACTAATTGAACAACAGAAGTGGAAGAATTAAATAAAATAGAAGAAAAGTTAAAACAAATGCCAAATGAAGGTCACATTAAAATACTTTGTTTTTCCCCAATTTTAATTAATGCAAAGAAACCTCAACAAATGAAGAACATTATAAGACTTGTCTCTCAGTATGCATTCAACAGCAACTGCTTTATTTCACTTGCAGAATGGCAGTGCTTCATTTAGAAAAGTTTAGTTATGTAGCATAGACAGATTTCCCTGTCCTCCTATTTTCTAAGTCCACTTACATAACCAGTGTATCTGTTCATCACAGAGCAGCTAAAAATGAATGAGCTCTACCCTTTCATACAACACAGCAGAATGAAAAGAGAACCAAAACAACTTTAAGTGAGGTGTCACAAAAGAGAGATCACAATCCAGGGGAGAGAGGAAGCAGGACTCATTACAACAATGAAAAGTTCATTTAATATTAGAGAGATGCCAACAAGGGTTACAGTGAAATCAAACAGCAGGAGATCTTGTGGAACCTTAACTCTGACAAGTTCCACAATAATTCCCATGGGGAAGCAAGGCTCAAAAATTATATGGTCACATTGAACTAGGGAAGGCCCAAGTGCTAAACACTCTATTTGTATAATACCTAAAGCAGCACTGGGCAAGAATCACGTGGCTACAGACCTTATTTCAGATTCTGACAGTCAAAACAGGCAAAGATTACCTAAAATAAAGCACATCTGGGAATATTAATCAAAGTCAAAACCAAAGTAAGAAAACAGCTCAGACCCATTTGTTTTAGAAAGTCACATGGCAGCTTCCAAAAACAGCATTATTTTTTCAAGCCAGTTGCTTAATTGTCCAGTGATAAAGACCACTCCTGGCAACATAGCTCCTGGAAAGTGTCAATGCAAAAGGATTAATTACAAGAATCATTGAAAAATAGCAGGTTTTACAGCATCCATCTTTCCCATTTGATTGTGGGTGTCAATTTCCAGTAAAAAAACCAGCATTTGCAGCAGACACAATCAATAAATCTGTCAAAAACAATTGAACCATAGTACTGACACGTTAATATAGATATTAATATCTCCATATTTATACATGTATATATGCACACCCATATATGGGGTTTTTTAAAAAAAAGTGGACATCCTCTAAATTGAGACTAATACCTTACTAAAAAGCAAATATGTAAAAATGACCAGACACATTCTGGAAACTAGAATAAATAAATACAAGAAAAAATTCCTGCAAGCCATATGCAGCACAACTGAAGTTAATGATAATTTTGATAGGAGTTCAATAGGTTCAGAAATTCACCCTATTGCTTCTGATTTTTTAAAAAAATCACATTCATTCAGTTAGTATTTTCAGAATTATGTCTGCTTTGCAATATTAAAGAATTGCTGCATTCCTGCATGCCATAAAATTTTAATTGAGCTGCTTTTAAAGATTCCAGAGTATTTGTAACACTGCTGTGTGATAATTATTCTTACTATGCTGTGTATAATCACCACACAAAACCTTCAACTTCATGTTAACAGCTAAAGAAAAAAATATCGAGCCAAAAATTCTGGGGCAAATTTTCAAGTGGTATAAATCAGTATGCATCTGTAACTCTGATGGAATTAAGCTGATCTGCATTAGATTCTGTATAATCCTTCTGCATGTCAGATTTCCCTAGCAAAACTAAGTGCTCACTATATTGGCCATAGACAACTTTCAACTGTTATAGTCTGAAAAATGCACAAGCTCCTTTCACAGCACAAAAAAGAAAAAAAGCAGTTCCTCCTTCCCCATATACAATAAAGATGCAATCCTACTGCAGTAGGATTTGGAGAGTATTTGTGTATGTGTTTGTTTTGGGGTTTTTATTGTTTGGGATTTTGGAGAGGCTTTGGTTTGTTTTGGGGAGGGTGTTGAGGTGTTGGATTTTTGAGAGGTTCTGCTTGGTTTCTTCAGGATTCAGTACAGTCAACACCAAATTTTGTATTTTTCAGTGACACAAATGACTACATTATTTGGCACTTCAGTGAAATGCCAAGTAGTATTTTTAGGTAATTGATGTAACAGGCTTGTGATCCCTACTTACTGCAAAGAGATGATGCCCTTGTCCCTTGATGCAATCAGATTCTGAAAATGTTTTTGATATTTTTTAGAATGAAAGCAATACTTGATTTCCAAAGCAGAGTTGAATTCTTCCAGTGTCGCTTCTCAACATAACTGAATAACATAGTATTTCAGTGGTGGCCTTTGTGTAATCAACACATGTTCTTGTCACTTTGTGCTTGAGAGGAAATTAGAAGACATTTTCCTTTCATACCTATTTCCAGCCAATTTCCTCATCCTTCTCTCCTTTACACATGAGCAATTTTAAGTAGTGTAAATAACGCTATTTCCCCTGCTTTTTATTTTAGGTTTCCTTTCCAAACCCTTACATTACTTTGCCTTCTCATCAGAGAATATGCAGAAAATTATCCAGTTGCATTTTATATTCATTTTATCATTAGTCACTACTACTTAATGTATGTATTTATGCAAATTTATGTCTAAAGCAAATGTTCTTTAATCAGTTTGCACATACCTGAAAAATTTAGGTTTTCAATAGCAAATTAAATACATGCTTTCAGTGACCATTTGGTATGTTTGCAGGCAAAGTCTGGTTGTGTGAGCATACCAAGACAAATGCACATGAGCACACATCCGTACGGAAAGCCTCCAGTCTGATTACAGATCATTATCCCAAAATAAACATTAAAAAAAAAACCAAAAACCCCTCCCCCCAAAAAAAACCACCAAAGCTGCACAACCTTAAGCTAGATCCTCAAGTGATGCAAAGGCTGTGCTGGTTTACACCTGTGGTGACGGGGGTCCACAAACCAAATGCATCAGCTCTGTCCATCCACAACCAGCACACAGAAAGGGGATGTCCTTTGTCCTTTGCCTGCAAAGTCAAGTTTAAAGCAGCAATTGCTGCTGGTAGCAATTCATCCAACCTCAAATCGCCACGACTGTTGCTGAAAAACAAAAAGTCCTGCCTTTTAATTTTTTTAAAAATATCTTTCCCTTGAGTGTGCTGCATTACAGCAAAGACAAGGGGAGATAGAAGTGTTTGAGCACAGTGCAGACTAATCACTATGCCACTCAAAAAGTGACCTAAACCTTCAAAGTTTTTTTGCACGCCGTCGTCATTAAAACGCACTGCCTGCTCTCCGATACCGACGGAAACAAAGGAAAACCAGGAGTACCAGAACCTGCAGCACTCGCATCTATGGGAGAGCAGCGAGCACTGCAACAACAGCAGCAGCAGTAGCAGCAATGGCGAGGGAAAAAACCCTCATTTATAACCAGTGACAACTAAAACCTATGAAGTTTTTAAAAGAATGTGATTGTTGTCAAAAGGAATTGGGTACAACAATGCTGCGTTCAGCTCTGGTTCCACTCAAAGCCGTGGCTGAGGGGCTCTGGGAAAGCTGCTGGAAGGCTGGTGGGCACAGACCAGCAAGAAAGTGAATTTTGCATACTGTACGGATCATCGCTCAGTTCAGGGCAGTCATATTGAATCTGTGATCAACCAATTGTGCTTCATGAAACCGTCAGCCCTCATTTATGTCTAGCTGTTTTCTTCTGTCCTGCTGTAAACAAGCTCTGCTCTGAGCTGTCTCCCTACCCTTATCTGCTTACGAAGATCACACAGACAGACCTCATCAGCAGCCTTAGAGTTAAAGTTAAAGTTACTGCTTCCAGACAGCAGTCCCTATGCAAGCTGGAAGTCAAAAAGAAGAGCAACTTTGGAATGACAGAGTTTTAGTTCCTTTTAGGAAATGCATACCTTAGATTCATACACATACTGGCATGTTATGTCTCTTTCATGAAATTAAATTAGGTGTTCCTAATATGAACAACTGTTTCTAACATCAGCAAACTAGCTCAGCAGATTCATCCATGGTTTTGTTTGTGGGTTGGTTGTCTTGTTGTTGGTTGTTGGGTTTTTTTTTTTTTTTTTTCCTCTGGGGCCTTGTTCGAATACAGCCAAAAGAGAAGTAGCAGGAAATATTGTCAATCTGGTAGGGCTCCAAGAACCTAATAATGCCTGAAATGCTCTAAGGAGTGTAACGATGGTAAACAGGAACAGGTATGTTGGTTTCTGTTCTCATTCACTTCAGTGAGAGCATTAGCCTTTAAACAAAAAACAGAGCACAGTTTTCAAAGAATGATCCTCTAGCATGAAAAGGGATGGAGCCTCACTAAGCACTTATTCCTCTGTGAACGTATTCACACACACACACAAATGCATTAGTTGGTATTTACAGCATTTAATTCTTGCAACCAGCTGCTAAGCCCCTGTTAAGGCTTTCCTTTATGCAGCTGGAGCTGGAACCTTTTCCTTTCTCCCAGCCTATTACTTTATCTATTTAAGGGATGGCAGCCAAAGAGAAACAGCTTGGTATTTGCACCTGTCTGCTTTAAGCACTCCATGTTGGTTTTTGCAGAGAACAAACTCTTCATTGCTAAAGAGAATGACATTTAGTAGGGTCAAAGATGTTTTTAACTAATTCTGCAGCAATCAAAAATAAATAAAACTAACTAAATAAACAACACTCTGTTTATTCTAGCTAGACAATGAGGCCAAAGCAAAAGGCTTGCCATAAAAGAGCAGCTCAGTGTGTAGGTGGAAGATGTAACCCTGTGTGTCTAGTCTAATAGAACACCAGCCACAGCTAGGCATGAGTGAACCTGCACGCTGCCCACGCAGGAGCACGTGGGACAGCTTTTGCCTCTTCCCCTATAAAATGCAGAAACGCTTCAGAAAGCAAACCTGCCCAAAGAATCCTTATGAATTTCTACATAGCAGACTGCCTTTGGAGGACCCACAGAAAACTTTGCTACCTAGACGGTCATACCTATGAGAAAATTGTTTTTATATGATTAAAAAGAAATGTACGCTCCGTTCATGTGTATGCTCAGAGGTGTGCAAGCGTGGCCGTGCAGAGCCCCACTAGCTGGAGTGTAAATCAGGGAGGGTGGACATCAGGCGAGTAACCCATGTGTGATCTTTCAGCCTTACACAAACTCTCTTAACACTCTTGCTTCTTCCTAGAAAACAAATGCGGTGCTTTCATTTACAATTGCTCTGAAAGAAACACAATCTCACTAGTGTATTAGTTCACTTACTAAGAAGTAGTTGTTTTATTGCGTGCTCTTAAAATAGAAAAGCCCTCAAAAACTCAAGCTACAGAGCTGATGACAAGAACAAAAATGCCAGGGGAAGAAAAAAAAAACTAGAAGGGAAATAAAACAAAGTAAAACATACAATTTATTAAACAAAACATTGGTGCTGCATTTTGATTTCATAAATTGTCCCCATTTGTACTTCCTGTTTAAACAATAACTAACATGATGATGGGTTAAATGAAGTTGAGATTGTCACAAACGTGGCCTCACTAGTAATTAATGTAGTTTAATATGGTTGTTGGCACACATCTCACATGACAGATAATGTTCCAACATGTCACTGATAGGACCTTTCAGCACAGCTTTAGGAGATCTACCAGGCATTGCCGAGGTTGGTTGGGTCAAAGGGTTGAACCATGTGTAATTCAGAACAGAAGAGGTCCCACGGTCACTCCACAAAAACAATTACACTACTTATTTCACTCCATCCCTTGCCCGAAATTCACAAGCCTCACAGTTTCAGCGCAGTCAATCTCACTCTGCCCTGGGGCTATGAGCCACATGAAAATATGTGGTGCTGTGTTTATAAATCTAATCAAAAATAGAAACAGTAGACAAGCACAATGAGGTCCTACTATGGATCATGGGAATTCTCTAAATTCTGAAGGCACTTTTGTTTAACTTCTGTGGGCCTTCTCCTACCATTACATTGTCTGGTACTCTCGTTAATCATCTCCTTGACTTGTCAATGCTATAAAGGAGCCTGCGCGTCTGCTGACTTCCCTCCCATCACACTACAAACAATATTATGAAATAGCAATGCTAGGAATAGCCCCTTTAACTTTTCTCTTTGGAAAGCACGGCTTTCTCTTCACTTACCTCTTTCTCCATGCCAGCCTGCCCTTTCTCAGACCTGCAGCAAAGAATGCTTCCTCCTGCAACAAAGGAAAGGCAATATATCTGAATTTTAGTCTGTACAGTTATTAATACCACTAGGTTTAACACACAGGCTTGCAGAGCACCAGCCTATAAACCTGCGGGGATGGGGGGTGATCTTTCCTGGTGCCATCCCTGCTCTGACCTTGTCAAAGAGCAAAGGGATGATGTAGTGCTGCTCTTTCTTTTCTTTTTGAAAACAAATTTGCATCAGACCATTAAAAAACCCCAAAACTGCTAATAAAATAAACAAAAAGACCATAATTTAAGATCAGATGAAGCAATGTCAACAAAAACCTAGTTTTAAGTGGAAGCAGTCCAGAAGGATAATTTCTATCACCACAGAGTAACTACTAAAATGATGCAGTTTGCTGTGAAATACACCTTACCTGAAGACTACAGTACCAAAGCTTTCAAACACAGGAATGCTTCTGTAATCTGGCATTTACGTGGGTCCCATTTGTTCCTCATTCCCTATGCTGGGATTTCCAATGAAAGGATGAAAATTTTCCCTACTTTGAGGTTATAATTAAGCAAATATACAGTAACTTCAAAATTTATATATCAGCAAAAAGGCCTCAATTTTATACCAGCTACTTTTGGTATAAAAAAAATTTTGATTCTCTATGTGGAAACAAAATTTATTCATTCAAAACGGCCAGAGAAGTTGCCTCTGTGCCCACTGAAATCAATGGCAAAACTCAGTTTGACTCCCCAGTTGCAGGACCTGACCCACAATGAATAACAAGCTTCTTCCTTGGCCAGATTTTCCCTTGTGCATTTACACAAACACATTTTCAGGTTATTTTGCTGAGCCTGAAAACAAAACAAGACTTAGAACAATTAAAAATATCCCTTCAGAGTCCCTCAGAAGCCTTAGGTGACCTTCTGGGTCAGAATATGCCCTGTACATAATACATACTTGAGGAAACTCTCTCTCCTGAGGGCACCAGGCAAAGAAGTGCCTAATTCTGAGTATGTGCTTAGATTTCATTGAAACCAATACAATGGACAGTGGATGGGGCCACAAATGCTCCACGGAAAAAGGCTGCATTGTCACTCCAGTTTCTCACTAATGAATGAAGGGCTGAGCTTTTGCCCAGGCTTTACTGATGCTGAGAGCCTGCTGACCTCTGCCATCACTCCTTGATTCCAGTGCCCTTCTCAGGGTGCCAAGGCCATCGAAGCGATGCCAAGGGCAATGAATCCAGCAGCTCCTGCTCCTCCTAGAGCCAGCCCTGCCCAAACAGCCCCTGCACCATAGGCCACAGCTGTTGCAAAGCTCTCTGCTCTGGGGCACTGTGCAATATTGAAAATAAAGCCCCAACAAGACCCCACAGATGGGCTCAAGTCATGTGTCTGATCATTGTATGTCTCAGGAAACAAGCCCAGTCCCAATTCCAAAATCTGGGATGGGTTTTCAGGATAAGGTAGTATGTGCACTTCTTTTCCAGCTACTGGAACTGTACGTCCACTGAATGCAACAGGTAACTAGTTTAAAGCCCAATAGCATGGCATATTGCTTGTTACAATTCAAAGGGGAACAGCAAAAAAGAACCACCTGTATGAACCAAAAGCAAAAAAAAAAAAACAAACTTGAAAGAGCTCCTTTCCTCTTCAAAGTACAATGGTGAGAAGTTGGCAGCAGAAGAGAACTGATCAAGACATAAACTGTGAATTCAACATTTTCATCCATGGTCAACATCTGTGCATTGTAGAAGAGCCAAAGATGCAGCAATAAGGTCTTACGAAGCCACAACAGTCCAGGAATCCAAACATTAGTGGGAAGATTTGGAGTTTCAACTTAAAAATTGTGACTGATGAAATAAGGACAGCAAAGGCAAAGATAGATAAACAATGAGTTCAGAAGAGACATTAATAACATTAGGGTCTAAACACTGATTTTCTTAGAGTTTGAGAACTTCCTATTATTTGGGTTTTCTGGGATTTTTGTTTATTTGTTTGCTTTGGTGGGGAACACTTTATTGTTTTGTGTTTTTTTAATGAAGGTGATAGACATTGCTTTTTGTTTTTTCTTTACAGTACCAAACATCCAACACGTTCAACAGTGCATCAACCGACGTTGAGTATGGCCTTAGTTAACCTCACCAGCCTATTTTCTTTAGCTGGATAACAGCTGAATCATTAGCATTAAACTAGCTTGCATTCCTGAAAGGATACAGCAAAAACAGAGTACATGATCTTCTCAGCAATCAAAATGCAATATAAAAAGTATTCGAGATCCCACCAGGTATTTTATTTCATACGCAGCTGATGTATTTTGTATGAATTAGGGATGGACTTTAGTTATTTTTAAGCCCATTTGTAGTAAAATGGCAAAGCAAAACAATTACTTAGAAGTTCTTATACTGGATATTCCACCTTTTTTTCTAATTTTTCACCCAATTATGCTTTTTTTTTCCCACAAGAGGAAAAACTAGGGATGTTAGATTAAATATGCAAGATATATTAATAACTTTCTGTAGTGAAAGTAATCTATTTTTAATACAAAAATGGAGGAATTAGAGAGATGCACAAAATCACTCTTTTAGCACCACAACCCTATTAACAGGCTCCCATCACCAGCTACCGATTGGGAAGAGATCAAACCAACACACTTTTCCACTGGAGCATGCTCAGGTACCTATTTCTCACAAAAGCTGATATTTTATGCTGTATCAGCCACTAGAAACCACTTGGACCAGTGTACAGCAAGGGTCTTACCAACATGGCCATCAAATGTACAGTTTTCACCATGCTGCCTACGCAGAAGGAAAGAACCCTCCTGTTTGTCGCTGTGCACCCAGAATCTCCCCAAAGTGCATCCCAAAGCACAGGCACATCATCACTGGCCAAGGAGAGCAATGCCAGGCACAGCTGAGGTGTTGGAGGCCGCTGGAGGAGGAGCAGCAAAGCAACAGTTTGTCACCATGGGGGCTGTCCTCGCTCCCTCCTCACCTTCACCAGAGCGCCATTTATCACATGCTAAGAGGCAGTGCTGTGGGATCTCTGTGCTACAATATCGGCAGAAATCACTGAGTAAATGATAACCCTAACAACCCTGCTTGTAATTCCCTTTGGACTTTTTCGTAAATGCCAGGTAGCCAGCCTTGGTCTTTAACAAATATTTCTTCAGGGGAAAATTGCACCTCCAGTGGAGACAATCCATCAGTCACTTAAATTCAGTAGGACTGACCTTTGGAGCCAAAAGCATCCTCATGTGCTTATCCTCCTTTAATCATCAATTTTGGGAGCACGTCTTTCAAAGTAATCTCAGATCCATGCTATATTTTTTCTTTTTAATTTTTCTTTTTTTTTTTTTAATTTATAAAGAAAGAAGCTTACTGCAATATGTCTTTATAAAGATCATTAACACGGTCAAAATTAGGCTCACATTCAATTCCTTCACTTGATAGGTTGTGATGTTCCTAGCCTTTTTCTGTGTGCCTGAAAAGACAGATAGACACATGATTTTTCTAAGGAGAAACCTCAGTAGGCAGCTTAGCACCACTCAGCTGCTCACTCACTCTCCCTTTCAGTGGAATAGGGGTGAGAATCAGAAGGATAAATGTACTAAAACTCACAGGTTTAGATACAGACAGTTTAGAACCATAGACTGATTTGGGTTGGAAGGGACCGTAAAGATCATCCAGCTCTAATCCCCCTGCCATGGGCCAGGACACCTTTCACTAGACCAGGTTGCTCAAAGCCTCATCTAACCTGGCCTTGAACAACTTCTAGGGATGAGGCATCCACGTCTTCTCTGGGCAACTCACCACCTACCAGTAAAGATTTTCTCCCTAATATCTGATCTTTTAATTTGAAGCCATTGCCTTTTGTCCTGTTGGTACGTGCTCTTGTAAAAAGTCTTTCTCCATCATTCTTGCAGGCTCCCTTCAGGTACCGAAAGGTATGATTACTCTTATTATTCTATGATTAGAATACCCTGAAGCCTTCTCTTTTCTAAGCTGAACAATCCCAGTTGCGTCAGCCTTTTGTAGGAAAGGTGCTCCATCCCTCTGATCATCTTGGTGGCCCTGCTCTGGATTTGCTCTGACAGGTCCATGTCCTTCCTCCTGTGCTACGGGCTCCAGAGCTGGATGCAGCTCTCCAGGTGGGGTCTCACCAGAGCAGAATGGAGTGGTGGAAACATTTCCCTTGCACTGCTGGCCATGCTGCTTTTGTTGCAGCCTAGGACGTGGTTGGCCTTCTGGGCTGCCAGAATTTATTTTTTGAAATGAGGGGAAAAAAAGAAAAGGGAGTAGGGAGGGAACCACAAGTAAACAGTGATGCAAAAGAAAACAATTGCTCACCACCAACTGACTGATGTCCAGCCAGCCCCCAAACACCTTTCACCCACTACCCTCACACTCAGTTTCATTGCTGGACATGACATCATATGTCATGGAATATCTCTTTGATCAAAGGGGCTCAGCTGTCCCAACTCCTTCCCCTCCCTATCTCTTGCATAGCCCCAGCCCGCTCACTGATGGGGTGGTGTGAGAAACAGAAAACATTTTGACACTCTGTAAGCACTGTTCACCAGTTCACCAACTGTTCACCAACACATCCTCGTGTTATCAACACTGCTAAAACAAAGCCAAAACATAGCCCCACACAAGCTACTATGACAAAATTTAATCTCAGCCCAAACCAACTGGAAGCTGGAAATACCAAAACTTTAGGGTTTGTGCCACCATTTCAGTATTCCCATTTCCCACCAAATGGAAAGCACCACACATGAACGTTAACCACACTGATTCACCCCCATGGTGACCATCTACTTACAAAGTCCCAGGACTCATTTTGAGTACTGAAATTTTTTGTAATCTTCACCTGACAGTCACTATTGAGGGAGGAACAAAATCATCCCCAGCCTGGACAAAAGACTTTCCAGAATGGGATGAAAAGCTCACAGTCTTTCTTACCAGGGTTGTTTGTTTGGCTTTTTTTTTTTTTTTTTTTTTGGCAGAGCTGCCCACTATCAGACTAGGAGACAGCTCAGATGAAGATGGTAGCAGGCAGCAGGATTGACAGACCGAGCACAGCAAGAAAATCATGTTCCTCATGGTCAAGGCAAAAATTCTTTTTTCTCCATTTTTCCACTTGTAAAACAGGCACAGTAACACTCCTTGTCACCTTAGTGATTCTACTAGCCATGGTGAATTTCTGCACACCACCACAGATGCAATATTATCGTATCAGGAACCTCAGCACTACCACTGCCCTTAATTTTCCCTTCCCACCTACATCCCAGCTCTTAACCAGCAAAAAGAAAAAAAAAAAATCTTTTCTTTTCATTACAGAAAGTTTTGTGACTTGCAATTCTTAAATTACATGGCCTTCACATTACAGAAGAATGATAGTTATAAGTACCTGCACATGAAAGTTGAGACATAAGAGCTGCACAAGAAATCCTGAAAAAAAATATATATATATGCTTTAGAGACAAAACCAGTGAATTATTCTGCTGGAGCAGAAACAGCATTGTAAACTCTAAGAAGACATCATAAGCAAAGGTAAATAAAAAAATCTAAGTATAAAATACTTGTTAGTCAACATTTGTGACAAGAGCCCAAACTTCTTTATAAAAGTGTTTGGGTTTCCTCCCTAATTTGTTTTCAGGGAACAAGTAGTTTTTGACTTTATTTTGTATTTGCCATAGAGTTCAGTACTTCCTCATGAACATCTATTTGTATTCAGTATCTGGTTACCACTACTACTACAAAGAAAAGCAAACAAATCAGAAGTTATTTTTATGCACCCTGCAGTTTAGACAATCAGCTTACAGTGATTGGAGCATTGTTTTCCAAGAAAGTTTCACTGTAAATAGTACAACCTGCACCAGGAAAAATTCCATTTTGCTGTTTGTTAGTTCATAGATCAAAATTTCAAATATATGTATGAAACTGTAATATTAAAGGGTTTTCTCTCTGAGTTATGTAAGAGTATAAGCAAGGACTTACTGGAAAATTCAAGAAAATGCCTCTTGTAAAAGTTGCACTTGTTACATACATTACTTCAGGTATCAATATTGTTTCTAATAGATCAGGAGAGTTCCCTTTCAGTCAAAGAGACAGAAATCATACTGTATGAGCAGTCCCAGAAGGAATACCTCTAGTTGTTCAAAACATATTTCACTTGCCTCTGGCAGGAGTTCCCGGATTAGTGTCATACACGTGTCAACACGAAACAACATAGGTTACTCGTTCATACATTCCCATTTGTCCCCCTTATATCAGCCTATATGCCAGCTGACACTGACTACACATATATATCAATATATTCAAGCCAGCAAGTGCACTCCTCCGTCAGGCACTTGTTAATGAGACATAACCACCACGTACAAGTGAAACTGAGGCAGTGGCTTCTATTACTGAGAAAGTGGCACAAAGCAGGCAGGGAATTAGGGATTCAGGAATGCATTTTTAATTTGCACACCACTAATTAGAAATGGCAGTGTGTATAAAGACATATTTTGACTAATAAGCAGAGTTGCAGTTTGGTTTTTAAGACCCAGTTAGCTGATAATATCTAGATGCACAAAGTCTGCAGTGGTTTCCATTAGTTTTCAATCAATAATAGCAGGAAAATTGTGCCTGGCATGTTTTAAACTTGGTATTTCCAGCCAGCACAGCTAGATGTGAAGTTTCTTTGTCCCAGCCAGGAAATCAGCAATTGAAATCCTGACTACAAGATTTGAATTCTTGGATTAAATCTCCCCTTGAAATAAATGCTAGTGATGTTTCATTTATTACATGTGAAAAATAGCTACCTCAGGACCTTGAACAAGCAAAGAATAGTCAAATATGACTGCTTCTGAATTCCTGCATTTTGGCATAGATTGCACATCCAATAGGCCCAAAGCTGTTTTCTAACCAATGGAGAAGCTGTAAAACTGATATGCCATCTGCATGACTTCCTCTGATAGAGTAGAAGAGTCAGCAGCCATCCCCTGACATGTTCTCCTTGGTGATGCAGCAGCTTAATCAATTCCTGCTGTCTGCCCCCTCCTTCTCTCCAGCCATTCATTCCTGTTCTTGGAAAGCAGCTCACTGAAGTCTCACTGGGATGTATTTACCATAGATCTTAAGCCAGGTTAAAAAGACCTGTCTCCAAAACACCACTTTTTTTATTATTTACTTTGAAAAATTTCACTGGTGCTGCTAATGGTTGTGCCACTACAGTAAGGGCACAACAAACTCCATCAAGTAAAAAGATTATCCTTAAGTGAACTTTCCCATCAGAGAAAACATATACTGAAACTAGACCCTCATAACCACATTAAAGTTTACTACCAGCCCCATAAAAAAGATTCTGAAAATATTTGTTCCTCCACCAGCAGAACAAAGTGAAAAACACTGACTGATAAGAGCTAGAATAGAATCTACTACCAATAGCATATTGCAATAGTTATAGCTAATTAAAACAAAAGAAAAAACCAAAACAAACAAACAACAACAAACAACACCAGAAACAAAACCAAGGAAACTTTAAATGAGGTAGCATCCAGCCACGATTTGAGGATTTAGAAACAGGAAGGAGACACATTACCATGTGCAGCAATCCAGCACACATCCAGAGAAGATGCCCACACGTGGGGTGTGTGTGTCTTCTCACCTGTCCACTGCCTTGGAGAAGAGCAGGGCAGCCCTACTTCCTTCTCATCCCTTTGGGTACAACTTGATGCCCCACACCTACTTCTCCAGTTTTGGATTAGTGCAGTCTGGAAGTAAAAAAACAATGAATTTGCCTTTCCACCCAGGGTATTCAAAAGGCTTACAGATCAGTGAAGATTTTTTGAGGTTTTAGTGGCATACTAACATTTTGATAAGCTGACTTTGAAGAGGTAGTTTCACTTGATAAGAGGGTTAGTTGAGCCAGAAGCAGCTGTTTTCTGAGCATCACTTGCTATGTTGGGATAGTGAGGCTTGGATTTCTTGGCTTTTGCTGTCTTGGGTCACACCCAATCTGAAAATAGACTTTAATATTGCATTTTTCACTACTTCAGAAAAGAGTTTGAAGGCCAATGCTACAAAGCATGTTATTCACTCATTTAAGACACTACAGTCTATAGGTTCATTGATTGCCTAGTTAGGATTTGGTTCAGACAATTAGTAGAATTTAAAAGCATCTTGCATATTGAGTGGAAGACATTAAATGAGGATGAGGTCTGTAATTTATAGGTCTCAGTCCTGAAAAACATTTATGCACACACTTTCTCTTTGCATAAATTACTTTATTGAATGCAGCAGACTAATGTTTAAGCTTACTCCCAACTGAGAACATTTGTAGTAAGACAATGTATGAAAATTTCTACAGAACTGAAAAGATATGATTACACTTAATTTTTTTCTGACTCCTCATCCTTCCTTTTCCCTCCGTCCCTCAAATACCAAATTAAGGACTTAAGGAACTCATTCTAGAATCTTTTCAGTGATTTGAGGTTGGTATAATTTCAATTATTTAAGAAACTGTTCCTCATTTGGTGAAGATGAAAATGGTTTCAGATACTTACTGCTGATCAGTCATACTCTAAAAACTAAAACAACTGAAGTGGACATAAGACAGCCCAAATACTAAGCTCTTTTTCAAGAGAAATTTCAACATGTTTCTTTCATACCTTAATAAACTGAGAGTTTTCTCATGCAAATTTTAATAGCAGACAATACAGAGTCAAAAAGGGCGCTGCTATAACACGAGATTGTATACAGTTTCTTTTCACCCAATTTTCATTCCTATTAATTTATTGTCCAGGGGTCAACTACTTAACAGAATCCAAAAAATTAAAACTGACAGATGAAAATCCTTACCAGTTGCCATTTGCTACTGCTTTTTCTTCAAGTGAAACCTGTGCTGGCCTGGTTTACTACCTACCCAAAACAGGGGCCACAGATTACTCAGTGGAGCAGCAGTAACTTCCAGCTATTAATGAGTAGCAACTTTTGAGACCAGACTGATTTTGTCACTGCAGACTGTCCCACTGCAGCCTGCATGGTGCTGTGCAGAAGTCAAATAAAGCACAGAGCCCACTGGAATCGATGAGGAGACTACCACTGGGTCTGGAAAACTTGAGAGCGTGCTGCCAATAAGCTACATAAGTCCCACCCAAAATGTAGGGACAACTAGAAACCTCAGAAAATCCATAGAAACTGGTAGAAACAGCAGAACTGACCTTTGTGAAGTACTAATGCTCACAGAGATACATCACAGGTTGGACAGCAATTGACAAGAATTATATATATAGCATGTTTATTCTGAATGATATTTTCTTGTTATTCCCATGATAGCTGGAAACATTTAACATCACTGGTTTACTTCCTTCCCTTTAAATCAATTCACCTCCTCAACTGTTAACCAAACTAAATGAGAATTTGCATAAGGCCACGATAAACTCTTGTGGATGCAATCTCTCCCTCAGACTCCAAGAGATTATTGAAAGGGCTAACACAGCCCTACAAGTGAGCAGGTGATTCTGCACAGTCCCACCTTGCCTCCTCACACCAGGACTTGGAAGAAACCTTCAGCAGATCTTCCATTTTGTTCCATCTGAACCAAACCTATGGTTTTCCTCTGTACTCAATAGAAAGTATAGAAAGAAGTAGTAGTAAAATGCAGAATATACAGCTCAAAATACCCCTGTCAGGCCATGGCTCACTGATGTGGTCTTCCTAGTTAAGATTTTTCATGTTGCAAGTGGAAACTGTATTGCAACAGTGGCAATTGTATGTGACTCTTTGTCTCAGAATGGATGGACTAATTCTCCTCTATTTTTAACTCATGAATCATAAATGGATGACATTTCAGTTTGAAGTTATCAGTATTCCCATAGGTTAAGTTTAAGCCTTTGGATATTTACTTCTTACACTTTACACTTTGATGAAGGTAATCTTTAAGATAAAAAAGCAGCTGTTCTTCCTTAAGAGTCATAAAGAATGCGTAAAAAAAATCCATTTTCTTTTTTCCTTTGTTTCCTACTTCTCCCCTTCTTCCCCTCATCTTTTTAATATCTGAATTAAGTGTGTAAAAACTTGTCTTTAGGGAGATTTTGTGGATGCTTCCAGAGCAGTGGACAGCTGGACTAGGAAATACCTTCATCTGTTGAATTAGTGAAGCTGCTGGATCTCTCACATGAATCCCTGCAACTGGTTATTGGGTGTTTCATTTAATAAAGACCAAAGAAAACAAAACAAAGATGATCACAGGAGTTTATGCTGCAGTGAGCTGTGTATGGGCAAGTCACTCCTCAAGCGAAATCCAGCAGGACTCTGAGATCCCAAAGGTCATCTGCAACAGCATGACTGCAGGACTGTTGGCTGAATTTAACATGGAACCCATCCTCTAACTGCCTGGCCACATGCAGTTCCTTCATCCACTTAATTGCACCAGATGAATGGATTCTGAATGTCACTTTACATGAATAATGAGGTGTTGTAGTTTAATCCCAGCCAGCAACCAAGTCCCGCACAGCCGCTCACTCACTCCAACACCAGTAGGATCAGGGAGAGAACTGGAAGGATAAAAGGTAGAAAAACCATGGGTTGACATAAAGATAACTTAATAGGGAAAGAGAAAGTAGCTCACACCAGCAAAGCAAAACCAGGAATTAATTCACTTCTTCCCATGGGCAGGCAGGTAGGTGTTCAGTCCTCTCAAGGAGAGCAGGGCCCCATCACATGTAATGGCTACTTGGGAAGACAAATGTCTTCACTCCAAACATCCCCCCCTTCCTCCTTCATCTCCCCATTTTACATGCTGAGCATGATGCCATACGGTCTGTAATACCCCTTTGGTCACTTGGGGTCCTCTGTCCTGGCTGTGTCTCCTCCCAGCTTCCCATTCACCCCCAGTCTCCTCAATAGTGTGGCAGTAGGAGAAGCAGAAAAGGGCTTGGCTCTGTGCAAGCTCTGTTCAGCAATAAGAAAAACATCTCTGTATTATCAATTCTTTGTTCAGCACAAATCCAAAACAGCCCCATACCAGCCACTGTGAAGAAAATTAACTTCCCTCAAACCAAAACCAGCACATAAGGAAAACTGGGCATTAAAGCTTGCCTCTAACCTTGAGGGCTTCTTTCTTTCCCCTGTACTAAACCATGACAACTTATTTGATAGAACAATAAATATCATATTAGCACTGGCACTCTGTAGCATACTATAAGATTCTTAGCACTTTATTCTGCCCTAAAAACACTGTTTCATGCCAACAAAGTAGACTTATCTGTGGTCTTTGGCTAGAGATTCTGAAGTCCATACTTTTGCATGGAAGGAAAGTATTTCCTTTTGCATGCAAATAAAGTATTTAAGGTAATGGTTTTATGAAGCAAACAACAACGCTTCACTGTATTGACTCCTTTTTTTTCCATCAAACGTTTACTACAACAATAGTACAGAAAAGCAACAGGACGGATCAGAACCAGGACTCTTCCTGGTCATCCCATCAGCAAAAACGATTGACATGATATTTTTCAAAAGAGTTGTTTTGTCATCTTACGAGAGTTATAACCACTTTTGTAGTCTTTAGTAATAAGTTCTAAGATGGGTTCACCTTAACAAAAAGATGGATCTGGATTCACTATCCCACAGATCCCACAACAAAGCATATGCAGATATTTAACGTGTTAAAAGCACTTTTTGTTTTTCCTGCCCGCCCTCCCTCCCCCCCCAAGCAGAAAAATCACAGGAAGGAGACAAGTTTCAGGAACCAAGATATTCTACTTGAACAAAAAAACTTAGATTCAGTTCTTGGCTTTGATTCAGGTTCACTGTGTAATCTTGGACATGTCTCCAAGCTTAACTGCTAAGATTGTTGGATGGTATGGACACATAAGTTGGGAAAGCTATCCAGACTGGGGGACCTGTTTCAAACCCACAGAGCCTGTCATGCCTGAATCAAAAATTAGATTTTGAAATAGCCACTGGGAATACATCCTGGCAGCAAAGCCATTCCCTGGAGGGGAACTTACGTTGACAGTGCAGGAAAAGTTGCAGGAGAGAAAAGAAAAGCTCTGGCCCAGCACAACTGGTTTGGCACAGGATCTGAGTTTTGCCACACACTCAGCCATGGCTGCAGTTGAGCACAGCTACTGGGGTCGTTGGTTTCCCGTGATGGGGAAAATGCATTTTTAGAAATTAAATTTGGGGTGATAAGGAAAGTAACCTAAAGAGTTTCAGCAAGGTAAAACCCTTGCTTCAGCTACAATGAAGAACAAGCCTTTCTGGCATCATTCAAAAAAAACCTCAACCTATAAGCTGCCATCTGGATGCAAGCTGACCAGGAACACACAATCTTCCTTCTCCTGAAACATGCAAGGCAATTACATGAGTCTCAATGTGAAGTTTACACTTCATACCCAATTCATCTACTAGGAAACAGCTTCCTTTGGCTCACAGGCAACAGGAACAAGCTGGTTTTGTATCAGGATGTCAAAGAATTTGCTTCAGGTAGGACCATGAATGTTCATCCTTGATGCTGATGAGATGCCTTGAGAGCAGCTTCTTTCACACCATCTGCAAATGGTGCTACTGAATATACTGAATACTTTCCAGCACCAAGCCCAGGGGCACGGTTTGCATCTCAACGTAGCCAAGTGAGGAAATTCTACTTCAGTGTCCTAGACCAAAATCACCACAGGTGCAGAAAGTTACTAAACACAAGCAGCTGCTTCATATAACATAAGGATACTTGAAAGGGGCAGTGAAGGAAATTGAGAGACCATGTGTGGGTGTGAAACATTGCATGATTGTGGATATGGAAGAAGGAGACCATATGATACCAAATCAGATAAAGCTTCGTATCAGCAGTAAATTTGCCTGTTCTTACATGAAACAGTTTTAAGTGATAAGAGGAAAAAGAGTGGATGTTAACAGGGATTTTGCACCAGGACTTCAGCCTCCGTAGACTGTTACCCACAATTTTTTAGTAAAGCTGCATCATCCTATACTCGTAGAGGATAAGTCTCTGACTTATGTGGAAAACTTCTTGATTTTTTTTTTAATGCAGTTTCTCCCAGGAGTTGTTGCACTCAAGAAGTGAGTGTGCTTCAAATCCTGAACAATGGAGGCTGCTGGTAGTAATAGTACTAAACCACAACACTGTGTTGAGTTCAACCTCTGTTTGCATTTCAAAGAACCACAGACTGCTTTGGGTTGGAAGGGACCTTAGAGATCATACAGTTCCAACCCCTACCATGGGCAGAGACACCTTTCATTGGACCAGATTGCTCAAAGCCCCATCCAACTTGGCCTTGAACATTTCTCCAGGGATAGGGCATCCACAACCTGTTCCAGTGCCTCACCTAAATGTCAGTAGAGAATTTTTTTCCAATATCTAACCTAAACCCACCCTATTTCAGTTTAAAGCCTTTACCTCTTGTCCTATCACTACAACCCTTTGTAAAAAATACCTTCCAGCTCTCTTGTGGGGCTGCTTCAGAAACTGGAAGGCTGCTCTAAGGTTTACCTAGAGCCTTCTCTATTTCCAAGCCGAAAAACTGTCTCAGCCTGACTTCATAGGAGAGGTTCTCCAGCTCTCCCGATCATCTTTGGCCCTTACCTGGACTTGCTCCAACACGTCCCTTTTGGGGCATCCAGAACTGGACATAGTAACCAGGCTGGGTGTCGTGAGAGCAGAGTAGAGGGCAAGAATTGTCTCCCTTGATCTCATCACACTTCCCTTGATGCAGCCCAGGACACTGTTGGTCTTCTGGACTTCAAAAACATATTGTTAGGTCATGTTGAGCTTCTTGCTAACAACACCTCCAAGTCCTTCTCCTAAGGGTTGCTCTCAATCCATTCTCCACCCAAGCCTATTTGTGCTTGAGATTGTCCCCACTCAGGTGCAGGACCTTGTACTCAGCCTTGAGCTTCACGGGGTTCTCACAGTGCCATGTCTCAAGCTTCTCAAGTCAGGGTCCCTCAGGATGGCGTCCCCTCCTTCCAGCATGTCACCCGCATCACACAGTTTGGTGTCACTGGCAAACTTGCTGAGGCTGTCCTCAATCCCACTGTCCAGTTGCCAACAAAGATGCCCCCAACACCAACCCCTAACACCTCTCATCACTTGCAGATGTTTTGGAATTAAATGCTTTGCTCCTATTTGTTTCTGTTCCTATGTAACAATATTCCAACTCAGAGACTAACACACTGTGATGTATACTTACACAGTTATATTTGAATATTTTTACATATAAAAGTTAACTAAAGCTAAAGTGAAAATGACTGATAAAGATCTTTCTCTTTCCTTTGTGTTGCTGCCATTAATACTGTAAGTTGTTTCTTAAATACTAGCCAAAAATTTTAGACTCATTTGGGAACTAGTCAAACCTGTGCTCCTGGCTTTCCAGTAAAAATTGTCACACGTTAAGAGACTCACATTTTCTCAGATCCTCCTGCCACCCCTTGTCCATCATTATCCCAGATTAATACCTGTACCTCCTTTGTTCTGCAACGGCCTTTGCTGACAGTTCTGCAAAAAAGTGTTTTGCTGTACCGCATGTTGAGAAATGCATGCCAACAACCATCCTCTCATTTAAGTTACCACGGAGGAGTCACATCATGCCGTTTTCTCTGGGTCGTTTGTGCAATGAATGTCAGGTAAGGCAGGATGTGACTCAGCCATGACTGGGTTCAGAAGCAGGACTCTGAAATCTTCTGGTTTCAGTTTACTTTGGGAACTCTTGGGACTGGCAGAAAAAGGAACGTGAACCAAAAGAAAATTAATGATAGATGCTCTAAACCTTGGTTTCTACAAAGCCTCCATGTATCCCTTCCTCAGAAGGCATTGATTCTGTAGTCCTCTGAGGGGTAAAGTAGATTAGAGAAACTGATTTTCCCTCTCTTTCTATTCCCTTCTTTTCCCAGTTCCACAGAAGAAATCTCCCTTTCCTCCAGCTCTAGGCTGTTTAACATTAGAAGGCAATTGTTCTGCCAGCAGCACCTGGAAAAACTCTTCCCATATGGAAGATGGTATCTCCTCTTTCCCTTCCAGTGAGGGCGGCTTGGATTGGAAACCACCTTCTCATGAACCAGGCCTCAGCTTCCACCTTTGCTTTGAGATAAACCCTTGTTATACTTTCCCTAAGGATATCCTGTGCTCTGAAAGATGGCTTGAGGCCATCTTTCACAAAAGCCAGAGAACTTTGCTTAGCATTCCTAAGCCAGGAGATACACACAAGCATAGGCTAAAGTTCTGATCAAGGCCGTGGAAGGCTGCATCTCTTATACTCTTGTAATTTTACTATAAAACCTTAAGATACACCTGTTCACATTCCTTTAGCCTAGAAAGTCACTTTTTCCTAATAGTTGAATAATATCACAGCCTCTCTTACACGGTGTGTTGAAGGTGAATGAATTTCATTACACTAAATTTCATAGAATTGAACTGAATCTCACAAGACTTGCATATGGATGCCAGATACAGCCACATTTTAATCCTCTGCTATTCATAAAAACAGAGCATATGCCTTTATCAATTCCACTAATCCAAACAAATCTTTGCATGGAATACTTGGCATTAAGAGACAATATTTATACCCTTAAAAAGCAAAGTGATAAGTTTTTATTCCATACATTGTTTTATCTCACTGGATCCTTCCCACTTTGTTTTCTTAGACTGATATGACTCACAAATGGCCCTGCAAATACAGTTCTCCCATACAGACCTACCTACACTAGTGGACCCCCTAAAAGATGCAACAGATCCAAAGAGGGGACAGAATGACCAGAGAGGAAAGAAATTGGAAGCATATAATAACCTTTTAGCTCAATTCCCACAATTTTTCCAGGTAAACATGTCTGATAAGAGCACTTCAGTCATGCACAGGTAGATGACACATTTGTGTGTGGGCAGAGGATGAAATTGGGTGTGGACTGCGTGCCTCTGCAATAGGCACAGTGACAGGTCCAACTCAGCACCAGAGGCGCTGAGTCATCTCTTCAGAGCTTAGAGTTCCTCACCATTCCCTTTATCACATGGAAAAATCCTGACTGAATTGCCTGAAATTTTTTCCTTGCTGGCTGGGGCCCAATCTGAGAGAAAGGCCCACAGCACAGCAGGATTTAGACACACTTGGAAACTTTCCCCAAAGTCCACTGATTCATGGAAAGGGATTGTATACCCCCACAATAACACCGAGCACTCAGAACAGTTATTTTGCTTCTTTTATCCTCCTACAGAATGAGCATAGGTGAAAATAAACAGGCCTGTAAGTATCTTAAGTGACACTTGAAGGATTGAACTCAGAGGCAATTGAAAAATCCAAGTATCTAACCCAGTGTATGGAAGTGTGTAGAGAAAAAACAATATCTATATTTTGGGCAATGATCACTATGATTGTCACAGATGCTGACAGTGAGTAAACATCTCTATATTCTGAAATCATGCCCAGCATCAGTTTCACATTTTCTTTTTCCTACCTTTTCAACACAAATTGGTAAATTAGCTACATGCCAACAAACCCAGTGGCATGATGGCAGAGAGATACTCCCTTATTCTCAAAGCAAAAACACAACTACAGCCAGTCTTAACAGCCTGAGCCAAAGAATACCCCAGAAAATCTTATGAAGGCATGACAATATCACACAATTACACCACAAACAAGACAGCTGTTGTGGCATTACTTCTTGTACCACCTCGTAAGACCATGGCATAAATCTGGTATATATAAATATTCCTGCTGTAGACAGAAAGAAAAAATATATTGTTACTGCATAATTTCCAGACGCAGGTCTTGACCACTTCATATATGCTGTCAAGTGAGAAGCATTATAGGATGCTTCTACATGTATAATGTATAGCAAAGGAATTACATTACCCACACCACTAACAAGGGGGGGAAGGTGGGGCTTGTTAGAATAGGTATTGTTCCCAATTCTCCCCAGCAGATAAAACATACACATGTTGTGGCAAGAGTAGATTGCAGGGGATGAGCAACCAGAGGAGTGGCTAATTAGCCCCTCTAGTTGAGGAGTAATTGATTAAATGTGCCAAGTTCAGGGCTCTAGGCTGGAGGTCAAGCCCATCTCTGTGTCCAGTCCTCCTGCTTTTGCTGTCACTCAGAAGTGGCTCCTGCATCAGTAAAACCTCTAAGATCAGATTGCTAGATAATGTTGGTATCTAAGTCCTCTCTTAACATCTGGCTTTGTAGTAATCTTAATTGGTAATCAAGTTCTCAGAGAATGGTTTGTCTGTTGAAGAAAGCAAAGTTTCTATTACAGCTTAGAGAGCTTACCTCCTTCCTGCCTAATGCAGGATTTCTTTTTCTTTTCACTGAAACAGCTGGAGACCACCACCATGGGAGACTGGGAAGTGAACTGGATGAACTCTGAATCTAACATAATCACAGTTTCTGTTCTCTCAAAAAAGCATGATCAAATGATTAATAATGAGAGTGAACCATAACTGAGACATAGGCTGATCCCAGAAAGTGAGTCAAGCCAGAAAGCTCACCAGCACGGATTTTTATATCAATATCAAAGATCAATTTGGTCAGAAGGTTCTTAAAACCAAAGTCAAGGATGAATGACTAAAATCTGGGTAGACAAGATCCTGCAGCAGCCATCAGATAAAATCAATTAAAAATGCAGTTTGTTATGGAAGTCAGTCAGCTCCCTACATGTCCCAACAACGGTACCCCCAAAAATGCAAACCCCAGCTGTACATAAATAGACAGTTCAGTCCTTCACATACACCCTGGCTGCCTCTCATTAGCATGAAGCCTACATGTATTATCATGGTTTGTAGAGGTCTGACAACAGAAGCCCAAGCAATGTTATCTCAAGGATTCCTTGTGCCCCCCAGGCGCTCTCTGTGCCCTCCACTGCCTTTGTGCAGCAGTTGGACCACGAGCTGACTGCAAAGGCAGCCTTTTGTTCTGTTTGCAGAAAACGTGTGAGTGACGACAGCAGCAGGAATAATAAATATAAATGGTATTACGCACACATGCAAACATCCCTGCGGAAAATTCAGCCACAGGGTGAATACCAAAATTTTACTTGTCACTTAGCTATTTATAAAGTCAAAGAGACTCAGAAATAGCAAAAAATACTTATTCTTGCCAAAAACGTCTCCCAGAGTGGACAGCCCCAGGGGCTGAGATCTGAATTCTGCTCCAAACAGCAGTGGTACCTCCCCAGCGGGGAATTCCCAAAACAGGAAAGATACCCCAGAGCTGACAAAAAGCCAGGAGATTTGGCTCCCACGCCAGACTTCCTCCAGCTGTCAAGACAAGTGTGTCATGGTTAAAAGACCTGCTGTGCTCTGGCTATTTCCTGCTGAAGCTGTGGCAGGCTGGGCAAAGACAAAAGGAGCTCAAAGGCTCTGTTGAGCATCTCTGGCCCACGATCAGAAACATGCACCCAGCCCCATCCTCTCCAGTGGCATCCAGAACTGCATGGCATTGCAGACAAAGTCTTTTTTCAGTCCCTATATGCCTTCTAGCACCCTTTTTGTAGTGATGTTTGTATGGCATTACTCAAGGGTTCATCTGTCACTCTGCTGGATGCACTCCTCCTTGCCACCCTCAGAACTGTACCTGTGAATTACCTTTTGCTTCCAAGGTACAAGAAACATCTTTTTGGGGTCAGCACCCTGCTGGGGATTATAAGCGTGCAAACTGAAGCTTTAAACAAGTCCGTGCATCACTGAGGTTACATCTTCAAGGGATGGGGTAAGCCCTCAGGACGGGTGATTTTATCTGCTGATATAAGAGTGGGCAGAGAGAGATCTGCAAGCTGTCCCATGCCAGTATAGACTCAGGCTTTAAAAGTCCCATGTGGTTAAACAGTGACTCATGGCTGATCACTACCTCGCCCGTCAACACTCACCACTGTTTTACATCCATACCACTGTTAGAGCACAATTGAAGGCCACAAGAAGTAGAAGTGAACAGCATTAATTTAGAACACACCACAGCTCACTCAGCTCCTGTGCAAAACAGAAAATCTTGAGGCTGTGGATATTTTATGATTTCTTAAAATAAAAATTAAACATAATTCAAGTCTTTTTTTTTTACATCACCTGTAAAAGAAGAATTGATTGGAGGAACACAAACTGAACACTAGCAGGCTCCTAAAAACCTGTGTTGGTTTTTTTTGCACCCAAGTCTATTCAAAAGAGCACATGTAAATATATGCATAGGAAGCAATACTTAGATGCACATTTTCACACACGTGTATAAATATTCAGTAGAGTACTGTGGCATCCTTTTAAATACAGCATCACTTTAAAACCCTTTATGAGTTGAGACACAGACCCAGCTTACCTTCCCACTTCCCAGCTTCTCTTCACCTTTTGAAACCGAATCCTCCTTGCTGTCTCTATGGTGACAGTGACGTCCACGTCCCCCTGATGAGATGGCTGCTGGCATGCACATCAGGTGCCAGAGCAAATCCGTCAGCAATAGAAACCTCTCCAGCTCCTCCATGGGACACAATGCTCTTCTCCAGAACTCAGTCAGACAAACAACCTGGTAAAGAAAACAGTGTTAAGCCACCATCCTATGCCTAAAAGAGTGGGAAACTGGATCTAAATATGGTGTCTAATATGATTTTATTTTCCTCTTCAATAATAATTACTGCTACTTGAGAAATAAATGTGATAGCACTGCTATCGAAGAGCATATCTGGATAACCTACACAGAACTAATGAAAGGTAATTTCTGCCAGAGGGTTTGACAGTGAGAAGATACTTTCGTCATGAAGTAGAAGTAGCTGATAAGCAGCATGAAGAAAACCTCCTGCAATGTCCATCCACCTGGCACATGGAACCAGCAGTGACAGAAGGATGTTTCTTGGCACATGGTTAGTGGAGAGAGGAGTAAGAGGGGAGATTTTTATCAAGTGCTAAGTGAGAAGCACCAGGTGGGACCTGCAAAGGTGTGCCTTTCAGGCAGCCACAGAAGGTGGCTCCAGTGACTTTCTCTCCTTAGGAGAGGCACAGTGAGCCACTGGGGTTGCAGAACACCAGCTATTATATACAGCCCTTGTTATATTTTATGGTGTTCAACAACATAATTGCTGAAACACAACCCTATTGATACATGGTGTCCTGTAGCACCCTATAGGCATGGCAAAGGATGTTTAATTCCCACTAGCTCTTCCTTTCTGACTGCCCAGATGAGGGAATATGTGCCAGGGAAACAGCTTTGGCATTCTGCCGCAGTCCACTGCTAGCACCAGCTGGTACTGCACACCTTGTAGATGCTCTAGATTATCTTTATATTCAACTGATTTTTTGTAAGTTTGCAGCTGAAAGTGTCTGTCACTGCTCTGTGTCACTGCAACCCTGCTCCCCAATGCAGGGGAGGAGATAAAGCTGTTTGTGGAAACAGGCCTTGCCCTGAGGATTTTAACTGTGCAAGATACTTGGCTGCAATCAGCTAGCTTACAGTTCTTCTCTGATAAAATCATCCACTCAAAACTTAAGGGTCCTATTCAACCAGACAAATGTGTGGAAAATTAAATACAGACACAGACTAGTCCCATATTTCCCTAAGTTTTCATGTCCTTTTCCACTGATCAAACATAAAAAGAGATAGTCCATCATCTTAAAGATGAAGATTTCAATGGCCGAGCACAAGGCATAATCCAGAAAAGCAATAATAATAATAGTGTTTAAAAGCAATAAATACAATAGTATACGATTAAAACTTGCATTGCTGTAATGCATGCTAAAGGTCTAGGCCCCGGTGCGGGTTACTGATGTACCACACCTACTGTTTAGATTTTTTTTTCCCCTGTGTTTTCTTGTTCTTATTTATCTATGATGTCTTTTCTAGCAGTTGGATTGCACATGCTTGGAAATAGAAAGTATTGTTGCTCTGCATACTGCCCTTCTTATGCTTGGTTGCTGGACCCTGCCTGAGACTTTTGATGCTACAATAATACAAAAACAAGGTAGTTTGAGAAGAAATACAAGGAAAGTCCAAAACAAGACAGTATTACAAGAGTTAATTGCATATATAACCCCTGAGATGTGAGAACTGCATCCAAATGACGCAATGTCTCAGTCTGCGCTATTAGTAGGCACAGAAATCATCTTTTCATCCAAAGTAGTGGAGTTTTCTCTGAATTTTCCTCCTCATGGGAACACCAGTTATAGATGTGCTGCAGCAGTCAATAGGTTTATGTTTAAACAACCACAACAGAAACAGAAGTGCAGAAATACCTGTTTCTCCTAGTTTGTACAGAACTAGTTTCTATTTCACAGCAAAGAGATATAAAAAACATCCCAGTCAAATCTCAGGGTGCCTAGGTCACTGTAATAAGAATAGTTGTATTTCTTGATGGCATCAGAGTTGCACAGGTGCCTGCAAGTCCCTTTCCATTAGGGACTTACAGACAGCCCCAGCTATGCAACAGAGAGAAGCAAAGGTCATTTTGGCAAGTTCGTCAGCCAAGGGAGTACTGGGAAGACCCAGGAAACCAAGGTATAACTTAAAACATTCCTTCTCCAGTCTCCAGAGATGTCTAGCAGCAGAAGGTGACTACAGGGTGCAGCAGTGTCAAGGTCACAGCACACAGAGCAGCTCCACAGTAAGAGCAGGTTCCCTGAGAGTATCACAGAGCACTGCAGAACAGAGATCAGTCTCCAAGGGCTAACCTGTAACTCTCATAAAAGTTTAACAGGAAAAGCACCACCAGAAGAGGACCAGGCTTTAAACTAACTAAATAACCAATGAAAGGTAAACAGAAGTTTTAAACAGAGCACCCCAAACAAAACCTTTGATTACAACCATTTTGCATATGAAAACAACAACTGATGCCTGTGCATGTACACTGTAAAAAGAAATCTCAAGAGGTTTTGTATTTGGGCTTATTGAGGCTACAAAGTGATCTTTCAAAGAGACTCCCTTCTCAATCTGCATCCATTTTATATTTCACAGGTATTAAAAAACTATGCTATCTAGACTTCAGACATCCAAGGAATTTAGATCTCACAACACAAATAATGCACATGGTTAAGCATCCAGCATTTCATACCGCAACTACTTACACCTTTGAGAGCTTTTTTTGTGTTCTACAGCCATATCTGACTGGGTGACTTTTAGAATTTTTTTGTCTCTCCTCTTGTCTCTGGCCTTTTGCTGTTTTCATGCTTTTAAAGTTTCTAATGGCAACAGTTTAACACACTTCTAATTGGAAATGCACAATAATAATTAAAATAGGGTGGGTTTTTAATATAAAAGGCTATAATTACGCCTTTTGCTTTGTTTGACAAAGCTATGATTCTTACCAAAACACATGACCAGCCCTTGGGTGGTCTATTCACAGCAAACAATGTATTGTCCTGGGCACACAAGACAGACAAGATGTTGTTTAATTGAGCCTCAGACTTCATTCACTTAACTTTTATGGAAACTACCAGCAATAACTTGTAGAGGGTACACCATTATTACTTCTTTCATCAGTTCAGCATCATCGAAGGTTGTCATTATCAGCTGCTTCTTTCTCATGCACTCGGTTACGTTCATCACTGGGGCATTACAGTTTTCTTTGAATAAGGGTTAAAAAGCCAGAGGGAAGAGGTTGTTTCCTCATTACATCAGACATACAGAAATATGCAAAATCTATTGCCAAGTTCTCCAAGAGATTTCTTTCCTGAAGTCCAACCTTAGTTCTCAAGCTAGTGAAAGCTTAGCTGCCATGTTTCTTGGAGCCTGAACCCAGATAAGTCATTAGAAGATGAGCAATTCCTTACCTAAAACAGGTTAAAAATTTCAGCTCTACAATCACAAAGCAGTCCTTCATCATTTCTGGATAGCTTTGATATCAGACATAATAATATGAAGCTAATGAATGATTTCCACCATTCTCGGAGTCAGAAAGGCTTGTAAGAGACCATCAAAAGCTGCTCAGACCAGTCTGGCACAAAGTCACTTCAAAGCAGTTAACTCTGAAAACATGATTTCCATAGGAGGAGGGTTTGAAGACATGTGTTGTTGAGCCTGTTTGAACAATTATCAGAGGGTGTTATTCTGGATTGCACTACGACATAGAGAAATGGCCAAGAGACACAAACAGGTGATCTCCTGGCTTTTTAGTCAGTAATCCACCCTCACAGAACTTGAGAGCCAAGTGAACTGGATGAGTGGTGACAAGATGAGTTGGTATGACAAAGAAAGAAGCTCACCAAGGCAGCCATCAAAATCTCTTTGCTCTGCTTCCCTGGAGACTCCACCAGTTCCTGGGATCATTTTAAAACTGTTCCCATGTCCTCCAGCTGTTCATCATCCTTATGCTTGCAAACCTTACTCTGCAACTGTTACACCACATGTAACAGTGGACAATTCCAGCTCATGTCTCCCTTGAGTGGAAAACACGTTGGCCATGTCCATCCCATCCAACAGCTGTGCTCTCCTCAGTTTGAGTCTGTAGAGCCAAGGCACCCACAAACAGCCTTTGTCCTACCTGCAGTGACACAAGTCCACTGGGATGTGCTCTCTCCAGCAATGCCTGTCTCTTCCTGTTGAGAAAATATGACTGCACACTCCATCCAGGAGTCAGCAGGAAAAACAGCATGTAGCCAATATGGATATTCAGACATGTACTGGCTCAAGCCTAAGCTCAAATTCTGAGTCAATATGATGACATGGATTGTCCACACCTCCCAGTATCACGATCCCTGCAGTTGTTCACCAAGGGTTTGACATGTGTCAAGTGTGCTTGTATTTCACAGGACAAACTCAGAACAAGCACATGCAGCCACACAATTACGCCTGCCCATAAGGATTCAGATGTAACACATTTTCCCACTCCAGTATTATTGAAGAAACATTTCATTTTCAGTTGAGTTTTCAGAAGGCTAGCAAGGGGCTCATGAATACATCAAAGCAAAGTCATATTATTCATTTACAACAAATGTTTCTGATTACATTCCCTCTGACCATTCAGACAACACTTTATTAACAAGCTAAAAAAATTCTGATATTTCTCAGTACTACCTCTCACAACCCTAGGTACTGATCTATTTTGCACAACACAATTTGCAGAATTTTCAGAGGACATGAAATGAGGCACAGGCTCCTGCTCTCTGGAAACCTGAGGTCTAACAGGAAGCCACCTTCCAGCTGAGATGGAGCCATCTCCAGCAAATGCAGCTATGAAAACAGTAAGAATACACTGCTCTACACACATTGAAAATATGTACCCTTAAGGGTCTCACACAAACTACACCTCTGGTTGACTTCTGAATGGAGTCTCCAGGTGGTTAAAGCACTGACATTGCATTATTTATGGTGATTGAAATGCATCTAAGTAGCACTTAGCAATAGAATTTACACAAAGACACTTGATGGAAAAAATACAGGGTGGGGGGAGGAGGTTGTTTACAAAACAAGTTGCAGTAATAAAGCTGCTAGGCTGAGCCAAGAGACCTCTTAGTAAATCATTTATTCCGCAGTTTGACAATATTTACAAAGGTTTTTACATGAATTATTTACTCAAGCTTTTATAACTTGTAACATACTGTACACAAAACAGCAAAAACACATTAGAGCTACAAACCTGGGAACATACAGTTATGCAATGACAGATGGTGGAAAGGGCTCTGACAAAGGGAAGTTTACAACTAACACAAGCAACAGCCTTTTTTATCTGTCATCAATAAAGGGCTGAGGACTAGCAGGAAAATGTGATTCAAGGAAACAAGACGTTTTTTCAAAAGCTACATTCTTTGTGATTGCTGGATTTGGTTATTTTAAAAAGAGTCTTTTGTTTTGAGTGTCTAATTCTAAGAATTACCATTTCATTTAGTTACCACCAACCAATGAAAGGCTGTATAGCACAAAAGCCAGAGCTTACATGAAGGAAACCCTGAATTTCTGCTGCTTACCCTATGAGCTTTAGGTCAATTCCAGTGATACTGTGTATTCCTCTAACAAGTTTGCCCACAGACATCACATGGATTAGTGGCTATGTCAGGAACTTTTGTGCACAACACTCTGAAAGAGACATTCATTTCCCAAAACTTTTTAAGTGAGATAAAAGAAGCAGGGCACATGGAAAGTTTGCAGACCCTATGTTGATGGAGAACAGAGACAAGCACAATACCTGATTGTGAGCAGCAAAGACCCCTCAGCACCTGGAGCTCTGTACACAGAACTGGCTCATCCATCCTCACCTCTTACTGCCTGTCCTAGGTTACAATCTAAAATTGTGTCCAAGGTATGTATTCTATCCCCATGAGCCATTGGAGCCAAGGTGGGGCAGTGTTTTCCTTATCTTCTGTTAATGAGCCTAACAATGCCTTGCCACATGACTCATAGATAACTCTGGGAGCTATCTCTATTTAATGGGCCATCAAGGAGCCCCTGCATGACTCATAGAATGAGATCAGCCCATTGGGAGATGCTCCACCCAGGGGGAGGAGCCAAGCATTCCCACCTGGATAAATCCAGGGTTTGGGACAGCACAGGCAGCTTTTATCCACTGGACTCCTAGAGGAGACAAGAGCTACCAGACGTTTCTACAGGAATCACTGATTTGACAAGACCATCTCATGTGGACTGCTACTACCACCTTAACAGGGTGTCAGGTTGTATTCTGACTCTGTCAGTGGGGTTTTGGGTTTTTTTGTAGTATTGCTTTTATTTATTTTACTTTCTTTTATTTCTTTTCTTTTCCTCTTCTTAAATTGTGTTTCTGACTTGGAGTCTTTCACTGGTTTTGCTTTCAAACCAGCACACTGCCCAACATCAGTGAACAAAGCAAGGACTTTTAACATCAGTCACTTTTCATGCCATGAAAAACTATATTTAGGTTAGATATTAGGAAGAAATTCTTTACTGTGGGTGTGGTGAGGCACAGGAGCAGGTTGCCCAGAGCATCTGTGGATGCTCTACCCCTGTAAATGTTCATGGCCAGGTTGGATGAGGCTTTCAATCATCTGGTCCAGTGGAAGGTGTCCCTGTCCATCGCAAACTAGATGACCTTTAAGGTCCCTTCAAATCCCAACAGTTCTATCACTCTATCACTTCAGCCTGGTCTCCCTCTGCCAAAAAATTGAAAGAATAGGAATCCCACCACCTCCCTAAACAAGGCACAGGATTTCCTGGTACCATCACAGCATATTCAGCCTTTCTTCCTCAACTTTGAACCCCACACAACACACCATCACCTTTGTGCTATTTCCTGATGGAAGGCAAAGGGTATCCCCACACCTGGTTGTACAGCACAGAGACTTTTAGAGAGATAATAAAAAACCTGTCCCTAGAGAAAACTCTGTTGGGACACAGGATCATCACACATCCTCCTCCCATCTGTCATTCAGGTTGGAATGTGGCATACAAGGGATCTTCTCCTCCTCACTGACCTGAGAATGAACAGGTGTTTAAGATGAGAGGCAGGCTGTGAGGATGAGCTCTGGACAGCTGGGATCAGTGACACCAAGGCATGAAGCCTAAAAGCTGGGGCTTTAACAGACCCAAAGGAAGCCATTACCTGTGCAGACAGCACAGATGAAGCTGTAGCTATTAACACTAAGGAGCCAAGGTACTGTCTGTGCCCAGAATTCTGGAAATGCCTGAAAGAGGCACTCAAAAGGAGGAAGTAGAAGTGTCACACATCCAGAATCCTGATGTACCCTACAAACGCAGAAAAAAGGACAAAAAATCATTTATCTCACTTTTCTAAAAATCTTTTCCCAAAGAAACAACAGCTTAGGACTTCTTTCTTTATTAGTCTTTTGTCCACATTACCAATTACTGCCAAACATGGTCTTAACTTATGAGCTAAGGTTTCAAAGCATAAAACAGAATACACTAGGATGTTACAATGCCAAGAAAAAACAACAGAGCCAGGTGAAAAAGTAGATGATAAGAAACAGCAAACCACAGTTATAAATGTAGCAGAAATGCAAACAATTCTTTGTCTAGATGAATTACAGAACTAAAGTCTGGATGCAGCACAGGTGAAACACTGTGCCGCAGATTGTGCAGAAGAGGTTGTGATTAGGCAGTCTGATAACTTATTGCCAATTACTACAGAGACAACAGCCACTATCTCATTCTGCAATGTCAAATCAACCTTTCATGCACAGCTAGAATAGCAAGGATGAGCACAGATGCAGGTACAATAAAATTAGAAAAAGTACATAAGAAGGAAAGCAAGAAGATCAAAGACATTGGATAGTTTCTGTCTAAGAAACAGTCTGGAATTCTTTGACTCCAAAACAGATCCGAGGGGGCATCTGACAGATCTATGAAACAGTAAGAGGTTTGGAAAAAACAGCATTGCTCATTGTTCATTGTAATGCAAGAACCACTGGTCACCCAATGAAATAATCAGGTAGTAGATCTGAAATAAAGAGGAGTAATTCCTGCACGTGGCACGGTTAAGTACTCATGTCATGAGATATTGTGGAAAGCACAAGTTTACACAGGCTTAAAAACAGGCAGAATCCTTCCTGGAAGAGAAGCCCAGCAAAGCCTTTGAACACATACTTAGTACCACTTGCTCAGGGAGTCCCTAAGATTAGAAAACACATCAGGAAAAAAGTGCTATTAGCACTTTTGCCTGATGAGAAACCAAGGAGCAGTGCCGACTGGGGGCTAATTTGATTTTCTTGAATGTTCACTTTAGTCCTTTTCAAAGTGAAGATGAAATGAGTGTGAGGAGTTGGATGCTCTGTACAAGTTCAGATCAAAGGGCGGGAGAGAGCACACTTCTCCAAGTTCACTACCCAAATCATGGAATTTAAGATGATTTCTAGAACCATGGCTGTGTTCAAGAAAGACTATAAAGATATTCAAATGCACTGTAACTAGAAGAAATGAAAAAAAGAAAGAGGACTTGCACAAGAAAACATCCACTAGATCCTCATTTTGGTAACAAGACAAAGCTTCATTGAGAGACTCAAGTAAATGACAGAAAGCTCCAGTCACTAGCTAAAGTTCACAAGCTTCACTTAGTTTTCCATCAGGTCTTAGCATGCTGTAGGTGTAATACTAATGATTTTTTATTTTTAATTTTTTTCCCTCCTTTTTTGACACTTCCAATTAGGTTTTCCTCCTGCTGGTTTCTGAGGATCATTCCCTGGAGGCAGACTTGTGTCCTCACCCCTATTAACTGCTTTTGAAATATTGCCACTATTGTCAGGAGCTAGGCTATTGACTGAACTGCTCCGGAGTCCATTCCTGATATCCAGTGGACATGTGCCCCTCAGAAAAGTTACTATTCCTGGGTACTCCTCATCTACATGATGGAGAGAGATACTAATGTGATTTATACAGGGACAAAGCATGAAAAGCATCCACAGATCACAGCAGAGGGATTTAAAATTTTGTATGGCTTTCAGTGGAAGCTGCAGATGGTCACCAATGACTTCTCTTAAGTGAGGTAAGAGAGTCACATAGATTAACCCATCACATACCAAGGAGTTGCACAACACCAGAGACTTCTCCAAATGCTCCTTCAGCCTGAAGGTGTCAAGACAAACCTCAGTTCACTAATTTTCAATATGTGAGTGCTTCAGAAAATTGAACATACCTGTGAAAATAGGGTATTTTTGGGTTAAGTTTTAAAAGAGTGAGTGTATGGGAAACACAATAAAAGTTTAGCTGGTATCAGACCAACAGGTGTCAAAAATCTCCTAACATGAAGCTAAATTTTTGTCAAATGAAATACTTGCCCAGTGACTGCCACAGGCTGTAAACCTATCTACAGACTCAGTAAGATATTCTTTTTTCCTTTTTTTTTTTTTCCTGTTAGTAAACTTCTATTCTTGTATGCATTTCAGATAAAGCTCTTAATAGTGCCACTTAACGCTCTCACAAGACTGGTTACAAAGGAATCCTTCACGACTTACAATTATAAATGCTAGGACCAATGCCACTGATTTGGCAGGGGCACCCACGTACTTCTATGTTCAAATAATTACTCATTACAAGGACTGTTCCTAAGACACTACAGAATCACATCAAATAATAACAGTTTGCAGTAGCAGACTACCCTTAATTGATCTAGAGTAGGTGTTGGTAAACTGCCTTTCTGTTTGTTGACATTTTAGACATAATTCTGGTTTCTTCAAATGAATTAAGTGTTACACCTCACGTAAAGCTCTTTTTTATCCCAAGCTGGACTGCAAGGATGTGTTAATCTCAGTGCAGTCAGAAGGAACAGAATTTTCCAAGAGATTTTAATACTGCAAATAATGGTTTTATCAAGAACCATACATGACTCCACAGGGAACTCTAAATATTAGGATTGGTAATAAAATCATTAATAGTTCCAAGCTATTCAGCATATTGTGGAGCCCTAAAGAGTTAATGACAGTTAGTTAAGCTACAGATAGACCAAACATCAGCCGGTTCATTGAAAATTGTGTTGAAAATAACACTTCACACTGTGGGTGAACAATCCTCAAAAACAGGGCAGTACTGAAATGAGACTTTTTGATCACTGATTTCTAATCACAGTAATAATTTTTTTTCTGAGGTCTAACAGTTAAGGTTTTTTGAATGCATAACAATGACTTAAAAAAGCCCTAACAGGAGCGCTGTCATTATTAAAAGTAAAGTGAATGGTTGGGCCTCTGGATTTCAAACCTTCCAAATCTCCTAGAAAGTGGTCCAGATAACTCGAAAGTTTTAAACAATGTTTTGCTTTGTGCCCTCCTGCCCCTGGGCACCTCTGGTGCCCTTGACACTGACCAGCCACTTCTTCCATGTACCCACTGCTTCCCACCGCCAGTGGGAATGAGCTGCCCCCAGCAAGGGGGCTGGCAGGTGGCAGCAAAGAGTGCTGGTAAGATCCTGCAAACACCAGCACAACTGGAATTAGCTGGGACAGAGCTGTCTTCTTGTAGCAACTCAGGCTCACACCAAAGGAGCCAGAGAAATTGTGAGTGGCCAAATGAGGGCGGGGAAGAAGGTCACCTGGTAGGAAGAATTCTGCATTTAAAGAAAAAACAAACAAACAAACAAACAAACAAAACCCCACACACACCAGGAAAAAAATGAAGCCCCACTGACCTTACTAAGTAGCTCATGGACAAGAATATCCTCTTCCACAAAACCACAAGAAGGGATTTTTCCTATGGCTGTGCAGGACAAAACCATGTCCAGACCCTGATAGCTGTAGTGGTTCTTCCACCCCTCTAACAAGTGCTTTGTTGAAGCCTAACACATCCAATACAAGCTTATACTGCAGTAGTCCCATTACAGTATTCTTTCAAATACCTTAAGAAACCAGTGAGGAAGTATTAGTCCCATAGCAAAAACATACTATCAATGCTTTATGTTCCTGATTTTGTCTGTAGTTTTGTATATCTTTGGTGGTTTAATAAGACAAGTAAATAGCGTATTTTATCTGCAGACATTTTTCACATTTTTATACAGATTTTCTTTTGTAGGAGGACACTGGGTGTCCCAATGCATAGGAGGGAAAAGAGAACGCCTTTATTTTTACATCTGCTCTCTTCAAGATTTCAGAATTTTCCTCATCGATGTTTTTTTTTTTTTTTAATCTGGTGTTCACAAAGCAAAACATTGATACCACTTCTACTTAAATGGATGAAAGGAAAAATGTCAGCGACATTTTTGAATACTAGGCTTAGAAACTAATACATTGTATTTAACAAAAAATGCCTATTAAAATTCCGGTCCCAGGATCATACAGAAGGTTAATGTCACCTCTACCAGAACACATTATCTAAGAATTCCATTCCAAACAAACAGATAACATTTCCATCTTTACTTTTGCATATATCCATGTATTAATGAGTCCATTCTAACAATTAGGCGATAAAAAAACTTCCCCACTATTGTGCTAACAAGCTTCATGAGTGCAGTGACAGTGCTGCTAAATTAAGTATACTTCGAGCTAATTTTACGTTTTTATCACAATACCAGAGAAGTATTAGGAAGCTGTTATTTTGTCAGCTTTCTCATTTAGCAAAGCAGCTTCAATTTATTAACAGTGTGGAGTGTGAATGAATCAATATGTTTCATTGGGCAATGTGTCATTTGTTAATCGGATATTGATGAGATTATTGACGCGCAGCTAATTAATCTCAAACCCTGTGCTAGCCTTCATATGTTTCCTTAATTATGTTCTTCATCTTAGTCTTCCAACTTTGGCATGCAGACGCCGGCTTGTAGACAGTGAGTGAAGTAAGCTGTCAGAGAGTTTTTTCACACATTTACAATCCCTTGGCAGCAAAATTATTTTCCTACTTGTAAATAGGTATCAAACAAATATTTAATAATATTTGCCAGAAGATTGATATTGATTTGGCAGGGAGTCACTCCAAATTAGCTTAGCAAGAGATCTTGCATCAGAAGAAGTGTGCTTAAATAGATATATCTAACGAGCATTAAATAATTATGAAACTATAAACCTGTAATCATCGGGAAGTACTAAAATTGCTTCTCTGCAGTCATTATCATTGAACTCCTGGTTAAAGAGACATTCTATAACAGTTTCGTTTTCCCTTCCTGCTACAAGAGGACAAATATATTTTGCGCTATTATTTTCTTTTACCAGATGGCCAAGTTTAGCAAAAGGAAAGCTGCCTTTTTCATGAGATACAAAAGACAGGAATAATTTCACAGGGTGTGACAGTGGTCACACACCCTAATTTCATGGGGTGCCAACAGAGCTTTGGCTGAGGAGGGGGTAGGGTGGGTTAGTTCATTTCTGAGCATCCCCTTCTGGCTGCGGGCACAGCCCTGCAGTGGGACATGAAGATTTGCCAAGAGCTGTTTTGCCTATTTCAGCTGGAGTCAGTTGAGGACACCGGCATCCCAGGCGCCACGGACAAAGAAAGCTGCAACAACACAGCTCAGTGGGGTAGCACTCAGCTAGAAACCCTTTGTGCTACCTACTCTGGCACAATAGCTTTAATGGAGATACAATTTGCATCAGGCTTATTGCTGTCATATTTTTAACCCCACAGAAACACACCCAGCAGGGCTAGGAAGTAAAGTAGTTCCCAGTAAGGCCTCAGCTAAGCAAAACGCAGTGAATCTCAGCTACTCAAGACAGAGTCTTCTCCAAAGGGCAGAGAGGGAGAAGGTGAATACATTCTGATTTATGAAAAATACCACTTAATGTGTCTACTTCACCTATAAAATATCTGCCTGAAGCTCCAGAACAATATATTTATTTTTTTAAATAAGGGAACTGGAGCACTCTAGAGTAAAATTATCAGTTTTCAGCTATAAGCAAATGAGAGGGCAAAGGCAGTTTTTATTCCCCTACTCTATTTCATGCCTAGATTGATTTTTAGGGAAGAAGAAGAAAAAAGATTTTATTGGTGGAGACATGGTGGAATGGTGATCTTAGTGCAATTAAAAGTCTGCCTGGTATGTTCTTTTCACACTAACACTTTGTTCCCCAAGTTTAGAGTCAGGCAAGAAAGTCCCTTAGATCCATTTAGCAAGGACTGGGGGAGTAATTTTTGTCCCTGCCTGTAACCACCAGGGTAACCTACCTTTGAAAATCTCCTGCTGTTGCAGGGATTTAGGACACTGATGAGAAGACCTACGTTACACCTGGCACCTTATCAGCCTTTACAGTTTTCAAGAGGGGTTTGGCACAACATCTCAGAGCTCCACACTTACAGGCACTCAGAGAAGGTACTTTTCTCTGAATTACTCATGAGCTGTGATTATCGAGACCTCATTGGATAACTCAGCTCCTTCCAGGCCCTTTCCAGGTAACCCTAAGCTTTAGGCTCCCTACTGGCATGACAGTTTTGAGGAGGTTAGGAGAGAACAGGACCTCTGGTACCTTGAGCCATGATTTGGGGTAGAAAGGGAAGGTCAAGTTAACTAACAGACAACAAAGAAAAGATGGGAGATTTTCCAAGCCAGTTCAGAATTGGGTCTTTCAGATAGGAAGGATACTTGAAAATAAATTGTGAGGGGAAAAGGGTCTTTAAAGAACCATGGAAATATTTCAGTACATCTCCAAAAGTTCAGACAAGGGAAGCATAAATGGTCCTTGGCTTTCAAAACAAAATCATTCAGGTAACAATTGATGACTCTGGGAGAATCCATGTTACCTGCGCATGCCTCATGTATAAGAACAAGACTACCATGTTTCAGCTAGCAGTGTTTCGTCTTCTTTTTAAAAAACAGCCTTTAACAACGCTGCCACAGAGCTCCTCATTTGTATGTTTTGAAAAAAAAGCCAAAAAACATACACATAAGAACTGCACAGCTCTCTTGCAAGTTTAATCAAATCCACTTGAATAACTCTTCTCTTACAGTACCAGGGCTCCCCCCCCTCCCCCCAAAAGGAAATCAATGTCAATTTTATTCCATATTTATAGAGATCCTTCTAAAGGGAATCAATAGGCTTCTAAATCTCAGATAACCAGCACTGACTTTGTTGGTAACCTTCAGCATCATAACAATATTCAGAGTTGTTTAGTTCACTTTTTTCAAAATGCTGACCAACAGGTTTATGTTGTGATTTATTTTAGAGAAAGCAAGAATGATAAAAACTTCATCTGATTTGACACTACAGCAGTAATCATCCTAATTGGCCTTTGTTTCTGTTTGTCATCTATAATTATTCTCTGCATAAATTATCATGTTTGACTACAGCATTTATGATCAGTGAGTTTCTTAATATGCCATTATCAAAACCTTTACAGTAATACATTTACTCAGTAAGCCGAAAATGCAACCCGAATGTAACACATTTTTTCTTTAAATGTTCTAGAAATAATGAAAGGAATAAAAATACCTATGTTTTTCCTGATCGTCCTTTATTGGCAAGTTATGATCTTGCAGAGGAAAACACTCTGTTCAAAAAGAATTCACAGCATCCCAAAACAAAACAGTTAACCCTTACAACACCAAGTTAACCAATCCATGCCAAATCTAGTCACACCATGCCCCTTTGCCTTTAGAAGAAAAAGAAAAAATCCAAATCACAATGTGAAAGTAAAACAAATTTTGATTTTTTTTTTTTTCGAAACACAGGTTCTTCTATCGAGATTCACTTCTTAGTCAAACCAAAACCATAACATTATTTGCATATGGGAAAACTTTTCTCTACATGGAAGTGGGGTTACTGATGGTGGTACTGGTGCTTCCTGTGGACATAAAAGCCCTAGGAGAGCCATGCCACCCAATGGCCCTTCCCAACGAATAAAGCTGTGGCAAAAACAACATGACTTTTCCAGTGTATTGTCTATTCTGCTCTGTCAGAAATTAGACACGGGATTTTATT
The DNA here is from genome assembly GCA_910950805.1 of Acrocephalus scirpaceus scirpaceus. NCBI lineage: Eukaryota > Metazoa > Chordata > Aves > Passeriformes > Sylviidae > Acrocephalus > Acrocephalus scirpaceus. The sequence continues at coordinate 38,600,261 of OU383773.1, read as the reverse complement.
CTATTTATAAGCCTTAAGATCCAGCCATCTATGAATGTTGTTACACTCATAAAAGATGATTATAATTTTCAAATATCTCGCAAAGTTGCCACTTTGTGCTTTATGGGAGTAGTCTCAGTTTTTTCCCAAATTCTAGTGCTTGCTTGAATCTGGCCTTTTATTTGTAGAGTGTTTCAAAAGAGTTGAGAGCAACTTTATTCCTAAAACACTGTATACACATGACTGTTCTGTATCATGTCTAAGGAGTAATTTTCTTCCTAATTCCCCATTAATGCAAAGTTATTTCTGATTCCCATTAGGGAGAAAACAGAGGATCTGCATTTGGATGATGTGATTTAACACAGAAACAGGAAGCCTTCTAATAGTAGGAATAAACATCGCCTTCTAAACAAATATTGTTTTGCATTTGATCAGAGGATTCAAGTCAAAAGTCAAGACCAGCCTGTATTTCCATTTTCACACCTGCATCATTTTGTTGCTTATTTTTCAGAGCTGCTCCAAAAGGTGAGGTAAGTGACAGGGGAATTGTGACCCATCAGCACGGTTTTTCTACAAACAAAGCTCTTTAATACCCATTCTCTGTATTTCCCTACGTGCTGCACATTCTACCCAGTAAACCCTACATTTCCAAAGTCTATTCTACATTTTCTTAATTCTAATTAAACAAATCTTAATCTTGACTTTAATGGCTGCAATTATGATACTTCATTATGTTAAATGTTAGTTGCAACATAAGAATAAATTGTATAAACAGTTTAGCTGCAATTGCATGGAGTCTAACTGTACATTACTCATTAACAAGATGTGGGTAGCAGCAATTATAACATTTCCTCCTAATGTCCCTATTTATTGAGTCTCAGCAGCAAGCCCCCTTTTCACAACACACACTGATTGACGATAGCAGCTTTTGTACTTGTGAAGAACAGGCACAGGAACCTGCTGTGTGCCTGTAACTCAGATCGATGGAAGTACACATTAGCTCTTAGCCTCACAGGCCGGAGTTCCTGAAGGTCAAAATAGCCATCAGCATCACTGTAGGGTACAGAAATCATTTCACAAATTGTGAACAAAAACAACACAACTAGCTTTGCAGTTTGATTATTGTTTATAGATACAGCAAGCCAAAAATTAAAGCATAGCCTTGAGGCAGCGTAATTATTTACAGCTGAAGACTCATATCATTATTAGCATGCTCCTAATTGCTTGAAGTTATATCAATGTTAGCTGATTTAACACATTTTTGATAAGAGGCATGGAAATTGTTTTCTCTGCATATGGAATGTTGGATCACTTCTTTATTTTTTGAACTCTTCCCTCCTCCTCTTTCTTTCAAACTGGCCATTGTTTGCCACTGAAAAAAAGCCCCACACCCATAAATTCTCCTTTATTCTGTATGTCTGTAACTATCACTGCAGTACTTTGTCATGTTTCTGTGGAACCATATATTTGAATTTAGCTGGACTAAAATCGTGCCAGCTTTCAGCTTTCACTAACAATGGACTTGATAATTTCACATCAATATCAACTAACTAGAGAATAAATCACTCTTTGCTTTGGGTGACACATCTTAATCTATTACTTTTCCCTACAGTACTTGAGCTGAAATCCAGCTGAAGGAAAGCAGTGTGGAGAATCTCATGGTTTGAAGCGACATCTGCATAAGAGCTTACCCCACAAACACCTATTTTGGAGACAGAAAAGACAGTATCTACTGCTACATCACTGTACCCAGGTCCCCTACAGATCTACAGAAAAGGCAAAATAAGTTTGCCACTAATAAACCAGAGCAACAAATAATTTGGGAACTTTTCATATCGATCAACCAGTAACTTGTCACTCTGGTTTGTTCACCTCACCTGAAACAGGAGAGCAGTCGGGCACTGACAGGGGCAAAGCCTTGAGCCACTGCTGGCCAAGGAGAGGCCAGGAGAGGCAAGTCAGTGCTGGGGAGGGCAGGGAGCCAGGACCATCTGGGAGGCAGGCTGGGGATGCTGTTAACAAAAATGGGGAAAACTCCCCCTGCCAGCACTGAGCAAAGGGTGTGTGAGCAACTCTTAATTTTAACATTTCTGAGGTCAGTCACACTATTTCAACAGTGCACATAATGCAGCACAGACTTCTTAAGGAAAAGCAAATACAAATATGATCTTATTTTCCTTGTAGAACTTCCTTCACATACTTATGTAGAGCATTTCAGTTTTAATCTCCACATCAGGTATTTCTACTTCTTGAGACACACTGGCTGGCAGCAGAAAGAGCCTGTTATGTTGTGATGGGAGCCAGAGAAAAGCAGTGGGTGCTGCCCATGGACCTACACATTGGTCCATTTCACTCTACACAACAGTGTGGAGACCTTGGAAAAACCATTTTCCCCTGCAGGGAGAGCTCAACCCAAAATGGAGAAGCAGCAGCAGAAAGAGGGCTGATAAGTTTTGCTTTTCTTAGCAAAGTGATGACTGTCAAGGGACTTGACTGGCAGCAGGGGTGTGCAGAAAGGTAGAAATAGGGTCACTTTATTTCTATCTGTGTTATGTAGAGACCTCAGGTCCTGTGATACAACTGGCAGGGATACTGAAGATCCTGAGCATGTTTCCACTTCTCCCCTAAGTGCAAGCTAAATTATACGTGCAGAATTTCAAAGTAATTAATCACAGCCTTCCATAAATTTTGGCTCTGCTACCTGAAGATTCATTTAATTGGGCTAATTGTTTTACAAAAGTGTAACAAAGAACAGGTCAAATAATTACAGACTGGGCTCTTTTATAATAATGGTCCAACTGCTGAAATTTGCAGCATCTGGCTACTGAGTGGAGTAATGTTAGATGAATTGTATATTATAGTCCAGTGAGGAAAATCTTCCATTTTTGCCTGTGAATGGGGAAATAAAAGACTGCAATAGTATGTGAAACTGTCATAACAGCTTTTCACGGTTGAGACACATTAAATTACCAGCAATCAATATCCTGAGAAAAACTTAAAAGAAATAGATTTGCTAGGAAGGAATAAAGAAGTGCACCCAATTTTAACTGGGAGCTTCATTTTGCCCAACACTAAAGAAGTTGTAACAGCTGCATAGATTGAATTTGAAACAGGAAAAAAACCCCAAACTACTGACTTCACAGGGGACTTTGGCTGGGAGCAAAAGGATGCAGATTTTAGGGATTAATATTCTCACACACAGTACTCAGAGAAACAGAAAGCAAGGGAAAAGCTTATGTAGGCCAAGTAAGAGCATGTCTTGAGGCTGCAGAAGACCAACTATTTGCTATTCCCCTGTCACATATTTTAAAACTAAATGACTGCCTGTTGTTCCTCACTAGGTGCTGGGTAGTCTTGGCATCTTATAAATGGATCTCCTGCAACCCAGCCTGATTTCCCGAGCTGACAAGTCACGGACCCTGTGATGACACATGGGTTTTGTGCTGCGTGACTCGTGTGCCCAGTAGTTTTTAACAGTTTTTGTTTTCCGAGTCTAGCTGGAGTCGCGCGCACTAACAGTCAAAGAGAGCTAATACAGTAAATGGAAACTGCTGTCAGTATGAACCAGATTAGTCAATCCCTATAGCACAAGTGAATTTCAGATAGCAGCTCAAGCATGACCACTATGATCACAGCCTAGTGTTTATGTATACACAGAAACAATGAAGTGGCCTGGCAATTACTGGAAATACATTCCTCAAGCTTTCAGGCTATGCCATGCTTAAAATTGTGGTCAGCTCATGTGGGAGAAACTAGATCAACTTGGATTGCATTGCAGCAGTTGTAATTGAATTGTATATTTTGCCTTTCTATAAAACTTCCAGTGCTAAGTGCACAGCAGCCTAAATGACCGTGACACGCAGCGCTTTCCGTGCCTCCAAATCTCACAGGTACAGAGCTGTGCCACCTCTTCTCTTCTCCTGTACACCCCACTGGCACAGCCAGACACCACACACCACCCTGCCTCTCCAAAGCCAGAAGGGAGCCAGATCCAAGCCCCAAGCTCTTGGAGCCCCTGGGATTTGCTGCGACGGGAAAAACACGGCTTTGGAGCAGAGTCTGGCCCTGCCTCAGTCAACAGGAGCTCTGCTGTTCCCTTCAGCTGGGCTGGGGTCACAGCCTGCAAGTTTGCACAAGCAGCTGACAGTTTAGTGATTAGAACATCTACCTACCACAGTGAAGTTTGCAAAATAAGGCTAGAAATGCCAGCTTTTTTCCTTTTGCTTTTCTCCTCCCCTAACTACTCTTTCATCAACTTTTTCTATTGCAAGTTCTTGGTCTTTTCCAACCTTAATGATTCTATGACTCTGACCTTTACACCCCCTTTTCTCTTTATTTTAGTATTTCAAGTATTTCAATTACACCTTATATATATATACAGGTATATAAATGTATTTTAGATATGATATACGCATATATTAAATAATTTCCTTGTCTCATGTACAGCACTCAGGTGACTCATGGTCACCCTGGCTGCTGGCAAAGCTTGGACACCCTCATCCCGTCCTCAGCGCCTGGCTGGGGTCCCAAAACACTGCACTCTGCTCCCTGCACTCACCCCAGCCTTCCTCAAGATGCTCCACTACAGTCTGTCAGGTATATAAATTCATGTTGACCTTCATAATATTTTAAAATTTTTGACTTCTGTTGAAAATACTGCTTCTGCAGAAAGTAATTTGTCTGAGGTACAGTTTCAAAAGCAAGTTTTCTATATAAAGCAGTTTTCAAGAGAATTTCTAGTTCATCATAAGTTTAGTTAGTTAAAACTCTTCTCTTTACAGCTTCTCTACCTGCTGTACCAAAGGTAAAAAAAAAAAGCAGAAGCAAACACTTCCTCAACGCTCCCTGTCAGACCAAAGATTAAAGAAATGCACCTATGTACAGAACGTGCATATTATATGATCTTTTAAGTAAAATTACATTACTCCAGATGTATGAAGGAGTTCCTACCCCTTCTATACCTGTTTCCCAAAATTTCTAAGCTGTACTATGTCTTGCAGTTTACCTGTTTCACCTATCAAAGCAGTCTACCTCATTTTTCTCACTAAAAATTCAGTTCTGCTTCCCAGTATTTAGGCAGCACCATCAGAAAGCAACAACTGGGCTGGAAAAACCAAAGAAAAGCTATAATTTAAATCTTCTACTGTATAATACTAGTACTGCACTTAATACTTGGCTAGGCTTCTTAAAGACTGAAATTAATGTTGGAGGTAACAGGGGAGATGGTGTAAAAATTTTACTTGACCAAAAGAAAAGGGCAATATTTACCCAGACATTTTTGGACATTCCATAATGCTTTAACTGTAGTAAAGCTTTCAGTTAAATAGCTCTCTTCTCTGAAAATACATCAATATCTCTACAAAGCTGTGCAGGGAAGAATGCTTATGCTGTATACCAAAGTTGAGGAAACTTCTACTTGGGGAAGAGAAATGATATTTCAGAAGCTGACTTTTGTTGTACTCTATCATTTGGCCCACAGATCAGAACAAATAAACCATTTTCATTGAAGCTGCTTCCTCCAGCCACTTTTTCTTGCAGAAATTTTTTCTAAGGCATTTCCTGTCAGTGCTTCCCATCGTTCTCCAAAGTTTGCATTTTTTTAATATATATAAATTTTACTGTCCATGGCAATAAATATCATTTCTGTCATCTGCAGTTATCAATATGTCTCAGAGACTGCTTTTCCATCTCATGTGGTTGTGATGAGCTTTCAGATTTGGCTCCCAGCACTGATCCCTTCCTGGCTCAAGAGCAAAGTAAATTTAATGGCAATAGCCATTAACTATTACTTTAACTAGATCTGAGGCTTCAAGAACCCTACTGCAGTCTCTTAGTTCACTGTTGCATGAGGAGCTGCAAATGCCAAAACGATGATAACATCAAATAAAAGTGATATTTCCTGAAAGGTCCAGGTGTAATTGTCAAAATCCTTCCCATTGCACTGAGCACATGAATTTCACAGGTGTAAGAATGATGCTAAAGCTATCGAAACAAACCCAGGGATGGAGATATATATAAAATTATGGTGCATGTCTGATGGGATCGAGTTGCATTTCCCAGTCCCCTGTTGTAGGGAGATGCCCAGCTGCAGCCAGGACACACAGCAGCTCCTGTGATGGGACAGCCAGGCACACACCCAAGGTAGAAACCCACATGGACAGAACAGAAACACAGGCAGAACAAAGCACATATCTTTAAGATGGGCATCAAAGTGCAGGGGTACGTGACTTCTGTGAAACACCTCTATAAAGTAACCAAAACACTGCTGTACTGACATTATTACAGCTACTCATTTAAGAGAATTCTGGGCCTTATATGATTAAGCAAGTGAAAGCCAGAGGAAAAATACCCCACAGTTTAAACTCTCTCCTCTTGCATGTACCAGTAAGGCTTTATATATCTATATAATACAGACTTCTTACATTATTCAGCCAATGGTCTGTAATTAGAGATCAAAAAGGGTTCCCAGAGCTCAATACATGCACACAGTATTCTGTGTGTTGCTATGCCCAAAAAGATTATTTTCTCTGTCATATTACAGCGAAAAACTAGTGCACATATGCTAGAAATATAAAATATTTCTAGCTCAAACACTAGATCTTCTTCACCCTGTCTAAAGTAAAATTAACTTTTATACCTGACCCTTCTTAACTTCAGTTTCACTGTGAGTTCTGGTAGAGAAGCCAGATAGTAAATGTATGCGCCCCTCTGGTTACACCTATAGCTTAAGACAGACTATTTGAAACAGAATCAGAAATCTCCTTTCTTCTTACTGAAAAATTTTTTAACTTCTCCCACTTTTTCCTGCTGGCTTCACTTCGAAAAATTATACAACAGTATTATTTTTATCACGGGACACAGCTTTCTCATTCCCAGAACAGGATTTTTAGGAACACACCCAGGCAGAGTGGAACCTGCCCACTTGCATTTCCCAGCCTGCTGCAGCAGCTGCTCTGTTTGACAGCTGAAAACTGCATTTTCAGCCACCAGTCCTTGCAACTTTTCGGGGCTCTTGCATCAGCTGCTGCAGGGTCTGAAAACTGGTACTGGGGAAATCTGTGCAATGGGCAAGAAATGGAAAGAAAACTCTAAGCAACCATGTAAAACACACATGTGGGGCCACAGCTTGTCATTATGGCCACTGATGTGTCTCAGCCTCTGTCTCCACCAGCTCAAGGCCCATAGGTAACCTCTCTCCCACAGAGCTTATTCCAGCCAGATGTTTGTGTAGAAAGTAGGTACAGACAAATGTCAGCATCACTTAAGCAATGCCTAAACACATGTTTATTCACGCTGCAGACGTCTTACCACCGCAATGCTGTGCTTGTCCCCAACACTTCAAAGAGGCCTTCAGAAGCCAACTCTTTGTGTGGTGTGGCAGAGGCTGCATTGTTCTCATTACCACTCACAGAACTCGCATCCAACCATTAAATTATATAGCTTTCATCTGTTTCTTAAGAAGACAAGGCTAATGCAATCATGCTGAGTACGTGCATGTGTGTGTCCATCCATGTGTCTCCCAGCAATTTTTGAGCATCTGCCTGACTTTGATCACTGCTGGCAGAAGGTCAGAGACCTTGACAACACTAAGCTCATGAAAGTTGTCAGGAAAATGAGCACCTGGTCTGAAGCAAGGAAAACGTACTTACAGTCCCAAAGCAGAAAAAGCTTCCCAGCTCACCCTTGGACTCTAAAGGATCTAACATGAGCTGCAAGACCAAGAGAAACAAGGCTCTGCCAGTGCTGCAGTTTGTTGAAACATTCGTGGCATAGCAGCAAGAGGCACCACAATCTGTGGCCTTCCACAAGGTACCCTGGCCCCCAAAACCCCACTCTGCCTTGAGCCAAGGGCTTAAATAGCCTTTAGTCAATCAGTTGCCTCACAGCTCGTATTGTTCCAAAGAAAGAGAGAAACACCACATTTCCCAACCGTATCACCTCTGTTGACCTCAACATACCAGCTGAACCATTGAGAATTCATGCCATGTAACTCTCAGGGACCACAAGGAAGCCCTGATCTTGCAGGAATCAACAGCGGCTTCAGTTTAAGAAGAAAACAGAGATGGAAGAGGCATATGTGTCAGGGAGAGAAAATGACCAAAAAAACCTTAATGGTGAGGAGAGTGTAACAGGATACGTTCTTGCAGACACTTCTTGAGAAAGGAAAAGGAATACCTTTCCTTGAAACCAGCTACCGAAAGATAGTTCAAAAAAAAATAACACTGCAATTCTTCGGGATTGAAACTTCTACATTTACACGGTAAATAGATTTAGATTTTTTTATCCTCTTCCCTGACTAGATGTACAGGGAGCTGGGAAGTCAATCCACACACACAGCATGATCCCACAAACACTGCAGGATCTTTGCAAGCCCTCCTCCTGGTCTTAGGGTTGCCAGCTGCTTCTAAATGAATCAAGAGCATTACAATCAGCAGAAGACCAACAGGCATGAAAGTTGTCTTCCTTCAGATATATTCCTGTTACTCAGCTTCAGAGGACCAACGCATAAGAATTAACCTCGCTAGAGGGTCACTCTGGAAATGCTACTTTTACAAACATAAATGCACGTACAAGTGTGCACATGGGCCTATGTACAGACACTATGCACAGTAAATATGGCTGGTTGCTACACCTTTCCATACCATGCACAGTGAGAGACATTCTCACAGCTGCCAGAAGAGCACCCTTTTGATATAGAAACCACAGAAGTGAACTTCAGCTATTTTTAATGAAATACAGTGAACGCTGCTTCTGGCAAGTGAACTACAAAAGCTAATATTTAAACAGCAGTAGCAATAAAAGGTATTAGTTCCAAGCAGAAGAAAAGATTTACATTAAGAAAAAGAAAATTCTTTTCTCCTCTTTTTTTTTTTCCTTTTCAGAAAAATTTGTGGTTTCAGGTAATCACTCACATCAGTAGGAGCTGTGTTCTGTTTGGTGGCTGCTGCTTGGGCATGTGGGTCTAAGTCCTAGCACTAATCAGATTTTTAATTCCCCAGGCTGCCCTAGCTCTTGCCCATTTTTTTAAATCATCTTATTAATGCTTCCATAAAATAAAGTGAAATATCCCCGCATTCCATCCTTCCCTTACTTCAGCTGTAAACTTTGTTCTATCCAGACAACAAACTGAAAACTTTTTTGAGTGGTTTAAAAGTCAATTTAAAAAACATTTTGCCTACACCTCTTTTTTTTTTTTTTTACTTCATTTCTGAAGTATTTTATATTGTTTTATTTTTTTCAACAAAACACTGAAAGGCAAAAAACCCCACCCTTTTGCTTGCTATCTATATATCATCACAAAACTGTTCCAAAGAAAATTTCACAGAAGATTGTTCAAATTTTAGCAAAATCCATTCATACGCCTTCATTTCTTGATAAGCCAAGACAACCTAGTGCATAGTTAGCTCCCAGCTGGACTTCAAATCCCATTATCACAGTACCTGCTAGTGTACTGCTGGGGTGCTGGTATTCCCATGTGCTACTGATGCATCTTGCCATGTAATTTTAGCATTTCAAGCCCTAAAATGAGGTATTTCAAGACAAAGATGGCCATTCCATCAGTTGTAAAATAAGCCATTCACATTTTTAGTGAAAGTTAAGGCATCTGTCATATATCACACATACACCAAAGAACAGGGCTTTTGGAACTACATCCATAGTATAACCCCCAGATATATCAACAGGGTTAAATTCTTTAGTATAAACTTATTCCTGAAAAACATTTTGAAATTATTTGCAAAGGGGAACACATGAATTTCAATTTAAACTATTTGCTATTACTGAAAAACTTTAAAGATCCATTCCTTGCGCGATACTCAGCAACCACAAACACAGATCTTGTGTGTCCTACACACAAGTGTAGTTCATGTGGTGCAACACTTCTTTCAACAGGCATCACCTGAAGAAGCTGAGGGGCAGACACTGATCTCTTCATTCTTGTGTCAAGTGACAGGACTCAGGGACATGGCATGGAGGTGAGTCAGGGGAGGTTTAGGTTGGATATCCAGAGGGTGGCTGGGCACTGGAATAGGCTCCCCAGGGAAGTGCGCACAGCACCAAGCCTGACAGAGTTCAAGAAGCATTTGGACAACTCTCTCAGGCACATGGTGTGATTCTTGGGGTATCCTGCCAAAAGTTGGACTGATTGATCCTGATGGGTCCCTTCCAATTCAATATGTTCTATGTAACAACTGGAAAGAGAAGCCTGGAAAAGGGAATACTCCAGGGAGACCTTAGCGCAGCCTTCCAGTTTCTAAAGAGGGTCTAAAAAAAGGTGGGAAAGGACTTTAAACAAAGCCTTGTAGAGCTAGAACAAAGGGGAATGTCTTTAAAGTGACAGAAAGCAGATTTGGATTAGATGTTAGGAAGTAATTCTTTACTGTGAGGGTGGTGAGGCACTGGAACAGGTTGCCCAGAGAAGCTCTGGATGCTCCATCCTGGCAGTATTCAAAGCCAGGCTGGATAAGGCCTTGAGCAATCTGGTCTAGTGGAAGGTGTCCCTGCCCGTGGCAGGGATGTTGGAACTAGATGATATTCAATGACCCAAACCATTCTATGATTATGGTCTTGTTCAGATTAAGTGCTGTGCTATCATCAAAATCAAGAGAATACTAATAAAAATAGTTTACTTCGGAGCTGGTCATCTCACAGCATAGGTGGAGAGAAATGATCCATCTGCCTTAAAATAAAGAAAAATATTTGGTGCATCAGATAGGTTTCAGAGGGCATTTTAAGTCAGAAATCTAGCCAATATCATACAAGTAAAAGCAGCACTTCTTTTTTATTTTTCCTCTGCTTTTATTTATAAGTTGTTAAATAAGTGTGAAAAAACCACCTATATGTCTTCATGTGGTTTCACTAATCAGTGTGATGCACCACAAACTGAGAAAACAAAATTTCACTTCCCTTCTACTCTAGTTAAAGTGCAGTGTACATGTCACAGCCAGTGTTCCTGACCTCCCAGGTAAAAATTACATTGACTGAAGGCAGCCTGAAGTTCCCGTCTAACATTATTATCTCTATTCATATGAAGCCCTGTAATTAAAAACAGCTTTTTAATTCCAGTGAAAAGTGAAAGGCTGGTAGATAGTCTGGTAGAAGTGAAATAACCAACAAGGCAAAAAAAACCCATCAGAATTTGAAGTTCCTGTCCCTTAACTTAGCTGACTTTTCTTGGGAAGCATACAGAAGGGGAAGGCTGGCCAGGCTGCTATATTTGGAGGAGTGGTGGACATGCCCACCCTACCTACACCACAACTGGGCCCACACGACTCAGGAAAACACAGTGCACTCAGTTCTCTCATAGCTGTGAGCACAAGCCCCTAACATCAGACATGGTCACACCTAAAACCTGATTCACACCCAGCTCAGGTGAACATCAAGGTTGAATTTGTCTTCTGGATCCTATTTTCTTGTCTTGTTCCTGTGTCCAAGCAGAGCCTAAGCAGCTACACCAAGACATGACTTCTATTACATTCAGGGGGTTGCTGCCACAGCTACGTAAGCCCTGGGGCAAGATAAAACAGCATATTCCCCTTCTGGAGAGTATTTCCAGCTTAGCGTAAATGGAAGCTCTGGACAAAAATAAGAGATGCATCTTTGCAGCTACTGGGACTACTGGATTTTCTCTTCCACGTTCGCTTGGTGGTTTTGAATTAAATCAAATCAGAGGGCTGGGAACGAGCGCTCTCCCAAAATAGCGCAGTTCAGTCTCGTTGCAGGGAAATCGTGGGTTTCCAATTTCTGCTGTGGACACGGCCTCTGACTCGGGGGTGCCAGGCTGAAGTCTCCCGGCACAATATCGTCAAAACCTCTTCAAGTCAAGACAAAAGTAAAGCCATGAATGCTCCTTATTGCAAGCGTCTCTACTGAATAGCTTGGTATTGTCCTATTCCCTATGACAATGGAGTTAAGGGAATGAAACATGTTGTTTGGAAACAGTAAAAAGCTGTCAGCAGTAACCACTGTCAATACTCATGCTGGGCTAAGCTTGGTACTCCCGCTTGTCATTTATTTATTTACTTATTAAAAAACATGTTTGATATAAAGCAGTTCTGTATGCAAGCAACAATGCCAAACTAATAAACCAGTGATTAATTTTGTTCTTGTCCTAGGTTTGTTTTCTTCTTAATAGTCTACGTAAATACATTAGAGAAAACATTCATTTGCCTAGACTTTATGTGGTATGAAGCAAACCCAGAAGCATTTTGCAAAGGCAGCTAGTTGTCACAGAAGAACTGGGCAGGCAAACAGAAAAGAAAGACATGAAAACATATGTAGAGAGCTGCATGCAAGCTTGTAGAAAGGAACAAAAGACGTTACAATTAAAGAAAAAAATTGCTCAGCATTTTCTAAAACCCTGCCAATCTAAGAAATGGTGTTACAGTCTTCAGACGGCAAGAAATAGCCAGATGAGGAAAAGCAAAACAAGAAGTTATTAATAATTTTAGAGAAAAGAATAAAAAAAGAATGTTTTGATGGAGGTCTCCACTGGTCACTTTGTACAGAGCTTAAGATTTTAGATACATTATCTGGATGTTTTCCCTTTAACAGCTAGCAAAATTCTTAACTCATACAGAGAAATCTGATACTTGTCATAAAGGCTTTGCTTTTATTTCTGTGCCTGGGCTGTAGCAGAACAGCGCTTGTAACAAGTTTTTTAGATTGTTTTTGGTGCCACCAACTTCCTTGTTCCAAAACAGTAGAGGGTATGCTCCTTCCCAAGAGCAAGGAGGAAAGCAATTCATGGAGTGCAAGAGGGCTGTTAATGCTGCTCGGCCGGTCAGAGCACTCCAGGTCTCAGAATATTCTGCATACTTCTCATGCTAACAGTTCTACAGACAAAGAAGAAAACTCACTTTGTCAAATTGAATCCCCCCTCATAAAAATACTTCAAACTGCAGCAAAGCTTGAGAAACAGAGAACATCACGTTCCATCTCCCTTTGGGGCAGTGGCAGCAGAGGACCCACTCCTACTGGGTTTTTTGCACGCCCTCAGTTACTGCCAACTCCAGTGGCAGTTTGGGTCATGCAAAAATACAGAAATAGATAAAACGGTCATGTTCCCCACACCGGTTGGTGGGAGATAAACAGTCCCCAAGGAAAAGCTGAGAGCAATGGCATCACTCCCAAGATGTGCAACTTCAATGCACTAGGAGGTCATTTTAAAAAAAAATGCCTAGAAAACATTTATATTCTATTATACTTGTGCGTATTCTATTGCACAATAGAAAAAATATTGTGCATTTAATTTTTTGCCACATAGTATTGGAAAGCTATTTTAAAAATGCTTTGAAGAACACTCCAGAATGTTGCTGGTATTGTTTTCATAATTCCAACTTAGCAGGCTACAGAGAAGAAAATGTTAATGAATAAATTAAAGAAACTTCTACTAAAAATGCCCTAGCAAGTACTTTTTCTGAAAATTATATAAACACTGTCATCCTGTCAACCAAGATATTTGCATGGCCACCTAGGCCACACTGTGTAAAAGCCTTCTCATTTAAGAAAATAGATCCATTAAAGGTGTCTTAAAACTTTCAGGATTATAAGAAAAATACCATGGTTAGTGGCGAGCAAACTTACTCTATTTTACACCGTGCATGTGAAGCAGTGTACAAGATGCTGGCAAGGAAGAGAGACAAATTCAAAGCCAAGACCTTTGCATTTGGTTCTAGATAAGGCATGGGGCTTTCTTATCCTTGAAAAGGGATTGTTTAGTAGCCCAGCACCATCTCCTGCCCCAGGAGTCTCTCTGTACTGCTTTCACAGCTTTTGGTTTCAGTGAAGCATAACCAGTGTTGGTAGGAAGTTGTTGCCAAGGTTATCTCTAGTAACTAAATCCAGCCTTTATGTGGTTTTAACAGACAATTTGAGATGGAGACAGACAATTTCTTCAGGGAGAGCCAAATAGCTGACTTCCAGGGTGATGTAATCCTGGAAGGTCATTGCAAGGCAAATGCATAAGCAGCATAACTCTGTTGTTAGGGTGTCCCTCCGCTCCCCCAGAACTTTGGGCATAGGAGAGAAAGTCTTCAAGCACACAGAGACCAAAGTGCAGCCTGATACCTCCAGGCTGCAGGGGAGAGCTAAGAATCTTCCCTTCCAAATAAAACACTATTTCCAGCTCTCGCTCACACTAACACAGGGATGACTCTCACGATCGCCCTCCTGATTCATCACCCTAAAGATCACACGGCTTGTGCGAGGGAATTCCAGATACAGAAGAAAAGGCTCCCAGAGTAAACACAACCAGAGGCAGCCCTTGGGACTGGGCTGCAGGGGAACTACCAGCAGTCACATTTGCCCTTACTGCTGCCCCTCTCTGTTTCCCAGAGAGGGCAGCAGTAAGAACGAGGGTGATGGGAAGTCACCCTACAAGGATGCTTGTCCAAGCGTTCTGAGATGCCCTAACTTATCCGCAGGTGAGCAGGAAGGGTTGCACTGTTGAAATACAGATAGAGTTTGATTTTCAAGTCATGATGGCAAACCAAGTATCAATACCCACCCTTTCCACAGGTTTGTATTGAGAACATTCCTGCCATAACTTTGATAAACAAACCCAGTATACACCTTAGCAATTTTATGAGTCCTGTGTATTAACGTTATTTGAATTTTCACCAGTTCCCCTGGAATCTTTAAGAATCTATAAAAAACTTTTAAATCTTGCCTTGGCTTCCTTCCTCCACCCCCATTTTAACTTATGATTTTTACAGTCCACACTAAATAATCAATATTAGTTAAAATCTTTGGTTCTCTCTAGAGGACAATGCCCTCCAGGTTGTATAATAAAATACACAATGTTCAATCAGACTTGTATATCGTAGATATATATTGTAAAATAAACATCTGAGAGCAGCCATGATTGAATCTCAACTCTGTAGAGTCAAGAATTATTCACTGCCTTTTAGAAAGCAGATGGTATTTATTCTTCCCTAAAGTTTGTGCCTTGTGAGCAACATTTCTTTCACACATCCTTCCCAGGATTACAATTCATTCTTTGATAGCCCGCCATGATCCCTTATCTCGGTTTGCATGATATGCAATCATTCAAAATTGCAAACTGAATTTAATTGCCATAGACAAGTGTTAATAGATTTTAATAATGCTTTATTAGACTTTATGCAAATTGGATTGCGCTGAAAAATCTGAATAAAATCTCAGCTTTAGCAGCAATTTCCTCCCCTATGTTGTCTTGAAACACAGAGCAGGAAGAGGAAGCTTTAATTAGTAGTTTCTGATGGAATCTGATGATGAAAACGTTCTTCTTATGAATAGATATAGGTGACAAATATTATCTTTAAACCTGTAAGTTTCATGATTCATTAATTAACACTGAGGGCTTTTCCCAGGGGATGATTTAATATTACTACCAGCCAACAGATTTTTTTAC
The DNA here is from genome assembly GCA_910950805.1 of Acrocephalus scirpaceus scirpaceus. NCBI lineage: Eukaryota > Metazoa > Chordata > Aves > Passeriformes > Sylviidae > Acrocephalus > Acrocephalus scirpaceus. The sequence goes on along the minus strand of OU383773.1, from coordinate 38,584,891 downwards.
ATTAGGATTTTTATCTCAATAGAAGTGTGGATGATGTCTCAGAGCAGTATTATGCTGAATACACTTTAGAGTATTCAGTTGACACACATTTTCATACATAAACAAATCAAATAAGTAGAGAGGAGAAAAGTAACATATGAGTGGAGATTTCTGAAAAATTAATACAGAAATAATTCAAAATAATCCATTCTAGTAAGTAAATCTGAGTTAAAACTATACTATAAAAGCTATTCAAGACTAATAACAATTTCTTTATTCTTCCATTCCTTTTGTGCTGCCTTTCCATCAGGACAAAATCTTACGATGTATGGAAGGTTTCCATCTGCAGGATAACTTCTTGGTGTCAGTGAGAGAGGCACACAAATCAAAAACCACAGATAGTCTGCATGTTTGGTTTTTTTTTTTTTTTTTTAGCTTATGAAAGAACATTTGCTTTAACTATATGATAGAAGGGAGCACACTCATGGGACTATTTTTAGTTCTGTCATTATTAATACTGGAGGGAAAATATCTCAAAATAGTTTGGTTTTTGCTGCCTACCCATACTCATAGACACTGTAATTTGCACACCATAGGTAGGGAATCCTTCCAGGGTATAGAGTTCCTTTGGAAGCCTTGCTATTTCATGTTACTGGCAAAGCTATCATATTTCTTCCTGATTCTATAAAGAAACAAAAGAAAATCCTAATGTCATAACTAGCCAAGGTGATATAATATTACTTCAGGTCTTAGAAACAGCCAACCCAAATATTTCCTGTTGACAAGCTCCACTGAACAGCACAGGAGCCAGGCATTACATCACATATGCCAGATAACACTTCCTATCTTGGATTAAGAAAATCTGCCAGAAGAGTATTAATAGTTGCTCCATTTAGAGATAAGGAGATCAAATTACCAAAATCTTACAGTGGTTTACTCAGAAGCAGTTAAGAGCCTGGTTACGTTTAAGTTGGTGGCAAAACTTCAAATAGGATTCCACTCACATATTTACTAAGCCAGCTCAAATCCTTCCTCCTCCAGTCCTTCTTGCCCACCCTAATGCAATTATTAGGCATAAAACCAGCCTTTCCCCATGAACACAGCGCAAATCAATAGAACTTTAAAATTCACACACAAGATAAACAAAAAGATCATTTGTAACAGATATACTGCTCTGTGACATGCAGCAGCTATAATTCAGAAAGTAAGAGAGCATTTAAAATGAAAACAAACACAAACCAATCCTACCACAAAGCAAAGCTGAAAAGCAAACCTAGAGTTTGAGGTTTTTTTAATTAAAACGGATTGAGGCCATTTTTGGTAGAACACTAATTTTAATCAGTTTTAAAGGAGGTATGACAGAGCACAAAGGAGCATGAGTCTTACCACTGAAACTATGCAGATACCTAACATTTCTCTCTTACTTGGAAAGCCTCCACCCACATACTTCACCTGAGATTTACAGGCTCTTTCTGAGCCAGCTGAGGTAGTCCTGCCACTGCAGCCAGGCCAGCGCAGGGTGTGAGTGAGGCCCCCTCACTGCTCATCACTTTCATCATTAGTGCAAACCAACAGCCTGTCGCTGCAGTGCCACAGAGCCAGGGACACTGTGGGTCTGGGGCAGGGACAGGCTGGTAAAGTTGTACCAGTGGCACCTGAACTGTGGGTCAGTTGCTTTGAGGGTCCTTTAATTGCATGTAAGCCGACAACACGTAAAGCGAAAAATAAAAAATACAGGTTTCTCAAATGGAAATGATGACTAACCCTTAATGATAATTAATGCCAGACATTCTCAAAGACCTTTTTTCACCTACAAATGAAACTAATTACTAGGACTTCTAGCTTATAGTTTGCTGTGTTGCAGAACAGCAACAGCTGGGCTATCTTTTTTATTTACTCTTGAAGAGCTTTCAGTAAATCTGTTTCAAATTTTGTTAACCCTACTCAACCTCCACACCCTCCCCTTTCTACTCCCCTCCACCCCCAATACTCATTCATGAGTTACAGCTGAGTAAAGTGATTTATAATAGTGCAATGAACTGCAAAACATGCTCTGGCAAGGGAGCAAATTCCTCTGCCTTGCCTCAGATACCATCAGGTGTAACTGCAAATTCTTCCATACCCTCAGTACCAAGAGAGGAGATAAGCAAGACAGTGACTTTTCCTCCACAAGCTTGCTTGCTGGAGTGGGATGCAATGGAATTACACCCTCCTCCCCCAGTACTAGCCCCATCATGCCCAGGCATAGTGCAGGAAAGGAGGAGGGTCAGCTAATCCCTGGGCTTCTTTTAAAGCCTCTTGGATACAGAGAAAGGAAGAGGGAGAAAGTCTGTTATCCTAACTCCAGGTTATATTTTGCAACTAAAAAAAATTTTGCTGATTAGTAAGGGGTCCACAGGGGTCTTCAAATCCAAGCCTGCTTACAAATAGGAGCAGTGAGCTATGATTTCCTCAAACTACCTAACATAAATGCATCTGGTTTACTGTCTAGAGATTTTTCTTTGTCTTTCCCCTCTCTGCAACATTATCATGCAGTAACTATCTGGACTGAAATAAAGCCATCCCACATGAGTACAAAAACAGCTCTGCAGGGCGTATGATTTTATTGCATACCTGATACTTCATTTTATTTTATGTCTTGACTCCCAAAGCCAGGTCAAATTCTCAGTTTTCCTCAAATGGAAATAAACCTTGAATTGAACTAGTTTTGAAGAACATTTTGTAAATGGGAACTATTAATACAAAAAGAAAAAGAACAACTAATTGCTGTTAAACTCTGTCACAGCAGTACTGAAATATACAGCTGTTCCCACAGTGGACAGCACAGTTGGACTATTTTAGCCACACAAAGTCTGAAAGAAATTATTAGATGGCACAGGAAATTGAGCAGCTTTTCTAACTGGAAATAAGTAAGTCAGATGATGTTGGTATAATCAGTGTTACGTTACACAAGAGTGGGCTGTGTTAAGATATATGGGGGTTTACTGCTGGAAATAGGTTTTGTTTTTGTTTGCCTTTTTATACAGGGACACAAGTCTCCTTTTCTGTTAGACCTTTGTGGATGATGAAAGGCAGTTTTGAAGGTAAGTTTTGAAAAGCAGTCTGAAGGCAAGCATCAGCAGCAATTTGGAAATTCTCCTGAAGAAGAATACAGGATGTAGACAGCTTGCACCACACCTAAAGATGTCAACCCTAGCTTTTATCAACATCCTAAAAAAAAAAATGCAGACTTTGCCTACTATTGGCAATAAGGCAGAAACTGCTTCTATCAGCACATCTAAACACAAATTGTCATGTTCACTTCAAATGAAGCTGAACACATTTAACTGGGTGGTCAATCATTTGTGTATTTTATTTTATTTATCATTAACTTGTTAAACAAAAGGGAATCAAGAAAACCTTGCCTGGGTTCTGGATGAAACATCTCTTTAACACATACCTCAACAGAGGAACCTTTTCCAGAAATGTACAGTAAAAACTTAGGATACTCAGGTGACTGGAAGATGAGGAAAATCATCTAAGTGACACACAAAAGAAATAGGACCCTTTTAACTTTGCAGGGGTTTTTTAAACTCTTTTTGACAATCCCTTCAGGAGGTATTTGCTGTTCAAGAAGTCACTTCTCAGTAGCTCCCTTATGGTAACTTCAATCAAAACTAAGAGAACCAATACACCTGCAGGACACCATGGCAAGGCTGCCTGAGCTATTACCATGAGTTTTCATTTCTATTTTTGTAGTACCTGCTGTCATGGCAGATTTGCAGTAGAGCTCAGCAATAGTCCTTCTAGTTCAACAGAGCCCTTCTGATAACTCCAGCATTACTGCAAGCACCCATTCTTGCCAAGCAAGTTTGTGTATTTAAAGCTGTGTTACAGCTTGATCAGCTCAGTAAAACATACTAAGAGGGGAAGAAAAAAACAAAACAAAAATTGTAAAGCAGATCTTTCAACGTGTTCCTGAAATACCACCCATGTTCTCACTATTAGGACAGCATCTTTACAGCATGGTCTTCAGCCAAGGTGGTGTTATAATCCCTGCATAAACTCGAGCCCTAACCTAAAAAATGTCACCAAGGGATCTAGGCTCAGCTTGGAGACAAAGCCTTTGGGGCTCCACACACGCAGAAGAGCCCATGTCTGCAGGCAGCAGCCCCTGAGTCAGACCCTCACATCTACTGAGAGTGGTACAGAGTTCACCTCTGCATTACCCAAACACAGCAACACTTGTGCAGCAGCACCTTGGTAAAACCCAGGCAGCACATTTATGCCACGATTGAAAGGGTGTGTTTTGCTCTGAGAAGTAATTCCATTAAAAACAAGACTACTGCGCAGTTCTGCTTTGGGGTTCTGGCATCACAGATTTTTCTCTGCCTCCACAGGGCCAACAAAAATAAGATGGGACAAGCAGGAGTGAGACCCTGCACTGCCAACACAGCTCTTCCTGACTTTCAGCCCCCTGCCCCCATGCAAGCACACTTAAAGATTGGGCAACAGCAGCACCACCAGGAAAAGGGTAGGCCCTAGGAAAAGCAAAGCTATGAAAAATGGTGTGAAATTTGCCTGACACTTGAAAGTACTGATGCTTTTTCATAGTAGGAAACAGGAGCTCAGCTTTTCTGCTTGCTTAGAGAGGTGCAAAGCAGTGGTTCTATTAATGCTGGTGATGTACTTCCCGATTTTCTGCAGATTCCGTGAGAGGCATTTAAATCAAAGGTCTCTTCGTTAAAAAACTGAGCACAAGCTGCAAATGAGGCACATTTGGGGTAACAAGGAGTATTTATCATTCTTACCTCAAGGCCTAGAAAATTTCAATCACTCATCATGAATGGCCAGTCAGAAAAAAGCTTTTTTAGTTTTTCACCTTCGCATGCCAGCAAAGTGCTGCTGTATTAACACATGATGAACATGTATGCCCCTTTAAGACAAACTCTAAAATGCTCTGTGCAATATAACAAGTACTGAGGCTCCTGCCCCTTCTGCCACCATGCAACATACACTCACAGAAACTAAAACAATGGGATCCCTAGAGATAAAGCAAAGTTCCTCAGCTTCGTAAATGAGAAAGAAAAACAAGTTTGCTGCCACATTCAAAGTTGCATCCACCACCCTGAATTGTTTCCCTACCTGTTTATGAAGTGGTGTTTTACTCTACTTGAGATGAGATGCAGAATTCCTTATGAAAAATAATCTAAAAAACACACCCTGAAATGCAGTTTGAGAGTTTTATCCTGTCTTTATCTGCAAGCAAAGAAGAAACACTTATTTCCCTTCCAACCACCATATCTACCTCGTTGTCAAACAACAGCCCCCAACTGACAACCTCAGGACCAAATATGTTTCCTGTACCAACACTTTGATCTCCAATTGCAACTAACCTAGAAGGGTAATAGTTACATTCGAGGTCACTAGGAGGTCTTGACCTCAGTTATTTCACCCTTCTCCAAAGAAACTTCTACTTTAATCATCAACTTCCGGGTAATCTATTAGTAACTGGCATAAATCATACATCAAAATGGGCTCAGGCGTTTTCACAAGGGTTAGAAAATGGTCCATTAAGCTCTTCCTCCTCTCACCGAGGAAACGTTGCATTCTGACTTTTCAAACATACGAAAAATTAATCAAGGATGTGCCTTATACTTTTAATTCCTGAGCATATTTATTCTTCTTGAAATTAGGCAGGAGAAAGGGAGGTGGGAAAGAGCAAGCAAAGAAAGCACTGTCCCACGATGATGTTCAGCGTGATAAGCCAACATGTCAAAAAGCACATTTGCGCCCTCTCTCACCCATGCTTTCTCCTCACCACCATCCAAAGACACACAAAACTGAAGACTGAAATAATTCAGGGAAAAAAAAAAACGGTGAGACTTGGCACATGTAAATTTTGCTGCCTGACTTCACCATCACTGATTACAGCTGACGGAGAGTTAATAAAAGAGCAAAGCTGGCTGTCAGAGCAAATTAGTGTGTGTAAAGGACAAGACAAAAGAATAATGCCGTCATTATTATTTATGGTCATTAACTGGGTTGAGTTCACTTCTACAGTACCCTACCTGAGCAGTAAAAATGATCATCTAAACATGAAATACTACATTTAGAGTTAAAACACAATCATTTTGCCTGTGCCTTGGCTTGATCTGTTTTATAAGAGGTATTTGATCCTGGAATTAGCCAGAGTGGGTAACACAGATTTAGATAATGCAAGTAAGAAACCCACTAGATTTTTGACCTTACAAAGAACAGTGCTTTTCTAGTGATGGAGCAGATAAAAGCTCACTGCCTCCTTGTCGAAAACAACTGAAAGGCAGGCACTGTGGGAAGGACAAGGGAAGCTGTGGTGGAGCACTACAGATAGCACAATGGAGGCAGAAAAATCTAATACAAGGGAGGAAAGGGTATCCAAGAGGCAGTAAAAATGGGAGTGTGTGGGGAGCAGGATTCTGGGTGGAAGACCCTGGTGGAGTCCTTTGCAGGGACCTGATAAAAAGTGAGATGGTAGAGATAAGACAGGGTGCTGCTTAGAACAACAGATGAATTCCAAGACAGATACCGTGAAGATGATATTCTGGCTGGAAGAGAGAATGAAGGTGACTGGGGGACAGGCAGAAAATCAGAGGAGCACAGGCCCAAAGCCTGAGACGAAACAGGGTGGAACCTCTCACAGAAAGCACCATTGGGAGGCATCATGAGCAGAGCATAGCCTTTGGGAGCCTGTGTCCAGAGGAAAGCAAGGCAGTGCCAGATGCTACTGGAGTAGCAGCTGTTGTGAATCTCTGGTCAGAGTAGGTGTGGGAAGTCCTAACTACAGGTTAGAAAGTAAAACTTTCCTGATCTGGTACTCCAGGAGCATACAAAATCCCTGAGATGATTGAAAACTGCATCAGCCCTTATCTGCTACCTCTTCTTATCTTATTTGTTCCTTTTTGTTTCTCTCAATAAGATCCTGGAGCTTTTCTTCTATAAGACCTGAGCTGAAAACACTGACAAATTCTTTTTTTGTCCTTGTCTGGCAGGGTGATTAATTCAGCCATGACTTATTGTCAAAAAGAATGTCCATCAGACATATGCAGACTATAGGCCATGGGATAGGATATCCTCTTGTGCACACCTTGAAACACCTTCTCATCACAGGGCAGATTGGTATTCACCAAGTCACTGCAGCCACTCTTGCCTGATTTTAGTCATGTACTTCATGGGACAGGGATGGATCAGGGTTCAACTCATCCACTGGTGACCCTTAACATTTAGTCTACATAGTTATATTTAAAAAGCCCTAACTTCTTTGAAAACAAATTTCTTTAATGGATTTTGATATACAGTCTATGCATATTATTTTACATACAATTACACCCTAATTCAGAGGCTGTATGCTTACTGTTATCCCTGAACAAAAATGGAAGCTTTTCCTGTTTCTTAAAGTAGAGAAAATGTGATTTTTCAACACTCATTGCAATGTTACAATTTGTGATAGCTGTACTACAGGTCTAAACAGAGAAACTGCAGTTGCTGATAAATGGAGTAGCACCTCAACAGGAGTTCTCAGTACCAGACCCCTGTGTTGGTTTGTTCATTTATTCATTTCCAAGAGAATAAGCTGTTTGTTTAGACCTAGACAGATTATACGGCTCTACCTGTATGAAACTGTCTTTACCCTGTGCAGCTACTCTGCTGCTGTGGCAGAGCAGTCAGAGTCACACTACACTCTTCCCAGTGCCAGAGAGGAAGATACCATCTTATCTTCATCCACAGTCTCCAGATTTTGAGATTGCATCCTTCTAAGTAGATTCTGATTAGGAAAACTAAGATATAATTTAATATTTCATGTAAACAGAATTATTCACTGTACTTCTCTTATACCTTTGTCCTTTGGGATAAAGAAATCCTGAGATTTGAATGATCTAGTTTGGATGATATTTCTGTGCTGGTATGTAACCAGGTTATAATCATACTTTACATATACTTTTAAATGACAGTGATGCCACGAATTAACATCCCTCATGCTAAAGTCAGAAATATGATGCAGTTGCACAAGCTTAGCTGATGACAGAGAAAGCTCAGCGGTGACATTCACTGCCACACCAGGAGCAGCACAGGGAGACATCAGGATGCTGTAAAATATCAATTTCTGCAGGTACTCTTTCCCACAGACTGCCTCGGTGAATAGCTAAGAGGACAAGACAGCTCAGGAACATCATATACTCCTAACAAAGGATGGAGTAATTTCATTCTTTGTGATAAAGAAGAACAGAATAGATGTCTTTCAGTAGTGCAAAGATATTATTACAGAAAATGCTCAAAAAGAAACTTGGATTCTTGTTTCTTCCCTAACTATTTTCATCCTCACTTACTTGGGCAGTTTCAATTCTGAATAACATCCAAAGCTTGAAAAGCAATGCATCATACTTAAAATTCAGTTTTTCAGATCCAAAATTTCTACAGGAGAAAACCTTAGTATACTGTTGATATCAAGTACCAAACCTAACTTCAGTCATATCTTCCAATACAGCTTTGGCCATACTACCTATGCTGAGCCCCAGAGGAAACCACAAGGTTTCCTTACATCATTTAGGGATGAAGCAAGTAAAGGAAATACTCAGTTATGTCTTCAGATATTTTGAACAATCTGCCCAAACCACTTGCTCCTGCCACTGGAAACTGAGGAAAGATGTTTTGCAGTTTAATCTATCTAAAGAGCTTTGCAAATCTGACAACAGATGATGATGGCACCCTTGAGGGTGGAGTTTCACATTTTCTTGATATCTTAGAGCTGCAATTTAGCAAGCCAAAGGAATGAATGTATTAAGAATTAGTTTTTCATAATCTTACTGCAATGTTTACTGACTTTTTTAGTGAAATCTGCCAATTTTTAATGTGTGTCAACTGCATAGAAACAAATTAGAAGCGTCAAGAGACAGTCCTTTTTATTGATAAAATATGTCTTTATAAAGTGTGACTAACTTTTTAAGGAATGCCTCAACAAGGCATTATTCAAAAGCAGTTAAAGGCCATTGAACATAACTTTGGCAGACCTGTGATGGCATTCTGAAATCTTTCTCAAATAAATTACAATCCTAAAGTATTAAACACACATATGGCTAAGCACATATTATAGGACACCTTTGCAGAAACAGTATGCTCCAAAGTGTGAATTCAGTGTGAATTCATTATGTAGGCACAGTTCAATACATATAGAGACTAAACCTTCATAGATCCTACAAGCAGAAGCAAATCCAGCAGTCTTTCATCCTATGGCAAAAACACATTCTTCTCTTTTCTAGGGAAAGCTTTCATAACTTACCAACTACCAGACTGAATGGACATCAGCTGATGACATTCATCCCTTGGTCACTTTCATTCTTCAGTCATATTTTACAAAGCAGTTTAAACTGTTAAAAAAGAAAAAAACAGCTATAGCAGAGGGAAATGTAATCAACCTCTACTTTTACAAACACATCTCAAGGCTTTTCAGTAAAATTTGGCTTCTGTGCAAACTTGCAGTACAATGACTAGATGGAGTTCTTCTTTTGAAGTTTTGTTTAAGAAAATTCTCCCAGGCTAAGACCCAGTAAGTTACAGTTTAGCCTGGAGCAAATTTTTACAACCAAGTTATAAACCCCTGGAATAGGAGTTCATAATGGAAACAGCTGCTCAACCCTCACTATAGCGGGTGCAAGTATAATAAAATCGGCAGGAGTTCACATTAACAATGGCGTCCCCTTACACTCTTTCCTGTTACCCATCCATTAAACAAGCAACACTACTTAATAGAAGGAAAGGCAACAGGCTTTCCTCTTTTCCCTACAACCCTGCTCCTTTCCCTCAATAACTAGCTAAGCAATTTATAGGTGGCAAAGAATATACTCCCCAACACCCTCGTGACTTTCACCAGGGCACACTTAGGGGAAGCTCTCCAACACTGACATTACACACCAGTGATACAACACTGTAGTGCATCCACTCAAGTACTTCATATTATAGGATGCACAAATACTGCACATGACACATATCTGACAGCCTGATACTTGTGCTGGGCATTTCCCACTAAATCTGACCCCCAGCATAGCTCTTCATTCCTTTACCCCTCTCTGGGTGATACTTGCAGCATTTCCATACACAGTTTATAGAATCATAGAATAGTTTGGGTTGGAAGAGACCATTAAAAAATCACTTGGTTCCAACTTCGCTGCCATGGGCAGGGACACTTTCCAACAGACCAGGCTGCTCAAAGCCCCATCCAATCTGGCCTTGAACACTGCCAGGGATGGGGCATCTACAGTTTCTCTGAGCAGTCTGTTCCAGTGTCTTACCACCCTCATAGCAGAGAATTTCTTCCTAATACCTCATCTAAACCAACCTGTCAGCTTAAAGCCAGTGACTCTTGCCCTCTCCATTTTGGGTGTTGCTTCAGAGGATTATAAAAGCCAAAGAAATGCATTGCTTACTGTGGGTGTGCAATGTGAGCCCTGCACTATGATCAGGTTGCTCCCTTTCCCTAAGATAGTTCTTAATTTTCCAAGCACTGCTTTCTCTACCTTGTCTTCTATTTTCAGCAGGTCATGAAAAGAATTATTCTTGAGTTCCTGTACTCATTCAGGACACTGGTCACCCAAGCTGCAGGTTCTGAGTGTGAAATACAGTAACAGTTGAGGGACCACCCCAACCCCACCTCCCGAGCTGGGATGACACCAGGCTAAAAGGCTACACAAGCTGGTGTCAAAAACCCACCAGGAGTTCACAATGACAGCACCATCCCTTTGGACAGGTTTTTTCCTTCCTATTAACTAAAGGGGTTTTGTTTTTTTTTTTTGCCTAACATTTACTAGTGAGCTGTTAAGCATATTGTGGCTCTCAAAGACACAATGGGACTGTCCCCCACCTATCCCAAACACTTCACGGCCAAAGCACCTGTGCAGTCAGTTATTGGAATCTGTGTGAAGAGCAAACCCAAAGCTTTCTACAGAAGCTTACTTTTCAATGCAGCTAGGCTCAGGAGAGAGCTATCAATAATATCGATTTGCAAAAAAAATGTTGTTAGAAAGCGGGCAACTTGAAAGAAAGGAAAGTCACTGCCTCCACAAGAAAGGAGAAGGGAGAGATCAAAGCTTGGGATGTTAGACAGAACTTAGAAAAAGCACAATGTTTGCTCTTATTTCCTGTGGGTTTATGTAGGGACTGTCACAGAAAAGGACACAAATCTCATCTCCATAGCCACAGTCTCTGCAAATAGGCACCTCAGACAGCCTAGTTAGAGGCAAGAACTGAGTGGCTACAGGTTTATTAAAATGATTCTTCCTGTCAAAAAGAAACCTTGTCTTCTACAAGCCAGTAGCCTTACAGACTCACAGTCACTACCTGTAGGAATTACATGTAGGATCTGCTTAAACAATACTTTTTTCCATAAATAAGTATAAATTGTCAATCTTGGTACGGACAGTAGTGTCTTGTTTACATATGACTTCGACACAGCTAAAGGATTTTCTTCTCTGCATGTGATCAAGCAAGAAATAAAGCACAGTTCTTAAATATTGAATACTTGATTAAGGAACAAACCTACCTTTGAAGTCAAGTGAATGTAGGAAAGAAATATTATGGAAAGTGGTTTTGGTATCATGTACTTTCACAAGAAACCTGAAGAAAACACAAACATAAGGGCACATGTTAAAGAGGACGGGGCCAGTCTCTCTCCAGCAGTGAGCAGTGACAGGAAAAGGGGCAGTGTGTACAAAGTAAATGTCCTAGGTTAAAATGTAAGATGTGCCCAAAGTATGTATTCTATCCCCATCTTCATGAGCTGTTGAAACCAGGTGGGGCAGTGTTTCCCTTATCTTCTGTTAATGGGCCTAACAATGCCTTGCTGCATGACTCATAGATAACTCCCTCCGGGAGCTATCTCTGTTTAATGGGCCATCAAGGAGCCCCTGCATGACTCATAGAATGAAATCAGCCCATCGTGAGATGCTCCACCCAGGGGGAGGAGCCAAGCATTCCCACCTGGATATAATCCGGGGTTTGGCACATCACAGGCAGCCTTACCCACTGGACTCCCAGAGGACAAGAGCTACCAGACCTTTCTACAGGAATCACTGCTTCGACAAGACCATTTCATCTGGGCTGCTACTACCACCCTAACAGGGTGTCGGGTTGTATTCTGACTGTCAGTGGCTTTTTTTTTTTTTTTTTGTAGTATTGCTTTTATTTTATTTTACTTTCTTTTATTTCTTTTCTTTTCCTCTTATTAAATTTTGTTTCTGACTTGGAGTCTCTCACTGGTTTTGCTTTCAAACCAGCACAGTAAAACATAAGAAGTTTCATCTCAATATGAGGAAAAATTTCTTTGAGGGGAACAGACCACTGGAACAGGTTTCCCAGAGAGGTTATGAAGTCTCTTCCTCTGGAGATACTCAGAACCTACCTGGACATGTTCCTTTGTAACCTGCCCTAGCTGACCCTGCTGCAGCAGTGGTGTTGAACTAGATGATCTCCAGAGGTCCTCTCCAACCCTAGCCATTCTGTGATCCTGAACAAGGACCTATAACACTTCCTTAAGCATAAGCAGAGGAAAAACACTCAGGACAAAATTCTCAGATTTATAAAACTGAATGATTCACCTTCCTAAGTGGTAGCAAGCTGCAGTGTTTATGATTATCTAAATTATGGTGGAGCCATTAGTCTCTGGCAGAGGAGCTCTTGCCCTGAAGAGTTAACAATGCCAGCAAGGCTCCTCCCCATTGCATCATGTACCAATTTTATGTCTCACACCAGACTTTGCCTGTGCCATCACCATGTCGTACAATCTAAAAATACACGAGATGCCAGCAGATAACACTTCTGTTGTAGGCAAAGGACTAACATTGCTCGTTCTGGTGACTGCAGCTTACTGCAACACCCACTTGCTTCCTTCCAATGACCCCAAGCACCCACATCTGGGCACCATCTTCAAAATTAATGTTAAACAGAGACCACATTTTCCAAAGGGAAAGGAGGCTTGCCCTCCCCAGAAAATGTGTGGAGGCAGAAGTTCCACTGACTTCTCCCAGGGCAGACAAGGTCAAGTCACAGCCCTGATGCTCTTCCCTGGTCTTGTGGTTCCCTCCTGGCTCAGCAGGGAACTAGAACAGGGAGGAGTTGACTACATAGCTGATAGCATGAATTTTCCCTAGCTTTTTGTGAACATCAAGGTTATTAATCTTATTTCTTTATTTTGATCAGACTGGCTTTCCCCTCCACAGAAGAAGTGGTGCATACTAGTAACACAAGACTTCTCACAGCTCCTGTCAGTTTCAAAACAATGAAAATGATGCTGCATCCAAGCTAGCATAGAAAATCATGCCTTTTTAGAGATGGTTGATGGGCCAACTTATGTAAATTATACTGAAATCTAACACAGCAAATTACTGACTCTCATCATTAATGGTAAAGTATTCAACAGCAAAAGACTATCACCTTGAATTAATGCCATGAGTTAATATTTTGAAATGTAGTATATTTCATACATAGGTATGATCATTTTCCCTAGACAGACATGTAGGAGGGAGGTGCTTGGATCCTTCTACAGCTAAAAAGAGGTCTTATTTTAAAGCTTGATAGAAGTCCTACTTTTGAGCCTGCGTCTACCCAGGAAAGATCACAGAAACTTCTTTTTGATAGGGAAAAGCCCATGGGACCCAGGAAGAAAAACTGAAGTTCTCTCAAACTGCATTTTTACAGAATGAACAAGCAAGCCAGTCACATCAGCTCCCTGGCAAGTTTACCAATAGCAGTAGATGTTCATGACTTCAAAAGAAAATTTTCTCAACAGTAAGCTTTTTTTCCCTACTAATTTAAGTAGCAGTAAACATAAAACACAAAAAGACGTGTTCACCCTTCAAACTAGACACATCATGCATAAGAAACAAAGACTCTTGTATTTCCAACTGACAAAAGAAACAGAAAGAGAATTATCTAAGAAAGTTGATAAAATCTGCCAGATGGGTGGCAAATTAGGCCCAAAAATCCTGCCAGATAAGTGACTTCTACAATTGCACAAAACGAGCATAAGACTGTATATCTCCATCCCCGTTTCCAAGCCCCCCAAACTCTGATGATCCCATCAGCCATCTCACTGGTTAACAACAGAAATTCTCCTGTCAGAAGAAATGTTATGCAATTTACCTGGTCAGGCCCCATGCAGCACACAACTTAGCTGTCAAAGACTGAGCACTTACAGTAAACCACTGGTAATTAACTTGTGGAGTAAAGGAGGAATTAAGCTGCTGTAAAATCCAACAGTACAAATGCAGAAGAAAATCATAACCTCATTGCAGATGCTCTATTAGCCAGCAAGGACTCTGCATTTGCCCAAGTGTGTTATTCAGCTGGCCTACTGCTTTGAATAATAACGAGCTATTTTCTACTATAATGCACCAAATTTCAAGACGACTTGGAGTGATGCTGAGGACTTGGTGCCCAGGTACACTCACTGGAAACTAGGTAAACATTGTACCTCTGGATTTGGTCAGTGATAGGGACCTGATATTCAGCACCAGACAAGAAATTAATTTGTTTTCTAAAGCAGAAAAAGAAAAAGAAAAATGGATTTTTTTTTTTGGCAGACCAATAGCTAACAGAGCACCAGTTGGACTAATTCTTTAAATGCTACCATAGGTGTTTTGATGCAGCATTCAATGAAAAATGTCAGTCTAAAACCTACATAAATCTCTTCTTCATGTTACTGTTTAAAGTACAAGTGAACACGAGCATATACCTACACCTCCTCTAGACAGTAGATTACTGAAGAATCTTTCTGTATACTAAACCAAATGTAAAGACTCATTCCAGGAGTTAGACATTTATCCAAGTTTTACTACTTCAACTGAAATGCTTGCAGCCTCAAATTTAAATAGCAAAATTTCTCTGGAAGTTTCAATGAGAGAGGACAAGATTACAAACATTTAGCCCAATCTTTTATATAATACAGGAATTTCCTCTATAGTCTCAGGTGTAGAAATGATTTCCAGAGTTTGTTTGTTTAAGGAAAATCTTGAGAAAAAATTTCATTTGTTTGACAGTGCGGTAAACCACAACCACACTTTTCACAAATTATTTTGAAAACCTGCATTAGTGGCTTGCACATTACCAAATCCAGATAATTAGAAACAACATCTAGTAGTTTTGATAATCTCCCAGCCAGTTTAAAATAAAATGGCTCAATTGATGTGATTTGCTATCTGATTTTTGTTCTAAAACATAAGGTGTTCCATAGAAAACTGAGAAGGCATAAAACCCTCTAGGAAGACCCCAGTCAAGTGGCAACTCAAATATCTACAGTTATCTGATATACAGTTGGAATATCTACAGTTAGCCCAAACCTCTAACATCAAAACACAGTCCTGTACTGCATAAAATATAAACATTACATACATACCATATTTCCAAAGCACTATTTGAAAAACCTCCCATCCACAAGCTATCACTGATGCTGTTTTGGTGGCTTGTGTCTCCCTAACTAAAAAACATTTAAGTTCCACATATCTTATTCTCAAGTGTTAGTTTACAGTCCAGTTATGTGAAGATTTTCTCTTTGGTATTTTATTCCATACTATTTCCTTAAAGTTCTGTTTGTCTCTTAGGCAATAAGAAGCACAGCCAGCTGTCCAATGTCAGTGGACTTCTCCTACAGGTCAAATAAGCACAGGTGACACTTAGCAACAGTTTTGCTGGTATGTAAGTGTTCTAAATACATGGAAATTATATGTTATGGGTGCTCAACTTGAAGAATTACTAAATTCATAATGCTATTTCTTCTTAGCAGCTCACTCTAGAGAAAAACTCTCTGCATTTCTCCTTACCAATCACATCATTATCATAATGAATTCATGTCCTAAAGACATTGCATTAAAGAAGCAGCTTGAGCTGAATTCACAGATTTTGCACAATACTAATCCACTCATAAGACTCAGCCTTATGCTCAAAATATTCATTTTAAGTGAAGCCTTGAGGAAAGGTGTTATTCCCAACTCCAACCACTGCTTCTCCCACTTCTACCCTCTTTTCTGGACACCTCTTGAGATGTCCTGTGCTTCAAGGTCACCTGCTCTGTTGCAGCTTACTGAACATCCTGAGTCATCCCAGGCACATTTCAAATGTGTGCAACTAACTCTCCAGCCTTTCTCAGGCACAACTGGATATGGGTAAGAGCTAAAACAGTCCACAAGCAATACCTTATTATACAAGTATCCCAAAGTCCTACAAGAGAAATACAAACTTGCAGTACCATACGATAAAGTGCATTCATCACAGGCTGCACCTGAAGTGTGAAATCACACATTTGCGCACCTAAATCTCTTTAGTTAGTAAACATCATGGTCTGAAACTACATGTGACATATGGCTGCAACATGCTTGAAAAAGGCTGCCAAAACTGGGGCTGTTTGAGAAAGCAGGTCACCATCCTTTGCATTCTGCTGCCTCACTAGCACCAGTGCTGCTCACAACCCAGGCCACAGGAACGTACACTGGCTCAGTAAAAATAGTGCCCAGAACAACCTGTTTACTATGAGATTTACAAGACAATGAGCACAAAAAAATCCATAGAAACAAATCTCAGACATTCCCCCACACCTCCACTTGAAATGTTATGCTTTCAAATTTTTTGCAGGGTGGCTGCGCATCCTCAGATTTTCCTGCTACGTTCGCTTCCATCCACCTCCCTGGTTCATCTGCTGCTGCAGGGCATCTGCCAAGCAGTACATGCTGCACTGCCATCAGTGCACTGATGACACCCAGCTCTCTACCTCCTTCCCTCTTGACCCAGACACAGCTGCTGGCAACCTCAAACAATGTCTGGCAGAAATTGGTTTCTGGAGGAAAGCCAGCTGGCTGCTGCTCAACCTGGAGAAGGCAGAAATAATGCTAATCAGCAGGGGGAAGCGCTTTGAGGATCTGGTGAAATTCATAAGTGCTCCATCAGCTGAGGGCATTCATCTGGCCATCATCCTAAGCAGCATACAATGCAACAACCAGATTAGGATTTAACTTCCTTACAACCTCACCAAAAGATTCATTCGCTCTTTGTTAAATGCCTGCTTCATTTTGAAAGACCCCAACACCTTTCCTTTGAGTTTGACTCTGAAAACTGCACTGGGAGCCTACATAGATGGCCAGGAGTGCCACTTCTGGTCCTCCTCTGGATAACAAACCAAAACAATTGCAAGTCTGTTCCCTGGTGTCTTGTACATCCATCACTTTATAGCATAACTCATCTGGAAAAATGATAGTCACTTCTAAAAGTGACATTCACTTATGCTTTAGATAAAACTTTAAAAGCAATTTATACCCTGCCTCTGAAAAGCAGCAGCTTGGTTATCTTAAAAATCAAGCAATGGGACCAGATCTATTTTCCTCAGTCAAGTCCAACAATTTTAGGTAAATGATGAGCAACATACATTGAGACAGATGATCTTTTATTCAAGACAACTCATGCTTCTCAGTCCTATCCTTATAAGGGACAAATAATTTACATTAAAATTCCCAACATTTTGCAAGGGTTAATAACTCAGTGACTTAATTTACTCATTCAGTAACAAGACATTAATATTTTGAAATCCTAGAAGCAAGAACAGATGTAACACCTAAGTCTATTACCACAAAATGAAGACTAGAATTGACAGTATTGTATTTTATCTTTGAACTGCATATCTGAAGCAGGCTTTTGGGGTATCTTTCTAAGTCATGCTACTGCTACTATTTTTCTTTCACAGGATGGGTCAGGTTGGAAGGGACCACACAGTGGGTCATCTGGTCCAACCTCCCTGCTCAAGCATGGTCATCCCAGAGCACATGGCAAAGAATTGCATCCAGATGGTTCTGAATTTCTGCAGTGAAGGAGACTCCACAACTTCTCCAAGCAATCTGCTCCAGGACACTGTCACTTGCACAGTAAAGAAGTTCTTCCTCATATTCAGGTGGAATTTCCTGCCCATCAGTTGCTGCCCATTGCCTCTTGTTGTATTGCTCAGCACCACTGAGAAGAGCCTGGCTCCATCCACTTGTTACCCTCTCTTTAGATACTGATAGACATTCATAAAGTGTACTTTCAGTTGCTTCTCCTTGAGGCTGAACAGGACCAGCATTCCTAGCCTTTCCTCATAAGAGAGACATTCCAGTCCCCTCATCACCTTTATTGCCCTCCACTGGACCACTCTTTATGCGTGGGTCCTCTCTTTAGAGGTCAGCCTGCAGGCTCTTTTGCCACCTATTGCTGGACTTGGGTTTACACCAGAGGTACTTGTCTCAACCTCTTCATTCAAGACAACTACACATTAAACCAGTGGTGCTTGATCCATTTCCAGACCACAGTAAAGGCAGTAAAACCATAACAGGAGGCTCCTTGCTAATAAGCAGTATTATTACATGGTAAAGCTGCTTAGCTTTGCAAACGTGAGGGAAGGGAAGGTAATTTTATGAGCATGGTTTGTTTCCTTTCTATAAATATATTCTGTCAAACAATCGGCTTTACTTTTCTTTGTTGTCATCTTCAAATAGACAGTGCAGTAGGCCAGTGTTAAAAGGTAGAATTTCTATTTGCTGTTTGTATTTGTTTAAAATATCTATTTGAAATAACACACATTGTTTCTACCCAGCTATGTAGAAAAAGAAAATCCCAAAACAAAACAAAACCAAAAAAGCCCAAGCTCCACAACTTCTAAGTCTCACAGGAATTTGGAGGCTTCTTTTTGTCCAAATTAGTTCTGGCCATATCCTTTTAACACTAAGCAGAGGCAATGACGTTGGTAAAAGAAGGCAGGTTATGCAAGGCTGAGGAGATATCTTCAGCACAGTGTGTATGGGACAGCAGTTCTCCAGGGTAACAGACAATAGCTTCATTTAAAAAGAAAAAAAAATGCCATACAAAGGAGAAAAGCTGTGGAAACAAATTAATTTGGAATATGTAAAAAAGGATTATGAAAGAAAGCACAAACTTTCCTTCTCCGCCAAAAGAAGCGATTTGCTACGTGTACATCTTTGCCTTGTTACAGTTTATTATGGAGTTGGGTAGCTAAAAGAGAAAGAATTCAAATAAGGAGAGGCTGCAAAAAGGCTGGCTCCTACTGTGAGCACAGGGGTGAGGAAAACATGGAATAATACACGAAAAAAGCAGCTCATTGCAACAAAGTGACTTGTTAAGCCTTCAAAGTCTGTCACCAGCACTCCTCCAAGCAGTGTAACTGATTGCATGGCACATAGTGGGGGTTCAATGGTGTATATTTCTGACTTCCCTTCTCTAAGGAGAAACACTATACAGCCAAAATACAACAACCTTCCACACGTACCTACATGCTGTGAACACCAAAAAGCAAATCAAGTTGCCGAGAATGGTACATGGCAGTACAACAAGGGGTCATGGGATGGAAGCAAGAAAGAGAACATTTTAGGCTGAACATCAGGGGGAAAAGACTTTTGTTGAACTGTGAAAATGCTACATGCCCATGTTAAAAATTAGCTAGACAAAGCACTAGAAATTACTTTGTATACTACAGCTCTGCACTGGCAGAGAGATGGAGCAGAACTAATTGGCCTCTGCAAACCCTAACTTGTTATGATCCTTCATAAAAAACAGTCTACAACAGCTCTTAGATTAAACAAAAGCTTGCACTTAGAAGAGAAAATGAAACTAGGAAAGCAGAACATCTCCTTGCAAGCCTATTTCCACTGAGAGCAGCGCAGCGTGGGAGGTGCAGTCGTTCAAGCGCATTATGCTCTGACTTAAGTCAAGAGAATTATTTACAGTAAAGAAACAGGAGTGATACCTTTTTAGCATTTTTATCATCATTACTTTCTTAGCATACCACAGTTTGGGAAAAAAGCAAAAACAAAAAAGTAATCTTCATATTTTCTTTGAGAAAAGAAAGAATTCACTTTGCCCATCTATTAATTTTTTTCTCATTTCCTCACCTACACATTAATCCAGGCCCAAATTCACCAAATCCAAAGGAGCAGCTGATGTCTCAGGAAACATTGCATTCCTACACATTTTATAAAATGCAACACTTGTGCAGGAGGGAAAGACTCAGGTTAATGTTTCCATTCAGTCACAATTTAGTGGCAATTCACTCTTTCTGACAACAACTGGCAAACCAGTAGCTGATGCACCCTGATGGCCAGCAGGTCAGCAGTAATGTAGCTCTAGGCTACCCACACCTCCTACCCATTGGTACTGATCTGGGATGGCTTAAGAGAGACTTTGGAGAGGAAAAGATCTGCTCATATCCCTCAAATCCCAGAACACATAGTGCAAACATATATATGCTCTCCATATTGGCAATGTTTTCTTTATGGACATTCCTGGTAATAATCAGAGGATGAATCCTTGATTTCCACTGATTGCAATTTGTCACAAATATGGCAAGTAGATGTCATTGGTATGCAATTGGAGGCACATACTACATTAGGAAAAAGGGCCTGAATATCTGTAACAGAGGTCATAAATAAAATGAACTAGAACATATGAGATGAAATTCCTTTCCCTGGCCTTGGCAGAGGCATACGATTTTCATTAGTAAAAGGACCACTGTAAAACTTACTGCAGAGGAGCTGATTTTCCCTTGGTAGTCTTCTTCACTATAGGTCTTCAGAATTCGTTTGCATTTTGGTTAATGTTTTCACAAAAAAAAAAATATATATATATATACATAAAATATTAGTGGTTTCAGCTGTGCAGAACTGGCTCCTTTAGCTTCTTATGTGAAGCTAGGAAGATGTGCTCCATCTTCTATCAGCTGAAATTCAATTTTTCACAATTATCCAAACCAACAAAACCCAGCCTGCCTAATACTCATGAACATACACAAGCACCCCCAACGAAGTTTTAATTTGAGCAGATATTCTGCCCTATGAAATAAAGATTTGCATGTGTATAAATAGTACAAGAGGTGAAAGAAATATGAATTATTCCTTAATAACTGCTGTTTGTAGGTGATAAAAAAAGCATACTGCTGGCACCATTCCCCTGAAATCTAAAACCCAATCCCAGGAAAGCACTAGAGAAAAAGTTGTACCTACGTGCCCATGTTAAATTTAAGAATTGGTTTAAGTACCTTCCCTAGACCCAAGGCCCTGAGCAAGTGAAATATGATTTTTCTATTTAAAATATTAAAAAGATACAGGCTGCCCAAGTGTTTTACATTTCTTTTTCCTTCTTGACTTCTAATTCATTTCTGACATAGTGTTTCCTTTCAGTCTCTTGTCTGTACCATAAATCTATCTGTAATAATTTGGTACAAGTCACACACTGCTTGAAAATGGATCCTGCACCCTTCCCAGTCACAGGATATGAGGTACAACGTCCATCATAAGTCATGTACAAAGTATAGTTTCAGCAACCAAAATCTCTCATTCAGGCATTACATCCCATTGTGCATCCCAGTGTACCACAGACAGCTGGAATTAATTCAGCTATTTACTCCAGAGTAAATTCACGAACTCCATTTAATGTAAGCATCCTAACATCAGGAGTAAATGAGATCAAAATTAGGCCATCTTATATGAACCTTGCTTTGTAGAAACATTAATTGTATTTATGGTCTTGGGGTCCCCGTTATTAACAGAGCTGTTTGTTTGGGGTTTTTTGGTTTTTTTCTGTTGTTTGTTTTTTTTTTTTTTTTTCTCCCAAGGCTTGCACAGAAATCTCCAGTCTCTGCAAATGTGATTCAAAAATCAGCTGGGGAAAGCAGGAAGGTGCTAACTAGGCACTGGATCAGGCAATAACCCAAGAGCTGACACAGTTTCACAGCACTATCTTGGTTCTGTCTGACTGTACATTGTGTCTCTCATCAGACACCTTGGCACACAGGTATAAACACCTCCTCAAAATTATTCAGGAATCACAGCTCAAGAAGATGGGACAGACATCTTCAGGTGCATAAAAGGTTTAAAGTGACACCCAGGCCCCTTTCTTTCTGTAACAGAGACAAATAGAAGCAAAAACTGAAAGAGTAGTTTCTCCAGCTGTTGATCATAAGATCCTTAGCATATATATGGCATATTCACCATGTGCTGTTGGTACAGAGCCCTTCATGGTTTGTGAAGTAGGATAGCAAGCTTAGACTACTCAGAAAACACTGCTGAGCAGATATCAACCAGTCAAAAAAATCAGTTTTATTTAAGATCATAACTTTTTTTTTAATATATCACTAGGAATTGCTGGGGAACACTAAAGCTCAGACCTAGAACAATGCCTTCCTTTTCCTAACTCATTATTTTTTTAATGATGTCTTTTTTGCTGTATTGGTTAGAGATTTTTTGGTTGTTTTTGTTTGTTTTGTTTACAGCTCTGCTCATCAAGTCTGCACAATAACAATATGAAGAAAAGCCAGAGAAGCAAACCCAAGCTAATTGATAGATAGCATGAGCATGTTTCACATAAACATTCATTATACACAGTGGTACTGCTGAAACTACTGCACTGGCCACAGATCCTACAGTTTAGTACCACTGACCTTAATAGCAGGCAGATGAAGAGCAAAACTGACATGTCAAGCATAAAGCTAGAGTAATTTGCACTCTTATGACCAGATCCTGAGCTGGCACACAGTGATCATAGCTTCCCCAAGATCAACGATATGAGGTCAATTTTTTTTCTACACCCAGTCAACACTTTTAATCAGAGTACTGCCAGGAAATCAGAGAAATCACTCAGCATTTGTTAAACTGCCAAATTAAAACTTCCGAGTTGTAGAGTCTTTCATCTTGATACTCATGTTTAAATACACATTTCATATTACCAGAGCTGCAAGAAATCAAATTATTTCAGCTCACAGTTATTAGGAGACTCTTTTCCCCTCCCTGTTGCTGACTCAGAGAGAGTCTACTGTAACTTCCCAGTGGAATCTGCATGCAGGGTTCAAGTAAGCCCATATATTCAATGCCTGTTTTACTCAAAGAATAATACATCCTTTTCTGAGTGAAGACATGGGGAAAATAATTTACTTTTCCTTGTCGATTTTCTGGAAAGAAAATTGGGAGTACCCTTGTCTTCCCTACATTAGACAGGTTGTGCTATGGAAAGCTACTTGACATGTAAGGCAACTAAATCAGTGAAAGCACATCAAGTTGGGTGTTTGCTTTGTCTTCACCTTGAGGTAAGAGCTGTGTCAGCAAACTCTGAATTAAGAGCACATGACAGGTAAGACTTCTCCATTCACCTAAACATTCCCCTCCATCACTGTGAGCTGCTCCGTGCTTCCCTGTCTTTCCATATGTGTTCCAGTTTGTCTTTCAGCATCTCTGTGATTTCTGTCCCACAGCAGCTCTCCAGCACACCACCCTGCTCATCATCTCCTCTTTTACATTGCTACAGGTGATCTCACCCATTCAAAGGGACTCAGCCATCAAGTCACCTGCTCATATGTCACTTGCCACTCTGCTTCCTTTATCAGCACTTGCTAAACACCCTAATGATGCGTATATGTAACAGATGCAAACAAATATTTGCAACAAGACATTTGCAGGGCAGTGAAAGCTTTCATTTCTTCTAATGCGATCATGTTAAAAGATTAAAATTCCTTTGAGTAAAATTTACAGAAGCTACAAAATCCACAAGAGATGGAAAACTAGCACAGAAATGGCTGAGATGTAGAGAGACTGAACCTGAGAACAGAAAATTTGCAAGATTAGGTTCAACTTGGAAAAAAAAATACAGCTATGTTTTTTCTTAATAAAAAAGAAAAAACCACCAGACCACACAAACCTAGAAAGCAGATAGGAGAGACTGAGGGTCAGTAACAGACAGTAAATTAGACATGGCTCCACAACGCAGTCTGACAGCAAAAAAGGTCACCACAATTTTAGGCTGCATATGCAGAGACAGCAAGTAACAGGGAAGTAATGGTTTTTATCTATATTGATCGGGTGCAGTCTACTATGGAAAAAAACATGCTCAATTCTGTGTTTTGTGTAAACAAAAACTAATGGCAGTTTGGAGGGACTTCATACAAGACAGCCACAGAATAGCTTGGAGGGCTAGCAGAACTAACCGAGGAAGATGAAAAGCTGGCAAAAAAAAAAGAAAAAAAGAAAAATAGAAAACCAAACCAGACATTCTCTTACAAAGAAATTAGAACAATTCAAGAAGTTGACAAAAAATGACTGCTGAGGATAGGCTAGGCAAACCTGCTCACTTTTTCACCAAAAGCAGTCAAGACTTACTTTGAGAATTACCAAGCCTAACTTGGAAGGCTGTTAACATTGATGGGGCAATTATTTCCAGAACTG
This sequence comes from Acrocephalus scirpaceus scirpaceus, assembly GCA_910950805.1. Classification (NCBI taxonomy): domain Eukaryota; kingdom Metazoa; phylum Chordata; class Aves; order Passeriformes; family Sylviidae; genus Acrocephalus; species Acrocephalus scirpaceus. The sequence goes on along the minus strand of OU383773.1, from coordinate 38,560,667 downwards.
CTTTCCTGTGTAAATGTCCAGCTGCACCCTGGGAATTGTTTCTGGTTCACACAATAGCTAAGAGAAGCACAACAATGTGAAAGACTGGAAAGAAGATGCACCAAAGAAGATGCAAAACTTACTCAGCATTATAAAAGGCAATACTAGTAAAACTTGTGGAAGAAAAATTAAGGAGTAGGCCTGGGCTAAACACTTGGGCAATATTTCTCAAGGCTGAGATCAATCAGTCAAGGATGACCTTGTATCACCCTAAGGCCAAAATTCAATCTGACACAAGGGGGTTTAAAGGCTTGAACTGCATTAGATGGCACTTTATTGAGCTGGAGTGAACAACCAAGGCCAGTGTATTTTGAGTTAGTGCCTCAAACTGACTGGTGCAAGTTCCTTCTCATAACATCCTTAGAGGTAGTATAGATCTAATAGTAAAATCCACAGAAATGAGAAGATTTCTGGCAGTATTAAAAGACTTAACAGCACTTTCTGCTTCCCAGATTTCTGGGAAGAGCTCAATCACTTCACACTCTCTGCTGATCAGAAAGCAGTAAAAGCCTTTAGAGCATCCTGGCCGAGTGAACAAACTTCTGCAGGAAACAAAGCCTACAAGCCTGGGCTTTGCTTTGCACTGTCCCCACGACTCCTGGCTGGGCTCAGGGTGTGGGCTGAGCCTGCTCCTGCCTGCAAGCCCACTGCCTCATGAAACAGTGAAGTCAGTAAGCAACCATGCAAAATGCATCTGTGTGAACAGGGAAGGCAAGACAGAAAAAAATAAAAATCCATGCCTGAAGAAAGCACTGGCATCTCAATATGCCATCCAAAAGGAAACCCATCTTGATGTAGTGCAAGATAGCCAATGCAAGTAAAAGGACTGGTCTTTCTCAACATTCTATGTTATTTACAATTCATTTAGGCAATCAGTATATTTCAACACTCCTTTTAATTCCAAGCTGGAAGTGCTTAGTATTGAATTGGCACAAGTTTAAAAGAGGGGGGAAAAAAGGAAAAAGGCAAAAGGCAGTAAAATAACAAAAGAAATCCCAATCCATCTTTTTCACTGAGGTGCATTGCCTTGCTAATTTTCCTGTAGAAAAACAAAGCAGTTCTGGACAGCTGCCTAAAAGAAGCTGTTAACTTAAAATAACCTGTTTGTTAATTGCTTTCAACCTTGGTCGGTCAGTTTCTGCACTCTAAACCCTAAAGGTAGCTTGAAATGAATGCATCTAGGGAGTGAGGAGTAATTAATGCAACCAGGCAGCCATGGCTGGAAGACAGAGGTTACAGCAAAGGGAGGAAAGGTCTAAACCAGTGCACGTGCTCCTAGGAATTGGCCCTTGTGCTCCCCCCCTCCTTTTCCCTTCTGCTGCAGAGCTGCAGCTACAGCTGGAGCCCTCTGCCAAAGCAGGGGTGTCCCACTGCCCCTCAGGCACTCTGCCACCACCAGCAAAAAAAATAACTTTGCAGGCAGCAGCTCCAGCAACAGCACAAGCAGCAAAGCGAGCAAAGATCCGGCATGCAGCCATGCTGACTGCCCTCCCTCCCTAATCAGTACCTCTCCTTGCTAGGAGCCGTGGGAGACTCCTCACTGCAGGAACCTACAGCACCAGCCCTCCTTCCAGAAAGCTTCCCTGGCCAAAAGATGCACAAGGCTTCCACCAGATTGTGGGTACTGGGGAAAATATCCCCCTGCATCCCAGAATCCGAAAAATAACCCACGTAGAAATACAGTTTCCACCAAGTCTTCACAGGCATAAAAGATGAGTTTCTGTTTTCCCAGCTTGCTGATCTCCTCTCACCAGGGTAAGGTTGCCCCACGACCATCTTCAGGGAGAGAGGCTGTAGAGGGAGTGGAAAGAAAAAAAGCCCTGGAAATTAGTCACTCGTTTTACAAGCTGCCTCCGCCTGGTTTGCCATGCACTCAAAATAGAAAAACAACTGACCTGTGAGTTATTTAAACATGAGTGTAACATTTAGAGGCACAAGGCAGGGCGCGCAGATTTTATCCAACTGATGTCTGCCTGACCCCTGCAAGTCCTCAGGTGACCCAGGTGCTCATGGCCACTGTGGCCAGCAGTTCCCTTCTGATGTCCCCACTGCTTCCCTGGGTGCCAAGCAAAAACGTGGCACTGGTTCACACTGTCCAAGGAAAAAGAAGTCTTAGAAAAGCAAGCAAGGAGGCTAACAGGAGCCAAGCTTGTTTCCTTAAAATAAGCATGGCACCATCCTCAATAGATTTCCATTCTTGCTGTAGCCTAGTGCACTTTCCTGCAACAGTGAAGCAGATGCACAACATATAGAGGGAGCTGGGAGCCACAGCTCTGAAACAGAACTTCCAGCAAGCAGTATATGCCGGGGCCCACTGTGCTTCTAACTTCCAAGGGACAGCAAAGAAAGCTATGTTCCGGTGGGAGTTTGGCAACACAGCCCTTACCTTCAACTCCATCCCTTGAAAGTCAACCAATTCCAGCCACTCTGTTCTGACTTTTAATGCTTATTAAAATCACAGAATAATTAAGGTTGGAAAAGACCTCCAAGATCAAGTCTGACCTTTGATCACCGATCACCACCATGCCAAGTAACCCACAGCACTAAGTGCCACATCCAGTCATTTCATTAATGCTTCCAGGAATGGTGACCCCACCATCTCCATCACCAGCCCATTCCAATGTTTAACCACGATTTCAAGACAAAAGCTCTTCCTGACCTCCAACCTCCCCTCTGCTGCAGCTTGAGTCTGTCCTCTCATCCTGTCATAGGCTGCCTGGGAGGAGAGCCTGATCCCCACCTGGTTACAGCCTCCTTTCAGGCATTTGTAGAGAGCAATAAGGTCCCCTCCCAGCTTCCTTTTCTCCAGGTTAAACACCCTGCTCCCTCAGCTGCTCCTCATATGATTTAATCTCTAGACAACTCACCAGCCTTGAGTTTGTGATTTGTACTGCAACAACCTATGCCAAAACTACATTTGGAAAGAAAGAAAAAAAAAAAAAAAAATGAGAAAAGCCTTAATAAAAGTTGGTTTCAAGCTCATACAATTACCTTAGTGTAAAGTCATCCCAGGAGGCAGAGATGTGATGCTTAATGTGCTCAAGAAAATCTACGTGCCTCTGCTGTTTGCAAAAGAGGGTTTAAGCCATGACTTAATTTGGGGCTTAAGTTGTCTAATGTAGCACACTGAGCTTCACAGGACACACATGCCTTTTTCTCTTGAACATTCCCACAAGTTTAGCAGCTACACAGGGTCTTTCCTGTACCTGGCACCTCCAAGCCAGGCACTACCTTGACAGCAGATTGCATAATGCTGCCTAACCACTTCCTAATTAAAAACTTCACCAAAGTCTTGCACTATCAGAGGGATGATTTAAAACATGGCAGTAATTTCCAACCATGTTTCTAGACATAATAATGTGAAGGCTGAAAAGCCAAGCCTTCCAAGAGCAGGAAAGATATGAAGATAGTTTGTTGGCAGCTCTGTGCCAGCAGGGCACTACTCTGAAATATGGCATCTTCAAGTGATTATGGCTTGTCATCTACAGCAACACAGCACAAAACACTAGCAGAGAGAAACTGCAAGGCATGTAAATGCACACATATATATACTTCAGCCAGCATCGCACCCAGGTCCTCAGCAGGAGTACAAAAGTTTTATTGCTGTTTTTTTTTTCTTAAACACAGCATAGCTCTAGGTTATTGTTTCTCCAGGGACAAGTACATTCCTGTTCTCCCCACACTGCTAAATCCAGTAGAGGCTTTGTCTTAATAATTTTCACCACTGTTATTGATAGATGTATTGATACTGAAGGTGGCCAGGTCAGATTGTAATGACTCTCTGAACTCATGAGTTATTTACAAGCACCTGCTAATCTACATCACGTGGAATTGCTGAGTTACAACACACACCATCTTGTAACTCCCATGTTCTGTCATGGAGAGCACAGGTTGCTCCCATTCAAATGGGGTCCAATATATCACTGAAATCCCAACTGTACCACAACAGCAGAGGCTTAGCACAAGTCAGCACTTCACATTTGCCCCTTCACTGCTAACATGCAAGAGAGTGCCCCTTGCAAGGGGTTCTCCAGATATATTATGGTCACACCACCATCACATGTAAAAAAAACTGGGCCAGCACAAGAAAGGTGGATTTTTCCAATGCTGGAAGTATTTTCTTAGCAAAAAATGTTTCTGAAAAACATATACATAACAAGGAGCTTCCTGTATCTTCAAATCCACATTGTAAGAGAGTAGCCACCTCCAGTCCTTTTTGTTAGCTTCCAAGCTGAAGGGAGCAAAAGTGGACTTCCATTTTAGAGGGGACATAAGCACCAGCCACTATCCCTGATTTCCATGACAACTGCAAACTCTCAACACATCTTCAGATTTGGTTGCTGGTGTTTCTGTCTCTTGAGCTAACGCCAAGCTAACTCTAGCAGCAAAATTATCATGCAAAGGCATGTGGTCCATTAAAAATATGAGTCAGAGTTGCAGGGTGATGTCACATCAGCTGCCCCTGATGATAACTATCAAAAGTTAGCACAAGCTTCCAAATCACAAATGCCTTGGCTCTGATCCTATTTTAGTGAATCTGCTTTTACGATTAAACCATCACTGTAATTGGCACTGGAAGAGCATTGGCAGTCTGCTGTGGTCGCCTTCCCTGCAAAGCGTGTTTGTGATGCTCATCTCTGAATGATGCATAGTGTCTGCCTGTCTTCAAATTAAAAAAAAAATAAAATAAAAAAAGAAGGTATGAACAGCGGCTGGCAGGTAGACTGGTCAGCAGTGATTCACTCCCTGGCAGCCATGATGAGAGCACCACGGGCTAAATTCAGCCCTGGTGGAGGTGGGTATTTCTCCATTTCCTTTCATGGCATTGCACCCACGTTACACCAGGTATAAAGTTTGGCTTTCTATATTTAATGAAGTATGGTAACTGCCTTTCACTGGCTACCAGCTTTTTACAAGTGCTACACTCTAGTTTGGGCAACAGCTTGTCAGGTCAGCTGGAATTGCATCGTACTCCATAGGCAGATAGGGGAGAAGTCAGGGAAGAGGAAGATACAGAGGGAGCAGTGTGTCTTAGGTACCTAAATAGCTGGGTTGTCAGAGGAAAAAACCACAGATGCAGCAGCAAAAACCAACCAATGCCTAGGAGCCGGGGAAAGGGATTTACACACTTTACATTTTCTAATTTCCCTCTGGATAAGAATCATAGTTTATCTAGCCTTTTAGGCTGTGGAAAAGGGGAGGAATATGGGTTTTTGAACACACTACCATTGCACGTGCCTGCATTACAAAACCTGTCTTTCTTTTCCCCCAAGCACAAACGGTAGATAAAATTTAAAAAATTAGGCTGGCATTGAGTATTGTGACACACGGGGTACTAAACGTTTGGGTGGTTGGTGAATTTCTCAAATAGATTAGAAGTTAGCATGAGACAAATGAAAATAACCTTCCCCTACCCCTCACTACTAAATAAAGCACAGAAGAGAGAAAGGAGGGGGGGGGCAATCTTAGAGATTTCTCCTCCTCTTTTGTTGTCCCCCTCCCCTTTCCCGATATTGATATTCCTCTGCTTTTTGATCTCTGCACTTCTTTGTTTTGGCTTCACAGGTATCAAGGGAAAATGGCTAGCAGTGAGTTCTGTAGCTTTTCCTGCTCTACAGCCCCTCTGGCTTAGCCAGCTGGATCACACTGAATTAGTCAAGTACTTCATTATCTCCCTTCTCTGCACATTTAGCTCCAGGTAATAAAATGCCCAAACAAGAGAGCCAATGCCTTCTGCTGCACTGTCTGTGAAGTTTTGTTGTTGTGGCCAATTCTGCATATCAGCATTGTGCTATGGGAGGGCATCACTTTTCATCCCTTGCCTGCAGTGCTTCCCAATCTCCATTTAGTCACAGCAGTTAGCTAACCATGTAGCTGTTGATAACATAGCAGAGTTTTGGAGCCCCTCAGCCTTCAGGAGGTCTGGGATTTCTCTTCCCAGTGTGGGCCTGCAGGAGGAGAGGCAGCTAGCTGGGAGAGCCAGACCAATTACATGGTGAGGATGGATGCAGAGCTGCGGATGTGAGAATTGCTCTTATTAGCAGCCAGTGGGGTAGGAGTTTTGCACTAGGGCATTTTCTGCAGTGGAGAACTGCTAGCCAGATATCTAGGTCAGGTGGAGAAAGCCACAGACCAAAATCCAGGCAGTTGCTCTGCGCACCCTTCTGTTGTGAGGCACTGTACTACACGGAGGAAGAGAGGGGTTTTATTATTATTGGTGGTGGTGGGTTTATTTTTTTTTCTCCTGACTCATTGCAATGTAATGGCAGCTTCTCTTTTTCACTTGTATTCTTCAGAACAAATGCTTAAAATCCATTTTAATGTTTTTTTTTAAATACATTTTTCTCCTCCCTCTGCTCCATGGGATTTTTTTTCCCCCCTAAGATGACCTTTAGTTAAAGCCATAAACTAGCTTGAGGCAATCTCTGGCAGCTCTGTCATGTGATGGGCAAAATGGGCCATATTTAAATCACATGGAAAAGAACAGAAAGAAAGAATCTAGTTCACCTCTTCAGTGTTTAACCTTATTCACAATGGCCAGTGCTAAAAATCTCCTAAATGTTCTCTATTTGGGGGAAGGCATGAGAAAAACACATAGTGGAAAAACTCTACCTTGCATAGAAATCTAAGTTTCAAGAAATCAGTTTTCTCTGCATGAACAAAAACAAAGGAAATGAAAAATAAGAGAAGATACGCAATTTTTTTGGCAGTCACCTTTTCCCCCGTCCTTGTTCCATCAAGTTCTCCAAATTTCTTCAGCCCACAGGAAAGTGGGTAGGGAAGAAACCTGTGAACCAAATTCCACCCTAAGACACACAGTATTAAAGAAATTAAAATTCAGAGCACTATAAAAGCAGGGGGAAAAAAGCTATATATGCATATTATAAATTTGATTCACATCCTGCTGAAGTAAACAGCTGACTCTATTGATTTCAGCGATCAGTAGATCAGTCCTTAGCGACAAAGAGAAGGACCTCATAACAAAGGTCCAGACTGCAGCATTTAGATAAAAATATTAACAGCAAAATACTGCTAAATTAATCCAACTTCCTTTGATTATTGATGTCCTACTGTTTTCTGCCTGAAACAACATACACGATGCATCAGTCATTTATAAATTATTCATTCACAGTTATTTTGGCAGCAGCTTCTTTCCATTTATCAACTGATAAACGTACAGCAGATAAGAAGGGTAATTTTATAGCCCCTTGACATTTACCTTTGACACAATTTCCATATTTAATAAGGTAAAATACAAATGACATTTTGGGGATTCCAAAGTCCATATTATAATGCTTCACTTTAACTTCTGTATCCACGTCATTTGAGATGAGTGAGCCAAGCACATACAAACCTCACGTGCACACAAGTCCCTCTGAGCTGGCTTCTCAAGTGTGATTTCAGCAGCCCTGAAATGTGCTTGTTGTGCCATCAAATTGCAGAGCCTCTTCACAGCTGCAGTGGGAAAGATTATGGTTGACTTCAGAGGCTTGGATAACGTCCAAAGAGCCACAGCTCTGGGGACTGTTGAAACCACGAGACACAGCCAGGTCAAGAACTTACTGTTGCCTGGCCTTGTTTCTAAAGATCTCATCCATATTCCCACACACAAAGCTCTTGGCTCTTTCAGATCTTTGCCCAATATAACTAAAATAGTCATTCCATATGCTCAGTGAAATTACATCTTATGAACCCTGAGGTTAAAGATGGGGAAAATCAGGTTCCAGATATTCAAAAACTACATCTGTCTCACTGTCCATATTCATCTGCACCTTTGTTAGGTCTGCGACCCACTGGGCTGTGGTACCACAGCACATGACACGCAGTTGCCACACACCACCAGAAGCGTGAGCCACTCCAAGCAAACAAAAAGCAAGTGGAATTACTTCCATCCTAGAAAAGAATGACAGAG